>CM034241.1:2921061-4268819 GCA_019916065.1 Vitellaria paradoxa | reverse complement strand
AAAAATGTATTAAAGTTTGTAAAAATTTATTAAGATACGTGTATAATATATATATATATATATAAGTTTATAAAATTTTATAAAATAAAAAGTGTAAAATATGTTAAAGAATTTAAAAAATTTTCAGTGTTTATTTATTTATTTATTTTTTTAAGCGTTAAGCAGCCCTAAAATTAAAATCTCTGCATACGTGTAAAGAAAAATGTACTGTTCTAGTTGTACATGAACAGGGCTTTTCGTGCTGCTCGTAATACTAAACAGGGACAGCCTTTTCCCTTCTTTTGTATGTGTTCACGGATGTACCAGGTCTTCCAAAGCCTATAATTCCGGAAATTACTACTTCCAAAGATAAATATAGGGTTTGGGGAAAAAGTAATAAAATTTAATAAAAATTATGAATTTATAATACGTATAGTGAGATAAAAATGATAATTTTTAAAAATTTTTAATAATTTTAAATAATTTTTTATTAATCAAACACACTCTATAAGTAAAAAGTAAAATAAAAAATAATGATTAGTAGATATTCATGAAACGCGTATTTAGAGTTGTATACGCTTTTGATTTACCAACCTTCATAAAAAATTATAAAAGATTATTAATTTTTTAATCAAAATTTCACTACATATCATTTTTACATTAATTATATATATATATATATATATATTTGTACATTTTTACCGTTCAAACACCTCCAATTCAAATTCCGTTAGAGTTATATTTGATCTAGAGTTATTTGAATTAAACTATATATATATATATATATATATATAGGTTCTAGTTCAAGTCGATAACGAAGAATTTAAATTCAAAACCAAGTAATAATATTTTCATTAAAAGGGTGTTTAGAGTTTTAAAGAAATTTAAAAAAATTAAAACTTAGCGTAAAATTGATATATGACAACTTTTGATTAGAGAAAATTAAAAATTTTTATAATTTTTTAAAACATTTTAAATTTAAAAAAATAAATATAATAACTCCAAACAGACCTTAGATTAAAACGATATTATTTAAACTAAATATAATAAATTAATATTATAAAATATATATATTATTTTATCGAATTGACTTACAAAATTTTAAACCAAGCACTTCTAAACTTGATCGTAAGCTTATGCAATGAATTACAAATCAAACGCATTAAACCGACAAATTTAACTTTTGTCTAATTGTGTTCAAGGAGCTCAAACAAAAAAGTTTCGAAATTGAACCTTGTATTATTATATTATTTAAGATGTGTCTGGCTCACTGAAAAAAATTACATTTTTTAATTTATACTAATTCTCATTTGTCACGCCATTTATCCCCGAACATTTTAATTTTGAAGCGTGACAAATTAAATATATATATATATATATAATCTATATGTTTTTTCTTGTATATGCATATTTGACTAGATGATGCAATATGGGGACAAAAAATAATGACGGAAGTTTTTTTTTTTAATCTCTTAAGGAATGTTTGGTTGACAAAACATTAGTAAAAAAATACAATAAAAATAGAAAGATGTGACATAAAAATAATATGTAAAAAAATTTAACTGAAAAAAAGTACAAAAATTAATTAAAATTGATGAATTTTAATGACTTTTGGTGCCACCAAACAAGGCCTAAACTGCGAAGATTACTAGGGAAATGACAATAGGACAAAAAAAGAAAAAGACTTCAATTTGTGTCCCCAAAGCACAATAATAAATATTGTTACAGAGGTAAGCAAAAGAAATTTTCAACAACACATATCTCTAGGAGATCCAGAACAACAAACATTGCTTTTTTTAAAAAATGCTGGAAAATCTAGTGCCTAATGTGATATATGCACTTGAACTACTGAATTCAATGAAAATCCCAGTTTGTGCCGACTTTCTTCCCGTAGAAGAAGAGTTGGGATCGGAGTTCTGTTCTACCTGCTAATGATTTCAGCTCCTGCTGTAGGATTGGTATATGTTGTTAGTGTCGGCGATGGATGGAAGGTGATGATTGTGGGAGAATGTTGCATTTGGAAAGTGAGATTGATGAACGGCAGCCGATGAAGCAGTGATGGTTGAAGTATCGAATCCTGATGATGCTGCAGTAGAAAAGAGTGGCAGTGGAACAACCCCACCAAAGGAGCCTCGAACTTGCCTTGCCCAGTTTGGTGAATGATCGAGTTCCGTACTCTTCTCCATAGCTCGTCCCTGTTGTTGACAGCATGAGTAATGGCACTGTTAATAGACGTAAAGAGCGACTTTTGTCCAAATCAAAACTTCAACTTTGTATATGTTAAAGCATCCAATTCAAAATCAATTAGCAATTAGGATCTTAAACATTGATTTTATTAATGTATGATATATTCTAACATGTCCTTTCACATGTAACCCCCACTCACATATGGAGATTCAGTTTTAAGCACCAAATACAAAATGTGCACAAACGCGAGATTGAAAAGTGATTTTTTTTTGCCTGAATCTACCTCCAATGGCGTACTAAAGCATTCAATTTAAAACTAATTAGGAAGAAGTGGAGAAATTTATTAAATCTTATACTGGTTTAGAAAGTATTATTTTGTTGACGCGATATAATCTTAAAATGGTTTAAAAAGTACTATTATATCGATAAATCCCAACATATCAAATGATTTGTAGTCTAACAACAAATCCAAAGATGGGATTTAATTGCAAAGAAAGTTGTTGTTAATTTAATAGCAGAAAAAAATTAAACGGAAAGTCATATTGAGTAAAATTACCTCAAAAATGGGAAAGACATTGGAATTTACACCTCCCCAAAGACTAGGGCGTTCAGACACCAATAAGTGGCCATGTGGCTGCTGAGTTGCCATTGTTGTAGCAGAGTTCTCGGCCTGTAAGTGGAAAAGATTGATCTGCTAAACAAATTTATCTAACGCCTTCCACAATATATATGAACATAGCATCGACAAAAAGTGATTTCTGATATAAATCTAGCCAAAATTATAGAGCAGGGACATAGAACTTTTAAAATTACCCTTCTGTTCTCATGCATGTCACTCAAGCCACCCTGGAAATGTAAACCACTGTTCACATCATTGTTTTCCTTTTGGCCATCACCAAAATAAGGGGTAGCAATACCCAAGTTCAGATCTAAATTATGGCTGCTTCCTGCATACAAGAGATTCGGAAACTCATCATATCTTGATTCAGAAAGAATGGCTGAATTGGCTGAATATATGCAATAGAAAATGAAGGGAAGTTTCAAGAAAAGTTCAAACTGACACTAGACATTAAACAAGTGATACCTTCACCTCCAGTCTCAGCCACAGAGCTTAACTCCACTTCATACGTGCTTCGCTCAAAATTGGTGACAGCTTCCTTTCCATTGCATTTAATTGCAGCCTTGTCATAAGCCCTGATTAACATAAAAGATAAAGTTCAGTGGATGCCAAGGAGAATAAGGCATGTGATATAAGATATAGTGCAAGGAAAAGTGAGTTTTTGATCATCAGGACCTTGCTGCTTCTACCTCACTGTCAAACAGTCCAAGATAGATATACCTGCAGTTATGAAACCAATGAATACCATGTTCACAGGTCATTAAAATGTTAAGTTGATAAATTCAAGGCAGCACTCTAACAATCACTTCATATGATCAATGTTCCACAAACTTGTAAAATCAGTTCAACATTATCTCACTTCTTGCCAAGCAACTGCCCCATTCGAGCTTCCCATCGTCCACACTTGTGCAGTGTAACACCCCTGTATTTTGAACTTCCCCGAGAGAATCCAGTGCTATGGCGACGAAGTATATGCACAAATTCTTCCTTCGTCAAATTCTTCATCTGCCAAAAGATCAAAATCATATAAACACAATTAAGCTCCTCACAGAATGGACTATTTCATTAATTGCAACTAGTTATTTGTCAACTTCAACCACCTGTTTAAGATCATTAACATAATCACTGATATTAAAATTGATATCTGCATCAGGTCCGCGGAACTTAATTGCAGCTCGATCATATGCCCTGAGATCACAAAGCATTTTCCAAATTGGACCTTCAATTTCATAACACTAGAAATAACTTTCACATGATAAAACTGTTTGAACTTTTTACCGCACTAAGCTTATTACCTGGCAGCAGCAAGTGCTGTGTCGAATCCCCCTACGCAATTAAATATTCATGTTTAAAGGAAGGATTAGATTTAGTAACATCGCAATAAAGATGAGTTTTCTAACTCCAAACAAAATACAAATACAAATATCAAATTTCCTTACCCAAATATACTTGTTTTCCACAATCCCTGTTCAAAGCATTTGACAACAAACAGAAATGAGATTCACCACTTCAAAATTTTTCCAATTGAATATAGAATCAATATCTCCGAATCATACGCGAAGGACACATGAAATGAAAGTTGAGGATATTGTTGATACCTACCGCCATAATCACAATCTCTCACAGATAAATTATGATACATGCACACATATAACACCGTATAAATCGAGAGACCGACCTCCACGAAAATCAAACATACTAAACATATGTGCAATGCAAACGATACATACATATATATATATATATATATATATATATAATCCTGCAACATAATAATGTACTAACCAAATATGCGATTCCCATCTCCCTGTCCTCCGATAGAACGTAACTCCCCGATACAGCGAGCTCCGAGAGATCGGTCCCCTCCTACTCCTCTTCTTAACCCGTTGGCGTACCAAACCCCCCTCCACCGCCGAACCACCGGAATTACCCCCTTTAAACGAAAGATCTAACAACTCGTTCTGCAAAGCAGCCGCTTTCCCGGCTCCGCCGCTAACCGAGAAAAGCTCTCTCGTGACGATACCCGACCTAGTGTCACGACTTCCGCTGTTTCCCTCGCAGTCACTGGTTTTCAATATGTCGAAGCTATAAGCGACGGTATTGCCTCGATGATTAGCGTGAGTAGAGCACGACTCTTCGTCGCCGGCGTTGCTAGACGTGTCGACATTGACGATGGACGAATTGGAGGTGCCTGAATCATCAATTTGCACCCCGGAAAGGACCAGAAACTTCTCCGTCACCGCTTCAACATGATCGGCGACACAATCGGCAGGAAAGATAGCGAGATTCAAGTCCAGCATCGCTTTTCACTACTCAGATTAGACCTCTCCGGAGTTCAACTACGATCCACGGATCAAAACCTGAAAAGTAATACTGAGAACAAATCAAAGAATAGCTCGTGTTGAAACGCCATAGAAACGAGAATAGCAGTCGGCGGAGAAAGAAATACGCATATATAATATATGTGCATACAGATATATAGAGAGATTAAGATAGAAGAATTGCGAGGTGCATTCTCTCGTCATTAAACTGAAACGCTGATGAAGAACGAATCACATGGCCGGCAAAGAGAGAGAGAGTATGCGGCAGGGCGCCGGGAAAAACAAATGAGTGTGAGTCCATATGAGAGAGAGGGGGATGGGACGGGTGAAGCTTTGAAATACTGCCAAATTTGGGATCGGAAGGGGCACTAAAGTTGGTGGCGCGTGGAGAGAAAGAGGAAGGCTTTCATTTCGGTTTTATTTATTTATTTTTTCTTTTTTTCCCCCCTAAAATTTTAACATTTCATTACTAGTACATTTATTTATAATGTAATTTTATATTTATTTAAAATATTATTTTGTTAACGAAAATAAAATAAAATAATAATATAAATATATTATGTTATTTAATTTTTTATATGCTAAACTAGACCTCTTGAGCTATTTTTTTATATTGATATAAAGATCTGTTTGACAAAACTACCAACTTTTAATTTTATTTTGAATTTTTACTTTTTATGGTCAAGTTTTTGATCTTTAATTTTTGTTTTAATAGTAAAAAAATAAAATAAAAACTTGAGAATGCATTTAATCATAAAGTTGTTAGCTAGTAGTTAAAATGTTAAAAGAGTGGTTGACAACAAAGGTGTGGTTGAAGGTGAAGGTCGACGGTGGTGGAGGTCGGAATGGGGTGGCAAATGGTGACGGAGAAGGGTGATGGCCGTCGGTCGACGGTGATTGGAGGTGGGTGGCAGCCAATGGCGATAGGCAAGAGTGGGTGGCAGCTGGTGGTGGTAGCGGTGGTTGAAGGTTGCATTAGTTATTGGCAATAGTAGAGCAGCTTTATGTGATGATTGTGACTAGTAGTGGTGGTTGTGGAGAGAAATAAAACTTAAAAATAAAATTTTGAGAAAACGTATTTTTTATATTTTCATAATTTTTAAAAATATAATAATTATTTTATTTTTAAAAAAAATTAAAATAAATTTACTAAAGGAGTTTTCATATTTAAATTTTAAAAAATAAAAATAAAATTAAAAACTCAAAATTAAAAAATTTATTAAACGTGAACTAACTAAGTTATTTGGTTGCAGTGGTGCGATTTGTTAATGTTTGTGAATTCAAATTTATACTTACATATTGTAAATTTTAAAGCATATATTAAAAAATATTTTTAAAATTAAATTAAGTTATATTAATTCCAAGTTAAAATTATTATGTTTTCTGTTAATAATTTTGTACTGGTATTGGTAATATTTATTTTGTATTTGAATTATGTTTTCATATTATTAAGTGCAAAACGTACTAATTTTTATGAAAAATATCCGAAAATTTTTAAAAAAATTTTATTTTTTATTTTATTACATATATTATAAATTTATAATTCATCTCATTTTACCGTATTTTTTATTATCCAAACAAACACATGTATCTAATAATAATAAAAAAATATCCGGCTTTAAATTGAGGATGACGAAGAACACTCGAGTGCGAGACAGCGACGCGTTGAGTGTGACTAGACAGCACTGCTTCCGTTCATGTGTATTTTCGGGGGGACCCGGCCGGGTAAATTCCGTAACTGACATCTGTCGTGCAATTGTCTTCACGCTCCTCCTCCATCGCGTGTAACTTTTAGTTTTCTATGGGAGCCAATTAAAGGGACAAAGAAGTGAATTCTGAGTGGAGAAAACAGTATTCGCATGGGGATGAGTGAATGTATGTATTTATTGAGTTTTAGGAGACTGCAGTGGGATAATTTACTGTAGAAGTTACAGTCGATTGATTAATTAACAGTTCAGATATAATTGTATCAAATTTAATGATTTTAATTTAATTCAATGTAATAAAATTAAATTTAAAATAAAAATAAAATTAAATAAAATTTGATTAAAAGATTATTAATAAAGAATATAAAAAATATATCATATTAAAATATAATTATATCTAGACCATTAATCGACCCACTGCAGCTCCACTGAACCCGTATTTATTCCATCTTTTATAACCGTTGATTCGTTAACAACCTTTCACATGAATTTTAAAACACACAAATATGGGTCACAACGGCTGCGGTCAAAACAAGTACACTCCAGGAGTTACAGTAGGAAATCAACGATTTAATTTGATTATATTTTAATAAGAATAGTTTTTTCATATGCTATAATAATTATAATCTAATCAGATTTTTTTAATTTTTAATTTTATTTAAAATTTAGATTTAACTAAATTAAATTAAAATTCTTAAATCAATATAATTAAATTAAAGCCGTTGATTTTCTATTGTAGCTTCTCCAGTGAAAAAATTCACTGTAATTTCTTAGAACCCAATAGATATATATTGAAAATAAAATTTCAAAAATTTTAAATAAATAACTTTGAGATTATTAATAGTTTGATCATAAATCATATTTGTTTGATAAATTATACTTTATACTCTTTTACTTTAAACTTACTCTAACTTAAAATGTTACATTCTTTAATTGTAATAATTAAGAGGTTGATTGGAGTGTCAAAAAATAAAAAAATCAAAAATTAGTATTGGCGTGACATAAAAGCGGTACATAGTTAAATTTAATTGGAGGAATTTAAAAATTTTTAAAATTTAAAAAAAAAAGTTAAGAATCCAAACGAACTCTAAATTTGTATTTTTAATTTGCTACAATGTCGACCATTTGTAAATATTTTTTTTAGAATATTTTCATTAACTAGCAATGTCACTATTTTTTAAGGGATAAATATGTAAAACTAAACCCAGTAAAGTTAATTAATGTTAATGACATGAATTTTTTCTCTCTATTTATTTTTTTTTTCTAGAAGTAATGTTTTAGTGGGTTATTTAAAATTAAATATTTTCTTACAATTTACTGTGTAATATTAAGTCTACTTTTTATCGCTTTTACACCTTATACTTACATCTAATTACTCTTCCTTATGCTAAAAAGTACTAAAATACATCTAATTACTCTTCCTTATGCTAAAAAGTACTGTTTTAGTGAGTTATTTAAAATTAAATATTTTCTTACAATTTACTGTGTAATATTAAATTTACCTGTTGTCACTTTTATACTTTATACTTAAATCTAATTACTCTTCCTCACTGCTATAGATATTTCTTAGGCTTCGTTTGGCATCACGAGTTAGTACCAGCTATAGTGACTGCTAGTTAGTAGCTGTTACAATGACCGGCCAAATTTACCATTTTACATTTTAATCTTCTTTTAAACTTTCAAGGACAAAAATATCAAATTAGTCAAAACTAAAAATCTACCTAAAAAAGTCACTTTTTTCCTTTCTAAATATAAAAATAACTGACTTATTTTTAATTTACTAATAATTAGTTAAAAATAAGCCAATTAATTTCTTTTTCAAAACAAGTCTTTGTCTGAATTAGACACGACCATTTGATTTACTTTTTCCAAATTTCCTTTTTATGGTCATCTCAACTTTCTTAAACAACACATCAACTTTCTTTAAAAAAATATTTATTTTTCATACCATCTTTTATTGTATTGTTACGTGTTTATTTTCGCATCCTAACTTTTGCCACACTCATTTTATGAAAATATTGCTTTTTGGTGACTCAACATTCTGTACATTAAAATATAATTAATCTTATAATTGTTTGATAAATTTTTTCATTTAACTTGATAAATATATTATAGTTGCACACAAAAAATATTACAAAATTTGAAAATTTTGAATTGCGTTCCATTGATTTTTTTACTATGTCCTATGTATATATGTACTAACAATAACGCGTGCCTAAGGCACTTTAAACAAAATTAATATTAAATTTCTTATATAATTGAAACATTAGACAAAATGTTCAGATTGAAAAAATTATAATAATATATGGATTTTAATTTTTTTAAAAACTTTAGATCATAACAGGTATTACATGTGTTTTGCTTTCTTTTTTTTTTCAATTAATTTTTGATAAGCACAATAAAAGAAAACATAAATTACGGTGCTTTAGTTTGAAAGTTCAACTTCTTAAACACCAAAATTAAACGAAATTTAAATTGGTAATTTTGATTTACATATAATCTCTATCCTTAAAGTACAATTAAATTTAAAATGTTCAACCAATTTTGCGAGGTTGATAGTAATAGAATTAATTAAAATAAGAATTGAGTAGGAATTTAAAAATATAAAAATGATTTCAATAGTTGGATGAAACAAAAATAATCATTAATCATTATATTTTAATTTATAAAAAAAAATATTTTTAAATATCACCCTATTTTATTATATATATATATATATATATTTGCTGTTTAATTTGTCTCGGACGGCATTGCTAGCTGTCTGGTACCCGGTACTCCCGACTTTTATAGGACCACTCAAAACAACCACCAAGGGACAAGTCCCAACACTTTTTCTTTTAATGTACTATATTTGTATTTTATTGTTTTTGAGAAAATTTTCATATTAAGGGTTCGTTTGGGACCATAAAAAAATTAAAAAATTTCAAATTTTTCTAGTCACATTTTGCCACCTATCATTTTTACATCACATCAATTTCGTCTATTGATTTTTTTGGACTCTAAACGCCCCCTAAATAAAAGGGGGATTATGTTGGTAGGACAATTCCAAGCTTCTGTACTGTTTGGATCATAAAAAAATTTAAAAATTATTTATTTTTTATCTCATTACACGAATTATGAATCTATAACTTATCTCACTTTATTTCATTTTATTTTATTTTTTATCACTCTAAACACACTACCATATAAATCGACAAAAATACTCTTCTTTTATAAATCGATAAAGGTATGCGTGGATGGAACACTCTTTGCTAACTTGGTCTTTGTATTAAACAAGGAAGAGAACAAAAATGAATTTAACATAAATAATTCAAGCATGACGGAAATTTTAAGATACGATTCTTAAGTTGCTCATACACAAGATTAAGATGGTTTTTCTAACGTTAACTTCACCGGTTCTAACGTTAACTTCACCGGTTTTTGACACGCATCACTTTAGTAGTTACTTGATATTTAGTAAAAATTTATAAAAATTAGAAGAAGTTGATAAAAATTAGAAGAAATAAAAAAAAAAGTTAAAAAATTAGAAAAAATGATAAAACGTTTAGTGTAAGAAATCGAAGAAAGTTGGAAATTTTTGATAAAAATTAGTTTTTGTTTTATTTTTTTCTAGCAAATCAAAAACGGGCACGCGACCCATTTAATTGTGTTAACTAAACCATAGTGAATTAATATTATACCTGATTAAATTTTTAAATATTAATTATTATAATTAAAAGATTAAATTGTGAAGTAAGATTTGATTAAAAATTTAGAAATATAAATTAAATATTTTTTTTCCTATATTAGCATCACGTGAAAATGCAATCAAACTAGGTATCAAATTATATGAACATGTGACAATTGACAAATAATTTTTGTACTCTCCGCCAAACTCCATATGTGTGTGTGTGTCTATATATGTATATATATATATATATATATATACATATATATATATATGTAATTCTCTTCTTGGACGTATTTGAACCTAATAGGCAGGCGGCAATTTTTAAGGTAGCTACAAAAGTATGGAAGCAAACCTATGAAACATATTTAGATTTGGTGACAATTAAAAATGTTATATATTTCACCATCACTGAGTTTTAGAAGAATAATATTATCGTCTGAATTGTCACGTTTGGAATCCTTAGTTACGATCTTCGTTAGGTGTATAGACTACATTAGTTTATAACGTTCGAAACATTGAACAATACACATTTTGTTTGTTTATTTGTCGAGATCCCAACATTTTATTTTATTTTCTTTTCTTGTAACACTATAAGATACATAAGCAAAATATCAAATATATTATATGTTGGGCAAAATAATACTTCGATGTATGGAGTGCCGAACAAGTATAGTCAAGGTGCTACGTGGCCCAATGCCGAGCATATTTGTGTGATTCACGTAGTCATCCACCGAGCACGTTGAAGCATGACACGTGACGTTCCGCCGAACAGTTTATTGATGGCACGAGAGTTCTACGTGAGTGTTATACACGGGTACGTGTCTTTGGGTTAATATTCCAAGGGATACCCTAACTCTCATATCTATGGATAACATGTTGCTATGTGGTTGTAGCCGAAGACCTCAGTAGCCAATTGGTTCGGCCCATTGATTGGCGGCTAGTAAATGTTGTGCCTGGGACCCACAGACTTAATGAGGGATCATAACCATAAATGCACCGTAGTTATGACTGAACTAGGTATTTATCTTTGAAGGAGTAACTAGTTCAGTTCACTTTGTTATGAGTAGTTGACGGATGTGACAGATAAACAGTTTGACCACGAAATTTCGACTATATTGCCGTGTTGAACTACCAGAAGTATTGAATGAAAGGTATAGAGTATTTAATGAAAGATATGAGGCATTAAATGAGCGGTGAAATGTACTTAAAGTAAGGAAGGAAAAGAGGTGCACGGAAGCATGGATGCAATCAAATCACATGTATTGTCTTATTTATTATTTAAATTACTATAAATACGAGATTCCACTGGACAATGAAAAAATGCCGACTATTGCCAACTTAAGCTATTACTCATTTCTTTTCTGATAAAGCTTTCTTCTTTGAGCTATCTGCTGACTTAAGCATCGGAGGGTTTTCCGGCCAGAGACCTCCACTCCGGCCGTAACCTTTCTTTTGTCTTTGTTCGGCAAGTCGTTGATTGCATTTCCGGTTGGCGTGGTCAGCAGTTTCGACGGTAAATTTTGCTGCCGAACATTATATTTCTTGAATAAATTAAGAATATATTTATGTACTTACTCATGGTCATGGTTTATATAATAAGATCCCATTGACAGCACACAAAAATGTAAAAATCTATCAAAAGTTACAAGTTAAACGTTTGGTAAAACCTCAACTTTTATTACTTTTTTGCTTTGTTACAGTAATTTGTTTTACTCAAAGTTTCACCAAACACACAAAAAGTTGCTAAAATTTGTTAAAAATTTTACCAAATACTCAAAAATTGCTAAAAATTACTAAATATTGCCAAAAATTTTACTAAACACTCAAAAGTTACACTTTTTTGTTAAAAATTACAATTTGTATCACCAAACACATCAAAAACTATAACTGACAACTTTTGACTAAAATTTACTAAAAAATGCTAAAACTTGTGCTACCAAACGCCCACTAAATCGATTTTGTTAGATAATATAGATTATGGTAGTAAATTCAATTTACTCATTGTGAAACGTTTAATTACTAATTTAACAATTTAAATATATTTTATAATGGGAAGTAACTTGAATATTTGATCCTACAATTTAATGATGTTGATTGTTTTTGATAATAAAATATGTTATATTTACTTCACTTTATCCTTAATTATGAATGTAAATCATCAAATCGTATCAAGTTCTGCTTTGCTCTAATTGATTTGTTTGTGCTGTATTAGATTTAGACTTAACTCAAATTATCTTTTGAAAAAGTGAGCTAGTGCTTAGATCACTTCATTTAAGTGTAAAAATATTATATATTATTTATTTAAATGTATTTTTATATTATACGTTATATTTTTATTGTTTTAGAAACTATTATAATAGTTAAATATATTTAAATGCATTATATAAATACTTTTAGTGTAAATGAGCCGAGTCAAATTAATTTACACGAACCAAACTCATAGTTAGGCACCGTTTGGGGTGCCAACAAACAAAATAAAACACAATAACAATTTCAACAACTTCTATAAATCACTAAAATTTTTTATCACACTTTTACACATTCCTACCCTTACTAATTTAAAAAAAAAGTTCAATATTTCACTAAAATAATAGAAAATCTAAAGGAGGTTAACCTAGTGCAAAAATTTTTTTGACAATCATATTCTTTAAGTTGAAAACTTTCAAACAAGTACCATTGTCGCTTATTTACACAGATTTTTTTGAATCCGTTGGAACGGATTTTGAAAATTATTCAACGGATTTGGCATTATTCATCTTAACAAAACAGTGTTGGGGAATTTTTTGAATCCATTAAAACAGATTCAGAAATCATTCCAACAGTTTATCACTGGAGAGAGAGAGAGAAGAACTATTGTGCAGAACATTGTTTGACAATTTTTTGAATACGTTAAAACGGATTTAAAAAAAACCATTCTAACGGTTGTGACATTGTTCATCTATAAAAAAAATAGGGTTTGGAAAAAACACCAAACGTCATTCTTTACAAAATCACATTTTATCTTATTTTTTCTTATTTTTTATCACTCTAAATGCACATTGATTTAGCTCTAATTTATTAAATTAGTTTAATTTCTTTATTGAAATTCGATTAGTTTACAAAATCAACAAATATAACACAAGTTTTTTTTTTTTTTTAAAGCTCGGCTCAAATTATTTATAAACAATTTGATTCATTTTTAATCTTTATCTTCAATTGCAGACTCGTTAAACATTGGAGGAAATTAGTTAAGTGTGCAAGGTTTTTAACATAGTAAGATGGAGGAAAAAAAAAAAAAATCTTGAAGGCTTGTAAATCTCTCACCATTGATTCACCAACAGAGATCCGAACAAGTTTTGTACAATATACACATGTAGTGCAAATTAATCCAAGTGGTTGGATTATTTATCAACAAAAAGTTTGTTAAGTTTACTTTATTTTACCCTTAATTGTGAATGTCGTATTCGAGTCAAGTGATTTATTTTATTCAAACTCGTTCATTTATTATGTATTAAAAATCAGTCTAATCAGCTTAAATTCAAATTTTAGAGAATGAGCTCGAACTCAGCTAATTAAGCTCCTTTAGGAATAAAAATAACATATTTTATGTCTTAATTATTGTTTAAATTCTTTTATTTTATACATTATTCTTATAGAATACATATTAAAATAGTGTGTATATATATATTTTAGTGTAAACGAGTTACGAGCAAATTAAAACTTCAAACTACGTTAGTTTGAATTTAAAAAAGTTAAAAAAAATTTTTAACAGTGTTTTTTTCGTCTTATATATGATTTTTTTCACTAAAATTTAATTTTCTTTTCAGAAACTGTAATTTTTAAGCGTATTAATTATATTTGTAAAAAAAAATCAAAAAATTTTTGTTCGTTCGAATAAAAACTATCTGTTTAGCTAAAAAAGTAATGAAAATTTTGGTGTTTTTTTTTCTACCTTTTATTCAAATGGATGTGAATTTATCAATCTCTATTTTTTTTTAACAAATGCGATTAAAATGCCTAAAAGAAATGGTTTTAAAAAAGAAAATCAAATTTTGGTGAAAAAATGCTATGTTAGACGGAAAAAAAAGCTACCAAATCCAAACAAATGTTTATTCAAGTTTAGCTAGTTTATTAAATGATTTTTTTATTTAAAACTGGAAGAAAAAATAAATTTTTTAATGTGTCAAATTTGAACCATTTACGAATAACTTTGTTTATTTACAATTCTATAAAAAAAAAATATAGCACTATGATTATGTGACTTAATTGTGAGTCTATTATTTTAAAATTAATGTCTTGAAATTAGTATAGTTGGGTGAAACAAAAAAAAATAATCGGGTTGAGGTTCAGATCAACTGGAATTAGATTGCAATTTCATAAGTATGTTAGTAAATATATTTATGGTGGCTATATATACAAATGCCAAAATAGTGGTTTTAACTTACAAAGAATAGAAACCATCAAACACTAACTTCAATATATAAGAATAGTTGAATAAGTTGATCAAAAAGGAAGAGTTTTTTTTTTTTTTTATGAAAATATCGTCCAAAATTATTTATCTTTTTTTCTATTTCACCCTCAAACTATCAAATGTACCTATTACATTCTCAAATTATTCGATTCCGTTCTATTTGATCTGAACACTAATTCCATCCATTAACTTTAATTAATTTGATTAAAGTTAACAAAGTGTCAACTACCACAAATAAAGAAGAGTTTAATTTTATTAAACATGTAAAAAAAATAAAAAAATTTTAGCTAAGTGGGTTTTAAATTATAAGTAGGTTTTATTATTTTTTATGTTTTGTGAAATTATAAAAAAATAATAAAATATCCTACTATGAGATATTGTTGGTGTAAAAAAACTTTACAATTAGAACACCATAAATATCCTACTTTCACCATGCAAAAGATGATTTTTTTTTTTTATTTCTTTGCTATTAAAAGTATTACATGTATATTTTTACTTTGCTTAACATAATTCACACCTCAAGTTTAGCTCGGTGATAGACCCAAAATTGCATATTAACTCATATCGACCAAGGTCTTATGAGGCAAAATCCATAAAGGGTATGGGTTGCGATTGTAACCATGCATAGGTCCACTCCACAGAGTACCTAATTTACTAATTATTCATTTTGGTAATATTAGGCAATGACAATGATAATAGGATAAAGAATATATATATGAAATAAATAGATAAGATATTTCACATAGTTTAGTCCAACTGTGATTTTTTGTGATTTTATGACACTTTATATGCTATTTTGTTTACAATGGGTATTAGTGATTTGTGCTCACTACTCTATATATTTTGTACAAATTTTGGTGTTAATTTCCAGACCGAGACATTCAATCGGAGACAGTACCTCCACGTTATGATTTTTTTTTTTTAAAGCTTTCACTGAGATTATTTTGTTTTCTTTTATGGGTTTGAGACAATAACGTAACTAACATTCACTTGTATTTGATTTGGGGTATATGAATTGGATTGAATCCTAATATTATCACTTTATTCTCTTAGAGTATGATTGTTAGTCCACTATCCTAATTGGTCATTTTATTAATATTTCAGAGTTTGTTTGGCTTATTATAAGTTTTTAAAAATTATTTATTTTTTATTTTTTTGTACAAATTATAAATTCATAATTTATTTTATTTTATCTCAATTTTAGTTATCTTTTTAATGTTCTGGTGAGTTATTTGACTCTGAAGAACTATTAAGTTATATATTATTGATGTGATTGTATGATTTTAGTGGATCCACGTCGGGACATGAAAATTTAGGGGTGACAATTTTATTACGGGACAGAGAAGTTAAAATCCAGTAACTATTTGTCAATTTCACCCCCAACAAAAATCCCCAAAAGCCAGCTTGCTACTTTGAGAAACTCCATTCGTTCACGCAATTCGCGGTATTAAGGGAAGTGCCCCAAACCTAGTTTTTTTTTTTTTTTTTGTAACGGAGAAAATCACTCAATGATTTTACTAACTGAGCTACAAACTCTCGGGAGAACTAGCGTAGCAACCCACCGCCACGACCTCCCACTTAAATCCTGGCCGCTCCAAGTAAGAATCGAATCTGCGACGCGAGTATATCACCCAAGTCTCAGGCTTGACTTTCACTCCACTATACCAACTAGAGGTGGATTCCTAACCTAGTTAAAATTGAAACTAAAGTAGTAATAGTATTTAAGCAAAAAAATAAAATAAAATCCAAAGAACTTAAAATTAATCTGATGCGATTTCTAATTATGGAACAAAATATAAATCTGAATGGTACCAAAAAAAAATCATAAACAAAAATATAAAAATAAAAACAAAATCAATACTTGGCTTTGGACTAACTAATAATTATATTCCCACATAGAAGTATTGTTATCATCAACGGAAACAATTGGACAACTACTGTGGTCGAACCAATAAGCATTTGCTTTTGTATATGATTTTTTTATTCTATTATATTTTAGACATGTTATTCATATTTTTAAAAAAATGTTACAAAATAAAACAATCATGTAAAAAAAAAAAAAGTTTCTTTTTGTCATCAATTCTCTTATTTTTAAATATTTTTTGTAATCTCTTATAAATATTTATGACATACTTAAAAATTATAAAATGGAAAACATATTAAATTTCATTTAAAAAATCATGTGTGTGTGTATTTATATAAAACCAATAAAATCAGCTCGACAAATATCCCCAATGTTACTGTGGGTCACGTACTATTGACTAATAATTTTCTCTCACATAAAATTCGAAGGGGGCTGAAGTTGACCAACCGCTGAATTCGGGTTTGTTTGCGAATCTCAAGACTGTGATCTAACAAAATTAATTGGAAATATGGAAAAGAAGTCTCAGGCTTGCTGCTAAGGAGTCGTTTGAAATGTCGAAAAATAACGAAGAAAATATAATTTGAGTAATTTTTTAATGTTTGGTATGTAATTATAAAATCATATTTTACAAAGATAAATAGTGTTATTTTTTATTTTTTCGTTAACTTTTTGGAGGGAGAATCCTTTCGAACAGTTTTTTTGAATTTATTTAAACTGTTTTATGTCAGAATTTTTTTAAAATTATTAAAAATTTTTGAGATTTGTAAAAAAATTATTAAGGTTTGTGATAGTGTCATTGAAGTTTGTAAAAAATTTATTAGGATTTGTAAAAAAATTTTTAAAATATATATATATATATATATATAAATTTATAGAAATTTCACAAAGTATAAGAAGTATAAAATGTGTTAGAAAGTTTAAAAAATTTTCAAAAGTTTTTAAAAATTTTCTTAATTTTTAACGCACCAAACGCCAGCCTAAAAATCCAAAAGAAATCATCCCTAAGTGGAAATATTCTTTTACCATCTCCTACCTGCTATAGAATACTGGATAAATTATTCCATGAAAGAGAACCAAGAGGATGAAGCTTGACATGTGAGAAATCCTGCTTGGAACATTATCGGGCTTTGAAAGTTTGGACAAAAGAGTGTCGCTTTTGAACAAAATTCTCCGAATCTGTTTTTCAAGAACATGGCTTGATTAGAATAGTGTGATTTTTGTTATATTTTAGTATAGTTTAATTTCATATTACTAAAACCCCCCCTCTCTCTCTCTCTCTAATATCATTTAATTTAAAATCACTTGATTGAAATTTCTAATTACCTAAAGGGCAAGACATGAATCATGATAGATGCTTAGATGGCTCTGTATTTAAACAGAAAATAGACATGTTTTATTCATCAAAATGAAATTAGAACTGGTAATTTGTGGTCTGTACTTAGAATAATAATCTGTCAAACCAAAAAAAAAATTGAATAGAGAATAAATGAATAGAGATGTGTAAATATATATATATATAAATTTATACAAAATTTATAAAATACGAGAAATATAAAATATGTTAAAGAATTTTAAAAAATTTTGAGCACGGCTGTTGGCTCAAGTGGCAGAAACCCTCCTCCTCAAGTCTGCTCAACACCCGGATTCAAAACCCGGGGTGTTCCTCCTTCCCCCGCTTAACTATCAAAAGTAAGAATAGAGCCACACATGCAATGAAAGTCGAAACCCCAAAGGAAATCAAAGAACCATTCATGAATAACGAAGTACAGCTGCGAATATCTGATTCCAAATATCATTTAAGTGAAAATTACAAAAAAAAAAAAAAGTTCCAACTAATAGCAAACACCAAAACGGGGAAGGAAAATTATTCTAGTAATTTCCCTTCCAGCCTAACTCATTCATGTCTCAAAACCACCAAAAACAAAGGGGATTAAAGAAAAGAAAAGAAAGTAGACCGCTTGAAACAAAACAAACAGATAAGTATCTAATATAAACTCAAAGGCAGTAGTAGTAAATCACTGGGAGACTCCCAGCCACTTTGAGAAGTTCTCAAACTCTGTGTAATCACTGTCAGAGATCATTGTCTGGTACCATGCTTTCCCAGCAGACTTGATCTTGGTAGCCTCTTCCTGCAATAGAGAACAAGTAAAAAACATTATTATTTTTATAAGTTAACTGTGGAAAAAGAAAAAAGGGCGCAGTGAAAAATAATATTCATAATAATTTTTTATGAATATAAAAAACTATATTCTCAAGTCTACCAAAGCCTGAAAAGAAGATGCAGAAACCCCCCAAAACCAAAAGTTGTATTTAAGAATCAGCATTGTGACTAAAGAGATTTTGTACAGCTTTCCAGACAGGGTAAACACGATTCAAACCGGCCACCAATATAACATACAATATAACTGAGGAAACGCAATCAACAAGAGATTTTCATTTGAAAAATTGAAGCACTCAGGAAAAGAGAATGCCACACAACCATGCAAAATAAAAGCACTTAATAGAATCCATTGATAGAATAAGGAACAATCATTGAAGCAGTAATACACACAAATCCATGCTTGCTTTGTTCAATAATCACAGACAAAATCAAAAAATAAATAAGAACAAAAGTAGAATCATTGTTGTGGTAAGTATGGAAGCCATATCTCATAGATATTAAAATTATAAAGAAAAGTAAGGAAAAAAAAAAAGAGTTCAGCGTGAGTACGAAGCATAAAAAACATTCACCCGGACAGAAACTGTTGCATTTAAAATGGACTCCTCCAGATAATCTAGTGTGAGAAATAACAGAGGTAGTTAACCTCTAAGATGGTTAATCATCTCATTGGATCGTTCACCGTCAGATATCATTCTAATACGATCACAGTTGCCAAATTGAGATTCGGATTATGAATTAGAATCTTAAATTTGAGAATAGTAAGGTTCAGTATAAACTCAAAAAGGAATAGAAAAATAATGTTTATATGTTAAAAATATACGAAATGTTAGATGTTAAATAATGAGAATTAATATACTTAAAATAGGCAAACGAGTGCCCAAAGCTCCCGCATTGCATAGGCAATCAAATGTGTGCTTGCAAGAGACTTTCATGGGTTCAACCCAGGGTCACAATGAAACGGCTTTATTGCTACTCCTAGACCACCCTCATTGTACTTAAAAACTAATAATTTAATATGATCACATTGTTAAAATGAAGACACGCTATGCTTTTGGCTAGAAATATATGACTTGTCACTATTAACTGAGTTCAACAGAACTATTGTTTTAATGTAGTATAAAACATTTATCATTTAAAACATATACTTACCATAAAACATTTATTATTTAAAACATATACTTCAATCACCAAAAAGTCACCTTATATCTTATCAATGTTTGTTAAAATGTGAGACAAAAAAACACTAAACAGCATTTCAGTCCCCTGCGAAGTTTCAAGAAAACGCACTTACAAAATCTTTAGTAAACATGGAATTTAGAAAGATTTCAGAGTTATGTCTCAGTCACATGAATTATAAAGTCATCTGAAAACATGCAATACCAAAAGTTCAAAATGACTTGTGTGAAGACTTGCATGAAGACAATTTGCAAATACTCACAAGACCTCTCCAACATTTAAGAAAAGAACATACAAAGACAAAAACAGATCTTTGCAAATCAGGTTGAATGACCTGGTTTCAAGTCCACTTCCTTACCAAATTGCAAGAATTGTAACAATAGTAAGATTCTCTACAAATCGAATAGAGATTGGCTAGGTTTCATCATTCCACTCAATTCAGAGATAAGATTTGAACCGATTACACAGTGAATCGACTCAAACCGTAAGATTCAAATCAAGAATCATACGAACTTAACTATGAATATAATCAATTTTTTTTGGATATTCGAAAGATAAACAAAGCCTATTATTCCAAAATTCTCAACAATATATGCACGCATGCATATCTACTACAAGTGGGCCACATATTTGAGATATCAATGAACAAATGTAGTTAATATCAAGTAGAAAAGTAAACATTCTCAGACATAATACAGTTTTAGAGAGTTTAAAATTAACATGGAATGTTCCAGATAATTTTATTTATTCAAAATATATTGAAATAGTAATTTTATTATTTTATGGTGATGACTTTGGAAGGCAAAACCTAAATCCCACTACTATTAGTTATCACCTTTATATATTACCATAGATAAATGTGCTATTTTCCAAATCACATGCATAAGTATTTCAATATCAAAGACCTTGTAACTTCTTAAAGAAGTGATGAAGTAAGACGCTGACATTTCTCAGGAAGAAAAAATACATGTGCAGGTGTAAATGTGTGTGCATAGAGAGGGAAAACTCAAAATTTTCACACCCACAACCCTCAACCTACAACAGAGGCGTCTGAAGATGGTTTCACAAGAACAATTATCTCCCTTAAAACTAAAATTCAAGTAAATAAACTCAATGAAGTTACAGAGAAGAATACATATGTGGTTTCAAATTCGCTCCAACCAATAAGCAAAGACTTAATTAGACTTAACAGATATAACAATTCCATATAATAAGCCTGTACAACTTCCATACTGATTAAATGTAGAGCACCCACAGAAGCATGCTTGTCATTACACTCAAATGCTAAAAAATAAGTAAATTCAAAGATAAACAAATAACATCATGCAATTCGTTTTTCATATATGAATAACTGAATCGCAAAAAGGCATGCAATGGGTGTGCATACAATTTATGATTTATAAGCAACATCAAAATATACATGAAAACAAAGTAAATATACCTTAGAGATTTGCTTCCTCTTCTTGTCAAGCTTTTCCTTCTTAGCCTTCACGCGCTGTGCCTCGGCCAATAGCGCCATTCTCCTTGCAGTCTTAGCATACGGATTCAACTTAAGCATGGTGTTCAAGTTCTTCAGTGGATTCTTCTTCATTGGTGCCCTCTTCACTTCCTTCTTGATTGGTCTAACCACAGACTGCACCTCATCCGAGTTAATGATCCTAGCCAGGTCTGCGTTTACCATCTTCGGCCTAGGCAAAAGGTATCCCCTCTTCTTCTCAGATGGTTTCTCGAAGGATCCATAGATGGAATCTAACTTCTCGAAAGCCGACTTAGTCCAGATAATGAATCTTCCAAGGTGACCACCGGGTGCGAGCTTGAGAAGATTGAGGCGTTCGACATTAGCGATCTCAACACCAGGGATGTTTCTGAAGGCCTTCACAAGCTTCGATCCCTCGGTTCCATAGACGATGAGTGGTCCTTTGCGAGAAATGTAGCGACGGTTGCGCATTTTACCCTTACCAGGGCGAATAGCGTGGCTATCCTTCGACTTCTCGGCATCGGGATAAGCGCCGATCTGCTTGAGGGCCTTGATGGCGGAAGAGGTCTTCTCAATGCCCTCGGCAGAATCGCTGACGACAAGGGGGATCTCAGGCACGGACTCGATGCGGTGGCCACGAGCCATGACGAGAGACGGAACTGCGGAGGCGGCGATTGCCGAAGCAACAGCGTATCGCTTCTGGTTGACATTGATCCTCCGGTGCCAGCGGCGCCAGATCTTGGTCGGCGCAAACATGCGGCCACCGCGACACATGTTTCCGAAAGCACCCTGTCCGGCGCGGTGAGTACCGCCACCGGGAACACGGGGGATACGGGACACTGCGCGACCGGTACCCCAGGACTCGGCGGAGGTCTGGTGGCCGGCCTTCTTGGAGACGGCGTATGGCTGGCGGCTGTTCTTCGCCATTTCGGAGTGGGTGTTCTTGACGACGTCGGGGCGGATGGGAGCCTTCATGACGGACGGCAAGGGAAGGGTGTTCGTCGCGCCGTCGGTGGCCATATCGGACTCCAGGTTGTGAACGGTGACCAGAGGGCGGGCTGCGGCGGCCATCTCTGGCGGGGGTGCGGTTGGTGGAAGCTAGGGTTTTTGGGGTGAAAGAGTGAAATTAGGCTTCAGTGAGAGAGTGGCATACAAAAAGAGGTGGAAATTGGGCTTAATTACGAGACTGCCATGGATTTCAGATGGTGTTTGGACGCTGGGCTTTGATTAGACTTTGAGGCCCAGGGCTGTTCCTAGCGGGTTTAGTTTCCGCATTATAATTATTTGTCCAAAATCAAATTTGAAATAAAAACCAAACCAAACCAAGTATATCAGGCCGGCCCTGATTAACTCGATCCACTGCTTACTTTGCTTACTTTTTAGGTTTATATGAAATAAATTTTTTTACAATTATTATTATTATTATTGTTGTTGTTATTGTTGTTGTTATTATTGTTGTTTTTGAACTAATCTAGCCCAATAAATCAAGTTTTTAAGATGAGATTTATACATTACACACACCCCCTAACATCTCAACGTGGGACATTTATCCACTGTAACTCCTTGGATTGAGACCCAAATTGAACAGAGTAACTCATAAAGAGAGTGGAGCAATACACAGTTTTTAATTTTTTTTTATTTTTTGGAATTAACCCAATCCAATAAACCAAGTTTTGCTTGTAGGTGAGATTTATACACTACATACACCTTCTAACATTCCGATGTGAAATACCTTTTTTTTACCATTATTACAACTCACGGCCAAAGGATGAATTATAAAATTTTTTTTTTAAATTTGATTCTTAAATTCAAAAATCTTTAACTCGAACAATTAAAAAAAATAGTGGGTGTGTATATATATATATATATATAAATCAATTTTCATGACTAAAATATAAATATATAAAATTCAAATTTTAAAACTAATTAATAAAACTATTTATGTTTTTGTTAATGGGTAAATCAATTAGTAAAAATTTACTATTAAATTAATTTTCATAACTAAAAAATATATAAAAATTCAGTTTTAATAACTAATTAATGTTTATGTTATTTACTAAATTTTTTAACTAAAAATAAATATATAAAATTCAATTTTAGAACTAATTATTCAAACTACTCATTGGTAAATTATTTAGTAAAATTTCTTATATCAATTTTCAAGACTAAAACATCAATATAAAAAATTCAAGTTTTAAAATTTATTATCTAATTATTAAATCAATAAGTAAAATTTATTATTAAAACAAATTTTATGATTAAAATTAATATAACTCTATAAAATTCAAATTTGAGAATTAATTATTGAAATTACTCATGTCATATACATTTTGATTAATATTATTATAGAAATACTTAAAAAAAAAAGCAATATCTAGTTTTGTGAGAGAAAAAAAAAGAAAGAAATAAATGTTAATAAAATTTTGTTCATTTAATAGATAATAAATATCATATTATATATTTCCCTTAAGGACATGTTTGAAATGGAGTGAAAATTTTGAGAGTAAAAAATTACTGAAGTAATTATTATCCTGGTAAAATTGTCGAAATAATAAATTCATGATACTTATATTTGAATTAAAAAGTAAATATTACCAGATAATAATTATATTATGTTTGGAATACTAAAGTTTTAAAGGGATAAAAATTAATTATACTTGAAATAAAGGTAAATTGACAAAAGGTTAAAGTTAATATTTAATCTTAGTAAAATATTATAATAAAATAAATCATCATAATAATTGTTATTTTAACAGTAACTAATATTAATAAAATATATATTATTAAATATAATATTAAATAAAAAAATTAATTATAAAAAATAATTTTATCATAGATTAATATTTTAATAGTAATTTATTCTAATAATGAATTATCATTTGTTAAAAATTATTTTATTAATTTAATAAAACAAATAATTTTAGTTTATTTAAATAAATTATTAATTTTAGTAAATTGTATTAATACAATACATAATCTAATAAATAATTATTTACGAGAAATAATTTTAATTTAATAAAAGATTTTAATAAAATAAATTATTTTTATAAGTAATTATTATTTATTAAAAAATTAATTTTAATTTTAGAAAATACATAATTTTAGCCATAAAATAATATGTTAATAACATTAATTTAATAAAATATAATACATTATTATTTATTTAATATTATTTTGATAAAATAATTTAATAATTAATTAATTTTGATTTAATTAATTAAATTATTATTTTATAATATTTATTCATTATATAGGAGAATGTTGTCTAAAATTTTACAGGAGTGTAAAAAAATATTTTATGGAATAATGAGAAGAGATAAAATTTTTCCCTTACTTTTTTTTACCCACCTCTCCTTCCTGAGTAACAATTTTTATTTATTGCCAGAATATGTGCTACTTCTATATCAAAACTAATGTAATGAAAGGTAAAACTTATCCCGATAAAATTTATCCTTCTCTCTCTCAAAACAAATATGTTCTAAATATATAAAAAGTACATTAAATATGCTTTGATAATAACAAAATTGATTTACATTATCGTATCTTTTATAAAATTACGAATGTTTTCACTCTATTAACTTTCCCACACCACATCTCTCTCTCTCTCTCTCTCTCTCTCACACAGATAGATAGGTAGAGAGAGAGAGAGAGAGCATTCTTTATCCAATAATAATAATAATAATAATAATAATAACTCTTACAAACGACGGTTCCAATACATAGACAAGGAATGAAGGGGAAAAAGTACCAACCGTTAAAGATGAATAAAACATATATCACCATCATTAGGATCCATATTCTCAAAGCTACATTACCTCGGTAAATTTAGCTGGCAAAAAAAAAAAAAAAAAAGATAAAGAAAAAACTGAGGATGGCTTTTTTTTTTTTTTGGCAGAAATTAACATAAAATTGCCACAGATCTACAAGGCATACAACACATAATTTGCCAAATTTGCCAAATAGCGAAGATCCTAACAATAAGAAAATCCCAGGATGTTTCCTTTCAACTGACAAATTCTCTCCAATTCTACCAACTGAAGCAGCATTTCTATATCCTTGTTGGTTTCGGAGCATCCTTGTGTGAGAATTTCAGATTTCTTCTCATCTTCAATGTTGATTATATATATATATATATATATATTACAGTTATGGTGTCAACCCAACTGATCCCAATTAGTTTTGGACCAAAACTTTGTTGAGTTGACATTATAATGTCACAGTGGGCACAGCACTTCAACACGATAACTCGTTATTCTGGTTCTTCCCAACATTTCCTGCATTTCCTGCACCGATTCCTACAACTTTGGTATTGACATCATACGATGATAGGACCTTTCTCTGCACGCACCAATTAATGAAACAATCTGCAGGTCAAGAATGCGGTACAAAACAGAGCAAAAGGAAGATCTATGTGATAGCAAACAAAAAGTTTAAGCAAACTGGCACCAGTTAATACCGCATTGCACGTAGGAACTAAATAGTGCGTATGCATGCGAAAAACCGAGAAAATAACGGGTCTTACTAACTTTAAAAAGATTGCGCCTCATAATTAACTTTTATGATCGGAAAGAAAATTTGCAATCTTAGTATTGTAACCAAGTGGAGGAGTAAAAATATGAGCAGCCATGTGGCTAATTGTATGTTGGACGTGGTCCATTGTGGATTAGCCTTCCAGTAGGATATGTTGTTAAACATGGGGCAACACTCTTATTTCAGCTCGGCGTATTGCCCCACCGTGGCCATTTGGCATGCTGTCCCACCTTGACCTTCTACAAGAATGATCTGTTATCTAACAGATTTGGATAAGAAGAATAAATGACAATCTCAATGTGTTCTCCAAGATTCTAGGGGTAACGGACTCCTCATAACATGCCCCAGAACCATGCCAAGATTTAAGGAAGGGGGTGGCTACCTAATTACTTGCATGGTTGTCAATGTGGCAGAAGTGAGCTGGCACAAATAATTGCAGAAGCATATCCATATACAGGAAAGAAACAGATGGTTAAAGGTATGCTCTAAACAGCCCACAACTCTATCTTCTCTCTATTGTTTATAGTGTTCTGTGACTGATTTGTTCGTCAGAGTCTCCCGGTCAACAACCCCCTCCTCACGTTGGTCGTTTTTCTTTGGGTCTTGTTCATTTGGAAGAGGGAGAAGGTTGTTTTTGGAGCACCTTTCAGAGGGGTGATGAACAAAAATATTAAATATAAATGGTACAAAATAGGGAACAGAAGACAACTATGCAAATTCATTACCATAGTAAAAAAAGTTGTGTTATGAAGCATTTATCATGGTATTGAAGAAAACAAAGCTTACAAATGGCTCAAAATCTGGGCTCGACAAGTTGATAGAGAGATTCCTCATCAGCAATAAGACCTGCGTGTCCAGGGCACAAAAATAACAACCATGTTCACTTGCTAAGCAATATCCTTCCAATAGAATGAAGACATTAATAAAATTACATCAAGCCATCTGGCAACAGAATACTTCAACGTCTAGCTAACAAATGCAAGGAAGATCATCCTAAGACAATAAGCATAATGTTTCATGTTAGATATAGGAAGAGTTTGTTAGACCACTCCGTGCAAACACAAGCAACAAGAGTGCCAGCTATTGCTAAGTATAGGAGAAATCAACTTTACAACCTCACAGGAAACATTACTTTCTTATACTGCCCTATCAGATATTAATGATTCTTGGTGGGAAGGAAAAAGAACTCTAAAGGATTCCATTGGCGATTCTAATTACTAACATTACAAATCTCCTACATTGTCATGCATCTGTACTGCCTAAATGATTATTGAATATCCACTACAATATAATGTTCGAGTGGTATTTTTCCCATAGTTTGGACGTATTACATGTGTTCACTCTATTTCTCTTTACTTCTTCAAAAAGCTACATCTATGGTGTCAACTTGACCTTGTACCGCAAACTTGAAAATAATTTACTGAAGGGTTTTGACACACCCAAATGAAGTGTCACTACTTGGTATTTATACTCATATAATACACACATACAATAAATACTGTACAAGGAACTTAGACTAGGTACATATCCTCTAAATACATGACTACTAAATACACTAGGTACATGCACATACGTTAACATTCCCCCTCAAACTAGAGCATATATGTCATATGTTCCAATCTTGTTACAAATAAACTTTACTCCAGATCGCCCAAGAGCTTCGGTAAACAAATCAGTAAGTTGACTTTCAAACTTCACACGACTATATTTGATCATATTCTGTAAAATATTTTGTCTAATAAAATGACAGTCGACCTCAATATGTTTAGTCCTTTCATGGAATACAAGATTAGAGGTAATATGAATTGCAGCCTGATTATCATATAGCAATTCCATGGGCTATGGGTGAAAAACTCCCAACTCTTTTAACATGTTTTGTATCCAGATAAACTCACAAGATGTGTGTGCCATGACTCTATACTCTGGCTCAGCACTTGACCTGCTACTACGGTTTGCCTTTTACTCTTCCAGGATACCAGATTTCCTCCAACAAAGACACAATACCCAATCGTAGATCATTTATCTGATGGCAACCCTGTCCAGTCTGCATCAGTGTACCCATGAACTAAAGTATGTCTATTATCTTTGTACAATAAACCTTTACTTGGTGCACCTTTTAGATATCTCAAAATTCAGACAACAGTATCCCAATGACTACTACGAGGTGATTTTAGGAACTGACTAATCACATTCGTGGTAAAAGATATATCAGGTCTGGTGACTATCAAATAGTTTGGCTTCCCAACCAACCTTCGATACTGACTAGGAACATGCAACAACTCTCCCTGATCAGCAACTAACTTAGTATTTGGATTCATTAGAGTATCCACAAGTTTAGAACCTAACATACCTACTTTCTTTGAGAAAGAGAAATACCCATACATAACCAGGAAGTATTTTAACGGTCCCAAATACTTGGTACTAAACCAACTTTGAAGGAACATCTTTAAATTAGCAATACCTTGTGAATCATCACCTATGATAACAACGTCATTTACATACACGAGGAGCCAAATCTGTCCTTTAGAAGAATGACGATAAAAGACTGAATGATTAATTCCACACCAAACTAGGCCAAATTTAGTGACAACAGTACTGAATCGACCAAACCATGTTTGAGAAGACTGTTGCAGACCATATAATGATTTTTTCAGTTTGCAAACCAACCCAGAATCCCCTTGAGCAACAAACCCAAGAAGTTGCTCCACATATACTTCCTTAGCAAGATCACCATGCAAAAATGCATTTTTTACATCAAGTTGGTAGAGAGATCAATGATAGATTGCAGTTAGAGAGATAATAAGACAAATAGATATAAGCTTAGCAACAAAAGAAAAGATCTCAGAGAAATCCAAATCATAAACTTGAATATACCCTTTATGACTAAGCGTGCCTTTAACCTGTCCACATTACCATCAGGATGAAGCTCGACAGTATATACCCAATGACAACTAACCACAGACTTATCAAGAGATAGAGAAACAAGTTCCCAAGTATCATTAACTCAAAGAGCAGACATCTCATCTTCCTTAATAGAATTCCACTCAGGGTGAGAAAGTGCTTCAAAAATAATTTTAGGAATAGAAATAGAGTTTAAAGATGTAACAAAAGAGCAATAAGAAGGTGATAATGTATCATAAGACACAAAATGAGAAATAGGATGAGAAGTGCAAGAATATGTACCCTTCCAAAGAGCAATAGGAACATCTAAATCACTTACAAGAGCTGGCGGCATAGGAAAAGCAAATGATGGAGCACTAGAAGCAGGAGGTGGAGCAATTACTTATCGACGTCAAGTGTAGACCTGCACGTTAGGACAAGACAAACGACTAGATGGACTCAAAGGAGTATAGTGACTGATTAAACTAGACTCAACTAGAATAATAGAGAAAAAAATACTTTCATCAAGGATAGACTAAGGTTGAGACTGAGAGAAAAATGGGGCAGACTAAAAAAAAGTAACATCTGCACAAACAAAGAATCAGTTAAGAAAAGGACTATAACAACAACAACCTTTTTGTAACCTAGAACACCCCAAAAAGATGTACTTATGAGCACGGGCATCTAATTTATCAATTCCGGGTGCAAGCTAATGGACAAATGAAGCACACCCAAAAATCTAAGGTGGAAGAGAAAACAAAGGTTTGTTAGAAAACAATACAGAATGGCGGGTTAGTTCTTTGAGGACAAAAGAGGGCATGCGATTGATTAAATAACATGCAGTTAAAACAACGTCACTCCAAAAGATTTTGGGAACATTCATTTGAAAAAGTAGACACCGAGTTGTTTCAATAAGGTGCAAATTCTTTCTTTCACCAAACCCATTTTGTTGCGAAGTACGGGAACAAGAAGATTGATGGAGCATACCAGAAGAGGTCATGAAATTAGCAAAAGGTTTGGAAAAAAATTCTCTTGCAATATCATTACGAAGAATTCGCACAGATACATTAAACTGAGTTTTAATTTTAGCACAAAAAGCTTGAAAAATAGAAAATAACTCAGAACAATCTTTCATCAAATAAAGCCATGTCATTCTTGAAAATTATCCATAAAGGTGACAAAATACCGAAACCCCAATTTTGAAGTAACTTGACTACAAACATTTGAATGAACTAATGAAAATAGACTCGATGATCTTTTATTGACTCGGGAAGCAAAAAGCACATGATATTTTCCCAACTGACAAAATTCACAATTTAAAGATTGTAAATGATGTAAACTAAGAACCATGCATTTTAGCTTATTCAAAGATGGATGACCAAGACAATAATGAATTTCTAAAGGGGAAACTATTGCAGGACAAGCTCTAGGTACCTCAGTATCAAGACAATAGACTCCTCCAGCTTCATGCTCTCCGCCAATCTTTTCCCTTGTCGTCATATCTTGAATAACAACAAAATTAGCAAAGAAGGTTACCGAACAATTATGATGCTTGGTAAGTTGACTAATAGACATAAGATTAAAAAGGAAAAAAGGAACATAGAATACCAAAACTAGAGAAAGAGAAGGGGAAGGAATGACTTTACCAACACTACTGACTGGGGTAGTTGACCCATTGACTAAAGTAACTGCTGGGAGAGGTATAGAGTATTGAATACCAAAAAATAATGAAGATGTTTCACACATATAATTGGAGGCACCGGAGTCTATAATCCAAGAATGAAGAGAATGAGTGAAGAGACATGCAATGAAATTACCTTGTTGAATAAAGGAAGAGGAAGGAAGAGAGGCCCGATAAGCTATCTGATACTGTAAGAGACTTGAATACTTTGCTCCAGAAAGAGCCATAGCCTGTGAATGCTCATAAGTAATAGATGGTATGGCAAAAGTATCAATAGGTTTTAACTCCATTGATGTTTTTCAAGAACAGTAGTCCAGAAAGCTGATTAAGGCTTCAAACCCAACAACAATTGTTGTGGTCACTGGATGATGAAGACGATGGCAACTGACGAAGATGAGGCCAACAGTGAAATACTAGGTAAACTAGAAAAAAAAACTAGCGACGGAGAGCAGTAGTGAGACGAATTGAGCTTGCTCTAGGACAATAGGAAATGCCAGACAACGGAGAACAACAACGGTCTTTCAAAAAATAAGCCCAAAATGAGAAATGGATACACAGCTAAAACTGCCGGAGGAAGATGAGTGCACTAGAACAAGGAGTAGGTCGCGACGATGGCCTACGCGCTGTCACGCGCCAGTGAAAAGACTAAAAGTTGGCTTCACGAGCCGATGACAAGCGGCCCATGTCTTGTTTTCCAGCAACGAAACTTTGGCAGCTGGACATCAACGGCAGGCGATTCTGCTAGTGTATAAAAGTTGACTTGTAAGTGGCAGTGAATGGACAAACTGTTCTTCGCACTACCGATGGTGATGTTTCTACACTCCGAGCACTATACACTTGTTTAGACAAAGAGTAGGACTTGCACTGAGCATCGGTGATTCTATTGGTGTATACGAACGATAATTTGGACAACTATGTGTGGACCTACAATAATTAGAAGCTTCCTACTAGAGTTTCGACTTCAAGACTGTACAGAGACTGGACACTGGTGTACAACTTTGAACATCACAGTACTCGATTTTGTAATACTCATGTCTTGTTTTCCAACAACGAAACTTTGGCAGCTGGACATCAACGGCAGGCGATTCTGCTAGTGTATAAAAGTTGACTTGTAAGTGGCAGTGAATGGACAAACTGTTCTTCGCACTACCGATGGTGATGTTTCTACACTCCGAGCACTATACACTTGTTTAGACAAAGAGTAGGACTTGCACTGAGCATCGGCGATTCTATTGGTGTATAGGAACGATAATTTGGACAACTATGTGTGGACCTACAATAATTAGAAGCTTCCTACTAGAGTTTCGACTTCAAGACTGTACAGAGACTGGACACTGGTGTACAACTTTGAACATCACAGTACTCGATTTTGTAATACTCACACAGGAACCAAAAATTGATGCTCTGATACTATGTAAACTTGAGAATAATTCACTGAAGAGTTTGACACATCCAAATGGGCTGTCACTACTCGGCATTTATACTCATACAATATAAGGAATCTAAATTAGGTACATATCCCCTGGATACATGAATACTAAATACATTGGGTACATGCACATACATTAACATGTACATTATTTTCAGCTTTCTTTTTCTTACTTGAATAAAGTCACCCATGCATGGGAAGCCATTTGGTTTATTTTCATTTTGTCGAAGACAAACCATCTGATCAAATGGAGCAAGAGCAACTACCTCTCTCTTAAATGACAATTTATCATCTTCAAGTATCTATCTGGAATAATTGTTTTGGCAACACCATTTAGTACAAGTTGTTCATTTATTGCCCAAAATACCATTTCACAATGGTGCAAGATATATACATATATATATATATATATAAATATTTCGTGTCACGTGATAGGGACAAAGTTACTAAACCAGATTGCTTTTCTCATTTTCACTGAAAACCATGCGCCAGATCCTCTTTCCTTACAGACGATATATTAATTCCGTCCTTTTATCAATCGCATCAGCTTGCTAGGAGCCAACTGGCACTTATTTACAGGTATCATCACCAATTACTCCTAATTTGATTGTAGAAACCTCTGTTTGAATAACTAAAGATTTCAAATCAATAGATTCGAGATTAAATTGTATTAAAATATAAGAAAGATAATTAATTTGAATAAGAATAAAAGGAAGATTTCTAATACTTACTAAAATAGTTTAAGCCACTATTACAAAAGATTTCAAATAACTAGTTTTTTGTGATGATTTCGAGTCCGTCATAATGTATCGTGTCAAACCACTCAAATCCGTTATGAAATTTGTACCTACACTAACAAAATTATATTTGAGCAATTATCCTTAAACAAATAGGGCCAAATCACTTGATTTCAATCCATAAATATAAACGCAACCCAAGTGAAGTTTTAAACACACATTCTATAAATGAGAGGCATCATCTGCTTGAAAATCAGACAATAGACACTGGAAGACTTTCAATTTACTCACAGTTTCAAAGTTAATTGGATCCATCTCCTTCAGCTTCTGCGCATGGCCTTTTCTCTCGGGATCAAAGACACTTCCAATGAAGCCATAGACTTCCGCAAAATCGGGTATTCCTGCAAAACATTTTTTTTTTAAATTTGAAGAAAACGTAAGTAAATGACAATAATAATATATGAGCCCTCTATTCATTAATTTTAAGTAATTGAATAAATGAATACTACTTCAATCAGACTTGCTACAACCTAACAGCCCTCATGTTAAGACAGATGAAATGGGTCCAGGCATGGTCACCCAACTCTTCAAAATAATGGAATATTTTCAAAAAGCTGTTCAGTCTGACATATAAATATGCACTTGGGCCCAAACAATGTAATATAGAAGGGTGGGGAAGTACGGAGAAATTAGTAACTGCTTCACAAATGAGCAGTTATTAAATAGGACAAGTTATATAAAACTGTACCAGGATGCAAATTAGATAATAAGTATCAAACTTATATAAGATATATAAAAAAAAACAATACGAAGACAGCTAGTATGAGGCTTAAGAATAAAGTAAAGAGGTTTAATTTGTCAAACTTCACCACAACAATAAAGAGAGAAAATACAGTTAAGAAGAATACCATGAAGCAAAGAACCTTGTTTCCCCTGCTCCGATAACTCAGAACTTGGTATTGTTCTACTCGAGCTTCCAAAGCAATCGTTGCTGCTGTGACCAATCCTTGCTGCCCCCTTTGATCCAATATCAGCTGAATCAGTAACGTTGTATGCAATGGTAAGTGCGAGAAAGTTCCTTACCTAAGGAATGTACATACATTTATAAACAAGGGAGAAATAACACAAATAAAAAGTAAGCCATGCCTTCAACTCCGTGAAGATTGTATTCATCTTGGAATGGCATGATTCCACTTGATGGACACTGTATAAGCATGGAAGTCTCATCCCATGGTGAATATCCAGGTGGAAGGGAATTCAAAGAGGAAGGATAAGCCAATGAAGCTTGCAATGGATCTAAAACCACAAATTTTTAAAAGGAATAGCATTATAGGATGACCAAAATCCAAACACAATTCTCAGACAAACATGATTTTATCATCATCATGGAACAAACCATTTTTTGGTGCCTTTTGTGGGTAAGGATGAGCAGCTTTGCGCTTAGGGCGAGGAGGTGGAACATGGGCTATTGTCCCATTTTTTTGGACCTTAAGAAAGTATTTCTGGGCATGACTCCGTATCTGCAAATAAAATTATTCCGAAAATAATGAGCATGCACTGATAAATAGCATAATGAACATTCTTCAGATATTGGAATCAGACACGTCCAAACGCTAATAACAGGGTGTTGCACAAACAGAACAAGTGGTTATTCAGAGTGACGAACAATAGCAGCCAAGCATAAAGAGGTAAAAGAAATTGATAACGATCTATACTGAGGATAATGAAGTTTTAATTTTTGCAAATCAAATTGTTTTAAGTTTTGCAAATCAAATTGTCTAGAAGCAGTTTCATATCATTTTGGTCATGCTGATTATTGGACAAAACTTGCAGCTTAAGAACCACCTAATTGTAGGATGCGAAATCTATAATGTGTCCTAGGTACTATAGTGACAAAGAACCCTCAAGCAAACAACATGGCATGGGGCAACTATTTGCATTATTTTCCAATAGGCCCATACAACACTAAACTAGCATAGCATGCTGACCAACAGGGACGGATCCAGGATTCCAAGTTTTTTTTTTAGTTTGGGGGGGGGGGGACAAAGTATATAGATCTAAAAAATATAATAAAAATTGAAATAAAATAGTAAGTGTTACATGTATTTAAAAAAAAAAAAAGAACATTGCTAAAATGTTTACAAATATTTATAATCAACCTTGACATAGATGAGCAATTGAAAACAATTACAAGAATATGTCCTCAAAGAAAAAATTAAAAAAAATAAAAATACATTCATTCACCTATTAATTAAATTTATGCATCTTAGGTTGCATCCTGCATTCTTTTATTACGTAAACCCATCTATGATGGAATCATTATTGTCCCGAGCAATATATTGCTCAATATATGCAGTGAAGTAATTTGCAAGAAAATTATTAACCCCTTATTTCCTTTAGATAAACATATATTCAAGATAAGATCAATTGTTTCTTTTTAATATGAACACAAGTTTTTTTCCCCCCTTTTTCAATTAATTTTCTTTCTCCAATTGTGTCTTTCCAAAATTAATAAATCTATATAGATACTAATGCAATACATTTGTCAAGCAAGATTTTGAAGTAAATATAGACTAAAATATAATTATAAACAAAAACATCATAAAGTTTGAAGATGGAATCAAAGTTTTTGGATGTAAAGTGTGGATTGAGTTACCATGTTTTTACCAAGCATCTAAAATAATTTTCTTTGTTTTTTAATCTACTTTTATTAGTATAAGTCATTTTTATAAAATTTCATAAATTATAGCCAAAGACGTATATGTATAGAATTCAAAACACAACATTCACGATAAATATACTTTTGCTTATAATTGGCTAAAAAAATCGATCTGCTAAAACAATTAATATCAATTCACACATGTCCTGCTAGAAGAGTTTATATTGGATTTAAATTGAAACTATAATGGTCAAATTATGTAAATATGTAATATTATGTACAATATACGTTTACCTACAATTGAAAAACAAATTATTTGGGTTGAAAAGGAATATCATTCATATATATGTACCTTTCATGGACCGTAATTTATGTAAGATCAAAACTCAAAATGGTTAAAAGTAATATTACCTATCAATGACACAATAGAAAATATTTTGTTTGTCAATGATTGAATCAACTAGTTCTCTTTGTTCTCAACATTCGACAATCGTTTCAACATTGAAGGTAACTTTTAATATTTAACCCTAAGCTATTTATATACGGTGGATCTTTTTCTGTCAAAATTTCGGAGGGGCAAATGTTTAATTTATAAATGCACTATCCTTTAAAACAATCAAAATGAAATATAAATTGATGCCAAGTAAACTTGCTAAATAAAATGACCTACCCATTACCCAACCGCAACCCAAAAAAAAAAAAAAAAGAGATTCCAAAACTCTGTCAACAACTCTCGTTAAGACATGCAATAACATCATCAAACCAAAGAATAACAAGTAGTTATGGACTTCATAAGACCATAGTCTAAGGACCTGAATCACTGTCTTTGAACCAACAAAATCTTCAATTTTCTTCCAGTCACGATCAAACCTGAATAACCCAGAAGGAATATAAGACGAATGAGTTCAGAACACAACTCTATGCAGTTAATGTTTCAAACAGCCTAAGAAAACAAATGATCTAAAGATCATGCTTCCTTTAACTTAGCTAAAAGTATAAACACCAGTAAGTCCCAAAGTTATTATTGTAAAAACACGGGCCAATCCACAAAGCGCGGGAGAAATTAAGTCACATCCAATTAGTCCAAATAAATAAGGCGACAGTCATCTGATTCAATAATGTAAATCCAACAAAGGCCACATTTTATTCAATTTCTAATGCCCCAACAAAATCATTCATTAAATTAGCTAACAAATATAAGCTTATTGAAGAACCTATATCAAAATCATACAAAATTGGCAGCAAAAGCATCCAAATTAGAGTCGTGAAGACTAAATCACGAAATCAACTATGTGTATGGGTTTGGAGCGATAAAAAAGTAAGATAAAATAAGATAAAGTGAAATAAGCTTACAATGAGATAAATAAAAAAAAAAAAAGTGAATAAGTTTTTAGTGATTTTTAAAATTTGCCAGCAAACCAAACGTATCCGTACATGTAACAAACACGAAGTGATAAAGTTCTTTGCAAGATGAAACAGGACAACAGGAAAAATGGAATCAAGTCAGTCGACTAGTAAAATCAGGCAAATAACAAACAGAGTAGAGATAAATTAAGCACTATATATATAAGTTTATAAGCAAGGAAAATTTGAGAAGAGAGAGAGAGCGCGCGAGAGGCTAACAGTTGAAGAGCTTCAAGGAACTTGTCGTGCTCTTCTTCGGTCCAGCTCTCTCTGGACTTGGTTATGGTGTAGGGCTTCCTGACCTTCTTCGCTGAGCCATCGGTTGGTGTTGAGTTCGCCATTGATTGATGAGTTAGAGGGTTTGAAGAAGAGCTCGAATTCATGGTGATTGCAACATTCTTTACAAATGGACTAACTTCGATCGAGGACGGGTTGGTTTGCCTTTTGCCGAATCGGAGGACCAGCCAAGTAATGCAAAAGTCGTTCAATTAATCGTCTTAAGAAGGCTCCAATGTGCCGATTTAATCGCCTATTTAAAAAGAACTGGTGACTGTAAAATAAATTAAATAAATAAAGTGAAATGAAATTTTGATGATAATAATAATAATAAAGCCCTGCAAACGAGTGCTAGGTACTCGTTGAAGACCAATAAATAGGGGTTTAAGGCGCTAAGGTCACTTTAAGGGGTTCCAACGGTGCAGACAAATCCATCCATTGTAGGATGAAAAAATAAGCGATGATAATTTGGTTGTATTTAAATTTAGTTAAATTTAATTTCAAAAAAAAAAAAAAGTAAAAGTCAAAAAAATTTAATTGGATTATAATTAATATAGGAAAGAAAAAGTCATTTCTTATTTAAATGTAATCAAATTATGACCGTTGATCTTTCATTGTAACTCATGCAGTGAATTTTTTCATTACAGTTCTTGAAATTCAACTCAGGGTTATAGTAGGAGTTACCGGAGCCGCTGCAATAACCCATATTAAAACCCCTTTCTTTTCTTACAATCCACTTTAAGAGATAAAAAGTAAAAAATTAACTGTTTTGATTTCTTCCAAATAATTAAATGGTCATGACTTAATTTGATTTTTTTTTTTCACAATGATTTAATGACCTTGGTCCAAATCAAGACACTTGATGTTTTACTTTAGCTCTTAAAGTATCTTTTGCACTTCAGCCCCTCTAACCCAACAAATTATACAGATAAAAAAATCTAAAATATTAAGGTTACAGTGCAAAATAGTTGAAGTGTTGAGATGGAGAGTTAAGATTTAATCACGAGTTATTTGATTGAATCAATAAGTGCCATTGACTATTTGACAAAATTAATAGATCTTAATTAAATCCTAACTCTCCATTTCAAATATTTCAGTCCTTACATTACATTTTGTGCAGAAAAACTTAGAACTCAAAATGTTACACAGATGCGTTCGACGCACTGAATTTCTCTAAAATTTTTCAAAAATCTCAAAAAACCTCTAAGAGTTATCTCACTGTATAAATTACTAATTCATAACTTATCTCTTTTTTTCTCACTCTGTCTCCATTTGGAATGATAAAAAATTCAAAAAGGAAAAAAATACTGAAAAACTTTAAAAGTTATTTATTTTTTATCTCACTGTACAAATTACGAACTCACAATTTATCTTACTTTGTCTCATTTTATCTCATTTTTATCACTCAAAACACACTCACTTTATCTTATTTTATATAACTTTTTATCACTTTAAAGACATATTTTATCTCACTTTTTACCAACTTAAACACGTTCTACGTATTAGTCTTTATTGCATTTCGTCCAGCTGTTCCTTCCACCGTCTTTAAGCACAATAACTCGTTGGTAGCTAGTGGCGACCATGACTTCGGACAAGCGAGTAATCGCGGGGCTCCAACGGAAAATGGGGCCCGCCAGTAATATCTCGACGCGGCGTCCGAGTCTCTCCAGGCCACAACTTCGCGAACCACGTTGTGGTGCTCTCCTCGTTATCGAGCTCGTGGATAAAGGACGAAAGTGGTGGTCCGAAACTTGTGGTGGAGAACGGGCCTTCCCGGCACGCCCCAACTTTTTTTTACCCGGTGATCTGATAACACGTGGCTTATTCGGGCAAGCTACCGCTATTGCACCAAAAAATTTGGACCGGGTAAACGAACTTTGAAATGGGATCAAGACGAGCAAAATGGATTCAAGAGCGTTGCGGTGCAGTCGTTGGATCAACTACTATTCATAATCTAACGGTTGGAAAAGACACTGTACAATGCATAGACGGTGAGTGGGCCTTTGCGCGAACTGTCGGGTGGTGCTCAATTTGGAGCCCAAACAAAAATGCCTAAAAACTTTAAAAATCTCCATAATTTTTTATAAATTTTTTTTCATTTTGAACTACATAAATTTTTATAAATCCCTATAAATATATATATCTCTGTAAATTTTAATAAAATTTTTATAAATTCTAATAACATTTCTATAAATTCCAAAATAATTCCCATAGAAAAGTCAAAAAGTATACGTCTAAATATATTAAAACGGACAAAAATTTATTCAAACGGAACTATTCATCTCTATTTTTTGTAATTTGTGATTTACATTTTAAATACTAAAAAATAACTCAAATCATATTTTATTTCAACTTGTGTAAAGTAGGTCTCAAGTATAATAGAAAAGAACAATTTATTTTTTTATATATAAGAAATTACATTCACACCCTTTATTTATTTTTGTATAAGCATGACAAATAAATAATTTAACAATTAACTAGTTTTAATAGAAGATTTAATTAATTTAAATTAAAAGATAAAATTAACAAAATATATGAAATTTAACTAGATTTATGATTACACCAATTATATTGTTAAAACCAATTACTGATGTATTTAGAGTGACAAAAAGCGAGATAAAATGAGATAATTTGTGAGTTCGTAATTTATGTAGTAAGATAAAAAGTGAATAACTTTAAAATTTTTAAAAATTTTTAATAATTTTTAGCAAACCAAACACACTCGTAACATATAAATTTGTTTATGAATTTTGTATTAGGCCTCTTTAAAAAGTTTTCATTTGAATTTCAAAATTGGTAAAAATATACTTGTATCTATTATTTTTGTGAAAATATTTTTTTCTAGACAATTCTAACTCGTAAAACATAAATTCAATTAAACTTAATATAGTTTGTGAAAATTATTTTATTTATTTATTTTTCAAAACTATAAAGGAGTTTTTTTTTTTTTGGGGGTGTGTTTTTTGTGTTTTTAACGGCCTTCCTCGTTCGCCCTTCCAAGTAAACAAAGCATGCCATATGCAGGAAGGGTGTGTAATATTGTTACGCTGGTAATAATTCGTGTTTATGTCACTCTAATTAAAATTAATATTAAATTTTTTATATAGTTAAATATTTAAATAAAAAGTTTAAATTAAAAAATTAGGATAATGTATAGATTTAAATTTTTTTTTAAAATTTTAAAATTGAGTAGTTGTTACATATATTTTGATCTCTCTTTCCAATTAATTTTTGGTAAGTATTATAAAAAAATACAAATTATGATATTTTAACTTAAAAAATTTAACTTCTTAAAAATCATAATTGAGCGAAATTTAAATTATCAATTTTCATTTTTGCATATGAATTCCACCTCTTAAAATATGTTAAAATTTAAGATGACCAAATTATTTTGTGAGATAGATGGTAATAGGATCTATTAAAATAAAAATTAAAGGATTGGTTAAAAATATAAAAATAATTTAATTTTTATCTATTGAATCTTAATTTGTAAGAAAAACATTTTAAAACATCGTTTTATATTATTACAGTTGCGTTTATTTTGCTTAAAAAATTTTAAAAATCTTTGAAAATTTTTAAAAATTATTTACTTTTTATTTTACTAACTCACAACTTATTTTATTTTATCTCATATTTTATCACTACAAACGTGTGTGTGTATATATATATATATATATATATATATGTATGTATATAAAGATTAGCATGACGTGGAAGAACGAGATAGACTAGTAAACTCTGCGTCTGCTACACTGATAAGATCGTCGCTGCAAAGCTGTGGCTGAGATCGAGAAACCTTTTAGATGTAAATGGCTATTCGATTCCGATTCGGAAGTAGCTTCTTAACGTCTCACAATTCATGGTCGACTTCAACGAATCGACAACCTCTCAAACCCTCTTGTTCCAAGAGGAACTCCCAACGGCAAAACGGAGATGATAACAACGGCAACAGCAGCAATAGCAGCAGTAATGGAGGTTGGTCGATCATGATCTTCGCCCTCCTCAATCAGATCACCTCTTTATTTTCAGTTTCTGTATGTATATACATATATATCTGTATGCATATATATATATATATATATATCTGCTTCATTCTTTGGATTTCAAGTTTATCTGCTAATTGATGCGATTTGTTTGAGGTGAATTCTGTTTTCCAAAAACCTTTGACACATAAGCTGTTTGGAACTTGTGAAAGTGAAAAGAAGAGAGGATGAAATTGAGTGAAGGTGTAAGAATAGCCCCTGTTTGGTTTAGTTTTTATTTTCAGTTTTCTGTTTCTATGATTTTTCATAAATTGGGGGAAAACTCCGAACTTTTTCGCGTTTTCATTCTACTCTTCAATACTCAAAATAGAATAACCATACAGGTTTATTTCCCCTTGTTTGGTTTTGTAGAGGAAGAGAAGAGAAAATGATATTTTTCTTGTTTGATTTTTGAGGGAAATTGTTACAAAAGCAATAGAATTAAGAGGACCGACGAATAAAAGAAAATTCATTTTCTCTTCTCTCGGTGTAATTCAGAATCAAAATTCTTGATGGAAGAGAAAATTAGCTTCTCTTCCACAGGTTCTAAATATCATTTTTTTTTCCTTTGCAAAATCAAGAGGAGGAAGAATAAGTCCTTATGACATTTTCTTTTCTTTGTAGTAGAGATTTTATAACTTATTTATTGTTTGATAACAAAAGTCAAATCATAGTTTTTGCATAGCTCATCTTTCCAATTAGCTGCTTAGTTGATTGGTTTAATACACAACACTTTTCTTACAACTCCTCTCGGAAGAATGAAAATTCTGAACTTGCATTTTTTTTTTTTTTTTTTTGAGTAATGCTGTTCTACCAGAATTTATTGGTAGAGTTCGTTGCTAGAATGATGTGGGTGTTTAGGAAAATGCTACTCTTCTAGAATTTTTAACACGAAAATTGTATCAGAAAGATGTGGCGTTGGCATTTTTGTAACTCAAGATCATTTTACTGGGTTCTTTATTTTGAAGTGATTGGCTTATAATCTAAGAAGCATGGAGACCCGCTCGGGACACTGACACGACACGGATGTAGCAACTTTGTAAAAGAAAAAATGTAGGCAATGACACGTTGACGGCTCGGACAAAAATATATATTTTTATATGTCTTAAATATTAATATTTTTATTCAAATATAAAATAAATAATGTAATATAACACTGATTAAAATTAAAGTCCACACACGTTTCATAGCTAAAAATAATTAAAAAAAAATGTCACGTAATAATTACATTCCATCTAAAGTGATAATAAATATATTCTATGGTTTGGAAAGTTGAGAAAGAAGTCACGTAATAATTACATTTCATTCAAAATGAAAACTAAAATATTATTACATTCAATGAATTTATAGACCAAAATATTATTACATTCAAGAAACCATCCATGTATAAAATGATAAACGGAGGCCTTTTATAATTTTATTTTATAATTTATTTTATTCACAAGTTAACCTATTTAATACTTTCATGTATTATAAGAAGGAACCTGCAGAGTCCAAAAGTCTGTGATGTGTCCAAACAAAAGGAAATAGTAAAAAAATATTGACTTGACAAAAAGTGAGTAGGACACGTGTCCAAATAAGTCCGGTGTGCTAGTTTCCTGAGCAAGTCTGACTTCAGCACGGCACCTTTGATGGTGAGTCCCTGTTCACTAACTTATTACTTGGTTTTTCATGGACTTATGACTTCTAAACCAATAACTCATTAGCAATGTGCTTTTGTCACCTGGATGTCATTGCCACGTCATTTTAATGATAAATTCTTGTAAAAAGTACTCGCATCATTTTTTTTTTTTGGGTGCCCATTGACAATTTGGCAGGTGATAAGTTCTCAACAGACTGGGACATGGCCTGGTCGAGGTTCAGAAAGCGAGGGAAGAAAATTATTTTCTCTGACTTTTCCCCAAATAAGTATGTGACCTGGAACCCTAGGCAATCCAACTACCCACTGTCTGAGGAGGTTGATCCCATCAAGAGAACAGAAAGGTCGAATCTCATGTTATGGACCAGTCCTGGTTTCACACTGGTTGGGGCCACTGTAATTGTCACATTTCTTTTGGTCTACACCATTCTTGCTCCAATCAAGTGAATTCGTCTGATTCCATTCTAAGAGGCAGGCCATTGCCGTAAAGATTTGATTTTTTTTTCTTTTTCTAAGGAAACATTCAAAGAGAGATTATTTAAGTTGTATGTCATGGCCGCTAACATCTGTAAGTAAATGCATCTTATCTATTTGTCTTCCCCTTTAGGCCATTTCATTGTTCTTCATATTTTACTATTCCCTTATATGGCATAAGAGTTGTAATACCTATCGATTGTATGCATGATTTATCCTATTGGCTACTTGTAGAACTTGTGCAAATGTGTACGTAGGCTGATGAATGGGGAAAGAAACTGTTTATTTATTTATTTATTTTGGAGAATTTCTTCTCAAATTTGTCTACTGTTATTGAAATGAGGAGGTATATGAACAGAGTGTACTTGGACTTTGGTGAATTGAGAAGTCCTAATCTTTGGATCGTAGTTTCTCTTCTCAAATTTGTCAAACCTGTCACGTGATTAGGAGGGAAAATGTGCTAGAGGACTCTGGTGAACCAAGAGGTCCCAATCTTTTGTGACTTTTCATTTCTTGTTTCCTTCCTAGAGAGGGGGGGACCTTTGACCATTTTCATGATTTTTGTTTTTTCATACTTTAGAAGCATTAATTGTCTCATCTGTGACCTTTGGCTGTTTTAGTTTTCAAGGTATTGGATTTTTTAATTTTTTATTATTTTTTCCTTGTGTTTCCCTGTTTGGGATGTTCTAGGGCAGGGAAAGCATGATTCTGTTGCAATTCTATCAATTTGCATGTTCTGGCATTTGAATATATTCTTTTTTAATGTTTAGTACGTGAGAATTTCCAGATTCTTTTTTTTTGAAAGGTGAATTTCCAGATTCTTGTCAGTTTTATCCGATGGTTTTGCCATGATTAGTGGTGTTAAAGAGTCGGACCCGACTTGCCGTTAGACCCGTGGTTGACCCAGCCTCTAGGTGACCCGCTCCTGTTGACCCTTCCCCTCTACGGGTTGGGTCGGGCTGGGCCGGGCCGAGATCACCAATGCCCGCCCCAGCTAACGCAGAAGAATTTTTTAATACTTTTTATAAATTAAATAAAACACAAATAAAATTCATACAAACATTTTAAAACATTCGTTGATAAAAATTAAAATTTATTAAAAAAATAAATAATTAAATTTGCATTACAAATTTATAATTGTAGACTTGTAAATTAAAAAAAAGATAGGGTAGGTGTATAGATACATTATTTCAGATCTTACACATCTCAACTACGTTGGTACCTATAAGCCTATTTATCATTTGTAAAATTACTCTATCTTTGCATCATTCTCAATCATCACTATTATATTCTTCTACTTCACCTAAATACATTATTTCGAAATCAAGAGCAAGTTCCTCTTTTTCATTGATTTGTTGATTTTTTTTTTCAGTGAGATACCAATCTCGCAAACACATTAAGTCATGTTTTGCACTTGGGGCTAATCAACTCTGCGGTCACTAATAATGCACTCACTTACGCTGAATGTTTGCTGAATGCTTGTTAAGATGTTACAGTAAAAGCTGGAAATGCGAGGACATTGTAGGCAAAAGCTGAAAAGACTGAAAATTGAGATTGTTGTCCCTTTTACCAGTCTAAAATAGTGAAGTCATTTTTCATTTTATACTGAAGATGCACTCAAATAACGTTGTAGATCAGATAAAGATGAGCCGTCACTTGTTGATGCATCCGTCTATCGATATTTCACTCAATCCCAACAGGTAGGTGTTGCCAAAATCAGAATAAGATAATTGTATTGTGGTGGTTGTCGATTGGGCATGTGTACGATTAGTATTACTATCATACCGACCTATTATAACTTCTAATTGTTATTTAATATTATTTAATTACTCATTGGCACTTTCAGAACCATATATCATTTCTAAGAATATAAGAAGATTATCTTCTTTATATCTAAGGTTTAAAATAGTTGTGTAACCAAAATATACAAGAAGTGGGTGAAAATATTTATTAATTTTTTCCATCATTTTTAATAACCATATTATTATAGTAGGATTGGGTAAGGTATTTTTTGAAAACATCATTAATAGTAGCCAATTGATAAAGAACTGTAGAAGAGGTAGGAGAATAAATTCTACAAAAAATTTTAGTTGCAACATAAAAAACATGTAAAAAAATCTTTATACAAAATTTCATTGGTCCAATCAATGTCCAAAATAGTTTCTAAACCAATAACTTGATTATTTAAAATAAATAAATCAATTACTCTTGGATAATTAATAGCTGTTTTCAACAAATCGTAAGTTGAGTTTCATCTTGTATTAATTTCAATAGGCAATTTCTTAGGATTTAAATTTAATTGGCTACATATACTCTTAAATGTATGAATTCTTTTTGGAAAACTCATAATAAAAAGTACATTTTATTTTTATTTTATTAATAGAGGGATCTAAATCATCCAATCTCTCTTTTACAATTAAATTAAGAATATAGGCACGGTAGAAAACTCATAATAAAAAGTACACTTTATTTTTATTTTATTAATAGAGGGATCTAAATCATCCAATCTCTTTTTTACAATTAAATTAAGAATATGGGCAAGGTAACGCCCTTATGATAAAACACCCCTTAAAGACAAAACATTATTTAAGTAATCAAAACAAACATTATTATAAGAAATATACCCACCCCTGGTTAGTCCAGTGGAGCGGGAGTCAAGACTAAAGCTTGGGTGATATACCCAGGTCGCAGGTTCGATTCTCATCTAGAGCGGCCAGGATTTAAGTGAGGGGCCGTAGCGATGGGTTGTTGCGCTAGTTCTCCTAAGGGTTTGTAGCTCAGTGGGTAAAACTGCTGGGTGATTTTCCCTGTTACCAAAAAAAATTATTATAAGAAATATTATCAAAAGTAATAGAAAATTACCAACCAAAAAAAAAGTAATAAAAAATATTTTTCTAGTTAATCCCCATAATACAAGTTCATTAAAAATAAATTTTTTAACACTCACTTCAGTGTAAGGTTGTTCAATTAATTTAAAAGAAATAATGTGTTTATTTAAATTCTAATTTTCATCAATGTAATGTGTAGTTATACAAATATATTAAAGTTGTTGACGAGAACTCCTCAAATCATAAGTTAAACAAACATTTCTTTCAAAATTTTCAAAAAAGTTTTTAATTGTTTTTTTTTTTTGGCTTAAAAATCTCGTAAAACATGATTTTTTAAAGTGTTTCTTGAAAAACATGAAATTGTTGTGTAAAACTTTCACGAATAAATTCTTTCAAATTTGAATTTTCACTCATTATAAATGGCTATTCATCTTTAATAATAAATCTAATTAAATTATTTTATGTTCTTGTAGAATCATAAGTAAAAAATTTAAATTATCCCATTCACTACCTAGTTGAGATTGCATAAGACATGGAAAGAATTGATCAATAACAAAATTGATACAAGAATTTTGTGCGTGCTTTCTATTTAAATGTCTTTTTAAGTGAGTAGTCCCAAAAGTTGGCCTACCATCTAATAAATCCCCACAAATATTACATTTTGCTTTAAGCAATCTATCATTGCATGTAATTGTAGTAAAAAAAAATCCCACACTTTTGAATTCGCACGTTGTTAGGTGGGTCGCAATGATGATGCAGCAGTAACAACATTACTTGTGCTAGGGGTGTTAATGTTATAAATGGCATGTGGGTTGGAGTAGTCTAGGAGTCCTCACCCTCCAAATAAAAAAAAAATGAGAGTCTCTAAGATCCACTTGAAAAAAATTAATTTGATGAAAAAATTAAAGTAGCAAAGTAAAAAAAAAAATGTATGTATGCAAATTAACCAAAAAATAAATAAAGCATGCAAAATTAAATTATTGAATTGGAACAATTTGAAACTTTGAAACATTTGATCTTTTAATCTTCACTTCAAATTTGGTGCACTTTAGCACAATTGAAGAATAGTAGTTTGAGACTTGAGAGAGTAGAGTATTTGAGAGATAATGAGAATTTTTTTTTTATGATTTTTAGCTTAAAGATAGAGGGGGTATTTATAATTGATGATTGTGGTGGGTTTATAATTTTTTAGGGGGTTAAATTGTAATTAAAAAAAGAGAGCCGTTGGGGGGGGGGAATGGCTAGTTGCCAGGAAGAAGAAGGAAAAAATGTCAAATAACTGTTGGAAAAAAAATTCAAATAAAAGAAAGAAAAGTCAAAAAGAACTGTTAAGCTTAGGGGGTTTGCTACACGCATAGGGAGAGTCACGGGTTGACAGACCAGGGGGTTGGGTCGGGTGCGGGTTAGGCCGCAGATCGAGTCTTGAGCCAGACCCTAACCTGGTTCAGAGGCAGGACCGAGTCAGGGTGATACGAAATTCAAGGCAAGGGTGAGGTGGGTTATCCCCTTTATGAAATAATGAATGAAAATAAAATGGAGAAGTCATGCCATGACTTTGTACGTATTTTGTGGAATCACATAACATCATAACTATCTCAATTCTTAGGTGAACAACATATTTGTTGCATGCTTTTTTTTTGGAGGTCAATTTCTCATAGAGTTTATGTCCAAAAAGTAATTGTACCAAAAATAAATAAATAAACTCAAGTCAACAAAGTTATCGTCCCAAATAAGTTAGTCTATTACATGAATCATTTTTTTCTATTTATTTCTATCACGTGTTAAATTTCTTAAGTTTATATGAAGTTAGCTATTTCTTCACAATTTTAATATATGTAATCTTTTATGGGCTCGTTTGGAATTTCGAAAAATCTCAAATAATTCTAAAAATCTCCATAATTCTCTACAATTTTTTTACCTCAAACTACGTGAATCTCTATAAATTTATGTATCTTTATAAATCTCAACAAATCTCTGTAAATCTAATTACATTTTTACAATTCTCAATAACATTTATACAAATTTCAAAAAATTCTGATAGAAAAATCAAAAAACGTCTTTTTAAATCTATTCGAACGGATGAAAATCTGTTCGAATGGAATTATTCATCTCTATTTTTTGTGACTTGTGATTTACATTTTTAATGTTAAAAATAACTTAAATCACGTTTTATCTCAATTTTTGTAATTCCAAACGAGCCCTATGTGTACATTTTGTCCTCTTTACGTGGATCGATTCACTTTCTTAATAGTAAATCTCTAGATTTACGTTGGACATAATCAAATATTCTTAAACAACATCTTTTCAACTTTTCTTCTATTGGTGCCTCTTAACTTTGTTTCAAATATTATTTTCTGTATTTTTTTCATATTAACATTCTTATTTCCGTTATAAAAAATAAGTAGGCAAGTAAATAAAAGGGGTGTTTAGAGGGAAAAAAATTAAATAATTTGAGATAATTTGTGAATTCATAATTCGTGCAATGAAATAAAAAATAATAACTTTTAAAAAATTTTTTAAATTTTAAAATTTTTCGACGGTTTATATCATATCAATCAGACCAAAATGATAAGAGGCATATCGCATCAACCAGACCAAAATGATAAGAGGCCATATCATGACTTCGTAGGTTTTCTTTGTGCAGTCACACATGACATCAGAATGATATTTTTTGAATTTGAAAAACATGTTTATTACAGGAGGCACCTAGACGCTATTGACCACCTTGGATAACTTCGCGGAATCTTCGTCTTATGCTAGCACAGCTTGCGTTTTTGACTTTGGAGATATGATACAAAATTAGTTCAGCTCTCTATTTATACATATTATAATTATATTCACAAACACTAAAATATCTAACTTAAAAATAATTGGCAAATGGCATAAAGATTTGTTAGGGTCTTATGCCAATTTGAAACGTATTATTTTTTTGATATGAAATAAATTCTGATGTGCCCTCTCACACGAGACTCTTATTTGCATGTGAAGAGACGAATTGGTGCACTGACTATGACAAGTGCACAAACATGAGATTGAGGGGCAAAAATGGGCAAAACCCTTCCAAACTTGTGTTTTGATATCATGTTAAAACATCTAACTCAAAAACAATTGGTAAAAAGTAAAGAAATTCATTAAGATCTTGCGCCAGTTTAAGAGATACTATTTTATTGATGTTGGATAAATCTCAACAAAAACAAAAATCACGTATAGAAGTGAGTAGAATGGATAAGACTTTCATCTATGCTAACTAATTAGTCATATATGTTTCTGGGTGCATGTGAAACTGACACGAAATAAATCTCAACAACATTTGCGTTTGAAGTTCCAAAAAAGTTAAAAAAAAAAAAATAATGAGTTAGTGTAAAAATGATACATGGTGAAATTTAATTGGAAAAAGTTAAGAATTGTGAAGATTTTTTTAGAATAATTATAGCTCCAAACGGAGCCATAGAAGTGAGAAGAAAATATAGGCTTTCATCTATGCTCACCAACCAGTCATATACGTGTTTCTGGGTGTGAAACCTTGTGAACCAAGCAACTAGCTAATGCCTCACGAGTATATATATACACACACTAGTCTGCTCTCTCACAGCAATATTAAATTTTTTTTTCTCCTTCACTCGAAACAGTTCTTTTCCTTTTTCTTCTGCGCTGCTTGTTGTCTCTCAGCAGAAGTTGGTGGCAATGGTGGTGATCAAAGGATCTGTCAATCCCCGTAAAGGAAACAAGGTAAGGCTTCCCCCTAAGAGAGGCCAGGTGAAAGTCGGGATTTTTTGCTGTTTTGTGAAGATGGTGGTGATCAAAGGATCTGTCAATCCCCGTAAAGGAAACAAGGTAAGGCTTCCCCCTAAGAGAGGCCAGGTGAAAGTCGGGATTTTTTGCTGTTTTGTGAAGATGGCAAGCAAGATCCTTTCCAAGGCAGGTGCGACGCCTGCTGGAAAAAAGATGGAAAGGAAAGTGAAAGCAGAGGAATTAGAAGTTGCTCAAACCCAGGTCGGTGCAATGCCTGGTTGAGATGAGAAGTTAAAACAAATCCATCTTCTAGCATATGGGTAAAAAGTTGATTTCCTTCCCAAAAAGTAATTAGGGGCAAGGCCTGCAGATATGGGTATTTCAGCATCTCGGTTCTTCCGTAGTTGTAAATACATACCAGTTTGTATATATATATATTGATTTTTAACGAATGTAGATGTGGCTTTAGTATTATGGTTCTTCTGCTAGTTTAGAGAAGCAGATCAGACTTTGCCTGGAAGAAACCTTTGGATGTGATATCTGTTGTTCCTCGTATGGATTGTTATTCCATAGGTGATGTTTGGATGGTAAAAAAGTAAATGAAAAGTACAAAAAAAAGTTAATGTAAAAGAAGCGATATACAGCGAAATTTGATTAGAAGAAATTAAAAAAAAATTAATAAAAATTAGTGAATTTTAATTGGTTTTGATAAACCAAATAAGTTATAAACTGAAAGTAATAAAACAAAATTTGAACAGAACGCAGAAATCGACCAATGAAGGCTAGTGCTTTTTTACACTGTCATTCGTCCTCCACGCTAGGGTTAATTCTTGGACATTGTCTCTCCCGTGATAGAATGACCTTCCTCGAGCATATGAAGAAAGCCCGACAATACACTTTAGCATAATGAATTTTTATATATTTTCTTGAAGTTTCTCTAACTTTGCAGAGAATGGACGAGAGAGAATATAAATCCAGAATTGAATGAATTGATTTCGTGAAGGAGGGTTTAATTTGCAGGGGATGGTGATTGATTGTCCTAAAAAGAAGTCACAAAGATACTTCGTAGAAGAATTCATATTATGAACGTTTCAACCACACAATAAAATGATAGTTTTGGATTTGTCCCATTTTGGCATGCATGTATGTGTTGTGTGTTAGAATAAAAATAAAATATAAATAAAAATAATTAAATTTTCCATTTGATTAAGTTAAAAAATAAAATAAAATAAAATATATTTTTAATATAATTACTTACTTTTTGACTACTTGTGTAAAAAAAATAAATATAATTAATTTTTATAAATAATTAATTTTTTATATAACTTACCCAAAAAATTTTAATATTCTAGTTAAAAATATAAATATAAATTAAATTTATTTTAATTTTTAAAATATTCTTCTACCAAACTAAACTTAAGTGTTTTCGTCAAAATATGTAGAGATTTATTTATAAAAAATAATTATCTCTATTCAAATTAATGATGACGTATTTGAGTGTAATCATACAAAAATAATTATTTAAAATAGTCAACACTACTAGGTGATGTTGTACAGGAATCATAAGCAAAACAGGTACCAATTTATTAATAGCGGGTCACATTTCTTATATTTTATAATATTCATCCAAACGAAGCATACTATTTTGTAATGGAAAATATTTTGCAAGTTTGCAGTACTAAAATGATATGCTTACATTTTCAGCTTACACAAAACCCATACAAATCAACGGTCCAAATATGTCCGTCCTGATTGACACTAGCATTTTCCTTTGACAAATTATCTGCAAGTTCTCTCAAGAAAAGAAAATTGGCCAAATTTATTGAAATATCCAGGCAACATCAAATCTGCTGGCAGTTGCAAAAATGGCAAAGGCCCAAGGAGCTATACATATATATGTATATATACACATGACAAAATACAAGATGGAATTAATAGCAACTACCTTACCATTTTTTAAACCTGTTAGGCTTGAAAGTAACATTACGCGGGAAATTGAAAGCACACTTCATCAAGAACCTTACGAGCAGCATGCTTGCAATATATCTTCAATATCCGGATCATCCCCCGCTTCCTTGTCCTATGATACAATCATCAACAATATTAAGAGTCAAAAGTTTAGCGTCGATGGTTTCTTGTAATGTGAATATAAACGAAAAAAGCAACAAAAAAGCAAGAAATCAACACATAGAATTTAACGTGATTTGGCCAGATTGCCTACGTCCACGACGGCTGGAATATTTTTCTTATTAATCGCAAAATCCCTTGTAGGGTTACATAGTACAAAAGCATATATATATATATATATACACACACACACTAAAAAAACTCTAACCCCGTCAATAAGACTAAAATATCGATACCGTACCGTCGGAGGCTACGCCCCCGCACCCCTCATGCAATAACACGTGTAACCCTAGAAGAATTTTCCTATGCTCCACTCAGCTTACTCACTACACTCCGCTATGTTTTGTTTCAGAAACTCCTCATCCTTTCTTAGTTCTTCGGTTTAAATATGAATCACATATCATAACAGTTCTACTTCTAAAAGGACAGTATATACTTGCTAGCATTGCTTGAACAAAAAAGATAGTCTTGTGTCATCGAGGCCTGAGTAATCTATGCCGATAGGTATTTTATTAGAATTGACAATTCATAGTCAAAATAAAATTCTAAGCCATGTAAATTTACACGTAGGCATCAAAGTTTGAGATTAGAACGGATTGTATCTTGAGCCTCAGAAAATATCTAGAAAATGTCACTTCGCAAGAAGGGTGCTGGAAGTACGCAAGAAGAGCACTGGAACTCGGCCTTGATTCGCGAGAAAATACAGAGATGCATGTTTTAGGGATTAAGCTGTGCTAGAAGAGCGCTGGAAGGCCTCGGGTACGTTGCTAGAAGTTCGCCCCTGGATGCGCGTATGCTAACATCCTTGAGGCACATCATTTTATGGCTAACAGATGTGTGCTTTCTGACTATTCCTCTAGAGCACATCCGTATCATTAAAGCGGCCAAAACATTTCAAAGAGAAAATAAATAAAAAAAAATAGAAGAAAAAAGCAAGAGGACTAACCTTGTGGATGTATGAGATGTTGCTTTTCCCAGGACCTGCAACAATGATGCCGCCTTGTTGCCTGAGAAAATAATCAGCAAAAAGTAGGGCACATTTGTCTATTTAAGCAACATTAGAGAGAGAGAGAGAGAGAGAGAGAGAGAGAGAGAGAGAGAGGGGCAACAACAACAACAGCAGCAGCAGCAGCAAGAAGAACAATTTGTGCCTTACTAATTTTACATCCATGCATAAATCAGTAGTTAGACTACAAATGACAATGAAAATGTAAAAGGTGTTCAGTTTATGGTAACAACTGGAGCTACCTGGAATTTCTACATCCAACCAGTAATTATCAGATAAGAATCCACATAAGCTTGTATAAATGCATGCCTACCAACGATAAGCTAGGTTTTATAATTTTTTCTTTTCTGGCACATATAGTTAGCATCATAAGTACGACTTTTGTAAGCTTCTCTGTCATCAAGAAGAGAAATCATGTTCAATTAAGGATGTTGAAAATAATTTAAGGAAAGTTTTTTAAGTTTCAAGAAGATTGGAATAATTTATAGGATGGTTTCCTAAAAGATTATTATGGAAATAAGAAACTATAAAATCCTATAAAGATTGGATTACTTGAGTACTTTATAAATAGAGATCTTCTCTTAACGTACTTCTAAAGAAAGAAGAATATATTCTTTGTAAACTTATAATTAAACCCTCTCAAGTTAAGCCAAGTTAAATTTACCATCAAATCCTTGTATGTGAGTTCTTCGAAGGAGTTCGAAGGCGTGAGCGTAATATTCATGAAGTGTCGGGGAAGTTTTTTCTTTTGTTGGGAGAAGGCATCTGTTGTGATCTGTGTGTTAAGGATTGGAAGAGTAGATTGTATATGCCGCATGGTGGAAATTTTGATCGCCAAGATTGTTTCTCCCCTATTTGAAGGGTTTTTCCCATAAAAATTTTTATGTTCAATCTCTTTTATTTTTTCGTACTTTGAGATTACGTTTGATTGCTTAGTAATCCATAAATAGCACAGGCAAATTTCAATTTCTAAGGTTAAAAATCCAAATTCTGCAATGTGATGACCACTGAATAATATCTTAGCAATATATTTAGGCTCCGTTTGGGAAAAATTAGCATGTTAGGCTAATGGCTAATAGTTAGCTAAAAAAAAAAATTAGCTAATTTTGTGTTTGGGAAGAAAAAAAAAGTAGTTAATGGCTAATGACTAGTAGCTAACTAAAAAAAAGTTAGCTAATTTTGTGTTTGGAAAGGAAAAAAAATTATTTTTTTTTTAGGTGGCTAACTTGTAAGGGTAAATTAACATTTTTACTCTTGAAATTTTAAAAGAAAATTAAAATATAAGAGGGTAAAAAAGTCCAACCACTGTTGAAGGAGCCATTAGCCTTGGCTAATGACTACTCTTTCCAAACGGACCCTTATTAATGTTACATTTGGAATATGGATTTATGGAGAGAAAATAAAAGTAAATAAGAATGTTAAGAAAGCAAAATAAAGTGAAAAAGCTAGATTTATTTCATGTTTTTAGTTGAGCCAAAAAAAAAAGACGATAGCATGAATAAATATTTGTGAAAAAAAAAATTAATTTTTACTCTGTTAAGTATAAAAAGATAATACAAACTAGTAATTTTATTTTATATTTAACTTTCATGTCCCTTCCACAAATCCATATTCTAAAGATAAATGGTTTACATACCAGCCACCTCTTGTACTAGTGTCCTTTTCAAAGGAAAGCTCCCAGTCTTGTCGATAACCTTCCATGTATGCCTGTATAATCTTCAGACCTGCCTGCATTATTTATCAAGTAAATATGAAAAAAAAAAAAAAACACTGGTGTAGTCTTGTATATTTTGCAATCTTTAAATTTTTTTAGTGCATACATGAATATTGACACCACACCTACACGAGCACTATGTTACATGGAATCGGATACACGTATTGGATACGAATACTTAATAGTCAGATTCATTAGTTTTCTTATTCAAGGATTAAGAACCATGGAAAAATATTCATATATTTAATATAATTACTTTATTTTATAGAATAATATTGTATTGTTAGATTCAACAATATTTAATACATAACATGCAAGTTTTAAGTATATATATGTACTAAAATTGAAATTTTAAATATGTTTCTAATTATATAGAGACACGTGTATCATACCCTTATCCAAGCGTATGCCATACATTTAGAAGTACCTATGTAACACAGCACGAGCAAGCACAAGATAATCGCATACCCCAGGAGTAAATGTAGTTGAAACCCCAGAAACAAATCTCAAAGCCTCATATGACGAGTGGTTGGGATCTGCATACACTTCTAAAACCAAAAACGTATCTGGTTAGTACGTTGTACCGATGTTTCAAAGTTATCCACAAGGCCCTGTTATTTCAAGAAACCTGGAAGCACCCTTTTGCCAACTTATGCGATCACAAGCAGGTGCTAGCTAGCACTATCTTTCAAAATTAATGACTAACAAATATCTAGAATGGTAATGCAAGAAAGTTTTCTGTTATAACACTTTTTCCTGAATAATCTCATAGGAAATACAAGAATTCAAATTTGACGGATTGACTCTTTGCGCTTAAAATCTACAAGAAACATACCTCCCTTGAATTTTGTTTGCTGAGAGAATGCTTTTGCCTAGAATGAAACAAAAAGAACTCAAAATAGTCATTAACAAATCCAAAGTTATTAGTTTAATTTAAGTAGTTTGATGGAGACAATAGAACTTAAAAAAAGAGAGAGAGAGAAAATTGACAAGGAGTTGTCTCCGGTTGAGCTTTTTTGAAGTTGACTTTGATGCCAAAAACTCTATAAATCCCTCCCAATTATTAGATGATAGATGAAATGAAAGAGATAATTCAATGATCCAATTTTTACAGCGTACATGTTTACCTAACTAAAAACCAAAAAAAAAAAAAAAAATTCACTTATGCATCCACATGACACAACTCAACTCTTAAGAGCTTCTTCATCAGCACATACCTGATCTACACTTCCTGGTCCAATTAGAACAAGTGCCACACCAGCTGCGTCCATTATGTCCTGTCAGCAAAAGAAGGATTACAATGATAATCTACTGGGGTGTTCCCACACCGGTTGTGGAGTTGTGGAAGATACTGGTGGTCAGTTTATAAGTGTGAGAGTATACCTCACCTCATAAGCTGGCTTTTGGGGTTGAGATAGATTCAAGACTACCCAACACTAGTATTAGAACACAGGTTTACTATAGTTGAAAAACAAGAAAGAAGAAAACGGGAGAGAGTGAATTAAATTTTCTCTTCTCCGTAAGGTCTTATTTATAATTCCAAACTTACATCACATAAGGAAATAAACCAAAATAAGGAAATAAACCAAGATAAGGAAATATCCTAATTAATCCTATATCAATCCAAAATAGAAAATAAAATCATATAATTCCTAAATTCTAACACTCCCCCTCAAGCTGGAGCATATAAGTCAAAAATGCCCAGCTTGAATGAGAGATTCTGAAATGAAGACTGAGGCAAAGGTTTTGTAAGAAGATCAGCCAATTGAGAAGAGGATCGAACAAACGGAGTGCTCAGCTCTTTACGAAGTAATAAGTCCCGAATAAAATGGCAATCAACCTCTATGTGTTTAGTACGTTCGTGAAACACAGGATTATTTGCAATAAAGATGGCTGCTTGATTGTCACAATGCATAGCCATTGGAGCAGGAACATCAACACCAAAATCCCGAAGTAGTGAACGAACCCAGAGCAGTTCAGAGGCAGTATAGCCATAGCACGATACTCAGCCTCAGCACTTGAACGAGCCACAACTTGTTGTTTCTTGCTGCGCCAAGTAACTAAATTATTACCAACAAAGGTACAGTAACCCGAAGTGGACCTTCGATCATCACGATTTCCAGCCCAATCAACGTCACTATAGCCGGACACCAATAGAGAAGAAGGACGATAAAATAAACCGCGACCAGGAGCACCCTTCAGATAACGTAGAATACGACAGACTGCTTCAAAGTGGGTGTCTCGAGGAGCATGCATAAATTGACTGACAACATGGACCGCATAAGTAATGTCAGGACGAGTAACTGTGAGATAAATCAACTTCCCTACTAGTCGTCGATATCGACTCACATCAGAAAATGGTGAGCCAGTAGTAGCATCAAGTTTAACAGAGGCATCCATGGGAGTTCAGCAGGCCGAGAGCCAAGTAAGCCAGTCTCAGATAAAAGATCTAAAACATACTTGCGCTGGGAAAGCATAAGTCCTGTGTTGGATCGTGCTATTTCAATGCCAAGAAAGTAACGGAGGGCACCCAAGTCTTTGGTGTGAAAGTGGTGACTCAAATGAGTTTTTAAATCAGCAATGCCTGCGGCGTCATCACCCGAAATAATGATGTCATCAACATATACAATCAACACAATTGTACCAGTGGAGGAATGCAGAGTAAAGACAGAATGATCTGAGGTAGACCGTTGTAGACCATACTTGAGTAGAACATCACTGAAGCGATCAAACCAAGCACGGGGGGATTGTTTCAGACCATACAAGGACTTACGTAACCGGCAGACTAAGTGTTCACTCCCAGGAACCACATAACCTGGTGGTTGATCCATATAAACCTCTTCGTGGAGTTCACCATGAAGAAAAGCATTTTTAATATTCAGCTGGTAGAGTGGCCAAGATCGACTTACAGCTACAGCAAGTAGAATGCGAACTGAATTGAGACGAGCAACTGGAGAGAAGGTCTCTAGATAATCAACGCCATAAGTCTGAGTATAGCCTTTAGCAACAAGACGTGCTTTAAGCCGCTCAACTGATCCATCCGGAAGATACTTGACGTTATAAACCCAACGACAGCCCACTGTTTTCTTCCCGGAAGGTAATTGGGCTAGGTCCCAAGTATGATTTGCATAAAGTGCCTCCATTTCCTCATCCATGGCACGCTTCCACCCAGGTGAAGACAACGCTGCTTGATATGAGACTGGAAGAGAGACTGAAGACAAGGCACAAATAAAAGAATACAAACAAGGGGAAGCACGATGATATGAAACAAATTTAGCAAGAGGATGTTGGGTGCAAGTACGCTTACATCGACGTAGAGCAATGGGTAAATCATCATTAGAGGGAGATGGAGTAGAGGTTTGGACCTCAGACAATTCTGACGAGTTGGATGGGCCATAAGAAACAACATGTCTATTCTGATCCCGCTGGTATACCTGTAATTGATTTTGTTGAGATTCCTGTACAGAAGGGTGAGAAAAAGATAAAGGTAATGTAGGACTCGGGTTTCCCGGACTGGTCTCCCCCTCACGAGTAGGATATGACTCCCCCTGAATGCGGGACAGTAAGTCAGGGGATAATTGAGTCCCAGAGTCAGAGAAGAAGGGTGTAGATTCAAAAAATGTAACATCAGCACTTATAAAATACTTACGAGAAGGTGGGTGATAACAACGGTACCCTTTCTGAGTACGAGAATAGCCTAAAAACATGCATTTTCGAGAACGAGGAGATAACTTATCTAAACAAGGATCTAGACTATGAACAAAGGCCACACAACCAAGGACTCGAGGAGTAAGAGGAAAAGAATTACCTTCAGGATACAAGATAGAAAAAGGAGACTTGTTATCTAATACAGCAGATGACATCCTATTAATGAGAAAACAAGCAGTGAGAACAGCATCTCCCCAAAAAGGTTTGGACACATGCATATTAAACATCATAGTACGAGCAACATCGAGCAAATGACGATGTTTGCGCTCGGCGACACCATTTTGTTGGGAGGTATGAATACATGTGATCTGATGGATAATACCCTGATCAGTACAAAAGGTTTCCATAACAGATTATACGTATTCTAGAGCGTTATCTGATCGAAAAATTTTGATACGTTTGTTAAATTGGGTAAGAATCTCATTATAAAAGCGAGTCACAATGTATGGTAAATCAGACCTCTGTTTCATCAAAAATAACCAAGTCATGCAGGAATGATCATCAACAAAAATAACAAAATATTGAAAACCATTAATACTAGTAATTCGAGATGGTCCCCAAATATCAGTATGAACTAAATCAAAAGGTTCTGGTTGACAACTGACACCATGACTAGAAAAAGAACTACGGTGGTGCTTGCCAAGCTGGCAAGCCTCACAATCTAGACTCGATACAGGACTTAAATGAGAAATGACAGACTTCAATTTATTTGATGAGGGATGCCCAAGACGAAAATGCCATTGGAGTGGAGAGACTGTTGCACTCAAAGCAGGTGAAGCGGCAGTAGAAAAGCTAGCTGGATCAAGATAGTAGAGCCCGTCTTTCTCATGCCCCAAACCAATCGTCCTCTTGTTCGTGAGGTCCTGAAATACACAAGAGGTAGGAGAAAAGGTTACAGAACAATGTAAGGATTTGGCTAATTGACTAACAGAAAGTAAATTGAATGGAAAATTAGGTACATAAAGACACTGAGGTAAATGAATTGAAGGATGAGGAGAAATAACTCCTTGTCCTTGTACAGGTCGGGAAGATCCATCAGCTAAAACAACATGATGATTAATGGGATTTAAATGAGAGAATAGGGAGGATTTACCAGAAATATGAGAGCTTGCACCAGAATCAATGACCCAGGAAGATGGAGTGGAAGCAGTACAAGCGATATTACCTGAATTTGCCAAGGTAACAGTGGAAGTAGATGGATGAGGTTTCCGAAGGGTTTGCAATAGCTCACTCAATTGGGTAGCAAGATCATTGTTGGAACTTGAAGGTTCTGAAGCAGTGTGTGTCGACTAGGTGGACGTGACAGGAGTAGAACCATCTGACACATGATGAGCTTGATCCGGTTTACCATACTTGGCCCAACAATAAGGCTCGGTGTGATTGGTACGACCACAGTGAGAGCACTTCCGATCCCCTCGCCCTTGAGAAGATCGACCACCACGTGACGAGCCTTGAGAAGAACGACCATGTCCACGCATACTACCACGAAAGGCTCCTGCAACAGTGTCAGTGGAGATCAAGGCAGATGTTTCAGAAGTAGTGGCCTGACTTTGAGTATGATGACCTAAGGATGATCGCAAAAGGCGAGAGTAAGCATTGGCAGCTGTAGGTAAAGTTTCACTAGCAAGAATTTGATCTTTAAAGCCACGAAGGTCAATATCAAGCCCAGAGAGAAGGGAGGCAATCATAAAATATTTCCAGTGTCGCTTTTGTTGCTCAAGATCAGTAGTAAAGGGCCTATACTGTAACAGTTGATCCCAAAGGTTCTTAAGGACACTGTAATATTCTGAAAGAGGACGACCACCCTGTTTGGTTGCAAAAATCTGCTCATATAACTCAAACACTCGTGAGACATTACTCTGTTGGGAGAATGAGTCAGTAAGAGAATCCCATATTTTCTTTGAAGAATCACAAAATTCTACCGTAGTGGCAATGTGGGGCTCAAGACTGTGCCATAACTAGCCCATAACAACAGAATCTTCACTCAACCAATCATCATACTCAATATTATCTGAGTTGGGTGGAAGATTAGTAAGAAATTTTAGTTTCTTCTTCCCACGAAGAAACACTTTCACGGCATGGGCCCAAGCCAAATAGTTTAATCCATTTAATTTCTTAGAAGTAATCGAACGAGGAACATCTTCATCTTTCATTAATATGGATTTCGGTTCAATAACATTAATTTTCCCTTCGGCCATGAAAAATAAACAGGAAACCGAAATCAACAACCAACGAGAATAGGGTAACTAGATCAGTAGAGCATCAACACGGCATTAGCAGATCAGCAACCGTAAATAGAAGCAGCAACAAATCATTAGCAACGAAGAAGCAAACCACATCAATTAGGAAGAGAGAACCAGATTAGAAGTAGCAGGGAGAACCAGATCAATTATCATATCAGCAGCAGAACACCAGCAACGAAGAAGCAAACCAGATCAGCAACAGTGGACAAACCAGATCAGCAACAGCAGAGAGAACCGTCAACGAAGGGAATCCAGATCAAGAACAAATCACACCAACAACCAGGAAAAACCAGATTAGGAGCAACGGGCTGACTCTCCTACTTCAGGCGAGCATCGCCGTTCAACGCCGGAGACACAACGGAGGTGCACGCGCCTACACGCGCCAAGAGGAGGCTGGCGCGTGAGGGCTGGCCAACAGCGGCCGACGGCGCGTGAGGGCACGTCGGTGCTACTCCGGTGACCTGCTCAGGTGGGTGAGGGTCGTCGGCGGCCGGCGATTCTCCTAGGATGGTCGGCGAACAATTCTGACGATCGGAGGATCGGCCGGCGGCGAGACAGAGGTGCCGACCCTCTTTCTGCCCTAAAAAAAAAATTTTTTTTTTTTTTTTTATGTAATAGTGCTCTGATACCAAGTTGAAAAACAAGAAAGAAGAAAAAGGGAGAGAGTGAATTAAATTTTCTCTTCTCCCTAAGGTCTTATTTATAATTCCAAACTTACATCACATAAGGAAATAAACCAAGATAAGGAAATATCCTAATTAATCCTATATCAATCCAAAATAGAAAATAAAATCATATAATTCCTAAATTCTAACAACTATCAATTTCAGCCCACTGGAAGAAACAGATTGTCGCTCCCACCAACCTAAGACCCGATGTGTGAAAGGGGAAATTGTTGAGGTGTTCCTACATCCCTTGTGGAAGGGAGAAAGTCTCAACTCATGAGCTTAGCCCCCAAGACTACCCAATATAATCCTCGACTAACCAATTTCCCCAATGCTAAGCAATCTAGGAATTAGATTTCCATGCCAGTTGATATGCATGTGAGACCTATCTACCATAAGTAACCAAATACAAACTGAATTTTCGTTGTCTATCTAACAAAGTATTGAAACCATTTCAAATAGACTAAGCAAATTAGAATTATTTGAAGAACCAAAAAATCATGGTCTAATAATTCAATTATCAGGGGAGAAAAACGAATTGTATCTATGAGTGTTGACAAGGACAAAAATTGAGTTATCAATTAAAAAAATAATAATTATTTACTTTTTTGTTAAACCAAAAAAGACACCACACTAAGCAAATCTTCAAAATCAATTTGTTTGACGAACTAGCATGCTCTACCACCACTGTCAAAGAACAAATACATGCAATTTAATGTAATAATTCGAATTAATATATTTCCCGTGTAAGATGTGATCATGTTTAAAAAAACATAAGAAATCAAAGTATCTTGACCCTCCCTCATAAGCCAATCCAGAAATAGATTGATTAGAAAAAATTTGGTAATTCATTGATTCGTCTAGAAACTAAATAAGATTCATGTATTAAGTTTGCTAGATCGAAAATTTATAACATTCAAAAATGTATAGATTCAATGTCACATTCAATTTGATGTAATAAGTGGGGGCAGGGCATAATGTATCGTTACCTTCTTGGAAGCAAGATAATCGGCGCGTTTGCGACAAAGAACGCATCTGCAGAACAGAAACACCAACACAATTGTACAGAAAAGCACGTCTAAGTAGTAAGTACCTCGTTGATCAGCAATACAACTTCATATAAGCAAGCACAAATCCAGCTAAAAAAAGTACCCGAAATGACGAGCAAATGCCACAACAGCCTTCCTGTCTTTCCACAAATCAGAAATTGCTACACCATTCCCATCCAAATCAAACACTTGCACTCTATCCAGCAAGCTTAGGGTGTCTTCTCCCACCCCAGAAGATGCAATTCCTGTTTCACATCAAGAATAGCAATCATTTTACACACAAATTTTATGTAACGGTCCCCCCCCCCCAAAAAAAAAAAAACAAATTTCTAATGGGTCAAAATTAAATAATAGTTTCGATAGCCAAACAACTTTTAGGTTGGGTTTGTATTAATAAATTTGAAATCAAGGTATGTGGTACTGATTATTTAAGAATAATTGTTTAAGTACCATTTTGTTAGTTTAGACGAAAATAGTTTAATTGAATTATGATGAATTTGAAATTATAAAATAACAATATTGAAAAATCCTTTTCAAAATAACGAATCCATAGTCGTAGTTATAATGCATAAAACGACATAGACACATGAAAAATAGCATAAAGAATTACGTGATTTGGCTTGAAAGCTTACGTTGACATGCAGTGACAGAGATAGAAAATGTAGTATGTGGGGAAAAATTTAAGAATACAAAAGACTTTAATTTTGAAACGTAAGTAAAATATCAAGAAATTAACCTTTGGATCCATATATATATATATATATATATATATATGCACTAATAATTTTATCAAAATGTAGGAATATCTCATCAAAATTCAATAATCCAAATGGATATAGGTAGTGTTTGGATGGTAAAAGTACAACAATTTGATGTAAAATTGATGTGTAGCGAAATTTGATTAGAAAAAAGTACAAAAAATCGGTAAAATTTAGTGAATTTGGTTGATTTTGATAAACCAAACACCCCATAATATATCTATATTAATCTTTTAGAGACAAATTAGAATAGTGAGATTAAAAAAAATTAATGAGAATAATATTAAAAACATATATATACATAATTATTTTTTTAAAACTGAGTAAGATCAATCGACCCACTTAACCACCCCTGTCTCTGCCCCTGTTCACCTGCGTAAGGGGCAGACAAATTCACTAACAAAATGAAGAGTACAATATATGTAGCCCCATCACAAATCGATTGTCAGAATTATATTATCCTAATACGAGAAACACCAACTTACCCCAATCAAGCCACGCAATTTTTGTCGAGTCAGATAAGATGGGTAAAGACCAAAACCGGAGTACGAGCTATAAAACGTAGTGGTTCCCTAATTTAGTAAAAATTATTAAAAATCTTGTATTGTTATTTGTGAACTAATTCTCCATCTTATATTTATCTTATATTTTAATACAATTTAATATCAAATATTCAAAATTCTTAGTTGTCCGGAACCTTAAATATTTATTTACAAATAACTTTTTGAATACCAACCAAACAACAATTACAACTAAATTTTTGATGTTTCGATAAACAATGTATAAGGAGAGAATAATAGGAAATGAGACTTGCCGGGAGAGCCAGAGACTGCGGAGACTCTGATGGGGCTTTGAGGTGATGAGACACTGCTGATTCTGTTTATGGGTTTGGGGTGGAGAGAGAGACTGAGATTGTGATTACGTTGCGGCAGCTTGGGGAATATACGAGACGAAGGGTGATGAGGGTGTTTGGTTGGTTGGAAAGTGCTGGCAAGTGAGGCTGCAGAGAGAGCAACCGCCATGGCTAAGGAACGCCTCACGGGCGAAGGAGGAACCCAGAAGGTTCCGGACCGTTGGGATTTCGGGAAGAGAGGTTTGGAAGTGTGGAAGTCGGAGTTACACGTGGCAACATTCAAACTCTATATATATATTTTTCAAATTGGAATTTTTTGTTTTACTGAAAAATTTATGATGATATGCAAAAATTAGGCTGGATTAACTTCTAAGCACCCCTACCTCCTCTTTTAAGACGTGTTTTAAATCCGCGAGAAAGGAGTCTATGAGTTAGAGCAACCCAACAAAATAATATCTGCCTATGAGTTAGGGCAGCCCAATGAAATAATATCTATTAGACGCGCTTATAGTATATGGGTGCGGATGAAAATTGACTATTATCATTTGTGGGGATCGAATGAGCCATGAGTCTATCGTTCCTACTCCCTCAATCCTTGATTAGGGATACTGATGATACTAAAATTGTCCTACATCGAAAAAGAGTCAAGGACTAAACCCCTTATTAAACGTGTTTTAAATTCGTGAGGGAGAATTCATGAGTTACTGAAATTAAAAGTGGACAATATTTGTCGAGCGAAATAACAGGCCTATGGTATGCGAACGAAAATGACCTATAGTATAGATCATCATCAATTTATAACAATGATGTTATTATAATAAAATTTAGAGTAAAAATATCATGAGAATTAACCTACAGTATAGATCATCGTCAATTTATAATAATGATGTTATTATAATAAAATTTAGGGAAAAAATATCATGAGAATTAATGAGAATGAGACGTTTAAAAATTATAAAAAGAAAAAAAAATTAGATTTTAGCTGAGCAAAATAAATTTATATATTATTATATTTATTTTTTAATTTAAACATAAATAACATGCCTAAACATTATTGGAAAGAGTCAGCCTTTGTAAGAGTTGTACCGCAACAATGGAAAATCGTTGGGGTTTGACTTGCCTGCAGGGATCCCAGGATCATGGCCGAAGTTGCTTGAAGCTCGTAATCTTGACAACCATTAAGAGCAACAGCATAAATGCCAAGTAGTCCCGAGGCATATTATTCATATTTATAAAAGATTTACAGAAAAATTAAAAATAAAAATAAATTTTAAAATGGGAGAAATTTTGTGTGAGTGAAAAAAAAGTCAATTTTTTGTCGATGTGTCGGTTCCTATATCTAGAAGATTTTTTTTTTTGGGGTAATATTTTTATAAATATAATTAATGTCTAAAAATTTTTAAAAGTAAAAAAATCAAAAATCAGTGAGAAAAATCATATAAAGAGTGCGCTTGGTGTACCAAAAAGTGAGAAAAAATCAGATAAAATATGATTTGGAAAAACTTTTTGTGTTTGGTGCACACCGTTCAAACTGCGTTTTTTGGAAATGAATAATAAAATTTCGTTCCGACGGATTAGATTTTCGTTTGGATGGATTCAAAATTTTAAGCAATCGTGATTTCTTTATACTACCATTCGTCCAAACGGACTATAAAAACTGTTTGGACGAAAGTTGGCTGCGCGATTCCGTCGAAACGGTTTCTACAATCCGTTGGAACGGTTTTAAAAATGCCACAAAAAAAGTAAAAGTGGGTGTCATTTGGTAGCTTGAGAGTCCATGAAGAAAATGGTAAAAAATTTTTTACTATTTGATTAACCGAATTATAGTTATCGACTTTTTTTTGGAAAGATATTGAATGTTTTTTTAATTTTAAGAATGCAGGAATGTGTAAAATTTTATAGAAATTTTTAAAAATTTTCAGAGATTTTCATCAAACTTTGGTACATCAAACGCACCCAAAAAAGATAAAAAAAAAAAAAAAAGAATTCAATGATTACGCATCTTCAACCAACAATTTTCAATGACCGTAATGATGATTAAATTTTGTATGCATCAACCAATAAAGTCAAACCTTTATTTTCTTTTCTTTTCCTCAAGGGAGGGGGAAATTTTCCTCCTACGGTAGTGTTTAAATGGTTAAAAATATAACAAAAGTTTAAAAATTTGATGTAAAAATAATATGTAATGAAATTTTATTGAAAAAATACAAAAAAATTAATGAAAATTAATGAATTTTAGTTGATTTTGGTAAATCAAATAACCTCTAAATTGGGTGGTGATTCATATGAAATATATATATATATATATATTGGAGCATAAATTTTATATAAATATCAAAAATAAAAAATTATCCAACAGCTACTTCATTTATAAAAAAAATATAATATATATATATATATATATATATATATATATACATATGTACAACAACTAATTTGCGGCCGAAACTAGATTATTAGTGCTATAGTTACCTCTAATTTAGGCTTTGTTTGGCAAGAATAATAAATTACTTTTGGCTACTTAGTTTTTAAATTTTTTTTTAGATAACTAAATTTACCTTCTTATATTTTAATTTTTTTAAAATTATGGAAAAAATGTTAAATTAATAAAACAACTGCAAAGTTAGTTTTTTCATTCTCAACCAAAAAAAAAAAAAAAATGCTAGTTTTTTTTTTTCTATCTTAGGTTCTGTTTGGGAACCACAGCTAATAGTTAATTTCCAACTACACAATTTTTTAACTATTTTAAAATGATCAAATTTATCCTCCTATATGTTTAATTTTTTTAAATTATGAATGACAAAAATGTCAAACTAACAAAAGTTAAAAAGCTAAGTAATAAAGTATTGAGCATGACTTGTACCTCAGTGGTTAAGAGTATTTCCTACTTGCTCAAGATTCGAGTTCGAATCTTCCCTCTCCTCCATATAAAAATTTTTTTTTTTACTTTTCAAAAAAAATATTAAATTTTTATCTTCCAAAACACAAAAAAAAAAGTTAATTTTTTAATAAATAGGAGCTAGTTAGCTTTTTTTTTTTTTTTTTTTTCCAAACTTAACCTTAAACTATAACTGCTTTATCCTATGGAGCTGCATAGAATTTCAAAAGTGGTCAAAAGTTAAAAAAATGAGAAATATCAGTCACTTTTTAGCGTTTGAAAGATCAACCAAAAGTGATCAAAATAATCTGTTGAAACGGTGCAAAACAAACCGTTCCAACAGTTTTGGTCAATAAGCCGTACAAAAAGATAACAAATGTTGAAAAAAGTGAAAAAGTAGGTAATTTTTTGCACATTTTGGTAACTTTTTGTAAAAGTTTGTAAAATTTAAATTTTAAAAATAAACGCACGAAAAACGAAAAAGATAAAAGTTGATAAAAATAGATAAATATTTGTAATTTTTTTGTAACTTTCGATGATTTTTGACCCAATCAAACCGGCCAATAAGATAATAAATATTGTATTTTAGTATTTTAATATTTAAAAAATAATAAAATAATAATCAAAAGTGAGAAAAAAAAATTTAATACTCGAGTGAATAGAATAAAAAAATTGATACGGAGTATGTTGAATGGAAAAGACTAGCAAAGCAGTGGCCACGTGTTCGAGGACAATCAGCGTGGCGGCCTTATCACAAAAATTCAAGCGGTGCTGCAGATAGCTGACAGTTCAACTTTTTTTATACTCCTTTTCGACAGAAAAGGAGGCTGACGCTACTCAGATTTTGTTTTTTTAATTGAAACAATTGTTGTCATTTTCATTTATCTCATAACTAATGATATTAATATTACTATTGGTGTTTCAAATTATTGAAAAAAAAAATTAGTGAGGGTTTGAAAAAAAAAAATGATACATGTTACTTTTGACTAATAAAAAAAAAGTGATCCTATTTGTACTCTATAAATACACTCTTACACTCTACACTATTTTTTTTTCATACTACAAAATTACCAATTTTTATCAAATTATTTTTATATATAATTTGAAATGACATAATTATCATTTATAAAGAAAACTTTTATAAATTTAGATAAATAACATTAGGTTTAGTTTGGTATAAAAGAATGAAAAAAATATGTTTTAAAGTTAAATAAATTTTATTTATATTTTTAGAAGCATATGAAAATATATTTTATGTTATTTTGTTTTCTAGCTTAACCAAATAAAAATTAACTTTTTTCATTTCTTTCTTTCTTTTCTTTTCTTTTCTTTTTTTTTTTTAACAAACTTTTACCATTTTAACTTTGGTCATTACTCTAATGTCATTTAGCGGGTGTTTGAAGCACCAAAAATCTCCGACAAACTCTAACTTTTTTCAAATATTTTTAATTTTTTTCATGCAAAAAATCTTTAATTTTCTCTAAGTTTCTTCAACATTTTTTTTCAATTTTTTGAAAAACACGCCAAACACCTAACAATAAAAAAGTTGGTAATTTTTTTTTGGGCTCCAAACACCCTCTTAATAAAGTTTTATATGAATCTTTCATTTTGCCTACTTCCATTTTACTTTTAAGAGAATAAGTTGATCGTCGAATGGATAATCAACCACAACTCGCTCTACTGATAGTGTTTTCAAGTATTCGGATAAGAGAGATAGAACTCAGCTGCAATTCAAAGGAAACAATCACTTCCACTCGATCATATAACATTTTTTCTGATCGAGCAATTCACCTTGGATAGTCCATGTTTTATTACATTATAGTTGTTTTCAAAAGCTAAATAATTATCGATGAGAGTGCATGGACAAAAATAATTAATATAAAAAATATTACAATTAATTAAAAACTTAATCATTAACTATTACAATAAAAGCTAAAATTTTAGATAAAGCTGAGAAAGCAAAGTATAATTTACTCATCTTTCCTTTATATACCTTATATCGGGGACTTTCACTGTGAATATTTTCAACTAGTTTTGCTTGCTTGAAGTTGAAGAGAGAATGTTTTTGTGATGAAATTATCATCTAAATTTTTTTTATTCGTAACAATGTGTTAGATCAAAATTAATTATTTGTACAAGCTTTCAAAATTTTTGAGCTACTAATTTGAATTTTGAAGATATAAGGTCAATCTTTATTAAGGATTGTGTCTAGTTCCACAATTGTCATGCACTCTCCTACTTGTAACTCCCAAAGATTCGATTTGTCTGGGAAAGAGAAACCAATCATTAGAAAATTTTAATCTCCTACGTTCGATGCATATACATACGATTGGTTTAAATTATAATTTAAGATAGAGTTAGAATTACAAAATTTATTATTTTTTTCTCTTCAAGAATAACGGACATATATAATTTTACATATTAGGGACTCTACAAAAAGATCGCCAAAATCGAATTAAACTCAGGCTAGTAGGATTTTGAAAATGTAACTCACTGTTTGTCTCACTTAGATTTGGCATCTACTATTTAATATCGTAAGATTTTAAAAATGTAACTCGTTGTTTACCTCACTTGGATATAACATCTATAATTTAATTAGAACTTTAGTGTATGAATATTTTCACATTATTATTGTTTTGATAAGTAACTTTTTATTGAAGAAATGTTGAAGGGGTATAATTCCATGTAAAATATATTATGATGAACTATCAATAATAAAACAAATTCATTATCTCTAAAAATGTAAAAAATGAGTGTAAAGTTCGGATCCAATCCCCCATTAAATCATCTATACAAATTTTAAATAAGAAGACTCTCCATTCTATACAATGGGGATTCTTTGTCTTGAAATATTGCCTAATACTTATTAGAATTGAACACCCATATAATCAAACCACAATGCCCAAACTATGAGAGAAAAAATTAACATACAGAATTTTAATATGCTTCGGCACCAATTTATCTACATAGAGAGAATAAATTACATTATCACTACGAAAAAAAAAAAAAAACTACTCCCTTCTCCTTGCAAGCATTTATCCATTTTCATCCATGACAAAAGCTCCAAAAGAAAATCTTTATATGAAACAAAGTTTATAAATTTTTTTTGGGCCAAAGTCAACTCTAGAATTTCTAAAAACTTTCTATCTATAAGCAAAATTTTAAAACTCTACTTTCCATATAATTAAAAGGGATCCAATGAATCTAAAACTCTACACCTAATTCAAATATATGTAAATAATCTCAATATATTATAATGGTACAATCGAAGACATCCATCCTAATAATACTCTCCCCCCAAATTAACCATAACAATCAAAACGGAACTAATTAATTTTCACACTTTCCTTTCCCATTTATCTACATGGGTGCTCCACCAATTATCCAAGACGTGTTTCATCTCTTTATGTCACTTTTTTGATAGTCAAAAAAGTAATGCTACATAACTATTTTTTTCTTTTTAGAATTTTACAACAAAATAGCGTGACATAATTGTGAAGTTATTATTTTATAAAAAATAACCACCACAATGCACTATTACTATAATAAGACCACTCTCACACCGTTTTTGTTCCATTTTCTATAAAAAAAAATTATGGTTGAATAACTCTTTCCTATCACATGCATGATAGTTTGAAGAGCTAAATATTTTAAAATGATGGGCTCATTATTTTTCATAGCATTTTAGTTAATGCCTTTAGTACAATTTTGCTCATATAATATTGTCCATTTATTAAAAAAAAATTATTTCTTTATTCTTAACTAAATCACAACTGAATATGAGTATTAGGGTTATATATTTTGCACAAACTCAATCAGGCCCTATATTTCAGAGTTTTATAAAATATTAAATCTAGTCCTAACACAAATATGTAAATTCAAATTCATTCATAAACCTAAACCTAATCTAGAATATATATTATATAAAATAAATAATGTAAAAAAATAAAATATATTATGCATCGTAAATAAAATTAAAATAATATAAATTATTTATTAATAATAAATCGAGCTTGAACATATATACATAAACTTAATCCAAATATTTCAAGTCTAAATTTATAGCCAAACCCATCTCATGAACAAATTTTTTATTGTTCCAAGGCCCCCAAAAAAAAAAAAAAAAATAGGGTTTGAAATAATCGGACCAGCCAGGACATGGACGTCTCTAAATTTAATACACCAACAAAATATCAAATCAATTAATGTACATGGCCTCCCCTCCCAATCTTATCTTAATTTCTTGCCCACCCTTCATTTTGTTGCTTCTATTTTGTACGTCAAATGTAGCCTATATATATATATATATATTTATATAGATATATGAAAATCCAATGGACCAACGAGAATTATTCAGTAGGTGTGTATATATACACGTGTCTGTATAGAAATTTTATGTACACTAACGGAAAGAAAAATGTTAAATTTGTGGTGGTAGGCACTGCAACACGCGCCTAGAGAGAGAGAGAGAGAAAGAGAGAGAGAGAGAGAGAGAGCTCAACTACCAGTCATCAAAGTTGGAATTGCCGCTTTAGGCACCGCCCCCACATGTTTGCATCTGCTCCCAACAAACTTTCAAAACCCCCAAATCTCAACTACTCCTCCAAATCCTTACTACAAGACAAACCCCCCCCCCCCCCGCCCCCCCTTTTATTTTTCTTGTCCTCTTCCTCACTTTTATAAACAAGAACACTATTTTACGCGCTATACATACAGATACGTATATACACATATCTATTTGAAAAAAAATATAATAATAATTAAATATAAAACAGGATATCTATATAATAAAATACATCTATATCATTTGATTTGATATTTGTACCAATTATCACTATGTCACATCATCACTTATTATATATATTTAATAAAACACATCATTTGAATTTGAAATTTAAATAAATATGTATATTATATTTTATAAAATTATACATACAGATATTATATATATATATATATTATATTTTGTAAAATTAAATAAATTATATTTTACTTATTCTATTTGTTATTATTAAAATTAAACATTTAAATTAAATTTTCAATTTTAATGTACTTAAAATTTAAATTTTAAATATATACACTTTTACGTACATTATGTGTTATTCATATGGTAAAGAAGTTTAAAATTTTAAATTTGAAATATTTTCAGTTGTTGAATTTGCTAAATGAACACGATTTTTTTTCTCTCACTTTCTCCATATTTTTTTGAATACTTTTTATGTAAAAGATTTTAATATTTTAAAAAATGTGATAATATTTGTAATAAAAAATAAAATTTCACACCTTAATCTTTTTTTATTAGTGATTTTTATTAGTTTTACACTTTTTTATGTAAGTTTGCTTTATAAATTTAAATTTAAATTATTTATACGTCAAATTATATTTTTCTGCCTTTAAACACAAGTAATTAATAGCATTTTAATATAATTGAAAGTATATATCTCTAACTATACATCAAAATACAGCTGCAAAAACTATGTATAATATTACACACTACACATGCACATTTATTTGAAAAAGTAATAATTAATTATATGACATGGCATATTTTAAGATGTCTGAAAGTACGTATTTCCAACTATATATACACTAAAACACAAATACAATAACTATTTTAAAAAGTATATAATTCGTGTATTTCAAAATACGTAACCTTATATAATTAATAAAACTAAGTTATTTTTATTAATTAGCTCATGTTGTTAAAAGTGTTTTCCTTTATTACCTACATTATTTTGGAAGATTTTAGGGGTTGCAGCGAGTCAATTAACAATTATGATTTGATTATATTTAATTTGATAACGTGATAAAATGTATTTCAAAATAAAAATAAAAAGTAAAATAAAATTTGATTAGAATACAATTAATGAAGAATACGAAAAATCATATCACATTAAAATACAATCAAATTATGACTGTTGATTGTCCTGCTACAATCCTGTAGTGAATTTTTCCACTGTAGCATCTGAAACCCATTTTGCAATAAAAAAAATACTTTACAAGCTTAATGATGCATTGATAGCATTTAAGTAATAAAAGAAAAATTTATAGGTGAACTTTTTAGAAGTGTTAGATCCACAAAATTATTACATCATTCTGATAATTTTTTTGAATAATTTTATTTTAAATAATTTCTTTTAAATTTTATTTCATTATTCTTTTGAAATGTGCTAAACGCATGCGTTTGAGAAAGAGGAATGGCTTTAATTAATTTTCTTTGGTTTATTATCTCTCCCCAAAAAGAAAGTTGCAAATGCAAAGCATCATAAGAAAAGTTATATTGAAGTATTAATTAGGTTGAGTTATAAAAACGTCTCGGGATTGGCCTGGCGTTCGATTTCAAAACCAGTTATGGATCACATTTTTGTAGTTTTAGATCACTTAATGGAATTTGATGACATAAACCCCACTCTATTATAAGCATATTAAAGTCAAAAAGTAGGTAAATGTTCAAGCAATTTTCTAGATTTGGATCTAACGTCCCCACCCACCCCCACAGTAAATCCCCTAATCACAAAATGAATGATAATGGCAATGTTTGAAGCTACAAAAAAAAATATATATATATATACATATATATAATTTTACAAATCTCTAAAAATATAAATTACGAGACTATAAAATTAAAATTTTTCACTCACTACACAAAATACGAGATATTAACTTTTATAAATTTTATACAACTCCAAACACACTCAATTTCATTAAATAACACAAAATTATCTTCTATTTTTTACCGTTCAATTTTTTTTTTTTTACTTTACTAATTGTAAAAATGACTGAAAATTTATTTCTTTATTTTTTGATGGTAAATCGCCTTGGTTATTTATGTGATTTGTTGATTTATTAAACAACAGCTCCCTACGGGAGTTTGTTTAAAGCATCTCCAGTAGTTTCCCTAAATAAATTCTCTAAAATACATTTAAAAAATACCATTTTCTTATTTTACGGCTTTGCTATTCAATTGACTGTTCAATATAGCACCCCTAAACCATTGCGTTTTACATTAAGGGATTCATTCTTAAATGTTCCTTTATTATTTTTATTTCAAAAAGTTTAATTTTCAATGACTTTATTTAAATAAAAAATAAAAAATATTAAAATAGTAATTTATGAGGTTAGAGTCATCTCTAAATATAAAAATTTATTTTAATTGAGTGGACTGAATTATTGAGATAAATAATATCATGGGATAATTTATGAGATTAAATATAATATGGGGATTAATTTTATTATGTGTGATTATTTTCTTGATGTTTGGTTGAGGGGATATAAGGTTGGATAAAATATGTGATTAGATAAATATGATAAAAAATAATTTTAAACATTTAAATTTTGACGAGAATTAAATCTTATTCCTACTCCACATTTTGAGGGATTACTTAATCCCTGTCTTCTTTTTTAGTTAACAAAATAGATTTGTGGCACCAGCAAATGGTAAATTCAATCCCAAATTTTACATCCTTAAACAAACACAACCATTGAGAATTGCTGGAGGCTTGGAAATTCTCCCGAACAAGGAAACTATTTGAGATGCCGTAATCACCTAAGAACTAAAAGTGTAATACCAAAGTCGCCCTTTAAATAGACCAGGCAATAGGTTGGTAAAGTAATTTACATATAAAAGTGCATTTAGTGTTTCTTTTCAAATCGTTTTTAAAAGATGAACAGTACCAAAATTATTAAAATGATTTCTTAAATTCGTTCTAATGGATTTAAAAAAAAAATTTTTCTCTCCAAACAGTACCAAAATCATTAAAACAATCTGCCAAATCCGTTACAACAGATTCTACACTGATTAATCGTTAGAACAGTTTATCTAAATTCGTTCTAACGAATTTAAAAAAAATAGAGATAAATAACTAACAATGGTACTCGTTTAAAAGTTTTCGACGCCAAAATGTAATTGTGACAAAAAAATTTCGCATTCAATTAATCTCCTTCCGGATTTTCTATTTTTTTAACGAAATATTAAAATTTTTTGAAATTTAGTAAAGGTGGGAAAAAGTAAAAGTGTGATAGAGAATTTTAGTGATTTATAGAAGTTGTTGGAGTTTTATGGAGTTTGTTAGCGCTCCAAATGCACCCAGGCTGCGTTTGGTGTTCTAACAAATAAAATAAAATAAATTTCCAACAATCTCTATAAATCACTAAAATTTTCTATTACATATTTATACATTCCTACCTTTACTAATTTCAAAAAATTTTAAATATTTTGCTGAAAAAAAAATTCGGAAAGAAGTTAATTGAATGGGTAAATTTTTTTTGACAATCATATTACTCGAGTTGAAAACTTTCAAACGAGTACCATTGTCACTATTTTATACGAATTTTTTTGAATCCGTTTGAAAATTTCTAGAACCGATTTGGAAAACCGTTCTAACGGTTTTGGCGCTGTCACAAAAGAGAGTATTAAACGAATACCATTGTCGCTATTTTATACGAGTTTTTTTGAATTCGTTAGAACAGTTTTTAGAACAGATTTAGAAAACCGCTCTAACGGTTTTGGCACTGTCAAGAAAGAGAGTAGAATTATTGTGTAAAATAGTGTTGATTTTTTGAATACGTAGGAATGGATTTGAAAAATTGTTTTAACGGTTTGTTACTATTTATTTTCAAAAAATAAGGTTTAGAAAGAAAACACAAATGTTAAAATTAACCAAAATCATGTTTTATCTCAATTTATTTTTTTTTAATTTTTTTACTACTTCAAACGCTACAAAAAGAAATTAATGTGTTGTGGGAGAATTAAATAAAAGAACGTATTTATCATTTTTTTATGAAAAATTATTTGTTATTACGTGAAATAACACATTTGCCCTAACGTCCAGTTACGATGGATTCATCATTCATGTCCCAATTGAGGATGGGTAAAAGTGTCTTCTTAACTCACCAGATCATCATTAGTTCCTTACACTGTCCTAGCAAGCGTGCTCTTTTCGTCTCCACACGCGCTGCAGATCTGTCTGGGGATCGGTCTCCTTTTTTTTTTTATATATATACGTATGTATGCATGCAGGTATATACTATACAGGCTACCCAGTGGGCATTGGAGATGGTTGAGAATGGAGATGTGCACAGAGTCAAATCAAGAACAGGACAGTTGGTTGGCATCCAATTACACAAAAACCCATGCCGCTAAATCTCAAAAAAAAAAAAAAAAAACTAACACTAAAAAAAAAATAATAATAATAAAATAAAATTGTAGGAAAATAACCAAAAAAAAAAAAGAAAAGAAAATGTTACTGAAGTATGCAGAAGAAGAAAATAGCACCCATTTGGAATTTATTTTCTTCTGCTAACTCTTCGGAGTGTGAACCATCTTCCATTTTGGCTGCACGGGCTTGAGAGAATCTTCCTTCTCTATCTCTGTGCGTTGAGTTTTAATAAAGCCCTGTTAGAGAACCTCAGGAGCTCAAAATCTGGCAAATCCCGTGAAACTTTATGTTTAATCTAGGTTGTCTTTAGTTCAAAAAGAGACAAAGCCCATGTTACCTTAGCAGGGTGTTCAAAGATTGAAGTCGTTAAGGTTTCTTGGATCAATTCTTATTTCCTTGTCAAGCACATATACATGTATGTATGTATATTGCTTTTTTAATGTTCTTTTGCATTTTCCCCCACTTTGTTCTTATTAAAATTATGGGTTATGGAATGCAGGTTGAGTTGAATGGTATACAATTACTAGTAAAAAAAGACCTTATGGAAGCAAATCAGCTTCATATGTTGTTAGCTGTTACCCTTCTGGTTAGCTCCCTCTTGTTTATTTCTCTCTTTACATCCTATTGTTGAATGCTTTTGGATTTGATCTGTAGTTTCTAATCTATTCGTTTGTTTTGACTTTTAGCTTTTCTTTTTAAATCTTCAACCTTTTGATTCTCTGATAGTATATGAATTTTTTTCTGCTATTTTATTTTCTTTGGTTAAAATGCTTACTTCGATTATATATTTTCCCAAAGTATTTGGATGAAGAACTTGTTAATTGTTGTATTGGGTTGTTTCTACCCAAAAAGAAAACAATGGTTTATTTTATTCTACCTTTTTTTTTTATCCGTTCAGTCAACAAAATTGATGTAAAATTTCTATTCTTGAAAACAACAAGCTTAAGCAATTTATTTCTTATATGACTTCACTATTGGAGATCCAGATTCTTGCATATGCAGAATGATGTATTTCTTCTTGCTGTGGATTAGATTGTTGCTCTGAATTTGAAGTAATTAGAATATGCGAATTGTTTGGAGAAAGACGATCTCAGAAGGCCACCACATGTGGTCCTTCCGTGTGGGTCTTTCCAATCCTTGCTGTAGAAAAGAAGTATGATGAAGTTTGGCTTGAATCAATAAATTAAATGGCCTATTTTCCAAAAATCTGTTAAGCAAATTGAGCAACTCTAAGAGCAGGATCTCCAGGTCCGGAAGAAATTTGAGGTGCTTTTTAAATTGTGCTTGTGGTGAAAATTTTTGTTATGGTGTAAGAAGCAGACAAGTGTCAATATGTGAACTGCAGAGATGGGGTTGAGGTGGGTGCTGGCAAATCCATTTGAAGGTAATCCAGATAGGGGATTTCAGCTAGGTGTGCATCAATTAATATCTTGTACCTTAAGGAGACCAAAAGTTTATCATGTGAAAGGAGGGTCAAAGATTACGAGTAGAAATTCCTTTTTCATTGTACCTAAATGAAGAGCAAAATGTTATCAAGTGAAAGAAGGGTCAAAGATTACAAGTAGTAAAATTTTGCTGGTGCAATCTCAAACACTCAACCAAACCAATTGAGTGCGGAAAGGTAAAGAAGGCACAATATTTTTTTTTTTTTTACGTGGAAACCCTTTTGGTAAAAAACCATGAGTTCTTAGAAGGAGGGCCAACCCAAATTCTTCCATTGTATAGGTTGGTTACAAAGTTCCACAATATTAGTTGCATAATTGAGATCTACAACCCTATTGTTTGAACACTTTGCTCAAGTCCACAATGCACCACTCCAAGTAAAAGAACAAAATCACCAATCCAAGTGGAAGAACGCAATCACTAAGTCCACGACGATCACACGAGCCTCGTTCACAGCACATTCTCAATCCTATGAGAAGAAGGATTAGGAATTTTACAAAAATGGGACTTTCCTAAAAAAGAATACAAATAAACAATTCAAGTGCTACTAGGATTACAATTAAACAAATCAAAATCTTATTTGCTCAAGGAATTTGCTGCCAACACAAAAATTTCGATTTAATCAGTAGAGATTCGTTGTTGTTGCTGTTTTATTTTTTTCTATATTAAAGCTGCATAGGAACTTCTCTGACTAAACCTTTCTAAGGACAGTCTGGAAGAAAACTGGTGGTTCGAATGTCACACAGAAGATGCATTCGTCAATTGGTTGTTCCACATACTAACATTCTCCTCATTCGAATTCACATACTCCCTCCTTTATGGAGGATGCATATTCATATCAATTTCATGATATTAAGGTGTTTAGAGAATGGCCATGATTTGTTTCTTTTGATATTATCTGTTATAAGATAAGAGTACTACGGCTATATCTGAATCCTTGTTTATTTTGACAGTTTTGGTGGTACTTCAATAGGTAAGAGATTGGACCAATTGGTAGGGGAAAAAAAAAAACTTTTATTTTGTCCTTAGAGCTGAAAATGATTAGTGTCAAACCTAATTCTTCCAATTCATAAATTGGAAAAATATCTTTATTATGGATGGAAATTGCTTCTTGGACAATATACTCTCTAGGTATCACCTTTGTCTTAGAAAGTGAACCGCAGAAATGATGCTATCAACACCTGAAAAAAATGAGAAATTTACCACTTACCATTTCCTCGATGCTGTCTTTCTACAGGAGTGAAGACGCCCCGAATTCTCTTTTGATTGTTTTTTAGTGGGGAAGGTAGCAGATTTTGTGTGTATTGTGTACTCAAAACACAAATGTGCATGGTATGATACCTCTAAGTGGAAACACTAGTTTGGCAGTTCTTTATTGTGGTATAAAGGGTCTATCTAGTGCTTTGAGTTGCCGAGAACTTACCAAGTTGGTATTTCACGATTTAATGTAAGTTCATTACACCGTTCAGTGTCTTACAGAGACTCCAATATTTTGTAGAACCCCAAGCATGCCACATATGCCAATGAACTGATTTTCAACATGGTATTTCATTAAACCAGTCCAGACGAAAGTCTCTAATTAGTCACACAGAAATGCATAAACTCCAAGAACTTTTGTGTTGGAAGAAACATAAATGTATAGCTTTTGGGTTAGCTAAATAAATGCACAAGGAGGCGCGCACAAAAGGTGAAGATGAGACACGGCTTTAATGGTTTTGTTTTATGTATAAAATTCTCACGTGGTTGTTTGAGGTGCTCAGTTTTAATTGTATTGTTGTATCTTTATATCACAATTGGCTTTACTAATTACAAAGATGAGGAGTATAAAGAAGTATTTAAGTGGCCTTTATTCGTAATACGCTTTCAGAAGACGTAGAACTGTTTCTTAGGATGGGTTTTGTTTAACACTAGTTAAGAGGCTTAATATACAAGCAACTTTGTTAATACATTTCGGTTGCATCTAGTAAGCGAGAATTTTGTCTCGTGTAGCAATACAGGTTCCGATGAGTGCACAAGTGCTTCTGCAGGATGAGGTAACTAGAGTCATTGGCAACATATTCAAGTTAATATGTGATCCATTTAACCAGTGCGTGGTTTACTTTCAAAGTGGCTTGTACTTCAGCATTTTGATTGTTTAGATAGATGCATATACTGATTGCTATTCTAATATATTAAGGATTGGCCTTTGATAGCTTATATATGCTTTAATACGAAGGCATGTCAAAATTTATTTTCTGCAATTTTCAGGTTATAGAAGCTCTATATTTTAGCCATGGACATGGACATTAGCATGTTGAACCCATGACTCCATCTTTTCCTTATTGAATTCGTTCTTTATCTTTTGTGCTGCTCCTTATCTTGGAATCACATCTCCATTCCATTTTCAGTCTTTGATGTTCTAAAGAAGATGAAGCTTTCTCCAAAAGTACATTGTGGTAGATACATACTGGACATTTCTCGTTATAGTTTTCTTTTCGCATTTTACCTCTTAGAACAATATTTTTTGTTTAATCATGAAAGGCTTGTTTACAAAATGGAGGATAATTGTGGATTATAACTGCTGATTTTTGGTCTGGATTTTATTAAATTCTTCCTACATGGTGCACTATCATTGAAGTTGCAATATAGGATTAAGTGGCAAATGTTGCATCTTTTAGCACGTTTCTGAAAGCACGGATAATTGCTAACCATAATACCAATGTTTTACAGGTTTAAAGGAGTTGATTTACTCTGGCAAGACTCTGATCATCATTATATTTGTTCACTTTATATACATTCATCTTTGACTCATTTATGATCTCTTTGCAAACCGGATTTGGACATGGGTTGATTTAAGGTGTTTGAAATTCCAAATCACAACACGTAATGAACCAGAAGATTTAACCAGTGCATCCTATTTTATTGATAATGGATATCAAGGAGGCAGAGAGGATAGTTATAGCTAAACCAGTTCCTTCTAGGCCTTCTTGTTCCAAATTTACGACCTTCTCGGAGCTCCTTGCTGGTGCCATTAATTCCTCGCCTTCTAATGCATGTACTGAGGCTGCAGTCACTGCCATTAGACCAAAAACCATGAGGTTCAGGCCAATAGCAAATCGTGCTCCAGATGGGGTGGTTTCTTCCCAGGTAATTACTTTTTTGTGGGCAGGGTTTTAGGTCTTGTGATCTCTTAGTTGGTAGGCATTTCCTTTGAATGTTCTCTTTTGATCTTTATGCTGTTGAACAATTTTAGGCTGAGATATCTGAGGCTGCAGTTCGTTGTCCATCTGATAAGATGCTTAATTCAGAGAGCAAATCCACTTTGGTGTATAAACCCTTAGCAAAGGTTGTATCAAAGACAACATTTTCTCTGTTGGCAAATCTGGTGAGTATCTCTCTCTAGCAGGAAATTGATTCAAAAAGATTTTTTTTCCCAGGGGCGGGGCGGGGGGGGGGGGGGGGGAGGGGGAGGGGATAGGTTTGATTAAGAGAGAGATTGCATATTTTCTTGAGTATTCTGGTGTCAATTGATCTCAGATTTGTGTCTCTTGATCCAACAAGCCTATGCAAATGCAAAAGACAAACTTGAATTTTCCACTTATCTGTCTAAATCCATGGTCTAAACTCAAAATATTAAGATATATGTGCCAATGTTTTGTTTTATCCAGGGAAACTCCAACATAAGTCATCAACAAGCTCTAGCTCAGGTTGAGGCCTGTGTTCAACCCCCAAACCAATTTAAGGACCATTACAGGTCTGATCTTAGCTCAAACCTTCATCAGAATTTGTCATTACAATCAGAAAAAGAGAAGAGAAGTGAGCCTTCAAAGATGGCATCGGATGACATGGAAGAAGATCAAAAATCTTTGCCACCCGCTGGTACCGGAGATCGACCTTCTTACGATGGGTATAACTGGAGGAAGTACGGGCAAAAGCAGGTTAAGGGGAGCGAGTACCCACGAAGTTACTATAAATGCACACACCCAAATTGCCCAGTGAAAAAGAAGGTCGAGAGATCATTAGATGGCCAGATAGCCGAAATTGTCTACAAGGGGGAGCACAACCATTCAAAACCTCATCCTCCTAAGCGCAGCGCATTGGGGGGCCAAGGCCAAGGATTTGTATCTGATGTAACCGGTCAAGAGACAAACAACTCATTATGGAATGGCCAACTCAATGAGAGGAATGAAGGTTCTGAAGGTAGAATAGAAAATCCTAATGCAGTTGGATTATCAGCCCATTCGACTCATTCAAGAAAAGCTCTGTTGTCTTATGATCCTGTTGCTGCTAGAGCAATCAATGCCAGTGTTGGAACTCCTGAGAATTCTTGTGGCATTAGTGGGGATTGTGAGGAAGGAAGCAAGGGTTTGGATGTGGAAGATGATGAACCAAAAAGTAAGAGAAGGTAAGAGATTAACTAGACTCCAAAATTAAACAAGCATTGATGCTCCGTATTTCATATTCATATCAATTCAAAATGAGGGTGATCCTTGATGCAAATATATAGTTGTTCCTTTGCAACCAGGAGGCGGTGAGTTCAATATTCAGAAATAGTCTTTCCAATTATTGAGAGTAAGACTGCGTATATTGCCCCTTCTTAGACTCCACATATGCGGATGCCTCGACCATTGGGCCACCCCGTATATGTGGACGTCTCGTGCATTAGGCCACCCTATCAATTCAAACAAGAAATAACAGAAGTCCATTGTTGGCATATTTAGAGTTTGAATTATGTTTCCTTTGTTGCCGGTTTTCCACAATGAATTGCTGTTCTTCAGATCAAAGACGATTAGTTATGTTGATTTGTGCCATCTTTACTACAGGAAAAATGAGATTGAACCAGGCATATCAGGGGAAGGAGTACAAGACCCACGTGTTGTGGTGCAAAATTCCACTGATTCTGAGATTGTCAGTGATGGCTTTCGCTGGAGAAAATATGGGCAGAAGGTTGTTAAGGGAAATCCTTATCCCAGGTGGTACTTCCTGACATTCTTTTTTTCTTTTCCCTTCATTGAAAGTAGATGTTAGAAATGCCTCTTAATCTTCTTTAGATAAATTTCATACACAAGTCAAATATATTCATAATTTCATGATTTAAGCAATCTAATATTGCTTGTGTCAATATTTCTCTTTAAACTTGTAGATTCTAATTTTTCACCAAATTCCATCCTCCTTTATATTCTCATGAGATCTTGATGCTTATCCCTAAGGGCCAAGGAAACAACACAAATCCTTCAAAATTCTTGGAGTAATTTAAGGCTTTAAATCGACCTACCTTTTAATCGAACTTTTCATCTAAGATAGACATTGGAAAATTATCAGCTCTTTATAATCACATAAACTACTACAACCCATTTGGGAGGGATGAAATGGAAAGAAAAGAAGAGAAAAGTTGTGAGATTCTCCCTCTTATTTTTGAGTTTTAATGTGTGAATAGAAGAAAAGAAATGGAAAGAAAAGAGAGCCTAAAATTTCAACATTTTCATCTTCCCAAAGTTGGACAAAAATGGAGAGAGAAAAGGGGTTCATTAATGAATTTCTATAATACCAGATTTACCCATCAAATAAAGAAAATGACAACCATGTCCTAGGGATAATAAAAGGGATACAATGGTAAAGCACAGTACACACTTCCTTTTCAACTCACAAACGAAGAGAAAGGAAAATTGTTATAATTTTCTCTTGTTTTTTCCTCTCTTCTCAGATCCCAAACGAATAGAAGGAAAATTCTTATCATTTTTCTTCTTTTTCCCTCTCTCGTTTTTAATTTGATTATATATATATATATATTTTTCATAAACTCACAAAGGAAGCATTAATGTGGCACAAAATCATTCTTAGATACTTTTTGGCAGCTGCAAACATTGAAGCTAACTAGAATTGGAGTGTCGTTTGGGAACCTCATGGTGTAATTTGTGAATTCTCTGGTGGTGTTATTATGTCTTAATGGGAACGACAATAACAAGCTGGAATGAGAAAAAATTTCTGATTGTATTGCTACTTGTTAACACAGAGCAAGGCTTTGTCTTTCCTTATTCCTTTCTATGGCTAATTTGGGTCTCCACTCTCTAGTTAATTATTACTCCTCTCTCACCAAGGTCTCACCGGTTGTGCAGAAGTTACTACAGATGCACCAATCACAGTTGCAACGTGCGCAAGCACGTTGAGAGGGCATCGGACGATCCAACAGCATTTGTCACAACGTACGAGGGAAAGCATAACCACGAGATGCCAGTCAAGAACACGAATAATGCAGCAGCATCGAAGCCCGAACCACAGGCGCCAGCTGCAACTTCAAAGGCTAAAAGCCGTGATCGAGATCCTGTCGTAGGATGACTCCAATAATTTATCAAAAAGTTGAAGAATATTCGAAACAAGGACTGGAATATTTGTCAGTCAGTGTGGTGAACTCCAATTATATGGTAATTGCTGTCAAATTAAGTGTGGATAATCAGAATTATCAAACAGGCGATTTTGTTGACTTTAGCACTTGATGTGTTTTCTTTAGCTTAATCATGCACATATTTTTCCTCCCTTCTGATTGGTTTGATGTCACATAAAAATTGAAATTGCCTGAGATTGTCTGAGGAAGCATAGTATGGAGATGTATTGAAAATAACAAGCAGCCAGGCAGCTGGTACAGTAGTTTCTTTCGATGGAATTAAAGCAAAGAAGCATAAACTTCCTTTTTTTCTTCCTCTCTCTGTGAAATAAAGTGAGAAGTGCTACATCATTCTCTTTGCTGAAGCGTGGTTGATGATTTTGGGAAACCCAAGTAGAGACCTTGAGCTCCACAAACAAGTGCCAACTGCTAAGCATAAAATAGTATATTGATTTGGTCAATGTCGTTCCTTTTTTATTTCAAACTTCTGATGCAGTGGGATGATAGGGAGCGCAGATCGAACACTTTTCGTACAAATAATGAAATTTTGAATAGGTAGAATTCATAGTAAGTAGGTAAACTATTGTTAGGGTTACAAAAATTACTCAAAACAATGGAGGATAAAGTGTAAAACACTCAATTTAATTAATCATTAAAAGCTCCTAAAATATATATTTACAATGTTTAAATAGAAATCTCAATTGAAAAATAAGAAACTGAATAATACAAAATATGGAAATTAAATTATTTCCATTGTTGAAATATTATTAACCCCGTATCTAAATTAAATAAACTATTCTAAAAATATATTTAGAAATACAACTAAATATTCTAACATAATTCTAAATAAATGAAAAATATTTCTTAAATAATATTCTTTAAGAAGTCTGGATTGAAAATTTTCATAATAAAATCTAATTATCATCTTCATCTTGCATCAACTTCGTAGTTTTCCAGGTGAAGGAGCCAGCTGAAAGGCATAAAGAAGGGGTTCTATAAATGGATCCTGATAGATAGATCCGGGAACATGAGAAGGGTGGCAATCTTATTTCATCCGGAATCATAATTTGTGTAAATTTGTATTTATAAATTCAAATATTCTAAAATTTAATCAACATGTTGTGTAATTAATTTGCTTTAGAATCAATTTAAAAAATCATGTCAGTTTCGAGTTAAGGATTTGCGTTACGTTGGGATCATATTTCCTCTCAATTACTGTGTATTCGTATTATCTCAGTTATTGCGTATTCGTATTATGTTCGAGCCGTATTCTTGTGTCAGCTCTAATATTGCGACTCCTGCCAAACAAATCGCAAACATACAAAAGACCCAACAAGTTTTGGGCCAGAGTTGTTATGAGAATCTTGGGAACCTCATGATGTAATTTGTCAATTCTGGTTTTTTCGTCACGACAGTAATATGTCTTGATGGGAACCACATCACCACCTCAATAACAAGCATAGTGTTACGAGAACCTCGGGTGGCATTTTGTTTATTTTTTTTATTTTTTATTGTCATTTTATATTTTAAAAATCTCAAGATGAAGAAATAAAAAAAAAAAAACACTCAAAATAACTTTTTGTTATTTTTCATTTCATGTGTAAATTTATTTTATTTTTTCTATAACAAATTTGAAAATCCAAGTAGTTAAGTATTTTCAAAAGTACAAAATAAAAAATGAGTTTAAAATAAAAAATATAAAACAAAAAAATAAAAAAATAAACCAAATGATACCTAACATTTTAACTTTTATTAAATTAACATTTTTATTCTTTATCATTTAAAAAATTAAAACTTAAAAGGGTAAATTTAATTATTTAAAAAATCCAAAAATTAAAGAGCTAAAAACATCTGTTTTTATTTTTATTTTATGTGTTTTTATTTTATTTTTATTTTTTATTTTTATTTTTATTTTTATTTGTATTTTATTGTGAGACCCACCAAATGATTTCCGTGCAGGTGACGAGGCATGCTAGACCCCTTCTGCTGGCAGGAGTAGTTTCGTAATTTTAGTTCAAAATTTAACAGCGTCAGGCGTAATAGTAACAGAAGGGGTCTAGGTTAGTAACATTTCAAAATAGGGAGATTTTTATAATTTTCAAAAGTTGAGGGGGTACCTGTGTAATTATCTAAATGTCTAAGGAGTCTAAGTGTAATTTATCCAAAATAAGAACAGAAAACAAAAAAAATAAAAAAATAAATTAAATAAGCCCTTAAAACTCTCTACACAGAGCAATAGGTTAATTTATAGCTATTTTAGCCCATGAGAGCCCAGGAGGAAATATTAGTGGAGGGCTTTTATACAAAATTTTTAGTAAAAAGAAAAAAGTATTATATATGCCATATAAATAAAAAAAATTATGATAAAGAATAATTAGTTAAATACTACTTTTATTACCTTTTAAGAAAGTAAAGTTATTATTAAATTATTATAGATAAGTGTAATTAGATCATACTGAAATTAAATAGAGTTATTCGAGATGGATTTAAGAATAAACTGTTAAAAAATAATTAATTTGATTTATACATTGCAATGTAATTATGCTATAGAGAGAGAGAGAGAGAGAGAGAGAGAGAGAGAGAGCAAATGGATGACGACAATTGAAAGTTCCTTCTGTTTGTGTTTCATTTTAAATTTCAACATTTTTTCTGAGATGAACTTTTCCACACAAACTTCCCATCAGTCAATGATACTAGAGTGAGGGGAAAAAGGGATAAAAAATAAAAAATCAGAAGAAAGATTTCTTGTATGCTTAAAATCAAGACTACCCACTTCAATTATTATTATTATATGTATTATATACATATAAATAAAAAAAACAACTTAATTAATAATTCAATAACTTGTATGTGGGTGTTTGAACTTTGAATTCTCTTTTGATAAGAAGAAAAATTATTTACTTGGAGATTGATAGAAGGAGATTGATGTGAGCCATAGATACATTATTATATTAGTATTAATCCGTGCGATGCACGGAATTGTATAACAGTTTTTATAGATAAAATATTATTTTTAAATACATTATAAATATTTTAATAAAATTACATAATTTCATAAAATAGTTAGAATTATTTTTTTAATTAAATTTTGATTCGATTTGATCTAATTTTAAAAAATAAAATTTATTCTAGAATATATATTAAATCATAAACTTACCTGATTGACCAGATCTCCTTTTTATTTTAAACTGTTTGTTAGTTTTAATATATATTTTTATTTTTTTAATTCTTGACTCATTTTATAAATTCATAAATACTATTAGTCTTAATTATATTAATCAATTAAAAATAATCTATGACTAATTTAAATTTAAAATTAGAATTTTTTTAGAAATTTTTCTAAAAATAAATTATTCATGGGCTTAAATAAAATTTCAAAATTTATTTAATTTTTTTAAATTTAAGATGGAACAAATTTCAGATATACATTTTTTTTTGTATTTTTGTGCGTTTAAGCAAATTATTTCAATTTTTATTTATGTTCTTAATTTAATTATTAATTTATTTGAAATATATAAATTTTACGACTATATTAAATTTATAAGTAAGTGAATCACCTTTTAGAACTCATGAGTTTATTTATATGAAATTTATAAGAAAGTGAGCTCTTTTTCAAAACCCAACCAAGTGGATCTTTTTTCGAAACCCATGAGATTTTTTACATTTATTAAATTATATGCCACAATTTTAGTGTTTTTATTAAAAAAAAAAGTGAAGTTGTAGTATTTTAACAACGTAGGATAAATAAATAAAAGTTTTGTGAATGAAAAAAAAAGAAGAAAATAAAAAGGAATGAATGAATTAAAAAAGTAATTCAAAAATCTAAAAAAAATAGAAAAATAAAATGGCATATGTCACGTAAAATTGAAGTGAAGGAAATGAAAGTAGAAAAAATACATTTGTTTTAGTATTATCATAAATAGACAATATAGATTTATAAAAATAACTCAAATATTAAGTATCATTATTCAGTTAAAAATTGTGACATGACCAATTGCAATTTAAAATTAAAAATTTTTCTAAACAAAAAAATTATTCCTAGATTTAGATAATATTTTAGAATTTTTTTGTGTTTTTAAATTTTAGCATTTTTTGTGTTTTTAAATTTAAGCTATAAAAAAAGTTATTGTTAAAAAAAATTATTTTTTTTTCTAATTTGATTAATATTCAATAATTTTTAAATATTTTTTATTCAAATTAATTATTTAGTAAATTTTACAACTATAATAAATCAATAAATAAGTTTCATTTAAGAAACTCATAAAAATGGGTCCCTTCTCGGAACCAAATAAAGTGAGTCTTCTTTTTAAATCCATGAATTCTTTTGCATTTATTAAAACCACATGCCACAACTCTAATACTTTTATAAGCAAAAGAAAAAGTAAAGTTGTAGTGTTTTATCGATGTGGGACAAAGAAATAATAGTTTTGTGAATGAGAAAAGAGAAAAGAAGAAGAGAGAATGAAGAAAATTAAAAAACAATTCAAAAATTTATAAAAAAAAAAAGGAAAAGTAGAATGGTGATCAAAGAGGCATGCCACCTAGAATTGGAGTGAAGGAGGAGAGGAGAGAGAAAATACATTGCTTTAGTATTATAGTATAAATAGGGCAAAGCCATATATATATATATATATATATCCCGAATGCAGTAGCAATGATCATTCGTTTGAGAATTTAATTCTTCCATTGTCCCCATTTTTTACCATTTTGCTGTCATCACTTTCTTGGCTCGACCATGGTCATCTAATTTCAAGGAACTCGCAATTGAAATCATAAGCCCTACAAAAAATTATAAGTTCGTCAATATGACCAAATAAGTAATTGGATTTGAAATGAGTATTAAGGGTCCGTTTGGTATGACCAAAAATAATGAAAAATAGTGAAAAATATAGTTTGAGAAATTTTTTAGTGCTTGGCGTGTAGCCACAAAATTATGTTTTTTAGAGATGAATAGTGATATTTTTTAATTTTTGCGTCAGTCTTTTAGAGAGAGAAACCGTTCGAATGGTTTTCTTGTTTCCGTCGAAATAATTTTATGTCAGAATTTATTGAAAGTGGTTAAAAATTTTTTTGGGATTTGTGAAATGTTATTGGGATCTGTAAAAAGTTTTTGGGGTTTGTTAAAATTTATCGAGATATGTAGATATATATAAATTTATAGAAATTTTTAAAATACGAGAAGTACAAAATGTGTTAAGAGAATTTTAGAAATTTTCAGAAATTTTTAGTGTTTTTAGAAATTTTTTGTTGTGCTAAACGGACTATAAGAGGGTGTTTGAAGTGAAAAAAATTTAATATAAATTGGTAAAATTTATAATCTCTAATTCGTACAATATGTAGAAACTTTAAATTTTATAAAAATTTATAAAATATTGTTGTGGTTTATAGAGTTTCAAACCATTATGGATAGATGTATTGATTTATAGTGTCTATTTTTAATCAATAAATACGTAATGTAAAATTATTTATTTTTATTTATTTACATAGTTTTATTTAAAATCGATAATATACATACGCACACACAGATAATAAACATAAGAAAATATTTTAATAAATGATCAAGTTGGTGTTTGGACCTTAGTTTTGTCGATGAATAAAAAAAAAAAAAGATATAGATTTAAAATCACTTCTCACATTTAGTTTAGAGTGAGAAATAAAGGATTTGACAAATTAAAATTTTTTAGATTAAAAAAATTAATTTTATTGATAAATATTTTTTATATTTATTAGAGGCGCAGAATATGAAAAACCTTCAAACATTATCTTCGTTAAGAAAATTACACTAAAAAAATGTAAGAAATGGAAAAAATATAATAACGACATTGAAATATAACTGTAATGATTATATTTTGTTAAATATTTTTTTTGCTGGATATTTGTATTTTTAACAAACTAATTTTAATTATTTTTTTATTTTTATAAGTGCTAGAGGCCAACTTATTGGCTTTGTGTTGTTATACAAGTGATTTATCCATTCATACTAATTAAATAGTATTATTGAGAAATACTTATTATTAACTTGTACTTAAATTAATTGTTAATTATTAATACTAAGTTATAAGTGTTCCACTGCTATACACAGGGCTGGCTACGAGCCTGGTTTTTTTCAAGCTACTCAAACTTGATTCGAAAAAAAAAAAAAAAAAAAATCACCTCAATCTCCATTCATAACTAAAACGAAGTTGAATCGAGATTGGCATGTGACTCATTTAAAATTGAGCTCGAGTTTAGAAAAGTTTGACTAAAAAACTTACAAATCGTATTGATATATTAATATATATTTTATAATATTTTTATATATTTTAATAGTATTTTATTTATTATATTTTAGAACCAAAATGATATCATTTTAATTTAATCAAATTATTCGCGAGTTAGGTCTAAACTTATATAAAAGTTTGAGCTTCGAGCTTGAACCTAATAGAGGCGGTGTTTAGAAGGTCAAAAGTTAGAAAAAGTGTAATGCGTCAGTTACTTTTTGACACTTGCTAGGTCAAAAACTAACTTGTCATTTGAACTCGTTAGAACGGGACTGAATGACACATTCCAATGACTTTGGTCAGAAAAGTTGTCAGAATGATATCGTTTTGATTTAATTAAATTATTCATAAGCTGAGTCTGAAGATATAAAGAAGTTTGAGTTTCAAGCTTGAGCCTAATAGAGGGGGTGTTTGGAAGGCTAAAAATTATAAAAAGTGTAATGTATCAATTACTTTTTGGTGTTTAGAAGATCAAAAAATTTAAACTCGTTAGAGTAGGACTGAATGACCAGTTCTAACAATTTTGGTCAAAAAAGTTGACCAAAAAATTGTCAGAAAGTTGATAGAAAATTAACAAAAATTGGTAAAAATTGACAAAAATTTGTAAAATTTAAAATTTTAAAATAAACGTACGAAAAGCTAAAAATGGTCAAAATTTTATGCAAGTTTATAATTTTTGGTAAATTTTGACCATCCAATTGAACCGATAAATAACTCGAACCAAGCGTAAAGATTAAATTAAAATTTGATTTGGTTCGACTCAAAGCTCTCCAAATATATATATATATATATAATATTACCATGAATGAATCCCAGCCGAAATGTATACAATAAGGGGACACGAAACGGATCAGTCCTCGGATGCAGACATTGTGGTTCTTATTTTAGAACGTGGACGGCCATGTTTGATTGGGCACATTAGAATTCACACAAGAAAATAATTTTCAAATCCAAACAAACGGATCAAGAGGTTTTAAGCAATCTCTTGGAGTCCTCTCTAATCTCTTCTGCCTCCACTTAATTTTGGTTGGCACGTACTCTTTGATCAAATTTGTTGGTTCAACTTCATCGCACCATTTGTCCCAATAAGGCGTCTACATTCATAGGACGAGATGAAACATTCAAAATAAGAAAAATTTTTACCATATAGGTGTTGGGGAGTCATGATCTGCCTAAGGTCTTCCAATGTGCGCGTAGGTTCAACCCATCGGAGAGTATCTACAGAGTTCACACCATATCACATGAACCTAATATATATTGAATGAGCCGTTTCCACTTAAAAGGCTTAACCTTGTAAATGGTGAGCCACCTAATTGTATGTTAAGGTCCAATCTCTCTTTTATTTGTCTAATATGAGACTCACTTTCACACATATTCCTAATGACGAGTGTGACGTGCAATAAGAATATATCAATATATATATTATATCTATATATTCTGGCCAACACAGTTGGCATGTGGCTACTAAAGGAATTATTTAAAAGATACCCCTAAACAGTGAGCATTAAAAAAATTGCCCGGATTAAGATACTTTAGAGTTCAAGAGAATGCAGTCATGTTAGTCTAGAGATATTCCCATCGTTATGATAATTTAATGATTTTTTTTTATCATACGTGTTGGAGCTTAGCGTGCGTAGTACCAACTAAATATAATTTCATATAAAGGTTGATCTGCTTATGAACTTCTTCGGCGGTTTAGCCTTTAATTAAAAATATATATATATATTATTTAATGGGATGGTTTATATGATAATAACTTTTATTATAATTTAAACACCGCTGATTCTAGACATAACTCCCTATTTAGCTATACTTATATTTTCACAAATAAATTGCTTGCAGATGTTTATCAATAACCACATGTATTTCACGATGAATGTGAAAATAATAGTCCATTATTTTGAAAAATAGGTTATTATCCCAGATATAATGAGCCAAACTAATATTTGTAGTAAATTTCCTATTAAATAGTCAAGCATTATCATAAGAAATCGTAATTCTGATTGTAATGAAATTTTTCATAATTGGATTTCGAATTAGTAATTTCTATTTTCTCTCCTCGTCTCTTTGTTTTTTTTTTTTTTTCTTTTTTACCATGAAATGAAAAATGAAAGAAATAAATAAAGAATCATGTAAGGGAAGATTTCAATATATATATATATATATATATTTTATATTTTATCTCTTTATCTTTTATTCTTACGAAATATCAAACAAAATAGAATAATTTTAGAAAGAATATAATGAAATTATTTGATTGGTTTTTCAGAGGAATGATTATCAATCGACAAAATCATTACTATACTTAATAGCAAAACGCTCTAAAAGCCTTATATATATACGGTGAAAATCAATTTTTTGTTGGAGTCAGTGCCTCCCGTAAGGTTCCCTCATTTGGGATCCCTGGATAAAAAGATCAAGTTAACCCTTGCATTTGAGAGAGCAGATACAAAATTTATTTAGTTTTGTGCATTTGATCTAAGATTTCTTTGGCCTATGGATTCCTTTCCTTCTTGATTCTTATTCTTATGTTAAATTAGTTAAAGAAGTTTAATTAAGGGTAAATTACAATTAATACATTTGTACTCTACGCTCAATCTTATGTCCTTTTATACATATTTTAAATTATAACACATTTTTCATCTATTTTATAAAAAAATGTTACATGTTTTTTTTATGTATATAATAGATACGTAATATTTTTCGTCAATATTTTTTTAAAACAATAATCGGTGAAAAGTTATAAAGTGAAATTAGATTTAAAGTACATGAAGCAAAATGTTTTGATTCAAAGTATGAAAAGTAAAGCAAAACTAGAAATAAAGTGTAAAGATGTTAAGTATAATTTATTCTTTAATTAATAACACATTTAATATCTCTAATATTAATTATTTTAATTTTAAATATAACTAAAATCAAAATCACATAAATCCTAAGATTAAGAAGATGGTAGCTTTTAGTTTTCCAGAAAGTAGACTTCATTAATTCTGTGTTAGGGTCAAATATTTCATCAAAATCGGATAAGTAGAAGTGATGACTAATTATTTTTCTTATTAATTCTGTTATATAACTCCTTGGGAGATGAAAACAAAGTTAGACTAAAGCCTTATTTGGAATAACAAAAAAATATTGAAAAAAAGTAAAAAATACCGAAAAATTTTAAAAATTTTTTACTTTTTATTTCACTGCATGAATTACAAACTCACAATTTATCTTACTTCATCTCATTTTATCTCACTTTTTATCATTTCTAACGTACCTTAAATGTGATTGGGTGATCGGCGAACCATTTTAGAAACTTTACTAGTGACTTCTCTAGCTAGTTACTTGGTCAAAGAAAAGCATATCAATTAGTATAATATATATATATATATATATACATACACACACTATTATAAAACAAACACTAAAAATAATAGCGAGGGTTTAAAATTTATAAAATTTTATTTTAGTGAATCTATTTTTTTCTTCCTATAATATCTTTAAATTTCTTATAGTTATCTACAATTTTAATGGTATTAAAAAAGTAAATTTTTTATTTTTTTGATATTTTAGGGTGTTCGGACTAGTTTGCGCATAGCTCAACTAATCCCTGGAGACTCTGAAGTTAATGACTGGGTGAACTTCCAGTGGCCCTGAGGAGACTTGAATTAGTGACTACCGGGGAGCAAACCGAGCAAACAAAGGTCTTATCCGTTGAGTTAACCCGCATGATTAAGTAAATTTAATTTCTTTTTTTAATTTTTCCATTTTCAAACTATTTTAATTAAAAATTATAAAGAATAATCTAATACATAAGACTTCCACGTTGTGTTGTCTTTAATAATTATTTTAATCGAAAAAAAAATTTTTAACAATAAATAATGCAATGAGAATTGCAACTACTTTGTTTACTTTCTCCATAATAATAGTATTTTTTTCATGAAATAATATTATTTTTTATTTTTTATTTTTTATAAATGAGAAAAATTTTTGGACTTCAACCCTATCATTATTATTCTTATTAAAATTTATGTTAGTGAAAATTGATCAAAATTATACAACACTTCATAAATAAAAATTTTTAAAAAATAAAATTTATTTATCTACCCTTTACTTAGATTGTTTTGTGAAAATATATATTAAAAAATAATAACAAATATGAGATAAAGATAACTAACAATTGATTTGTTTAAGAAGAAAAAACCTTGTAAATGTTAGTGTATTTTTATTCTTAATTTTCAGAAATAAAATAGTAATATTAAACCTAAAATAACAATACGAGTTGAACACAATATAACACAATAGAAATATTAAAATATTATGATAAAAAAACACAAATATGACATAGCATAAATACATTAATTTAAAATTAATATGATTTGTTGTGATATTAAAATAAATTAATTATTAATATATTTTCTAAAATTTGAAAAATATTTAAATAACACGATTGTAAACCCAAATAAGATGGCCAAAGTGGAACAGACACGCTTGCTTTTTTAATTAGTATGTTTCTATCTGATATTTTGGTATATTTACCTTGATTTTCAAGGCAAGTATAATCAAGACTCAGAGAGTTTGAGCGGGTCATGGGGGATAAGAAAGGGTCAACCAGTGTAGATATTAATGAAAGAAATGGTCAACCAGTTGATGTATAATGAAACAGGTGCTTCTTGTGTATTTGTTTCAATTTCAATTATAATTGAAACCAATAATCTATTGTCTCTCACGTTGAGTCTGCCTTTTTCTTGAGCTTCTCGGTGCCATCTCTCTCTCTCTCTCCCCCCTAAAATCACTGAGCGGACTTATGGGTTGGTTTCCTTGCTCTGGACTATCAGACCAGACAGCAAAGAAAAGGAGGAAGAAGAAACAGGCTATTGATCCGATCCAACCCACTTCAGGTAATGGAAATATAGAAATTTTGCACACACATGTACATATATCTATGCATGTATCTATATGCGCACAAAGAACAGGCTTTCCCCATCTCCACACCCCATAAAATCTCCTGATTATTCATTTTTTTTTTTTTGTTGGGGGTTGGATTCAGCTTATTTCACATTTAAATGTCCATTCATTTCTGGGTTTTGTGTGGATCCTAAGAGAATGAATTTGGGAGTTATGATGCGGAAGAATTTGCCCATTTCTCCATACTGATAATACATGTATATGTAATTGAAAGGTAAAATTAAACCCTCATATCCCTGTCATCTTGGTGCCCAAGAACTGAATACTCTGTTGTACAATTTGGTCAAGTTTTTTTTTTTTTTTTTTTCAAAGCATAACAGCGCAAAAAATTTACTCAGAAATGTTATTCCTCTATTTTCTTTGCAGCCAACTAAACCCTTTCTTGAAATAATTATGTGTTTTATGAGTTAAATATGGAATCTTTTGAAGTTGGAAAGGCTTCAAATGATGAGTTGTAGATTTTCTTTTGGATTATTTGTCATCCCTGTTTTGAGATTCTTGCTTCTTTTCCTGTTAGTCTGGTTTATGGATTGGCTTCAAAATAGGGGTCTGAAGGTTGGGCTACTACATGATGAGTTTTGTGCAACCCAAAGGGGATTCATAATATGCAGTAAAAATATTAGTGCTAAGCTTTTAATTAAGCTCTTTTTTTTTTTTTTTTCAAAAGGTAAATTTTAATTAAGCTTAATTTATTGATTTTGATGTTAATTTCTAGTAATGCAGCACAAAGGTGAAATTTCAATATGGGATCTGTAATTCTTCATTGCTAATCGTTTGTATTGCATATGCACAAAATCTGAAGGTTCATCATATAATTGAAGCCAACTCATTACATGTAGACAAGTCAGGTTTTTTTTTTTTGTCGTGTTTGTTGGAAAGGAGTAATGTTGATTTATATCCCACTCATTTTGCATCATAAAATCATTTTTGGAATTTTCTTTTCTTTTGGTGTTCCCTTGTTTCCTTTTTGAGAATTTATGGTCATAGTACTTTCTTTTTTATCATCTTGAATAATTAAACCTGAATCCTGTACTACGTGGACTTACTATTTGGGGGAAATGCAGAAAGAATTTGTACTAAACATCCATCGTTATCAGACTGAAAGGGGAACTTGTGATCTCAATAAAATTGCGGTGCTGGTTTTGTTTTAGATTAATAAGATTAGGAAGAGATATGGTCACATCTGTGAGTGTAATTTCCTGGTTCAAGTTTGTTAGCGCGTCCTGCTTTTTTGTTTTTGATATCTACTGGTCAAGTTTGTGTCCTTGCTGTGATACTAACAGGAAGTGCATTTGGTACGAATCAGTAGTTTAGAAGCTAAATCACCTTCCAACTACCAGAAAGCCACATTACGTTAAGATTTATTTAGTTGAAGCAATGTATGCTTATTACATTTACGAACCCTTTTTTGTATTTTTTGTATATATATATATATATATATTTTCATGACAACTTTGTTTTCCCAATTGTTTATTGTTTTCTTGTGTTCTCAGACAAATTGAGGAAAAATCCCTCTTTGAAGGTAAAGGAGATATCAAAAGATGGAGGTTCCAATCATATTTCAGCCCAAATTTTTACGTTTCGCGAATTGGCTGCTGCAACCAGAAATTTTAGGGGTGATTGTCTTCTTGGAGAGGGAGGTTTTGGCAAAGTATATAAAGGCCGACTGGAATGTCGTAATCAGGTCAAGCAAGTTTCTCTTGCTGAAACTATTTATTTTATGAAAAAAAAAAATAAAGAAAAGAGAAGTAGTTGGAAAAAGTTTCCGCACGTGTTTTTTTCTTTTGCAAAGTTCACACTTCTGAAGTAGTGCCTAACGGACAATTTTCTTGAGTACTAACTGCGCAAATATCTTAAAAAGGCTAGCAAGACTACGATTTCCATGGATTTCTCATAAAGCATCGAGCTTTTAATGTTGTGTTGTGAATTTGGAATTACTGTTCTTGGTGTAGATTGTGGCCATCAAGCAACTTAATCGTAATGGATTGCAAGGGAACAGGGAATTCCTTGTTGAAGTGCTGATGTTGAGCTTGCTTCACCATCCCAACCTTGTCAGTCTGATTGGTTATTGTGCTGATGGAGATCAGAGACTTCTGGTTTATGAGTACATGCCGCTAGGATCTTTAGAGGACCATCTTCATGGTACGTATGTATTCAGTTCTATAAAACCAAAACCTCCTGCTTTGCTATTTTTTAGCATGTTGTGACTGGAAAGATTCTTTTGTTGCCAGACCTTCCCCCTGGCAAGAAACGACTCGATTGGAATACAAGAATGAAAATAGCAGCCGGGGCTGCAAAAGGATTGGAGTATTTACACAACATAGCCAACCCTCCTGTAATATACCGTGATTTGAAATGCTCCAACATTTTGCTCGATGAGGATTATCATCCCAAGCTATCTGATTTTGGCTTGGCCAAACTTGGGCCTGTTGGGGATAATACCCATGTATCGACGAGGGTTATGGGCACTTATGGATATTGTGCCCCAGAGTATGCAATGACTGGCCAGTTGACTCTAAAATCCGATGTTTACAGCTTTGGGGTAGTTCTTCTGGAGATCATTACGGGCAGGAAAGCGATTGGGAATTCAAAAACTGCAGAAGAGCACAATCTGGTGGCATGGGTAAGAGACCCTCTCCTATCTCATCCGTAACTTCACTTTTGATTAAATAATTGAGATTTTTTTTTTCCTCGTCTTCGTTGAAATCCATGGGGGGCCAGCATATGAAATGTCTCACATGTTATACTGTTCAAACAGCATCATTTGTTGAATGGTAGCTTTAGTCAGCAATAATGCTGAACGGAATTCTGTGGGTACAATTCCATTTTGGCCTTTTCTTCCAGGTTTTTGTTTTTAGTGTTGCAGAATAACATGAGTTGCAATGTGTCATATCTGTCTAGTCTTTGCTATGTCCTATTTGTATCCTCTTTCATTCATTTCCTCTGATTTCAGGCTACTAGGTGTATTACTTTCTATCCTGAAATTTTATAGACCTCGATTTATGATCTTAGAAATTGACCAAGTAGATTTAATTACATAAAAAGCTTTGGTTTATATGTTTCATGGTATTGGAAGATTATGGTTTTTAAACTTTATTAGACGACTGTGGCTACTGCTACATTGAACACGCTATCAGATACAAAGTTTTGGAAGCTGAGATTGATTCCAGTAGGGTGAGCCTGTTCACACGTCGATCACTAATCTCTGGAGTTACCACATAATTTTTCATGGATTAGCTTTAAATGCCCCATTTGGTACTAGCTTTTTGCTTTTAAAAAAGCTAACTGTTTTTGGTTACTTAGCTTTCTGGGCTACATACGCTAGCTTTTTAGGCCAAATAAGCTTAAAAACACTGAAGCAAAACAAGCTGGAAAATTAGACCTTTATCAAAAAACCATCAGCTAGTCTCCATTATCCTCAAATATCTTATATATAAAAATCTAAACCAAATTTGCCCACATTTGTTTAATAAACTATATTTAAACAAGTTACAAAATTACAAAGTTATATTTAGAGAAATATATTTTTGATAAATTATAATAGTATTAATAAATGTTTCTAAAAATTGTCATTAAAAAATTTAATTTTAGCCTCATTGGTTACCAAATGTAACATAATATTATTCAAACTATTATAAAGGCACTATAGTAATTTTTTGCAAAAAACAGAAGTTCCATTTCAGTTGGTATGAAGTAGTAACCCATGCACAAAAATCTGCATAAAGTTTTGGCTTTTTTGACAAATTACCAAATGCTCCAAACGGCTTTTTTTTTTCGGCCAGCTTAAACAATCTTCTTGTTTTCAGCTGGCTTTTGGCTTAAAAGCTAATACTCTTAATTCAAGTTAATATAGACCTCAATGTGGACCTTAATTAAATGTTTTACTGAACCGTCCCCGAAAAGGTTTGTTTGGCTCCGTAGGTCATAGTGTTGGAGTGAAAAGAATCAAGATCTTAATTTAACATCAGGCAAAAAGACAGTTTGACAAAAAATCATTTATTTTATGACAGCAAGGAAACAGAATCCTTTGAAATGAACCATTAGTTCTTAATGTGACCATGAGTGTGCCTAGTATTTGATTTATCTTCTTCCTTGTTTGGATTCAATCAGTTAGATTGAGTTTAATGTGCTTTACAACAGTCCATAATATAATTGACTTAAATATACTCTACTCAACTCAGCAAATCTTTATTCCCAAAGTAGTTGGGGTCAGTGATGGAGATAGAAAAGGTAATGGGTGGATACAAGTAAAGATAAATTGAGGTAGTGGGGTTAAAAAAGAATTTTAGTGAGCGCAATTTTAGAAAATATGTATGATTATTTTTTTTTTCCCAAAAAAAAAAAAAATAATGGGAGCAGTTGCCTCTATTCTGCCATGGCCATCTCCGTCCCTAGTTGGGGTTGGTTGCATGAATCCTCTTCCTATATTCATTTCTACCACGGGGTTACCTTTTTTGTAAGATCTTATGAAATTAGGTCATTTTCAACAATTGTCCTCATTTTCCCTTCTATTCAAATTTACTTACTCTTTAAGTTTCAAACAAGTGCAAATAAATTCAACCAACACAAAGCCAAAAAGTGTTGGATACAAGCATGAGAAAGCATCCTCTTAGTCCTGCATTTTTCACGGGAAGGTCCACTTTTCATGGATGGATCTTCCTTATTGTCGGGAAAAGTATTGAGAGAAGAAAATCTACTTCTGCTTGATTGTTGCAAATTGGATAATATGGCTTCGGTGCAGGCAAGACCTTTGTTCAAAGATAGAAAGAAGTTCTCGCAGATGGCTGATCCGATGCTCCAAGGTCAGTATCCGGTGAGGGGCTTGTTCCAAGCTCTTGCGGTCGCAGCAATGTGCGTTCAGGAGGAGCCGACGATGCGCCCTGTTGTAGCTGATGTTGTAACAGCTTTGAGTTACCTTGCTTCGCAGAGATACAGCCCTGAAACGCAGCCGGTCCAAAGCTCCCGCTGGGCCCCCTGTACTTCTCCTAGGACGAGGAGAGACAGCGATAAACGACTCAATGGTGGTAGTGGGTCTGAGAAAGATCGAACCAGAAGGTTAATCTGAGATTGTTTTCTTGGTTGTCAAGCAAGTTACAGGGACTCCTGAAGAGTCCGAGAAACCTGCTCTCATGTGCTTAGATATATAGCTACTAGCACGGAGAGAACTGGAAATGGAATGATGAGTTTGTTTCTTTTGCTTCTACTTAGTGCCTGCTTATCAATTATTGTGTCACTCAACAAACATTACAGTCACAGATGGCGTTGACATATATAAAATATAGAAATTTAAAAATTATAATTAGGAAATCTTTTTTCTTTTCATTATAAGTTTTCTTATTATTTCCTATTCCTATTCTAATTTAGTTTCCTATTCCTATTTTGATTCTACATTGACACCTTTATAAATAGGTTTGCTATTCTATTGTATTTAATACACAGTTTAATACAATTTAATATACAGTTTAATATACAGAATTTTCTCAGTTTCCTTTTATTTTCTTTTTATTTTCTTAACATGGTATCAGAGCACATGGTTTTTTATCCTAAGTAGACTACGTATCCAACAACCACATCTTTGGCCGTCAGTGTTGCCCTTCCTAGCGTCGCCGCTGCCTCCGCTACTATTCTACCCAATTTCATATTACTTTTGTTTATGCCATATCTGATTTTTTAGAAATTTTTAAATTTCAAATTTCTCTTTTGGAGATATTTGTTGCTGCTTCAGTTTCTCTATTAAAGACCCTAATCACTCGTTTGAAGACATGCACATGCTATCTTGCGCTTTTGGCTTTGCGTATTTTGACCATTCAACGCATTTCCCTTTGTAAGCTCGGTTCGTTATAATCTACGTTTGTGATCTCTAGGCACGTTAGTAGATTTGGGTTTGTGATCTACGTTTTTGTGTCATCGAGGCGCGTTAGTAGATTTGGATCTACGTTTTTGTGTCCTTGAGGCGCGTTAGTAGATTTACATCTACGTTTTTTTATGACCTCGAGGTGCGTTAGTAGATTTGGGCTCGTGATCTTACGGCGTCTAACCAAAGCTATATTCGTGATCTCTCAAGGCGTGTAACCTGCGCGGAGTAATAGGGATGTGTTGACTGCTTTCCAGTTCTTAGTCTCCAAACTCAAGTTGGTCTCTAATTTCCCATCTTGAGTTTGAAGGAGGGTGTTGACATATATAAAATATAGAAATTTAGAAATTATAATTAGGAAATCTTTTTCCTTTTCATTATAGTTTTTCTTATTATTTTCTATTCCTATTCTAATTTAGCTTTCTATTCTTATTCTGATTCTACATTGGCACATTTATAAATAGGTTTGCTATTCTATTGTATTTAATACACAGTTTAATACAATTTAATAACAGTTTAATATACAGAATTTTCCCAGTTTCCTTTTATTTTCTTTTTATTTTCTTGACAGATGGGAGTCTTAGTGTTTGTTTTGGGATGAGGCGTCAAATTTTCCTTGATTTTATTTTCAGAGTCAGCTTTTTGCATCTGTACAGCTATATATATATATATATATATATTCTTATTTAAGTTACGTAAAAAATGTAGACCATTCAAACTACAGTAATGTTACATTGAGGACTTGAAATGCATTTGAAGATCATGATGATTTTTTTGTCATTTTTTTTTTTACGCACTGAATTCGGCTTTATTTCCTTTACTCGTCAGCTTGGAATTGCTCATTCCGCTCGTTATCTTTTCCTAGGCATTCGTGGAGTGTACAGTAGCTACAGTTAACTGTTGTGGCCCAAGATTGAGGGTTGCTTTCATTTTCCAAAAAAAAAAAATAAATAAATAAATTGAAGGTTGTTTTCTTGTATTTTGCTTTTCATTTGACAAGTTTAATGAACAAACTCAAACTTATTTTTCAAATTCGACAAATAAACGAAGTGAACTCAGATAAATGTAAGCTTAGTTTGATAAGACTTGTGAACAGACTTGTTTAAATATTTGTGAACAAGTTTGTGTATAACTCTCAAATAGTCTCGTTTAAATGTTCACGAACAAACTCTTTTATTGGTTGTTAATTAGTTCGTTTGTAGTCATAAACACTTTTATTTGAATGTTTGTAAATAATTTTACGAAAACTCTTCTTTGTACAAACCAAAAAAAAAAAAAAAAACTCTTCTTTGTTATTCATGAAAAAATGTTAAAAAGATAAAAATTAAATACGTTATTTTAAAGCTTGTTTGTTAACAAAATTTTATTTATTTTGTTTATTTATTAAACTTGTTCATTAATAAGAATGCGAGCATATTCATAAAAAAACTCATGAATTGACTCAGCAACATATTCACAAATAAACTCGATAAAAACTTGCAAGCACTTATTTGTTGTAATCTAATCAGATTCAAAGTTTGTCTAAATTTCAAGCTCTGTAAAAATTCTATTCAAATTTGAGTTTATAAAGAAACTTGAATACCTCGACGTACAACTCAGTTCGTTTACCGTCTTTATTGTTGTTGTATAAACTCGAGAAGTCCTATTCTTTAAAATGCTAAAAAGTGTCAAATTTAAATTTTACTTTTGAGTTAATCTTCAGCTGTATTTTTTTATTGAGCTAAATTCAAATAATTTAAAATTTCATATGATTTTAAAGACATTTAAATTTATTGCTCGGGTATCCAACTAAGTTTCCAACGGTACTTGAATTATTAATAAGCTCAAATTTATATCCAAGGGTTGGCTTAATGGGGAGCCACTCTCGAGCAAGTTTTTAATAACTCAAACAGGACTAGATACAAAGTGAAAAGTTGTTAAGAGTGCCAGATTTTGGTAATTAAAAAAAAAAATAGTAAGTTTTAAATTGTTGAATATTGAGTGAGTTTCAAATTGTTGAATATTTAGTGTATTTTTCAAAAAGTGTGAAAAATTTTGAAAAAGTTAAAAAGATTAATAAAAGTTAAAAAAAATAGAGAAAGTTGACAAAAGTTGAAAAAAATTAAAAAAATTTAACCAAATTTGACCCTCCAAGTGCACAAATTCTATTTATATAGCCTTACTTATCATTAAAAAATAAATAAATCTGTTTTCACAGCCCATGGACGTGTTTGGATTGAGAGATTTGACAACTTGAAAGGAAAAGGATAAGAAAAGGGAGAAAAAAAAAATGCTAATGGACGTAAAATTCAAAATGCATATTCTCATTTAACTGTATAAGAAAATAAGAACCGTACATCAATAAACTAATTTTCTAACTTAATTATTTTTAGTTTTTTAAATCTCAAATAATTTTTTTCTTTAATTTTTCATCACAAGCCAAATAAGAAAAATAATTTTAGATCTCTTTTCCTTCCTTATTCGTTCCTCTTCCTTTTCCTTTCCCACGACAAACTTTTAATCCAAACACAACCTAAAAAGTGTACAGACTAAAGGTGTGTTCAGAGTAATAAAAAGTGAGATAAGCTGTGAGTTCATAATTCGTGCAATGAGATAAAAATGTGAATAACTTTTAAAAATTTTGAGAGATTTTCAGAGATTTTTAGAAGTTTATAACAAACTAAACGGAACCGAAGTATCGATAAACGAAAAGTATTCATGCATCAAAGATACCTCCACTGCTGCTAGTAATGATAACAATGAATCTTATTGACGGGAATAAGTACAAAAAGAAACAAAAAATAAATAAAATTATGTCCATCTCCTAGCTAGAAAACATTAATGATCAACAAACCAAAATGTTAATTACACAAGAAGGTACAGGTGACACTGGTACAATTTAACTGCTAGCATACCCAAATTTTCACACCTCTACAGTAAGTGAGCTGGGCAGCTATTTATCAGAACATGTTCAAGGGGCATGGAGTCTTAGTACCTAAAGCAGCAATCTCCATCTTCAAGTGATCTTATTTCTCCGATAAACCATCCCCAGCTCCAATCACTTTTCCTGCTCTTGGTGTTTCATTAGTTTCAATTGGCCTATTGCTTGGCGATATTCCCTCGCTGTTAGATTTGCTTTGACCGGCCTCCTCAGTATTGGTTGGCTTCCCCTGTTACAGTTTATGTCAGTTTATTTTCAATCTCAATGATCAAAATACTGTTAGAAAAGGAGAATAATAATGGGAGGGAAAAGGGAAAAATGATATATTGATTTTTTATAGATATATTATAACAAAGAGTACAACGGTATATATAAACTAAAATATTCTAAATAATGAAAGTAGAATATCCTAAAATATGCTAATTGCATATAGTAGTAGAATACATATTCTAATATCAGTAAGATAATATAATAATATAATATATTCTAATCTCCCACTGCAAACTCAAAGAGGTATAGCAGAGACAAACTTGAGTTTGGAGAATAAAAACTGGACTGAACCGGCTGAAGGTGAAGTTGGATGAGAATCAATAGCACGAAAGCTGAGTACCTTGAGTGGCGACGCGTGAAAACGCGTTGAAGGAGGCGCGTTAAAAGAGACGCATGGAAGCGCGTTGAAAGGTTGAAGGTGTATGAAAGCATGTGAAAAAGTTGGAGGCGCATGGAAGTGTGTTGAATAGTCTCAGGCACATGGAAGCACATTGAAAGATCGGAGTGCTAGTTGAGCACAATTGGGTCTCCCATATAGAGTTGAAAATTTTGGGAAAGTAACGTGGAATTAAGAAAAAAATGGTGAGGAGTGCAAGGAACAAGAAAGGGTCATAGAGTCACAGAGAATTAAATAAGGGAACTAACAAATTAAGAAATTAAGGAAATAAAGAACTAAAGGCAATAAATCTGATTTTTTTTTTTTTTTTTAGAGAGATGAAAACTTGGAAAAGAAAAGTATGTAAATTAAGGAAATAAGATTAAGAGATACAGAGAATAAAGAAAAGGTTGTAGGGAAATTATATAAAGGAAATTATTTAAGAGTTTGATTTGAGAAATCGGTGATTTGGTTTTGTAGCAAAGTAATGAAAATAAGGAAAATCGCTTGCGCGTAGGGTTTTTTTTTTTTTTTTGGTTGGTTAAGAAGAGCCGATGAATAGCGGTTTTCTGGAGTAGTGGCGCGTAAAGTCGGGTTGAGACAGTGGCAACGCTGGTAAAAGTTAAACAGATTCGCCGGAAAGATAAGAGTTGACGAGGCTTACTGGATAGCGACGATCTGAATAGGATAGTAGCAATCTGAACAGAGATCAGGTCACCAACGTTGGTCAGTGTGGGTATGCCAATTACATATAGTAATGGAATATATATTCTAATATTAGTAAGATAATATAATAAAATAATATATTCTAATAAATACAAACACGAGACGCTTCAGTGTGGCTATGTGATGAAATCTAAAATTGATTCCACTTAATTTTGTGACAATTTGGAAGTCAATATTTTCTAAGATTTCTACGAATTTCTCAACCTTGACTTTTTCCTACCTGTCAGATAATAAAATAGACCTTACCTTGTTCTTGTCACGCCAGCCAAGTCCAAATGAGAGAAGACCTAATTTTTTGGAAGGAACTTCCCTTGGAGAATCTGGATGAGAAGACCTACAAAGCATGCTTCCATTATTAGATTTCAGTTTCATCAAGAATCATAATACCAATAAATTTTTTATGCTTTCCAGAATTCACACATTTGCACATGCAGTCAATGGGATAGTGATAAAAAGAATAGATTTGATATGGAGCCGTTGATGGAAAATTATTCCAAATTTCCATGTTTAATTCCACAAATGTGTATGTAGTGCAAGGAAAGATGTTGAATTCTACACAGCCAATCACAAGAAGACTGTTTTCAGATCCCATTCAGAGGATGACGTGTTGACTTTTCATCTGCCAATAGAACATTTTTTCTAGAGATTGAAATAAGAACTGCTTTTTAATTCATAGTAATTTTTTCATTCAATAACTGCTCTAACAATAAATGCATCTCATTCTCATTATTACCAAATAGTTGTACTGAGCAAATCAAAAATTCTTTTTATTTGGGGAGTTTGTTGTAACGTTTTGTAACTTATTCTCCCACAATTTTGTCTCAAGTTTAGAGGCAATTGACAAAACTCAAGGATTTTCTGATCAGACTTGAGAATTTTATTTTGGAAAGAAACTTCAAAATATGTAAATTTTTTTAACCTTGACTGAAGAATTTTGTTTAAAATAATCAGGTTCAACTGAATCACAACTTTTATTCTGTTTTTGCACATATAAAAGGGAACAAAGTACACAAAGTAATAAGAACGTGGCTGTGCAGCGATACAGGAAGTCAAACTCTAAGAAGTTTCTCAAATACCGTGGGGAAGATAGTGCTTTAACTTGACCATGTTCATATTGCAATGCAGCCTCCAACTTTGATTCAGCTATTGCTACTCTCTTCTCCATTTGAGAAAGCAAAGCCATCGCTTTTTCATGTTTTTCCTGCAAAACAAAGATGAGAATGAAAATTTTCTACTCTTGAGCCATTTATGGATTCAAGATAAAGAAGATCCAACAATTTATCGAGCATTAGATTCTATCTGTTCCAAATTGTTGCTCCAAATTCATGGGCACACCACATGGGCACACCACACTAATATTGGTGGAAAATAACTTTAATATGCTTGGTGTGCTTTTGATCTACTAACCCGTGCTAGTTTATTGAGTTCTCAACCAACGTATACTCCCATAGACTCCTCAGTCTAGCCAGTGATCCTTTTCCTATTATTAATCATTACCATTGGCTTGTTGATAAACTTATCTATCTTATTGTCACTAGACCAGCTATCACTTATGCAATTAGTGTAGTCAATCAATATATGCACGCTCCTTGTCGTCTTCACTTTAATGTTGTCTGTTGTATACTCCATTACTTGAAAGGTGTACGTGGACAAGGCTTACTCCATCGTCCAATTTCTACCTTGACAATGCTTAGATATAGAGATGCTGATTGAATTGGAAATTGTGATGATTGATGTTCTACTTCTTGGTATTGTACTTTTGTTGGCCATATCTGGTTACTTTGTGGAAAAAGAAGTGGACTATTATTGCCCACCATAGTAGTGCAGAGGTTGAATATCAAGCTATGGCTCACACCGCTTCATAGATGCTTTAGCTTCGCTACCCTTCATCTGGCTTTTGGTCTTCTTGTTCCATCCCCTATGTCCATGCACAGTGATAAACAAGTGGCCATCATCATCACTAATAATCTAGTCTTTCATGGACACACCTAGCATATTAAAGTTATTTTCCATTTTATTCTGAGTTCTCTTACTTTCCATTTTATTCGAGTTCTCTTACTAAAAAACCAGGTCAATACTCTTATATTCCTTCCTCTTCTTAGTTGTCTGATATTCTCACCACACCTTTATCGCTTGCTTTATTTCATCAGTCATTGGTCAAGATGAACATTTTTTATCTATATACTCTGACTTGAGGAGAAGCATTAGAATATATCCAGAAAATATGTTCACTGTACCTTCGATAGGTCTTTTCATCTTTTATGCATCTGAGGTTGCATGCATCTATATTACTCCCATGCATCGGTATTTATTCCTCTTGTACCTATGTATCAAATTGAAGGAAGGGGACAGATAAGCCCAACACCTCCTCTACATTCTCTTGTTTTCTTCTCAGTAGTACATTTCTTCCCCCCAACCCCCTCTTTATCCTAATCTAAATTAATGTGAACTAGACTTCAAGCATAAAGCATAATTAAAGAACTCAGGGCAGATAAGCAAAACCCTTAAGCCCACTGATCATTTTCTCTTAAGCACCCCTTTACATGGATAGCTTGGGTGTTCTGCAAAGTACAAACACAAATGCATGTACCACCATCTCTGGAAAAAATTAGGGGGAAGGTCTCAAAAAATATGAGATGGATAAATTTTCTATGGTCTAGATGTTTTACTAGTAAAATTTGGAACACTCTATTGGCAAGTTAGAAAAGTTCACATTCAAGGAATTTGACCCACCTAAAAAAAAAAAATTCCTTTGTTTAAGCTTTCCTCACATCCCATGTGCGACAGGATGTCATTAGACTCTTTGCTTCCAGGGATTGAGAATAAAGTCAGATCTATATTCTACCATGAGCTTGAATAACATAAAACACAAAGATAAGAAAAGACCTGAAGCACGTGCACTGCATATTTCTGAGCAGCTGCATCTTGCTCAGCAAAGATGCGAGCATCTTCAGTTAGCTTCTGTTCTTGTTCAACTCGCATCAGGACCTATAGTGCATGCAAGTAAAACATGAAGCAACACTCATAAGAAACAGATATTACATATTTCCTCTCCAACTTAACACTCTAACAAATTTAAACCTGAAGCATTGCTTTTTCCTGTTCCTTTTTGTCAGCAAGGGCTTGCCGTAGCTCAGCAATCTCTTGCTCCAGCTGCTCAACCTGCAAATACTCAATTTTGTAAGCACAACAACTGAAATGGTTTTTTTTTTTTTTTTTTTGGGAGGGGGGTGGTTGTACTTTACCATATCAACTTCTTAGAGCCAGAGCATAGAATGTAAACCATTAATAACCAAGCAGAGCAAAAATCAAATATAAAATGTCTACTCAAGTGTTTGTGCTTCACATAATAAAGCCATAACATTAACAAAGATTGCATTGGGTGGGTGTGAGGCATCCGGCCCCACTAATTTTTATATTATTATATATAGTTATCTTTGTACTGCTCTATACAATTTTGTTAATTCACTCTATGTAATTTTACTAATCCACCCCTATTGTCCACTTGTAATTTTCATTTCTTTTGCACGGCACACATGTACAAGGTCAATTCATTGCCGAAATTACTAATTTTTTAAAAATAATTTTAATTCATAAAAAAAATTTATTATAAATATATTTTCACTTTTTCCTAGGACAGCATGTAATTTTCGCCGTCAAAAACTAAAAAGGCAGGTGCCACCCCTACTTGCATAAAGGCCTAAATGTGCATAAGAAGCCAAGAATAAGGGATGTACAATACTAGCAAACCGGAACGTAGAATATGCATTCCTTCCTCTTTCAAGCATTAAACCAATATGAATTAATTAAATGATGCCATTTATAATATTTTTGTCTGGTCTAAATTGTGTGTGCAATATAAGGAGAAGTAAAATCTAAAAGTAAAACAAAACCTTTCATGTGATATAGAGACATTTCACATCCCATTTTCATGACAGAAGTACACATGCATACAATACCTCTAACACAATACAATTGGGTGGATAGACAATAGAAGGAAGTCAAAAGTATTGTTTTAAATATACCCTTGCACTCAATTGCCGTCGATTATCTTTCTTTACCATCTCCATTAGTGCTGTCTCCAACTCCTCAGCCCTGGAAAAAAACAAGAACCACTCTTATAGTTTCAGTGTAGCTTCCATGATGTACATCAAAAAATTAATGCCATCTATGCCATGGAGTAAAACTGAAAATCATTTTGGAGTCATTTTTTGTTTAAAAAATGATTGCCATCCATGTGAAATTAATGTCCTTCACCGAAACATATACCTGGATATAAGTCCATTAAATGATAAGATAAACTATTAGCACAAAGAAGGTCAAATCAACAATTTTATCTAATAAAAGAATCCTCAAGAACATCAATACATGCATTTTTTTGTTTTGATAAGTAACTTCAACACACGCATTTATAACTCAAAGCGCTGCTGGGCATACCAATCACACAATTTGTACTCGCATGTGACAGTGGGTTGGGCATGTGCACCTATTAACTCGTGCATTTGTTTGTATTGTCAAATTGTCATAATCACAACCTTTTCTTCAACCTATTATTATGAGCCTAACTAGAAGCACCAAGAGTCCTTGGAAAGATTCAGATATTTATCACCACGCAGCAAGTACAAACCTTAGGGTTGCAGATCTCTTCTCCTCCAGCAACCTGCACAACTCAACCTTCAACCAGACCACCTGCGCAGAAGCTGTTCATGAATGAAACTTAAAAAGAGTTGAACAGGGATTGCTTACATCTATCAACTGATTGCAAATAATATGCCATCATTTATGTGCAATTGGTGAATGAACATTAAAAGAGTTGAACAGGGATTGCTTATATCTGTCAACTGATTGCAAGTAATATGCAATCATTTATGTACATATAAGTTCTGCAACAATGGAACTGGAAATCTAGCCATATTACCCAACAAAAAGAATAAGTGATGGAGCCAATATTATACCACCACACATGCCATTAATGTTGGGGGGGGGGGGGGCTCACTGTGTAAGAACCCTGCAATCAAGAATGAGGACAGCCACTTTCTACAGATAATTTTTAAAGGTTTGAGTCAAGATTGAGTCAACTCCCAGGGATCTGGCCAAGGAATTTACTCTGACAATCACTAGATTTTTTTTTTTTTTTTTTTTTGATGAGTGGGACCAAGCATGCCCCTAACTACCTGGGTGTTCTAAGAGGCCTAGACATATAATTAGCAACAACAGATAGACAAAAAAATGAATGTTAGGCCTGCTGTCAATCTTACCCATCCAAGCACCCCCAATTAACAACAGCCAACAAAATCCTTGTGTCCTTAACAACAAGAGAGCAATTGAATTAAAATAATTAAGCACGAGCTCTCTAATCCATCCTTTAAAAATATCAATAAGATTATTTAATATATAAAAATATATAACACTTAATATTATGAGAATTACTAAAACACAACAGTGGCCAGTAAATAATTAGAATGGATAATTAAAACAGATATCAGAACAGCAGTAGGGAAGTCATCCAAAAATCATTTTCAAACTGAGATTTGGTAGCTTTACACTTTGCCTAAGAAATTTGGACAAATGAATAAAACAAATTGAGCAAGGGGAAAAGTACAAGAAGAATGAGTCACCAGAATGAAAGGATACTTGGGCCATCTGGTTTAACTAATAATATTCAGGTGATTTACTCTTGTGAATATGCCAGAGGAGGAAGGTATTCAAATAGCCAGTCCACGATAATGCTTTTAAATAGATGACTGTGCCACAGGAGGAAGGTATTCAAATAGCCAGTCCACGATAATGCTTTTAAATAGATGACTATGCCACAGGAGGAAGGTATTCAAATAGCCAGTCCACAATAATGCTTTGAAATAGACACAAACCTTCTTTTTTTTAAACACACACATGATGGGCATAGTGATTACACAAATACTCAACCACAACATGATAATTTATGCGTAGTTAGTAGCATAAGAAAGATAAGCACAGTTTACTCATCTAAATGAATAAAAACAATGAAGAGAGAGATTAAAGCAAGACTTATGAAATACGCCTGATACTTAACTATCGTAGTTTAAACTTTAGTTTAACTACTCAAAAAACCATCATACCACTAAATGTTTCCAAAAACAAGTACAAACAATAGAAGTTATAAGCAAACACCACATATGCATGGGCCATACAAGGTTTAAAATGTAACCATATAAGTCTACAATCTGTGCAATTGTGCATATTTAAAGACCAAACAGAATATTTCACTTCTGACTTATCATAGAGTTAACATATTAGTGAAAAGAAAAAAAAAAATGGTTAGAAACCTTTTCTTGAAGATCTGGAAGAGAATCTACTTCTGAATTGATGGTTAGACCACTGAGAAAGTCATCCAGATTAGCCGAAAAAGATTCCAAAGAAGGAATTTCCCCATCTATTAGCTTATCACTTGACTCCACCTTTGCATTTGTTTCCTTAATCAGCATTCCATGGTCATGCTTAAAAATATATAGCTTTGTTGCAAGGCCCTTGGAATCGTTTGAAACTTGTCCTTTCAATTTTCTCTCAACTGCTTCTAGTACGGCTGGTCGATGCTTTTCTCTCAGCTTTTGCAATCTATCTTCAGTTACAGCCAAGAAACCCATGCAAGCAGTCAAAACAAGCTGGCTGCTATCAAAAGTTGAACCAGCTAGGGACTGTAATAAACTAATGGCATCTGCAGCATCCTTAGTTGTAACTAAAGCTGGACCTACAACAAGTTGAATCTGATGAATATTATTGGCTAAACCATACTAAGAATAGTGATACAATAGCAGTTGACAAAACCACTAAATTCACATAAACAAGAAATAATAATAGATGTCCAAGTACCATATAACTCCATTAAAGCAAGTGCAGTTCGAAAAAGCATAACACGGTTTCCTTCAAACAGAAGTACATCCCAAATTCGAAGAACTGAAGACAAAGAAACCCAGCAGAACATAACTATTTTTTTGTAACAAACGGAGTCAAATGTCAATCTTAGTATGGCAGAATGTGGAACAAAAAAATTTCAAACTAGAATGCTATACCATGCAACATAAACCATACCGCTTTCCCATGGAAGCATATTCACAAAGATTGATAGGAACCAAGGGCCCGAAATCCACGTAACCTGCACTCCCAAGTAATCCAGATGATTGACTGCAGTTGAAACATTATAGAAATAAGAAATTTGCACTGCTTCACAAAATGATAACAGATGATAAGGAGGATGATTAAGCAATTGCATTAAGCAAACCCAATTTAGGAAATCTTTCACGCATCAATTCCTCAAAGACAAGTTGGTCCACCTGAAAAAATAGTCAATCGTTATAAGATAATTCATCACTGCAGAACAAGAATAAATAAGCGCTGATTCAATCACAGTAATACACAAAAAACCAAATACTTGATAAACAGCTCTGGACCACAGAAACACATACTTGAGATTCTATCATTTCTTCTGAGTAGTAGCCATCAAAGTAGTCATCAATAATACCAACCAAAGTCCTGAAAGATCCAAATCAAAGTAGTCCATAATGATAATTAGTTGTCACAATTATGAACCAAAAATAAAGACAGGCTTCTACCAATAGAAACAATTGTCAGTGTTTTATTTTAACCATTGGTGGACAATTTGTTACATCTTATTAAGGGGGCATTTGGAGTTCCTAAAAAGTTCAAAAAAAAAAAAAGAAAAAAAACCAAAAGTTAGTGTTGAAGTGATGTAAAAGTAAGGGCAAATTTTGATTGAAAGAAGTTGAAAACTTTTGGAGTTTTTTTGGAAAAATGTTGGGCTCCAAACGGAGCCTAGGAAGATGAAAGACTTCATTGAATCATTGTCTGCACTCATGACATAAAATTTGTACAATATAAACAAACAAAGCACCAGAAACAAAAGCAAGGAGCTCAGCAGATCCTTTCAATCACAAACCACAAATTTCAAAAGCATATATTCGACTTGAAAAACAAGTAAACTCTATTTGTAAAAAAACCTTCTCTTCCTCCTTGCATGTGATCAGTGATCCAAATAGTACATCAGCAAAATCATAACTTTTGATTGAAAGAAGTTGAAAACTTTTGGAGTTTTTTTGGAAAAATGTTGGGCTCCAAACGGAGCCTAGGAAGATGAAAGACTTCATTGAATCATTGTCTGCACTCATGACATAAAATTTGTACAATATAAACAAACAAAGCACCAGAAACAAAAGCAAGGAGCTCAGCAGATCCTTTCAATCACAAACCACAAATTTCAAAAGCATATATTCGACTTGAAAAACAAGTAAACTCTATTTGTAAAAAAACCTTCTCTTCCTCCTTGCATGTGATCAGTGATCCAAATAGTACATCAGCAAAATCATAACCACAATTCAAGCTGAAGGTGCTCATTCTCCACAGCCAATCATCTCCCAACCTCCAAATATCTCAAATAGAGACCACAAATGGACCAACTAATTATTAAAACACAAAAGGCACAATTTTGAACGCTTTTGTGCCATTTTGTATGGATGAAGTATGAAATTACTGCTCATTATTTTCCTAAAAGCAAAAGTTACAAGGGATGAGAGAGGTTAGTTAAAGTGGAAAAGGCACCACAACCTAGACCAAAAGCCATGGATTCAGTCATCCCAACCCCCTTTCCCTAAATAAATAATATTCAATTATTAAAAAAAATTATAAGGAAAATCCCACTTTCTACTTATCCAATGACTAATTATCAAAATTTTGTTAACGAGAGGAGTTAGCTCAAGTAGAAAAAGCATTTGCACCCAGACTAGAGCTCTTGGGTTGGAGTCATGCCAACTCTCTTCCCCTAGTAAATGACATTTACTTAGAATTATATAAATTTTGTTGGGATTTCTAATTATTCTGACTTTTGAAGGCAGGAAAAAGAAAAATTTAAGGGGGAAAATGACAACTTCAAAGGTGTGACTTCGTCCAATATTTTAGAAGAGGAAAGATAACATCAGATACAACTTCTAAAAAATAAATAAAAATCCTCTAGTCCTACCACCACTTAGTAGAGGATATTCACCATCGCTGTAGTTTTATGGGATTTAAAGTTATCCACAATAGAAATGCGCTACCAACAATTCCCATTGTCATAGGCTTGGAATTTTCTCACCTCAACCCATGTGGCAGTTAGACACTCAACCGTTTGTTGAAGTGGTAAGTCAGCCTAACTCCTTGTTAGGAAGCAAAACACTTATAAAGGAAGTAAGTGAGAAAGATACACAAAAGAGAATTTAGAATAATATTCCACTAATTATCTTGAAGGTTTGGAACTTGGATCATTACAAATAAGCCCTACACCTCTTCAATGGACAGTGGAGATTTATTTGATCCAACCATGGAGAAACCACCTCTAGAATTCTCCGCCATACTGTCTGACACCACTAGGACATTTTTTACCTCTGCACAATATGTACAAACCTCTAGAATATACGTGATACTCTTAGAATATTCATAACTCCTCTAGGCTTCCCAAGAACAATCTAGATTACTCCAGAAAAATCTAAAATGTTCTAGACGATTCTAGAGTGCCCAACAACATTCTAGAATCTTCCAGAACACTCTAGAGCATTCCTGAACTCTGTAGAACACTAGAGCTCTCAAAAATAATCAAGAGAATATCAAAACCTTGCCAATTTGTCACTACCATGCAAGCATCCACCTGGAGCCATGTAGGCGCTAACATGGCGAGGCGTGACACCACTTATAAAACCTTTTTTTACAAAACTTAGGTAACTAATTCAAAGGACTGCCCACCTACTGAACTAATTTTCTTAGGTGTTCTTTTCCTTCTCTATTTTGAAAAACTAGGAAACTCAAATAACTGAAAATGGCATAATGGCTTCGCCACAAGGACCAATGAATATACCGGTCGCTTGAACTTCCCTGCCACAAAAGAGAGAACTGTCTCCTCAAAAATCTCACCACACTCCAAGATGACCTATCACATCCTTCGGATTTCACACTCAACTCCCATATTTCCACACACAAAGATTTCGTTTTTGCAAGTACATTTCCATCTGCAAAGTTTTCTCCATGCAATCTTTCGGAACTAAATCTGAATAAACAATTGTCTAACAAAGGTTATTCATAGCCCACAAAGGCTACCAACCTGACTTGCTTTTCTTTCTTTGAGCAAACCTCCTCGAAATGAATTCTGCCCAAATCAATTTCTTGCACAAGTTTTTCCTTAAATTATTCAAATCTTTATGCACTACAACTGGAATAGAGAAAAGAGAGATGAACATGTCAGAATTAAGAATACTTAAATAAGGGGCTCAACCTCCATGACTATATAAAATTTCTCTACCCTCACACAAACTTTCTAACTTGATGAGGAAACAAAGTGGCTATAAGGGAGCATTTCAATGGTAGAGGTAACCAGTTCAAACTTCAAACCCCTCAACGTTACCTGCTTCCTAGTTCTGATGGAGTGGGTTAGGAGCTCTAGTGTAGTTAGTCCCACTGAAGGTAGGGATACCTCCAGTAACTCCAAGCTAGAGCCCAAGGACAGGCCTGTGTAGTTGAAGACACAAATATAGTTTCAGCACCCAAGGTTGAAGCCAAATGGAGAAATTGTCCCTGTGTCCCCCAACATGACTTAACTATTACCAAAATATTGCATTATCTTCTATTATGAAATCTTATATGATTATTCTTCCTCAAACATTTCTATAGCATCTATGATGGGAAATACATTGACTTGTAAGCTTACCAGAAGGCATTTTCTTCAGGCATCATCAGTAGTAACAGGCCAGCAAAGAAATTCATTGGCTGCATCAAATATATAAATTAAGCAAATCAAAATATTTAGATGATATCTTTTATCAAACAGAATGAAGAGAATAAATGTACATTGTATTAGTAAAGAAGGAACAAAGGAAACATTTTGAAGAGCAAGAAGAGTTGCCAAAATAAAAAGAAGCAAGGGTTGCTTAAGGAAGCCCCCAAATATGTGCCATAATGGTAAAGGAATAGTACAGATACCAACAACTCCACTTAACACCACTCAACATGACAAACTTGCCCAAACATTAACAGCACTAATTAATAATAGCCAAGTATAGGGACTTCTACGCATCAATTACCTGACAATAACCAATAGAGGGGTTATGTTGAGCATATGCTAGCAGTAGACGTCTCAAGGAATTCCTACCATCCCCATCCAGTGCAGGATGACCTGGGAAAGTTCGAGGCAAATCCTGCAAATATTACATAAGAAGTTAGTCAGGAAGAAACCTAGATTGCAATTCAAAGAAAAAGAAGCAGCACCGAAAATTAAAAAAATATTGAAATAAGTGTATTAATAACCTTCTCAATCTGTCTTCTCCATTTCTGAGGTACACCAACTCCGCCTCCATTGGGCCCTTTACCAGAATTGCCTGATTTATCATGCTCCTGGATATCAGTGACAATACTTTCTGGAGCAACCAAATTCTCATAATATTTATCCACCCTTCGTGTTCTCGCAGTAACAAAGGCTTGCCATACCTGTAACAATATTCTATGAATACAACGGTTTTTTGCTAAAATACAAATTTAAGAGAATCTGGAAACTTGGCGGAACTGTCAAACTTTACCTCTCCTCTGAGCTCCTTAGGCACTCCCCCATGAACAAGGAACTCTAGTTCTTGTTCCCAAGGGAAGAAAGATTCTGGAGGGACCCTATCACTAGCAACACTTTCTTCTGCAGGAGCATTTCCACCATCATCTACCATCTCATCATAAAACTCATCCTCAATGTCCTCTTCAGATTCCCCTCTTGAAGTTCTTGCCTCTTCAACTGATGGAAGATGAGTTTGAGCAGCGGTTATTTGCTCATCTTTTGCACTCTTTCTCTTCTTCACACGAAAACTAATCATATTCTCAATGGCATGAAGTGATGGCCGAATGTCAGCCCATGTTTGCACCATATGAGGTTTTGTTTGTATTGCCACCTGCACTTCCTTCTCAGGATCATTCTCAGCCTGAATATCATAAACAGGCTTCCCTCCACTAGAATCATCCCCTCCCACCCTCAATTGCGGACCAGGCTCTGCTTTCTGCTCTGTAACATGCAACCCATTGTTTCTTTCCTCCTCGGATAAGCACGGTTGAGCAGAATGCACATGCTGATCAATAAACCTCTTCCACTTATCTGATCTTTCTTCTTCCTCTTCCTGAAATCGAGAAATTAATCTAAGCTTGGCCTACAATACCTTACTTTTCTTTCCAAAAGAGATCATCTATATATGGCTTCACTCAGGGGGGGATTTAGCATGGGCCTAGGGGGGCAGCTGCCCCTGCTGGCTGAAAATTTTGTATATATTTTATCTATATTTTGTATAAATTTTTTGTTTTTTTAATACATAATATGTAAATTGCCCCCATTGAATTTAAAATTTACCTCTTTAAATACATTTGATAATTTTTTTGTATTGTCAAATCAATTAAAATTTGTCACTTCTTTACTAGCTATAATGACTTGCTCGACCCAAAAGTTGCCAAAAGTTATTAAAAATTATCAAAAGTTGCCAAAAATTTTATCAAACACACAAAAATTATAAAAAGTTACTAAAAATTGTTAAAAATTGATGCTTATTTTACCAAATGCATTGAAAATTACAACTAACAATTTTTGGTAAAAAATACCAAAAGTTCTTAAAATTTGAACTTCTAAACTGTACCTAAAGTTTGTCATTTAAAAATTTGTAATGTTTATTTTTGTTTAATTTTGCCCCCACTTAACAAATTTCCTGGATCTGCTCCTGGCTTCACCGTATCCCTTCACCGTATTTTTCAGCCCCCAATGATGCATTCCTCAGGGAAATCTATATCAAAGTTCATTGCAGCAAGCAAGATTTGATAATTTTTAGTTGGTGGGACCTTAGATATTAAGAAAATGATGACAGAATTAATATTGCACTACAATAATCATAATACCGCAAAAACTGTGAAGAACAAAAAGAACAAACCCATAAAAAGGAAATACCTTATAGAAATTAGCGTACTCTTTATATCTTTGAAGGTGTTGAGGTCTTACAGTAAATCCATAGGCATCCCTGTCAAGATCAATGTCTACGTGATTCTCAAACTCGAGAGATCTATACATCAATTTCCAGTATCATCCAGAACAATATAAATGTCACATCTTACACCGAACTTGAGAGACCAAAAGCAACAACAGTCACAATTTCAAATTTCATATGAACAACATACCAAAATAATCTGCAATGCACTAGCCAAACAACAGAGTGGCCTCAATTTTACCTGGAATCGTCATCCAACAAGCGCCTACTCTTACTCACAAGGACAACAACATGTTTCACGAGGAATCCTGATTCTACTACAGACATGGCGCTGTTTCGCCCCAAACCAATCTAAGAAAATTAGTCCTTGTATCACATTCCTCAATTCAAAACAAAGTCAAGGATAAACATGCACATTTCCTATATTTCCTACACAAGTCGTCTACATTTGCGCATTAATCGTGGGTACACAACACTATTTCCAAATTGCATTTATAATGCATCAAACTGGTTCCAACCCACCCCCCCCCCAAATAAATAAATAAATAAAAATCTAAAAGATTAATGCTAAATTGGCGGCAATCTAACGTGTCAAACACAACTGGTTCAATCGATCAAAGAGATGAAGTCGACAATTTGAAGAACATGATTTATCGAGATTCAAGAATAGCAAATAAGTGAACTCGCTCCATGAACCAAACACTGAGTTGAGCTCCCAACAACACACCAGAAGCGTATCGGTCAGAGGCGTGTCGAATCAGAACAATGAACATGTATACACATGTATATATACGAAATATATAGCTATCCCTGTACGTGCATATGGATATGGATGGGCTTATATACAAGTGTGTACATGTTGACGCCATGGTTACCTCCTGGGCTCGAAAAAGGGGAGAAAATTGGAGCTCTTAAGCGTCATCTGCGATCCGTGGACTTGATCCGAACTCGCTAGATCAGCTCTGCTCGCTGAATTCGGAGAATCAAAAGGCTAATCCTTCATTTCTGCAACTCTCTCTCTCTCTCTCTCTCTCTCTCTCTCCCCCTCTACATATACACATATATATTTTATATGCAGACTATGCAGTGTTTCTGTGTGTAATTAAAAGGCCAGATAACTTTAGAGCCCCCAAAAGCAGTCACGTGTTATTTACTAAAAAGGCCTTTGACAATAATTTGCTAAAATGATCACGGGAGGGTATACTAGATTGAGGGGTTCGTGCAAAAGGAAATTGGTGCTACTACCGTAGTTTTATGACACGTGTACAACGGAGCTGAGCTGTCCTCTACTAAGCGAAGGACACTGTGATGTGCACCAACGCCGGCTTAGATGAGCTCGCATTTACGAGGCAGGGACCGTTTGAAATTTGACCGAGTTGGGACCCACTTGGGTGTGCTGCCTGACCAGGTTGATCCAGTGTGTCAATCAGCTACGTCATGCCACGTCATTATGATTGTCATTTTAAAACCGTGGGACACACTTGTCCACAGCACGAACCCCATCATTACTCGTTACTAGTACAGGACACTGTTATAGATCATAACGGCAGTTAAATCCGTAAGGTTTTTAAATTTACTTTTCTTATTCGTCATTGCTACGAATCTCCTTAACGTTACCGAAAAATATTTTTAAATTCTTTATTCGTCATTACAACGAATCTCTTTAAAGTTATTGAATTCCTTAGTGCCGTCAGAGAGTTCAAAATTTTAGTAATTTTAAATTTTTTTTAATCAGGAATTATTAATTGAATTTTTGATATGTTTTAATTAATTAAATAGTAGTTTTTAGTAACTTTCGAATGTTTAGTAAAAAATTTAGTAACCTTTAATAATTTTTAACAATTTTTAGTAATTTTTAACAATTTTGATACCTTTTGAGTATTGTAAGTTACGGTACTGAACTCCTAAGATTAGTTCGAATGGCTCGTACTTAAAAAAGGATTTAACCTCGAGAGATTCACTCCCTAGGTCAAACCCCTAGAGAGTGAATCTCTTTTGGTTTGTGCCACACATACCGGCCCCTCAACATGTATAGCGGTCAATCGCGAACTCGCGTAGCGGCGGGGAGTCGGACCCACACCCAAGAACTGGATACGATTCGTCCAGCCAAGGAGGCCCGTCCTACCAACCTTTACTACGCTTTGCGCCCGGGAGGCTGGCCCCAAGTTTTTGCTAGAGAGGAGACTTGAACTTGAGACCTTGGGGTGGTAAGCCCCTAGGTCCCAGTCCAAGACCATCCCATCTAACCCCTTGGGGTTCGAATGGCTCGTACTTATACGCCCCCACATATGTGATACAAGTTAGATTTCTGACATTAAGTGAGATGTACGTGAGAAACAGCGTACCTCTTCTTCTTGATTTACTCATCAGCTACGCTGTTAGTTGAGGGTTACAATAAATCAATAAGTGTTCCGAGTTATCCAAAAAAAAAAAAAAAAGTTACGAGCTAAGTAAAAAAAAAAATGATAAAGATTGGTATTTTACCAAACACCCAATAATTAATTTTTGGTAATTTTTCATTAATTTCTACTCCTCCAAACGAGGTCTTATCCAATCATTAATTTCAAAATCATCCTTGTTGTAAAAAAAATTAAAATATAAGAGTACATTTCGGTAATAATAAGTTGGTTTATTAGATTTATTAAAATTTAATTTTTCCATTTCATAATTTTTAAATGTTTTAATGGCATTCATAAAAAATTATAAATAAAAATTTACACTATTCAAATTCATTGGCAACAATGTCTCGTTTTATTGCGATGTTTTCTTTTTTATTATATTCCATAAATATGCTTAACTCATTATTATGAAGTCAAAATTTTAATATTATTATCTGTATAACCTTCCCAGTAAAAAAAGTTTTTTTATTAATTTTAATTTTCAATACATTGCTAAAACAATAATGTTTTTTTTTTAGCTTCTATTCTAATTGATACGAACTAGTTTTATTTGGTTTTTAGCCACGTTTGAAATTTAATATATATTCTATACCCAAGTTTAATTTTTAAGGTTAGATTGAATCAATATTTAATAAAATATAAAATTTTCAGTACTCAAAAATTCGATTTTTATCAATTCCATTGGCTGACTAAAACTAGTACAAATAAAAATATATAAATATAAAAAATAATTTAACAAATATTTTATAAAACTATGTAACTTTATTGAAATGTCTTACAATGTATTTAAAAACTATTTTTTGTTAATAAAAAAATATTATACAATCTCATACATGTTAACACTAATAATTTTTTATATAAGATGAGAAAAATACACTCTTCAATCATAAATTTAGAAAAGTTTGCAGATTCAAACTTCTGCAAAATTCTACCTCAAAGTCATTCACATAAGTTTTATTAGTATTCGTGGGTCTTACAAAATAGTTCACAAATCCAAAATTTAAGAATAAATTCAATGTGACTCTTCACATCAATAACAATAATAATAATAATAATAATAATAATAATATCGTTGCTTACTAACGTTATCCATTTCTATAAGAAAGAAAAATAAAACATAAGTGGGCCAAATATATGCTTTCTCAGGTGGGCTTTCAAGGTGAATAGGTCCATCAACTTGAGTCCGGTTCATCCTATTTTTTAGTACTTGTGATCGTGTGTGGACCTTGACTTGACTTGATTCGATATAAAAATTAAAAATTATATTTATATATCATTTTGATTTTATTATAAAAATTTGAGTTTTATGTAAAAGATATTACTTTTAGTTATAAACAAATTTAAACAGGCAAGTTTGTGATTAAAATTTAAGCCTACTACGAAATAAATTAATTTTAAACCTGATTCGACCTGACCTGTTCATTGTCTACCTTTGAATGGAGTACATATACTTCATTACCCTTTTTTTTTTTTAGATAATTTATGATCCGTTTGGGAACCCGAAATTAGCACTAGCTAATTTGTAACTAGCTACTAGCAAATACAAAAATTACCAGATTACTCTAACTAATTTTCCCAAGCTATTAGCAAATTTTTAACACATGAGAGTATAAATGTCAATATATTAGAAATTTTACATTCTCAAGAAATTAGCACATGCTAGTTAGATTGTGCTAATTTTCCCAAACTAAGCCTTATACTTACCTATGTTTGAAAAATTATTTTAATTTGTTTTCAACAAATTATCTTTGTTGTAATTTATATAGTAATTAAAAAAAAGTATAAATTAATTGGAATAGCATTAAAATTTTTTTGATAAATTATTTTAAAAAATTATTATTTTACAATTATGGAAGCGTTTGGTTGGTCAAAATTAATCAAAACTTACCATCTTTTATTAATTTTTTTGTACTTTCTTTCAATCAAAATTTATCACATATTACTTTTACATTAAATATTTATACTTTTATTATATTTTTGACTAAGGGCCTGTTTGGTTAATCAAATTTTGACCAAAAATACAATAAAAATGAAAAGATGTGACATAAAAGTGATAAGTATTAAAATTTTATTGGAAGAAAGTACAAAAAATAATTAAAATTTGATAATTTTTGATAAAATTTAGTAGGCCAAATAAGCCCTAAATTTTTACTAACTAAACATTTCCGTTGTGTTTGATAAAAAAATATATATTTTCGACCAAAAGATGCTTAATTAATTAGTCCAATAACAGCTTTGGTACCCTAGCAATCGTAATTGTTGTACCCCTGCCGGCAAAGACACGTGAGTGTTGGGCCCGTCCAATCAATATATAACTGTCCATATTTGTCCCTTCCTTTTATTTAGGCTTCATCTGCCATTCAAAGCTCGTAACTGCAATAGTAGCGGTTTAAGCGGTCGATTAAATTTATTTTTTTATATTTTAATTTTTTAAATTTTTATTGATAAAAATATCAAATTAATTAAAACTTAAAAATTCACCTAAAAAATTATTTTTTTTCTTCTTAAACACAAAAATAATTGACTTATTTTTAGTTAGTTACCGAGCCTCAATTTATGATAAATTACAACTAATTTTATCCGACATTTAAGTAATTACATTTATTACTTCTTGACATTTAAAAATTATATTTATTTTTTTGTTTTGAAATTTTTGTTAATATTAATCATTTTCTGTTAAATTAATATAATTAATTTAACGGAAGACATCAAATTAATTAAAATTTTAGGTATTTTTTCTATTTTATTTCTCTATCTTACATTTTTTTGTCAGTTTTTTTTTTTAACAAAAATTCTCATTTTTTTTTGTTTTTAGCTATTTTCTACTTTTTCTTTTTACTTATTTTACTTATTTTTAATAATTTTGCAACAAAATTGAAAAAGATATGAGTAAAGAGTGGTAAAATAGGAAAAAATTTTGAAATTTTTATTATTTTGATATTTTTTGTTAAATTTTAACGGTTAATTTAATGAAGAAATTAATGTTAATAAAATTTTTAAATAAGAGAGTAAGTGAATTTTTAAATATTGAGGTATAATAAATATAATTATTTAAATATTATGGGGACAGATGTAATTTATAATTTAATTTTTTTTATATTTTAATATGCCCCGAATGCTATTATTATTACAAAATATATTTTTGTTGACGTGGCAATATTCAGAGCAGTGATTTGACTCGTATATTTGACGGATTCCATTTGGGTCCTCAAATCTTTGATGGATTTTGTAAAACTTGCTATCAATGACTCCAGCCATGAGAGCGTGTCGGTCCGTCTTGGATTAATTATCTGGTAGCATTTGAATGATAAAAAGTGAGATGATTTAGAATAATTTATAAATTGATAATTTATACAGTGAGATAAAAGATAAATAATTTTTAAAAATTTTTAGAGTTAAAATTTTTAGAAATTTTTAAAATTTTTTAATTTTTTTAATATATCAAACGTACTTTTAATTTAATTTTTTATTTATAAAAAAATGAAATCAAATAAAGGATTCCATATAGTTTTAAAAAAAATTTTTGATTCGAAATTCAGTATATTTTGATATATTACATTAAATACATGTTAATATTTTTATATATTACATATATTAGTATATAAGTTTATAATAGTTCGATTATTTAACTTGATTCGATTTGGAAAATCGAAATATGACTAATTTTAAAATGAAACCAATTGACTAAAACAAGTAGATTGAACTATTTTAACAAAAATTAAATGATTTTACTCAAAATTCAATTAAAGTTTTGTTTAGAGCTTCATGTTCTTTAAAAAAAAAAAATCTAAAAGTTCTCAATTTTTTCTAATTAAATTTTGTCATTATCACTTTTATACTAACTTTTAATTTTCTTTTTAATTTTTTTAAAACCTTAAATACTACCTAAAATTGAACTATGTTTACTCCTAGTTTCGTATCAATTTGAATTTCAAAAGAGATCTCATGGGAAGTTGAGAACATTCTTATTGAATTTTAGTTTATCCCACTCTTATATCATTGGCGCATGTTTATTTTAAGGGTAACGGAGGATAAATTTTACTAAATTAATTTTTTTTTCTTCCATTACATTAGCTTAGAAAAATAAGGTAACAGTTACACTGGCTAATAATTACATTCGGGTAAAGATTACCTCTTATAGATTAAATTATTACCGGTGAGAATAACAAGGAATAATGAAAAAATTTTATAATTTTCTCAAAACTTTGTAAAATTACGCCTCTCTTAAACAACACTCTCTCTTAGTGCTCCAAATATGATATTAATTATCATTAACTAATATTTACTCTCTTAATTCAAACATAAAAATCACGAATTTGTTACACTTTTAATTATTATTAGGATAACAATTACACTGATAATTTTTCATTCTTAACTTTGTACCCAACGTTCCCCTGGGGTAAGATTGAATCAGATTCTCTCCTTTACCGGCGCTATTATCATCATTTAATAACTGTGCTGACCATCTAGCAAATCAAAAATTTCAAGTAGTAATAGGATTAGTGTTCTTCCAATCACCACTTATTTGTGTGTGTGTATATATATATATATATCGAGAGAGCAAACCAAAGAGAAAAAGACATCAAAGCATCACAGCAAATATGAGTTCTGATCTTACAAAGAGAAAGCAAGACAGAGTCTGCTGATAACAACCCTCTTATCACACCTAGAAATAACAAGTACATGAATCTGAGCTTTTTAGACACTGATGGTGGGCACCAAGCCAAGGCAACCCACTTATTTAATTCATATATAGGTTCTAAATGGTTGCAGCTTTGCATCACTGCTGGTCCTGCAAAGCGAAGACATGGGTTTGAAGTCATGCGTTAGCCAGTTTTGCTTGATATTTTCACAAGCAAAGAAAATTCAAGTCCCCGTTGGTAATTTATTGAAAGCATGAGGGAGAGAAGTGTACCAGGAAGCGTTTCTTGGAATATTTAATCAGACGAATGGGATCGCATTTGGTCTGCGTGTAGCCGTCCATCTTGTTCAATTCCTACACAGAGAATCACTAGTTAGTGAGAAAGTTTATCATTCATGATGCAAGGAAATAAATAAAATAAAATAAAAACTTTTGTGCACAATACAATGTATTGGGACCTAGTATTCACAATCTACAATTTATTACCAATGACCAACAACTGCGTTTAGTGCTTATTTTGGTTTTGCAACTATTCAATCAGATTAAGGTAGTGTTCGGTCGACAAATTTTGAGAATAAAACAACAAATTTTTACTTCTTGCGTGTTTAGCAAAATATTAAATTTTATCATTTTTTTCTATTCAGATAGAGTAACTTGTCAACTCAAAAGTTATCAAAATTATCACCAAACATATAAAAATTTATCGAAAATTGTTAAAAGTTGTCAAAAATTTTAACAAACATCCAAAAGTTACTAAAAACTGTTACTTGTTTTACTAAACACACCAAAAATTTTAACTACCAACTTCTAACAAAGAAAAGCTCAAAATTACTAAAAATTGAACTTCCAAACGGTTCCTAAACGGATGGAGATGTAAATTAACAAAAACATGCAGCATGTATTCTGTAAGTGAGAAGATTTCATATTATTCTTCAACACCAAATTTTAGTTCATAAACTTACTTCAATCCATGCGGCCAGTTTGGGTCTTCCTGAAGTGATGTCGTATTTCCACACATCTTCCAAGAAGATTTGGAACCTTTCAATAAATGGAGCATAGGCGATGTCCACCTGTAGAGATCACAAATTTTAGTAACAAACCGTGGAGAAATTCAAATTAAGGACGTGCTCTTTGAAAATGTCATCCACTTCGTGCGAAGAAATAATGCTTGATAAGGATTCCCCAAGTTCCTCAGTATGCCGAAATCATGAAATTTGACAGGAAAAAAAAAATAAAAATAAGAAAGAATGAAATAAGACATACCTGACTGAACTGTTCACCAAGGAAGAAAGGCCCATCATTGAATTTTTGAAGAGCATTTTCTATGTAATCAAAAGCCGGGTCTGATGCAGAGATTACAGAAGTCAGTTGGGTTTTATTAGTAGCAGGCACCATTTGTCAACCCAATTTTCAATGAAAAACTATCAAATTTTGCTTCTTGGGTGTTTGATAAAACATTAATTTTTACTAATTTTTTACTCAGCAACAATAACTTACTCAACTCAAAAGTTACCAAAAATTGTTAAAAATTACTAAAAGTTACTAAAAGTTGTCAAAAATTGTTAAAAATTATCAAAATTTTCACCAAACACCCAAAAGTAGCAAAAAAGTGGCTAAAAATTGCTACTTGCTTCGCCAAATACACCAAAAATTACAACTAGTAACTTTTGACCAAAAATGACTAAAATTTGAACTTCCAATAGTAGCTAAGTACCATCGAGTAGTAATCAGCAAAATTCTGAACTGCAGCAAGCTTTGAACCTTACCAGCTTCTTTCAGCGGATCTCCTTTGAATGAAGTATATACGCTTTTGTTAAACGTATCAATGTAGGATAACAAATCTTCGGCAAACTGTAGCTTGGCAGGATCCTAAAATATTTTTACATCATTGCTCATCATGAATTCCATTTCCAGACACGAAGCAGAGAAAAAGAGAGAGGGGAAGAGGGACGAGGGAGGGGTGGAGGGGATTAAGTACAAACACACATTCAAATCTTACACTGGGTAAAAGTGCAGGCCCTTCAAAGTTACTGTCTATATATTTGACAATTACTAGACTCTCTCCAATGACTCTGTTGTTGTGTTCCAGTGATGGCACCTAATAATTAAAAGGAAAACTGCATGAGTAAATCAAGAAAGGCAGATTACTTCTGAAGTAGGTAATATGCTGACGGGCACGACCTCTGAAGGATGCTTTCATATTGTTTCATTGATGTACAAATGGTATATGTTCATATGAGGGTGGGTCCAAAAGGCATTTGTAAACTAACAATTTTACCAGACAAAATTGGTAAATGTGACATTTCATAAGTAGTTATACTTAGCCTGCTTTCATGTTAAAGATAGCTGAAATTCAGAGAAGTAACAGCACAAGTTCTTGAAAGTTGTAATAGAAAACTTTGTTGTTGTAGTTCCTTATATTGTATTGTTATAGTTGATGTTGAGTGATTACCATTCTCTCATTAAGTCTCTAATCTTGATGATTTAGGGTAGATATTGTGAAAATTATCCTATTCAAAAAATTGCAGATATTCACAAAAATAATTCTAAAGAATATTACAACAGTTTTTCCTTTAGGCAATGTTTGTTTGAAGGACATGGGGAAGGGATTGGATTTGTAATCCCATACGAGTCACAAATTCTTACAAATCCCGTGTTTGATAATAACAAAATAGAGTATATACCATCCCACCATCTTCGGATTTAATTCTCATCAAAATTTAAAAGTCTAAAATTATTTTTTATCACATCTCATGTCAAATTATATTTTTTATCTCATTTTATATTCTATCAATCAAACAAAAAAAATCACATAAAAAATTAATCTCATATTATATCTAAACTATATATTATCACATGCTATTACAAATCTCCCATCATCCAATCCTTTCATTCATATGATCCGAGGCAGACTCAGAATTTTTATAATCAGTGGAGGTAATTATTACTTTTTAAGGTAAATAGAAATAAAAGTAAAAATACAGTAAGGGTAAAACACCAAAACAAAAGTATAATTTATAAAAAAAAATAACAAAGTCAATAGAATTTTAATGTAATTTTCCAGATCAGTGGGGCAATTGACCTTGTTTGGCTCTTATCATGCATATGACCATCACCAAATATGAGCATTGATGATCAAATTTCCCAGTATCCCAATAAGTACTTAATTAAGGTAATAAAAAAAAAAGAAAAAAAAATCAGTAGAAGCATATTGTTTTGAGGAGATATATTACCTTATTTTCAGGGTAAACTTTTTCCTTGTACCAAGCAGGCCGGTTTTCAAGGTTAATAGGAACCAACTTGATCTTGTCTTGCAGACCCTACATCTCAAAATTAGTAGAAAATAAGCTAATAGGACAAGACAAATAAAATCATAATCGAAACTATATATGTGCGCTTGTGAGGGTGGTCTTGACTTATCTCAAGTCCAAACTAGTTACTTACAATCTCTTCCTCACAAGTCACTTAGTCCGTTTCACAATCGATAACCACCGGCCCTTATAAATTGACAATCTGATGTAAGAAACCTTAATAATCTCTTTCTCACACATCACACATTGGGTTTTGCATCAAAGGGTTTCCCACAATCTCTCTCTCACACATAAGGCCTTGGGTCGAGAATGGAGTAACAGTCAATTTCTCTCGGTAAACTTAAATTTTGATACTAATGATGTCTCAACTCAAAAGGGATAAGGTTTTCAATCATACTCATAAACTGACCATCAGCCCACAACTGATGTGAGAAGCCCAACAAAATTAAATTACAAACAATTTAACCTTTACTCTTGGCAGAAGAACTAACAAAAACAAACCTTAGTGTTCCTGGCAATCCAAGCACGCTGTGCAAATGGGCACTGGTAACATAAATACAGCCTTGAAGAACAGACCCAATTCAAATTATGAGATGATCGATCATAGAAACTAATTTAAACACAAAATAAGTACAAATAAAAATAAAAAAAATAATATGGTATATGTACCTGGTAATTCCATCAAAAAGGGGAGGTGGTTCTGAAGTAGAATCCAGAACTGGGGGAAGAACCTCTGTCACGGAACTGAAAAATTTTGATATTGAGAGAGAGAAAGGGGGGGAGAGAGAGAGAAGCAAAATCAGAAGCTTTAAACACAAAATTAACCCATTTGTGATTTGATCATCATCACACAGAACAAGACCACTCATACATAGAATCAGGTCAAGTACAGAGAGCTTACGAAGCAGCCATTGTTTTTGAGGGATTTCGAGTTCCAGCTTTAGCGGGGAAAAAAATAAAAGAGCGAGTGTGCACGAATGAAGTTCGAACTGAATAGCCTTTATTTATAGGAGAGGTTGATGGAGCGAAGTCGCGAGCAGTGACGAAACGACGAAGAAGAAACGCTGTTCGTAGACTTTTCTGTGACGTGTGTGATCACGATCCTACGAACGTTATTGTAATTTAAATATTTGAATTTGCTATTTTATTTTTGTTAGGAACGATTACAAAAGACGTAACTAGGGGTACATACAATTTTGGGGCGATTGGCAGTAATATTTTTAGTAAAAAATTATTAATTTTTTATTTTTGTGTGTTTGCTAAATTATTTATTTTTGTCACTAATTTTCCTATTATAGTAACTTTTCAATTCAAAAATTATCAAAAATTATTAAAAATTATTAAAAGTTATTAAAAATTGTCAATAATTACTAAAAAATACCAAAAGTCGCAAAAAAATTTATCAAACACTCAAAAGTTTCAAAAAATTACTATTTATTTCACCAAATATATCAAAAATTACAATAACAACTTTTGACAAAAAACACTAAAAATTACTAAAAATTATGCCTTCAAACGTCCCCTTGTCAAAATTTTTATTTTTGACCAAATTTAAAAAGTTTATTTTGGTTATTAATCTAACAATTTGTCAGTTCGGTTATTTAAAAAAACAAAAAGAAAATGGTTATTGGTTTTTGTTATAATTTTACAATTTTAAAACCAAACAAACCAAAGTAATTGAATTAAGGCTCTGTTTGGCCGACCAAAAAATATCAAAAATCACCAAACTTTAATTACTTTTAATACTTTTTTTTAATAAAATTTTAACACGTATCACCTTTACGTCACATCTTTATACTTTTACTGTACTTTTTTTTCAATTTTTTTTCAACCAAACGACTCCTAAATTTACTTATATTTAATGTACATACATACATATATATATATATATATATATATATATATGTGTATATATATATAATAAAACATATCTTATTTCAAAAATATCCCTCTCACATAATGTATATATATATATATACTAGCAATTGCATGTACTTGAAGGCACAAAAATATAATTTGACGTGTAAGTAACATAAATTTAAATTTATAAAATAAACTTATATAAAAAAGTACAAAAATAACCTATAAAAATAAAAATAATTAATTAAAAAGATTAAGGTATAAAATTTTATTATTTATTACAAATATTATAATATTTTTTTAAAATATCAATTTAAATTCTTTTATATAAAAAGTATTCAAAAAATACAGGAAGAGTAAGAGAAAAAGAAAAATAATCCTGATCATTTAGTAAATTCAACAGTTGAAAATATCTTAAATTTAAAATTTTAAACTTTCTTATTATATAAATGACATTTTTTTATATAAAACTTATTAAAAAATATGGAAGAATAAGAAAGAAAGAAAAATAATTCTGACCATTTAGCAAATTCAACAGTTGAAAATATCTCAAATTCAAAATTTTAAACTTATTTATTATATAAATGACACATAGTGTAAAAGTTTACGTATGTATAATTTTACAAAATATAATATATATTTATTTGAATTTCAAATTTAAATGATGTATTTTATTATATAGATATATATAATAAGAGATGACATGGCAAAATTTTAGTAATGTGTGACATCTTATATTTTCATTATTTTTAATTACATTACTCATTAAATTTTTATTTTCATAATTAGAAATTTAATGGTGTTAATTTAGTTTAATCTAAATCAATTAGTAAATAAATTAAGTAACTTACTAAGTTAATTGTTAAAAAAAAAAAGAAAATAAAATAAAATAATGTGGCGGTTAGTGTGGGTGTGATGGAATATATAGATACTTATATATGTATATGTGAGTGTGTGCGTGTGTGATGGGTTATATATATATATATATATATAAGTCTCTGTGTGTGTGAACATGTACAGGTTATGAAGAAAAAAAAAATGAAAATGAAAAGTCAAATGAATTTAATGAGAGTGGTTAAAGTGGTAGAAGACTTAAGTCTTTCTACCCCTTCCCCCAAGCATCTACATTTGAGTGTGTAATGGAAATTTGTGAGAAAATAAGAAAAACACAGTGAAAAAGAATGAAAGAAAAAGAAAAAAAATAGGAAAAGGGAAGAACAGAGAGGAAGGGGAAGGGAAGAGTAGTGAGGGAAGAAGAATTGTGGGAAAGAGATAAGTTATTTTATTTTATTAGCTTAAAAATCCATTACAGGAAAGTTTAAATAAATTAAGTATGTTGAAAATGGAGTGGTCAGATTCTATTTCTTAAATTTATGTTATTACTTGATTTAGGTTATATTTCAACTGTTTGATATCTAATTTGCATAATTTATTTTGGTTAAACTTAGGACCCGAAGAGAATCAGCGGCAACTATCTCAATAATTTGATTTTCTCAGAATATTTGCTATCCAAGTGGGTGTATTAAACTTAAAGGTAAAAGGTATTAAATATACCTTACCAAGTTCTATCTATTTATTTGTTGGTATTATTATTTAATCATTTTGATGTGAATTGTTGAATATTTATGGATTATTGTATCATTGGATTAGATATGAGGTATAACTATTTTGTGGAATGATAAGTTTAGGAAGTAATATTTTACTGGGAAGAAAAGCATCATTAAATATTAGCATAAATTATGTGCATTACACTAACATTATGGTCAGATGGGACCAGAAAAATAAAATAAATACATAAATGAGACCAGATGGGGCAAGGTCAAATGGGACCAATGATGAGGTCAAATGGGGTCAAGCCAGATGAGGCTAATGGGACATGCTAAGTTAAAGTCAATGTCCATAGTTGAGCGCTCAACTCATAGGTCAGATAGGGCTGGATGTGTGTTGCATTATCATTTGCATCATTTATCATACAAATATATTATATGACGGCCAGTTGAGGGCTAGTGATGATGATGACGATTGATTAATGATAAGTGACGAGGAATTGTGGGTTAGGATGTTTTTATTACAATTAGGTTATGATACATTTAAATTAATAAATATTTGATTATGGAATAATTGTCTGGATAATTACTGTGGATTATTCTTGATGCGTGTTTACTATCTTTTATCTTAAGGTTAATACCTCCACTGAGTGTGTGACACTCACACCTAAATTTACAAATTTCAGGCTGGGTCTAGAGGTGGTTGCAAGTGCTCAGAGGAAACTTTGAGTGGTTCTATTTTTATTCTGCCCATGAGTTAGTGTTTAGAATTTGTGTAAATAAATCTAGAGTTTCAATACTACCACACTGAAGCGAGGTTTAATAGGTGAGAAACCAAAAGTTTGTATTTATTTAAGCGTTTGTGAAATTTTGGTTAATATGCCGAAGAATGAATATAAATCTGATAGGTTGTGTTGTGTTTAAATATGAGATTCTTGGTATAAATAGTGTTATTAATACAGCATGGACGGAGGAAGTAGAAGTGTTTTCTCTATTTAGGGAACTAAATATGTATTCTAAAATAGGGGTGTGACATAATGACTGGGACAAATGTCAAATCAAATGATGTGTTTTATTATATAAATATAAATATAATAAATAATGACTGACGAAGTTTTAGTAACGACTAGGACAAATGTCAAATCAAATGATATGTTTTATTATATAAATATAAATGTAATAAATGATGACTGACGAAATTTTAGTGATGACTAGGACAAATGTCAAATCAAATGATGTGTTTTATTATATAGATTATCACATTTTTTCAAATATTAATTTAAAATATTTTTTCAAATATTCAAAAAATATGAAAAGAGTAAGATAATAAGAAAAAATAATTTTGGTCATTTAACAAATCCAACAAGTAAAAATACCTCAAATTCAAAATTTTAAACTTTTTTATTATATAAATGACACAAAGTGTAAATGTATATGTATTTAAACTTTAAGTTTTAAGCACATTAAAATTGAAATTTTAATTTAAATATCTATTTGTGATAAAATTTTGAATAAAATAAAAGTTTAAATATTGTTTTAAAATAAAAAAATTTAGTTGACTTCGTCAATTTTTTTAACAAAAATTATCAATTTATTTATTTATTTTTATATTTTTTATAAAAAACTAATGAAAATGTGAAATGAAGAGCAGTAAAATAGGAAATCGCTATTTCTTTCACATTTTCATTAATTTTTTTAATAAAATCTTATAAATAAATTAAAAAAATTAATGATTTTTGTAAAAAAATTGACGAATATGTAAGATAAGGAGGTTTAAGATAAAAAACACTTAAAATTTTGATTAGTTTGGCATTTTCTATTTGTAATAATGCAAAATTTAAAATTTTTAATATATATCATTTTATAAAAAAAAAATTAAATTAAGATTTAAGATTATAAAGATTACTTTGTATGTACATATATAATTGCTTTGCATATATATATATATATATATATATACACATATGGGGAAACTTGGGCACAAAGTTAAAAAAAAAAAAAATTTGAACTTTCCTGAAAGTTTCATTTGGTTGACTTGGTTACTAAGTATAACATATATATATATATATATATGTGTGTGTGTGTGTGTGTGTGTGTGTGTGTGTGTGTATTATGTGCCAAGAATAAGAAAACTGAGAAAGAAATAAAAGAAAAGAGAGGGAGAAAGAGAAGAGAGAAAGAAGAAGGAGAAAATGAGGATTTAAGTTCAGGAATAACATGGTTTTGGTATTTTTAACGTTGTGATTATTATGGCGGTGTCGAATCGTGATAATTTGGCCTAAAATGGGAGATACAAAGGAGCGAAATTTTAAAGTTTTGAAATTCTTCACTTTTTCTTTGGATTTGAGGTAGAGATTTAATGCATTTTATTTACATATATATGATATGAAAATATTTTGATAAATTTTTATATGATCATTTTGTATGAATGTAATTAAATTTAGACTATATTGTGTGAATTCTGTCCAAACCAAAACACCAAAATATCACTACCAAAAATAGAGTTCACTGGAACTAGAAAGAATTGTAGAAGAGAATATGCCAAAGCATATTCCATGAAAGTTTCCAAAATTTTCCTTTAGCCCCAATAGTTTTTATATAATTATGATTTGACTCCAAAAGTTTTACAAAATTTCAGTTTAACCCCTAAATTGCTGAAAATTTCAGTTTGATCCCAAACTTATTGAAAAATTACAAATTGGCTCCAAAATTTTGAGTAATTACACAGTGACCCCCAAAGTTTGGAATAAATATGAAATGGGCCCAAGGCTTTTTGAAATTATGATTTTGCCCCTAAAGTTATGCAAAGTTACAATTTTGCCCTTGAAGTTGCAGTTTGATATTTCTAGTTAAATGCATGGAAAACGTGCAATTGAGAATGCTCAATTTTGAAATGTTTAAGTGATTTATTTTATTAACAGAGAATGGTTATGAAAGTGATGATGTGATGTTGTTGGTTGATTCTAATGAGCTGTTTTGTTGAGATGATAATAATGGAGATAAAGGAAATGTGAACAATGTTGTGATTGCGGGGCTATAGTTACTACAAAATAGGAAGGGCACAGAGATTACCCTTGGATTGAAAAACTCTAAACCTGCGCAGAGGTTGGTATTCATGCCAGTAGGTTAGTAGCCTACAACGATGATAATTATGGAGCTACTCGTGGCCATCGGGTCTGCACCCGTAAACGACGATATTGTATAATATCTACCCCATGACTGTGATATTTGTGATGTGATGGCAAAGACATGAATGAAAGATAACAATTGAATCATTTTTGGATGTATTTTAATGTATGTTTTGATGTTGGGATGCACGACGTTTTGAAATTCATGAGTTATTTATATGAAATTATTGCTAATCTGATTTTGTGTGCATATCATATATATTGTTATTATGCATCGTGGGCACAAGTGGATTAGTGCTCACGTCCCTACAGATTCTTTTGCAGGTCATGAACCTAAGACCTAGGTGGACCATTATTGGAGTTACTCTTCGTCGCTATAACATTACTCAGAACTATAATATAATTTAGGGATTTATTTGATACGATTGTAAGGGCTTTGAAGCCTAGAACTCTACTATTAATTGATGTGGTGGCTGGAGCACTGTTGTCCGGTTGCACCGAAATTTTGTTGTTATTAATTACTTTTAGTTATTAACAAAATTATTATTATTATTATTATATAGTATAGATGTTTGCTCTAAGGTGGTGGTGCAACTCTAATTAAGGTAATGGATATTTTAGCACACGATGTGTATGATTCTTTCCCTCACTCCACGAGGTTTGAAACTCAGGGCGTTACACTATTAAATTTTAATGGAAGCGGTGTCAATATTAACAATATTTTAAAATAAAGAATATAAATATAATTTTTAAATGTTAAAAAGTGTAAGTGTAATTACCAAATATTTAGTAAGAACAGGTATAACTTACCTTAAATAATATTATTTAAACGAAATGTTCAAAATTAGATAGCATCTGAGTAGAAAAAAAAATCAAGTGTATAATATTTTATTTATTTATTATTATTATTATTATTGGAGCAAAAGAGATAGTCCAGCGTGCGGTCAAAATCACATCAACACGCTTAAAAGGAAAATTGAAAATTGCATCAGGTAAAAACAACGAAAAACGGCACCGTTTTGACTACCTTCAGCTCCGACAATCTTTGGACGACTTCAGCCCCTTTCATTGCCACGACTCACGAGGCTTGAAACACGGAGGATAACGGTCTTGCCAAAAGACCTGCCTTACTATATAAATATATACATAAACAATGTTTGGAGTGTAATAAAATAATATAAAATTTTATAAATTTATATAAATACGAATTACGAAATAATAAAATTTAAATTTTTTATTCACTGTACAAAACACGAGACACTAATTTTTATAATTTTATATAATTTTATACAATTCCAAACACACTCATAATTATACCTATAAAAAGTTTTATGTTTCAAAATCTTAAAAATTATAGAAAATTAAATTATTGTAATATTAAATACATATTATAAGAATTAAGTAGTACTTATATAAAAATTATTATTTTAATTTTATAATTAAATTATAAAAAACATATTTAAATTTATAAACTAGCATAACTAAATCGATGATAACCAAATTAATATAATTTGATTCAATTAATGTTTGCTTAGTTCAATTTTTTTTTATCAATTTGATTATTTATGTGGTTAAATTTGAGGTTCATTTTTGGAGCTTTAAAAATTTTTAAAAATTTTTTAATTTTTTCTTATCAAATTTAGTCACTTATCACCCCCAACAACTTTTAATTTTTATTTGAATTTTTTCTAAACTCAATTCAAACTCCTTAAGGTGTGTAGTTGAACAAAACTAATAAAAATCTATCATATTTTATAAATTTTTTATATTTTTTTCAATTAAATTTTATCATATATCACTTTTACATTAAATCTTTATACTTTTATTATATTTTTTTGGTCAAACTTTTATTAACTAAATACTCTCAATTTGATTATAAAAGATGCATTTGGCAGTACATGAAAAATTATTTAAATTTTTAAAAATAATTTATTTTTTATTTTACTGTATAAATTATGAATGTCTAAATTATCCCGAGTAACCTCACTATTTCCAGAAATTTTAATTTTGAACCGTATGGATAGTCAGTCCACCCCAAACGTAACGGCCACGTTCTCACCAAACGACTCACGGTCAATCTGAAAGCGACAGCGCTCTTTAATTCCGAAGAGGTGCCGGTCATGGAAAGCCATGGTGATCACGAACGTCCCAGAACAGTCTGGATACTCCGAAACAGCATTTTTTTCTTTACTTTTCATCATTGCTCGCGACTTCACTCCATTAACCTCTCCTATAAATATAGAAAGGCTTGCGGTTGTGATTTTTATAGACGCTCGCTCTTTCCCTTTAGAGCTTGAACTCGAAGAAATCTCCCAACAGCAATGGCTGCTTCGTAAGTTTTCTGCAATTTACCTGATTCTATACATACCTCCGAGTGATCTTGTTTTGTGGGACGATGATCAAGTAAAAAATGGGCTAATTTTGTGTTTAAATCTTCTGATTTTACTTTTCTTTTTTTTTTTCCCTCTCTTTCAATTTCAAAATTTTCAGTTCCATGAAAGAGGTTCTTCCTCCAGCTTTGGATTCCACCTCCCAACCACCTCCTCTCTTTGATGGAACTACCAGGTATAAACTTTTATTTTTTTTTAAAGGAATTTGAGTATCAATTAGGTTATATGATCGATCGTCTCATAATTCGAATTGGGTCTTTTCTCGAAGGCTGTATGTATCTTACCACTGCCCGTATGCACAGCGTGCTTGGATAACCAGGAACTATAAGGTCGGCTTTTACTTCTCTTCTGCACTTTTAGTTCATGCTACTACCAAGAGTAGAGATTAAAGTGTTTGTAGTTTTAACTTTGTTATATATGTATATATATATGTATGTATGTATGTATAATTTCCATTAAGATTTAATTAGCCATGTTCTTGTAGCTCATTTTTCTGCTAATTTTGAGAATCAGGGTCTACAAGAAAAGATCAAGTTGGTTCCTATTGACCTTGAAAACAGGCCTGCTTGGTACAAGGAAAAAGTTTACCCTGCAAATAAGGTAATATCCTCGAAATAATATGCTTCTGCTGATTACTTTTGGTTAGGAAAAATCAACGAAAATGACACGGCGATGGCATTAATAAAAGGCTTTTAATATGGGTTCTTTTTGGCCAAAGTGATAAGTCTTTAACATGCCACATCATTTTAGTAATTTTTTCTGGTAACGTTTTTTTGGTTGCATACAACTGCTCTTTTGTTTACCTTAATTTAGTACTTACTGGGGGCACTTTGAAGTTTGACCATCAACTCTCATATTCTTTGATGATCATATGAATAATTTTACATGGTTAATTAAATAAGTTTCTTCTTATTTAGGTATTGAAGGATAAACAACTCTGTGTTTTTAATGCTAATAGATGAAGCAAAGGGAACCTTGTGTGAGTCCTGTTGCAAATGCGTGTTGATTTTCATTACTTGTAATTTTCATCATTACCGGAAGTTTTCTTTACTTTTGGGTATGAGCAAATATTGATGTTAGTGGATGTCTCATGTAATCAGCTCCACAATTCTTGAGAACTGACATAATAAGTCTTCTGCTTCAATTTAAGATGAGGGAGCTACATGGGGATTGTCAGAATTACTGTAGACACTCTATATTTTGTAGTTAAAAGATTTGAAACATAGATAGTGCCCCCTTTGTTAAAATTCACTGTAGCTACTTTACTTTTGATAGGTTTAGGCATTTGCCCCCCTCCCTATCCCTGGCTCCGTGTATGGTCTGCAGCTAACTATATTTATATGGGACTGTGGTGTGTTGTGGAGAAGAATATATTTGTTTGGTATAAGGTTTTTTTATCGCTATGTTGATGAACATATCAATTGAAACGCCTTATCCTTGCAACTATAATTGCAATTTGAAAGTTAGTTGAGCAAGTAGGATGTTTGGGTGGTCTAATAAAGGTAGTATTGGGACCAACATTTGGGCTTGTTGGACATAAATTTCAGAATGAAATGAGATTGTTTGTAACCTAAAGAAAGTGTTGTCACCATATCCTATAATTAATTTTGTGATGTCTGATTTTATTTTTTTAGTAGGATGCTTTTCATAATATTTACCCGAACTCGTCAAGATTATGAAAATTAATGGGCCCACAAAGAGGCAAATTAGCAGTAAGATCTCCATCAATTGAAGTAGAGATCACCAGTTCGGATTCCCTTGTCATTACCTGGCTCTTAATTATGCTGGGGTGGGTTAGAAGCTCTGGGGGATTAGTTCCGCCAAAGGCTGGGGGTAGCTCTAGCGTAAAATAAATAAATAAAATTATTATGCTGTAAGATCTCTATCAATTGAAGTAGAGGTTGCCAATTTGAATCCTCTTGTCATTACCTAACCCCTACTAGGTTGAGTTAGAAGCTCTAAGAGATTTATCCCGCTGAAGGTTGGGATACCTTTAGCATAAAATAAATAAATAAAAAGATTATGAGACTTAAATGGATGAGAGAATGCTAACAACTCAATATCAACAATAATAATACAATATTAAGAACTATAACAACAGAAAGAGAACGAGAGAGTCTTCTGTAATAACCCTGTGGAGTTATTTCTCTGAAGTTCTGTTGCATTTAACATGAAAGTAGGCTAAGTAGAATTGCTAACATGTCACACTGGTCAATCTTGTTTGGTAAGTTTTTTGAACCTTCATATAATTACCATTTTTACATTAAAAAACAATTGGAAGTTTTCTTCACAGATTATGGCCATCAGCATATTACCTACCTCAGAAGAAATCTGCCTTTCTTGTTTACTTATGCAGTTTTCCTTTCATTTTTAGGTGCCATCACTGGAACACAACAACAAAGTCATTGGAGAGAGTCTAGATATTGTTAAATATATAGATAACAACTTTGAAGGGCCTGCTCTTTTACCCAGTGTAAGATTTGAAGATTTGTTTGTACTCAATCTCAACAACCCACCCTCCCAAAAAAAAAAAAAAAAAAATTCCCTGCTTCCTGTTTAGAAATGGTTTTCATGATGAGCAATGATGTGAAAATATTTTAGGATCCTGCCAAGGTAAAGTTTGCTGAAGAGTTGTTATCCTTCGTCGACACATTTAACAAAATTGTATTTACTTCATTCAAAGGAGATCCATCGAAAGAAGCTGGTAAGGTTCAATCTTGCTGCATTTCGGGGATTTTGTTGATTAATATGTGATAATAGTAACTTCTAATAAAACCTAACTGACATCCGTAAACCTCTGCACTAGGTACTGCTTTTGATTACATAGAAAATGCTCTTCACAAATTTGGTGATGGACCTTTCTTTCTTGGTCAATTCAGTCTGGTATGTCTCATTTTTATTTTATTTTTTTGCTTGTCAATTTCTTGAGTTCTGTATGCTGTGGAACTTGGGGCACCTTTACTAAGCATTAATTCATTTCTTCATGTGACCCCGCGGTCTAGCCCAGAGGTCAAGAAGGGCTCATTCCTAACCGTAAACGCGGGCAGCGGGAGTTCGAATTGTGCTGGGTGCACTACCGCGACTCAAACGGGAGATGTCTTGGGTCGGGCCGCTCTCTCCCTGGTTTGATAAGTTGGGGTGGGTCTACAATGGCCCTGCCCGACCCAGGTTCCGGGTCATCCCAAAAAAAAAAAAAAAAAAAAAATTCATTTCTTCATGTGAAGTGGAAAAGATTTTTTGAGAGAGAGTTTATCCTGTCTTGAAAAACAAGTATACAAATGCAACCATACCCTTAAATTGAATTTCTCCTTAATTTGTGATTTACAGGTGGACATCGCCTATGCTTCATTCATTGAAAGGTTCCAAATCTTCTTGAAAGATGTGTGGAAATATGACATCACATCAGGAAGACCTAAACTGGCTGCCTGGATTGAAGTAAGTTTATAAACTAAATTTGTTCTTGGAGAATAATATGAAATCTTGTAACTAGAGAATGCGTGCTGCATGGTTTTGTTAATTTTCATGTCCAGTTAAACTGAATTGTCTAATGTGGAAGTTTCAAAAACCAGAATAAGCGCTACCACAGTGGTTGGTCATTGGTAAATAAATTGTAGATTGTGGCTAATGCTGATGGCCTTCCATGGCTTTTTTTTTTTTTTTTTTGAAGTTTTACTCAAATAATGTCTATGTATTTTAACGGGGGAGGGTTGGGAATTATGATGTAGTTCACATTGTTTTTGGTGCCTTATATATGAGCTTTAAAGGGGGACATAAAATGATAAAAGAAGTGTTATTGCCAAGTTGTATTGATTGCTCCATGGCCATTTTGGAGCAGCTAATTGGACATTTAACTGGGAAATTTCCTGCAGCATGTGTTTGGGTACTACTGGGATTAATAGGTTTATAAAGGGTGTTGTGTGGAATCCAGATTACTTTAGCGATACAAATGAATATAGGCAAGTAAACAAACAAAACAAAAAAACATAACAATACAAAATTTACGTGGTTCGGCAATTTACGTACGTTTACAGGTACAATATATCATGTTTTCAGTATAAACTTTCAACAATGGAGTAAGAATTACAAGCGTAGAAGAAAGAACCTTGAAAAACCCTTTAAGAAGCCCTTCTCACATTGGTCTTCATTTTTCTCTCAACCTCAAAAACCTTAAAAGGCCTTAAAATGAACTTAGTATGAGCGTAAAATATGTCCCATATAAATAGGAACAAGAAATTTAGTTAGAAATAGACTTATAAACAGTCCCAAAAAATTTAGAATCATGTTGCTCATTAGAACGAGCTTAACAAGTAACCCTGCAACTTTGCATGCTCTTCGTAATTCACAGTAATATCCAGCAAGCCAACCAACCACCTTCCTAGCAAGGTTTTAAACCTAATATGTTCCCCTTGACTTTTCCCGGCGAGTTGCATTATTGCATTGTGCTCACCCCCCCTCCGGGCGGCCGTTGGGGGGTGGAGGGGGTTCAACATTATTGGTATTCCCGCAAACCCTTCTAAATAAGCCTGAACAAACAAATGCCTTTGTTCTGCTCATATAGCCTAGGCATTTACAATTTTGTTGGAGCCCAAATAAGGTGTGAGTAAATTTCATCAATTTGCACTTTCTTTTGCTTCTGCTGTCTTGTAGGAGCATCTCTCAATGTCTTTAATCTTCTCTCACTTGTGTGCATTTGCTCTTTTTATTATTGTTATTATTATGAATTACTGTCGCTGCTGAGCGGTGGAACAAACATCTTATCCAAAATTCTAAACGACGCATTGTTTTGAGCACAGAGGTTTTTGCTTGTATCATGAATGATAATCTCTCTTACCAATCAGCGGATGTCTATACGCAGGAATTAAACAAGATGGACGCTTATACGCAGACAAAATGCGATCCCAATCTTGTTGTCAAACACTACAGGAAACGCTTTCTGGTACTCTCTCCCTTCATGCTTTCTGTAAAATCTCAATGGCACTTGATTTTTTTTTGGCTTGTGAAAATATCAGACAGAACTGCTAACACTTCAATCTACATCTTCAATTGCAGGATCAGCAGTGAACGGAGGGGAGTGGCAACCATTTAGAGCTTTCAATTAAATAAGTGGGTGGTTTGGCTTGGTGCCCCCACAAATTACAATTCAGTCTATAGAACTCAAATTTATGGATTTGATAGTGTGTAGTTGTGATCGGCAGACTTTGTCTAGCTAGCTTGCCTTAGTAAAAATCACAAGTTTTATATGCTAGAAAGGATTTGATGCGTATGTGTTGTCTTTTACATGGAGAGAGATTTTGTAAAATGCCTATGTCCTAGACATATTGTGATCCAATAAATGGAAACATGCTACTTGAGTAGCATTCTCTACGTTGAAAGTTATATTTATCATGTTTATCTGTTTGCTGATATTTTACAAAAATTTAAATGAGTTAATACTTATTGAGGGGGTTAAATATTACTTTTTGGGAACCGTAAATAAAATGGTTGAAAATTTATGATGACAGAAATACAACAATTGGTTCTATTATATTTATTACTTAATTTTTAAGTTAGGCAAAACATGCCTTGATCCTTTGTTTGGGATGGTAAGAGAGAGAGAGAAGGAAAAAGGACAAGAAATTTAGGTTATATTTGGTACATATGAATAGGATTAAATGAAATTTATTCTCCCTTTAATTTAGTCTCACATTTGGCATTAAAATAATAGAATTTAAGTGATGGGATTAAATAATAGAATGTCTTTAGAATATAATTGCTGTTGGGTTAATAATTTCTCGAGTTGAAAATGATAGTTTTATTACTTAGTTTTATTATTGTTATTTTTTTTTTATTTTCTGTCTAATTTTGCATTGTGAATATTTTAAAAGATTTGAAAATACTTCATAACAAGTTTCATATCAACTTAAAAAATATTGACTTACCAAAAAAAAAAAAACTTAAAAAATATTGAAGTAATCCAACTTTTAATCATAAAATAACTATTTTACCATAAAGTTAGTCTTTTTTTTTTTTACTCAAATTGATGTCATGAGCATGCAAAAAAGTTAAAAAAGTATTACTTAACAATTTTTGAACTAATCCAAACTTATACCATAAAATGGCTATTTTATCTCTAAGCGTATTTTTGTTTAGATTCATATTTTAAACTTCTCAAAATACTAAAAACTATTTATCATAACATTTTTTTTAATAATTAAGAAAATTTTAGGTTCAAACTAAGCCTATAAAATGATTATTTTATTTACAAGCTCATTTTTTTTCACAAATTCATATTTTAGATTTTCTCAAAAGTTTAAAATATACTAATCGACATGTATCTTATCAGTTATAAAAAAAATTTGACCCCATTTAAATTCGGGCCATAAAATAATTGTTTTCTTCTAGTCCTATTTTTTCCCCAGATACATATTATAGGCTTCTCAAAATACCAAGAATATTATTCGACAAGTTTTTCCTAAAAGTTTAAAATATATTCATCGACCGACCTGTATCTTATCAATTATAAAAAATTTGACCCCATTCAAATTCGGGCCATAAAATAATTATTTTCTTCTAAATCTATTTTTTGCCCAAATACACATTATGGGCTTCTCAAAATGCTAAGAATATTATGTAACAAGTTTTTTTTTTATTATCTAAAAAATTTAAGCCTCATTCAATTTTAGGCAAAAAAAAAATATCGTTTTATTCTTGAATTTATTTTCAGCCTATATTTGTATTATAAGATTCTGAAAAAGTTAAGAAATATTACTTGATATATTTTTTATCAGCTGCATAAATTTTGATAGGATCAAAATTTGGGAAAAAAAATTTACGATTGTGCCCTTAAACCCATTTTTAGCTTATGTTCATATTTTACAATTTTAAAAGGCTTATAAATATTCAAGAACAAATTACTTATTTTTTTAACAAATTTCTTATCAATATCGTAAATTTTGTAATATTAAAAATATTATATTATTATTGGCTCTATTTAGGCCCAAATTCGTAATATTCGATTTTCAAATGGTTTAGAAATATTTTTTGACGTGCTTTTATTAATTAAGAAACTTTTGAGCTAATTCTAATTCAAACTAAAAAATTATCATTTTACCGTTGTGTCTATTTTTGCCAAATTCATATTGTAGACTTTCAAAAAATTCAAGAAATATTCATCAACATATTTTTTTATAATTGTTAAAAATATAAAAAAATAAAATTCATTCTTAGTATTTAAAAAATTGATGTTAATACTTTTAAATTTTATTTTATTTTATCAAGTTTAACATATATAATCAAGTTCCCCATTTTATTCTTGTAATTTTCATTTTGGCAACCAAATAAAAGAATGAAATCAACATTTCATTCTATTTTCACTTCTCATTCTATTTTATTCCATTTCCACGTATTATAATTTAAAGTAAATGAGAGAAACGGAGAAGAAATGGAAGAAATATAAATTAAATTTTTTTTATTTGAGAGAGATGAGAAGGGAAATAGAGGTAAATGTGGCTATTTTATTTGCTTGGAAAATGAAGAAAAATGGAGAGGAATGTAAAAGACAAGGTTAAAAATGCCACTGTATCATTTAAAACATAATTACTTGCTATTGATATTTGTGAAATTAATAAAAATATGAGAAATAGATTAAAAAATACAATTAATTTTTTAATAAATTTTTTACACCAATTATACTCCAAATGGATATTGTCTATGCATTTGGTACACCAACATTTAGTGACTTTTAGCCAAAAATTAACACATGCCACTTTTATGTATATTGTAAAAATTTATAAAAGATTAAAAATTTTGATGATTTTGCACGTGATAACCTTTTTTTTTCGTATTTGGTAACTTTCGGTGAAAAAAATAAGGAAAAACTAAAAGTTAAAAAAAAATTAAAAATATTTTTACTTGTTGCCAAACGGGCCTAAAGAAGAAACTTAGTGAATAAAGATTCTTTTCACCTTTCTAATTTCCGTGACATTAATTTGGTGACTCATATGTATTTATATTATTTTAAATTAAAAAAATATATAAATATTCGTACAATTAAATTTTAATTATTGTAACTCACGGATCCCCAAATCCACAAAAAAATTAACAGTTTTCGGATGGAAAATCAATTAACAGTTTTTGGATGGAAAATCTTTTGCAAGCCTCGGATCCCCCAAATCCACAAAAATTAATGCTCCGCTTGGTGCAAAGGGAAGGTGGGAGGAGGGAATTAAAAAAGGATAGAAAAGTAGAACGAAAGAAAATGTATTTGGTTGAGTGAAAAAAAGAGAGGAAGGAAAAGAATTATATATATATATATATATTTTATATATATTGTAATTTATTTTTTAAATTAAAAATTATTTTATGAAATATGAGTCTAACATTTTTTATTTTTTATCATACTTTTCTCTATCTTCCTCTCTCTCCTCTTCTCTTCTCTTTCTTTTTTTTCTTTCAATTTTGAAAAGATAAAAATAAGTGAGACCCATTATTTATTTTTTTGTCTACTTTTTTATCCCATTTTTCTTTTCCTTTACTTTTCCCTCCAACCAAACAATGAAATCAGCCCCTCTCCCCCTCTCTCTTCCCCCCACCCCCCCCCCCCCAAATCTTATTTTCCATCCAATCGGACATGCCATAACAGTTTTCGGATGGAAAATCATTTCAGCTAGCGGAATAATAATATCTCGGTAATCGGCCCTTGAACTTTACCCAAATTATTCTGCTATGACCTTTTCACAGCAAAGGCGCATCGACACCCCGCACCAAAAAGCTGTAGCAGGAAGCACAGCCCTCTCGCGCGCTTCGTTTCTTTGGTTCTGCTCTCTTTCTCTCTCATCGGTTCCATCAATGGCGACCGCGACCGACACAGCGCCGAGCGAGGAAAACCCTAGTAAAATCCTTGATCGACAACAACAGCAGCCGCCTTCAGATGCTCCCAGAAACGACGACGCTTCGTCGACTCGTCCACAATCACTGCTTTCCGCCACCGGCACGGACTCGTCTCGCATGGAAGGTCAAGAATCGAAGAGCGTTTTGGGGTCCGGAGCTGCGGCGGTGTCAACGGCCGTGAAGAAGAACGACAAGAACGGTGCCCCTGTTTCTGATACCCAGAAGAAGATTCGAAGAGCCGAGCGGTTTGGGATGCCCCTGCAGCTTTCTGAACAAGAAAAGCGTAATTCTCGAGCGGAAAGGTAATTTCATTTTTTGGCTTGTCATGCTTCTTGGTTAGGGTTTGGGTGTTGTTACTTGATTCTGCTTCTTGTCGGAGAATTAGGGTCTTTTTTTTTTTTTTTATATCTCGTCTACTCTAAGATAGAGAGTTAAGATTGAAAAATAGGCAGCATCTCTACACAATGAGGCCGGTTGCATTCTCTACTTTTATAGGAAAATCTCTATTTCAGAAAATGAGGATGCCCTTAGGGTTGGAGTTGCTTATCTATGTATGTTTTTGCATGCATATGGACATACCTTATCAGTTACTATTTGTTTGCTACATTGCTTGCTGCTTTCTCTTTTTGGATGGTTTGGATAGGAAACACGGCACTTTTTCTTATTGAAGGTTGACTTTATCATAATGAACTTCTTTTTTCAAGAGTAAGTTGATGGAGTTGGTGCTATGCCTTGAAGGGCAATGACCTTTTTTTGCAATTTTATTTTTAATTGCAAAAGTTAAGACTTAATGGAAGAGGGCTTCAAAATTGTGCCCTATTTATCAATAACAAGAACAATTAAAACCCACGAGCACTATGTCACAACATGTCTTTTGACTCACTGATAGACCATTCGGCCCTTAGTGTGTGCATTTGATATGTGTGAACGCCTCAAAACCCCTATGCCATGTGCAGGACCAATATCGGCTCTTGTGGCCCTCACTGCACCACAGGGGAGTGGCTCCGTGAGAAATACTGATGCAATCCATAAGGGTATTAGTAGCTGACTCAATTAAAGAAATCGCATAGTGCAAGCACACTCTAGGCAACAAGGGGAGGTGGAGTCAACACCTATACCCCCTCTTATATTAACATTCTTAGAAATGCCATAAAAGAAACATCTCCCTAGCCCGAGGAGTCATAATATCTCTGGAAAATTCTATGGTTATCTGACTCTGAATTTGTCAGATGCTATGGAAATAAAGACATGCGTACAACTATCAAAATACCAAGAAATACCAACGCCCTCCAAATGTAGAGTTCCATGTACTTACAAAATGCCACTCATGGTCAACTCCGCAAAGTCTTCAGTCCACTAACAATCACAATATTCCCATTCCTATTTTTATGCAATCACCGTCCTGATGGCAGGAGTCAAGGGCAAAGCTTTCAACCAAAGATGTTGCTCTTGACACATAGAAACAACTACTTTTTTTGGCTTACTTATGTGTTTTCTTTTAAATTATTGAATCTTTGTCTTTTCAAAGTCATTTATTTCTCTATCTTAAACCTTTCTAGTTTCTATAGGCATTGATCTCTTGAGCAATAGTTTTATAGGACTTATTTTAGTCATTCATCACTTCATTTGTACAACATCAGTTGATTCATATTATGTCACGTATCTGTGATTCGAACTTTGAATAGGATGTTAATAGTCATTGTTAAGATGGTTAGTTCAATGTAGTTCAATTGTCCTGTTTGTATACAAGTATTTATGAGATGGTAATGGAGAGCTTTGAGGGCAAACTTATGTCATGGTGCAATGATCTGTCCCAAAAAAAATCACTCGTTAAATGGTAACATTTATTGAGTCAGTGAGTTCTTGGTATAGTGTCATAATGTTAGGGCTCAGTCCAGGTGGGAGTAAGAAATTGAGAGTTCATTGACCTTGGCCACGGAACACCCCCTCACTGGCGTGCATAACCTGCACATCGGTAGTTTCATTTTTTAATGAATTGCAAATAAAAGTTGACACAACAGTGTAAATTCTTCATCAATAAGTGATTCACCTATTCTGAGTATTTTTGGTTGGATTGACATTATATATATGCACATATATATGTATTATATATATATTTTTTACTTTAATATACAAAGTATACCATTTGTATTTTTGGTTTTCTACCATGACAATTTGTTTTTAACATTGCTGTCCTCATTTGAGTGGAAAAAAGAAAAAAAATCAAATTTTGTAAGTTTTTTCTATGTTAAATGTTACTAACTATGGTGGAATCCTGATTACAAATGACGAGATAAAGGGATTTTTTTTTATTATATCTGTAGTGGTGAGTCACATTTAATAATATGGTTGGGTATTATGAATTTTAATTGCTTTTTTTCTGTTGTCTAGCCATTTTGTACTTCAGTTCAAACTATGTGGGAGTTATTTGTTTATTCTTGAATCACAAGGTGGTTATGTAGTTTTTGGTCTAACCACAAGGGGTTTTTCTGATTTCCCCTACCTTTTGTTTTTCTGAATTTGAAAATATTACTAACCAATGTTATTTTTGTTACTCGTTATGCCATGTTGGTTCTCAACTCAACTTTGGCACTTTGGCTTGTAAATTTTAACACCAGCTGCATTTTGAGTAACCCGCTTGGTTCTGTTTTAAATATAAGATTCTAACATTTTCTACCGTTCTATTTCTGCAGTGTAGATTTTGATGGATGTTGGGATTTTAATATGTTATTACTTGAGAGTATATGATGCATATTAAGATTAACATACATGGTGGATTATCATTGTTTAAAGAACATGATTACTTTCCTTCTGTTGTGTTTAGATTGCAGATTTTTTTTTTTGGGGGGGGGGGGTGTAAGTTGGATTCCAGATTTATTGAAAGGAAAGGGTAAGAAATTATAGCTTTTGTTTGGTTGTAGTAGAAAATAAAAGGAAAAAAACGTGGAATTTTAGAAAAAAATAATTTTTTGAGGAATGTCTTGCGTATTTTTTCTAAGTCAACCAAATAAGAACATGCATATGGGATTCTCTGTTTCCTTCTTTTTTTTTCTCACCAATTCCATAATCCAAATACACCCATAGGTTAATGTTGTTTTGTAAGTTGTCTGTGTCCTAGTCATACTACTAATATTGTCAAATTGAGTTTCTATAATTGAATGAGGACCACTTCTTTGACATTATTCACTAATTTAAATTATTGGGGTCGGTTAGCTATCACACTGAAAGTGTAGGGCACTTATCACTTAATTAGAGGTAGACACACTTCTTCTTTGTCTGTGTGTGCTGTGTTCAGGTTGGCTTTCCTCATCACCTTTTCACAGTGCTATTAAGTTAACCTCCATTTTTAGTGGTAGCTCCTCAGCTGGAAGACTACAGTTTATTTGTTTGACTTAGTTTATTCTGCAATGTGGGCTTATGTTGAGTAAATCCCTCACTTCTGCCTAGAAAGCATAATGTGATGATATTTTTTAATGCCATGGAAAGGCCCAATAGTCATGATTTCTTCTACACCCGGCTGGTGACATTTTTATTTGGCAGCTGCAATGAAGTGCAAATAGGTTTTCATTATTACAACTTGCATTGGTTAAAATGTGCTTCCACTTTTATTCCTGTTTATGAGTTGAGCTTATGAAATGTGGACTTTTCCAATTGCAGGTTTGGGACTGTGCCTGCCACCCATGGATCAGATCCATTGAAGAAATCAGAGGAGCAGAAGAGAAAGGCTAGAGCGGAGAGGTTTGGTTATGTGCTTATTTATTCATTTGATTACAAGATATCTTCTTGTTGAATTTGAAACTCTATTAATCAATTTACTTTTTCTTTGTTTGATATGTTCTTCCGTGTTTGATTACAAGATACCTTCTTGTTGAATTTGAAACTCTATTAATCAATTTCCTTTTTCTTTGTTTTATATGTTCTTCTGTGTGCATAATGCAAATTGTTTAGGATCATTTATGTTGTTTTTCAGGTTTGGGCTTGAGCACTCTGTGCCTGCTGATGAGGAGGGGAAGAAGAAAGCTAGGCTTGCCAGGTTTTCCGAAGTTCCAAAGACAGATCCACTGGAAGAAGACAAGAAGAATGCAAGGGCAATAAGGTCTGCATCATTGAAACATCATTGGTTTCTTCCCATCATAGTAGGAACTTGTTACAATGCATTTATCAGTCTAATGACTGTAACAGCAGAGGCTTATATATCTGCTCTAATATTTAATAAAGAGATGTGCTCAATATTGATTTTCCAGGTTTTCACAACCTCCATCTGGCTCTCTATCAGAAGGGAATAAAAAAGGAAAGGATATCAAAATGGTAAGTCTGTATAAGTAACCTGTTGATGTAGGTTTGTACTAATAATATATATATATTTTCTGTAATACTGATTTTCTATTCTTGAATTCAGAAGACAGCTGTGACGGGCAAGGCTAGTGGAGGAACCTAAATATTGTAGCTTTTTCCCTTAGTAAGTTATGTTTGGAGATGTTACATTTATCCATTGCAGTGCCCTTCCATTTTAGTTTAATTGCCATGCTTTCCCCTTCCAGTGAATAGGTTTGATTTGTGAGCTCTATAAATTAATATTCTTCTCATATTTGCAGGTTTAGAATTTTGACATTTTGGGACTCCCCTGGTGGCTTCTAAAGTCATGTCTACTTGCTGAGAAATGGATTCTCTCATGCAGCTCTCTTCCATTTTTGATACCTTCTTATGTGGTGTGGCTGTGAAGAAGCTTTCTCTTGTATCATATCTATCTGTTTACTCGGTGAGGTCTAGAGTAATCAACAGCTCCTCCTTCCTGTAACCTAGGTGAAACTAACAGACAAAGAATATTAAAAAAAAAAAAAATTGAAATTATGGCCTGGGAAGTATTATGCTTTTAGATTTTCTGAAATAAAACCAAGACTTTTCAGAAGTGTTGATTGCTCTCTCTCTCTCTCTCTCTCTCGCACACACATTTACAACTTGATCCTCGTTTTATTCTTCTGTTATCCACTTTGTGACCAACCTGTCATATCCGTGTGTAATAACACATTCCATAGATCTAGTTGGAATCAGCAGTAACAAGCTTGTATGAGTCTAGCTTCATCTGATCCCAAGTGTTTTTGTTTCAACATTGAAATATCATTTTGTAAGGGATCGTATTCTTGTAGAACATCGATGGCATTGAGAGAAATGACTTAGCATACAAACTGTGGTCGTTATTTTATATTGGTTGTATCTTAGGTTGTTGCAACTCTTTGGGTTTTATAAGATGTCCAAGACACTGTTGACCACAGAAAATTATCGGATGGAATTAATTAGATTTCTGAAACAACACCGTTGACCACAGAAAATTATTGGATGGAATTAATTAGATTTCTGAAACAACATATGATGCCAACTGGTTATGCTTTTGATTTTGATTGATAGCTTTTAAGTAGGATTCAATTTTGAAATATTTAGAACCATTTGTATTGCCAGTAAGGCCTTGATATATAGATTGAGAATTAGGTCATGCATTTTTTTCTAATTTATTTTTTTTAGGGGGGGGGGGGGGTGGGAGTTGTTTTGGGATGTTTGGAGCTGTGTTTGAGCAACTCAGTGTCCCATTTTGTGCTGCATAGCTGGCCATTTGTTTGTTTTTTTTTTTTTTTTTGAACTTAATCATGGATCAGATGATATTTTGCCTTTTCAACCTAAATGTTATTTTTGAAAAAGTGTATCATCCTTGCATTTGTGTGTCGGGTTGACATCATTTACCGCCCAATTTACCTTTCCTTGCTGCTGTTTTCCAACTTGACAATCATGCGATACAACAGGTGGACTAGTTTTGAGGCTAATGTTGTGGGATGGAATTGTTTGTTGCACAAAGTTTGATTCTTGTGATAGGTTGTGGATTCAAATATAAAATACTTTCCCGGGCTGTAATTTCCAGAATTTTTGGGACTACCAAATTGTCACTTGGGTTAACACTTGGTAGGTGCGTTGTTGATGAACTTAGGCCTCTCAAGGGAACTTCTCCGCTGCTCATTTGGATTTGCAGAATCAATGGTGGATGTTTGATTATGGTGATTAGTAGTTTTATTCGAACTTCTAGAGTAAAAAGGAAGGATGTTCTTTTCTCAATTTGTAGAATCAAACAAGTTTGTCTTGGGGAAGTCATTGTTATTATTATTGGCTTTGTACTGCAGTATTTTTATTTTCCTGGGAAAATGATGGTTCTGTTTGTTTTGTTCTCTGATGTGAAACCTTCCATGGATTACCCAGGATTGCCAATTGGGAATTTTTCATCTCTCTGGAAAATGCTACTCTAGTAATTTTTTTTTATATTTTTAATCTAAAAAATGTACAAGAATGATGTGACTAGTTTTTTGGTAGTAAAATTTCATTTTACTGAGCAATTATTTAAGTCATATTCATTTGTATTATTCTAGTTAATCCTTCTGATTATTATTATTATTATTATTTTTAAAGAAACACAACTTTGAGGCTGTTTGGTTCACTATAAAAAAAAAAAAAAATTACTTTATCAACTTTCTTCAACTTTTTCTAACCTTTTCCTCTAAACAGGTTATTAACTTATTTCAATTTTAATTTTCTTCAATTTTCTCTCTAGTTCTCCAATTTTTAGAAATTTTTACTGAACACTCAATTACTCATTAAATGATACATGTTAAAAATCGGTGCAACGTTGATTATTTATTTATTGTGTTGCCAAACGCCTCTTTTGTAAAATGTAAAGACCTAATCGAGGGAGAGGGGGAAAAGACCTAGACAACAAACAAATACATTAGCGACTCATAACATCGGAGTGCCCTGAAGTGTAAAAGAAGATGGAAAGATGACCATCGAGCCAAATGCCTAGATCTGGTTAAAAGTTTTTGGTTTTGGTTGCATAGCACTGCCAAGCCTCTTTTGCCTCTGGATGGATTGAAACTGAAATTGGTTTTGTTGATCAAATATAATTGCAAAGACTTGACTCGAGACCGAAGAACCGAGAAAAGCAACTTTTGATCTGAAATCAATCAAAATTGAAACAAACTTGATAAGCAAAATTACATTACTTAAGGAACAAAAAAGCCTTGAAGGAGAGAGAGGGTGCAAGATTCCATATGTACAATGTTGAGGGCAAAACAATTCATATTTCACTCTCTCTATTGCAGAATGTCAAGACTATACAACAATTTGAGACTGAATCATCCATTCTTTGAGATCCATAAACTAGTTTAGGAAACCCAGAAATATAAAATAAAATAACTATAATAACTACTCATCGGAAGATCTATCACCCTCCGTTTGTGCTTGTTACTGTATGCTGATCAAGGAGTAACCCAGAGGAATTTTCAGCCCCTTTATTTTTGATAAGAGAGAGTTGAAGAGCACTGCAAAATCTAGGACTTGAGTGGGGTGGGAAACCCCCCACCTCCTTTAATTGAAGTAGTGCAACTGAGAGAGGAATTCCTATTCATCAAAGGGTGATCTAGGAACACAACCACGACTGTAATGTCATCGTGGAAATGTCTCCTCACTCCTCGATCGATCTTTTTCAGGTCTGCGTATCTCATTTCTCTTTTTTTGGCCGCTACCTTTAGTGCAGATTTAATCAGTCTCCTAGCAATTCCCTGGCCCCAAAAAAAAAAAAAAAACAAGAAAATGTCATCAGCACAACGGCCACTTTGAGACAATATTTTCAAGGTCAGATTAACAGCTGCAGTATCTAAAAATCTGCTTAATTTAGTTTCTTCCAAAAGATATATTAATTTCCACTACCATTTTTGTTTTGTTAAGATAACAAGGCCAAGCCCCAATTATTAACTAGGAATGAAAGGAGTTAGGAACCTTAGGGCTAGATTGACACAAGGGAATTAATGTTTTCATTCTCACGCTATCATTCAATTCCCTTAAAAAAAAAAAAAAAAAAAAGGTAGCATTTCAAATAAGTACAGGAGCAAGAAAAAAGGAAAAAAAAAGTATACCAAGTAAGATAATGAAATGAAAGTGTGGGAATGACCATTTTATTAGATTCGCTTACCAAACTAGGCTTAGGGTGTTAGATTGTAAATCAAGTGACTAACCCACAATGAGTAATTATAAGGTTTTTATTTCCATTACCATGCACATGTTAAAAGAAAGATTGGAAGAAGCTTGCTTATCAAAAAGAGAAAATGGAAGCTTACACTGCGTGGACAATTGTTGACAATATCGACAGCCTCTTGATTGCTAAGATGTTCCCATAAACCATCAGATGCAAATATGACAAACTGATCCTTGGGGTTAAGCTTGCGTAAATAGATTGATGGCTCTGGGCTAAGGATTGGCTTGGGGAAAGGTTCACGCACCCTAAACCTTGCCAAAAGAGGTTCTCTGTTAAACTCGGCCTTTTTTAGATAGGCATCACCGATGGATCTTGAAACCTGCAAAGACACAGATAAGGTCATCAGAGAACATGATTCGGATAAAATATTCAACTCTTGTTATAAAAAATAGCTCTCTCTCTCTCTCTCTCTCTCTCTCTCAAGGGAGCTCCTCCTGCAATAATCCCTCAAAAATGAAGGAAAGAGAACAGAAGAATAAACTCAGTAAATTACCTGTATGATACCCTTAACACGCCAAACCTTGTGCTTTAGAACCACAATCTGTGAATCATGGGGATGCAAAGAACGAAGCTCGTTTCTCACAGATTCGCTACTTACATTGTGCTCAGTTGACAACTGAACAGCTGTGACCCCTCTAACTCCCTTCTCTGCTCTCCCTAATACTGCACGAGAGTCTCCAGCATTTGCGATATATAGAAGTCCATTGCATACCACCCCCACCAAACAACATGATCCCACTGATGCAATATGTGGCTTAACAACCCACTGCTGCTTTACAAGAGAGAGAAACTCCTCTTCAGTTGCCAAGAATGCCTTCTTAATAACATCGCCAGATATCTCTTGGTGCTCAGAGGCAAATTCTGAATCCAAGGAATGAGTCAGACAAAGCATATTCATGAGATAATAAACCGGGGGGGGGGGGGGGGAAGGCTGCTAAAACCTGTTAAATCATAACTACAACCAACTACATGTTGGTGGGACAACAAAGATTCAAATCATGAAATTTGGCATCAAGGGAAGGAGAAGAAAACTGGATTCCAGTAACTGCTACAACACTGTTAAATTGTCACGATATCATAAATGAGGAAGCCTTTACAAAAAAGTCTGGTGCGATTTCCACATAGTAATACAAGGAGCTTCACGATATCATATATGAGGAAGCCTTTATGAAAAAGTCTGGTGGGACTTCCATATCTAGTATACAAGGAGCTGTATTTTTTTTAAACAAAAATTAATAGCGTAAGGGTGTATAAAGCAATAAGACACCATATGTACAGTACTATGTCTGATTTTAGTTCAACAAAATAGCAGCTCAGGGTGAGATTTCCCTTTTCCAAGCTTCCACAAGAATATCTGTATGACAGCTCCTGAGTTTCTTTTCAAAGGTCCCTAATACTATAATCTCTTCATGGATGTCATAACATCACCACTTTCTCAGTACCAAGCTTGCCTTTCTCCTATAATTTGTATTCAACCCATTACTCTGCTTACCCTTAAAACTTCATCTACAATACAAGATAATCACAAAGATAAAATACGATTGCCAATATCAAAATTTAATGACATAGCTAATGGAGTTAGTATAGTTGGCAACACATGGATTTCAACAGAAATAAATAACTTCAATGTCAAGTTGTCAACACCATTAACAAGCGAAACTATATCAGAATAAAATTGAACAAAGAAGTATGGAACCGAGAAGAGAACATACTCTTAAGATTGAGGAAAAGATTGTCGTTCACAAACCGCGACGTCTCTGGTCCTCCATGTCCATCATAAACCCCAATGAACGTCCCGTGAGGGCCTGAATCAAGTGAACTCAATGGCCCTGATTCGAGTTGGCTTTGGTCCTCCAACAAACCATTGGCTTGAATCACCGCCATTGAAAATTCTCCATTTACATGGTAGCCCAAATCCTTATACCACAACAGCCCATCAACCCTTCCATTAGAACCTCCATTTTTCCCATTTCCACCTCTGCCTCCCTCGCCCTCAACAGAAGGTTTCCAACACGGTTTAACCATTTTTTTTTTTTTTTTTTTTTGTTGTGGTTGTTGCCTAAAACCACGTGTGATACACCTCTGACCTCAAATAAATTTATGTACCAAACCAATGAGACACATCATCAAAAAGTTCAAAAGCATATGTAAAAACCCAATAAACGTTTAATGAATCCTCTCATCCAAAAGAACCAGCAAACAAAATATTCATCAAATCCAGATGAGGAGAAAGATCCAAACCCAAATCCAGTTTTCGCTTATGCTCCAAACCCACAAACCCAATTCCTGAAACTAAATACCCACCAAACCTACAAGCCCCAGACACCATTAATATGAGCAAAAACAACAAGCAGATGTCCCTCAAGACAAGAAAGCAATAGATTTATCAATTTCTAAGTTCAGGGAATCTGGAGGAGTTTTGGTCTAAATTCTAAAAGCATACCTTGAACCTGGGTTGAAACCCCCTTCGCAAAATTCACGTTTCAAGAACAGCCTTAGCTGTATAAACACATATAGATTTGACGGTGCCAGAGTTTGCTCTCAGATCAGAGGGATCAAAGGGGCAATGGATCAGAGAAGGGTTTTGGAAATATTTGGTAGAAAATCTTTCAGATGGGTGTCGGATGGGATCTGAGAAAGAGGATTTTAAAACTAGTTATCAGCTCTGACATCTTTGTCTTGTGTACCCCTACTTTTGCTCCCTTTTTCCTTTGTTTTTTTGCGGACACTCTCTCCTTCCTTTGTTTTTTTGTGGACATAAAGCGTTTTGAAGGGTTTGAAAGACATGGCTGAGATTTGTTTTTGGACCTTTGTGAATACCAACGGCACTGCTACTTAAGACTCTGTTTGGTTAAAAAACAATTAGTTTTTTTTTTTAATTTTTTTCGTCTTACGGGACGTTTTTTTATTAAAATTTAATTTTTTTAAAAATTATAACTTTTAACCGTATTAATTGTGCTTAAAAATTTTAAAAATCACGCCCATTTTACTAAAAGCTGAAAAAATAAAAAAATAAAAATTAACTAAAACCCAAATAGTGGTGCATTTGGAAGGCTAAAAATATAGAAAATATTTAAAAATATCTGAAAATATTTAAAACTTTTTACCACATTTTACCCTCTTTATATTTCGTAAAATTTCTATAAATATGTATATATATATATATATATATTTATATAGATATCCTAATAAATTTTTACAAATACTAATAAATTTTTTATAAATTTCAATAACATTTTCACAAATCATAATAAATTTTCTATAAATTTCAAGAACCTTTCAACAATTTTAAAAAAATACTTATATAAAAATGTTTAAAAAAAATTGTTCGAATGGATTTAAAATTCAAAAAATTGAAGTAAAAATAAAAAATCGCACTATTCATTTTTTAAAAAAAGTAATTTGGTGGTTGTGCACCAAATATTAAAAAGTTACTAAAATTACAATTTTTTCATCATTTTTTGAAGCTTCAAACGCTTTCTAGATAACTTTTTTTTTTTTTTTTTGAGAAATCTAGGGTGTTCAAAACAGTTTGTGTCGTCTAATAGCTAGAAACAATATTCCAGTGACCCTGAAAAGATTCGAACTAATGACCACTGAAGAGTAAACTTAAAATCTTACCAATTGAACTATTCTCATGGTTCAAATAGATAACTTTTATTTGAATGGATGTAAAATTTTAATTTTATTTTTTTACGAATGCGATCAAAAGCCTAAAGGGTATAATTTAAAAAAAAAACTAAAAATTATCATTTCTAAAAAGGATTAAATTTTAGTGAAAAAAATCATGTAAGATGAAAAAAAAAAAGCTAAAAAATGTTAAAAATTTTATTTGTAACCAAACAGAGCCTAAGTGCATCAAACAGAGCCTAAGTGCATAGTAATCCCCGGGTCATCTAACCCCATTCTGGGTTCCATTTTTGGACCCGGAATACTGTTGTGTAGCAATGCCGAGCAGTCTTTTCCCCAACCTTACATCATCAGGGGTGCTGCGGGCAGTTTTTGCAAATCCCTACTCTTGCCTTTTTTTTCGGTTATTAGTTTGTCTTTTTCTCCTTGGTGCAATTTTAATTTTATTTTTATTTGTTGAGTAACCAAATAAAAATAGACTATTTTAAATAAATGTTTATTTATTTTTTTCTAAGCTCTAGTGTGCATGAAAATTATATATGTTTTGTATTTTAAAATTAAAAAAATATTAAATGCATTTCACTTTGAATTTCTTATATTTCATCCCATCTTATAATAAACAGTATTTTTTAGAGTATAAGATATTAAAAATAAAATATTTGTAATATTTTTTTAAAATAATGGGGCATTTAAATATGAGGGAAAAAAAAGCTACTTTAGTGGAAAAAATTATGTCACAATAGCATATGTATAAACCACTTTAAAGATAAGATACTTACTTGTTCAATATTAAATATTCAGAATAAACATCCACTTAAAATGGAAAATATATAAATATTTATCAAAAAATATTTTACACAAAATAAATAATAATTATAAAAAGTGTCTATGTAGCCCAACTTTAAGGTGGCATTTGGTTTACTTTTTTATTTTCTATTTTTTGTTTTCGTTTTATGTGTTAAAAATTTCAAAACGAGAAAACAAAAATTCCTTGTTTTGAGATTTTTTTTGTTTTTTTGTTAAAAACTCTCAAAATGACTTTTTATCATTTTTCATTTCATGTATAAACTCATTTTTAATTTTCGAAAACAAATTTTGAAAACACAAGTAACTAAATGAATTTTAAGCTATTTTCTTTATTTTCAAAGCTACAAAATGAAAAATTAGCTCAAAAATAGAAAATAAAAAATAAAAAAATAAACTAAATGATCCCTAAATTTAAAAAAAAATAAAAAAAAAGGTAAACATACGACATCTTACTAATTCAATTCTTAGTAATAATAATGATATAAATTGATATTAGAGTTTAAAATTGAAACCATAAGATAAAACGAAAATTAAAGTAAGGTGGGGTGTCAATATTTTGACAGTGTTTCACTGTTATTTTGTCTTCTCTTCCGGGTCAAGCTTGTTGGATATTTGCCTTCTCTTTCAAACTTTTTTATACCCATAATAAAGAGAAAATATCAAAATAAAATGGAAAAGGGGTGGATAATAAAATTGACGTTTTCACACGTGAGTATTGTTGGCGAGTTATGTATAGCATTGATTAATAGATAAGATTTTACAAAATAGTAGATAGAATTTTAGTAGATGAGATTTGGATTGCATTGAGTAAATAATACCTTACAATAGATAAGATTTTACAAAATCGTAGAATTAGAATTTTCAGTGGATAAGATTCAAAGTTGTGGCATCTTGTACAAAATAGTATATTGGAATTTTTAGTGGATGAACTTTTAGTAGATAAGATTATATAAAGTTGTAGATATATAGTATTCACTTAAGTATAAAAAATTTAGGATAAGGCACTCTATGGAAGCTCTAAAACTCCTATTATTATTTTGTTTTAATCTTTTTAATTCTGTACTAATTATAAATTTTAACAGTGCATATTTTAGAACTATATTTTAGTTATAACTATTTAAAAAATAAATTAAATTAAAATCAAGGTGGACTAATTGGAAAATTTTTATAAAATTTTGATTGAGTTTGTTATAATAAATTCATGAATAGATAAGTGTTGATAAGTGTTGTTGCGGGTTTGATAAAAATATTAATCGTGTCCAAGTTCCATCTGAGAATAACTTAATTAATCAAAACGAAATTATTTTGGTCTAAATGATAATAAATCAAGATAAATGATTCAATTAACCAAATATAACATTGTTTCATTAAATTAGTATTATAAAAATGTATATTATGTTATTAAGTTGGCTCGGAAGCTTTTGAATCGAACATTTTTAAATTCAATGAGTCACAAGTTGAACTCGAATTTAGTTGTTAAAGTCGCAAAATGAGTTTAAGTCGAGCTCGAGCAATGCTCACCCTTAATTGTCATATAATTTTGGTTGAGTTTTTTTTTTTTTTAATAGTATAGCATTACTTGTAACAATTTACATATTTAATATTATTCCTTTTTGGAATAAGTTAGATGTGATAGGAGGACTTGTTGAAGGATCATCCTAATACTACTTTTGCACAAAAACACTTAATCTTGAAGTTATAATAAACTTCAACTCTCATACGACTTTAAATACATCTTACTATAAATATGTCGAATTATATGTATAGAGAAATAATAAAAGACAAAAGCATTTCACTGCATCATTTTTAGCTCTTTCACATTACCAATATAACAATATATTGTTTAACAGTATATTTGGTGCAAATGAAATATGAGAAGAAGACGTATGTTTGGTTAAAGTGAAAAAGTGGAAGAAAGTAAAATGATGTGAGTGTGTGTGTTTGTGTATTATAATTTATTTTTTAAATAAAAAATTATTTTTAAAATGATGGGTCCCACTTTTTAAATTTTTATCACACATATCATTTCTTTTACTCTCATTTTCTATCTTCTTCCTCCTCTTTTCCTTTCAAATTAGGGAGGATAAAAATGGGTGCGCCCTACTTTCATTTTTTCTCCTTGTTTTTTCTCTCCTTTTCCTTCCCTTTTACTTTTCTCTCTAATTAAATAATGAAAATGAGATATTATTTCCTCTCCTCCTTCCCTCTTTTCTATTTTTCATTCAACCAAACATACCATAAATGAAATTCCTTGTGGTAAAAATAGAGTTCAATCTGGAGCCATAGACAAGGGAAATAGTATTTTACAATACATTAGGGCCGTGTTTAATTATGAGATAAAAAAAAGGAGAGATTGGACTATTAGTTTAGTAGGGCCCAACATCCTTTGTTTGGGTTTGTAAAATAATTAGGGATAACAAGTCCACTTTGAATAGTATATCTCTAAATAGGAGATAAGTAATATTATAGAGAGTGTGATATTACTTATACTCTGTTTCCGAATTTATTTTTCAGCAAAATCTAAAGGTTTAAAATTATTTTCCTTCACATCGCATATCAAATCACATTTTTTATCTCACTTTAAATCCTACCAATCAAATACAAAAAAAAAAAAAAATTACATAAAAATTAATCCTATATATTATTTCATGATATTACTTAAATACCAATCATCCGATCCCTTAAATCAAGCATAGCCTAGGACTCTAATTTTACACAAAATATTATTTTACCAACTCCCAAGAAGTGCAACCAATGCTTTTGATCTAACAATAATCTATATATTTTTAGACAGATTGCAGGGCCGTTGTTTATTGGAGCATATATTCGCATGTGAGAGGCTTCAAAGTCCAGGCAGACATGTCTAAACAACGCATGAGATTCAGGGAATATATCTAGGGTTTGCCAATCCTTGTTTTATGGCATGAAACTCATTTCCCTTCTCTCTCTCTCTCTCTCTCTCTCTTCATGTGGAATTCAGGGAATACATCTAGGGTTTACCAATCCTTGTTTTATGCCATGAAACTCATTTCCCTTCTCTCTCTCTCTCTCTCTCTCTCTCTCTCTCTCTTAATGTCTGGCAAATATTGTCCAACACGTGATCAAGTCTGCATGATATCTATTTCAACCAAAACCTTATTAATTGTGCAGGTTTGGACTTTGGAGTTACGTAACCTTATCGTTCTGGTGGGCTGACAAATTGCAATTTAATTTTTGAATTTACAAATTTAATCAGGATTTATGTTTAATGTATGAATTTAAAAAGATATTTTTTTTCTAAATTTTAAAAATTGTACAATATTATAGTGATCTAACATACACTAAATTATTAGCATGAGTTATAAAATAGTTTATTGTAGTCAATAAAATATTTTAGACGTCATAACTTTAATAATAATAAAACAAATTAATGGATGTATTTCTTGCTATTAATTTACTTTAATTTATTTATAAAATATTTATTATTTACCTAATTTAAATATTGATATGAGAGAGAGAGAGAGAGAGAGATGGCTTCACTAAACCTCAATTTGGAGTACTGTTGGTTAACTCTGTCATGCCCCGCCATGGGCTAAGGGGAGAAAATTCTAAACCGTGATAAATTCAAGTAGCCAGAGAATATAGGGTCCATTTGGAGCCCTATATATATATATATTTATAAAATTTTAATTTTATTTTTAATTTTTTATATTTTTCATGAATTTTGAAATTATAATTTATGGAATTTTATGAAATTTTATAGGATTGTAAATGCACTCATAAAGTTTTTAGATAAGTCATATATTTAAAATCTTTCAGATACAGTAAACATGATAAGATTAATAAGATAAACTTCCTTATCTTATTGAATTGTAATAAATTATCATGTGTGAGCTCAAACTCATTGTTGAAGTAAGTTCATAACTTTGTACGATACGTGGGGGAATTATAGTGTGGTATCAACCACATATCAACCTTTTTTTTTTTTTTTTTCTGTTTATAAGAAAAAGTTCAAATGAAAGAGAAATGCACAAAAGGGCCGCAGCATCGATGCATTTGTCTATTCAACCATTTTCACACAAATAAAAGATATACTCTTTAATGAATCAATTGGAAAAAAACCAACAAACATTACTTAGAAAACACCCCCAACTATTAAATGTATGAACCTCTACCTTAAACCATCTAAACTGATAATTCTATTAATCAGATACAATAATTTTCATTTGGAGGCAACTACAATCACCCCTCTTCTTTCCATTGACCTCTGAAGCTTCTCTCTGGCATGCCTTAGAGCATCAAGAACATCTTTAACACTTGCATTGACAATAGCAGGTGGCTGCACAGTGGGTACATCTGTTGCCTTTGGCCAATCAATTGGTACCAGAGCCAGTGAGTTGTCATCAACACAATCATCTATGGTCTTTGGGTCACTGTAGTTTTGGGTTGATTCAATTTCAACCTCAATGGGTTCTTCAGACCTGGTTTTGTTTGTAGAACTCAGAGACGCCTCATCCACTGCCCCGGAGTGGCTTTGATTTGATGAATGAGTCTGCGAAGCACTCTCTTCCAAGTCTTTTGAGACTAATGGGAAATTCATCTTCTGCAGATTTAGGACTGTGATTTGGGTTTTGGGCTCTTTATCGTGTTCTGGTTGTTTGGTAACGGAAGAGGCTGTGGATGATGCCGAGGATGAGGACAACATGTCACTCTTCTCTAACAAGCCCGAATGCTGTGAGTAGTCCTCGGAAAGGTATGGAATGTTGAGAGACTCGAGCTTCTTTAGTAGGAATCTCAACCTCTTCTCTGCTTTGTTTCTTGATTTGATTTCTACCCTCAACTGGGTCTCTAGCTCTATAAGCTGTAATATGCATGGATACATAACAGAGGAAGAGATGTGTAAACCCAAGGTAATTAAAAGAGAGGAACAGTAAATCAAGGCCTGAATGTGTGTGTGTGTGTGTGTGTGTGAGAGAGAGAGAGAGAGAGAGAGAGAGAGAGAGAGAGACCTTGTTCCCCATTTGGGATGCATCTATTTTGGCAATCCTTGAAGCCACTCTCTCTGCAAGCAGTCTTCCCCTTAAACATTCCACTGTCCTCAAACCATCATCTACTTCCATTTTCTTTTCACTGAGTCAGGAACAATATCAGATAGGTGAATGTATCTATACATAAATCATAATTTTGTGTGTGTGTGTGCGTGTGTGTGTGTGTGTGTGTGTGAATCTGCACACAGAGACAGAGATCAGGGTAAAACTCACCTCTTTTTCCCGTACACATTGCCATATTCTATCATTTGCTAGTTACCCCCTTCTTCTTTCTCCCTTCAGAGAATCAAGTCAGACTTGTCAACTAGTAGATGCTTGTTAAATTGCTTACAGCAACCAAATTCAAACAATGTAAAATTTCTTTTACAGATTCATTGATTCTAATACCACAACTGTGTGTGTAAAGATTCCACATGAAGCAATTAATAATTATTTAAAAAAAAAAAAAAAACATACCTTATGATAGTATGACATTACCCAAAAACAAATTACTAATTAATGAAAATTTGATGCAACCTAGTCAAAAGGAAAATAGGAGAAAAGTCCAAGGTGGCAGGTAGAAAGAGATCATTTAAACAGCTATATTTCAATTTTTCAGAGGAGGAAGGATTTCCATGGTTTTAAAATGGGTAATGACTGGTGTAATAGATACAGAATGTAAGGACATATAATAGAAATGTATAGCGTAAAGACAATATAATAACTGTAACACATGGAAGTTTTGAAAAGATACAGGGGCACTATAAACTCTTTAGTGCTTCCGGGTGTTGGGGGGTGTCATGTGATAACTCTGCAATGTCTTGGCCCACACCCACCCACACTGTGTTGCTGGTGTTTGCTTGGAGTCTGCCTTCATTTTTAAGTTCACACAACACTACAAAAACAGTAATGGACAAAAACTGCACCGAATGGTCACTGTTTGTACCATGGGTGGGTTGCCACATGAAATTCGACCCATCTCAACTTTAATCATGGCTTTTAATATCTATCCCATCCAAACCAATTTTCTTTCTCTGTATTTTAGTCTGGGTCTCATCTTCTATTCTATTGCATTGACACGTGTGCATATATATTTTTTAAATTTGAACCATATTATTTTTGTGGGGGAAATTATCCCTTACTCAATTAAAAGTTGCACTTAACTCTTTATTATATTTTAGTTGTAAAAACATTTCCTTAGTACTTTGACCTTACTACCCATTTGCAGTCGCCCTCTTCTTTGGCTTGGCACACATATATTGAGACAGTCTAATTATAAAAATAACGTCTCTTTCTTTGATCATAAATAATATTTATCCCCGCTGATTAAAAATTCTAGGTCCTGGTTCGGGTGATACTTGGGGCCAAGGTTTGGGTCCCGTCAGGGACTCATAAATAATATTATATTAAATTGTACTAGTTGCTGTAAACTTGGCATGCCGGTTAGATTGATTTATAGAAAACAAGATAGCAAACTCTGTACAAGTCATTAAAGGGACAATTCTATGCATTAAAATGATTTGTGTACAGATTTCCACAAGTTGTTTCTAGTACATCGATTAATTGTTCTTTATATATATATATATATATAATTGTATCCACCAATCGAAAGTCAAGTTCAACTTTCAGCATTGATAAATTCTGATAGCACAAAAATTGCCTGCTCTATTTTTGATATAGTAGTCCATTTTGAACCATGAATAGCCTAATAGTAAACCCGAGTTCAATCTCTATTGATATTGACAATCATCATAAAGGATGTCGGGAATTCTTAAACTACAAGGGAAAATGTGTGACGAAAACAACGTATCACAGGAAAGAACAACATATATACAGCGTGTAAAGGAATACTAAAATAAAGATGCCCTTAAACATGTCCTACTTAAAAAGAAACTAATTTATTTGATAAGATCATAAAAATGTCTTTTGATATTACCTCCAGCATAGTCAAGACTTCTTAGATCTGTATTTTTAGAACCATCATCCTAACTTTATCAGCCTGGAACATAACATTGCCTAGAATGGAACACAGGGATGATGCCTTCAAGGAGAAAAAAGTTGTTTTTACCACCTGAAAAGATTTTCCTACCTTGATTGTGATTCTCATTGAAAGCCTCTACTTATTGCACAACAAAAAGCTGTGATATTAAGAGGACCAAATCAGACAGCATCACCACGTTACACCTATACAATATATAAAAAAAAAAGTCATCATTCAATGATGGAAATTAGACAGCCAAAATAAAAAATTTTAATCAACCTTGTGGGTGTAAACTGCATATCAATGCGAGTCATAGAGGCCTTCTAGTTGCACTGTAAATGTTAAAATCCATGAAACCGTTCCTAATTTGCATCAACTCTATTCAGCTTATGTTTTGGTTTTCAATTACAGATACTCTCCTCATCAAATTCATCCATCAAAACATATCCCTCTTCTCTCATTAACTCAAGCAATCTGTCTAACATTCCATAAATTTCTTCAGTTCTTTCACTCGATACATCTTTGGCAATAAAACTTTGTAACCCTCCACTTGTTTCTATCCAGCTTGTACCAGGAATCTTCTTCAGCCCAAGGTTCTTCATCTTTTCCCTTACCTTTTCAGCCTCTTCCCATCTTCCAGCTCGTGAATACAAATTTGCCATAATAACATAGTTTCCTGTATTCTCTGGCTCAATCTCAAACAAATGATCACAAGCATGCTTCCCAAGTTCAACATCACCAGAAACAGAAGCTCCATTAAGCAATGCACCCCAAACCTTGGCGCTTGGCTCAATTGGCATTCTAGAAATGAATACCACTGCTTCCAAGAGCTTACCAGCTCGACTTAGAACTCCTACCATGCAAGCATAGTGTTCAACTGAGGGCTGAAATTTGTATTTTGCAAGTATAGCATCAAAATTCTTCCAAGCCTCGTCTACCACTCCAGAATGAGCACAAGCTGTTAATACTGCTGTGAATGTGACAGGGTCAGGTTGAGTCCCATTATTCAGCATCTTACCAAATAGATCAAGGGCCATGCTAATATCTCCATGTGCTGCATGAGCTGAGATTATTGCTGTCCAAACAATCACACTCCTGTCTTTTGATTGATCAAAAACCCTTTGTGCTTCCTGAAGAAACCCCAATTTTGCATAGGTATCAATAATGGCAGTTGCCACATAGATATTCCTATCAAAACTGTTCCTAATAGCATATGCGTGCATTTCTTTCCCACCTTTTAGATTTGAAAAATGTGAAATAGATGGAAGAATGCTCGAAAGTGTTACTGAATTTGGTCTAAAACTGGACGACTGCATCTTGTGAAACAATTCTATAACTCCCTCATGCCGATTGTTCTGGCCCAAACCAGAAATCACAGCATTCCAGGTACTCAATCCTGGGCTTTTCAGTGCTTGGAAAAGATCCAAAGCTTGGTCTACGAATCCATGAACCATATACCCAGAAATAATAGCACCATAAGTAATTTCATCCTTGTCACTCATGTTTTCGAAAAGCTCTCTTGCATAATCCAAGCTACCGCATTTGGCATACAATGCAATAATTGAATTGCATAGTGGAAGGTCCATTTCAATGTCATTTGCAATGATGAACTGATGAACATCCATTCCAAACACAAGATCATTCGATTGCGCACACGCCTGCAAAACACTGATCACAGTAACCCCACATGGTCTTAAATCATCCAAACATAGCATTTCCCTGTACAATCTCTTGCAATCTTCATAATATCCTCCTTGAGAATATCCAGCAATCATTGAATTCCAGGTCACTATATCTCTCTCAGACATGGTATCAAACAAAGTCCTTGCCGAAGTAATATCATCGCACCTCGAGTAATAGGTAACCAAAGGGTTCATAACAAAAACATCTGAATCAAACCCATTTTGAATAACAAAACAATGAAACATTTGAGCCAACTTTAAGTCCGGAAACAATGCAGACAGCGCCTTTAATACACATGTTATTGTGAAATTATCAGGTTTTGCAGACACTGAAAGAGAAGATAACCAACGCGAGAAAAACTCCAGCGTGTCTATGTGCATATTATTAGAGGAATACCCGATGAGCAAGGCGTTCCAAGAGAATGTATTCTTATGGGGAATTTCGTCGAACATTTTGTGGGCTTCACGGAGATGGCTGGATTTGGAGTAGAATGTAATGAGATTGGATGCGAGGAAGTTGTCGAGAACGATAGAAGAAAGGACGAGGCGGGCGTGAAGCTGCTTGCCTTGGCGGAGGAGGCGGTGGTGGGTGCAGTACTGGATGAGGCGGCCATAGGCGGCAAAGTCGAGTCCATTGGCTCCGTGGAGAATTCGTTGGATGCAGTTGCTGGTGAGGGCTGACGCCTTGAAAACTTCGTTCATTTCAATAGTGGACTTTATGATTATGGGCCTTCTTATGTTTCATAAACTTTGCCATCAATTATGATACCCTTGCTTCCTTCAAGAAATATAGAAATCCTATTATAGGCAGATTTAAAAAAAAAAACAAATAAAATAAAAAAATAAGTATGATTTAGGAGTGTGGATTCATAATAGGCTCAGATTTGAGTCAATTTTAAAGAAAACTGATGAAATATGAGAGGATGACAGGTAAAATAAAAAGTATCTAAAATTTTAATTAGTTTGACATTTAATATTAAGTTCTAATGATTGATTTTTCCAGAAAAGAGTCAGTATTAAAAATATTTCAAAATAAGGGAATAAGTGTAATTTTTAAATGTTATGGGTGTTAAGTATAATTATTTAAATATTAAGAAAAAATAAGTGTAGTTTGTCCATATATTTTTAAAATGTTAAGCTACCTTATTCAGTTTGAATCTACAATTACAAATTAATTAATGCAAATAGTCCCCAAAACACGTCAATGTTTGTTGCCATTAATTTATGAGTAGTTTTTAGTATGAGATAATGATAGGACACTAACCTGGACAATAAGGTGATGCTTGTTTTAGGGTAATAGAGAGTAAATTTTATTGCGATAATTTTTACCTTTCATGATATTAGTTTGAATGATGAGATATCAATTACTTTGGGTTAACAATTACCCCTATATGAGGACAAATTTTTACTAGGGGTAGGTGGATAACTGGGGTTAATAGAAAAATTTTACATATCTTTCATTAATCTCGTAAAATATTTTTTTACTCCCGTATAAAATTTTTTAAGCAACGTGTTCCTATAAATAATTATAATGAGTATTATAAAATAATAATTTATTTAATCAAATTAAAATTAATTAATTATTAAATTATTTTATCAAAATAATATTTAATAAATAATAGTTTATTATTGAAATAATTTATTTTAATTTATTAAAATAATACTATTGAAATATTGATTTATGACCAAAATTATATATTTCCTCAAATTTAAAATTATTGTTTAATAAATAATAATGACTTATTAAAATACTTTATTTTATTAAAATATTTTATTAAACGAAAATTTATGTCTCATAAATAATAATTTGCTAGATTATTATTGTATTAATATAATTTATTAAAATCAATAATTTATTTAAATAAACTAAATTTATTTGTTTTATTAAATTATTTTATCAAAATAAAAATAATTTTTAACAAATAATAATTCATTATTAAGATTAATTACTATTGAGATATTAATTTATAATAAAATTATTTTTATAATTAATATTTTTATTTAAAAGTTTATATTTTAATAATACATTTTTATTAAAATTAATTATTATTGAAATAATAATGACTATGAAGCTTTATTTTATTATAATATTTTATTAAAATTAAATATTAACTTTTACTCTTAGTCAATTTATATTCATTCTAAACATAATTAATTTTTACCCTTTTAAAATTTTTAGCATTCCAAACATAATTTAATTATTATCAGGTAATATTTACTCTCTTGCTTCAAATATAAATACCACAAACTTGTTACTCCAGTAACTATTATCAAAGTAATAATTACTCCAAAATCTTTTATCCTCAAATTTTTTTACCTCAAACATGTCCTTAAGGGTTAAAACTAAAATTAATCTCAGGCATTAAAATTTTACTCATTGATTCACATACATATTTTAAAATTTTAATTGTCTTATTGAATATAAATGTACTTATTTATATTAACTATGATTGCTTGAAAGTCTTAAAATTATATTTATTTGTTTGTTAAATTTATTTATTAATAGATTTTTAAATAAACTCAATTATGGACCCCGTGAATATATTTGGTAGTATATTTAACTTAAAGGTTGAACTTTATAATAAAATTAATAAATAAATTTAAATATAAAATTTTAAATTTGATTAAAATTTAACTCATTAAAAGTTATAAATAAATTCAACAAACAAATTTACACACTCTAAGGCTATGTTTGGTTACAAAAAAATGTATTTTGTTCTTTTGTGGTAATTTTTTTTTTTCACTCTATATGATTATTTTTTTCACCAAAATTTGATTTTTCTAGAAGTTATAATTTTTTAATAAAGTATATCAATAAATAATATAATTTAATAATAGATTATTATATATTAAAATAATTTTAATTTAATGAAATAAATTATGTTAATCATAAATTATTGCTTTAATAATACTTAATTTTAGTTTTAATAAGATACATCATTTTAATAGTAATTAATTTTAAGTTTAATAAAATAAATCATTATAATAATATATTATTTATTAAAAATATTTACTAAAATATTTAAATAAAAATAATAAACAAAAAATTTACCAAATGAGACCTTCTCAACCTTTTGTCCATATTTTTTTTTAATTGAAAACTTAGGGTGTTCAGTTAATTTACACACACCTTAATTAATTCTTCAGAATTCTAAAATTAACGATCGAGTAAGTCCATAATTTTTTTAACCTCACATTTTAAATATCAAATAAGTTAGAGTTTTGTTTATTTGGTTTTTTCATTTTGTTTTTGAAAAACAAAATGAAAGCTAAACAAGGAGAAAATATAACCGAATAATAATTAAGGAAAAACATGGTGATGCATAATCTTGTTAAAAATAGGCAAAATACAAAATCTTAACCATGAAGACAAAGTTATAAGCGTGCAAATGCGTGTATATATTTTTTAATGTGTTAGCTTATCTTATGTTTTGTTTATCCTCGCATTTTTCAATATGCCAAGGTCATGAATAGTATTTATTATTTAATAAAAATATTAAATATTGTATTATGCTCCATCATGAGTAGACGGAGTAAACGTCTAGTGTGGGTTTTTCTTCTACTGATTTGAAAAATTACACGATTCTATTGATTTTGTAATCATTTACTTTTAAATTTTATTTTATTCCTATTATTATTAAAATGTATTTACAAAATTTGGATCCTAAAAATTCCCACCACATCCCAATATTTTTCAGCAATAACTGTAACATGTATACCTCTGATTTCATCAACCAAATTCAATGTGCATGGTTAATTTAGCCTAAGAAAGGACACACATTGTGTGTATATTTAATTAAATTTTATTTTATTTAAAAAATAAAAAAATTGTCTCATATAATAAATAATTATTAGTTAGAGATATTTAAGTAGATAGTAAATAATTAAAGGGTATTTAAATAAAACAAAAAAATTATTATAAGAGTATTGAGTGATTAAAGAGTATTTAAGTAAAATAAAAAATAAAAAAGTTAAAATTATTTAAATGACTTATCAAAATTAAAAAATTACTTATGTAACAATTTAAGTGGTGAATGATTATTGATGCTTAAGAGTTATTAATGGAAAAAAAAAAGTTTCAGCAAAAATCAACCTTACAAAATTTTTCGTTTCACTGTACCCCTCTTATTTCCTTTATAATAGTATAAATCTACTAATTTGTGCAATAAGTTTTTTTTTTTTTTTTTTTTGGGAGCTTATATTTTGTCTATTGTGGAAGTTGAAAGAATTGCAATAACTTCTTTAAACAACAATCAAAAAAAAAAAAAAACATTTGTACCATCAAAGTACTAGTGGTAACCTATATGATACTCAGGCAATACAATTTTTTCAAATTATTAAATTAAAATAAATTAAAATATCTTTAAAACAATCAAAGTAGACATTTATGTTAAGAAATGCTAATAGTAATATATTCATATGTCAAAATAGATAGACATCAAAAAAAGAATAATAAATATGGCCATTTAATTTTCAAAATAATAATCCAAAAATACAACTATAAAAAATATAACATATAACTCTATTCTTTAAGCCCCATCCAACTCTAATATACTAAGCAATAACCTATTAAACAAAAAATATTTAAAATTATCTTGTAACATATATAATATTTTCTTAAAAATGTTATTAAAAATAAATAAGAGGTTGTATAACATTATTTGTTATAATTTTTTTAGATTGATTTTTTTTAGTATTTATTTTTTCATCCAACCTCAAGAATTTTTTTTTATCACTTATCCAGCAGTTTTTTTTAATAGGCCTTATCATTTTTTAGATAATTTTCTTTTATCATTTACTCTAATTTTAGCTTCTTTTTGATAGGTTTGTCAATTTGTTAGATAGGCATTATCAAATTTTACCAAAATTTTTAGGTTCACTTTTGCTCCTACCTATATATATAAATTATATGTGGGAATTTGGCTTTAGATTCCATCCATCATTATATTTAATTTTTGACCCTGCTACCGCAATTTATCCTTTCTTACCCCACTCGTATCCCATGCCTCACTTTCAACATTTTAACACCAACTAACATTTATCATTAAAATAAAACTCTTGATCTTCTCCGCTCATTTATTTATTGTTTATTAAACTTCATGTTTTTTTAGATAGTGTTTATCATTTTTGTAGATAGATTTTTTTTTATCGTTTATTTTTTTATCTGTTTTTTTTATCATTCAGCCTTTATCTAATTTCATATTTTTTTTTGGATAGGCCTTGTAATTTTTTTTTGATTGACGTTTTTTATTATTTATTTTTTTATCCAACCTCAAGATTTTTTTTATCATTTATTATTTATCCATCTTCAAATTTTTTTGAATAGGCCTTATTATTTTTTAGATAGATTTTTTAACCATTTATTCTAATTTTAGTTTTTTTTGATAAGTTTATCAATTTGTTAAATTGACGTTATCAAATTGTACCAAAATTTTGAGGTATACCTTTTCCCCCACATACTATCTTTTGTATCTAAGATAAATGGAGTGTGTATCAAATAAATAAAAAATGTAACAGTCTCTTTCTTACAAATAAATAAATAAATAAAATCCAGAAGTAGGGACGAGGAAAATAACATGCCAGCAAGTTCCATCATGTGAATTAAATGGCACAGATTTCCATTTCTTTCTCATCTCGTTAAATCCACGTCTTAATCAACAGTATAAGAGATGAAAGTAACGGCTAAAATATACTTTGCTTTTTTGATATTTCAGTTAAAAAAAAAAACAAACAAACAAACCAACAAAGATGTTACAAACTATAAATACCCATAAACTTTTTGATATTTATTGTTGTGACCTCAAGTTGGGATCCACGCTTCTTTCACTGATCAAAGTACAACAGTTTTAAAATCTTGAAAGAGTTTAAAAGAGTTAGAGGGAGAAGACCTTGGAATAAAAAATAAAAAAATAAATGTAAGTTCAAACTTACACAGAGCAGGTTGTTCAGGTGATGGGTGAGAATATATATAGAGAGAGAGAGAGAGAATTGGAGCAGCTTATACGGAAGAGGAAAACCCAAGAGTTTGTAAGGTGAGGGGCAGAAGTGTGTAAAGAGGGAGAGAAAATGATTGTTGAGTTTTTTTTTTGGGTTTTTTAATTTCTTTTTAACTCGCTTTTAATGCAAGCTTTTATTGACATTGATTTTATTTGGCGGAGATTGTAGAGAGAGAAGAAGTTGAAGAAGAAAATGATTGTTGAGATTTTTTTTTTTAATTTTTTGACTTACTTTTAATGCAAACTTTTATTATTATTATTAATTTTATTTCAAAAATAAAATCAAAATTTTGTAGGAAAAAAAAAGATGAATGGAGAGTAAAGATGCATATCATCTAAAAAATTTGGAGTTCCAAAGGGTTGTAGTGAAAAAATCAACTACAGGGGTTGTAGTAAAAAATCAAGGGCTGAGATTTGTTTGTATTTAATCTAATGGTTTCAATTTAATTTAATTAAAATTATTTTCAAAATAAAAATAAAAGTTTAAAAAATTTGATTAGAGCACAATCAATATGGTATACCAAAGGTCACATGTCATTAAAGTACAAATCAATCTCAGCTTTTTATTTTTTCACTACAGGCCTTTGCAGTTGATTTTTTCACTGTAGCCCCTTAGAACTTGTAAAAATGAGGGTTACAGCAAGTTGTAGTGAAGTGAAAAAATTCACTGTAAGGGTTGCAGTGAAAAGTGAAGGGTGATTTATTTGTATTTAATTTAATGGTTTCAATTTATTTTAATTAAAATTATTTTTAAAATAAAAATAAAAGTTTAAAAAATCTGATTGGAGCACAATTAATGTGGAATATCAAAGATCACATGTTATTAAAATGCAAATAAATCTCAATCATTCATTTTTTTATTATACCCCTACAATGTAACCTTCTGGAACCCTAAAAATAAGTGTGAAGGAGAAGAAGAGAGAAAAACTATTATGATGTAGATATAGATATGTTATATATATATATATATATATAGTTAAATTGATAGTAATTACCTGTCCTCACGATAGATTGTGCATTGAATTAGGTTGGATTTACAATAAACTAAAATTTGACTCAATTATTATTTATTTTATTTTAATCTAATACTAAATTTATTACGTCATAAAATTAAGGATAAATTATACTTAGACTCCCTAAACATTTAGGTGATTACACATGGATAATCAATTTCATGTAATCGCATTTTGACTCTACTCAATTATTATTTATTTTATTTTAATCTAATACTAAATTTATTACGTCATAAAATTAAGAATAAATTATACTTAAACCCCCTAAATATTTAGGTGATTATACATAGATAATCAATTTCATGTAACCGCATTTTGACTCTATTCTCACGATAGCGATCAAGGATTGAAAAAGGCTGGTTGGAATGATCCTGACTTTGCCAAGAGGGCAAATGACAAAAACCAATCAGAATGAATCTTTGGAAAAGAATGTGGTGGCAGGAAGCTTTCCATAAGGTAGTGATCCTCGCTTTTAGGTTAGGAAACCTGAGAGTAAGCTTCCAATTGGCCGAACAATTAATTTAGCCACAAGCCGGAATTGTAAGAGGGATTCATCGAAGAAGATCCTTCTTCTTCCATTTTTTCAGAAGAAAAGGAGAATTCGGACAAAATTAATGAAATCGAAGAGATCCGAGTGCATTATTTAAAAATTATATTAATTTTCTTTATTTTGAAATGTTGATAATACTTAGATTCCTTTTGTTAGTTTGAACCGTTAAATTTTAACAGAAGCATAAAAGTTAATCAGTCAACTAAGTTTTTTACAAAAAAGACCAAAATACCCTTAAATGAAATGAGTTTTTTACCAAGTTTTTGGAGGTGTCAACGATGTCAAATGCCGATAACGAAAGAGGAGGAGAGAGGTCAAGAACCTTTTAGTTGGTTGGTGATTCTAGAAGAGAGAAACAGAGGTTATGAGACTCTAGAAAAGGGCGTTCGAAGCTTTGAAGGACCGGAATAGCATCCTAGCCGCCGCCCTCGTATGGCGGACCTCATTCTGCAACCCCATCGGGTCGGCAGTGATCAAAGCGACCAACCATGACGAGTCCTCCGCTGATTATCGGAATGTCCACCGAATCTTCACTTGGATCCGAATGTCGCCGGCGTATCTCAAGCCCTTCCTCTGGTCCATCTGTGTTCGAATCCAGCATTTCTCAAGCCCTTCCTCTGGTCCATCTACGTCTGAATAGACAAGACTCGCAGTTGGGTCGTCGCCCTCAAGGGCTTAATTCTGATGAACGCCATTTTCTACTATAAAGTCCCTTCCGTTCAAACAATTGGTCGACTACCTTTTGATCTCAACATCTCCAAATGTCCCAAAATTGAGCAAGTCTCAGAAGAAGAGATTTTTGAGCTTGAGCGAATCATCATTGGGGTTTTGGATGGGAAGAAAAAGAACAATGTTGATTGTTCTGTAAAAGAAGAAGAAGAAGAGGCTCATCGACTAATCAAGAAACAATAAGGAAAAAAAGAGGACACACGCATATATATATATATAGATATGTGGATGTGTATATATGTACATGCATATGTTGTAAGTTCAGGAAAGATCTATGTTTTGGAATGATGATTCTTTTGATCCTCTTGACTGTTTTGTAATTGGAAGGTTTAGACGCGCCCAGTTGGGGGCTGCTGCAGTCGCTAGCGCTGGCTTGAATCAACGAAGGCTGCCAGTGTGGGAAGCTCGCAACAGTGGAGGAATCAAAGGCATGATTTTTTTGGTTTCTACGCATGTATGTGAAAATATACGAGTGTATATTTGTCTTTTTAATAAATTTTTAACAGAGTTAATGACAAAGTTTATTGGAAGGGTCTAATTGTTATCAATATTTCAAAATAAGTGAGGTTAATGTAATTTTTAAATGGTGAGGGGCCCATATGTAATTACGTAAATATGTAGGGAGTCTAAGTGTAATTTACTCTAAAATTAAACTAAATCAATTCAAATTTAAGGCATGTTTGGTAAATGATCCAAAAATTTTAATTTTCTTCAATTCTCTCTAAATTTTCTCACTAAAATTCATCAAATACATAAAAAAAAGCTACGACACACAAATTTTTTTTCCAATTTTCACTCTTTTTTTTAACATTTTCTAATTTTTTTTTCTCTTACAAATTTTACCAAATACATAAAAATTATTAAAAATTACTAAAAATCAGTTTATCAAATGGCCCTTAATTGGGTCAAGTTAAAAAAATATACTAATCTTTAAAAAAAATGATCAATGGATAAAAATCGGGTCAAGTTAAAAAAATACTAATCTAAAAAAGAAAAAAAGATCAATTGATAAATATAAAGGAATTGAATTGATTTAATTTTTAATTTTTTTGGATAACTTGCACACTCTTAAAAGAGACTATACCACTTTTGGATGATCAAAGCCTCCTTTGAAGTTAGTTTTGGAATTTAGATTCCTAAATTTAAATACTAATCGTTTAATTAACGTGAATTAAATTTGACTCGTCAATATAAAAAAATATAATTTTTTCACTTTTTTTAAGGATAAATTGGTAATAACTTAAAAAAATTAAAGAAAAGTTAGATGATAGTGAAACTCACCAGTCAACGCTGGAAAAAGCTAGTATTTTTAGGCGAGATTGTTTTTAGCGAGCTTGTTACCATGGTTGATGCGGTGGTCGCAACCGGAGAAGCTAGCTAGCCAAAGCCGAAAAATTCCTACAACAAATATACACTTTGGTAATAAAATAAAAATAAATAAAAACAATAAATATCTAAAAATACAACAAGAAGATCTTTAGCAACTTGCCAAACCCATAACAGGAAACAAAGTTAGCACATCCAAAAAAATATTTGAACATAGTTCAAACCACAATCACCCAAATCAATAAAAATATTATAATCACATTTCAAGCACATGTGACCTAATCCAAAAATTGAAACCCAGAAACAAACCACCGCCAAAAAGAACCATAGAGAAGAGAAACATGCCGATCGAATCAAAACCCAGTGCCACTAGACTGGGAGAGACCCAAAAAAAAAATAAAAAATAGGGTCACCAATCCCTCACTGCAATTATCAATGGCGTAGATTGTTGGAAATAAATTTATGTACTTGTACGTAAAAAAATTAGAATATCAATTACATAAAAAATAAAATATGCGAAAGTGTATCGAATTGTGATTGTTTCATCTTCAACTCTGAAAAAGTAAAAAAATATTAGAGTTTGGTCTTCCTCTTTATCACAATTAATATATGACGACTATCAATAGAAACAACTATCTGTATATTGTGAAGAGATGAGACCTAACCAATATATAGAGGGTAAATGCTAGCTTCACTGTGCTCTCCCATAAAAAGCCTACAGTAGATTCAACAACTAACTCACACTAACCATTTAACCTCATTATCCCTATTAGGTGCACATAAGTCTAATAATGTAGATTACAGCAAAATAAGTCTTATAACATACATCATCATCTTTAACTTAGTTCTAACTCATCTTTGATAAAATAAAATTTAATTAATATATGCTCAAAATACAGAAAATTGTATTTAATTTTAAAAAAGATTTCAAAATGACTTTTGAGTTAGAGACTATATATGGTCACATTTCAAAGCAAAGTAAAGATGAGAAATAATACCTAAAATAATCCCATCCAACAAGATAATCAATATTGAACTAAGGCAAACATTACACTTATAATTCATGTAAGACCATTCATGATTACAAATATTAACAACCTTATTGACATAGATCAAATAAGATAGTGTGGTAGAAATTAACACTCAATAGGTGATCTTATAAATGTGCTAATCCTTTATTAGTCTAATTTTCTTAGATATGCTCATTAAACAAGCAAGGGAATTCCAATTCTCTTTCAATTTGCTAATTAAATAAGTAAGAAAATTCTAAGATTTTAAATGAAAACCAATATGCCTTACACAAAAAATCTCAAAAGTAAGGTAGAACATATCCCAAAATGCTTAAGTAACAACAAACTTAAAACTTCAAATTCATGCACTAATGTTATCAAAATAACATAGATAATAATTTTCATTTAAAACATAAAAAATATTTGTTACATGACATAAAGAAATAACTCCTACTACCTAAGTACATCAAAAAACTCTATAACACATTTGTTAGAAACATGTCTATCAAAAACAATGGGTCTAAGTCTCTTGGTTAAAGGGTCTGCCATCATCCGTTTAGTATCAATATACTTAATAGTGATGTTTTACTTTTTTTACCAAATCTCTAACAGATAAATATTTGATCTCTATATGCTTAGACCAATTGAAGATTTATTATTCTTGAAAAAGAAAATAGCCGTACTATTATCACAAAAAATCTTTAGTGGTCTAACTATAGAATTAATCACCTTAAATTCTAAGATGAAATTTCACAACCAAATAATATGAGTTGCAACACCAAAACAGGCTACAAAGTTAGCCTGTGTAGTGGAAGACGCTGTAGTAGTTTGCTTGACACTCTTCCAAGAAACAACTTCACCAACTAGTATAAATACGTGCTCTGAAGTAGACTTCATATCATCCACACATCTAGCAAAATCCGAATTTGAATAACCAATAACTTCAAAAACATCAACTCTTTTATAAACAAGTATATAGTCTTTGGTTCTCTGCAGATATCTCATAACTTTCTTTACAGCTACCTAATGATTTATTCCAGGATTCGAGAGATTCCTCCCAAGAACACTTACAGCAAAAGCTATATCTGGCTGGGTGCATATTTGTGCATACATAAGATTATCGATTACACTGATATAAGATATATTTTGTATGGATTTCAGTTCAAACTCATTCTTGGGACTTTGACTGTTGCTGAATTTATCTCCCTTCACAATTAAAACTTCACCATGCAGATAATTTTACAAATTAATAAACCTCTTAAGCACACGATTAATGTATCCCTTTTAAGAAAACCCTAACATACCATAAGATCTATCACGAATGATCTCAATAAGCAAAACAAAATAAGCTTCTCCAAGATCTTTCATATCAAAAGTGTTAGACAACAATGACTTAGTATCTCTTAAGAGACCCAAGTCAGTACTAGTAAGAAAGATATCATCAACATAAAGAATAAGAAAGATAAAAATTTTTCCACTGATCTTTAAATATATGCATTGATCGTCCTTATTTTCGACAAAGTCCAAAGAAGTGACTATTTTATCAAATTTTAAGTACCATTGGTGTAAAGTTTGCTTTAAACCATAAATGGGCTTTTTCAGCTTACACATTATGTGTTCCTTACCCTCCATCTTGAAACCTTCTAGTTGCGTCATATAAATCTCTTTATCTAGATCACCATTCAAGAAGGCAGTCTTGACATCCATTTGGTGGAGCCCGAAATCAAAATGAGCCACCAAAGCCATAATAATCCTAAATTAGTCATTTGATGAAACATGTGAAAATGTCTCATTATAATCGGCTTCTTTCGTTTGAGTAAAACCCTTAGCAACCAGTCTAGCCTTGAATCTCTCAATCTGCCCTTTAAAGTTCTCATTGGTTTTAAATACCCATTTATAACCAATAGGCTTACAGTCTATAGGAGGATCAACGAGCTCCCACACTTCATTATGTGCTATGGATTGCATTTCATCTGACGTAGCATCCATCCACATGTTGGATTGAGGACTTGAAACAACACTAGCAAAATTTACTGGATCAATCACAAGACCTACATCATAGTCACTTTCACCAAGATAAATAACGTATTCATTAGAAATGGTAGATCTTCTCTGTCTCCCAGATCTCCTAGTAGGAGCTTCTGGAATAGACTCAACAGGTTTAGGGCTAGGAGCAACATCAGGAGTAAGAGCGATGTTAGGCTCAAGTTGCTGATGATCATCTCTATCAATAGGTGCAGGTATAACACCTTGTTGAATATTAGGCAAAGGAATAGGAATTACCTTAACTTTCCTCTTCGCGACGGTAGGTTATGATATCATTGCATCAGTAGTATCAAGCTTCAAGAACTTAGATGTTTGAGACTCAACAATCTTAGCACCCGGTGTGAGACAGTAGAACCTATATCCTTTAGAATGATCTAAGTACCTAATAAAGTAACAACATGAGGTTCTGAGGTCAGTTTTTCTCTCAAATGGGTTATACATCCTCACTTCTGCTAGGCAACCCCAAACATGAAGATGATTAAGGCTAGGTTTTCGACCAATCCATAATTGAAAAGGTGTTTTGGAAACAGATTTACTAGGAACTCTATTAAGGATGTAAAGGGCATACTTAAGTGTTTCACCCTAAAGATACATGGGTAAGTTAGATCTACTTATCATACTCTTTATCATATCTTTAAGGGTGCGATTATGCCTTTCGGCTACACCATTCTTTTCAGGACTATCAGGCATAGTATATTGGACAATAATCTATATTATTGCAAGTAATTGGCAAATAGTCCCATATGCTGGCCAGTGATATCATGTTTGCCATTATACTCACCACCACAGTCAGACCTCACAATTTTAATGACTTTTGATAGTTGTTTTTCAACTTCATTTTTAAAAATTTTAAAATTTTCAAGAATACCTGATTTCTCTTTTATAAAAAAAATATAGCTAAAATGAGAGAAATTATCAATGGAAAGTGACAAAAATTTACTGCCACAAAAAGTAGTAGTATAAGGTGTATCAGTTTGTATAATCTTAAGTAGGCTACTACTGGAGGTTACACTATTTTTCTTAGTCTTGATTAGCTTTCCATGAATACAGTCAACACAAGTGTCTAAGTCCCTAAAATCAAGTGGCATTAAAATATCATCATTAATAAGTCTTTGAATTCTTTCTTGAAATATGACCCTATCTTTTATGTCATAAGAAAGAAGAAGTATCTTTAATTTTAGATCTCTTGTACACACTATTGTCAACATGAAATGAGGCATATTTTAAATTATAGACTAAATTCAACTTATATAAACCATTATTTAAAACATCATGCTCAACAATTTGAGAATTATAAAATACGTCAACTATATGAAATTAAAGACAATAACCAATTTCGTCCAAAGAAGAGACATAAATTAAATTTCGTCTAAAAGACGATACATAAAAGGTATTTTTCAAAGTAAGTTTAAAACTAGACTCTAAATTTAAAATAATATCTCCTATAGACTCGACTCTAACTGCTTCATCATTCCCCACTTTAAGCTGAGCTTCGTGCTCACTTGACTTTCGTTTGTTGTTGAATTCCTGCAATAATATAGCAATATAAATAGTTGCATTACTGTCAAACCACCGAAAACTTGATGGGACATCAACTAAATTGGATTCAAAGCAAACTAAAGCAACTGAGTTACCTTATTCCTTCTTCTTTTACTCTAACCAAGCTTGAAATTTAGTACAATTCCTCCTGATGCAGCCCTTCTTTTTACAAAAAAAATACTTGACCTCTTTCTTTATGACAGTATTAAGACCTAACACATTTTGACTCTCACCATTACCTTTACCCTACTTGTTATTGTCTTGACTCTTATGAGGAGTATTGCCCTTAGGTTTCCAATGGTTCCTAGAATTCCCCTTTTCTAAATTAGGTTTGGATTGAGAAACAAACATGACAATAATAGACTTCTCTTTCCTAAGTTTTTCTTCCTCTAAAACAAATTTGGTATACATAAATTGCCCATAATTATAATTATTACTTTATGCCCTAAAAAAACGTGCTTAAAAATGTAAGAAAAAATATATAAACAAGCACTTTAAAGCCATTAAATAGCTAAAAAAGAGGTTCAATACTATGTAATTAAAAATAGTAAGAGTAGGTATTACCATTAGATCCAGAATATTAAAATTAGGTAACCACTAAAATTTCACCAAAAAATACTTCATAGTTTTCAAGATATTACAAAAATAAATATAAAATAAGGCCAAATAAATACCAAACATATTTCAAAAATTCCAAAAGAATATTTTTAGAATAATAACAAAAAAAATAATTTTAAAAAAATTGATGTGAAAATCAAACTCCTATGTGCCCTCACGTGCCAAGGCAGCATGTGGGGCTTTAGTGTGCAAAACAAATGCCTTGCTTCGAGGTTTTGCCGGATTAATTCAACCCAAATCACTGCAACTATGATCCGGTTATATTTAAATGCATATTCAGCCACAGATTGAGGGGTTCAAAACAATCAAAGTGTACAGGTGAGTTACTAAAAGTCAAGGCACAAATTTAAATGGTTTTCAAACTAATAGATCGCATAGAGTTAACCTTTCAAGAACTCAAAGTTTGGCCACGGTGGGTTTGTCACAAAATCTAAACTTTAATGCATAAAAATTATATGGTTGAATTCGAAATAATCTCAAGAACATAAATATATAATTTAATTAAATTTTTATGCACAAAATAATAAGTTTTGATAAACTAACTACGAATCTAGATTATTATCTAGGACAAATTTCGTACAGACTTTTCTACTACTATAATTTGAGTTAAATTGTAAATTTTATATCAAAATCTTCCTTGTTCTGAGAGGAACAAAGGTCCTTTATTAGATTTCAAAAATAGTATATGGATTATTTGTATCAATCAACACAAGATTCAGGTTCAAAACTTTGGAATCTAAGTTTGTTTTTTTTTTTAATTTTACATAAAACCACAAAATGAAATTCCAAATTCACATACAACCTGCCTAGTTCTGATACTAATTGTTGGAAACAAATTTTTGCAATAGTATGTAAAAAATTAGAATATTAATTACATAAAAAATTAAATGATGGGGAAGCGTACCAGATTGCGATTATTTTATCTTCAACTTTGAAAGACTAAAAAATATCAAGGCTTAGTCTTTTTTTTTTATCACAATCAATATATAACGGTTATCAATGGGAATAACTATCTGCATATTGTAAAAAGAGGGGATCTGGCTAATATATAGAAGGTAAATCCTAACCTCACTAGATTCTCACATAAAAAGCTTACAGTGAGCTCAATAATTGGCCTATACTAACCGTCTAACTTTATTATCCCTATTAGGTGCACATAAACCTAATAATATAAATCATAATAAAATGGATCTTATCATGTTCAACTTCATCTTTAATTTGGTTCTAACCTATTTTTGATAAAATAAAAATTAATTAATGTATACTCAAAATACAGAAAATTCTAACATAAATGAGATGAGACCATAACTTTGAGAGGAGCAAAGAAAAAAATAGAACCAACCACATAGATACAAAGTACAAAGAGAGGGGAGAGAGAGAGAGAAAGAAGAGATTGTTTTTAATTTTTCTATATTTTGCTTAACTAATTGTATTATTTTATTTTGGTGTTTTGCTTCATAGACGAGACTACCATTTTCACCGCTTGTGACCACTGCATCAAGCTCGTTGAAAAACACCAAAATTTTCCACTTTGAGTGGCGACTTTTCTCTCATTTAATTTTTTCTTAATTTTCTTTCTTAATTATTTATTAATTTATCCCTAAAAAAATAAAAATAATTATTGTTTGACATGTCAAAATGGGACCTAGCTCCCCTGTTATTTTTATTACGTTATTTTTTTATTTTTTAATTCTCAATTGTCCATTTTCATCTGAGAACTAAAAATATAAACTCAATTTGTAATAAATTCAAAGAGAATTATAATGCAAAAATTGAAGAGAAAAAGCCAATACAATGGATTCACAAAAAAATTGTATTATCAGTCTTGAGATGAAATCAAGGGTTGGGATTTAAAAAGGCAAAAAAATAGTAGAATAAAATATAACAAAGGAGCCATGTCGGCCAAAATTTACTAAAACTTAGACTCGGCTCCCCTACTATTTATTTTTCTGTTCTTTTTAAATTTTGTTTATTCATATCATCTAAGGGCTAAAATTACACAACAAAAATGGGACCCATTTTGTGACTTAATTGATATATAGACAAGAATTGACTGTAATTAAAGTCAAACTTTGTGGCTTAAGTCAAAAAACTGTAATTAAAGCCAACATATTGGGGTCCAATTTGTAACTGTATATTTTTAGCCTTTGGATGAAATGGCCGGAAAAGATTTAAAAAGATCAGAAAAAGAAATAAGGGGAGGGAGTTTCCAAAATTTACAAAAAATTACAAATTTTTAAAATTTTTTTTAATTAAATTTCACTACGTATTATTTACACACCAACTTTTTCAATTCTTTTTGTCATTCAAACATTTATAAGCTCAGTTTAATTACAAAATTGATTTTATTTTTTTTTACATTTTTTACCTTATATGATTTTTTTTATCAAAAATTAATTTTTTAAAAAATAATAACTTTTAGACGTGTTAATCGTATTTGTAAAAAAATTAATAATTAACATCTATTTTAATAAAAGTTAAAAGAATAAAATTATTAATTTTCTTATTACTTTTTTTTATTCAAACGGACATAAATTTTTTAATTTTTTTATGACGATTAACATGCCTAAAATTTGTAGTTTTTGAAAAAAAAAAGTTTAATTTTAGTTAAAAAAATCATATAATATAAAAGAAAATGCGGGAAAAAAAAATTCTGAAGTCCAAAACTACCCCCCTTTAAAAGGGGAAGCCAAGCCAAAACGGTAGTTTTGGGCCCCATGCCCAATATGAGGATAAATATTTAGTGAAAAGACATAATTGACCTCAGGACAAAGTTGGCCGGTGTAGTGCGTCTCAGATTCATAAGCCATACTCTTTCTCATTAATTTAGATACTTGTTTTGAATTTATTTTTAATTTTGTAATTTTAAAAATAAAAAAATAGTTCAAAACCTATTTGATCATTTATGTTTTTAAAATTTAATTTAGAAAATAAAAAATGAGATTACACATAAATATAAAATGACAAAAGATTGTTTTGAGCGTTTTTAATTAAAAACAAACAAAATCTCAAAATACGAAAAATAGAAAATGTCAAACTAATACATTTTTTATTATTTTTTTATATTGAGATTTTTAAAATATAAAACACAAAATAGAAAATAAAGATAAAAAATCAAAAATAGAAATACAAACCAAATGTCATTTTATTAATGCGGATTTAAGAATATTTTTGTGGTGAGTAGGTTAGTAAATAGTGTTAAGCCAACAAGTAATAGCTCAATAATAATATTTTAAATTTATTTTTCTTAGTTCAAGTCTCCCTAAATTTAATTTTTGAATTAATGTCGATTTAACTCTGCTCATATGAATATATATATATATTTTTAAATATTTATACTAAGTTTTTTTATAGATAAAAATAAATGTATTTTAAATTTTTTGATATAAAAATTTAATTTTTAATAATAAATATAAATAGAATAATATATAAACAGATAAAATATATTAAAAATTTTATTTTTTAATATTTTAAGGCAGGCTTAAATCGACAAGTTCAATCTCAAGCCAAAAATAAAGTGGGCTTCTATGAGCCAAGTTCAAAATTTCTATACTTAACCACAAGAGTTAGGGAGGACAATGGGTTAGCGCGGAGCGAGCATTGTCTTGTTTGTATCCGTACACAATTATAATAAAAATTAATTGTATTTGCACTTGACGAGTAATTTAAACCAACTCACATCCTCGATCTCAACAGGTCTCCTTTTCCGAAAATTTCAAAATTAAAGCATGTAAGAATAAGAGGGTCTCATTTGTTGGAAATTTTGAACTTAAAACATGTAAGAACAGGAGAGAAAAATACTAAGATTTATAGTGATTTGACTCACATCATGTCTACGTTTACTTTTGTTCATCCCATTATAGTTATTACGTTAGAAATTATAATGAAAAATATTCTACCATCCTAATATATAGGCACCTACAACCCTTTTTCACATAATTTTTTTCATCCCACATTTACTTTACTCTCAACCTTTCATTTATACACATTGAGGGAGAATTTCAATAGACACTAGGACATTTAGTTAATCTATTATTATGAGAGGAATAACTAGCATACTTTTATTCTAGTTTAATATAGGTAACAGGCTGATAAATTATATTTCTCTAGTTTTCTAAATTTGAATTTGTTGTTTGAATTAGATAATGATTATTATCTTGTTAAGAATTTATAGTTAAAAAAAATTTTACTTCCCCTTTTCTAAATTCATACTTTCCCTTTCTTAATTCAAATTTATGAAAGAATTTCCTCTTCTTATAACTTTGCATTTGTCTTCACTTATCTCTTGCAATCTCATCTGTCATGTTATTATTAATATTATTATTATTTTTTTAAATTTGGAAATTAGAGGGGGTGCTTGGATACGAGCCATACATCCATAATAGGAGCGCTTAGCAAGCATCTAGGTAAGTCACAATTTCATCACGTTTGTAAAAGGTATAGATGGTACAGCTGTTCCATCACCTATAATCCTAATGATTTAGGGCTCGTTTGGAGCTACAAAAAAAATCAAAAAACTTAAAAAAACTTCAAAAGTTTTAAAATTCCTCCAATCATATTTTGCCACCTATCATTTTTATATCACATCAATCCCATCCATTGGTTTTTTTTTGATTTTTTTTGGACTCCAAACGCACCCTTAGTTGTTTCATTACCCGTTATACCCACATCGTGGTCTTAGTTGTCCAACACAGTAGGTATACACGTGTCCAAAAAGTTATAAATAAGAGCATGTCGAAGAATGGAGGTAAGCACAATTTGCCTTCCAAAAACTTTGCTATTTTGTTTCTCAATCTCATCCTTACTCTCCACAAGCACTAATTTAACTGTCGGAGAGGCGTTTAACCAAACCTTGCGCTGGCCGGTAATGTTTTTCAGGATTTAAGTAAGGAAACAAGAAGTTGAGAATATCTCTATTCCAAAAATTATCGTCCAAGTAAGGAAACAAGGAGTTGAGAGTATCTCTATTCCAAAAATTATCGTTCGACCACCACAATCTATCCCTAACAGTTAGTTGAACACGTCATCAAAGGATATCATTGGAAAAAGAATGTTGCCTGATACGTGTTTATGGGTGTAGACATAAATATGTTGATTGTTTTCAGAGTTTTAATTGTGCTTTTTATTTGGTTGTGCACACTGCGTCTAAAGTCATTACAACATGTGCACTATTAGGTTTGGTAATGAATTTTAAAACATAAGCTTACATATTGCTATTTTCAAAAATAATATTATACAAGACCCCAATTACAATGCCTACAAAATTTAAATTCAAATATACATACAAAAATATAATAATAACAATAATAATAATTCGGGGCATATATTTTTATAGAGCTGGAGGTTGATGTGCTTGACGTCACACATGCAGCAATGAAGACGTATTTATAGAGGTACCATCATCGGATGTGGTCCTTAGCATAGACATACTGCCTACACATGCATTGCACCTTAAGCCTCGAACACTATATGAGCAAAAGGGGTCTTGACGTGGCACAGAGTGAATTAGACACTAATATATTAACGTACGTTGAATTATGTATATATGAATTATGAATTTCAAATGATATATAAGATTTTTGTAATTATTATCTTGTATATCTAGTTCAGTATAACCATATATCAAGTTTGTAAAATTCAACACCCATTTTAGATGATATATAAATGTGTCGATTATGGTAACCTGGAAGAAGCGTTTGTCTATTGTTCAGATTTACAAGAATTTTTGAAACAGTGTTCGCTTGTTATTCACGGATTTACAAGCATTTTTTCATGGCATATTTCAACTGATATTTAGGAGTAATGACCTAACCTAATATCGTTAGATTAGGCACAACTGCAATTGTCTAACGTTATAACATTATAAGTGGTATTGACAACTTTATTCCCGCTATTTGGAAATCCAGTCACTTCGACTTCAAATTGATATATTCAGTTCTTGTGTCCCTATTAAAGTAAAAAAAATTCAATAATATCACTTCTCTTCTATTTTCACTAATATTTTATTTTATTTTCAAATAAAGTGCAAACAAAATAATTTTCTTTTCCAATGGCGTTCTACTCCAATTATTTTCCCTGGTAGTAAATTCCAAACAAGGCCATAAAACGCTTTAAAATGCTGCGTGTCCTTATTCGTCTTTCCAACGCCATTGCCTTTTTCAGTCCCCATCAAACGACCCCTCTTCCTCCACGTCGGCGTCGTCTTCTTCCTTTCTTCACTTTAAAACTCACATTTGCAGTTTGCTCATACATATAAACGCCTCGTTGGCTCCTCCTTCTTCCTCCTCTCTCTCTCTCTCTCTCTCTCTCTAGTCTCTCTCTCGTTGATCACTGGAACGTAATCGAAGCCAATTCCGTCTTCCTACTTCACTCTTCAGTCAAACGATTGACGCGAAATCGACAGTTCAGAGTACGTATCGTCGTTGTTCAACCAACTCCTCCCCTTTCTCTGATCGTTTCTGTTTTCTGGATCGATACATCTCTGTGAACTTCGTATCAGTCTGTTCTGCATTGTTTTCTGCTCTGTTTGGCTGCCTAGAAAACTGGGGTAAAACCGTGTTTGGAAAATCTTCTTTTGAGTTTGTCTTTTCGTTTTAAACGCTTTCGAAAACAACATCGCGTTGAAATATTGGAAATTTGTTTGTTTTCAATTTTCATATCGTTTTTGCATAGAAAGAGTTGGGTGTTTTCCAAAAGACCTCTCGCGAAAACCTTTTGGTAAACAATTTCTATTCTTGAGAACGAAATAGATTTTTCTAAAGCGAAATCAAACGAGTTCTAAAGGGAAATTGGACTTATAATTTTTTTTAATGTACTGATAATTGGGTTTTGTTTTTCTTTGATTTCCGATATGATGAGTGCTTAAATTTTGCATGCTAAAAACAAATGTAAAAAGATGAGTAGAGGATTCCTGTTTTTGTTATAGAGAATCTTTGTCTGTCTAATTGTAAGCATGATCAAGCAAACCATTTGCTTGTTTTAGTTTGGGAAGACTCATTCTATTTTTTCCTTGGTATATAAACACATCATAGCCATTCATATATAGAAATTTAATAGGTGCAATGTGCTTGTAGTCTTGTAGATATATATACAATTTTGCATGTATGTATGTTGATATAAATATATCCATTCTCTAATGTATGCTGATTTCTCTGTCTATATATTTTTATGTCTATATGATCGAGGTGTTAATTTGCATTTCTATCCATTTATCTGAAATTGGTGTGCATGGGTGTGTTTATATGCTGCACAACACTATGAACGTAACACCCATTCTCAGGAATTGCACTCTATGAATTGGGAAAAAAAGATTTTCATTCTTTCTTGCTTTTTTTGACCCCAAAATTATTGGAAGATTTAGATGTGTTGATATGTTTCTTATGGCCTAATTAATAATGCTTGTGTTTTGTACAATTCTTTTGGATTTAATTTTTACGAGACATTGGATTGAGATATCTCTGGGAACTTATTTTATAATTATCTATACATTTATATAGATTTATTTATTCATTTATTTATTATTATTAATTTTTTTGGGGTGGGGGGGGTGGGGGTTGCATCCTACATTTCTTAGCTTCTGGATGGACTGTTTGTGATTTCTACCACTTATATATACAGTTCCATCTCTTTTCCTCCAAAGGTTCTGTAAAAATCAACGATGGGTTAAGGTAGCTGCAATGGGTTGGATCTCTTTACAGCATTAAGAAACTGAAAGACATTCCTTACAGAATTGAGGACAAATGGCGAAGTCTGTAGCGTCCATGAAAGACTTGGTATGCTGTTCTCCTTTTATTTTACCAGTTTATCACTTACAAGGTTAGGTTCTCATATGTTGTTTCTATTCCCAGAAGAATAATAATTTCCCCTTGTTGGATTTATTTACTTATAAAAGTTTCCCTTACCTTTTTCCTTGTCGCTTCCTATTTCCTTATGTTTATTAAATGTTGTCGAGAAAGGGGAAAAAAATTACGAAAAAACTAAAACGAGAAGAATAATTTGCTGTGGATGCCTTCTTCAGCTGACAGTTGTCATTTTGCTATCGACATTGTTAACGTTTTTGGCTGATAACAATGACGAGGTCATTAACGACAAAATAAGCAACGAACAGCTAGTATTGATTGTTGAAACAATAATGGTTGTTTGTAGACGTGGATTGAACCTTAATATATTTGTTGGGTTGTGCTAAATTAAGTTCAATTAAGTAGGAATTCTTAAAGTAGCTTTGAATTGGGAGCAGCTTCTTAAATTCTATTTTGTTTTCGAATTAATAAGTGCTTTTTCTTTTATGAGATTGTTACTCATCTTGCACACAATGACTGACAAGCATAGTCCATCCAACCAAAAGAACCGTTTTCAAATTAACCTTGTAGAATTGCCCTCTCATATAGGAAGGGTTTAATACAAATTATAACTTGGCTTCCATGTCTGCTCTTGCTTATCAAGATGGTCGTGTGGCACAGATAAGAGGTGAGAATGCTGAAAAACCATTGTATGAAATGGCTGATGAGAGAGATATAAATGCAGCAAATGCTTTGGTAGAGCTGGCAAATAGTAGTGCATATTTTCCTGAGTATGCCTTACTGTCATTACAACGGAGCTCTGCTGTGTTTCGGAAGCCAGACAACGAGTTAGCGAGTACTGTGTTAGCCGATGGTTTGGGGCAAGATGCTAATAGGCCGGAGTCAGATGGCAAGATGAAGGCCGCAGCTAGAGAAAAGTTAAAATTTAAATTATCCAAGGCAAACCACGTGGAGAGAGAGCACAAGAAAAGAAAACTTGATAATAACTTCTCTTGGCCTAAGTCAAAAAAACACAGGAACCAATGCATTACTGAGAAAGAAAAGAGCAGTTCACATGAAATTAATGGATCGTTGTATGGTTGTGGGTTGACAGGCAAAAAGGTTGTGCGAAATATTGAAGGTGCTTTAAGTGGTGATCATGATGGACTTGGCATGGCAACTTTAGAAAGTAAGGAGATGACAAAGAAGTTTAAAACAAAAGCAAACGAAACATACATAGATGGACGGGATGAATGCAATAATTCACAAGCTGGATCCAAAGGGTTAATTAATGAACCTAATTATTTCAAAGGAAAATCAGGATTACAGAAAGTGGATGCAGAAACTGTTTCCTTAGGGCATGAAGTCATCAATGATACATTCCTTTCGGAAGATGCATCTGTGGATGATGGGGTGTATCTTACAAAATCAGGAAAAAGGCAGCAAGTTACTTTGATAGCTCCCACTCTTTATACTGGGTTCTCATTCCCCATTGTACATCTTCTTTCTGCTGTTCGCATGGCACTCATTACCCCACATGCAGAAGATTCTAATGCAGAACCTAGTGAGTGGATTGAAGAGGGCTGCAAATGGTCAAGTGAATCTGAGGATATTCCAAACAGAAACATTGAGTGTGTTAACACATTTCATTCTTCTGAAAATGGGGGTGCCATAAATTCAGAAGATGCAGAAGGAAAAAATGTGCCTTCTCTTACCATTCATGAAATTGTCTGGCGCGTGAGATTAAATCCCGGAGATCCTTGTATTCTTGAAACCCGGGAGTGCCTTTTGGATTTAGTCAGTGGAGTTCTGAAGTTATTTTCATCTAGAATAGCTCCTCTAGGAGCAAAGGGTTGGAAGCCTCTCGCGACGTACGAGAAGTCTAGCAGAAGGTGGACTTGGATTGGTCCAGTTTCTTTCAATTTGTCAATTGATGATTGTACCAAGGAAGAGATGTCTTTTAAAGCTTGGGGTCTTCCTCCCAAAGCGGTTGTGAGGTTGGTTGATTACTTTGCTAGTTGGCTGAAAAATGGTGAAGGGACTCTCAAACAAGTTGGTAGTCTTCCTGCACTGCCTACGGTATTGATGCAACCAACCAATTTGCAGGAGAGATTTAAGCACTTAAAACCTCATAAGAATCTCAACACTATTTTCCCCAGCTCTGATGAAGTAAGGGCTTATTTCCATAGAGAGGAAACATTGAGGTACTTAATTCCTCATAGGGCTTTTTCTTACACAGCACTGGATGGTAGGAAATCTACAGTTGCTCCTCTATGGAAGTGCAGTGGTAAGCCATCGGTAAGAGCTCGAGACCATTTTATGCTGAAAATTGACCGGCCACCTCAGGTGACTTTGCTTTGTCTGGTGAGAGATGCAGCTGCTAGATTGCCCGGAAGTGTTGGTACCAGAGCAGATATCTGCACTCTGATAAGAGACTCACAGTTCATCATCGATGACATTTCTGACCCACAAGTGAACCAGGTTGTCAGTGGGGCTCTGGATCGCCTTCATTATGAACTTGATCCGTGTGTGAAGTATAGCAGAGACAGGCATGTATGGGTGTACTTGCATGGAGAAAGAAAGGAGGAAGATTTTGTGAGGTTTGGTAACTCTTCGAGAAGGAAGTCTAAAGGGCAAAAGGAAATGCAGGAGAGCAATCTGACTTGAATGCTCTTGTATTGGTAAAGTTCTTGTTGATCTCATTTTTTTTTTTTTTTTTTTTTTCTGGTGACCCTCCTTGAGTTTTGTTCAACTTTTGATAGAAGCTTCTAATGAAAACTTATAGATGTATTTTGACTAATATTGTAAGCAAATGGATTTATTGTATTTGGAATGTTTTGATGATGAGGACATCAATTCCCTGTATGGATTTTGTTTAATGTCTTTCTAAAAGTGCTTTATCTACCAGAGAATGGCTGGATTCTATGGTTTATCAATCTTAGGTGATTGAAGCTTTAGATACTAATGGTTGAATTACAAATTTCGGGGTGTTCAGATTCCATTGTTGCAACTTGCAGGCAATGAAAGACCCGTACTTTTGTTACGGGGAGGTCAAGGTGAAAATATTTAGATTTTTGGAGGGGTCAATGTATAATATCTAAATTTTGAGGACCACAATGCACTATATTTTAGGATATATCAAAAGTAGTAAGAGTTTAAATATGATTTTACACCGAACCAAACAGTTTGAACTTTGAATTCAATTCGTGTGTTTAACTTACTAAAAGTTCATTCGAGAACAGTTCGTTGTGTAATCAAACCAAGTTTTGAACATTATTTGTAATTCAGTTTAATTTTGAGTATGGTTTGATAAATTTAAATTTTTATGAAAGTAATCAAATTATTCGTGTTTGAATCAAATTCAATAAATTTTTTGAACTTTAATAAGTTACTACTCCAGTCGACTGCGTTAGGTTCCAAGTTTGTACGAATTTGTTCTCTCCTGGGGGAAAAACTTGCAAATTTTGTCCAAAAAGCTAACCTTAATAAGTCGGATTCTCTCGGTTGTCAAGAAATTCACCCATTCTATTATATATACTAATAAAAGCTAGCATGAAAGGTACATTTTTAGTTTGAATGGAAAATTTTCATTAAATATGTATATTTATAATATAAGAGATAATTAGTCCTAACCTTTCAATGTCTTATTTTACTCACTTTTTTTTCACTTTTATCATTGTTTTATTTTATTATTTTCATTTTTTCCCTTATATAAATAACATACAAATTTAAGTTATCTGAAAAAAAAAAAAAAAAAAAATTGATATTAAATGTTTGGACACTTGGATGTTGTTGAGCCAAGTGTAACTCTTGATCAACCCAATGCTCCATTTACTCACTTGTTCTTGGTGTCTTTTTAATGTTAGATTTTCTCTAGTTACCTTTAGAGTCTAATTTCGTTAGTTTTCTTTTGATTTGTTCAACATTGAAGAACTGGTATATTTACTTTAGTTAGATGCTAAATGTATTGTTAAATATTTTAAAAAAAGTTAGTGTAAAAGTATTTCATTTCATACCATGGATACACTGTTCTTGCATTGAAAGAATGATCGACTCAAAAAAGAAAAAAAATATTAGTATATCGATGTCTTTTTTCATACCCTGGATACGCTGTTCTTGCATTGAAAGAATAATTGACTCATAGAAGAAAAAAAATTTTTTATGCTCCGAATTTGTTGCTTCAAGGTAAGCTCTTAGGATTATCTAATTGATAAAGTAATATCTACTTCTCACCAAATTTCTTTATTTTTTTTTCTTAATCAATGTTCTTACTTTCTCCCCAAACAAAGTTTTCAAAAATTAACTTTAAGTGAGTATATGATTAAAAATATTGTCATTACTTTATTTTTTGTTTTTTTTGATTGAGTTATAATTATGTAACTGAACTTCTTGCATGTGTTGTATATATACTCTTAGTTCTATATATTTGTAAGTCTCTTTAACAATTTTTTCCAAAATATTTTATGTTTACAAATTGCGGAGTGCATATAAAGTACAGTTCAATGTATATAAAGTACAGTATAATGTACTAATGTAATATTTTGTTCTTACGTGTATTGAATTTTTAACGAATTAATGAACCATTATTTAATTCCCTTGGACTGTCAAATTCAAGTTTCACTGCTTTTACTATATTACCTAATGCTTTGCATCATAAGAAGTGAATGTGTATGTATATTGCATTTAATTTCATATTTTCAAAAATTACAAACGAAAATATCTTTGGTAGCATTTTTGTTCCCATAATTTTAAAAATTGTGAGAATAGAAAAAATAATTTCACTCTTTTTTAAATTTTATTTACATTTTTTTGTTACTGTTTACCTTAAAAAAAAAAAAAAAGAAAAAAGCCACTCTATATCAACTTCTTTAAGCAAAAACTCTTAAAAATTAAATAATTATTTTCTCAAAATTTTTAAATCCATTTCTTATTTATTATTCGATTGTTAAATTCATATCATCATTAATTTATTTTATAAATGATAATTATAATATTAATAAACAGAATATTATTTCATATGATTATAATATATTACTTTATATTGAAATAATATATTGACAAATATACTAATAACAATATTAAAATAAAGTAATATTATCTCTACAAAGGAAATAGAATATCGGAGGTAAGGATTATATATACATGGGCAAATTGCTATTAGTGGATGGAGGTTGGTAAAAGAGAGTAATAGAAAAATTATACTATTTTCTCACTACTTTGTAAAACATTCTTTTATATCCCTGTAAAATCCTAAATAACATTCTTCCATAAAAAATTATAATAAATATTATAAAATAATAATTTATTTAATCAAATAAAAATTAATTAATTAATTATGAAATTATTTTATCAAAATAATATTTAATAAGCAATAATTTATTACTAAAATGATTAAATTTATTTATTTTCTCAAATTAAAATTATTTTTAATAAATAGAAATTACTTATTAAAATGATTTATTTTGTTAAAATATTTTATTAGATAAAAATTATTTCTCATAAATAATAATTTACTATTAATAATTTATTTAAATAAATTAAAATAGTTGTTTTATTAAATTATTTTATCAAAATAAAAGTAATTTTCAAAAATAATAATTTATCATTAAAAATAATTACTATTAAAATATTAATCTATGCTAAAATTATTTTTATAATTAATATTTTTATTTAAAATTATATATTTTATTAAAATTAATTATTATTAAAATAACAATTATTATGATAATTTGTTTATTATAATATTTTACTAAAATTAAATATTAACTTTTACCTTTTAGCCAATTTATTCTCATTTCAAATACAATTAAATTTTATCCTTTCAAATTTTTTAGTACTCTAAAAATAACATAATTATTACCGAATAATATTTTACTCTTTCAATCCAAGTATAAATACTATATATTTATTACCTTAATAATTATTAATGGGATAACAATTACGCCTATAACTAGGTGTGCAAATAAATCGAGCTATTTGAACTCTATTCAAGTTTGGTTAGTGTCTAAAACGAGTTCGAATCAAATTTTATTTGTAATTCGTTTAAATTCGAATTCGAGTTCGAATCTAAATTCTTATTTATTGAGCTGAGAGTGAACTTATATAAAAGTTCAAACTTAAGTTTAGTATAAAAAGTTCAAATCGAGCTTGAATAAGTTAAATCTTGACTCGTTTCCATCCCTCTCTGTAACCTTTCAACTTAAAAATTTTTACCTTATATAAAATGTTCACTTAGTGTAGAGTTTCAAATACGAATGATATTTTACTATTTTTTTCTCATATTATAAAATATGCTAGGACTTTAAAATTCATAATACTATTGCCTTTTACTAGTTCACAATCACAATTATTCAATCACCGCTCTTGTCTACCATTTTCACTACTCTTTATTATTGTCACAACCTCTACCACCTTCTAATCCACCATTATTACAACTATTTTCTCTTACTTGTTATTACGACACACTTGTTACCTTTATCATTATTTTTAACAATTATCATTACATTATTATTTTTCACCATCATTCCTACTTGCCGTTACTTTCAATTAATATTACATTTAATACCAACTACTATTTCCTATATTTACTAAAAAAAAAAAAAAACTACTTTTTCGTATCATCACTAATTGGCACTTTTACTATCACACTTATTAATTTGTATCATTCAGACAAATGTTTTAAATTTTATTTTTACAATATTTGCAATTTCTTTGCCCAACAAAATTAAAAATAAAAATAAAAACAAAAAATTAAAAGCGTTAGTAAAAGGCACTTAAAATGTGAAAGGAATGCCGAATTAAACACGCGAATGTCAGATGATTCCCTAAAATCCTACTTATTCCGTAATAACTAAGAAAAGTTTACAAATGTGGCAAATTCATGATGGCTCCGTTTAGTGGCAAATAAAATAAAATAAAATCTTATAAATCTCTATAAATACGAATTACGAGACAGTAAAATTTAAATTCTTCACTCACTGTACGAATTACGAGAAATTTACTTTTATAATTTTATTTTATTTTATATACTTTTATACAACTTCAAACATACCTAATGTATAATTTTGAGATGATACTTTTATCATTTGAAAGTAAATCGCACATTCCTTTTAAGTTCTTGGGTTCAGGTGAAAGGGTTTGACTACTTTCCATCACTCCCAGTCAAAATGTAGCCTTTTAACTGTTTTTAATAAAGAAAAAATTATAAAACTACAAACCCATTTTTAGCAAAAGAATTCTCCCTCAATTTAGGTAACTCCCCCCCCCCCCCCCCCCCAAAAATAGAAGAAGAAGAAGAAGACTAGCTGTGAGTTAGAAAACCCCTTGGTTCTTATCTAAGACAAGGTCTTACAAGAACCAGAAGGCTGTGAGTTGGCTTTAACGTCTATGCATCTTGCACCTGCAATGACTCGAGACATAACCCTGATGATTTGTTTACATCATCACCATTCACCTGCTTTGCTGATTTATTAGCCCCCCGAAATGACTTCAGCAATTCCTCCAATGCAGGAGTTCTTAGTTCTTCAATGGACTCTGTGCTTGGCAAATCATATGGCTTCATCCCTTCTTGTCCCCAGTGTGAAGTCTCATCTACCTGTTCATTATGAACAAAACACTCAAAATTGCAGAATTTATCAAAAGCACAAATGAACACTCAAAATTGGTCCAAAAACACATTATCATTGTCCGATTTAAACGCCAACATATAACTGTCTCGTGGTTTGGAGTGTAAAATTAATAGATTTTGGTAAATTTTAATTGGATTTTTGCCTCAGACGTCAGAATTAGTTGGAGTAAAAAGGTTTTCACATAAAAAAAATAGATAAAAATATATGTTTGAAAAATTTTCGTGTTAAAATGAAATATTGTTTTGTTTTCTAAAAATAATCAATTCAAAATTTACAGACAATTTGCCTTTATTTTTATCAAAAATATTTTTTGCACAACCATATATAGCCTTCATCGCATAAAAAAAATTAAAAAAATAGAAATAAAAAAAGCACATCAATGGCATGTGAGCACGAATTTAGCTAAATTTAACCAAATTTGCCAATTTTGCACTTTAATCTGAATTATAATATGTGTTAACTTTTAAACTAGACGGTGATTTTATGTTTATGGGTCAAACCCAACGCTAGAATGTAATTGTCCTTTAAAAAAATAATAATAATAAATAGTGTATGTGCATGAACTCAAGCATTAATCCCTAAGCAAATACCTTGTATTCCTTTATTAGGCATTTCTCTGCATTTTCAGTGATCTCACCAATTTTGTGGAAGTGAGCACTTTCCAATTCTTTCATATTCTCACAAGAAGAAACGATTACAGAACAAATTTTTTCACTTGTTTCACGGTCAACCCTCAGTGATTCTGCAACAGAGTCAAATAATTTATTTATTTTTTTAAAGTGTTAAGCATGAATTAAAAAATTCATTTCTAATAGGCAACACTGATAAGAAGTTCGATATCATAGTTCCCAATTATTCCTGCCATTGGAGCATCATAGAAATTCTATTGCTGGTGCAATGCGTGATGTCAAATTTGTTTGAACCATGATACTTACCATTAATTGAGGAAAGAAGGCTCTCGTTTGCAACTTCTGCTTCTTCAATTGTTGACGAAACGACAGAAAAAAACTGCGATCGTGTAACTTGATTGGCTTCCAACCCGCCCCTATATAAAATTTATTGATGGAGATGTAACTATCAATCTAAAAAGAAAACAGAGTGGTTACTGTTTGATTTTGACCCTTTTTCACTTGTTTTCCGTTTTTCTTCTTTCCTTCTCTATAAAAATGAAAACAAGTGAAGAAGAAGAAGAACATGTTTGGTTTAGAGTATGTTTTGGAAAACAATAGGAAAAAAAAATGAAAAATATTTTTCAAACCAAACAGCACCTATGAGTAGGGACGGACTCAGAATTTGGGATTCGCTTGAGTTGATATAAGATTTTGTCATGAAAGAAAAAGTCTTGGGTTGGGCTAGACTAGGCATAGACTATTTTCAAATGAATTTTTATCAATTTAACTTGGACTAGGCTCAACTGAGTGTAGAATTATGGTCTATACTCTAAGTGCTAAAAAATTTTCAAATATTTCACCCGAGTTATAGCCCACCCAAAGCCCAAGTGCAGTCCTGCCCCTGCCTACGAGATGGACTTACTTGATAATGGACTCCATGGAGTCGACATTTCTTCTCTTCAGAGTGGAAAGGGATTCTTGAGCATCCCTCCATTCTTCGGAAACCATTTTTGCCTTTGCCATACTACATATAGGTAACCAATAACAAAGACGTGAAATCATAATATCATGCCTCGGCAGGTATGAATATAAAGGAAAGTGAAAAGTTAATTAACAAAATCAATTCATCCCAACTATTGTCACGAATGAACTGTACCAGTGTTTAAGGCCTTGTTCTAGGCCATCCTTCCGGCTTTCTACGGCAGTTGTATCCTCCACATATCGTGCGTCGGTGTTCCGGATATAATTCGTCCATTCTTCTTGGAGTGAAGAAGTCAGAGATTGAATATTTGACATTTCCTGATGTAGCTGGCTGGTTCTACGAGCAGTGCTTTCTTGAAGGTGATCCACTGCAGTTTGGACCTAAACACCCAGAGAGATGCTTGAGCAAGAAAGAGAAACGCTTGAGATGAAATTGCATGATTAATGAAATAATCAAATTGAAGTACACAATCAAGTTATGATATAAATATTATGTCTGTTTCATTTAACAAAAAGGTTAGCATAGGAAGTGGAAGTTGCATCTTGCGCCTCACATTTTTCTTTTCAACAATGTCCAATTGCAAAATATTTATGCCTTTGGAAGAAATGAAAAAAAAGACAGAATTAAGCAATAACAATCCTGTGAATAGATTCATAAATGCATATGTATATGTGTATGTATATATCAGCATAGTGATAAAAATATGAACACACAAATTAGTGATCTAGTAGTAATATGAAAAGATATATAGAAGAGAAGATGGAATGAGAACCAGATCTTTCTTCCTGGCATTTGAACTTGCTAAGAGCTCTGCCACTTTATCCAATAGTTGCCTTTGTTCTTTAGCAGCATAATCCTACAAATGCAGTTTAACTGCTCAAAATGGCCGCAAGGTATCCATAGAACACAAACAAAAGTTTCATGTTGTTGAGTGACCAATTGTCCTCAGAGCTTAAACTATAAAGAAATGAGTTTGTAAATGTATATCAAACTATTTTAACACTCATTTTCACATGCGACCTGTACTCACGCATAATCAAATTGAATCAAACAACGTGCACCAATACAAATTGATTAGAGAGCACAAGAACAAGTGAGGAATAAATATTGATAACGAGATTTGAATTCAGCACTCCCGAAACAAAGTTCTGATATCATGTTAAGTCACAATTGTCACAAAAAATTAAACTATTAGTAAATGGACCCAACAATATATATATCAAGTTATTTCAACACATCTATGACAAGAAATTAACCTCAAACTTCTTTCCAAGTGAACATAGTTCCTGGTCATTAATTGTCTTGGATTCCTCCACTAGAAGTGCTAGTTTCGACTGGTGTGCACCTAAAGTCATTAAGAAATTCACCGTAACTCTAGAAATTGACTGAGCCATCTGTAATGTTCTGGAATGAGCCTGATGGGTAAAAAAAATAACCAGCAGGAAAAGTGATTAACTTTTGTTCGGAATATCTAAAAAGTAAGGAATTAATTTGATAAAAGAAAAAATAGTCTCAAAAATATCCAATGTCTAAATATGGATCTAATTTAGTAAGTGTGCGTGAAAGTCCCAAGTCCCACATGGCTTAGTATTAAGGCTTTGCTCTCCATATAAAAGCCTTGGACAACCTTTGTCTCGTAAGTTGGTTTTCAAGGCGAGTTAAGCTAATGGATTCTTCAACATTTCAATATACAAAGCACAGCCTTCTCTCACATCACTCCACTCTTCATGTGAGGGGAACTTGGGACTTTGCTCACAACAAGAAATCCCAATCACAAACCTCATGTTGCTGTTGTGCAAATGCAGCTATCTTTTCCTCTTGATCATTGAGGTTAGTTTCTAGATCATCGATTATAGCATCAGCTTCTGAAGCAATATTCCTGAAAAGCTGTTCAGAATTTAGGAGAAAAACAATAACGGGGAGATGTAAAATATCAGAGGACTCACTTATTTGAGAAACACTACTTACATCCGCAAGGGAATTTGAATGGTTTGATACTTCTGAATTCAAATTACCAAGAGCCAAATTTAGATTTCCATCAAATTCTCCAGCTATTACGTCCAAATGCTTAATACCAGAACCATAAGCGACCTTCAGCTTTACGAGCTTTGCTTCAAGTTCTTCAGTAGCCTACAATGAAGTAAAAAAAGGACTGAGTTTTCAGATCCGACTTGGGTTGGCTTCAAAAGTTACTAAAATCATGGTCAAAGAACCAACGAGTTTTTGGCTTCATTGGCAACCAAATTATACCAGCACGACAATGAATTAATCGTTTACCCTGGCCTTTGTGGATACAAAGAGTTGGGTGTTTTCTTCTAATACTTTAAGTTGCTCCGCCTGTTGTGCCACAGAAGCGGCTACAGTTCTGTGTAAACCTTCGAGCTGCTGAGCTAATTCAGGATAGAAGTTCTGGACAAGGACTCTGTTCCCGTTTATCATTTTATTTTTGCGTTCTGCTTGCCAAAAAATAGCTACCAATATCAAAGGAACGATTCTTTGACAAGTTGACAAAAAAACATGCTTAACTATTAACAAAAAGAAAAGAAAACAAAAGAAAAAAAATACGAACCAATATCGGCAAACAAGCCGGGTACCTCTGATGCTGCCTTCACCAACTCAGCACGGAGTTCAAATGCTCTTTCTGTTAGTGCTTTCTCTGAAAAAAAAAAAAAAAAAATCAATGTCAAAGCCTGGAAACTCCACTCAAATGAAAAAGAATTAATTACAACATCAGTAAGTGCGGTCATTCATTGCAAAGACAAAAAATTATACAGTACTCCACAGAAAGAATACACTGGTGCTCCCTTTGGATAAGTACAGATTTTAAATCAATGGGTTTTGAGATTGAGGGGGCGTTTAAAGTGATAGAAAGTGAGATAATTTGTGAGTTTGTAATTGGTGCAGTGAGATAAAAAGGTAATAACTTTTAGAGATTTTCATATATTTTTAACGTTTTCCATTGCGCCAAATACCCCCCGAATCATATTAAAATATAAATAAGAGAGTTAATTTATATAATAATACATGAAAGTTTTTTAATAATTATTGCCAAAATAGTGGCGAAATTACTTTTTAAAATAGTAGAGCTACTATTACAAATGATTTCAAATAACTACTTTTTCGCAGTGATTTCAAATTTATCATAATTTATCGTGTTAAATTATTCAAATTCATGATGAAATCTTTATCTAAACTAACAAAATTATATTTAAGTAATTCTCCTTATATATAATTAGCACAAAATCTCTTGATTTCAAATCCATAAATACAAATATAAATGACACCCAGAACAACTTTAAGGTTGTTGGTCCATTTTCTGAAAACTGAAACTCAGAATTGCAGTGTCTTTCTTTTGACACAACAAGAGTAGAACAGGAATGCCATGTTTGCATCAGAAAAAACTGCAAAATTATTATGGAATTATACTCACCGGATCCGAGGAGATTAAAAATTAAGTAGTCCTTTTCTTGAATCGTTTCCTTTGCGGGTATATACCTTTCTTCTAGATCAGTAAAAGCTTGCTCAGTTTGTTCAATTTTTCTCTGCAGGTAAGAACGTAATATATTGTACTTTAGCCCCCAATGAAAAGATAAGCCACACAAAGGGCTTTTTAATTGTACACCAGAAATTTGAGAATACCTGAGTCCTTTCAAGCTCTTCGCTTAGTTCCGCAGCCAACTGTTGCTGATAAAGGTAAAGCTCCCGAAGCTCCATCAGTTGCTGCTCAAAACTTATAAACTAATTTATCAACCCTCTACAACATATTGGAAAATTCACTTTAGGCCCATAAATTCCCCAAAAGGATAATTCTTACCTTGTTCGTAAACTCTAACTCAAGTTCCAGGCGCTCTATTTTCTCAACCATCACCTATGCGGGAGAAAGATCAAAGTTGAACAATGCCCAGTTCATTCTACCACTCCATTGTTGTTTTTCATATGAAACAAGAATGGCATAATCTCATGGCTATATGGTTAGAATGCGAACCTTCTTGGTGGCTTCTTCATCCAGGTAACGTTCTCGTGGTATATAGATTCCATTCTTCTCCCTTGAAGCCTGCAGCTCTGGTGACATATACCCAAAGAGATGGATACATTTAAATTAATACATGATCTAAGGATATAATTTACCAGCACACTGTTATTTTGTTAGACAATAAAATACTAATTACATAATTCAAGGCAGAAGTGTTCAAAAACCTTCCTTGAGACGGTCTATCTCTGCATAAAGATCTTTGATCAACACAGACTTTATCACCTTTTGATTAACCTAAAAGTAGTCAAAAATAGAAACCGTAACGGGTGGATCGATAGAAGATAAAAAGTGTCCACGGACCACATCAGCAAACAATAATGCAGATCACTATACTAACCTCTGGTCTATTCCTGATGTTTTTGGCACGGTGTGCGTAATCAAGTGTGCTCAGTGTTTCTTCCAAACAGTGGATTGATGGTGAGATGGTGGCAATTATGCAAGTCTTTGTTTTCCCACCTAATGAATCCCTTAACAACCTCGTTAATTTGCTATCCCTGGTGTTCCAAATTAAATCTATCAGTAGTCCCTACTCATTCTGGGTTCTAGCATTATATTCTGTATTCCCACATATTGTTTTGTGAACTGATTTCGTACCTGTATGGAACATGGGAAGAGTGCTCAACAAGTGCATTAATCACACGACCAAGAGTAAGCAGGCTTTTATTGATCTCCCCAGCTTCCCTTGCTCTTCCCTGTATGGAATATATCTCGACTGTCAAAACTCTTTCTTGTTATATTTACACCACCGAGAGCATTCCAAAGACCAAGGAAAATGAAAGCGTGTACCTCTCTTGCACCAGAGCGTAATATATTTTCGGAACCAGCAAGGTCGACGAGATTCAATTTTCCACATCTGATTAGCTCGACTCCCTCCGAAGTACTCTCCCTGGTATGAATTGTGACGGAAAATATTGAGTGAGAACGATTACTTTGTTTGTTGAGAAGAGTCTCCGCCACATGTTTCCTTGCGGATCCTTCCTCTAAAATTTTATGTATTTCATCTGCAGTGTGTACTGTGTGCTCTTCTAGGCCTCTCATAAAAACAGCCCCCTTGCCGTCTTCCATGAGGGATATTGACTTCCTCGATTTGTCATCCAAGCATTTCGAACCTTCGTTAGGGGCCAAAAGATCTGTAATTTCCTCATTGTAAAGCTCCAGAAATGCAACTTTCACAGTATACTCGGAATTTTGAGATTCAAGAACATCAAAAATTTGCTGGACAGATCTTGGGATAACCCCTACATTGCTGTCAAATTCTCCGTTCTACAAACAGAAAAAAATTTAAATAAACAATCAAACGAAAAAACAAAAATATGGATCCATCACATGCATAAGAAATCAATAAACATATGCCAATGATGATAAAAAAAAAAAAAAAAGAACCTTTTCTTTTCTTCTTTCTCCCTCCATTGTATAGGTTTTCCCGGTTCCTGTCTGACCATACGCAAAAATAGTGCAATTATAGCCCTCGAGAGTTTGGTTAACTATAGGGGCAATTGCTTGTTCATACAATTCCTTCTGCTGGGATTTTGGACGAAATACCTGCCCAAGTTAATTCAACTCCTTACAGGCCAGAAAACTGGTGAGGTTCCAACTAAAACAAAAGCAAGAATAACAACCGACCTTGTCATATACGAAGGTCTTATCTATCTGCTTATTAGCTATGTTTTGGATTACAGACACTTCTCGCCTATGCTCGTCACAAGAAATTGCTAAGGGTGTTCTTGCCTTCTTTTCATCCTCACTCAGTGGCCTAAAAGACAAAGCATCAATGGCGACTATTAATAAGCATTTGAATTTAATTAATTTACTGCGATCACGAGTGATAAATCTTCCTCACCTGCAACGAAGAACAACCTGCACATTCACCCCCCTATCTTTATCGATCTTACTCGGGCTACCATCGCTCGATCGTGAATCTCTGCCGGACTTGTCACAAGACCATAAAGTTTGGGGCAATGAGAGGGGGACCAAACTTCCCCTCCTATGTACATGTGCCTTTGAATTATCCATAAATGATGGTCTATTAGAACCCCCTTTTTTCCCTAGAAAGCCAATGAAACAGAAGATTTAGAACTAAAATACATTACCAATGCAAAGCAACTATTGATTTGATCCTTAATGTTGAAAATATGAAAGAATATACAGTGCCATACTACCAGAAAAAGTTCAGCAGAATGATTTGGCAATTTTCAAGACTTGATGCTTTGGAAAGAAACAACTCATTAAAGAAGCCTTTTTGTTGCATAAATGACATTGCCATATCATTCTGGTAATATTTTTGGGCAACAAATTATGTCAGAGAAGCATTTGAAAATCCATGAGTTTGAAAGATAGATTTAAGACGATTCAATATAGAAATTTCTGAATTTTCTACGTAGAAAAATGATAGATTGAAATGTAAAAACATTGGAAATTAGAAGGAAGATATACAAAATAAAGAGTGGGTGATTACCAACTAAAGATTGTGCAGAGAATTGAACAAATAAGTGTTATTTTTTTGACATTTGGATTGAGATATGAATATAGAAAGACCGAAAAAAAGCTTACGAGGTATTGAAAGGAAGCGGCTGCTATAAGTTACTGGTAGTTGATGGCCGGCTGACTGAGACCTGTTTGGGGGAGAAACGGAGAAAAGTTGCAAGCAGAAGCAGAACAGTGAAAGAAACAAAATAAAAAACAAACGCACTAGCGATCAATTCTAGATGAAAGAAACCACCAGAGAGAGAGAGAGCAATGCAATTACACAAAAGAGTTCCAAAGAAACTGGAGTCTTCAAGAGCGTTTAAGAAGTTTTATGGTGCTTCATATATTTTAGTGGTCGGCCGTTAGGAATCAAGCATTAATTTGACGGAGAAATAAATGAGATTACAAAGATAACCTACATAGAGCAATGTGTCTGGGTTCCGGCTACAAGCTTTAATTATTTTGACTAAATTACATTTTGCACTCTTATTGTTTGGAGTGACTCAAACTAGTGATTTCTAAAAGTAAAGTCGAGATTTTATCAGTTGAGCCAACTCTCAATGAATCACATATCTATCACATGTGATATTTTTTATTAATAAATTTGATAAGAAAAATCAAATTAAAAACTTAACAAAAAGTGCAAGGGTCGAGTTTTATAATTAAAAATAGAAGGAATAAAGTAAAATTATGTATAAAATGTATGGTTATTAAGTGTGATTTACCCTCTATTGTATGGCATTGTTTAACGGTGTATCTAGCTTTTATTTTTATTCTTTTTAAAAGTGAAATAAAAATTCGTTTGATAATTTTATTTTCAATTTTTAGAAAAATAAAAATTATTTTAAAAATTTTTTAAATTAAATTATGAAAATATAATAAATAAAGTTTCTTTAAGTTTTATTTTCTTCCATAACTAAGCAGCTACTAATCACAATTATCACTAATCACCACCCAGCCACCCCCTCGGTCGCTTGCTACCAATTATTTTCGGCAATCACCAATTGCCGTCGACGGCCACCCCTTCCACTATCAGCGGCCATCATCTACCTCCGACCACCCACCGGCTTCACCGTTGGTAACCATCCATCTCCGGCTATAGCAAAACATGAAAAAAATTTTTTCAGAATTTTACCATAGAAAGAGCAGTGAGGTCAATTTTTTTTCAAACATACGATGTGAATTCCGGCAATGTAGTTGAACTCTCATCTTGATCTGAACGACAGTAAATCTTTGCGCAAGAGGAAGGCAGATTACAAATTTTGTTCTTCATTTATGGAAAAAAAAAAATCTTAATTGATGCAAGAAGACCCTTTAATTACAGTTAGTGTCTTGACGTTGGTCTCCAGATTTTTGCCTCCCACCTTTGCTACTGAGGAGAAACCCTGCTTCTCTACTTTCAATCAACTTCTCATAGTGTGGGGTGCGTTGGTTCAAAATGCTTAGAGAAGAGATGATGTGTCTATTACTTGCCCAGGTGGAGGACGGTTGAGAGTAACAATGACATTTCACTGTCTCAGTTAACACCGTTACGTATCACACCCCTTGATCACGCATGAGAAGGTTGTAGTTGTAACGTCTTTTTAAGTAAGGGGGTAAAGTTATATATGGGGATAGGTTGAGGGAGGTCTAAGTCATTTGCCCAAAGATTTAATTTGAAATTAATTTGAAATTACAACGATACCCTCCGTGGAAGAATGCATTAGGGGTACAACCTTCTATTTTTTACGTTATCAAACTATGCATTTTACTAGGTTGAGATAAGTATTGCTTCTCAATTTGAATTTTAATTGTGTTTAAGTTGCTCAATTTGGGGAGGGAAACATGACTTACTGAATGGTTAATTATATTAATTAAGTTATTGGGATTTATTTGATTGTTAATTTCAGAATATTAGATGGTATTTGATTTATTTTTCTGTTTTCTGTTTTCATTTTATGTTTTAAAATTTTCAAAATAAAGAAATAGAAAATGCTCTATTTTCATTATTTTGAAAATTTTCTTATTTTGGATTAAAAACTCTCAAAACGATTTTTTGTCATTTTTCATTTTATGTATAAATTCATTTTCTATTTTCTAAAATAAATTTTGAAAACACAAGTGACTAAATGCGTTTTGAGTTTTTTCCTTATTTTCAAAAGCGTAAAATAGAGAATGAGTTCAAAACGAAAAATAGAAAAAAAGAAAAAGCCTAATCCGAATAGTTTGAATATTAAAAAAAAAATTACATTAACTAATGGTGTGAATCTATGAATTATAACTAAATATGTGTGAATCTATTCCCTTAATTGAATTTTGAGATAAACCTTTTTTTAAAAACAATGGAATACTAATTTAAATTATATAGTTGTAAGTGATTAGTTAATCAAAAAAATTTATTAAAATTCTTAAATAAAGTAAAAAAAAAAAGTAAACATTTATACCTTCTTTTGGAGTTTATATATATATATATGTGTGTATATATTTTTACACCCACAAAAAAAAAAAGAAGTCTCCACATAGACTTTAAACCTTTGCCCATTATGTGAATTGTTGGATTTTATTTTTATTTTTTAAAAAAATCAGAAGAATTTTGTCTAAAAAATCTGAGAGAATAGAAATAAGAATTAGGATAACAATTTATGTTTACATGTCGTATTCAAGTTAATAATTGTATTTATTTTTATTAATTCTTAAATATATCAAAATTTAATAAATATATAAAATAAATAATTTATTTTATAATTCAGTTAAATTTATATTAATTTTAAGATATGTTCTATTTAAATTTTTTCACAGTAATTTTTATGATTTTATTGCTATGGTAAGTCATGACGTATTTGGGTGGTGTTCATCATGTTGTATCCTTACTTAAATGAATTTAAAATAAAATAAAATAAAAAATATGAATTAATTTAATTATTTTTAATTTGCCAAATTTCATGCCTTAACCCTTTTTTGGATCTCCACCGTTTCTTTTCAGTCCTCGACAAAAAAATTATCCAGAACTAAGGCACGACTTTCGAAAGATTGACACCGTCAAAATCGAATTTCCCCGTGTTTTCATCTTGGGTGCGAACTGCGCCCCCTGCGTACCATAGACGCGACTGACGTTGGAAGAGAGCGCGAACCGATCATCAACCATTCTCTTTGTTCCTTTCTTCTTGCAGCTGCAAAGGAGGTCTCCCCTCTCCGATAACCGCCACAACACGAGTCAGGACCCGTTGCCGTCGGGGACCGGAGTGATTGCTGAACGACCCATCGATTGATCATTTCAGTCGATATCCGAAGGGGCACCGAATCGCCATGTCGTTACGGCGTCGACTGAATTCTGTGGCTTTTCATTTGTTTCTGTTGTCTTCGATTCTTCTGAGCTGGTTTCCAGGTAATTCTATTTCGCAATCTAGGTTTTTTTTTTTTTTTTTTTTAACTGGTGGTACAAATTTGAAATGAATTTCATTTATGTGAATCCAAGTTTCGTACTTGATTGCAATTTTTCTTTTCTTTTCCAGAATATATGAATCGAATTGTAAATTGTTAGTGATTATGTTTGGTTTCAGTGCTTTGGAAGACAATATTCTCCGATTTATTAGTGCTTTGAATTTCTAATTTGGTGAACATTAGGTGTTTGTAACCCCCATCATGGTTAAATTGTTTTTTTGGATAGTTGTATAATCTATGTGTATTCTTACTTTATTGGAGAGATTGAATTGTATTGGACTGGAGAGATGACATTGATTGAAGCTCAGTGAAAATTACGAGGGTCGGTGGTTCGAGAGGTTATAAATGGAAACTGGGTTTGCTTGTCATTGGTTTTTTTTTTTTTTGGGAGATGAGAACCATACTAGTCATTGCTTTTGCGAGAGATTTGACGTATTTACGAGAATAGGTGCAAACTGGTTTACTGTATAAATATATTTAATTAATAAAAATTGTTTATTCAGTAAACATTTTTAATTCACATGAAGAGGTAAATTCATTTACTGTGTAAACGATTTTGAGTAGATTCATTTACTTTATAAATGATTTTAGGTCTGCACTACCGGAGGTCATCCATGCAAATTTAATTGGTAAATTTAACTTGCTGTTCTCTCTCTATCTGGCATCCTCCCTCTATAAACTACTTCAGGTCCTTTAACTTGCTTTCTTTCTCTCTCTTTTATCTCTATCTAAGTCATTTACGCAGTAAACGATTAAAAATGTTTACAGAATAAATGATTTTTATTAATTAAATAATATGTTTACACAGTAAACGAGTCAAATCTCTTCCTATTCCTGTATTAATTCCTCTCAACATGCTAGTGTGGTTCTTTGTATTCATTCCTCTCTACATGCTAGTGTTGTTCTTGCATCCACACAAATTTAATCGGTAAATTTAACTTGCTTTCTTTGTCTCTCTTTTCTCTCTCTAAATCGTTTAATGAGTTTACCTCTTCACGTGGGAGAGAGGATGTGTTGCGGTTCAATTCTAAAGGGAGGTCAGGAATGGCATTGAAAATTGTAAAAATAAATGTAGGAAATAAAGAATGCAGGAGGTGTAAATGGATTTTTTATTTGTAGTTATTATGTGTAAAGATAATGGATTTTTAACTTTTTTACTTTAGTCTAAATTATGAGGGATAAAAGGTCATTTTTTTTTTTTGGTACTTATTATGTGTAGAGATAACGGATTTTTTAACTTTTGTACTTTAGTCTGAATTATGAGGGATAAAGGGTCATTTTTTTTTTGGGTAGTTATTATGTGTAAAGATAACGGATTTTTAACTTTTGTACTTTAGTCTGAATTATGAGGGATAAAAGGTCATTTTTTTAAGTTTAGGGGTATTAGTGATTTTCACTTTTATTTTTTAATCCCCCCCCCCCTTCATGATAAAAGATTCTCTCATTGTCTTTAATAATTTAATAGAGCCTGTGGGAAAAAAGTGAATTTCTAGAAGAGGGGGGTGGATTATGATAAAAGAAGTATTTGGGGAGTCTTTTGCTTTCCTCTCTCTCATTGTCTTTAATAATTTAATAGCGCTTGTGGGAAAAAGTGAATTTCTAGAGGCTTGGAAAGGATCTTAATTTGGATGATGTTACACAAGTACAGTGGTGGTTAGCAGCCAACTTACTATAATGAGTTTGTGAACACTGATTACAAACTGTGAGAAATCAAGTACTTACTCTTCATGAATATTCTTTCCAGTTGGTCTAAGGAGCTCCTTTTGTTTATTCTTCTGATGACTGGAATTAAGCATGACAGTTGTTCCTGTTTATTACGTTTTGTTGGGGGTGATGGAGGATTGCATGCTCGAATTTACTTACCAGATGAAATACAGTTAGGTTAGATCATTAAGTTGTCCTTTTAATCAAAGAAATTGGTACCTATTGTTACATTTCTAACATTTATGGTCAATTTTAAAATCAAGCAATTTAAACTACTTTCTTGAGGTTATTTGAGGAGTATTGCTCTGAACATTTTCAATTCCATTTCCACATTCATGTTCCTTGAGATAATTGTTGATAAATGTTTTTCTAGTACATTCAGTGCAGTAGTACATTCAATGCAGTAGTCTTGTTGGTGACTATTCTATTTATCATTGTTATGTTTTATCACATATTTTCTTATTTTGATTTATTTGTTTCTCTTTTTTTTGGCAGGATCCATACTGTCAGCAGTTGTCACGCTTGATTCCATGGAGATTTTTCGAACGCATGAGTTGTTCGGAGATAAACCAACGGTTTACTTTCAGTGTAAAGGAGAGAACAAGACTTTTTTGCCAGATGTGAAGAAAAAAGACATTTCTTATGCATTTAAGGGTGAAGAATCTTGGCAGGTCTCATGCTGACTTAATTGTGTCCAAATATTAGGCTGGTTTTTTTCCATTAGCGATTCTTTGACTAAAATTATTATAAATATAATTATAAAAAAAATATTAGAAATATACTTGTATTAAATTGTACGTAATATAAAAAATGCTTATAATGCAAGGCTAGGATACTGTAACAATCCGAGCATTCTTCAACCTAGAGGTTTACTCAGTCGTTAACTTCAAGGCCCCATGGATTAGTTGAGATGTGTGCAAGCTAGTCTGGACACATTGAGTTAGCAAAAAAACAATCTGAGCATTGTTTTGGGTTTTTTATGAATGCAAGTCCCATTTTGGGATAATCAGTGAGCAATCTTTTTGGTTTCTGGGGAAACCGAGTGACTCCTTTGTCCTGATTTTCTTCTTCCTCACCTAGTTAAACGTAATTGCTGACATAAATGTAAGAGATTGTCTTTAAACAAAAATTCCTTCACATGCACATATGTGAAAGAATTTGTTGGACATTTTTTTTTTATTTTTTTGGGGTTCCTACATCGCTTTTGTCATTGATACTAGGAAGCTGGCTATGCTACATTGCCTGCTTTGGAACTTTATATATATATATATACACGATGCACAACACACTATAAGGCATACCCAGTGGGAGGCTACCTTCCACTTTAAATTCTTTTCATCATTTTTGTTTTGGTCCCCTCGGAAACAGGTTAAGATCGATTCCTCTGTTTGAGCTAGTGCTGTTTTTCCCTCCAAATTTTGAAAACATAGATAAACCCATGTCCATCTGCACTAGATGAGTGTGTGGCATCTTTCGTTTCTAATTTTGAGAGAAAAATTCAATTGTTTCTCTATGTTTGAGCTTCCACGTGAAGTCCACTCATTTGGTTGATGTATCTATAGTTGCTAACTGTCTAAACCATGTGTTTGTTGGTTCATTTGTTGGATTTGCTTTGATAATTGTATGATTTATTACCCTAAAGTTAAGCATGGATAATTCCTTTAGTTGAAATCTTTATTCTGTGTTCCAGCCTTTGACAGAATTTGCAAATAAAAAATGCAAGCGATGTGGGTTCTACGAGGAAGACTTTTTAAAAACAGACAAATTTGATGAGTGGGAGTTTTGCCCTTCTGATTTTAACAAACCAAATGGAAGATATAACCATTTCGAAGATAAGGAGTTCAACGCCACATTTTTGTGTTCAGAGTGCGTGCCTCTTGGAAGTGGTGAGTATTTTTATTTTCACATTTTTTTTATTTTACCATCGTTTCTCTTACCACATTTCATGCAGTTGGTCCAGACTACGTTATGAGGCTGCATTCCAAAATTGATGGGGGTGGTATAAGAAATTAGGAACAGTGAGACAGTTTATTGGAATGACCTCATTATATCTTATCTGAATAAATTCTGTAGACTACCATTTTTGGTTCATCCTTTGTTTCTTTAATCTTCTGAAAGCAAATAGTACATAGTTAGCTGTGCCAAGCCAAGCTCTGCACTGTTACAACTTCGTTAATTTAATAAATGAGCTCAAATTTTGTGTAAAAACTTGGCTCGTTTACTAAGTAAATGATTCTAGCCAAATTCGACCTTTGTGCAAGGCAAGCCTGAACTGTTCATGATCGACAAAATTTATTTGTAGCTCTACTTGGAAGGAGACAATTTTCATATTTTACAATTTGCTATGGGAAAAATAAATATAGTTTACTAGTTGATTATTTCTAATGTTTTAATAACTCAGTGCGGTATTTTCAATCATTTTTAATCCTTTGAATTGATTGGTATTGTAGTGCAAGTATAAATTTTATATTATGAGATAAGATTGTTCAAATAGTAATTACTAAAATAGAAATGATTCAGTTCAAAATTAAATAAATTGTAATGTAATTTTTAGAATGAAAAATACATTATAACGTAAATACAAAAAAATAATGTATTGTTACATTTTAAATGCATATTATTTAATTGAGAATTACTATTTGCACTCCACTTTTAGTTTTTTGCACTCCATCTTCTCTCACAATGAATAATACTTATTTGGAGTGCAAGAAACTAAAAGTGGAGTGCAAATAGGCTCACTCTATTTAATTATATATAAATATTAAATGAGTTAGAGCTCTTAACGAGTTGAGTTGGGCAATGTTCAAGCTTGGCTCGTTTATTAAATGAGCCTAATTTTTATATTCAATATCGGTTTATTTATTAAATGAACAAGTCGAGCCCAAATCTATTCATGAATAACTCAGTTCATTTGTAGCCCTACATAATTGATGTTCTAACATGAAAGTGGTTGGATTTATATCAGTAGGATGGCTTGAAGTCTCACGGTTTCAGAAAGTTAAAATAAATAAATACTAGTTTGGCTGCACATACATGACCATAAATGGTGTTCCCTAGAGCCTTGGCCTAAAATTGGTTCACAAATTGGGTGTTGGAATTTTGCTTAAAATTGGTTCACAAATTGCCTAGAAGTCTTAAGGTTTTCAGAAAGTAAAGATAGAATGCTGTGCATCCACAGGTGGTGTGGCCTAGAGCCTTAGCCTAAAATTGGGTGTTTGAACTTTGCTTAGAATTGGTCCATAAATTGGCTAGAAGTCTTGGCCCCTATTTGTTTTGAGAGAAAATCAGTAGGAAAGAAAAGGGTGAAGGAAAAAGGGTAGGAAGAATTATTTTCCCTTGTTTGGTTTGGAGGGAAAATGTGAAAGAAATAAAAAGAGGGGGGGGGGAATTCATCTCCACCCATCATTTTTCTTCCATCCATTTTTTAGAGGAAAAGGGGAGAGAATGAGGGAAAGAAGATGGGGGGGGGGTGGGAGAATGCCTTGTGCAACTATATTTGATCATTCAATATTACATGGGCATCCACACAAGCCCTTAACTATAGACCATTTCCATTATGGTGCTCTTATGTAGCAAAATCCTTTTTGCTTTCTGAACTTGTATTTGCACAGGTGTGCTCATTCTTGTATACGTTCACTTGTTTGTGCATTCCAATACTTAGTATATTCGGTTATATTAATAATATATATATATATATATATATATATATATTATAGTAACTGTATTTGTCCATAATTATGTAGATTCAAATCATGCCTCTGCTTCACATAACGGAGGGAAGGGAATGCATTGGGCTCTTGTGATAACAATCAGCGTTCTGGTTTCGGTTGTTTTTGTTCTGGGACTGGTGGCTGCATACAAGTATTGGCAAAAGAGGAGGCGGCAACAAGAGCAGGCCCGGTTTCTAAAACTGTTTGAAGAGGGCGACGACATTGAAGATGAATTGGGCATTGGACCTATTGGTGGTGTGATTTGAGAGCTGGCATCTTATTTAGATACAGCATTACCCAAGACCTTTTCTTTTGTATAGCAATGCTGGTTGAACTGCAAGAGGGGAAAAAGAAATAGCTGAGGTTTTAGTAGTTCTATAGTTCCATGTGTATAATTATATTTTAATGTAAAATGAAAGTTTGATGCCAATTGGGAATGGTTTATGTTGCTCGTGAGATTTGTTCATATATGTGATTCATATGGAGGTGTACAATTCGTACTTGAGTAATTATGTCTTGGAAAAGGTTAACAGTGAAGATAAATGCAAATGAATAGATGGTTGTGCGTATAGAGATTGCATATTGTTTGTGCCCAGAATATTGGCGGGACAAATTTCTAGGGCTGATATTTTTTAATTTTACTTTTGATGTGAATCATCGGATTTTAATTTAACGACTCACAAAATCGATGTCATGGGATAATGTTAATCCCCTGAATCCATTAAATTGAAGCGATGAATGGGTATTGAGTCATGAAATTTGGGTCTACAGTGCATTTTTCACCGTAGAAATCGAATTCAACATCTAATATAAATACTCCATAATCCTATAATAAAAATGCACTACAGATCTCAAAATTTTTAAGCTTACTTTTGATGTGAACCATTCGCTTTTAATTCAACGGTTGATTAGGTCGATGTCACGGATAGTCTAAGATTTAATAGCCTTCAAATACGTTGTTATCAACGTATGTGAAGGTTGTCATTTGCTTAAAAATAAAATAAAATAATATGCAAAGATAGTCACATGCCTTGAAATGTAGATCAAGGCATTGTCACTGTAGTAGTGAAGTTCAAACCTTTTGCGAATATTTGACTTTTTGGCTAAGTTTAAGAGAGTGTTTGGTATATCAAAATCAACTAAAATTCACAAATTTTTATCAATTTATGATACTTTCTTTCATTCAAATTTCATCAAATATATCACTTTTACATCAAATTTTTATATTTTTGTTATATTTTTTTATTATCTAAACATCATTTAAATGTCACGCGCACGTCTATATGATGTATGCAATGAAAGAATTGATTTGTTTTTTGTGTTTTGTTTTTATTTTTTTAATAAATTGATAGTATCCACAATTTCATAGAAGTAATGGAACCATAAGAAATACTTGGCTGGCTTGATCCTTTAAAAAAATATTTGGCATTAAAATTTAAACTCATGGCACTTATTTAAGAAAGTTGAAAGGTTAGTGAGAAGTTACAAAGTATTTGGGACACATGAAAAATTATTAAAAATCACATGAAAATAGAGTGAAAAATTGCTAAGAGTTACAGATTAGTTGGAGTAAGAAGTTAATAAAAATTACAAATTAGAGAAGAGTTGCAATCAATTTTCCTATTTTTGGTCATCATGACTAATATATTTATTTATTTATTTATACTTTTCATTTTAATACAAATAAATTTAATACAATTAATTTTAATGTTTTTCACATTCCACACACCACAATTAAATTCTGTCCGTTGGGTAAATTATTTCCTAAAGTGACAAGCCACTTTGGGTTTACATTTTTAGTAGATCCATATTCATATCTATATTTTCATATAAAAATCCACAAATTTAAAATCCTTGCAACAAAGTGATAGTAAGTTGCACCGTTTGAATATTAATATATATATATATATATATATATATATATATATATATATATATATTTTAAACGAATACCAAAATTCATAATCTTCGAGTCTCTGTGAATCTAGTATCGTCGGACAAATTTATATCAAAACTGTAATACAAATGTTGTTGATGCAAAAATTCAAATAAAATAATATAAATACATAAAATATATAAAAAAACATTTTTTTTTTTTTTTACTATTATAGACTAAGCTCAAGCTGACAAATTTAATCCCAAGTCTAACCCTAATAACTAAATGGGCACCCGAAAAAAAAAAAAAGGAAAAATTTCCCAACCCAAAAACATAAGGCGAGGCTTGGGAGAGGGCCTAGGCTGCCGAGCTAGTACTAAAATGTCCACAATTGTCACAACAGAGATCTAGCAATATTTGAAAGAGAATTTTACAAGCAATCCCTTTATTACGTACCATCGAAGCCTTTGCTTCGAGAATGAGAGAAAAGAAACTCAAGTAAACGGGAAAAGGGAAGAGAATGGACATTACTTAATTTTTCTTTATTTAGAAGAGATGAAAAGGGGAATAGAGGATATAGTAAATGATATAATTAAAAATACCAATATACCAATTAAAATATATTTATTGTGATAGACATTTGTAGAAATAATAAAAATATCAAGGGCAAAAATAAAAAAAAAATGCATTTAAAAACCTTTTACACTCATTTCCTCTCAAAATAGGGGTAAAAAAAATTGAATACGGAGGTGAATTTAAGTAAACAAGTCCCCTTCATTTACTTCAGTTTCCTCCTCCCCGAACAACATATATATATATATATATATATATATTTTACCTCTCATTTACTTTCTTTCACTCCTATTATCTCTTTCTAAATAAGAGCTAAAAGGCAACATATACATTAACCTCACCTGTTAACAGAAACTTATCAGAACTCAACAAGAGCAATAGTAAAATCTCAAGCACTTGCAGGAATTGATTAGAAACCAACAATGGCAATGGTAAAACCCGAACCAAGACATTGTCTATCAAAAAAATAAAAAAATTCTCAACCAAGTCATTGTTCCACTTACCCAATTTCTGCATCTCCAAAGAAGGGGAAAAGGCCTTCCGTTGGACAGGGAACTCATTAAATTCTTGACCTTTAATCCATCATCAAAGCCCATGCACAACTCACATTCAAGTTGACTCCAGCAGTTTTGAGTCTCATCCTTCCTTAAAATGTCATTTGCATTAACAATGAGAGCAACACTGTTCACATCAGGTCCAAATGGAAAATGATATGCACCATACAACCTAAAGTAAAACAGATTTCTTCAAAGGTACGAGTATTTCCAGAGTGAGTAACATCACATTCCTAGACTTGGAAACATAATTGTTGCATTAACTTTCTGAAACTTCTTTCTTATATATAACCCCCCACAATCTTTGTTCGTTGGCAAGAAATTCAGGAGGAATTTCTGATAACAAAGGTTGTTCTGCCTGTCCTGTCTGCGATACTTGCGAATTATTAATCTAAAATTCTGAGAATGCAAAAAAGGAAGATGGGTAAAAGGGCATCATCCTTCATGGAAACATTAGAAAACTTGTCTTACATATTGAGAACTATCGAGCCTTGAAGTAAGAATATCACTACATAAATGGCGAGTATTTTCTGACACAATGATTTCGTACTACAATGTCTATACAAAACTATGCAAGAATAATAAAAAAGGGGAAGGCTAATATAGTTTGGCTATGTTGGCCCCATGACATTGATTCAAGATTGTTGTTCAAATGCATTCACACTAATTTAATTCAAAAAATAAAAATGTAAATGTATCTGAACCGTTGAATTTTAATTCAACGGTCCTAGGTGCAAGTCACAGGACTAACATAAGCTATGTTAGGCCCCCCAAATCCAGAATAATATATGAATCTCACTAACTAATAAAAATCATCACCCAAGAAAACTTTGCCTTCCCTGTTCAAACCCTTCATCGTGTGGGGAAAGGAGACTTGGAGAAATTCCCAACAAGAGAGAACCAAAAAATCAACTAGAGCTTGTGCCCCTTATCGCCTGATTAAAGTTATCCAACTCTTTCGATTTGGAACCATATACCAATTTGATTGAATCCCTACAGCAACTGCAAGCAAGACAAAAAACAACGAACCAAAGCTCAGAACTAAGGCTCCATTTGATGACTATGGATTTTAAACGAATAGATTTGAGATAAAACTGTATGAAAATATAAGAGCACGAACAAGCTAAATATTGTAAGAATACATGAAATATTTCTAATAATTACAATTAAAATATTTTTTACGATGATTTAAATTTCATCACAATCTGTCATAATTAAACCACTGAAATTTATATTTAAATTAAAAAATTATATTTAAGTAATCTTTCTTAAATAATTAGCACCTCCCTTGATTTCAAATCCATAAATACAAATGTAACCTAATATTTTTTCACTTAAAAAAAGAAATATCAAGTATTGAAAGGCTTTATAGACAAGAAATGTCCATATGGGAAGTATGGTTTGGCACCTGCATGCGTCCTTGTTGAACCTTTTCTTGCTGACTCCATACAACCTTTGGAAAACTTCAGGCTCCACACGGCAAAAATACGGACGATCTAACACAAATAGCCCATAATCTGTTTTTGAGGGTATATCCAACAAAACTGGGTTGTAGGGTTGCAATGCAAAAAAATGCATTACAATGACTGAAATACATGAATGAATGGTCTTAATTTTCTTATAATGATATGATGAGCTAATTTAATTTAGTTGAAATTAATTTCAAAATAAAAGTAAAAGTTAAAAAGAAATTTGATTAAAAAACAATTAATACACAATATAAAAAATCATCTCTTATTGAAATGCAATTAAATCACGAGAGTTCATCCATTCATTTTAGCTCAGCCCTAAATTACATTAAAGGGCTGAAGTCTCAATATGATTTAATCCACATAAAACATTTTGACTGAATTAATAAATATTATTAATTGAATCGATAAATAAGATTTGTCTGAACTAATAAATGTTGATTAAATTATATATTGAGACTTCAACTCCTGCTGTGCATTTTGCACTGCAGCACCCGAAACTCTTCAGCCCTAAAATGCATTTTTGCATTGTAGCCCTAAAACCCAACAAAATTAAGGTGACATTTAATTTTATTTTTTTTATTTCTTATTTTCTATTTTTGTTACCTATTCCTTGTTTTGAGGTCCTGTTCCATTTTACGTTTTTGAAAATAAGAAAAATAATTCAAAATACATTTCATCATTTGTATTTTTAAATTTTATTTTAAAAAATAAAAAATAGATTTACACGTAAAATAAAAAATTATTTTAAGTGTTTTTTAATATAAATTAAGAAAAATCTCAAAAAAAAAATGAGCTTTTTTTTTTCGTTGTTTTGATATTTTTAAAGCATAAAATATTAAAAACAAAAAAAAGCAATCCAAACGCCACCTCTCTCTTTTCAATGAAGAAATATGCTCACCGGAGTAAATCGAGCATGTTCGCGAAGATTTATTGAAATGTATACACCATCCATCAGGACCTACGAGGCTTCTATAAAACTGAAATTCACGGCAATTTATACGCCATCAATAAATAAATTGATTCACATATATGCAAATAAATATCTGCGTGAACCTGAACATCAGAGGGGTCTTCGAAGATTTCTTCGGGGGTGGGGAAAGAGGGGCCCTTGTCGAGCTTGCAACACGCGCCGCAACCCTGGACGCACTGCCACCGCGGGTCCTTCCTCTCGCCGCCGAAGCCGAGAGGAGCGGCTCCGTCGCTCCGAGTTAGTCTTTCCTTAGGCTTCGCGTTTGCTCTCTGTCTCTGCCTTGGCCGGTTCGCAGCCGACCGGACAGCGGCGAAACACAGCGGAGTCACACGGCGCGAGACATCTTTGGTGGGTGGCGGTGGTGGTCGTAGCGGCCGAAGATAAGACTGGCGGGAGTTGATTTGGGTGGGTCACTACCTATGTCAGTTAGGGTCGGGTTAAACCACCCGAATTCGATTCAATTCTACGGACCCAACTCCATCGGCCTAAAATGGGTATCAAATCCAATTAGTGCTGATAACGTCAAGTTTGGTTGGGTAAAAAAAGATCATTTGCACTTGTTACAAATTAAATTAAACTTAAACACAATTTATAATTGAGATTTAATTTGTACTTGATTCGATAAAATTAAAATATGTGTAAAACAATCAATTTATTTAAACTCAATTCATTTAAAATTCGATTCCAAATCTTAATAAGTGAAATTTATATACCATTTTTAAATTTGATAAAATTTTTAAATCGAATGTAAATAACTTACCATTCATCTAGGCTTATTTATGTCCTTAAGCCCAATCTACGATCTAAAAATTCCATTTGTAAAATAGGTTATGCTGTAAAATGTATACATGGATTAGAATTGTGTCATGCGTGAGAATTGTATAAATTGTTGATGAGGATTGATTTATAAAAGGTTCAATCTTTTTTTTTTTTTTTGAAATATGAATTTTAAAAAATTGATAAATAACGTAATAAAATCATATAATAAATAAATTACACTATCTAATGTAGTTTGTGTGGTTTAAATTATTAATATATGTCCTACCAAGTTTAATTTATTGGCCCTGTTTGGCATGTAATAATTTGATGAAAATATCTAAAAATCTCTATAAATCTCTGTTAACTTTATATCACATCAACTTTTTTCTCTCACTGCACGCATTACGAACTCTCCCCAAACCACAATTTATCTCAATTTATCTCATTTTTTCTTACTCCAAACAACCCCATTATAGGTTCAAGTAATAAAATAATCTCACTTAATTGAATCTTACAAAATATGTTAATTATATATAAGCTTGCCGGAAAAATATAGTATTAAATGATAAATGGATGAATGAAAAATTATGTTGGAAAAGAATACTCTTAAATTGGAAGTGGGAAAACACTTATCTGAAATTGGAAGGAAAACAAAGTTAAGTGGGAAGTAAGAAAACATTTATTCCCCATTACTGAAGGGAGAATAAGACTTAGCCAAAAAAAAAAATGGAAAAAAGAAAGAAAATAAGAATTCTAAGTATTTTATATATAGTTACACTCTTACATTAAAAAGAAAATAAGACTAAATGGGAAGTAAAAAAACACTTATCCCACATTATTGGAAGAAAAATAAGAATTTTGAGTTTTTATATATAATTACATTTTTAGGGTGTAGTAATCAATTAATAAAAATATTGTCTCACGCATTTACGCAGAGGGTACAAATTTAATGTCGCAACGGAGGCCCGACGAATTTTTATCATGTGAAATGCGTAATCTGCAGACACGAATGTCAGACCGAGAAGTGGACTTCGTGACGAGCCCAGTCAGCAGTTACAAGCTAAAGCTTGAAAACGAGGCTTTCTTGCTCAATATTGCAATCATGAATTCGTGATCAACACACCCCGCAGCGCACCGAATGCCCTCACTGACACAAGGGATGCACCACACGAATGCTGAATGAATTCTTTGGCGGTTGAGTATAAAATCAATTGCACAAAAAAAAAAAAAAAAGTACATCTAAGATCGGGCTTTACTACGCTGAAAAATTGAGTATGTTTGGAGTTATATAAAAATATATAAAATAAAATAAAATTATAAAAATAAATATTTCGTAATTCGTGTAATAAGTGAAAAATTTAAATTTTATTATCTCGTAATTCGTATTTGTAGAGATTTGTAAAATTTTATTTTATTTTGTTTAGGTCCAAATGGAACCATTATTTTGTGTGATAATGATGCCATTATGATTTCAATTAATTGATATAAAAATTATGAGGTTTTTGAACTTTAGTGAAAATCATTTGTAAATTACCCTCACATGGGATTATTTTCGAAACCTTACTATTTTGAGTGCGCGATTAAGCCGGTTAAGCAATCAAATCAAATTTAATTGGTCATTTGGATTTGATTTTATTTGATTTTTTGAATCAATAATTTGGTTAGAATTTAAAATTTTAAAAATTAAACGGTTCAATTTGACTTGTAATTTAAAAGATTGGTTAATTGGACTCAATTATATTATTAATATAATTAATATATATGTTAAACATATAAATTTTATAAAAGAACACAAAAAATACTTGATCTGGAGATATATTATAATTATGAAATTGAATTTGTAGAATAATTAATTTTGATTATTTGTAATTTTTTATTTAAAGATTAAGCCTTTTTTAAATTTAATCTAGCTCTATATTCAAAAGGCTTTCTTTTATTTTTTTTTAGGACAAGTAAAAATATTTATATATGTATATATATCATTTAAGATTTATTGTCATGAATCAAACTAAATCGAGTAGCTAGACATATTTATGTGGTATATATATTTTTGTCCTATAAAATTATCGAACCAAACATAATTAAATTAAGGGTTCGTTTGGAATCCAAAAACAAAAAATTAAAAAACTTAAAAAATTTTAAAAATTTTCAAATCCTTCCAATCAAATTTTATCACTTATTATTTTTACATCACATCAACCTCACTTTTTAAAAACTTTTGATTTTTTTTTTACTCCAAACGCCCCATAAAATTACTTAGTGGTTCAATTCAGTTCAACTTATTAGTGGAATAATTTAGTTATGAGTTTAAAATATTTTAAATTAATAACTCAATGTTAGATTTAAGTTTTAGTTCCAAATCTAACACTACTACATCCAAAGTTGAAATTAAACCTAATTAAGAACACCTACTTAGGTGTAGGATTAGGCAGATTTAATTCAATAGTTTTAAGCCTGACCAAACTCCCAAGTAACAGTTTGACAGAAAGAATCTCAAACAAAACCAGGTCCAAACTAGTAAAGAAAAGGAAGAATAAATTGCAGTTTAGACTAACCTTTGGACCAAAATCCCACTTGAAAATCTCAACTATTAGACTATATTTGAAATGACGTGGTTAGTAGGGTTTAATTTTATTTTGTGAGGATTTTTACCACCTCTTGTATTTAGGATTAAGAAAAGATTTTTATTATGAGTTATATTTGATTTAATTTTATCATTTAAATTTTAAGATTTCTATATACACCATTTAATTTTATCACACAATTGCCGACCAAAAATTTGGTCGTTGAAGGGTACAATTTAGTCGGCGAAACTTTTTCTGACCAAACTTATTTGGTCGGTATTTGGTCGGCGAAGGCTCGTCGGAAAAACTTTTTCCGACCAAAAAATCATTTGGTCGGCAAAAAATATTTAATTGCCGACCAATTGGTCGGCAATTGTACACTTTTCCCGACCAATTGGTCGGCAAAAAGTTTAGAATTGAAAATTTAAATTAATTTAAATTTAAATGTGGTGCCACGTGTCATTATTTGTTGACATGTCATCATGCCACATGGCACATTGGTGTAATGCCACGTGTCGATCTATAATTGTGCCACGTGTAGTCTTTATATTTTTAGATTTTTGTTGTTGTTGTTGGTGAGACTTGAACTCATGTCTTCTCTTTGGAAGCTGGCGTGTTTGGCTACTAGGTCAAGCTTTCATTTGTATATATATTTTACATATTTATATATATATTAAAAAAATTTTAACACTTTTACCGACCAATTGGTCGCGAAAAGTTCCCCTTTAGTGACCAATTGGTCGCCAAAAGTGTTAAAATTTTTTCTATTTTTATTTAATTATTTTAACTTTTTTTTAATAATATTTTTTTACACTTTTGCCGACCAATTGGTCGCCAAAAGTGTTAAAATTTTTATTATTTTTATTTAATTATTTTAACTTTCTTTGTAATAATTTTTTTTTACACTTTTGCCGACCAATGGGTCGGGAAAAGTTTCCTTTTAGCAATCAATTGGTCGCCAAAAGTGTTAAAATTTTTATTTTTTACTTAATTATTTTAACTTTCTTTGTAATAATTTTTTTTTACACTTTTGCCGACCAATTGGTCAGGAAAAGTTCGCCTTTGGCGACCAAATTTATATTTGGTCAGGAAAAGTTACCTTTTAGCAACCAATTAGTCGAGAAAAGTTATCCTTTGGCGACTAACATTTTTTTGGTTGGAGAAAAGTGACTATCGACGACTAAATTTATATTTGGTCGAGAAAAGTCACCTTTAGCGACCAAATTTATATTTGATCGAGAAAAGTGGTTGCTGAAAGTGTGATTTGTTGTTATACACGATATAAGTAAGTGAATGAATTTACTCTCATGTTTTATATTTATCTTATTTTTCTTTTCAATCAATAGGGTCAAATTTAATATTTCTTTTAAATCAAATCAAATCAATAATTAAACTTAAATATGCACATGTTCCAAATTAATTTTAAGAGAGAAATTAATGTTTCTAAATGAAATGTTTATTACGAGAATTTAAAATTAAAAATCTTATGTGTCATTTGGTTTGTTTTTTTATTTTTTATTTTTATTTTTTATTTTTTATTTTGATCTCATTTTTTATTTTGTATTTTTAAAAATAAAGGAAACAACTCAAAATTTATTTAGTTATTCATGTTTTAAAAGTATGTCTTCAAAAATAGAAAATGAGTATATACATGAAATGAAAAATGGTAAAAAAATAATTTTAAAAATTTTTAACAAAAAAATAAGAAAAAATCTTAGAATAAGAAAAATAAAATATTTTTTATTTTCTCGTTTTGAGATTTTTAACACATAAAACAAAAGTGAGAAACAAAAAATAAAAAAATAAACTAAATGCCGCTTTAATTTAACAAATTAAGAGTTTAGTATCAATGTATAGCTATTTTTAGTTGGAGAGAGAAAATGATCATAATTAAGAGAGCGACATTGTAATCCACCCTAAAATTTAGCCAAGAACTTCTTCTAGCTAAAAATAATGAAAATTATACCTAAAAAGAGTCATTCCCGCCAAATATTAATATATATATATATATATATTATACATCATCCACGTTGGCAATCCCAATCCAAGCTGTCTGTCTCTCCTAGGATAATCACCTCCTCTTGTTCTTGCTCCCGAACATCAAAGCCAAGTAGAACAGAAACCTGAAGAAGAATCCAAAAGCAAAACTGATCCAAACGCAATTCCATTTGCTTATATCAGTAACCCCCTGATTCTTCAATATGTCATCCCCCGTCGTGAAGCAAGTAGAGCTCGAAATGTTCACCCCCAGAGCGCCGCTCATGCTCTCCAACAGCTTCACCTTCAGCGACTCAGGAACCGCCATTAATGGCGAGTTGTCGAACACCTGAGTCCCCCTCACGAAGCACTTCTTCGGATCCCCGAACTCGTTCTGCAGAACCCCTTCGTACGGATACTTCACCAGAGACAAGTAGTGAAACCAGATCCAGTAGTTTGGGATTCGGTCTCTGGTGATGAAGAACCCGCTGAAGAGGAGGAAATAGGCTAAAATGGCGACCACCACCGTGTAACCCATCATCACGTGAGTGATGACGCCGGAGAGGAACGTCACGAAGGAGGTTCCGGCCCAAAAGGCGGCGACGACGACGAGAAAGAAGAAGAGGAACCCGCCGGAGAATCCGCCGGCGAGACCCACCGCCCAGAAGGTGGTTATGGAGAATGTGAGGGAGAGGAAGAGGGTTGAGGGGATGGAGGTTATGGAGTGGGAGAGGACATAGGAAGATCGGCGGTAAGCGTTGTAATTTGTCTCTCTCATGAAGATGTATCGTTCCATGAGGAAGACTGGGATGGACTCTGCGCAAGAGTAGAAGGTTGTGGACATCGCGAAGGCGAAGAATCCGAGCCGTTCTTGGATCCCTTTTGGGGTTTCGTCGAGCCGCCAGAAGATTGTGGCTAGGATGATTCCGGTGACGATCACCGCCCCTAATCTGACTCCGAACAGCTCCGGCGATCTCCGGGAGTTCAGAAGGGATCGCTTGGCGATTACAATGACTTCGATCCAGAAAGGATTGGCGAAGGTCGGCACTGAAGATGTGAGGTTGGAATCGCCGTCATTGGTGGCTCCGGAGACGAGTTTACCCCGAGAAATGCTCGCGCTAATGGCGGATTTTAGAGAGAAGTTCGGTGTTCCGTTGGCGGCGGGGTTGTGGAGGTTTTGCTTGATCCGCCATGAGTTGTGGAAATCCACTAAGCTTTTGGTTCCGTCCGGAGATACTTCGAGCTCTCGAATCAGATCCAAAGCGAACTCGGTTCGGTTCTCGTTTTCTGGTATTGGGTGGCCGAACTCGGAGAAGAAGACCGGAAGACTCGCCGGAGAGCCGCTGAAAACGGTTTGACCACGGGAGAGGAAGATCAAGCGGTCGAGGAGGTTGAGGATTCTATAACTGGGTTGGTGTATGGACATTATGACGATGCTTCCACTCTGAGCAATTCTCTGCAAGACCTTCACCACCATGAAAGCGCTGGTGGAATCGAGCCCCGAGGTGGGTTCATCAAGAAAGAGAACGATTGGATCGTGGATTATGTCGATTCCAATCGAAACCCGGCGGCGTTCTCCGCCGGAAACGCCTCTGTGGCCTTCGTCTCCGATCACCGTCTTGGCTGCGCTTTGGAGTCCTAGTTGATCGATCAGAGCTTGAACTCTCGCTTTCTTCTTAGTCGCCGATAGAGTCCGAGGCAGCCGGAACTCGGCTGAGAACATTAGGGTTTCTTCGACTGTTAACATCGGAAACAGCAAGTCTTCTTGCATGACGTAAGCTGATATTACTTTGAGAAGCTTCGAATCCAATGCCTCGCCGTTCAATGTGACGGTCCCTTTCAAGCTCTCTTTCGAAATTCGGTCTGCGAGTGAGTCGATCAGCGTCGATTTTCCCGACCCGCTGGCGCCGAGAACCGCCATGATCTCACCCTCTCTCGCCTCGCCGGAGATTTCTTTTAGCAGAACCTTTGTGTTACCGGCGTTGCTCTCCGCCGTGTTCTCCGGCAATTCGCGCCAAGTCATCCGAAGGAGACATGTCGGGAATGTCATCTTCCGGCGGACTTTCACGCTGTAGGTGAGATTGCTGAAAGACAGAACGAACGGGAATGAAGTTGGCTCGGCCACCTCAAGAACCCGGTGGGGCGGCGATCCACCGTTGCTGGCGGAGTCGCCCTGGGCGTCTCCTTCCCGCTGTAACAGCTCACCGGAGGACGGAGAGTGGTTGTGTTTGTGTTTCAGGGTTACTTCTTGGAGCTCCATGGGCTGACTTGACCCAAAAATTGTTGTGTCGCTGGCTGTCGACATGCTATCAGTTATGAAACTCTTTCAAGGAAGAATATATATATAGGGAGAGAGAGAGTGGTTTGATTGAGTTTTGGGTGTCTTTGAAGTTTTTAATTTCTAAAAATTTTTAATAAAATAAATTATTTTTATATCTAAAATGATTTAACACGCTATATGTGGGATAAAAAAATTAATTAATTTTTGAATTAAAAATTCTACTTTTAAAAACTTAAAATTTTAAATACATAAATTTTTTCGATAATTTAGTCTGGTGTATTATTCAATTGCACCTTAAATATAAGTTCTTATATTGAAAATTAAAAAATATTTAAAATATTTTTAAAATTTTTGTATTAAATATTGATTTCATAATATTTATAATTTATTAATCATTTAATTCAAATTACAACTGTCTCCTATTATCTCACCGTGTATCAGTTATAGGGGTAGAAACGAGACGAGCCGAATTGAGCTTTAACATACTCGAGCTCGAGCTTTTATATAGGCTCGAACTCGGCTCGATAAAGAAAAATATAGGCTCGATTAGGCTCGCGAATAGTTTGATTAAATTAAAACGACGTCGTTTTGATTTAAAATATAATATATTTAAAAAATATAATAAAATATTATTAAAAATATATATATTATTCTAACTGAGCCTGTTCGCGAGCTTTCGAGTCGAGTTTCTTTAAACTCGAGCTCGAATCCAAAATGAACCAAAAACCAAGCTCAATTCGAGCTCGTTTAACTCACAAGCCGAGTTTTTTTCGAGCCAAGCTCGAATAACTTGCCAACGACTCAGTTGGTTTCCACCCTTAATCAGTTAGTTATTTAAAACGTGGGTAAATCCCCTAGTCAAAGTTCATTGATTTTTTGGTTACTCCATGTATGTATATTTTTTATAATCCTTATGTTATAGCTGTTAGGTTTCGAGTAAATTAATAAGTTTTTTTTTTTTCTTCAGATAAATCACATTGGTTGGTAGTAAGATTTTATGAAAATACATAAATAATTTCCCAATTTCTGAAATTACATTTAAGCTCCGTTTGTTTGCAGTGACAAAAAATTCTAAAAAACGGTAAAAAACTCTAAGAGTTATTTATTTTTTATTTCATTACATAAATTACGAACGTACAACTTATCTCACTCTAAACGTACCCTTAATATTTTTACTTACAAATTCTCCTCGAAGAAGGTTTGTGTTTAGGAGGCTTGACTTATGATCAACTCGTAAGGTTTGAAATAGGGACTATTGGCCATTTTATCATAGAAAATCAGCTGAGACACATTGCAATTCTACCACAACGGGTCAATACTAATATGATCTAAATAGATACGATTATTCTAAAATTTTTAAATAAGTCCTAATTAAAGATTTGCGTGCTCTCAAAAATAACAATAAGTAAGTTTTAAACAGTGATCAAATAATACCCCATAAATTTGACAATCAAAATAGCTCAAAATTATGAAAAAAATATACATTTAACGAAGAATGAGTTAAGAGAACTAGTCCAAATTAAAGAGAATTTATAATAAAATTTAAAAATAAAGAAAATAAATGTAATTTTAAAAATTATAAGGGCACGTATTATATGTATTTTTATTAAATTTAAGAAGTAATTAATATAATTTATTTTATTATTAATATTATTATTAAGTGTGGGTTGCACGGCTTTCTACTTGTTCTAAACTATGTTCTCATAACAGTCCAAAATCTCAGTCGGCCGGGTATTTTATACAAAACTCTACGCAATTGGGTTTCTTGCCGAAGGGTTATTCGGAAAAGTTGGCCATGCAATTAAGCGGTTCAAGTTAGAGATTTGGGACCAGTGCCCTTGGAATTTGACCCCTTCTGTTGCTTAAGAAGAGAATAAAATAAAATAAAATAAAATTTATTTTTATTTTAATGTTAATTTTAATTTATTCTTATGTTTGATACTAAAAAGATAAAGTTAGAACGTATTTCGACATTAAATGAAGGATTGCATACACTAATTTAAGTGATACAATAGTTATTTCACTCCAATCAAAAATTCATAATAAAAAAAATAAAAAAAGTAACGATTCTATTATCACAAAATTTTCTCAATCGATCGTTATCTCATGCAGTGAAATAATTATTTTATCTTTAAATTATATTTTTACCCTAAATTCTTGTTTTGGGCATTCTAAAAGTTTAAAAAATATCCCTTATCAAATTATTATAACTAATTAACAAATTTTAGATTGATTCAAACTTAAATTATAAAATGACTACTTTACTCTTGAAGCCATATTTATTATAAAATGACTATTTTACTCTTCGAGTCATTTTTTGTCCAAATTCTCATCATGAGCATCTCAAAAGTTTGACAAATTAATTTTTAACAAGTTTCTTATTAATTTAATAAATTTCAATCTGATCCGAACTTAGACTATAAAATAATTATTTTATCATTGGAGATTTTTTTTTGGTTCAAGAATTATATATTCTAAGTTTCCTAAAAAGTTAAAAATATTCTTTGACACATTTTTTTAATAGCTATTTATCAACGTAATTATTTAATACCTCTGGGTCCTTATTTTTCTCTAAACTCGCATTTTAAACTTCCCAAAAAGTGAAAAATATTGATAGACATAATTTTTTGCTAGCTAAGTAAAATTCAGGCTGGCCCAAACTTAGGGGAAAAATTACCATTTTAACCCTAGATTAGTTTTTAGCCTATACCTACATTATGAGATTTTCAAAAAGCTTAGTTGGTTGTTATTAATTTTTTTATTCCAGTTCATTTCATTATATGTAAAATATACAATTAAATTAAAGGAATTAATATGTCAATTTCATTCTTAAGATATATTTGTAATCAAATAAAAGAATAAAATACGCATTTTAACCTCATCTTCCCATCCCATTCACACCTAACAAACATACATACCATAAAAATTTGTATCTTTAGTTTTTATTTTTTTTTTATTAATCGGTATTCCCACTGGATTTTAGAGATTAGATGGTAACTTGAATCCATTTGGAGCTCTAATTTTTTTTTTCAAAAAACTCCAAAAATTTATAATTTCTTCTAATTAAATTTTGGTATGCGACAATTTTACATCACTTCAAAATCATTTTTTTTAAATTTTTTTAAAACTCCAAACACATCATAATTTGTAGTCCTACATGGATGCATGGCGATGAGTTTTATATAATTGTTCGTCACAAAAAAATTATTATTTTGTTAATAATTACTTTTGAGGTTGACTACGAAATATATATATATATATATATGTATATGCTTAGCTTAAAGTTAGTTTCTCTATTTTTTTTTATTTTAAAATTAATGGACTCGCAACTCTAATTAATAGTTTAAAATTATAACAAAGCAAAGTTAGAAATTAAATAAATTACAGAAATTACTCACCCTCGTAATTTATCCAATTGCCATATATATATATATATATATAGAAAGTTGGCCAGAGGTCACATCAATATTACTTAACATTGTCATCCCAAAGTTTAATTGTTCTGCCATTACAACGGTGGCTTGTTAATCGGCTATTTCATCTTGACTGCTGCTTTCTTCCATGTGAAGACGACGAATGTATATGTATCTATATATATACATATTGAAGCTTGAATAAAAATTTCAATCTATTTGATTTAATATTATTTGTCAATGTTAATTACTAGTTCTAAAGATTTTAAATATATATATATATATATATATAATATATAATTAATAATAACAATTTAGATACATCCAAAAAATGTTAGAGAAAACCAAAACTTAAAATTAACAAAATAAATAGACAAAAAATAAAAAATAAAAAATAAACATAGTCCCAAAGTGCGGGTAAGATGGTATGGACACTAAAATTTTAATAAATTATTAAAAAATAAAATAAACTAATTACTAACGCGAATATTATCGTATATTTTAGTTGCTGTTTATTGAATATTAGATTCATTTTTTTATGGCTGAAAGGTGACCGAAGCCTTTCCTATTCTCCCATCGGCACGCTTTCATTTCTTCACGAAAACTGCGGGATTTTCAACTTTGATGCAATGTGCTCCCCAGTTTGGGTATTAGCTCTCTCTCTCTCTCTCTCTCTCTCTCTATATATATATATATATATATATATATATATATCATTTGCTATATGATCTGTACTTTGTATTGGTAGACTGTTACTATAGTAGGTATGTATGTTCAGCTTATTGGACTTAGATTGTGTTTGGGAAGACAAAAAAAGTTAATTTTTTTTACTGACTACTAGCTAATTAATTATTAAAAAATTAGTTTTTTATGTTTGAGAAGTGAAAGAAGTTTACCTTTTGGTAGTTAACTTTATTTTATTTTATTTTATTAATTTGATATTTTTACCTTTTAATGCTTAAAAGAAATATAAAATGTAAAAAAATAAATTTGATCATTTTTTAAAAATTCAAAAAACTAGTAACTGGCACCTAAAACTACTAGCTTATTTTGCCAAATGTAGCCTTAGAATCAATCTTTTTTAATAGCAAAGCTAAAATTAGCTTAATTTCATGCCTTTCTCATGCATTTATTGAGTTTATCTATCTCAAGAACTATAGACACTTTAAAATAGGTGTTATATTCGTATCTGATACGTACTAGACACATATCCTCCTTGTCTCAAATATTCTAAGATACGTGTTGAACATTTTACTATTATTTTATCTTTTTTTTCAATTAAAATAAATTTAAATTTGAGTAGTCGAAACTCTTGAAAAAAATTATAAACTCTTATAATTTATATTTTGTTATATTTTGTATATTAAATTATATATTAAATTAGTTTTATAACGGATATTATATTCATACGTATAACTAACAAAAATATACAAAATTTATGTTTTTTCTCTTATGTCCCAACCATGTTTGTACCTTTAATTTCTTAAAAATTATCGTATTTGTATTCATACTCGTATCCATATTCATATTTCTTTAATTCTCTAACCATCAAATAATTATTATATAGAATTGGTAGGTACACACACATATATGTCCATTTAATAAAAATTAAACACGTAAAGTAATATAACATATATTTATGGCGTCGATAGAAAATTAATCAGCACCGATCTTCTAGTGGGTTTTAGTGGGTTGCAGTGAAGAAATCCACTACAGGGGCTGCAGTAAAAAAATGAAGGGTTGAGATTCATTTTCACTTTAATAATATGTGATTTTTTACATTTTACATTAATTGTATTCTAATCAGATTTTTTTTACTTTTATTTTTATTTTAAAAATAATTTTAATTAAATTAAATTAGAACCATTCGATTAAAAACAATCAAACCTCAATCTTTGATTTTTCACTACAGCCCCTGTAATGAATTTCGCTACAGCCCCCTGGAACCCTCTTCTAGCTTTCATGGTGTCGAAAATTGTTGTGAGACTTTCCTTTCTCTATCTAAATGGCAAGTGCTTCGCTTATGATAGTGGCGACTCTATAAATTTTAGATGATAAAATTATATAAAAATTTAATTAATAATTATAAAATAATAAACAAAATAAACAGACGTCTTAATAATTGATACTAAAATTTTTGAAAAAAAATATGTGAACAATAGTATTTTTTAATTATTTTAATGAGTTCACAAACAAAATTTAATGGGATCAAAGTTATTAAAATATTTTAAATGTAAATTTTTTTTTTTTAAATTTTCTATTGAGTGAAAAGTTCAACTACTTCCACCAACTATAATATAGAGCCGCCCCTACTGTTGGGTACTGTGTTTATAACGAATTTTTATGACCAAACAGGTGAGCTTTGAATTTAACAAGTAATCTATGATATCTATCTATAATCTCTTTCACAAATAATTTTATTTAATTTAGGGACGAAAGTTATGTGGTTTCCACCACACTTTTAGCCAGCATTGCATCCACACACGGACGTTCAATTATGGGTTCTGCGGAGGATTTTTCTATGTGCATCATCTCCCACCGCTCATGCAATCTCTAATACCATTTGTTAGGAGTTTAACAACATTTGCAATCTTCCTTTGGTAGGTGACGATATATATATATATATAATAAATGTATACATTATCACTCAAAAGTAAGTTAAGCCGGTGAATTTATTACTCGTACCGTATTAAACACCCGTTTGAAACTCTATAAAACTTCACCAATTTTTATAAATTTATATAAAATTTGAAATTTTTATTCACAGCACGAATTATAAGAATATAACTTTTATAAATTTATACTAATTTTTACAACTTCATAGCTCCCAATATTAACCACGTACTTGTGGCTTAACTTTCTATTAATGTAGACAATTTTTATGTATATTTCTAACAGAAAAAATAAAAAAATAAAAAATACTGTTGCATAAAAGTTTGAATGGCCTCTGCTTTATATTATTTAGCGGTACGTAAAAATTACACCCGGAATATTAATTGTAATCAATGGAAGCCTCATCACAGCAATACTTAAAAATCAGGTCCCATCTTCCTCCACTTTCCCGCAATCCAAACACTTTGGTGTCAATTTGGTTGTGTTAAAAAAAACCCAACAACACATAAATATGAGAGTTTCAACTTTAAAACTTAGATAAATTTAGGTGGTAAGGTGAAAAATTTTCATCTCTTAAATAAGAGAATAACTTTTTAACATGCGATGTGAGACAATTTCTAATAGTATATTGGCTCGCATAGATATAGACACAGTATGAATTGTAATGTGACACAGTTAAAAACTCGCTTTGATATCATCTTAAAGAACCAATTGTTCCAAAATCTTTAAATTGTTAAGAAATGAACACAATAATATATATCAAATTATTTCAATAGGTTGGATGCACATTACTCTCCTAAAAAGTGTTGTTGGAGTGAGGATTAATTAGTGGAGAAAAAAATAAAAAGGAAGAAAAAAAACAAACGAAAATTTATAAACATAAACAACAAAAATAATAAACAAAAATTTTACCAAATGAGACCTTAATGAAAAAATATGTCACGAAGCTTGAATAGAAATCTAACGTTCCATATGACAAGCATATATAATCAAACTAAATTACTATTAGCTTTTTTGATTTAATATATATATATATACATTAAAAATATTGATATTAAAAAAAAAGTAATGAAGAAATGTTTGAGAAATCAAAAGTTAAAATTATCTTTGAACTAATTGATTAATAATACTCTAAAAAATAGTTAGTAAAAAGAAAAAAAATGAGAGTAATTATATATATATATATATATATAAAGCACACTGCTTGAGCAAGTAAGCAAACAGAAGCTTAATTTTTAAGTTTTTATATACAATCAAAGTTCAATTAAATAAAAGCATTAATTAGCCATCATTTTCCAATGGCTGAAAGTGGTCCAACACCTTCCTAATCTGCTCTCGACACGCCTTCATCTCTTCACGAAAACTGATGAGGCATTTTTCAACCTTTGTTATTTAGTCTTATTAAAATCATTTGCTTTGCGATCTATACGTACATTGAGTAGTATATCGTAGGTACGTATGGAGGTTCATATTCTCTGTAAATTAATTTCAAATTCATCTAGTTAAAAATTAAAAAAAAATTGATTAAGATGATTTATTTATATTTAAAGTCAACCTAAAATTGTAATGATATGAAAATATGATAAATTTAAATATTAAGGGTTGCAATTTCTAACACGATACGTATATACGACTCGAACCCAATACAAAATTAGTAGGTTGACATCGAGTATAAATTGAGTTCAAGTCATAAAGGCTCAACTCATACGAATATAACAAGTTGGGTTAGTAGCAAAGCCGAGTCACTTGAATTTTACACGTTTAAACTTGAATAATTAAATGTAATAAACACGAAATAGTTCAATTTGTATTTTGTTTAATATATGCAAATATAAAGCGATTTAATTTTTGTATTGTATTTAAGTTTACACTAATAGTTGCCTATACATATTATATGATTTATACCATTGTATTAAACTCCATATTTGATTATATTTAATTACAATATTTTGTATACTTTGTGCCGTTTGTGTGTTTTTTTTTTCTAATGATAAAAATATTTATTTTTTTACTCATATATTTTTTGAATTGACATGTTATATATCATTTATGAGTGTGTTTAGAGTGATAAAAAGTGAGATAAGTTGTAAGTTCATAATTCGTGCAGTGAAATAAAAAGTCAATAATTTGAGATTTTCAGAAATTTTTATAAGTTTATAACAAACTAAACAAAGCCTATAGTTTTTTTTTTTTTTTTTAGTACATTATCATGGGATAGGGGAAAGGGAATCTCGAAGAATTGAACCCGCATCATGAGCAAGTAGAACAAGACTCTTACCACTTGAGTTGCGAGTCACGCTCGGAACCTATAGTGTTACACGCGTCAACCTAACATGACCTAACATTAAGTAATTTATATGAATCGTGTCATATTACACAAATAATAAACAGGTTGGATTAGTACTACTGTGTATTCTGACACGAATAACAATCGGTTGGGTTCGGGTTGACTTAATTAGTCGAGTACTAAAATTTCAGACATAATGACCACCCCTATCAAATAAGAGATATACAAATAGGTAAAATGTAAACCTAAAATTATATATATAAACTGATCAAATTATAAAATAAAATAATATATATCTACTTTCAAATAATACAACTCTTAACAAAAATAAATAGAAGAAAATAATTTATGCAGGTGATATCAACTAATTTGGGATTAAATTTTTACTTTATTGAGTTGAGTTATAAAATTTATCCAATTAATATATACATATATATATATATATTAATGGTAAATTTTGTACCACATTTGTCATTTAGACTGACAAAAAATGAAATCAAGTGAAATAATTTCAGATAATTTGTGAATTTGTAATTTGTACAGTAAAATAAAAAGTTAATAATTTTTAAAAATTTTTAACATCAGTTCCGCAAACGCACCAAAGTTATTTCTTTAGAGTTTTAAGTCGAAATGCTGTCTTAATCCAGATCCCACGTAGACAAAAGCGTCATGCCTTACATATTCATATATTATATATATATATACTTTGTAGTTAAATTATTTAAAAATAGTTTCTACGTGTTTTTTTTTTTTTTTTTGGTAAGTAGTTTCTACGTGTTATTATCACACTGATTGACGGGTATTGTTTTGCTTGTGCTGATTTAATTAGTAGGATATAAATTATTTAATTAAGTAGGACACAGATGGGGCAATTTAGAGATAAAAGGGCGAAAGAATTCTCGCACACACTTGTCGTCGCAGTCAAAAGGTTGTTGGACTACTAGAAGGTCAAAAACAAAGGCCCGTCCACTGATTCAACTCCGTAGTTGAATGCCTTCTGTTTTACATTATTATAATTAATAAAGATATTTTCTAAGAGAAATAGTGAATGATCTCCAATCTCCTAACCATTCTAAAAATAATATATTTATTTAAAGTTAAACATACTTACAGTAAATACTTCAAGCTACACTTAAAATAAAATATAAAAATAATTTATCATACAATAAAAATATTTATTTTTTAAAACAAAATACAAAAATAAATAAATATAACTCCGTAGTACTTGTTACAACTGGTGATTCGTCTACTTTTAATTTTCTTATAATTAAAGGGACTTTTAACAACAAAGATAAACATAACTTAAAACCCCATACTACCCTTGGAAGTAGAAGATTTACATACTGGCAAAAACATAAACCAAAAGCCACTAGGAAGGATAATTTTACTTGGATCATAATGATCATATACAAACATGGATGTGTTGTATAAAATTAGCGTAAAAAATAAATAGAAGAGCCCATCATTATGACCCAACATAAGATTCTCCTTCCAAATGGGTTTATGCGTACATACACTAGCACAGTGCAAATAGATAATATACAAACAACTTGAACAAATAATAGAGAAATTTTGGCATCAAGATCCTCTCTCTCTCTCTCTCTCTCTCCCTTATTCATTCATTGTATATCTATTGATACTCTTTTCTACCATCCACAATACACTTTGTGCACGTCTGCACAGAAGAAAGACCACATGTAAGTTGTAACTTTGCCTCAGTAAAGCATACCCATCTATCTTCATCCAATCAAATTCAGTTTGGTTAGCTGAAAACAAGCCCTTAACAAACAGTCTGCACAAAACTTAATACAGAACGCTTTTGAAATTTCCAAGGTGACAATCATAGTAGCAGGGAAAATAAACAGTGCGTGTGTGCGTGTGTGTGTGTGTGTATGTCTAATAGTGTTTACAGTTGGTTGATAAGGGAAAGTAATCAGCAGGTGCCTAGTCCTATTCCTGTGAAAACATACAAGAAAACTAAACTATTTTTTTTTTTTTTTTCCCTTTCCAACTGCCATTATGCCTCCTCTATATGTAACAGCCCACAAAACCTAATTTAGACGCAACAAATGAGATGTATGCTCAAGAAACTGCCAAATGAAAATCTGGAATTTCTGTCTACCCCCGAGTATTAAAACTTCTATCCAATGTCCATTAGAGACATAAAGCCAGGCTCGTATTGCCATTGTTTGTTCTTAGTTGCATTCACAAGGACACACTCCAATTTCCTCCATAACCGGAACCCAAAGTCTCTCTTGAAGTCAGCACAATAGTCTTTATCCCAATTATTGGAATCAATTCCATTACTTGCATTTCACCAGTTGCTCTATCTGGCATCATACTTTGAGTCATGAAGTTTATACAAGCAGTATGCTCTATCTAGCATCATGAAGTTTGTACTAGCAAATGTTTAGGGCCGTTTGACAACGCTGTCGTTTTTTTGTTATTATTTTTCTATTGTCGTTTTCTATTTTTTATTCTCTGTTACCGTTTATTTTTTCTAAAATGAAAACTAAAACTACATTTGGAATTACAAGTTTGTTTATAATTATTAATTTTTTATTTTAGAAATATATTTGATTTTATTAGTTTTAAAAAATTAATAGAACTTAATAAAATATATTTTATATCAATTTAATTAAATTAATATAATTAATTAAATTAATACAGTAAATTATTTATTAAAATAATTTAATTCAATAAATATAAAATATATTAAATTGTATTATTTATTAAAAATAATTTAATAAATATATTTCATATTGAATAAATAATTAAGTTAGATTAATTATTAAATTAAATTATTTATTTTTAAATTAATTAAATTAATTTAATTATTTATTAAAATAATTCAATAAAATATATTTTACATAAATTAAATTAATTAAATCATAGATAATTTAATTTAATTATGATATTTATTTAAAATAATTTAATAATTATTATTAAATTAAATTAAAATTAACGTAATTTAATTATTTATTATTAATTATTTTATATAAATTAATTTAATTATTAAATTAAATAAATTAATTATGATATTTATTTCAGATAATGTAGTAGTAATTGATTATTAAATTAAATTAAATTAATTAATTTAGTTTTATTATTTATTAAAAATAATTTATATTAATTTATATAATTAATTTAATTTATTAAATTTAATTATATTATTTATTAAAATAAATTATTTTAATAAAATATTTGAATAAAATATTTTATTTTTATGTAATGTAACAAAAATAGACAAAGTTTTAAAATTGACAAAATATTGGCGACAGAAAAGAAAATTAGAATGAAAATACATTTTTTCTATTTACGTTTTTCTGTTTATGTTTTCATTTTTTTTAGAAACAAAAAAACGTAAACAGGTTTATCAAACATGTTTCTATTGCGAGTTTACAAAATTTTGAAAATATAAATAGAAAACGGAAACGTTACCAAACGACGCCTTAACCACCAGCATCCTAATGGGTCTTCCCCCCTCACCCACAGAAGACCTTGAAAATTGATTACTCTCACTGTTACACCAATGCAATGACAGGTCTTCATTGCACAAACTCAACCATTATGGATTTTACTTTATTTTTTCTTTCTTTTTTTTAAACTGGCATTGCCTGGATGACTCATTCTAGTTTTGTTATTTGTTTCTATACACCAGTTTCAGCACCTGCATTGTGACCATGCTCATTTAGTAAACATATTTAAGCTATCTACAAAGCAAGGCTAGTCATATTACTGTTGAAGAAGTTTTTATTTCAAATTCATAGTTATGTACATACTACAGACTACTACAAAGCCCCCCCCCCCCCCAAAAACCAAAAAAAAAAAAAACAAAAAAAGAAAAACACACAGAGCACTTCATCCATCTCACTTTAATTTTCCCAGCAACATCCTTCAAAATTCTCCTTGTGATTGATAATCAGCCCTAAAACAAATGATGGATGTTCTTTTTATCCTTCGGCCAATTTTATTAGCCCTTTTTGTCATCTTAAATGATCAGTTGCAGCATGACAGCCTGAAAAAGCATACTCTTAAAGCAAATCCCAGTCTTGGAGCTTCAAAATTAATTCAAAATCAAGGCTCAAGTTGATGGACTATAGTAGTCAAATATGATAAGAGAGCATTTACACATCATTCGCCAATGAGATTCTGTAAAATGAATTCAATCAAAGAAAGAACCAAACCCAAAGTTATTCAAGAACACGGAATTCTAAATTGTCAGCTACAGACGTTTATGTCATTATTTCATGGCATTATAACATGCCATTGCTTTTTCTTTCCTTCCTTTGTATTATTAATTTAAAGCATCAAGGGGATACCGAGTACAAGATTAATGCCAGATTTAAGAGTCACTCTAAATCCCCCAATGCCCCACAAAATGCAAAAGCATGTGTACCCATTCTGTTCTAATCCCTCAGATAGTCAACTAAACATAATAGACAATGAAATTACCCAAAAAAAAAACATAATAGACAATGATGTAAGACGCACGGTAAAAGAGTTCACGAATTGTGGGAGAGATTAAATGGTAAGAGGAATCGAAAATGGCAAAAGTTTACGACGGAACCCAGAATAAGCCATTTACCCCGTTTGGCGTTTTGACAACAGATTGTCTCTACCAAAATCCATTCTGACGGCCCGAACAAAATAGCCCATATTTCACTCTTGTATCCAGACGCAAGTTTGCCCATCCAAATGCTAAGCCTTCAGCAGTCGAGATTTTTCAGGTTAAGAATGGATTTCTTCATCTTATTTTTGTTTAGGATTAGTTTAGAAGTTTATTTTAATTAATTCTCTTTATTTTTGGACCCAAATCCATACTGTAATCCCTTTAAGATTAAGATTGCATTTATTCTCATAGTTTGACTAAGAAAATTCTATTAGAAAATCTGGAAAACCGATCTCAAGTCTGCATGGGTTAGTTTATTTTTGTTTTATAAATAATAACCTTGTAATCAATTTTATCCATTCAATACATTCTTTCAATTAGTAAAATTCATAACTTGGTGTGCTTTTGGTGCTTGTGAATTCAAGGTCATGTTCGTGGACTCCAGAACGTTTCATCGCCGCGCTAGGGAACCATATTATGTCAAATGCTTGCCGTTGCGACAGATAAGAACATACTTTTCAATCTATACAAAGAAATTTCAGTATTCTAAAAACATCGTCTATCACACTCCCTCCAAATTAACCACAAAAGACAAAAAGATATAAGACATCGACCTCTTATTTTTCTTTATGGCATACAAGCACCCCCACCAACTCTCAAAAGTGTGTTTTGCCTCAAGGAATACCCAATTCACTCTAGAACTCAATAAAAAGATGACTAAGGGAGTGTTTGGTTAGTCAAAAATACAATAAAAGTACAAATATTTGATGTAAAAGTGATATGTGGTAGAATTTGATTAGAAAAAAGTGCAAAAAACATTGGTAAAAATTAGTGAATTTTGGTTAATTGGTTAATTTTGACCAACCAAACACTCCTTAATAAATTATCTATCACTTTTACAAAGACAACACAAATTCACCAACATAACCGCCTCCTAATAAAATTATCAAATATCGAAGTTCTACCGTGCAACGAACACCAAACAAAAAACACAACCTTTGATGATGCCCAACTCTTCCACACATTTTTTCCCTTGGAAATTCTCTTCCTCCTCTACCAATCATATCCTCATAACACGATTTGACCTCAAACTTGAGATATTCTCCATTAATTTTGCAAGGACAACACAAATTCACCAAAAGAGCCCAAACAGCCATGCCATAAAATATAAGCAAAGCTATCTTATTCTAAAAGAGCCGAAATATTGTACATCAGACCATTCAGTTCTATGGTGCCCTTTTATTCAATGCTTCCATGTAAATATGCAAATTAAGCATAACCTTGGAGGTAACTTTAGTGGTGGTAGGGCGTGAGATAAGTGTTGAGCAAATGGTAGGCACAATGAGTCTCAAGGGTGAGTCCCACTGAGGATGCATCCCCTTAATGCTCCCTTTGTGAGTTTAGGAGAAAAAAAGAAAAGAAAAGAAAAGAAAAGAAAAGAAAACATTAATTAAGAGAGTAGAGAAAAAAAGAGAAATGATAATAGTTTTCTTTCCATTTGTTTGAGAATTTTGGAGAAAAAAAGATAATTATTTTCTTTCTTCTTGTTTGTGACTTGAGAAGAAATGAAAAGAAAAGAAAATGTCTATTATTATTTTACTGCTATAACCTTATATTATAAATAAATAAACCTCCCTATATTATTAGCAAATAAAGTATCAGCACATCAAGCAAAAAAAACAAATAAACTGAAAAGTACTGCACAAAAATACAAATAACAACATTGAAAAAAAAAAAAAAGAAACTTCAACGAAGAACGCTGCTATCCAAAAAAAAAACAATGGCGTACCTTGAAATGGTTGAAATACATATACATATACATACACATCCACACACACATAAGGAATATGAAACCAAAGCCTTGAAACATGATTGAACGACCCAAAAAAAACCAGAGTAGAACTTTATTGAAAAAAAAGAAAAAAAAAACAAAAAAAAAAAAAGAACTTACCTAAGCTGTGAAACAGAAGTGGTAGAAAAAACCTATAGAAGTGATGAAATTAAGAGGGTTTAATTTGTACTAAGACATATTTGTAATTTTTTTCTTATTCTTTATTTCATGGGTAAATGCATCATTTGAAATTTTTATTAAATAACTTTTCTCTTCTCTCCATTTCTTCCCACTATTGAGAAGATGAAAATTTTAAAAACTAACCAATAATTTTTCTTTCCATTTCTTTTCTTTTCCCAGAAAAACTCACAAACAAGAGTTGAGTTTCAAAATATTTCTTCTCTTCTTTTCTTCCCATTTCTCTTCATCCAAACGGGCTGTAAGAGCCATCCACACGAGCATAAGTCTAGACTTGCCCGGTTTGTAGGTCCTGTGAAATGATTCACAAACTCGAACTTTATTATCTAGGTCTAGGTCCAACTTGGCCCTACCTTAGGGTGGTTCCTCATCATCAAACAAAAATAATCCTGATTGCATCAAACAGCGCAACATCAATATAATAATTCAGAAACTCAAGAACATTAAAATCACCAAGATCAAATATCACTTCGTAACTACCACAAGATGGCGAAAGCCCCCAGTAGTCATATAATTATACTTGGATCATTTTAAATTTGGAATTGACTATAGTCCTTCGGTCACAACATAATTGAAAAACGGCCCAGGACGAAGAATATCGATCAGATCGGAGGCAAGAGTGGATTATCCATATGCACACACATAACCTCCATGCACTTTAGAGTAATAGTACAACAAATACAATGAGAAGCAAGAATGGATTGACTATATGCACTCACATAACCCTTCACAGACTAATAGTATGAAAATTAAGATGAGCAGGCCAACTGCCTTACCTTATTAATTCAGCTCTCTCTCAGCCGTGTTCCTCGATGAAATCAGTGATGCACAAGCAGAACTACAAGGGTTGAATGGCATGTTACCATAAACAGTCCAACTTAATTGCAAGTACACAAAAAAATTCTCATAGCATTCCGAAGTCATGCTCAATTACCTTTTAATTTGATTAGATCCAAATATCTCATTCAACTATATTCATGCCTTTGCAGCAAAACTTCCAAACTAATGCAACCCCTTTTATAAATTAATCGGGCTTTGTTATTTCAATAGTTCAAGGTATCATAATCAATTTAAGCCCCCTAGCAAAATCTTGTATCTACAAGTCATTAACAGTCTTCCAATGACATTCTAACAACAGTTCATATTACAAAACCCTCCTCAAGTAGGAAAATCCCATGCAACCCAAGTGCATGGCCTTCTCACCACATGCAACAAATGATGATATTCCCATCTCAAGAGGTACTGTAGACCAAATCTTTCACCATATAGCCAGTCAAACACACTAGTGCATCAATATTACCAACTGCAACAGAACCTAAAGACTCGCTACATGTGGCATGAGCATTACAATTCTGTAAATCCTTCCTGCTGTGTTTGATTGTCGAGATGGAATTAGGTGCGACAAGACATCCCTGGATGCTTATCCTCGGAACAGAGAATCATATGATGATATAACCATAAATAAATGGTATTAATGACCTAAAAAGCACAAATACAACACAACATGATTGTAGAGAAACTCTATTTATACAAGTTTGAAGTTTTGAAAATTTATAAAACTAAAAAGATGGATTAATTAGTATAAACCCATAATTTTTTTAATTTTTCATGGCCAGCGGTGTCCAAAATCTAGGCCTTGATGATCCTTGACATTTATGGTGGGTTTGGAGTTGAGGTTAAACTCACTGTGAGTAGAGTTTGAAGAGAGGGGAAGCGTGAGTTTGTCGAGCGATTGAATAGAGTGTCGAGGGGATAAAACTATGGAGGTCCAATTTAGGGGCTAAACTACTAAGGGCTAAGAAGAAGGTTTTTGGTGGTGAGGGTGTCAATAAACAACACCATTTTGTTTGTTTTGAGCCAGCTCACAAGCCTAGAAAGTTAAACAATTAGTGGCTCGAGCTCAGTTCAAAATTTTAGCAAGCCATTTTTTGGGCTTGAGTTTGTGGCTTAAGTAGATTTCGAATCGAGCCGCCATTGCGCCAAGCTCGAATAGTTTGTGAATAGTTTGGCTTGCAGTCATCCTACCTAATCGCGATCAAATACTCATTCAATATATGTGTTCCAAAACTCGGCTTTTGTTGTATCCAACAAGTGTCTCAAACAAGAAGATAAAGACTCGCAAGGAATTCCATCGTCCCTATAAATTTATTGCACCACCAATACAAGCAAGCCACAAGTTTCTTCCATTAAATGTCACAAACATTTCCTTGCCACAGTTATAGAGAAAACCCCCTCACAAAAAATATATATATATAAATAAATAAATTAACATTTGACAATAAACAAGTCATATGTCATAAGATGCATATGCACATATATATTCATGTCACAAGTCAAACTCACAACTATTTTTGATATATTATCATTTAGCCCAGTATCAAATTTTGTAGTATTATCAATTAGCCTTAAAAGCAAATTGTGCGCATGGTAATATAATAGCAGCCACTATGCCAAAAAGGGCCTTAATTCCATAAGTTTTCCCCTATATTAAAAATTATTAAAAAAAAAAAAAAAGGTATTCTCCATACAATCATATGAGCAAAAGAAAATGGCACTGAAAGTCATGGGAAATTTATAGGAGAGCGAAAAGGGTGATTAGTTGACCGCATTACTGAGTGATAAAAAGATGTTGAACTTAATGAGAAAGCCCAAGTGCTTTCATCAATATAGTCAAATGGATGCCCATCTACAAACAATTCCATAAATAGCAAAGTTCTTATAAAATTTTGCCAAGCCAATTGACCACGATACCCTATACATGAACTAATTTTGTAATCATAGAATCATGAGTAACAAAACAACATCAGAGTTACATCAATAAACAAATAGAAAACTTAACAAAGATCTTATGATCTTATCAGGGGAAAACGAAAAGGTAATTCACTAACAACTCACAGTGTACAACTGCAAGAGCAGCAAAACGCATGGTGAAGGGCCAGTACATCTCCTCACCAATAACTTTAAAGCTCAAACTCTTCATCCCGGAGTGCCATCTCTGCCGCCTCCTCTTCCTCATCATCAAGGGCAAAGTACTCATTCTTCTCGACTGGCCTGAACATATAAAACATCACCAAATAAAAGGCAAGACTTGCAATTTCCTCAGCGGCATTACTCACCCACTGGTACTTATATGCCGCAATTGTCCTGAGAGCAAACACAACAATCCTCGTGAAATACAAGTACCCAATCACCACAATATAGAACTGCCTAAAAAGGGTCAATTTTGCTAATGTCTTCGCAGCCTTCCCATCTGTCTTGGATGTCTCCCTCAGAGACCTAATGGACCACACAATCGGGAAAATAATTGCGCAGCAGCACACTATATCGACCAACAAGAACACCTGATTCCAAGTCACCCAATTCTTGATAAAAGGCCCTGTTTCACCAATCACAATCGAAGCCACATTTGCCAATACCTGAAGCGGAATCACGATCATCAACACCTTCTTCTCCTTATCTTGCAGAAAGGGTTTTAAGAACGACCAACCGGTCCCAATCAAAACGATGACCGTGAACAGCAACACGACCCTGATGAATTGGAAAATATAGAACAAGACGTCCCAGCCGTGAGGTGTACCAGTCACTTTCACGTAATGCGTGTCCTCAGCGGCACAGATCAGATTCAGAGCCTTCATTAAAAGCAATCCGGCCATAAGGAGGTGGATCCGGTGGAATGATCGCTTGTTTGTGAAGCAGGTGTAAATCCAGAACCCTAGGAAAGCGAAGTACACAAGGGAGAAGAGGAAGAATATGGAGGGAAGCTGAGTGCGGCCTGCAGAGAGGTAGTCCTTGACGCCGCCGGCATCCAGGTTGTAGATCTCGGTGCCGACTTGCATGTTCACCTGGCTCTCGGGGGCGCAATTGGCGAAGAATAGGCTGTACTCATTGGGGGCGGTGACGGGGTAGGATTGGTTGAAGGAGGTGTGGGGCGGCGGAGAGAGGTCTTGGAAGGTGAAGAGGTTGAAGATGTACTTCGAATCGAGGACGCAGAAGTTAGGGTTTTGCTGGATCTCGAGGAGGACTTGGACGAGGGATTCCTCCGACAGAAGGAAGAATCCCAGGCGAGAAGGCTCAGGGCGGGCAAGCGTGGAGGTGACGGTGACGCCGGAGACGGCAATGTTGACATGGCCGGTGTGCGTGAACCCGAACTTCTCGAAGAGGATCATGGGGCGGGCGTCTGCCGTGATCTTTAAATTTTTTATCTCCCCGGTGGCTGGGGCGAGGAGAAGGGCAAAGAGGAAGGCGGCGAGAACCGCCGCCGAAGCCATCTTCGGCATTTTCAGCTGTTTAGAGAGAGCGTGCGCCGGCGCTGGCGGTAGTTCGGGTGGCGGAGTGGTGGCGGGAGAGATTTGTTGAGGAAGAGAAGGTAACAAGCAGAAGGAAAGAAAGGTGCTGATTTTTTAAAAGACGCCGGTACCTATCAATTCGTGTGTGTGTGTGTGTGTGTGTGTGTTTTTTTTTTTTTTTGGTTTATACCGAAAATACCCCCTCTAGCATTGTCGGTTACCAGTGGCCATAGTTTGAGAACAATAAAAAGTTAATCATTTACCCAAAAAAATAAATAAAAAATAAAAAGTTAATCTATAGTTAATTTTATAGTAGTTTTTTTTTTTTTAATACGAAGGAAACCTCTTGCCGGTGAACCATCGCGAGTAAAACTTCCGGGCGAGCACATCACCCCGCAAGACACGCCCACCGATAAGATCGAGCGCCCAGGAAGGGATTCGAACCCGAGACGTGAGAAGTATGCCCACTCTCTAAGCCGGCCCCTACTCCACTGAGCTAACCCGTGCGGGTTAATTTTATAGTAGTTAATTATAAAAAGTTAATTTTTTTTATTTGAAAAAAAATAATTTTTAATAACTACTATTTTTATTTTTTTGTTCATTTAATATTTTTATTTTTTATAATCTAAAAAAGCTAAAATATAAAAAAGTAATTTTAATATTAAAAAAATTAAGTAAAAGAGCTTTAGTTTTTTCTTGCAATTTGTTTGATTTTGTGTAAAGAAAAAAAAGTAAAAAGTAAAGAAATATAAAATTTAGGCTTAAAGCTACTTCAAATTCGTTAACAATATAGTTCTTCCCTTCATATATGAGAAATTATAATTCCTACGTTTGCTATAAATTTACTTTTTCATTTTTATTGACATATTTAATTTTCTTTTTTGTAGTCATTGTACTCTAAATTAATTCTTTTCTATTTTTTCATTTTCTCTTTATTTATATTCTACTTATTTACTTTAATCAAATTAGTTAAAACATTTTTTCACTTTTCTTTATTTTTTCTTCATTCTTTAACGTTATTTTGTATGCAATTCACCTCAACTTAATCTAACCTAACATCTCAATTATAATTTCTTCCAATTATGGCATATCTATTCCAATACCAATAAAAAATAACTACACTAAAAATCCATTGTCATACCTTGTAAACTCAATCAAGAATTTGTTTATATTAAATAAATTTAATCTCAAAATAATCCACCAAACTAAATTGTCATTTTTGAACTACTATATCTACTATTGGTTGCCTCAAGAGGGGACTAAAATTTTAATATTTAGTAAGTCAAATAGGCTTCGTTTGGAGCTAAACAAAATAAAATAAAATCTTACAAATCTCTACAAACACGAATTACGAGATAACAAAATTTAAATCCTTCACTCATTGCATGAATTACGAGACATTTACTTTTACAATTTTATTTTATACACTTTTATACAACTCCAAACACACCCATAATTAGAATGAAAATTTATTTTACTAATGTTGAGTATGTATAAATGCATTAACAATATACTGAGAATATGAGTTAAAAGGGCTAAATCATAATTTAAAAAAATCATATTAAACTAATGAAGCTAATTTTGTTAATTTATGATTTACAAATAGTTTTTTTAATTTTGTAAAATTTTCAAATACCACAATGAGCTTTAACTTATAATTTCACAAACATAAATATTCTTTAATTCAAATTTCTTGACTAAAAATTAACAAATATGTGAACTCATCGGTTCATGAAAATTTGTGTTCTATTTATTGAATCTGATGTCTAATTAAATGTAGCATTAATAAACAAAATGAATATGAATGCAATTAGGGTAATATAATTTATTTATGTGTCAAAACATAGACAAAATTAATTTTTAATAGATTCAAAATTTCACCCAAGAAGATCATAGTAATGACTATTCAAATTTTTTCTATGAAGATAAATTAAAAAATTACATTTGTCACACCTTGAAATTTAACCTTTTGGGTAGCATAGGTTGCAAATTTATAAAATAAAGAGATCTAATGGTAAAATCATTATTTTATAATTCGAGTTTGAATCAAGTTGAATTTTTATTAACTATTAAAAAATATTCAATAAATATTTTTTAATTTTTTAGAAAAGTCAAAATATAAATTTAGACAAATAACAAACTAAAGAGTAAAATTATCATTTTACAATCCAAATTGTAGATTGAGCTGAAATGTATTTAACTATTAAGAAATATACTAATAAATTTTTTAGCATTTTGACAATCTTAAAATACAAATTTGATTAAAAAATAAACATAGGGATAAGTTTGTATCTAGGCTGAAAATAAGTTGAAGGAGTAAAATGGTAATTTTACAATCCTAAGAGAGTGACAGAGAGATTTGTGATCACAAAATAATTTCTTGTTTTTTATTTTTTTTTTATTTTGTGCTTTGAATCTTGATTGGAATCGAATAATTATTCTATTATTTATATTATAAAATATCTTTTCTCATTTAATATGGAGATAACTATTTCTAAGGAATATATTTTAACTTAATTTTTAAAATCAGACATGAGAATGGCTTAAAGTCAGAATGGATTCCATTCAATTTTAATATACCGAACATAGTTTTAATATTTTATTATTATTTTCTCTATATTTCAAATTTACGTAATACTATTTTCACATAAACATTAATATAAGGTTCGTTTGACGTGATGTAAAACGATGAAAAATTTTAAAAATCTTTAAAAATTATTTACTTTTTATCTCATTACACGAATTGTGAATTGACAAATTATCTTACTTTTTGTTATTATAAATGGCTCATAAGTCTAAAACATATTCCAAATTATTTTACAAATTTTCAAAGAAATTTTCTTAATTTTAAAAGGAGGAAATTATAATACATTGAAATTTTTTTAAAAAGTTAGGCCTCATTTTATAATATTTGAAAATATTTCAAACCTTCGAATAAATGCCGGAATTATTAGAAAATTTAAGAATAATTAGTCATTTTCTTAAGCATGCAGGATGTATAATGGACATTACCAGGGAAACCCTTGGCAGAATCTCATATTTTAAACTTCATATTGTAAGTAATCTGTAATTATAGTGAAATGCAATGGCAAATGAACGAGCACAATCTTCCACTTTCAAGCAATACCTATTTATTGCTTGAGAAATGGGAGAGTCAAAGACTCTGGTTTGAGCAGTCAGTAACTTCCAAATCTTCGATCATCCAAAGCCTCAAGGCCCTAGAAATTTCAATGGCACGCAAGCATTAACACACACGGCAATTCACAGAAAACGCAAGCAAAATAAAAGATTTTCGAAGAAATACTTATAGAGAGAGGAAGAGAAGAGAGAGAATTCAAATACTTGCAGGATTTTAATATTACTTGCAGAATATATATATATATATATATAAATACATGCATACAGAGAGAGAACCATTTAGTTTTCTTCAGCTCTCAGAGTGCTCTGTCTTGGCCTTGGTCTACGGCCGGTTCTCTACCCCCGAAAGTTTCTTGGAAATTCACGAAATTTGAATCTGTAAGTCCAGACGCCTATGGAAAATCATTACTCGATTTCATTCTTCCGAAGTCGATTCTAATCTCGTTGCTTTGTTTCACTTTCTTTCCCCCAATTTCTTGATGTAAAAATTGAATTCATGCATTAGGGTTTCGATGTATCTCGAATGAGTTTGTTTGGTACCATGTTTATCTCTGTCTATGTATATGACGGTGTATTCATCTCGAACTTGAACTTGTTGCAGGTAACGGGAAGAAAGTTCAAGACGAATGAGGTGTTAATTTTGTTGTTTGTTTGACAATAATTCTCGGTGATCTTACGTGGGTTATTTGATTGGTTGCAATTCTAAGATTGTACAATATCATTAAAGTTTTATGAAATTGCCATTTTGAGGGCTGAAAATAATCCGCGGATTGACCAGATGAATGTGGTGGGTAAAGTTGGGAGCTTCATAATTGAAGGTGTATCCTCAGTTGCCACCCCATTTCATCCTTTTGGTGGGGCGGTTGATATAATAGTTGTTCAACAGAAAGATGGGACGTTCCGAAGCACACCTTGGTATGTACGGTTCGGAAAGTTTCAAGGTGTTCTTAAAGGGGCAGAAGAGATAGTCGGCATTAATGTTAATGGTGTTGATGCAAATTTCCATATGTATCTTGACAATTCAGGTGAAGCGTATTTTGTCAGGGAAGTGGTTTCTTCCGAAGGGAGTGATGTAAATGGGGTTTTGAAGGGTTCTGATAGTTTGGAAGGTACACAAGATGCTAGTGTTAATGATGATGACAACATAAATAGTGAAAGAGGTAATGATAAACTTTGTGATGCTGAAGATGGTATTTATTGTGAGGTTCAAGTGCGAGATGAACGTTCTCCATTGGGTGTTGGCCGAATTGAGAGGACAAAATCTGAGAGTGAAAGGAGTTTCTATGAATTGAAAGATGGAGAGTCCTCTTATGAGAGTTTGGTTGAGTTGTCAGAATCTGTCTCTATTCATTATGACGATTTAGAAAATTCAGATTATTATGTGGGACCGCAGAATTTTAATTCAGAAGTGGTTTTGGTGAGTGTAGATGGCCGCATACTGACAGCACCCATCTCTTCATCAGACAGGAACACTAATAATTTGCAATTAAGCACAACCCAGTTTCCCCTAGGTCAAGGGACTGACATTGGTGAGGGCAAGGTAGACTTCCGCACAGGTGAAGAGGCACGGCCTGCTGATTTGGGCATATCTGCACCTGAAGTTGCATTTGAAAATAGTTGCAGCATTACCAGTGGTAGTGATGCTTCTGTACAACAGCTGGAAGTTTGTGAAGGAGATGGGAAGCATGTTTGTCAAGTTCAAGTGAGTGAGAGCATTGTGGACCAGGAACAAGAACTTTGTGCCAATAGTAATCAGGAAGCTACATCAGCATTGGCCATGCAAGATGGAAATGACAACAAAAAAGATATGGACTCGCTATTGCAGATTCACGAAGGTGCAGATAATTCACAAGATTGTTTAGATTTACCTGGTGAGCCCACAGGTACAATTTGTTTAGATCAGGATGAGACACCAAAAGCTGCAGATGATGGTCGTGGAGTCGCTTCCAGTCCTTCTGGTAGCGGATGGCTCTGGTCCATTCCATTTCGAACGGCCAAAACTCTTGAATCCACTAGCAGTGACACATCTAGCGAGAAAGTGTTTGTTAATTCTCAATCTGGCTCACAAAACCAACCTGTAGGACTAGCTCCAACACCCAATCCTCAAAAACAGCTTTTAAGGACCAATGTTCCCACTACAGAGCAAATAGCATCATTAAAACTTACAGAAGGACAAAATATAGTGACTTTCAGCTTCTCCACCAGGGTTTTAGGAGTGCAGAAGGTATGCCACTCGTTCCAGTACTGATTAGTGCTTGCATTCCCAGGTGATAACCTGTTCGATTTGTTTTCCTTCTATTTCACTTGATCATCCATATTCTCTCTTGGCAGGTTGATGCTCATATTTACTTATGGAAGTGGAATGCTCGAATTGTAATTTCAGACGTCGATGGGACAATTACCAAGTGAGATTTACGAGGCTGCAAAATTTGATAACTATTAAGTAATTCTATGTGCTGTGTGGATTCAGTGATGTTTCCACTCAACTAATTTAATAATTTAGAGGCTTCATGTTCTTTTATGAAATATGAACCAGAAATGTCAATTAATATGTTATTGCATAATAAGGAATACATTAATATCCAGAATACGGGTGCTGTGCTAAATACAGGAGGAATATAGGAATATATGTGATTCTGACTTAATTTGAACCAACCATTGATGGGGGCAGGCTGATTTAGATTACTTGATTCTATTGCTATAAGATAGTTTCAACTTTTAAATAAATCACTTTAATCACGAAGAAATGACATGATACATAAACATAATGTCTTTTCAAACGGAACTCGTTTTCTCCCTTAAATCCACATGAATAGCTTGCTTATCAAAAGAAAAATGGAACTCTTTATTTCATGATTTTTGATAGGAAAGGGGAGAAATAATAAATGCATTTTTCTCTATTGCTAGCATTGAAATAACTGCTGAAGTCAACCATGTTTCAGATAAGTGAGAGTATCTAAGAAATCTCAACATGAGGTGTACATTCACATGCACACAATGAGATTAACTGATGGGGTGTCTGAATCGATTTATTAAGGGGGAAAATTGAAGAAATTTCATCTTGTTAGGGACAAAGCTGAGGATCTGGTTTAATATAGAGCAACTAAGAACAGTGACGATTATGTCCATTTTGTAATCTGAGCTGATGGCCACAGCAGTGTAAGTCCTTCATATGGTATTGGTACTTATCTATGCAAGTTGTTAAGATAGTTTCTGAATTAGCAACAAACTACAGGCAGTACTACTACATGCTCATAAATCATATCATTATGTGAAGTTGTTATAGAGCCAGCAACTGGAGAAAAAGACCTAATCCTTGTGTGTATTTGTAGCCATTGTGTTATGAATTAGTCAAATCATTGGTGTTATGGCCAGACAAACTATTAATCAAATGCTTGCTTGTGTTGCGCCAGTCCAATATAGATTGCATTGACTTGTGTATTACCCTGATTCTTGTTCTCCAGATCTGATGTTCTTGGTCAGTTCATGCCTTTGGTTGGAAGGGATTGGACACAGACTGGGGTAGCTCGACTTTTCTCCGCAATTAAGGTTTGTTTCTCTTATGTGTAATCTATAATGTTTAGAGTCATCATGCTAGAAAGAATCAGCGGAGAAATTTTGTGTTATCAATTAATTTTTATAATTGTGATTGTTTAGGCAATGATAATAGGCACAAGATCCATGGGATTTTTCTATATACTGTGGTTCGTCCAGGAAGGTTGATTATATGTAGCCCGTAGACATAGTAGTTTTCACAGTTCATTGGAAACTGTGTCTAACTAAAGATAGTTGTTTTTTGAGAAATTTTCTTTCTATTTTTTTGAACTTTTTTTAGCTGTGTTGCTGCTTTGACACATTGCTACAAGCAATTCCCATCATTTGATGTGTCTTGTTACTTAGTTACAGTATTGTTACATGCAATTGATCATGTATATATATATATATATATATTTCTAGCCGTTAAAGATTTTTTATGAGATGAATGATTACTTCAATGAACTATCTTTGGTGAACCTGAAAATTGTGGCTTCTAGAACCCCCCCTCCCCCGCATTCAGTGAATTGTTGTCACCTTGCGCATGAAGGAAGCAGGGAAATGCTCCAAATTTTTTTTCCATCCACTCATATCATGTGAATTAGTTTGACCATTTCTAGATGTCCATACTTTCTTCAAAGTTTTGTTTTCTAAACACTAAGGGTGTGTTTGTTTGGAAAACATTTTCTGTTTTATGTGGAAATGAAATTTTGTTATTTTTTGTTTTCTATAAAGTATATTTTTCCAAAAACACACTCTAAACCAACTATATTTTCCACCAGTTTTAATTTTCTTAGAAAAGGAAAACGGAAAACAAGTAGAAAAAGATCAAACCAAGTACACCCTAATATTTTCTCTCTTGCATTTCCTGTGCTTATTTTGAGTTTTTCTTCATTTCAGGAGAATGGGTATCAGCTGCTATTTTTGAGTGCTCGTGCAATTGTTCAAGCATATCTGACCAGAAGTTTTTTACTCAATCTCAAACAGGTAATGATTTCTCTTTTCTGATATTCTGTCTTATATCTCAGATTAGGGTTATTGAGTTATTGAAAATTATTAGTTAATGATATAGGAACCAATGTATTGGGACTTTTTAGGTTGGCTAAATGAGTAGCATTTATAGTTTTTGTGTTGACTTTAGGGCCTTGTGCTCTACTTGGAGCCTATCTATGTTTCACATATGGTTCCCTGTTATCAGACACAGGTCCTTCTCCAGGGATAAAATTGGTCTCTGCTTTTGCCATTTACTAACATGGCTGTCTTATTACTTTTGCTACAATGCTAAAAGAACTGTATAATTTGATAGTAACATCATTTTTTGTTGCAGGATGGAAACACTTTACCAAATGGACCTGTTGTTATTTCACCTGATGGTTTATTTCCCTCATTGTTTCGAGAAGGTGTGCTCCTATTCCATGGAATATTGTTTGTTGCCTTGATCGGTATTCAACTGCTTTAACCTGCAATGGGTGATGTAAATCAGATTTATGTTTTAAAGGAAAAATTCCTTTTTCTTTTTCGTATTTTTTGTTGATGACGATCATGGATAACTTTTTTTTCGACTTTGTTGTGTGTGCAATTTCAAGAAAAATAGTTTGTGCTGAGACCCGCATGTTTAGATGTACATACCCCCACTTGCAGTATGTTGAAATTGTCTCACTCATTTGAATTGATGGAACGGGAATATCTAGGACGTAGAAGTCAATGAATTTGGTTTGCTAGAGACACCAGCATATTATTTTAGATAGGTTTGAGGAAAGTCTGTAGGTTTCTTTATCAAAGAAGGGTCTAATTGTTGAGATAATGGCATCTATTGCGAGACTTTTGCAGATATAACACACTAAAAAGATTTAACTGGATCATCCATATAATATACTAAAAGAAACTCCAATTATTCAATATCTCTCTCTTTGAAATTTTTTGCAGCTTAAGTTACATTTGTGTGCTGCACTGGCCAATTATTATCGTGTTGATTTTGGAAGATGGAAAGAGCATGTGCATCAGTGGGCCATTTGTAGAAGATCATTGGGAGTTACTTACTTACTTTTTGTGTGTGTGAAAAAAAGGAAATACGATTATGTTTTGTCAATATCTTGCACTGTCACTGTCCCATTTTAATTTTGTCTTAAACATCCGCTGCCTGCTGGTAAAGTCTGTTGGTACAACTACCAGAAATATGGAATTGAACCTTTTATCATTGTTGTTTTTCTTTTTATCTATTTTTTAGTTATTTATTGTACTCTTTTTTTTTTCGTGGGGCAGGGGGTTGCTATTGGTGAATGCTATATCCTGGTGCATAGTTCATTATTAATTTTGACCAAAAATTATAAAAAAGAACTTGGTGTGCATGGATCTTGTTGCTGAATGTAAGAATCTTGTTGAGAACCAGAAATTACTATCCTCTCTTGGTAAACTATATTTGAAGGGTTTTGTTTGAACCTGATTACCTATGCCGTCTCAATTGTGACAAACAAATGGTCAAAACACACAAGAGGGAATTCAAAGTGCCTTGTGTATACAATACATCAGCTTCAATTTGCTAGCCATTTGGTAGCTCAATTGGTATAACATTGCTGCATTTTTAAGGAATTCCTTTACTGTAGCAATGTCATTATCTTGTAGGGAAAAGATGGCATTTAATTGTTAATTTGGGGTTGACATCAGCTTGTGAAATTTGAAAGCTATGTCCGTCTTTCAAACAATTCTTGGTTAGAAGTTGTTATGTCTTCATGATGTGGCAAAGGAGGATACTTTGTTTGACGACATAGATCCACCTTACATAAATATTCGCTGCCTGATAATCATAATTTTATTTTGTTTCTCTTCTTGGCTAAGACCATCCCATGACAGCAATTATTTCTTGTACTTACCCAAGAAGCAAATTTGTGTAACTAAGTCTTCTAGCTTTCGGAGCAGCTTTGAATTGCTTCCCTAAAGATGGTAGACATGGCTGTTTTCTGCAGCGGATCTTGTTCTAGTACAGATATTTTCACATCCCCATAAAGCCCCCAATTTATTTTTCTTGACTATTATAATTGTTTAATCTATATTTGCACAAAATTTAATACATTATTGTCCATACCTTCATTTTTAAGGGGATTTCGACTTTCAAGTGTGTTTCTGATCTAATGTTTTGTTTTTAACGTTATTGATGACAGTGATAAGGAGAGCACCTCATGAGTTCAAGATTGCATGTTTAGAGGTAATTCTTAGATGCCAAATCCCGGAGTGGAAATAGGAGGAAACAGTAATAAATAAAATTATGCATTCAAATTTTTCTTTGTAATGATCTGCTCAACGTTTTTGGCTGAAAAAAAATAATAATAATAATATTATGCAGGATATTAAAGCACTATTTCCTTCAGATTACAATCCATTCTATGCCGGATTTGGAAACAGAGACACTGACGAACTGAGTTACAGGAAAATGGGGATCCCAAAGGGCAAAATATTTATCATTAATCCTAAGGTATTCACACTCCTATTGTTTTGTTCTCCAATAACCATTTGGTCCTGGAGATTTTTTTTTTTTTCTGTAAATGGCAATTTTATAATTAGAGTGCATCTTAAGTGTTTTCATTTGAAAGATAAGCTCATAAGTTTCCGTATCATTAATCCTAAGGTATTCATCTTCCTATTATTTTGTTCCTCCAATAACTGCCTGGTCTCTTGGAGGAATTTTTTCCATAAATGGAAATTTTATAATTTGAGTTCATCTTAAGGGTTTTCATTAAAAATAATGAGCTCAAAAGTCTCCATATCATTTTGACAACTTTCTTTAGCAAATATTTATGGCATAATATCATTTTGCTTTCTAATTAGTTTTGTTTAAACTTAACAGGGTGAGGTGGCCATCAGCCAGAGCATTGATGTGAAATCATACACTTCTTTACACACGCTGGTCAATGACATGTTCCCTCCAACTTTAATGGTTGAAGAGGTGAAGTATGCTAACCTCATTGTATATTCCCTAAACAACCCATCCCACTTAAGTGGGGCAGTGAATCGCATACCAATCATTGAATCTGTAGACTCAACATGAACTCTGATTAAATTCGCGAATTTGAAACGAATTTACATTTTTTTCATTAAAAATAACTACATCTTATTTTATTTTATTTTATTTTATGTTTTTTGTACAGGAAGATTACAACCGGTGGAATTACTGGAGACTGCCATTGCCAGATATTGACTGTTAGTTGCTAGAAACTGTTTTCTCTGACAGATAATATGTACACCAGCTTAGAACGTTATACAAATGTATTCACTCTCGGCGTTATTCCAACATTCCTGGAAATTCATGGCAGTTTATTGGCATTGATTCTCAATTGTTAATAATTGATGATCTTGTACCCAAAATATAAACAGAGTTAATCTTAGTGGATAAGAGTTTTCAAATGTGAAGTAATGCTCTCTCTTGACAGTTCTTGGCTTTTTATTTTATTTTATTTATTTTTCCTAGTTAGAGATGGAGTGAGGAGTATATACCAAAATAAAGTCAAATTAGACGTATTTACCAAAGCAAGGTCAAAGGCGTCATTGCTAATGACATTTTTAATTAATGAAGCCATCAATATGTGTGGGATAGTTACAATAAATGCAAAGAACAATGGGGCGAGGATTGGTGTACAAGTGCAGGCACTTTTGTCGGATTACTAGAAGAGAAGGCAGCCTTGTCAATTCACCAAGTTTAGTCACATTACTGGAGTGTGTCAGGTCAGGTGTCCAGGGACTGATTGGCATAAGACATATTCAAGAAAAAAAAAATAACGCGTTATGTTAAGATTGTAGAAAAAAATATATATTATGAAGCCAAATTAGTGGGTCTATAGATTAGTTAGGAATTAGTTATTGCAATTAGGTACACAAATTAGTTAGTTAAGAATTAGTTATTACAACTATTATAAATACACTTGTAATGTATAATTCAAGATTTTTAATTAGAAATTTCCTGAAAATTTATTCTCTTTAGAAGGCCTGAAGTCCTCAAACTCTTCCATTTTCTTTTCACTCTCTCTTCTATTTTTCTTAATTTTGTCATCACCCAAGCAAAAAGAGATGGGTTCACTACAAAATAATATTAATTTTTAAGAATGTATAAAATTATTATTAAATATTAAACCTATGAATATATATTTTTTTACAATTTAATGGTTTAACTGATCGCAGAGCCTGAAATTTAATAAGAATATCTCTCATTACTAAAAAAATATTATTATTGTTAAGCTTAATTATTTGTAAAATTTATTATGTCATATTTTTTAATATTATGTACAAAAGTATTCAATAGTTTAGTGGAAAGATACATTTTATTTCACAAAAAATACTTGGATTCGGTTCTTGAACATTTATTTTATGCTTAAAAATTTGGAGTTAACCTTAACTTAAAAGCCAAAATACCTCTAATTTTGAATTAATTTCATTTTCTAACAAAACTAAAATACCGAGTGTATTTTGGTAATTTTATGTCCAAAATCAAGAATCACTTACCTCCATTACCTCTTCCTAGGTTTGCCCTTGTGCCCAACTAAATAAGGATAAACAACATGCAAGTTGTGAAATTGAGGGATAGGCACTGTTGCGAAAAATGGATCTATTGTGGCTTATCAACTGACATGTTAAAGAAATATGTGATAGAAGACCAGAGCCGGCCCAAGGGCAAGCCCAACAAACCTTAGGGCTAGGGCAACTCCCTAGGCCAATGAGCAAGGGGCAACCAACTTGGGCTAAGGCCCAAGGGCAACCAGACTGAGACAAAGGCTAGGGCAACCATCTCACATGGGTCGACCTAGTAGAAGACATAGTGATTGGATGCACTTTGAGTCGAGCAAGTATTCCATACAAATATATGTTAACACATACACTCTAGAGTTTCAACTGTTGGAGCATGAAGGCCACTGGGATACAATTGATACCCCATTTTTCATTCCTGATTGCTCCATGAAATAAAGTCTAGTTCGTAATTTTTGTGAACAAAATTGATTTTCTTTGATTACTGACTAATTGTGATTAAATCTTAACAAAGGACTTTGCATTCTCCATTGCAGTTAAAAAGGCCAAAGAAGCACAAAAAATGTCCGCATAAGAGATACAAAGAAATAAGCCAAAAGAATTAAAGTCGTTTGAACAGAGTCTACGCGCACACTTGTGGGGATGATATAGAGCCAGTCATGAGAAAATATTAGGAAAATTTTCAAAGTGTCAAAATTTGAATTCTTCTGACAGAGCAGTTGGAGGTGTCACAGGAAAATGCCAGAATCATTTGCTATAATTGAACTTCCCAATAAAATCATGGAAGTGGAGAGAACAAGGTCTGCCACAATTTCCAAATAGTACTCTAAATATAGTTTATTTAACTAGCATCTACATCAGTAATTGATCTAGTTTGAGGCAATTCACTATGGCTTTCAGTCCACTGTCTTCCATCAAGCCAACCCTTTTTCTAATTGAATCCTATAGTACATTTGAAAAAATTCATAGAATCCTACAAAGCTTTTACTGTTTCCTCTCAATATCCACATTTTTACAGCAAAGAACTGAATTTTGCTTAAAAAAAAAAACTAACATAGTCACCATATAATTCAAATGAATGCAATGGCATAAAGGCCGTACCAATGTAATGCACACATTAAATGTGCAATACAAGTCAGTGGCTGCTAACAGATGCAAAACTTAGTGGGTGCCAAGTCAAGAGGGGCCAACGTTAAAATATCGAAGTCAAAATTCACGGATGAGGAATAAAAAGTCCCGTTAAAATCTTATTTTGATTTAGCAGACTTGGTGTAAGATAAATCTCTACATGCCTCCTTTCACATATGACTCTGTATGGAAAAAAAAATTAGTACACTGAGTATGTGAGATAATATAAATTTAGAAATAAAAAGGAAAAAATTCTTCTGAAATCTAACTCCATTTTAAAGTATTTAACTCAAAATCAATTGACAAATAGTACAGAGAACCATTAGAATTTTGTACTAATTTAGAAGGTTTGATTTTACAAACCAGAATAAATCACAGTGGAAAGAAATCAAATTTTTTCTTTTTCCTGCATTTTTGTAATTTGGAAATATCCAAGATGTATAAAAAACCAAAAAGGCAAAAAGAAAAAAAAAATCTGAAAGATCCCTGCAGTTTTTTATGCTTTTCTAATTTGGCACCGTCTCTGCTTTAAAGGATGCTCTGCCATTCCTCTTCCTTCATTAAGCTCAGCTCCCCACAAAAATCCACAAGAGAGAGAGAGAGAGAGAGAGAGAGAGGATCAGATGAAATGGCCACCAATCTCCCATCACGTAACCATGCAGACGAAGAACACTACGTAGATACGGAAGTGAGCTCTTCCTCTAATTTCTTCTGTTACTCCCTAAACTCCCTCTCACAAACCAGAGAATTCGAGTTCCAAATGTCTTCTTCTCCCAATAAGAGAAACAACATCTTCCCCAGCAGATGAACTCTTCTACAACGGAAAACTCCTCCCACTCCCCCTTCCTCCACGTTTACAAATGGTCCAAAAACTCCTCCAAAACTCTAACCCAAAAGAGGCCTCCGAAGATGAAGACTACAACATTTCCTTCACAAGCTCTACAACACCCACTACTTAACACAAGAACCCCATTGGAATCAACCAATGTATCACCATCAGAGTCTTGCCAGGTAAGTGCTGAACTAAACCCAGATCAATATTTCTTCGAATGGTCCACTGAATTGAGTGGGTCCATTTCTGATAATCCAAAGAAGCCTTGGTCCAAGAAGCTCAAGCTGATTAAGCAATCTTTATTCGATCAAAAGCTCAAGGCTTCGCGGGCTTATCTGAAGTCTTTCTTTAGCAAGCCAGCTTGCTCAAATGAATCCAATTATTCCAAGGCAGCCTCTAATGAAGCTGAACATGTCTCAAAGCACAATAAGGTAGAAAAGAAAAGACCATGGAAAGGTTCGACAGAGAAATGGTTGATGATGGTATCAGTGGCTATAGGAAGTCGTTTTCTGGGGCAATCAAACGGAATTTTGGAACGAAGTCTTCATCTTCGTCCTCCTCATCTGGTGATTCTTCCTTCTCATCGTTGTCATTTTCCATTAATTCAAGTGGGTTCTATGAGTTAAGAGTTCCTCCGGAGGAGCAGCAGCAGCGCAAATTCAGAGATTGAGAGCTTAATTGAGGATGCAATTGCTCAGTGTAAAAAGTCACAGCAGCTGTTTAGTTCGGGTAAGAAAGCAAGCGAAGTTGGACTTTGTTCACCATCTGCTTCAAGCATTGCAGTTTCCGGGGATAAAGAAAGATGAAATTTCTGTGGCTCTTTAGGATTTAAGAAAAGATGGCCGACAGAAAAGGGGGGGGGGGAACAATGTGGCTATGGGCATTGCCATATGCACAATTTCTGTGCATGGTAAATAAAAAACATCTTTGTATTCACACGCATCAAAGTTTCAGTTGCTTGAATTAAATAGAAATATTTCCAGTTATTCATTCATCGTAAATTTCTGCTCCAAACTACACTAATGCTCTGTCTCTGTACCCTTTTTTCTATTCTTACCACAGCAAATTTACTTTCTCATGGGCGACAAGACTCCATCCACCACCAGTGAATTTTGACAAAGATTTTGTTAAGCGGTCATGAAAATCTCTTATGAAAAATTAGCGACATGAGAATCCCTTAACGAAAAACTAAATGGAAGACATGGCAATTTAGTACACACCATAAAACAACCGATCAAACCTTTACTTTAATGACTCTAATTTTCAAGTTATAGTTTGTTGATTATTGACATTCACGAAGGGATGGGCATTCCGCGAGGCACCCATTTATTTGTGATCTTTGAAGGGTAAGACAGATATTCTTACCTTTAATCATAGAGACTGTTTCTGAGTATTAAACTCGCAACTTCAAAGTTGCAAAGAACAATATTACCATTGCCCCAAGGCTGTCCCTTGTGAATCATACTCAAGAGATAACAGGTACTGTTCAAGGAGGGAGAGAGACAGAGGGAGGGGATGGTAAAATTCAAGAGAGTAAAAAAGAAATACAACTTTCATACACATCTAGGAGGAGGAAACCTTTTCAGGAAAGTTGTCTTAACCTTCCTAGTTCTTTTGAGTACTGTAAAAACTGGGAGTTTTATAGACTAGCTTCCAGAGTGTCCTTTTTTCTTCCCTTGGATTCTATGCAACTTTTTCAGCTTTGCGCACCTATCCATATTGGAATATGCAAGAAAGTACTGTGAGAAACATTAAATTGTACTAGTGCATGAAACTGAGAAATATAATCAATTCACCTTTTTCTCTTCATGCGTTAGGGCCTTTTGGTTTTAGATTGTTGCTTTGGATTTAATGTGCTTCCACTTCTCTCATTTTTGTTTATGCCACACATGCACTAGGAAATTGATTATAATTGTTTTTTTTTTCTTTTTCGTAAAACTTATATTAATGAAAGATTAAAAAGTTTACTCCAATTTCTCAGTAACCAGATCTAGCCTCAGCTCTCTAAATTATTTTTTTTGCTGTATAATGCAATGTATATGGAATTCAAAACTGTCTCCCCGTGATAAAAGCAATGCTTATCTGAATTTTAGGGCGATAACTTCTTGATATAAACTTTTGGGATGAAAATCTCAGTGTTTGGACATCACATGGAGATCAAAGTCCCCATTTTGTTCAAGATAGCATCGGAATGTAGACATTCATTATATTGACTGGATCAGAAATTTGCAGCTGGTATTGAATTTTGTGCAGTTACTATCACCTTGCAGGGGGTGAGGTCAAACTGGCTTCATGTAGTGGTTTCTCGGGCAACCTCATCTGGAAATTGGTTTGTTGCCTTTTAAAGCTTGTTAATGCTGGAAATGTCATTAAACTGAAGAATGGTACTGCATGCAAAATCACTAGGGAGATAGCTGACCTTTCCTGGCTTAATGATGGTTGCAATCAACTCCCGAAGCCTTGCGCATGTATAATTTTTACTAAAATGAAGAAGAATAAGTAATGGGGTAAGTAACAGAGGGGGTTTACAAACTTTACATAACGACCTTACGGAAAGGTATCGGCAGCTAAAACTATGGGCCAGTAATAGAAGCCAAACATTGAAAACCATACATGATCCTTAACTTTCTTCCTTCCAAGGAATTTGATTGATTTTTCTGTATAAATGCAAATGCGCTCGAGAAGTGCGGTAGGAGGAGGGTTGGAGCAGTGCCCTTGTAGAGTCGACAACACCTACACTTGATTAGATAAATATAATTTATTTATTTTTAAAATTTGTTTAATAATTTCCAATAATTCATATTATCTAAAGATATTGTTTTCCTTTTCATTAGGATATTGTAATTTAAAAGTTGCAGATGACTGCTAAAACTTGCCCCATAGATATAAAAGTTGTAGATGTGTATAACGTACTTGTGTATGGAAGTATGTAGCCAACATAGTTCCAGTGTACTTGAAATTCTGCGTTTGAGGAATTATAGGATTTTGAAAATTAATCCCTATCATTATGTCTAGTTAATTCTAGATATACATAAATCTCTTTCCTCCACTATCCTTACTATTTCATTATTTAGGAACAAAGCAGGCAGCTTCTTTTTCATTTTTTTTATTAAGTGCTTGGCATCACCATGAGAGAAAACAACTCACACTATTTTTTGCACCGTTACGTTTTTTCTTTTTTTTTTTCAGTATTTTTAAGATTAATATGAAAGGTAGAATAAATTAAATATAATATGACAAATGAAATTATATAATATATACTTTTATATCTATATAATAAAATAGGATGATTTCTTCTGTCCTTCAATTTTCTTTATTTTTGGACAAGTCATTTGTTCAAACAGTCTATTGGTGGCGAGTTTTATTTAGTTTCATTTCGGGTTAGTGTTGAGTTATGGATACTTTTTTGGCCATAAATTTGACCACAATTAATATTAATCTGGTTAATCTTTTTATTTTTAATTTAATTTTTGCATTTTTGATTTGTTAGAAATTGTTTATTTGCCCCAGTTGTCAATCATACATGTAGTAATCGACATAGAACTCAAAAGAGTCCAGAATTTGTTGAGGAAAAGAGGATATGTATCTTCACTAGATAAGTGTAAGTTGGTTGAGAAAAGGTCGGGATATACAGACGCAATAAAAAGTAGTAGTAATGTGAAGAAGAAAAAGAAGAAGACGAAGAAGTTGAAGATGAAAGTAGGTATGAACCACGAGGAGGACCGGCAGTAGCGGCAATGGTCGGAGCTACCAGCAGATTTACTGAGAAAGATAGCAGAAGAACTTTATTCTGGAGATGTAATTCGGTGCCGTTTGGTTTGTAAGAGTTGGAGACGAGCAACATTTACGGAGAATCGGACTGTGGATAAACTTCCATGGCTGGTGACCCGAGAGTGGAAGGACTACTTGCCTCCCTCCTCCTCCTCCTCCTCCTCCGGATTAAGGGTCTGCACAAGTAAGTTATTTGATCCAATCCACCGAAACCCTTATGCTATAAATGATTTAATGAATACGAATATTACCTCTGATCACCGTGCCAAAATCTGTGCTTCCACTCATGGTTGGCTGCTTTTTGCTCTCGAAAGAGAGAGAAAATTTTGTCTCATAACATTATTATTATTTTCACCTTTCACTAAACAGACCATCCCACTCCCCGATTTGCACTATCACCTCTACGACTACCAACCCTTCTCCCATGCCACTTTCTCTTCAGATCCCAGCAAGGATGATTGTGCCATCTTTGTTCTTCATGACTGCCACAGTTGGGGCACAGTTACATTAGCACGTGCTACCAGCTTAACAAAAGTGGACCACTCTAACCTACGCTAGGCAATTAACCCATGAAATTCAGACCCTGGTCTCCTCTGGGCCCATTGGATATCTCTGTTGTGTCTCTCGCATTGGTACTCTCGTTATGTTCAGATTTGTTGACCAAACCTACTGGATCATTTAACGTCCTTGAATGCCAACAGCAACTCTTGCTGGTGTGTTGTCTCAACGCTGAGAAGCTTGATGAGCTCGCAGACGAGTGTCACGTGTTTAGGTTTAGCTGGTCTTTTGTGCGATGGATTAGGATCACAAGGTTGGAAAATCATGCCATTTTTATCGGTCATACTTCGCCGTTCTCATTCTCAGTTTCAGCTAAAATTGGAAACAAGATCTATTACCACGACTACCATTGGAATTTGAAGTTTTACTGCTTGGAGAATGGTAAAAGCTACAAGTATGAAGAAGAAGAAGAAGAAGAATGTTGCATATACAAAGGGTGGCTGGGTAAGGTCGACAACGGGGACCGTGTATGGATTCAACCTCCACCTATTAATTAATTCTAGCATGAAGCTACTTTTGGCATGTTTATGTATGCATGGGGTTGTCCTACCCAATAACTTCTTTATTTATTTATTAAAAATGCTACTTTGTTAATATTTTTATTTTTTAATAGGTTATTATTATTTTCAAGTAATAAGCCTTCAACTGGTAGAAAAAAAAGTAAAAAATATCAAATATAAAATGCATGATTTTATACTTGAATAGATTAAAATGATATAAGAAAATAAAAATTATTCATCAATAAATTAACATTATAATTAAATGATTTTTAATTTCTCAAATTTCATACTTTTTCTCTTATATTTTTCGTTACAAGCTAAATATAAAGAAATAATTTTATGTCTATATCCATTTATTTATTTCTCTCTTGACAAATTTGCCATTGATCCAAATACAGCCTAAGAATACCGTTGAAGCCTAAAAAATAAATGAAATTTCAATTTTGATAATATTTTTTTAATTTTCTATAATACTCTTTAACCTCCTATTAATTTTAAATTTTCAATCAAACATCTTCCAAAAAATAACTCTAATTAAGTCATTTAACATATTTTAAATTTTTAATTACCATGTTATTTTTCTTTCACATCGATCCCTAAATAATTAGATTACACAAATAAAGTAATAATAACACATTATGTGCATCACTCTACATTAAAAATATAATGAATTACATTTTTCTGTAAATTAATTTTATAATTTAATTTATTATTATTATTATTATTATTATTATTATTATTATTATTTTGCAAATTTAAAGTTTCTCATCAAGATCATATCTTCAATGCCGTGTTTGGTAACATTTAAGCTACGTTTAATTAGATGAATTGAATATAAAAAGATAAGTAATATCATGAGTTAATATATGTAATTGAATATAACATGAGATTTATTTTTTATGCATAATTATTTTTTCGTGTTTGGTTAGTAGATGTAAAGTAAGATAAAAGATACAGTTTGACGTAAAATGTCACATAAAATAATTTTGAATTCTTAGATTTTAATGGGAATTAAATCTATGAATAAGGGACATATTGGGGATGATTGAACTTCTAAAAAGGTTAAAAAAAATTAAAAGTTGGTATTAAAGTGATATAAAAAAAATGATATATTACAAAATTTAATTAAAGATAATTGAAAACTTTTAGAGAATTTTTAAAATTTTTTAAAATTTCAAACGGAGCTATCTGTCTCACCTCCCTCTTGGGATGAAATATATACCATTTTCCATATTTTTAATCCCTTCTAATTTTATGGCTCCTAGGAAATTGCAAGTTCAATCCCTCTTCCAAGTCACCCAAACAAATACGGATTTGGGGAGCTAATATTAAATGTAATATTAATTCGGAGATTTAAGATTGAGAATCGTTAGATTAAAATTTTACAGTTTAAATGTATTTATATTTTTTTTATATACAAATACGGATTTGGGGAGCTAATATTAAATGTAATATTAATTCGGAGATTTAAGATTGAGAATCGTTAGATTAAAATTTTACAGTTTAAATGTATTTATATTTTTTTTATATACAAATACGGATTTGGGGAGCTAATATTAAATGTAATATTAATTCGGAGATTTAAGATTGGGAATCGTTAGATTAAAATTTTACAGTTTAAATGTATTTATATTTTTTTATATTAAAAAATATATTTATTTTTAAACAATTAAATTATTAAAATTTAACGACACTCGACTTTAGCATTACCGACCTAACATTACTTTCACATCATCCTCTGCCTTTCCCGCAAACACTGCCCTGAAAAAGAAACGCACGTTTCCGTTCTCATTTTAAATGTTGTACTATAAATGACTTTTTTAATATTTATTTGGGCATTTCAACTTTCTAGTTAGCCCTTATTTCTAATAATTTCTACGTTGATAACCAATTTACCGTAGTCAATTTTCTTTTATGTTCTTTCGCGTACAAAACATGATAATTCTTTTGAAATTCTCATTCCTATTTCTTTTTCCATTTTTTTAAATCTATTTTCTTTTTCATTTTTCTTACATTTACCTTATTATATTTTGAACTTTTAAATATTAAAAGATAAAAATATTAAATTAACAAAAAGTCAAGAAACTAACTACTAAGATTCCGTTTGGAAACGTTTTTGTTTTCTGTTTTTTCATTTATATTTTTAAACATTTGTAAATTGGTAACAAAAATATATTTGTTAAATCTATTTATTTTTTTATTTCCAAAAAAATAAAAATTTAAATAGAAAAATGTAAACAAAAAAAATGTTTTCACTTTACTTTCTTTTTCTGTTACAAATATTTTGTCAATTTTAATATTTTGACCAATTTTGTTACATCATATTAAAATAAAATATTTTATTCAAGTATTTTATTAAACTAAAATTATTTTTAATAAATAATATACTTAAATTAATGTGTAATATACATTATTAATTTATTTATAATAAATAATTAAATTAAATTAGTTAATTTAATTAATAGGAAATATATGTTATCAAATTATTTTTAATAAATAATAAAATAAAACATATTAATTTATATTTATTAAATAATTTAATTAACATAAATATATTTTACTAAATTATTTTTAATAAATAATATAATTTAATTATATAATTTAGTTTAATTCAATAATTAATTTATAATAATTAATTTAACTATATATAATATATTTTATTAAATTATTTTTAAAAAATATCGTAATTAAATTATTTAAATTATTACGAAATATATTTATTCAATTATTTTTAGTAAATAGTATATTTAAATTATAATTAATATATTTTATATTTACTAGATTTAATGATATAATATTTTTATTTCATTCAATTGTTTCTAATAAATAATATAATTAAATTAAATTAAATTAATATAAAATATATTTATTAAATTCAATTAATTTTTAAAAAATAATAAAATTAAATATATTATAAAAATAAAAAATTAATAATTATAAACAAAAAATGCAGTTTCATTTTTCATTTAAGAAAAAAAAAAGACAATATGAAACAAAAAAAAATAAAAAACATAGACATAAAAACATAAGTAGAAAAATGATAGCGTTATCAAACGGCTCTTAAAAAGTTAGTTTTTTCTTCCTAAGTAAAAAAAAATAACGTAAAAAAAATAACTTTTTAGTAATTAGTTAGAAATTAACTATAAAAAAAATTAACTTCTTTTTTTCTTTCTAAATTTAGCATGAAATTCGTCGGTTTGAATCACATTTAATGAGGGACCCCCCCGCCCCCAAGAGAAACATACTATTATGTTCTCTTTTTAAATGTTGTGCTATAAATGGCTTTTTTTAATATTTATTTGGGCATTTCAAATTTCTAATTAGTCCTTATTTCTGATAATTTCTATGTTGATTACCAATTTACCATACCCAAATTTTATTTTATATTCTTTCACGTGCAAAAGATGATAATTCTTTGCAAATTCTCATTCTTATTTCTTTTTCTAATTTTTTTAAACCTACTTTTACGTTCATTCCCCTTACAATTTCCATTTCCATTCTGACTGCGACAGGTGCCAATCGGACCTCAATTTTTTCCAAAAGGAATCATATCCTTGAAGACAAACAAAGGCGGTGCAAATTCAAATGTGTTACACGCCCTTTCATTTCTATTCAACCATGACTGATGATTTCCAGATTTTTTTTTATTTCACGATTTTTTTATTGTTTAAAAAATAAAATTCTTATTAAATAATAAATTCAACAAACTGTTAGTAAACGAGCTATTTATTTAATAATTAAAATAAATAAAAAAAGTTTAAGCATATTTCTAAATTTGATAAATAAACAAGTCAAATTTAACCACGAATGAATTTAACTCGATAAAATTTATGAACAATCTCATTTGTCGTTCGAGAATATATTTATTTATAACTTATAGACGTGATTATAATTAAATAATTAACTAAGACCGTTTGTAAAACTTTAATAAATTAACTTTTATTGTTAACAATTTAAATTAATTATAATTTATTTGTTTGTTTATTTATCAAAAAAATTTACTTATTTGTTAAACTTGTTAATTAACAAACTCACGTACAAGTTTTATTTTCGACTTGTAAGCAATGTTTTTCTAGAATTTGGGTTCCTTAATGTTTTTCTAGAATTTGGGTTCCTTAATGTTTTTTTATTTTGATATTGTCATCTGTTCAGGAGTGTATTTAAAATTTTGAGTTCGTTTGGACTGATATAAAATTTTATAAAATAGTCTAAAATTTGAAATAAAGTGGATTAGCTTGAGTTACAAAATTTAGATGAGAATAAAAAAAATTTTGATTTAAATTAAATCTAAAAAATAAAAAAATTATATTGAAAAAGAAATTGACGAGCCGTCTGGACTACTGTTTAGGTGAACTCTTGAGTGTATCCACCCCTGCACGTGTCACTTTAAAAAAAAATTGCGCGCTTAATAAAAATTATAATAGTTGAAAAAAATTAAAAAAAAAAAAGTAAAAATTACGTAACGTTGGGGGATGTGTTTTATAAATTTTAGTAAAAAAAAAATTAAAAAGAATTGGTAATTGTTGAATAGCCGTTTGTTCCCTCCTCTCCCTTAACAACTTTACTCTTCCAAAGACGTACCGTTCAGAAATAGTCCAATCCGTTAGTTTCAAAGAGAGAGGGAGAGAGTGAGAGAGTTTATTCAGAAATAGTCCAATCCGTTAGTTTCACAGAGAGAGAGAGAGAGAGAGAGAGAGAGAGAGTTTAATTTATTGAGAGTGGTCGGTTTCTGCTGAGAGCTTTAAAGCGGCATCATTAATGGGGAACTGCCACGGCTGTTTCCCGACAGGCCACGGCGAGCACCGTCACGGCGCTGACGGCCCTCCAACGCCCTATAAATTCGATACCCCAACTCATGGGACTCCTCAGACCTCGGGCTCGTCTTCTTCCACTCCTAGTATGGCCGCTTCTTCCTCTTCTTTGCCTTACGCTCACGTCGACTCCTCCTTACGAGCTCTTGCCGGCCAAGCCGAGGGTTTCGGCCGCTTTGCTGTAGGTGGTCTCCACGGATCTCTCTATTGTGTTACCACTTTAGCAGGTCTATCTCTCTCTCTCTCTATCTATATATGTATGTATGCATTTATGTTTATGTATGAGGACGAATCCGGCTTATTAAATTATTGTATTGCTGGTTTGAGAGTGTCCCTGCATTAGGTGCAGGGCATGCAGGCTCCCCTTGTATGTTTATTTCAAGTGAAATGCTATTGTACTACTTTTAACTCCATTTCTTATCATACAAGAGGCCTGGGTTTGAGATCAAAAAAAAAAAAAAAAAAAAAAGAAATATCCATAGGAAGCTGCACGCCCCACCAAAGATGTGGGAGCACATTCTAATTCATACCATTTGAACACCTCAAAACTTATGCTTTAAAAATACTTCAGAACCCATACCTTAAGACTCCCAAGCACACCCTAAGGAAGCTATGTGCCCACTGTTGGAAGCTATGGTGAGTTACAAGTATGGATTCTTAACACAGAGGAGGAAGAAGAAAGGAAGGTTGACTTAGAAGCTTTTTATTTCTATATTCTCTCTTCAGGTTCTCCTACATAACAACTAATTACAAGTCTTTTTACAGGCTTAAACATCAGCTATTAAATTATTGTATTGCTGGTTTGAGAGTGTCCCTGCATTAGGTGCAGGGCATGCAGGCTCCCCTTGTATGTTTATTTCAAGTGAAATGCTATTGTACTACTTTTAATTCCATTTCTTATCATACAAGAGGCCTGGGTTTGAGATAAAAAAAAAAAAAAAAATAGAATTCCAAACAGCAGGTATTATTTCTGCACAATTTATAATAAAATAGCTATAACTCTCTTTAGAAAACTCCAATGAACGTGAAACTTGAGCTATTTAAAACTAAACTTTATAAGCTTTAAATCCATATTTGATTCACCAAAAATGACATCCGTTTGCCTTCCCAAAATATCCCTTACATTCATCATAAGTTTCTGCCCACTGCTAAAGACGAGAAGTAAAATTTAATTTTTTGAAAAATTCTCAACACGGACCACCAAAGATGTGGGAGCCAAGTGCGCGATTAATGTACGGACGTATCCAAAGCGGACAATGCCTTCTTAGAACAGATTTCTCCCCCTACAGTTTATTATTTGTAATGAGTAAAATGTCATGTTAATATGCTTGAAACGTGAATTCATGGACCCTAATTAACAAACTGCCCGGTCATCTTTCTCTCTCTCTCCTCTTTTTGGAAGGGTTTGTGCACTTTGTTAGTCGTTTCGATGCAAGCATAATGCATTTTGTGCTAGTGCAGATGATGGGCCAGGATCACTTCGTCACGGATGTTGTAAGGAAGAGCCTCTGTGGATTGTCTTTGAAGTTTCGGGAACTATTGAGCTCTCATCTCATTTGAGTGTGTCATCTTATAAGACCATTGATGGGCGAGGACAGAGGATAAAGCTTACAGGGAAGGGTTTGAGGCTGAAGGAATGCGAACATGTAATTATATGCAACTTAGAGTTTGAACGTGGTGTAGGACATGATGCTGACGCGATTCAGATTAAACCAAAGTCGAAGCACATATGGATAGACCGTTGCAGCCTTCGTGATTATGATGATGGACTGATAGATATTACCCGGGAGAGCACAGATGTTACTGTTTCTAGGTGAGTTCAATCTACCATATTGGGAGATCACTCTTTTTTTTACACATATATTTAACCATTGAATCTTCTTATTCAGATGTCACTTTAAAAAGCAAAACAAGACAATACTCATTGGAGCAGACCCTTCTCACACTAGTGACAGACGCATTCGGGTGACCATTCACCATTGTTTTTTTGATGGTACTAGACAGCGGCATCCTCGAGTCAGGTTCGGGAAAGTACATTTATATAATAACTACACCAGAAACTGGGGCATTTATGCTGTATGTGCCAGTGTAGAATCCCAGGTAGAGATGCTGTCAGCAGCTGCTTCCTTTCTAACTTTTTTTTTTTTGCTTCTGATATTATAAATGGTTGGCCACTTCTTCTTATAAACATTATTTGGCTTCAGATATATTCGCAATGCAATATATATGAAGCAGGAGAGAAGGAGGTGGCTTTCAAGTATCTAACAGAGAAGGTAATCTACTTCTTTTGGCATTCCCTCATTTACATTTGTGAAACCTACCATGTTGACACATTAATGCTGTCTGGTTCTTATTGAGTGCGGGGTAAGAGATGCTGTTGCAACGACAGGTCGTAAGTTTCATTATGGTATCTCAAGATGCAGTTCAAATTTCTAATATGTGCTCTGGATAGTAAATTTTCATACCATCATAGGGAAGTCTCCTCTTTAGGTAGGGAATTGACTTTAAAGTTCCTACAATTATCTTGTTCAGTAGTGGATTCTAGATAATTGGTGAAAAAATATATTTGTTAAATAATTTTTAAATTTCAGTCATAACACTGCTGCAAATGTTGCATAAGGTTAGCGATTTAGGCAAAAATTTTTATCCAGGAAAAAAAAAAAAAAAAAAAAAAAAAAAAAGACAAGTAGTGTTAGAAATGAACAAATCTGTGAGAGAAGAATACAAAATGAGAAATTTTGATTAAAATGGTTTGGGCATGGAGATCAGAGACCAATAAGTATATTGATTGGAAAGAGTAATACCGATCACATTGAGAATTCTAGTGGCCAAGGAGAGACCAGTAAGTATATTGGTTGGAAATAGTGACACTGTTCACATTGAGAGAGTGCTTGTGGGCTACGGAGCCAAAACTAACTTTTGTCAACATTTTAAAGAAAAACATGTCAGATTGCATTTTTAATATGTAGAGATTACGGCCCTGATTCAGTGAAATGCCAACATGACTCCGAGTAGTTGGGAAAAGGTTTACTTGAGTGGAATTGTTGCTCTGTTTATTTTGTTTTGGGCCTTTTCAGAGTGAGTTGAATAGCTATGGCTGATAAACTACTTGAGGCGGTTTTGGGTGTTTATCCTGGATTTGCTTGCGGTCTTTGTTGACAAGACAAGATGTCATTAACATTAATACAATATTTATAATTGTTGTTCTATTTGGTAGGCTGCTGACAAAGAAGAACCAGTTACTGGCTGTATAAAGTCTGAGGGGGACTTGTTTGTGCATAAAACTCAACCAGGCTTGTTAACCACGGCGAGTGCAGATGGTGCGTTTCATCCTAGCGAATTCTACCCCACTTGGACTGTCGAAAATCCTACAGATGCTCTGAAAAAAGCTATCAAACATTGTGCAGGATGGCAGTGTGTCCCTCTGCCAGCGGATAATACCCCGTAACACCAAGAATGGCATACCTATTATATACATATACATATATATTTATGTGGAATGGCATATATATTTTATACATATAAGTATATATTTGTGTTATTGGATTGCGCTATACCTATACATATACATATATATTTATGTAGAATGGCATATATAGTTTATACATATACGTATGTATTTATGTTATCGGATTGCGTTTGCATTTGGAGGTGTTTTGGCTATGGTTTTATTTTGTTTTCCATGGCTTTTATCAGAGGTTTGAAACCACAAAGCAATGATCACATATGTTGTAGTTATTGTCTTTTGAAATAATATGAATGAAATGTAGTAACAGTGATTATTATTGAGATTCATATTTGGGTCTAGCAATTTTTTTTTTTTCCCTCCTGTTATGTATGGTATATTGCCTGATACTTGCAGTTCAGGCCTAGCCTATTATTTTGCTGTGTAATGGTTTTTGCGGTGGATTGCTTCTAATGCCACACTAGTTGATTTGATTGTGTATGAATCAGTTGTCCAAAAGGGGTGTCGTGGGAGTGACAATTGTGCCATCGTGTTAGTGTTTTAAATTCATAATTCATATTGATTCGTGTATATTTTTTAAATATTTTAAAATTTAATGAACATATTAAATTAATTATTTTTTTAATTAAATAAAATAGTCTTAATTTTGAATTGAAGTCTTTATGTTGTGTTTGAATTTGTTCTCAGTAATTTTATATTCGTATGTTCATATTGGGTTCAAAATTGTAACCCCCTTAAATGTTGCAGTCAACTTGGAGACATTACCAGACAAGACAAGACTCACTATACTAGTATACTACAATGTTTGGAATATGGTGCTGTTAAATAGTTGACGAGCAGGGAGAGAATTTTTGCCGTGATCCAGTGCCCTTAGTTTGTGTTTGTTTGAAAGGTGTGAGACTTGGGATTTGATTGTCAGCTCCACGCGTCTCGCAGATTTTATATTTTACAACTAAAAGGAAAGAGTTTGGACTGCAAACCCCTAAAAATGTAGGATTAGAAATATTACAAGGGTGGAATGGTATATTTCACGTTGCCGAATTTAATTTTAGTCAAAATTTAAGGTAGCATTTAATTTATTTTTTTGTTTTTAATTTTTTGTTTTCTGTTTTATATTTTAAAAATTTTAAAAATAAAGAAATAGAAAATGTTCTATTTTCTTTATTTTGAAATTTTCTTTGTTTTGGATTGGAAATACTTAAAATAACTTTTGTCATTTTTCATTTCATGTGTACACTTATTTTCTATTTTTTAAAACAAATTTTGAAAATACAAGTGACCAAATGCGTTTGAACCGTTTTTCTTATTTTCAAAAGTGTAAAATAGAACAGATCCATAGATTTCCAATCAAATGGCACCTAAATATTTAAAATTATTTCCTATCACATTTCTTATTAAATCTTATTTTTTTATTCCACTTTATATCTCACCAACCAAACACCGACCAAATAATCTCATATTGCTTTGTATTGTTGTTCATGGGAGAGTTGGAAAGAACAGATCCACAGATTTCTTCACAAGTTTTGGTGGAAATCTCGTATCACTAACGTAAATAAACAGCTTTGTCATTCTGTGTAGATGCTTATCAGTACCTTGCCAAGAAGCTTTCCTCGACAAAGCAAAGCGAGCATGGCATATTTATGACCCCTACCAATAGCTTGGATTCGGCCGGTTTAATATATTTATAAACTAAAAAAATTAAATTTTATCTAATTATTTTCTATTTTTTTATAAATTAAAATGCTACTCATATAAAATGAAGTTATGTAATATCAGTTGATGCAATATCAGTCATTTTAGTAAGGAGAATTTTTTTATTTTTTATTTTTATTTTTTTGTCTTATTCACTTTTTGCATTGTAAATTTTTTTTCTTATAGAATCCCCTATTTATAGTAGATGAATTCAAATAATTATTTCTATCTTTTTATTTTATAAAGGGATAAAAATTTTATCTTTATTTTTTCTAAAAGATAAAATCAAATTTATCCCAAAATCAAATTTTTATTTTTTTTTGGAATAAGACCAAAAAAAAAAAAAAATACAAAAGGTGAATATATACCAGAAGAGAGGAAACCTACTGTCAAAGTCAAAGTCGACGTTGAATCCTATAGAATGTGTCGAACTTCAATCCTATAAAATGTTCAGAAGAAGAGACAGAAGATTATACTGTTCAAAATATTAGGAAGATTGTATTCACTTCTGTCAAATTAAATAAATAAAATTTATTATTCATTTTCTATCTTAATTTTTAGACCAGAAAATTTTGTGTATACAAACATTATAAGAAACATTTAGCAAATATTAGCTTTTTAAGTGACTTTTTCATTATTTTAATATTTAATTTAATTTATTTGTGATTTCTCGATTTAATTTTGATTAGCCCACGATTATTAACTCACTAACTTTTGATACAACCAACAAATTTTTTTTTTCAATTTAATTATTGATTTGAGTTTCAAAACATTGGATTATTACTCACAAAAATACATGTGTGCATGGGGCATGATGCCTGCATACATTGGAACATTTTCTGTTTTCTTTAAAAAAAAAAAAAAATTATCCTACGTACTGGAAAGTTTGAAACACTGTTTGGTTATGGACTTCAAATTATATTCGAATTAATTATATAAATAGTAAAATACAATTAAGTTTGTAACCAAAAAAAGTTAAATAAGTTGAACCAATAAATTGTGAATTAACGATTTTTTATTTAATATTTAACTTAATTATGATAATTTTAGTTTCACAAGTAAGGATGAGCATGGGGCAAGTAGGGGACGAGTACGCCTAATCCTATACCCGACTTAAACAAGGAACGGGAATCCCCACAGAAAATTGGGTACCTGAATTGACAAAAATATAAAATACAAAAATTTTAAAGTATGACTTATAAGAAAATAAAGTAGAATCCTAATATAGATTTAGAAAATTGAAAAGTACTATAAATATATTTAGAAATTACTTATTAGGTTGCTATTTTCCTATCATATTAATTGGTTCTATGGTTTAAGGTCAGAAAATCGAATAAAGAAACAATCACGTTTGGTTTATCTCAATTCATAGTTTCTCCGTAAACTGAAAAAAAAAAAAAAAAAAAAAGCAGTTTAATAGAAAGTTGATAAATAAAGAAAGTTAGAATCCTAATTTCCAATCCTATTGAGAAATCTACCGTAACAAATACACTAAAAATTTAAAATATATATATCTAGAGATATGGATAGAGTTGGGAAACAAGTAGGGTAAGGGACAAGAACAGACTCATACCTATACTATACTTGATTCTTGAAATTTTTTTTTAAAATATCCTCGTATCCTATCCAATCTCCAAAAAATTTCTAAATTCCTTACTCATTTGGAAGATGGTCCAATAAGATACGAACTGATCGGTCGAAATGACTATTGCTATTCATAAGGAAGTAATAGCCTTATAAACAAACTGTATTTTCATAAGTTTTGTTTTAAAATGATAGACCTGTCTACACATAAGTATAGCAGTTTTTTTTGTTTTTGGTTTTTTTTTTTTTTTTTTAAATTTTCTTCTTCGAAAAAGAAATTAAATTTGGAGATTACAATTATAAATAACAATAGTTAAGGCCTCTGTGTCACCCAAGACCGCATAGCGCAGTGGATTAGCGCGTCTGACTTCGGATCAGAAGGTCGTGGGTTCGACTCCCACTGTGGTCGGTTCTTTTCTCTCTTTTAATTTATTCTTGTCGGAAAAGCCATTTTTTTTTCCTTCTTTCCCCCAAAAAAATCAATAAAAAAAGAAAAAAAAATTTAGCCCAAGCTTTTGTATCGTACCAGCATTGCTTCTTCAGTCCCAGTATCCCCCAAAAAAATCAATAAAAAGGAAAAAAAAAAAAAAATTCAGCCCAAGCTTTTATATTGTACTAGCTTTGTTTCTTCAGTCCCAGTACGCACTGCTGTTTCAATCCCGACAGCCTGGCCAAAAAAACAAAAGGTCTCAATTATTGGGTACTTCCTTTTGGGAATAATAGAGTTTTTGCATGGTAGCTCCAACTTTTTATAATTTTTTTAATTAATTAAAATTATATTTTTATATACATGCTGAGCTTCTCTTAATTTATAAAGAAAAAATATTTTTGTCAAATGAACATAAAAAACCCAATTTCTTTTTATTTTGAAACACGAAAAAAAAAAATTAAATAAATAAACAAATAACACTTCGTTTGGAAATATTTCATTATTAAAATTGATTTTATTTTAAAATAAAGAATTGATTTGCTTTGATTTAAGGTGCATTTGAAGTAGTAAAAGTGAGATAAAATAAGATAAAGTGAAATAAGTTTTGGGTTTATAATTTGTGTAGTGAGATAAAAAATAAATTATTTTTAGTGATTTTCAATATTTTTTTTCATTTTCAGAGTTTTTTGTCATCCCAAATGAAGCCTTGATTTCGTAAATAAAATTTTGTATTTAAAACACATTTTAAATTTAAGAATTGAGTTCATTTGGTTTAAGTGAAATATCAAGTTTGATCATGTGAATAGGAAGTAAAAAATATAGTAAATATGACATACGAGGATAAATTTATCCACTTACTTATATTACTTAGGAAAATTCAAATGAAATCAAAATTTATCAAATCTACCAATTAAAACAAAATGTAACTTTTTTTTTTGCTAGCAACCTCCCCCCCCCCCCCCAAAATGCACGCACACACAAAAAGACTTTACATTTTGCTTCCCAAACGGGCAATAATCAGCCTTGTGATTCTCTCCTCCTTCTTCTCCTGGTTCTCCCCCCCCCCCCCAACCCCCATATATATATATATATATATATTCTCCTTACAAAAAATGTTAACAGGTTTTGTTGGAGACCATATGATATCAACTACAATATGGCAATGGTTAAGCTGAAAACCGGAGAGACTGATGATTTACTGAAGATCCAGCTACTCGATTAAAAGGATAAATTTGTCCTTTTAAAAAATAAATCAAAATTGTAAATTTTAACACTCAATTATTAAGCAAATGAGCAAAAAAAAAAAAAAAAAAAAAACTTCCGGCATGCAAAATTTTAATTAATAACAAATTATCAAGTGTTCAATTGTCTCAATTACGCATAATTAGAGATTTTTGTAAAGAAAACTAATAAATATGTGAGAAAACGAGAAATAAGATAGAAAAAGTATCTAACGTTTGATTTTTTTTATTAAAGTTTAATAAAAAAATTAACGTTAATAATATTTTAAAATATAAAAAATAAGTATAATTTTTAGATATGGAGAGGGTCATGAGTATAATTTACCCAAATTTAATTTGCTAACGAACGCTAAGCCTGCGGGTAAAAGCACAATGAGAGTAATGATATCAAGATGCGGTGTTGGGCACGCCTGCTTGGAACTGAGAAATATCGATAATGGAGATGGACAAGTTTCAGAAAATCCAGCCACGGGTATAATAAGTTAATTATTAATCGTTACAGATTAATATTTTACCGTTGCATTGTCACCGTTAAATTAACCTGTAAACATCGATCCAACCGCGCGTATTCATGATTTACGGTCTCAAAAGTCGAGTTAACTTTAATTGTTATCTGATCGAACAGATAATTTTTATTCACATATACAATAATAATTAAGATTATTAATTATGATCGTGCATGGAAGCGTGTTGCAATGATGCTATCGTGCACTGAACTGAAAGCATGCTCTGAATCCACTCGATTTATGACTGATTAAACGCACACACAAACACATACTTGTATATGTGTAAAGTTACTCTCATGATCGCATCATTTGAATTCATCCTACTATCCTAGTTTATTCATGTTTCTGAAGCTTGGTTTCGCAACCAAATAAGTTGACTTATTATTAGCTAGGCCGGCTTTTTCTGTGTTTGGGAAGTCAAGATAAGTAATTTTTTTTTACTTTAGATTTTTTAATAAATTTATATATTGACATCTATCCCTTTAATACTTCACACTATCTTCTAAAACTACTTTTAAATACACAAATGCCCTAGGCCTTTATATGCTTACTGTCAATAATTCACATGCCTACTGTCAAAAAGAGTCAACCTCTTTTCTTGATGGAGTCGATCCTATTTATTTGATTTAAGGATTCACATGCTTACTGTCAAAAGGGAGTCGACCCCATTTATTGGTTTAAGGATTCACATACTTATAGTGTTTAAGAAATGATAATTTCGTAATTTAGAAATAACCTAACAATTAACTGTTACAGTGTAAAAAAAAAACTAGTTAACTAGCATGTGCTAGTTTTGGGTACCCAAATGATACAATACCACAATGTATTATTATAATTAAAACTGCGAATCTTCAACTCGAAGTTGGATTCGAAATAAAGTATGATGACACCATAAATCTAACAATGGAAAGAAATCAAGAGCTGTGATAGTTTACAAGCACCCAGCTCCTACTCCTCTCTTCTTAATACAACGCATTTTAAAGTTGTGCACGAGAATTCATATGAGGGCACAAAGTAGACAATATCTGCTAGGACAACTTACAATATGTAGATGAAAATGGAGTATCATTAGTTGGCATCGCTTGTGAGAATTGAAGTGTTCATGTATATGTGCCCACCGTTTCTAATACTTAGTCCTCGACTAGAGGCACTAATGATACCATAAATCCTATATTGGAAAGGAGTCGAGAAGTGTGATATCTTATAAACACCCAGTTCCAGCTCCAACTCTTCTTTCCTTGGTACGACGCATTTTAAAGTTGTGCACTAGAATTCCTACAAAGACACAAAGCAGATAATATTTGTCAAGAGAGTCTGCATTGTATAGACGAAAATGAACCATTGTCAAAGTATGAAAATATAAATAATAATTTACTCCGTTTCTTTATGTATTCAACAATTTCTTTTCTCTCTTCTTCTTCTTCACTTTTTATTTTCTTCAGTACAACACAATCCTAGTGAAATTACTCTTTTTAGTTATTATTGACTTATTTAAGTTATATTTGAAATAATTTTTTTTAGAATAATATTTCCTTTATATATTTAGAAAGGAAAACACTAAACTTCGTGCATGCTGTTTTAGGCATTCACTTTAACAATTTATATTTTACCAACCACTATATATAAAATTTACTAAAATAAAAATTATGTAGAATTATTAATTTATCCTTTTTTTGTTCCAAACTTCTCACTTCACTTGAGTTAATAAAATTTAAAGTAATTAAGGAGGATAGTTTAGACCATCTCTAGCAGTTTTCTTAAAGAGATGTCCTAAAAGTTATTAGGGGTCCATTTGACACGTTATAGCTTTCCTATTAATTTAATTGTATCTCCAACAATATTTTTAAACTATTCTTTACTTTATTGAAATATTCATTCTTAAATTTTTTTTAATATATTTATTTTCAAAAAAATTATTTAAAAAAGTTTTTTGCAATAAAAATATTAAAATAAAAATATTTCTTAAATATAGAGATTGATTTTGATTAATCCAACTTAAAAATATGCTTGATACCAAAAAAAAAAAAAAGGAAAAAGTCAAAACGTAATCATTTTCTCTTTTACTATAAGAAAAATTTGTAGGAGATTCTCTCTCTATATAAATATATATATGTGTGTGCACACGCACGCAAGTAAGTATACACGCGGAAATATTTGATTTATCAAATTTTATTAAAAAATAATTTTTATTAATTTTCTTCGTCTTTTTCCATTAAACATAATTAACTTTTAGTAATTCTTATCAATTTTTATCAACTTTTAATAATTTTTACTAATTTTTATAAATTTTTATCTAACACTTAAAAAACAAAAAATAAATAGAAATAAAAAATAAAGTGATACATGGCCTATATATATAAAGTTGAAACACATATTCCCCAGCTCATAAAACCAGCTGCTGTCTTTGAGCTCTGAAATATATTAATTTCCAAAGATGAGGGGAATCGATATATTCCGCGCATCCCAGGCCGCTGCCACCTGCAGAAGCCTCACCATGAAAGAAGACCCATCATCATCTTCATCCTCCACCATTCATCTCGGTGGCAGCCGAGCCATTGACCGCCACAATCCCCTGATCAGAGACTCAAGGCGCCTCGGCACTACTATTTCTATCACTCCTCCTAATTGCTCTCCTCATCCACCAACTACTCTAAAGGCTAGTCGAAAAAACAACTCTTCGTCTAAGCCAAATGATCAGACGGCCAAGAGCACTTCAAAGTCGAGTTTTGATCATCATCATAAGGAGAAGAAAAACAAGAAGAAGAAGAGCTCATTAACTGATCATAAGGCTGGAGATGATTTGATATGCTATGCTCCTGGTGATTCTTCTAGGCACTTGTTGGGTGAAGGCACAGCTTTCTTGGATGTGTTTCCCGATTTTGACCCGGTTGTGGCTTTGGTTCCTAATTCGGATCCTACCAAGTCTCAAACTGTCAAACCCGACAAGCCTTTTCCCCCAAACCCACCCTCCTCTCCTACCTCTCACAACCAGGTTCTCCCTCTCACTCTCTCCCTCTCTCTCTCTGGCATAAAAAAAAAGGAATAATGGCATAAAAAGGAATTTTCTACATTTATACTAACATAAAAAAAGAAAATGCCAATTAACCCCCCTCTGATCCTCTGAAGTCTTCCGACTTCCATACCAAAATTGCATTGTAAAAGATACTCATATACGAGCATTCATTTTTCACTTTTTAGTATTCATTGACTTCAAAGAACAAAAAAATTTGGGTTGATTTTAAATCATATTTACTATTATACATTGATTTTAATTTTAATACCTGTCAATTTAATGTTTTATTTATATAAGCGGCACATATTATAATATAACTCTATTATTATTTTGTATTTTAACAGAATATAAAAAATAAAGAAATTATTATTCGCACTCCAATTTTAATTTTTGCACTTTATCTTATCTCGTAATGAATAATATTTATTTGAAATGAAAGAAATTAAAAGTAGAGTACAAATAAGTCTACCAAGAATAATAATAATAGACACGTATCGTATTTTAACGTATGCTCCCATAAGAATTTTTTTATGCTGATATTTTACAAAATTAAACTCTTATATATTGCCATGTTAACTTTGTAATTGTGTATTTTTCCTATAGGCCAATTACGTGGCAACATTTTGATTGTATATATCATTTTTGTAATAAAGTTAATTAGAGTTGTGGGGTTAAATGTTGTTTTTTCAGCAGGTGGTTGTTTTAAGGGTCTCACTCCACTGCAAGGGCTGTGAGGGCAAATTAAGGAAACACATCTCTAGAATGCAAGGTCTGTATATTTTGCTCCTTCCTTCTTCTTCTTTTTTTTTTTTTTCTCAATGAAATGGTGTATAAATTTCGAAAGGAAAGAGTTTAAAGCAATGTCAGCTCAGAAATAATGAGGTCAGGGGTCACTGAATTTAATTAATCTAACTGTTTAAATATATTTACATATTTTTAATCCAAAAAAATAAATAAATATATTTAAACCGTTGAATTTTAATCAAACAATCTCAATCTCGTTGTTTCTGGACTCACATCGCTAGCCCAAATCCATAAATATTTTGGGCGGGTTAATGACTTTTCATCGCACATGGACCACCATCGGAAACAAGGGGACCTGCCAAAGGCAGGCCCAGCTAATTTAAGAGGCCCCAGATCAGAAACAGGTTGTGGGAGCCCAAGGTTAGCTAGAATTGACTCACAAAGTCAACTTCGCTGGGTCAATCCTGAGTTCGTTTTTGTTAAAGGCCAAATTGAGACTGCCGATAAATCTAACCTAGTAAGGAATTTTCGACATTGTGTTTTACATAAGGGGGGTGGACATTGCCCGGCGAGGTGGAATTTATTAATATTTTATTAATTCTCGGGTCAAGTCAAGTTGGATTCGAAAAAATGGGGTTAGATATTGAATTTGAAACTCATCCATTTAATTTTATTTATTTTTTAAATATATTTTGAATAAAAATAATTCTAAAATTTATAAAAACGAATAGTTTATTGCTCACAATAAATATTTTTGTGAAAAAATTAAATAAAATAGTAAAGATCATATACTGTTAAATTAGTTTAAGAAAAAGCGTATACTTTTAAATTAATTTAGGTTGGGTTAATTTTCACAATCCAAAATTCGGTCGTGTTGTTAAAAAAATTAAAAAATTTTTTTGTAAGTCTAAAAAAGAAAATCTCTGAAAACCTTTAAAAATTATTCACTTTGTATTTCACTGTATAAATTAGAATTCATAAATTATTTCACTTTATCTCATTTTTTTTTTATTTCAAACACACCAAAAATAGAACGAACTGGGCTTGAGATTTTGAATCTTCTGTGGGTCGAGAAGAAACTCGCAGCCGCTACCCGAAGGTGCGCACTGGGTGAAGCCCGCCCGTGGACCAAGCCGGCAATGGCCCACGAGATGGTAAACCAGCTTAGGCAACTCCTGGCTGACCGGCTCGATCGAAGGGAGCTGTTAGAAGCCCGCCAAAGCGATAATCCACCCTCTTGAAGGAGAGTTGAACCTGAGACCGCACGCGACTCAGGCTCTTAGGCGCCCCCGAACTCTTGAACCTACGATTAACCATAGTTTTACAAATCACAACAAATCCCATCTTTTGTTCTTGAATAATGGACGTACGTGATATGCTTATTCTTAGAATGAATTCTATATATTAATTGTCACTAATATGTGCAGGGGTGACGTCCTTCAACATAGACTTTGCAGCCAAAAAGGTCACCGTCGTCGGACACGTCACGCCGCTAGGCGTCCTCACAAGCGTATCAAAGGTGAAGAAGAATGCACAGTTGTGGACGCCGTCGATGTCGCCTTCAGTCCCGAGAGGGCCGTCTCCGATTACTATGAGATGAAGATCAAAGCAATTGAGCAGTTAGCGTATGAAAGTTTAAAGTAATAATAATAATAATAATAATAATAAACCGGGTATATTTGGTTGGTGGCAGAAATGAGATAAGTGCGAGGTTGAAAATAATTATATTTAATATGTATAAAGAATGAGTTTCATAATGACAATTATATATGTTTGGTATGATTGAATTGATGATATAACATATGTGAATGGTAAAACAAACATTCTAGCGGATAATAAAACTGCGAGTAATTTCATAAATATTCTAAAAAACTCATTTTTCTTATGAGAGAATAAGCCAACCTCATAATTTTCTGAAAAGAACGGCATTTTCCCCTACGGGGAGGTAAGAAGTAGTATAAAATTCTACCTTTCATAAGTGCAGCTAAACAAAAAAAGCAAACTAAATAAGGAAGCAAAGTGCTCATACTTATTCTACTTTTATTTTACCCAAGCAAATGTAATAAACCTACTATTTTGTATGGCACATTGGTATAGAAACTCTATTCTTTGGAAGAAAAGGAAATTAAGAGCTCACTTGCTTAGGTTGGCATTGGATTATCATCGGTTAGTTTTATTACAACAATAATTGATAAAGACCGTACTAAGAAATTTATAAAGACCATAGTTTTAGAAAAAGCATAATACAGATTTACAAGCTAAACTTTTTGTTTCAGTCTAATTAAATACTTGAAATAAAAGTTACTTTTAATATTTTTTATCTCAGTTTTGTTAAAATCACGAACATATTTCATATATCTTGTGCGCCTTTTTAAAGAAAAAAACAAGATAAAAGATCAGTAAAAATTATCTCTAGAAAAAACCGAGATAATGGACAGTGGAAACCCAATCTAGAAAAAACTAAGATAAGAAATTGAGAAAATCATATCTTAAAAAAAAAAAGTAAGATAAAAGATTGAGAGACAATATTGTTATTTCTTTCTCTATATCTCTCTCAAATAACTTTGTTTATCATTTTATATGATTTAAATTAAATTTCATAAATTTTATTATACCATTTATTTATTAATTTTAATTAATTTAATATGCTATAAAACTACAATCATATATCAATAAAAAAAATATTTTTAGATTAATGCTAAAACTAAATTTACTTAATCAAATTTAAATAACATTGAATGTATAATCACTTTTTTCAATAAATATATAGGAGTACCCTTCATACTTTTTATGACTTATAATCAGATGAATATTAAATAATTAAAATGTAATAAATGTTTAGTATATCTTTACTATTAATTATAATAAAAGTGACATTATTTCATATTTTGTTAGGAGTGATAAAAATTTGAAAATAAAAATAATAAAAATTTTCATTTTTTTGTATCTTTTTGGAACTAATTTTTGAAAATATTTTTTGTATTACAAATCAATTCATAAAATAATTTTCAAAAAATTTTGTTTTAAACAATAATTTTCTAAAATTAAAACTAAACATGGACTAATTACTTTTAAAAATATAATAAAGAATAAAGAAAAATATATTATATATAGTGAGTCATGATTAAATATGTGTTATACACAAGAATTAAAGGAAAATAAGAAAAAGATTTAAGATAATTTTTAATTAAATATGATGGATATGCATAAATTATTTATTAAATATTCATATGGTTCTATACATTGGTTATGATTTTAAATTATTGCAAAAAGTTAAAATAGTTAAATAAAAGTAAATTTTTTATTTTTTTTCCTAACCAATTGATTGAGAAAAGTGTTACTTTTAGCCGCTAATTGATCATCAAAAGTGATAATAAATTATTGTAAAAAAACTTAAAATAATTAAATAAAAATAATATAATTTTATTACAAAAGTGATAAAAATTTGTTTATATATATTAATTTGTAAAAAATATATATAAATAATAACTTGAACTAACGGTCAACCACATTAACTTTTAAAAGAATGGCATGAGCCCAATACTCAGCAACAGCAAAAAAATCTCAAAATATGTGCCACGATGGCACGCTAGCAGATTGATATGTGGATTTTTATTATTTTTAAAATTAATTTTTTTAGTGAAGTCAAAACTCATAAAAAATCACACAAGATTTCTTTTCATCTTAGTTTTTACAATAAAAGATCACACTTTTAATGTGTGATTATTGAAAATTTTCGATCATGGCTGTAAATCATAATTAAAAAAATATAACTTATAATTTTACCTTAATCAATCACACTTTTATGAGCGAGATGAAAAGTGAAACATCACGCTTAAAAATATAATATTTATGCATTTTTATAGTAGTTTTGATTGTAGAAGGAAATGGTGTTTTTATTGTTTACCTTTGGATTTTGTTCCGATATTTAAATTGAGTTCTACATGAATTTGTTTTCAGTAATTTTGTTGATAAATTATAAGAAAAATACAGAATGGTATGATTGAATTATAAAATTTTCATTTTAAAATACAAATTAAAAATTACTCAATATATAATTAAAAGAATATCACAAACACACTGTTTAATTCAAAATTTGTTTGTGCGCGTACGCTAGTGACGAGTTCACGCATTAGCAATTTTTTTTGTAAAGTAATATAATTACATAAAACAAATATTAAAATATTTATTTAATTATCAAATATTAATGAACTTTTACTGTTTTAATTGTGATTAATTTAAAAGAATCTTTACAGATAAATAGACTTAAAATCCACTTATTACAAATAAGTGAATATTTTGTTCAAAATTATGAAATCATGGAAATTTGAATTTAAAATTACAAAAGCATGAAAATTTTTCTAAATACTCCATTCTACTTTTTTTTGGGGGGGGGGGGGGGGTAAGTGCTCCATTCTACTATTTTTACTTATTTTTGCATTTACTAAATTACCCTAACTTTTAAACCACTGGTAATTTCTCCCATCCTCAACTCTTCGTCTCTCTCCCTCTCTCTCTCTCTCTCTCTCTCCCCCTCCATTCCTCTCTATCCTATCGGCCACCAGCCATTTGTCTATCCATCATCCCTCTCTCTTCCCATCTCGCTCTGCAATTCTTTAAATAGTTAATAACATGTTAGAAAGAAAGATTAAATTATTACCTCATCTTTGATTGATTTACGTAGCTCTCTTCGGCATTATTTTATTTCAAAATGTGTGTATTAGTTGTTAAGCAATTACTTAGCATTGGCTGTACCATATATTGCAATATATATATATATATATATATATATTGTGTTGACTAGCACCATCTAAGCTTACTACATACATATTACTAGAAAAGCCAAAATATTGCTCTGGACTTTTTGATAACATTCGATGATTTACGATGTAATATTGAAAAGTAATATTAATTGGAGAAGATGATTGGTCACATTCGGTGCTTAAAATGGTCAAATTACTTGGTAAATTGTAACATCTATTAGTAAATTGTATCATATTGACATGCAAATTTAATCACATTTAGATTTCATTTATTTTAAAGTAAAATATTTTTTAAAAATAATTTTACACATGGTTTAAGGAAATATGTGCGAAAAGTGTGGATAAAATTATTTTACAAAAATATTTTATATTAAAACAAATAGAACTTTATTGATAAACAAAAATTTAAATTATAAAGCTGTATTACTATCTTTTATGTAAAAGCTAGACATTAGTGCACACATACGTATAACTTTTTATTTCAAGAAAATATATATTTTTTAATTTTAAATAAACTATTGAACAAATTCAAAATAAAAAAATACTAAAACACTTTTAAAATATTAGATAGTTTGAAATGCATTTAAATAAATAATTTATAATTAAGTAATATTAAAAAAGATAACAAAAAATGTAAAGGTTGAGGGGTGGTTAAAATGGGCATTTAAAGAATACTAAAAAAATATAAAATTAAGTTAACTTAATTAAGTGGTAGTTACTAAATTTTTTTATTTCTATGAAAAATATGAGTAGCGGCGAAAAGTTAAGGGGATATTAATAGAAAAAAAAATTTTTACCCAAATTGAAACTTCATTAATCTTTAAGTTTCACCCAATACACCTAATTGATATTTTCTTTTTAATAATATAGACAAATATAATATTATTATCTATTATTTTACTTAAAAACCACTTTCATCTTCATTTAAACATCAATCTAAATTGTAAAAAAGGATTTGACCTCGAGAAATTCACTCCCTAAGCTAAACCCCTAGAGAGTGAATCTCTTTTGATTTGTGCCACACATACCGGCCCCTCAACATGTGTAGCGGTAAATCGCGGACTCGCGTAGCGGCGGGGAGTCGGACCCACACCCAAGAACTGGATACGGTTCGTCTAACCAAGGAGACCCGTGCTACCAACCTTTACTATGCTTTCCGGGAGGTTGGCTCTAAGTTTTTGCTAGAGAAAAGACTTGAACTTGAGACCTTGAGGTGGTAAGCCCCTAAGTCCCAACCCAAGACCATCCCATCTAACTCTTAGGGGTTTAAATTGTGAAATTTATTTTGGGCAAAATATCCAAAACCAATCCACAAATGATGTCATAATAACCAAAAATAATTGTTTATGGAAGCGGTTCTCATTAATAGTCCAAACATGGTAATTACCTTAGAATACAAAACGTTTTTCACAAATAAGATGGGCGATTATTCATTAATGTAAAAGACGAGCCTTTTTACGCAAATGATGTCATAATAACCAAAACAATTGGTTATGGAAGTGGTTCTCATTAAAAGTCCAAACATGGTAATTGCCTTAGAATACAAACGCTTTTCACAAATAAGATTGGGCGATTATCCATTAATCTAAAAGGTCAGCGTATTTACATTATACAAATAATTTTTGTAAATATAAATTTATGTAGGAAAGAAAAAATAAAGAAAAATGTAATAGAGATATAAAGTGAAATGAAAAAGTGAAATTTATTTTATTTTTTATTGAGTTTAAAAATAAAATTAAAATAAATCGATATTTATTAATAAAGTCTAACTTTTATTTAGTCAAGTGTACAAAAATTGTACAAATTATAAATTTTATTTTCTCTTCATTTTTCTATTTTCTCTACATTTTTCTTTTTCCTCTAGAAATTTATGTACCAAACATAATATAAGTGAATTTACAAAATTATTCTTTTTTTGACTATTTATTCTTACATATAATTCTAATAATATAATTACCTTTTATAAAAAAAATATTTATAAATTTGAACAAACATCTTTACGCCTATAAAAGAATGGAAAAATATTTTTAAAGATTAAAATAAATTTTATTTATATTTATACGTTTAACAATCATATAAAAATAAATTTTATTTTATTTTATTCATGATTTAATCAAATAAAAAATATTTTCTTTCATTCTTTTTGCTTTACAAAATTTTATCAATTCAATTTTTATCATCATTGTCAAATAATTTAGTAAGTTTCTTTACGTTTCTTTCATTTCTCAAAATTTAGTAATAAATTTTAAAAATAATGTAAAAAAATAAAAAGTATGAAAAAAACATAAGTCTGGTAAATATTAAAATAAATAAATTATGAAAGATTTGTAAAAATAAATAAATAAATATCAAGATAATTAAGAAAATAACAAAAGTTTGTAAATAAATTGAAATAAAATAAATAATTTTCTTATTTGATTAAACTATAAAATAAATTAATATGATTTGTAAAAATATAAAGGAAAATAAAATTATTTTAGTTTTTCAAAACATTTTTTATTAGATAAAATTTACAAACATGAAAATATGACAATTTGTAAATTCAAATTTTCAATTGTCCTTTACCTATAATAACTTTTCTCACCAATTTTAGATTCAAAATAGAATCATTGATTTTTTTTTCTCACCATTCATGGACAAAAAAAAAATTTAAATTAAAACTGTCAAAAAAATATCTAACAACAAAAATCAATGAAATGAAAAATTAATTTTTAAGTATACACAAAAATTATCAAACAAATTATAAGTATCTTCATTTTTGAAAATTTAATTTGAATTTTCTATAATAATAATAATTTTTTAAATAAATATGGAATTAAAATTTTCATTATAATAAGGTAATTCATTTGTGCAAGTGAATTTTAAAAAAAATATATACTCTCTTATATATCTAATCTATATATATTATCCTACTATATATTTAGAAGATATGGTATCTTGAGAAAATCTCTCAACCATATCATCTTATCTAAATATATATTAATTATCTATAATTTATTTCATAAATAAATTATAAATAATTTGCCACTTGGACCTGACCCATCAAAATAAAATTGAGCTAACTTGGGGACTGAAAACTCATGGATTTCTAACTCCAACTTAAAAGATATTTGGTCCTTATCATCTCATGACAACATATTATCTTTTAAATTAACCCAGGGCTATTCTACTAAAAGTCTTAAGCTGCACTCTAGTAGTCCATGTTGAAATTCATTTAATTAAAACAACTTTTAATAAAATGAATTTTGGTCTTAGATCAATAATATCCACTTAATTAACCCTCCATTATAAGCTCGTAATTAAGATAGTCTAAATGTCGAGCCCCTTAATTATATATTTACCCTAAGTCTCTATTTATCTTAATTTTGATCATTCTCAATATTTTTATATTTGTAAACAATTTACAAATAAATATTGTTATTCAATAAACAATTTATTGAATAAACTGCGGCCACAGATTTAATGATCAAAAAGATAAGTAACTTAGGTGAGCGTATCAAAATGGATTCCATCTTATAAGTAAATGTTCCCACGATTCATGAAATTAAATCTCCAAGTTATTGAGGTTTTGACCATTTATAAGATCTCACTGTGTTATAACTCAAATAGATTTAATTCATAAATGTAAGTCCATTACAAACTCAGGATTAAGAGTTATTAAGTTTATTAAAGTTTACGTAAATTATGATTAATGACATTTATTAACCAAATCATAATTTACAACAGTCCTTTCAATATGTATATCACATATACATACTAACTTTCCTACTCAAAGTCACCACTTTAGTGATCAAGATAAATCACCCAATTAAGAAGTAAAAAAGTTACAGTTTTAATATAATGAAATGCCCGTTTCATTAATAGCTGTGAATTTATTTTAATTTATAAAACTTGTGATTTAAATCTTTCTGTATTAGTATCTTATGTCTAATACTTAAATCACATACTTTATAAATAAGGGATACTAGTGTATATTTAAATAAATAAATGTTTCATTTTAATCAAAAAAATAAATTAAATGAAATATCATTACAAAAATATGCTTTCAAGAGCACAAAAGAAAATAAATCTAACAATAATAACCAAAGCAATTGGTTATAGACGTTGGCTCTCATTAATAGTCCAAACATGGTAATTACCTAGATTACAAAACGCTCTCTACAAATAAGATGGGCGATAAAAAAAAATAATAATTTCTATTATAAAATAAATGCATTCATGAAATTCTATGTAATCTCTTGATATCAATAAGTAGCACTGAAGCACAATAAATGCTCATACGTTACAAGGGCAAAATCGTATAATTGTATTGTTATTGGGAATCTATAAATAGGGAGTGGAACTTAACCTCAAAATTCATAATTAACTACACAATATAGAGAGAGAGAGAGAGAGAGAGAGAGAGAGAGAAGATGATGAGCGCTAAAGTAATGTCTACAGCCATGACCCTCGTGGTCATCCTTGCTTTCTGCTTCGCGGCCAGTTTCGTTGAAGGGAGAAGTTTAGATGTTAATAATCTGCATTTTGGTATGAAGCCTAAAGATACTCCTATACCTCCATGTGGACCGTCACCCCCGCCACCGCCACCAACTGAGGAGGAGAAGATCCCTGATTGGATCCATACAAATCGTTATCCTCCATCTGGGCCACATTTTCCTCCCGAAACCCCTTTTCAGGGTTAAGCTAATGGGCCTCCTCTTGATGTTGAATAAAGTCTCTCTCTGTGTCCTTCTGTTATAAATCGCTCAATTAAAAAAAAAAATCAGTCTTTGAGTTCTAAATAAATGAAGTCGAAACTTGATTGATGTTTTGGTGTTTATGCCCAAATCTTATTACTATTGCTGTTGTTTAGAATCGCCTCATAATGATGTTATTATTATTTGTATGTTTAATTGGTTATTTTTTTAATTTTATTATTTTTTTTCTTGAAATTAAAATTAAAACAACATTTGAAAATTTAAACTGGTTTATAATAATTAATTTTTATTTTAATAAAATATTTATTTTTATTATTTTTTAAAAAATAAATTGATTTTAATAAAATATATTCTATATTAATTTAATTAATTATTTTTAATAAATAAAATAATTAAATTATATTTAATATATTTTATTTTTATTGAATTAAATTAGTTTTAATAAATAATATATAACAAATAATATAATCATTTGTTAAAATAATTAAGTTTAATAAAACATTTTGAATAAAATAATTAATTTTCATATAATGCAACAAGAATAGATAAAGTATTAAAATTGACAAAATGTTTATGATAAAAAAAAGCAACAGTGAATTTTTTTTTTTTAAGTTTTTCTTTTTCAAGTTTTTTATTTTTTATGAAAACAAAAAAATAATAAACATAAATGCTATTAAATAGGTTATTTTTATTTTGGAAAATTTGTTTTAATATAAATTTTTTAAAAATAAGTTTCTTATTTTTTAGAAAATTTTCATGAAACAAAAAATAAAAATATTTTACAAAATATATTTTACGCTAAATTAAACAGAACCTAAAATGGAATTAAATAATTTTCTCTACACAATAAGGTGGCAGTAAAATATGAGTAGAATTATTATATTTTTTAGAAAATGAAAAATGCTAAAAGAATAATAATTGCTTTATATTTTCTAACTAAGAGTTACCCGTGTCTAAATGTCACGCCCGGATTTTCATAACCGAATGCCCAGGGGTGACTTGGGATTTATTTGTTAGGTATAAAAATAAGATGATAATAACACGCTGTCACACCCCAAAATTTTCCTCCAAATGGGGTTAACCTGCAAGAAAAGTTTGAGATATTCAAAATCACTTGTTTATTCCAAACAATATTTATAAGTAATTAGACTGAACCATTTGATTGGATTTCAACTACAGGGCACAAAATAAAGATAGAGAAAAATATTACAAAACCATCTAAGTGTCCCAACCACGCGATTAACATTACATACCAAATAAAAGTAAATTAGGTCTATACTTAATAATTACAATCATCTAACAATTGTTACAGACAAAAATTAAAGTCATCCAACTCTGCGCAGGAAAGAAGAAAAAAATAGATAACTCTTCTGATAGAATATTTAAGAGAAATTAATTTCTTTCCAACTCATCTTCTGTAATCCATGTGCTTAATATCCTGAAAAAAATATTCTCACAAGGGGTGAGCTACTAAAGCCCAGTAATCAGAATCTCCTAGGTGCCTATATGCAGTGGTTGTAATACTACACTGTATTAAGTGAATGTGTTTAGGTGGCATACTATTTATGCAACAATTAATTCAATAGATCTCAACTGAATAATGTAAATTATACTTGCAACGGTTTGATGAAACCGTCACCGTAACTACTATTTTACTTACATGTAAAAATAGTTAAATATTGATGTGTGTACCACAATGAAGTCTGTATCGCAGTGGTAGGGATCTCAGATTTAGATCTTTAAGGTCTCGGGATCAAACCCCGTAGCGATATAGATTTCATACATACATATATATATATATATATATATATATATATATATATATATATATATATTTATAAAATATTAATCGAGAGGAATTAAATATAATTAAATAATTCCAACACATCATTCATACATAACAAGAGAGGTTGCTAGTCACAATAAAATTTTGTAAAGAAGTTTAATCTAAATCCTCCTAAGATAATCATACTCCTATCCTCCTCTACCCCCAGCCTTGGGAACCAGTGACTTTATGGGCTTAGCATCCAATGCATACCAACGGTGTCACCTACCAAAAACCTAGCCGTCGCGACCGGCTACCTGACTGGCCAGGTCAGAAGGGAGCATCTCCCAAATAAAATGCATGTTCCCATCTTCATCTAAAAGGCCATTTCTACCCACCCATCAGCCCATTGCCAAAAATAACTTTAGCACCGAGTGCCTTAATTTCGTCTCACCCTTTTACATTCCCAGGGTACCTTGTATGGAAATCAGACATTTTGAATAACAACCGACAATGTTCCCGGGCAATGAATCAAAAGTGGGATTATTCAGTCACATGCATTATATTTTTAAGCACTTTATCTAAATCCATAATTTAATAGTAATTCTCAATAAATCAAAGATTTAACATAGTCATCAATATCATTATCACAAAGGTAGGTACTATATGTAAATTAACAAGTAGCAAGTAAAAAAAAATTTAGAATACGAATTAGTATTTTAGTTAATTGTTTTGACAAGTTTACCGTACCAAATTTGATAAGAATAAAATTATTTCTAATGGTATATTAATTAGGCTGAGGTTGGTAGCTTAGTAGGTGGGCGACCCTAATTGCGATTTAAAGTCACAAATTCGAACCTCATTGGCTGCAAATCTCGGTTTTTGCTTCTTTTACCTTTTATTTTATTATTTTATGGAATTATTTTAGCAAAATTGATAAGTTTTATTTTGCTCAAAAAATAATTTAAATAAATTTTCAATCATCATCTTATTTATAACCAAACCCTTATCATAGGTTTTTGGCTTCAAGATATCCACAAATGTCCACAGAATTATTCCAATGTTTAGGAAGGTATTAAATGAGTTTCATTAAATTCACTTAATCATAAAAATATAATTATATAACTTGCTAGGTTGACAAAACAATGCCTAAAAATAAATCAAATTCATTTAAGAAAGACCAAATGAGAAAAGAACAAGTCCATTGTTTCTTTTGGGCATTTTATCAAATACTAGCATTTTAGTTTAAATAAGTCATCCAACTATCCATGATGAAACTGATTATCTAAGTCAATTATCATCAATATTAGAGTGACAAATAATACATAATATCTAATTTAAAATAATTTCATATCAATAGAAATTATTAACATGACAATAACTAACAGAAGGAAATTGTAAATTTAAATAAATCTTTAAACATAATATTCTAAACAAATCCAAACAAGCGTCAATTAAAGCTAAGCAGAATAGCAGCTTGAAAGAAATTTCATATAAAATAGAGCAGGACTCCAATATCTATAAACTTTATATCTGTAGAAACTAGACTTCAAGACCTACAACTTTCATGTTTTACACTTTTTAAAATTCTAAGGTCTAAAGGTACAAAAATAGCTTTGAATTCAGTTTGTTCAGAAAATACAGTTTTACACGTGCTCAGTATTTTGGGCATAACTTTTGACTTACAAATCGGATTGATGCAATTCTTTTTGGGTTGAAAAGAAAACTGAAAGGGCTATAACTTTTATGTTTTAGCCGAATCCTAATTCCACTGTTTTAGGGGTCAGAAGCACATAAGAAGTTACAAATAGAGAGTTGTCAGTATACTGAGTTACATCAGTCAAAATTTTGGCTTCCCTACCCCCAATATACGGGTATTTATTTTTATCACAATCAAGTTTCATACTTCAAACCAGAAAATTCATCAAATATATTTTAGGAGGTTGATCATCCTACCTCAATGAAGATATTAATGACCAAGTCTGAGAAGGAAAAATGAGTTAGCTTTGAACACCACCCAAATTGAAAAATTCCAAGCCTTTCTTCTTCCTCCAAGCAACACCAAATCTTCAGCTTCACTAATTAATAATTTATTATTATTTCTCTCTTATTTTCTTCTCTTTGAAGACACACAATTTATAAGAATCATGGGAGTGTAGAGAAAATTATTGGTGGAGAAAAAAATCAACTAAGGTAAGATCATGCCTATACAATTGGTAGCATGATCCAAGAATCATGCTTACTTTTTGACTATCTAACCATATCATTTAAGAAAAGCATTGGAGAAGATGTATGGAGGTGGCATGATCTGGGAATCATGCTAGCTTTTTGACAAATTAAACAAAATTGTTTAAAAGATGCTTTAAGTGTTTAAATCATGCTACGTAAGTAATTTGGAAGAACGCTTTAAAGTCATCAATGTAGGGTCTTCTTTTTGACTAATTAGCCACCTAATTTGAGATATTGTGAGAGATGTATGGAAGATGGAAAATGAAGTTGCCGGAAAATAATTTAGAGCTACTATTCATGAGTCAACTCAATGAGTGATAAAGTGAGTTGAAGTGAGTTGAGGTGAGTCAAAGAAAAGGTTGATCCATGGGTTAATGGGTTTGGTTTGAACCAAATAGATAATTGGGCTAGGAAGTGTTTGGATAAAAATCTTAGAAATTCTACATTAAACTCCCACATAGAGTGGAATTAAATCCGAAAATCTTTCTTAACTAATTTTTATCATTCCAAAAATTTTCAAATGCTCAATTTTCTAGATTTTTACTATAATAATATCACTACCACACTTAAATAATTTAATTAGAAAAAAAAATTCAGGTTATTACACTAAAGATATAAAAATATAATTTAATCAGTAAATAATTTAAATGTAAATCTATAAAACAAAATTCATAAAAATTTATAAAAATAACTCATAAAAATTAAAATTATTAATCGAAAGAGACTAAGATGTCTATACAATTTATTATTTATCACAAATATTATCACATTCTTAAAAATATTAATTTAAAATTTTTATTAAAAAATATTGAAAATATTAAAAAAGTGAGTATATTTTTATATAAAATAATAAAAAATATAATCAAAGTAGGGAGAAAAAAATAATTATGGTTATTGAATAAATTAAACATTTAAAAATATTTTAAATTCAAATTCTTCAGCTTATGATATTCATGACTCTAGCATGAATTGAGCCAGTCACATCCTCACAATGATAAAAATAAATGAAAATAAATAGAAAGTGCACTTTCAAATTTTGTCAGGTATCCTTTTAAAAGAAAATAAAAGTTATAATTATGAAACTTTTGGGCAATATATATATATATATATATATATATATATATATATATATATAATTTTACACTAGGATGTGACACGTGCTCCATTACTTTTCATTGAAAATTTAGTAAGATTTCGTAAAAATTAATAAAAATTAAAAAGATGTTTAGTGAAAAGAATAAAAAAAATTGATAAAAAATTAATTTTTAATAAAAATTGGTGAGAGAAACACCGACCATATGGGAGCAGCGACCAAACTGACATCCGCGTATCCCATGGCTTTTCAGCTATTGATTTTTAAATATTTCAAGAAATATTAATATGGCACTGATTTACCGTTTTGTGTAATAATTAATTCAAATTCTTTCAGTGCGGTTCTCAATACCACTGGTTGTCACCATTGTGTATGTAATCATTTCTTGTGAAAATTCTACAATACCTAAAGGTAAATGTTGATTATAAACAATGGTCGATTATGTTCTCTTATACGAGTTTCAGGAGGTTGCAATGAAGAAATTTATTGTATGGGCTGCAGTAAAAAATTAAAGGTTGAAATTTAATTGTTTTTAATCGAATGATTCTAATTTAATTTAATTAAAATTATTTTCAAAATAAAAATAAAAGACAAAAAATCTAATTGGAACACCATTAATACAGAATATAAAAACTCACGTATTATTAAAGTAAAAATGAATCTCAATCTTTCATTTCTCTACTGCAGTCTTTGCAATAGATTTTTTCACTACAACCCCCTGATATAAAGATGGTCAACTTGATTGGTAAATTGAGTGGTCACATCGGCTAATAAGTTGCACGATATTTATTGACAAATTTAATCACATTTATTAGTAAATAGTAAATTTAAAATTTAATCACATTCATTAATAAATATTAAATTTGATTTGCTGCAAATGTATAAAATTGAGTATAATAATTTAAAATTTATATTTTTTTTGTGAAATACTGGCCATTCTTGCACAAGGAATGATTCGATGGCGCCTGATAAAAAATAAAATTAATTGTCTAAGCCTTAAAAACAAAACTTTTTCTATATTTTCATCCAATATTATATTTTTCCATTGTAATGCACATTAAAAAAAAAAAAAGTAAAAGTACTAAAAAGGCCGAACTAGAAATAGCAACCGGTATTGGAGTCAGATATTACCTCTACTGTCTTCAAACCCATGAATTGATATTTCCATATAAAGTGATTTTTGGAATCACAATAAATAATCATACATGTTAAACTAAAGTAAAATGAGTAATTTTTTATATTTATAATTGTGAGAGACTGTGAGGGACATACCGGCGAGGCATTCTACCTGCAAGAGAGTGAAGCTGGAGGTAAAGTAGAGAAACAATATTTTTCATCCCACATTGCCTGAATAGTGGAAGGAAATGACATATATGTAATATTCGATATCAATATAGTAAAACGCGTTTTAAAGTCGTAAGTGTGCTGGATTCAGTGAAAATTTCAGGGTTAAGCATACTTCAGTGGGGGCAATACCCGGATGAGTGACCTCCTGAGAAGCAATTTATCAAGTTCAAAGCGGACAATATTGTATTATAGGATACGGGTCATTACAATAATAAATGTTATTATATTTTTTATACCAAAAGATAACTTTATTTCGTTTTTTATTTCAATTAAAATTCATAAAATTTATTATAATAATCCAAATCACATAACAAAAATAAATGTTGGATATATTTTCTTAAAATTACTTATATTTGTTTATTAAGTAATTGAAGATTGGATTATTGGAATTTTTGGGAATCGATGAGACATTAGTGGAGAAAGTTTTGGAATTTTTTTAATTTCTTTCTATTAAAGAGGGATATTTCCCTTTTGAATGATCTTCTTTATTTAGGATGGGATATGAGAGAAAGTGAAGAAAGTATGGTAATTAATTTTTTCCTATAATAATAAATTAATTAAATTTTCATTACATAGTTTTTTCCGGTTGTTTTATTAGCACACAATATTTATCAAAAAAAAAATCTATCTTGAAAATAAGGAATTTTTTAAAAATTATTAGTCACAAAAATTTCATATTAAATTTATTTATTTCAACAATCTAAAATGTCTAAATTTAAGTGTTTAAATGTATTATTGTAAATGATATTTGAGTTGCTTGGAGCACTAAAAAAAAAAGAAAAGAAAAAGAATTATCAAATTTTTTATTTTTAGACATTTGGGTGCGTTCATTAAACAATTAAAGAAATTAGGGAAAGTTAAAAAAAATTGGTCCAAAAAAAAAATTAGAGATTTTGGTTTGAAAATAATTAAAAAATAATTTAAAAGTTTAAAATTTATTAAAATTTTTTAGTGCTTCGAACTCTCGTAAATAAATTTTGAGACATGTAATATTTTAATAATTAGTAATGGCGTGTGTATGCAATTTTGGGAGTTGCAACGGTGGTATTAACTAGGAAATTGGAGTGGCATCCGGAGTAGGTCCGGTGCATGGGATAGTGAAATTTAATTAGTTATGATTTGTCATAGTTAATATAAATTGTTCGGTGCATGGGATAGTGAAATTTAATTAGTTATAATTTATCATAATTAATATAAATTATTATCATCATTATCACCGTAAAATAATTTATTATTATTTTAAATTTAACGATACATAAATGTGTTAAGTGAATATCGGTGCATAAGCGCATTAGACCTGCCCCTCCCCAATTGGAGTGTGTTGCGTTGAGAATTATGGATTTTGTCCTAACACGTCCCATCAGAGATGCGCATAGGAGACTAAGTGCATCTTAAGATTGAGTTTGAAAAGATACAAAAAAAAAAAAAATGAAAAGGTTAATTTTGTAGTGGTTAATTTTTTAATTATTTATTAATTTGACTTTTTATTTTTTAAGATTTAAAAAAAATTTAAATTGTAAAAAGATAAATTTGATAATTATAAAAAAAATTAAAAAATTAATAACTAGTAGCAAAGTTGCTAATTCTCAGTTCCCAAACGAAAAACAAGCAGAGCCGTTCTACCTCTCGGTTCATCTCTCTCTCTCTTTTTTTTTTTTTAATTTTTATATGTGCATTACAAATGGATGGAAATATAAAAACGAAATTTTTTGGGGCTTCCGCAATTAATTTTATTTTCTGGTCAGGCGTCGCTGAATCTTTCTGTAAGAATGATCGGCATTTCAGCGAAAAATATAAACTCAAATTGCTGCACATCATCGGCGCACTTGCAGTCACCAAACAGTACTCAAGTCAAATTTAATATTTATTAATAAATATAATTAAATTTATCAATAATAAATATCAAACAATTTATTAATGCATGTGACCACTCTGAAGGTGTTTGATTGAAAATATTTGGCCAAAAAGTACAGTAATAATATAAAGATTTGATATAAAAATAATATGTAGTGAAATTTGATTGAAAGAAAGTACAAACATTTAGTAAAAATTAAAAAATTTTGATTAGTTTTTAGGTATTGTAGAATTTTTACAAGAAATTAATGATTAAATTTAAATTAATTGCTACATGAAAAATTGACAAATCAGTGCGATGTTAATATTTTAGCAATATTTAAAAATCAACAGATTAAAAAAGTCAAAAGGCACTCGCGCGGGTATTCGTTTGGATGCTGCCCCCATGTAACAATAACTTCTGTAATTCTTTTAAATGGGTACCCGACAAAATTTTAAATTGCAATTTCTATTTATTTTCTTATATTTTTATTTTTGCAGGGATGCGATTGGCTCAATTCAACTCATGCTACGGAGTCCTATGGATGTCATTAGAAAATAAAAATAGGTTATTATCCTTCTTAATTCTCTTGATTCCGTTAGAAAATACAATTAGTTGACCCAAATTTTATCTTGCCTTATTTTTTAGAGAATATTATTATAATTTCATTTTGTATGTATGACTTTAAGATTCTATTTATTTTAATATAAAATAATTTTGTTTTTATTTCAAAAAATATTTTTTTAAATATGAATAAATGTATTTTTTGAAAAATACTTTATATTAAAATAAAAGGTTCCAAAGTAAAAATAAAAAAAAATAGAGAGAGAGAGAACGCCGTAAACAATAATAATAAGAAGATTGGCGTATAAATAGCAAAAGATCAATCAAGTTTCGATTTCCTTCATGTATTTTGATCTCAAAGATTGATTTTTTATTGAGCGATATTTAAACAAAAGGGGACAGAGAAAGAGATTTCATTCGACTAAAAATGATCAGTCCCATTTGCTAAATCTTTAGGAGAGGCAGCAAAGCAATACTATTTGCTAAACCTTTAGGGAATGGAGGTAGATCAACAATACTTTGGGTCCCATCATGATTATAAATCGCTTTCTATGGAAGAGGACAAGCAACACTATCACTACTACAAAAATGCATAAATATCATAACTTTTAAGTATGATGTTTCACTTTTTATCTCAGTCACAAAAGCGTGATTTATCCAGGTGAAATCGTAAGTCATTTTTTTCGATCACAGTTTACAATCGTGATAAAAATTACAGCAATCACACACTAAAAGCGTGATCTTTTATGGTAAAAACTGAGATGAAAAGAAATTTCGTGTGATCTTTTATGAATTTTGATCTCACATTTTTTGAAAAACTGTGATTAAATATAGAAAAATAATCATGCCCAAAAAATGTATTAATTTTAAAAATAATAAAAATCCACATGGCAACCTCCTATTATGCCATCGTAGCATTGTTTGGTACCTTATCATTATAACAACCTTATATATTTGATATTTTTTTGTTTCTGTTGAGAATCGAACTCGTGCCAATTTTCTGAAATTTAGTGTAGTTGACAGTTAGTCCAAACTATCATTTATATATACATTTTACACTTTTGGGGTTACTAAAAAAGTAATAAAATTATATTATTTTAAGTTTTTTTTATAATAATTTATTATGACTTTTGTCAATCAATTAATAGCTAAGAGTTACAATTTGTCTAATCAATTGGTCTGGAAAAATAATAAAAAATTTTACTTTTATTTAATTATTTTAACTTTTTACAATCATTTGAAATCATAACCAATATATAGTACCATGCGAATACGTAATAAATAATTTATGAATATCTATCATATTTAATTAAAAATGATTTTAATTCTTTTTCTTATTTTCCTTTCATCTTTGTTTATGGCATATATTTAATCATGACTCACTATTTATAATATATTTTCCTTAATTCTGGATTATATTTTTAAAAGTAATTAGGTCGCGTTTATTTTAGTTTTAGAAAACTATTGTTCAAAACAAAATTTTTGAAAACTATTTTAAAAATTGATTTGTAATACAAAAAATATTTTCAATGACTAGATTCAAAAATAAGTTCCAAAAAGAAAAAAAATGAAAACTTTTATAATTTTTATTTCTAAATTTTTATCACTTTCAACAAAATATAAAATAATGTCACTTTTAATATAATTAATATTAAGATACACTAAATGTTTTATTAGATATTAAGTATTTAATGTTCAGCTTGTTATAAGTCATACAAATTATGAAGACTACTCCGATATATTTACCGAAAAAATAATGATTATACATTTAGCGTTATTTAAATTTGATTTGGTAAATTTAGTTTTAACATTAATTTAAAAATATTTTTGTTTATTGATCTATGATTGTAGTTTTTACAGCATATTCAATTAATTAAAATAAATAAATAAATATTACAATAAAATTTATGAAATGTAATTTAAATCATATAAAGTGATAAATAAAATTATTTGAAAGAGATATAGAGAAAAAAATAATAGTATTGTCGCTTTTTTTTAATTATCTCATTTTTTTAAGATATAATTTTTCTCACTTTTCGATCTCAGTTTTTTCTAGAGATCTTTCCATTGATCTTTTATCTCGGTTTTTTCTAGAGATAGTTTCCACTGATCTTTTATCTCAGTTTTTTCTAGAGATGATTTTCACTGATCGTTTATCTCATTTTAAATACAATCACGGTTTCAACAAAAGTGAGCTAAAGAGTATTAAAAGTAATTTTTTATCTCAGTTTTTTAATTAGACTGAGATAAAAAGTTTAACTCACAAATTTTTATCACGTTTTTTCTAAAATTGTGATCTTTATGAATTTCTCAGTGTGATCTTTATTAATTATTGTAGTAGTGTATTTGCTGAATCCTTAAGAGATGGAGTTAAATGATCAAAACTCTGAGTCCTATCACGATCATGAATCTTTTTCGTCCGAAGAGAACGAACAACACTATCTACTGAACCTTTAGGAGATGGAGTTGGAGGATCAACATTCTGAATTCCATCATGATCATGAATCTTCTTCCTCGGAAGAGGACGAGTAACATTATTTGCTAAACTCTTAGGAGATGGAGTTGGAGGATCAACACTTTAGTTCTATCATAATCATGAATCTTTTTTCTCGGAAGAGGACGAACAATGGGATTGTACAATTTTGCCCTTGTAACTTATGAACATTTATTGTGCTTGTTGTTGTTGAGAGTTTATTTGACAGACTTTCAAATTTAGGTTTGAATGTCCATTGGAAAAAAAAAAGGTTTGAAGGAAATCTTATTTACAAAAATAAAATGCTAGTGACGATTGCTGGCTCTTGACTGCACGATCTCACACTGGTTCATTTAGTGGGTCCCATTATATGCTCTCGAAATTGAATGAAAATCACACTAGCACTCCTATTTAGAAATTGTTTTTCACTAAATTCTTATGGATTATAATTTTCCTTTCAAAAAGAGATGCATATATATATATATATATATATATATGAAAAATTGTATTTAAGTCATACTTTTTAATCTTTTAAGGCTATTAGTCATACAAAAAAAAGTATTACTTTTAAGTCACATTAATGTAGAAAGTTTTGTGTTTAAGTCACACTTTTGAGTGAGTCCAACGAGTTTGTTTTAAATATAATTTATAATATGACTTAAATGCCCTTTGTTTCTATAATTAACTGAGACAAAGTTACCGAAAATTATGGTAACCGCGAATCACGTTTTTCCGTTTTTGTTTCATTCCTTAGAAATTGCGTGAAGATATATGGTATATTTTTTATTTGAACAAGCATGTAGTGAGATCAAAGTCTATTAAAGGAGTATATACGAAGGAATACATACGGATTACGCGAGTTTGTGCTGTGAGATTAACGTCGGTCGAAAGAATACATACGGATCTGGATTACGCATTTAGGTGAGTTTGTGCTGTGAATGATTCCGGTCAGTCATGTCTTCGAATTTGATGCTGTTATGTAAGTTTGGTATGGAGACTTTTGTAGTCAATTTGAATTGTGAAATGTCATTTTCAGATTTTGCATTGAAGTTGTGTGAGAATTGGTCCAGTTTGGATGTGGAAAATGTGCCATTTAGTTACTCAATCCATGAACATCCTTCATGTTTTCTGAGAAACGATGTTGATTTTAAAAATATGATGATGTTGGCTCGCATGGTTGGTTTGTCTTATATATCGATTGATATTTTTTACGGCGGTATGAACACAGTAACGATCCAAAATAGTATCGGTACTGTTTCCAGCAATTCCGGTACTGTTTCTAATAGTGTGTCAATTGGTGATGTTGGTACTGGTCTGGATTCATATGATGATTCTTGTGATGTTGATGTGTATCGTAGTTCAATTTCAAGCTGTAAGGACAAACCATTATTGTGTTCTAATTGGTCATCATTAATATTGAGAGTGGGACAGGAATTCGTTGGAGGTGTTGATGAGTTTCGGGATGCAATTTGTCGATTGCTACAAAGGTTGGCTTTGAATTTTTGTATGAGAGGAATAACAAGGATAGAGTCGAAATTATTTGTGCAAAAAAGTTCTCTAAAGGGTGTCCGTGGTCAATTGTTGCGTCGTTATTAAAAGTTAATGGTAATTTTTACATAAGGAAATTCAACAATGTTTATAGTTGTGGTCGGACAATTATTAGGGAAAGGTCTAAGAGGATAAGTAGGAAATTTTTGGGTAAGTTGATTGTTGATCAGGTAGCATTAAGACCTGTAATGTCACCTGTTGACGTTATTATATTTTTTAAAAACAATTATAGCATGGAAATTAGCTATGATAAGGCTTGGAATGCTTTAGAGAAAGCTAAAGGTATGATTTATGGCAAGTATGATAATTCGTTTAATCACTTAAGTTGTTATGTCAAGGCTGCAATGGATCTTAACCTAGGCAGTCATATTGTGTTGGATGTGGATGACGGCACAAACCAATTTAGACGATTGTTTGTATCATTTGGGGCTAGTATACGTGGATTCAAATATTACAGGCCTATCATTTTTATTGATGGTACTTTCTTGAAGTCACGTTTCAGGAATATTTTGATGGCAGCTACTGGCAAGGATGCGAATAATGGTATGTTAATATTTATAATTTTTTTGTTCAATTTTAGCAAAAAGTATAACATACAAAGAATGGTACTGTCTTAATTAGGTACTGTTTTTATGTGGTACTGTTTTATTATGTGGTACTGTTTCGAGTAAGATGTAGTATCGTATAAACACAGTACAAAATGTATCTAGTATTCAAAGACCACAAGTACAACATACAAAGAATGGTACTGTTTTAATTTGGTACTGTTTTTATGCAGTACTGTTTTTATGTTCATTTGCAGGGTTATTTCCATTGGTATTTGCTGTTGTTGATTCAGAGAATTTCGATAGTTAGTCTTGGTTCCTTGGTCATTTGCATGAGATATTGAACCCTTCTAAAGATTTTACATTTATTTCCAATAGAAATCTTGGATTGATAGAATTTTTACCAATTAAGTTTCTTACATATCATCACTTTTTCTATTTATAACATTTGAAGAACAATTTAAGAGATAAATTTAGTCGTGGTAACAGATCTAACGGGTCCCGTGAATACATTGTGAACTTTTTTTGTCAGTGTGCTTATACTCCCACAGTTGCAGCATTTAAGGAGAAGTTAGATGTTTTGAAGAGGGAAGGGGGTGCAATTGTTGATAACTTTTTGAGTAGATTGCCTGTGTAAAATTGGACTAATGCGTATTCTTCTAGTTGAAAGTACGGTAAGATATCTTCAAATGCCATTGAATCTTTTAACTCATGGATTCTTGATACAAGAAATATGCTAGTGGCACATTTGGTTGACAAGATAAGGGTCAAATTAATGGAATGGTTTGCCATAAGAAAGCTCGATGCTACAAAGTAGAATGGTGTGCTATGTCTAAGAATGGAAGAGAAGTTTAATTCACTTGTTGATGCTGGTAGAACATGGAGCGTCAAGATGTGTTCAGATAATATTTATGAAGTATTTTCCAATCCTTCAGCAACTGTTGATTTGGTAAATTGTACATGTTCCTGTTATGGTTGGCAAATTTCTGGTTTTCCATACTCTCATGCATTTGCTATTATTGGGAGGATTAACAAACCTTTAAGTGAGTTTGTTAATGAGTACTTTCATGTTGATAATTACAGATTGGCATACGAAGGTGTGATTGTTCCGATACCGACAAATATAATCCAAGAGTTTGCAGACTGTAATAGTTGTTCAATATTACCTCCATTAACACGGAGACCAGCTGGAAGGCCAAAGAAGCATAGGATTAGGTCAACTGGTGAGCTTGTACGAAGAATTCGTTGTGGTCGTATGGGCTCTCATAATAAAAAGACTTGCAAAGAGCCATTGAGTTGAATTGTTTTTTTTCCAAAATTATGTTGTGAAGAAGTCTGTTATTGTTTGTTTGTTATGGTACTGTTTTTGAATTAATAATGAGTATGTTTCAATCCATTTTTGTGATAGTTATTTTTTCTGTAATATTCGTTTCAATGTTGGTATTGAGAATGACAGCGGTATAAAACTGTACTAGTACTGTTTCTATTAATACTGGTATTTGTTCCTTATAGTGTATCAATTTTAGATTTGCAGACAGTACCGTTGTTATTCTTATGTTTAAAGGAAATAAAAATTTGTTGGTGACAATATTTGTAAGTGTTTTCACAAGTAAACTGCATTTTCAATACTTTGGTATTGAGATTAATTACTTCATACAAACAGTACCGGTATAAAACAGTATCGATACTGTTAATATTAATACCGATACTGTTTCTAATAGCGTATCAATCGGTACTATTTGTAGCACTATCAACATTACAAGAATCAACATCCCAAGAATTATCATACAAATCTGAAAAAACCATAACTATTTATGTTAGCACAAATAGTACCATTTAATGAACATTGACTACTTGTATTAGCAGAAACAGTACCATTCAATTTACAGCAAAAAAATGTCGAATATACAAGTATGTTGTTAAAAAGAAGCAAAGTGTGCACTGATACTGTGTTAATTACAATCACGATATTTGTACATCACTAATGGACAGAAATTGTGATAGTATCTTTGCTCTGTAAGCTTTTACAGCTTCTTCTGAAAATATCGGTTCAAGTGGTTCGTCATTTGATAAGCATTGCATTACGTAGCACACCATTGGCCCACAGTCAACACTGCACACAAGATGTTATAGGTTGTAAGAATTTAGTTAGAGGTGTTCAACAATTGGCATGAATACAAGAGGATGTGGCTTACATTGTAGATCCTTGTTGTGGGCAATTTGCTGCAGAAACTATTAGGTGTTCGAATTCTATGCTGGTGTGTTCAATGTTTTTTGTTATTGGATCATTGAGGTATTGGTTTTTAAGCTTCGATTTCACATACTCTTTCTAATACAATGTGACAATTAGCAATCAAAATGTAGAGACAGTATCAGTTTTAATAAATAGTACCGATACTGTTGTAAATAGTAGAAAAGAGTACCAATGAAATTATGTATAAAATTTACACAGAGAATCTTACCACTTTCCTTGCATCCTCAAAATACATATATTTGGAATTTGCTCTTCGTGGTTTCATGGAATTATAATGTGTTCATGTCCACGTGTCTCTATCCAATACCTAAAGGATCCAATGGTTGGGTTCAACAGGGATTCTCGTTCCACTTGTATTCAAAGAGAATACAAGTAGCCTGTATATATTAGGTAATTGCAGCTTTTGATCAATATGAGTTTCTCGAGCTGCATAATTTCTGTCAAATACCACAAATGTTTGCAACAATAAAAAATGCATATTGTCAGATTTGCATTTTATTTTTTTGTGTGAAATAATTAAGAGAACAACACCATTAAAGGCAAAAGAAGTCACATATCAAACGTATGACTAACAGTACCACATGGATGAGAATACCACATGCTTGCGGTACTGTTTCCCCTAAGATGCATGCTCTCGCAAAAACAGTACCGAATGATTGTAGTATGCCAACAGTACTATGAAACTAAAAAAGAAGTCACATATGCATCGCATGGCTGACAGTATCATAATGATGACAGTACCACATGTATGCGGTACTATTTTTTGTATAAGATGAATGCTATTTGAAAAACAGTACCGAATGATTATAGTATGCAAACAGTACCATGAAACTAAAAAAGAAGTCACATATCCATCCTATGTGCTGACAGTACCACATGGCCGAGAGTATCACATCTATGCGGTACTGTTTCTTATAACATTTATGGTCTTGTAAAAAGAGTACCGAATATATATAGTATGCAAAAAACACCATTAAATACAAAAAGAGGTCACATATTTTACCCAACACAAACTGCTGAAGTACAAGCATGTTTTGGAGAAAGTGCTATGGACTGATTACTGTTGTGTTGATTCAAGATAGCGTGCATGACAGTCAATTAACTGGGCAAATATTGTGATCAGTAAATCACAGATTAATTTGTTGATGTTAAGAAATAGTTAACATACTTTATTAAGTCTGTAGAAATATAAGTTAATCATATATACGTACCATGTTTGATATACTTTCATTCGCTATGAGGTTGTAGATATCTTCAATGGTGATCATGCAGAGTGATTCATTTGATACAACCTAAACAGTTGCACTGTGTTGTGTGTATACAGTGAGATGTCAATAAGATCAGCCCAAAAAAAAAAAAAAATAACAACATGAGTTGAGTAATTTGAGTTTGAAATGTTTATGTTAACAGTACCAGATTAATGAATAACAGTACCAATTATTGTAAAAAAAAAAGAGAACAGTACTAGATGATAGCAAGTAAATTTTTTATACTTGACAAGTAATATAAAAAGAAAGAATTAAATATTATCTTACGCTTGCCCCTCATTATCAATGAGTTTTAAGATCCGTTCTTTTTCTATGTCTGATAAGTGTGTATTTTGTTGAAAACTTAAAATAATCTACTTCAGTGAAGGTTGCTTAGGTTCGGATTGATGTTTAGACAGTTGTAGAAGATCAACGTCTATAATGTCAGATTCTATATCTTTCGGGACAACTGCCGAAGTGTCTGCCTTTTATTTTTTTGCAACCTTTTTTTTACCACTGTACGTGAACTAAGAATCTCTTTTTCTTCTGGCGTTTTTTTTTCCTTAAGCCTTTTGTACATTGAAGGTGGTTCGTTCGCAGCTGTAGTTTGTTGTTCCTTGGCATCTGACTTTTTTGGCCTTCCAGTTGCTGTATGTTTTTGCGTCACCTCGTGGACGCTAGATTCGACAAGTTTAGACCTTAACAATTCAGCAACTGCATTGACATTATCAAGTTCTTTCTTCAAGTTTGTGTTTTGCAGGTTGAGATTTTCATTATCAAGGTACAACTTTGTGAGAATTTCATTCTTTTTCGCCATTTGATTCTCCAATTCAGCAATTTTATCATCTTTTCCTTGATTTGTTGGTCAAGCTCTTCTATTTGTTGTCGGTTCAAACTTGTTAAAACTGAAGCAACTGGATCATTGTTTTGCTGAACTGGTACTGTTTCTGCTGATGCAGCCTCTGGTGCCTCTTGTTTTTGGACTTTTTCTGCTACTATGTCTGGTAAGGTGCCTTCATCATTTTTTGGTACTGTTTTTGGAACAATTTCAGCTATGGCCGAGAAAACAGTACCAGATTGATCGATTTCAGGAGTTTCTGGGATGTGCTCAATGGCAGTACTGGACACCTCTTGTTTTCACTCGCTTTGTGTTGTCTTATTTAAATGTACTATATTTGTCTTTAGTTTTTGAAGAACGTCAGAAATTAGTCATTCATCATCACTTGTTTTTTCTGACTCAATGATGTAATCTTCTGTTTTTGTCCTTTCATCATCATATCATTTTTTTGTTGTCCATTCTCCTCCTCATCATCATCATCACCATCAAGATCAGGTATTATTACCTGAGATTTTGTTCATCAATTCTAGAATTCATTAGTATGTCGATGAATATATTGTTGAATCTAGTATGATTTATTTTATCTGATGCAAATAGTACCATGAAACACAAAAATAGGTCACAAATACAAAGAATAACTTACAGTACTACACGGATGATAGTACCACATATATGCAGTACTGCTTTGTATAGAATGCATGCTCTTTCAGAAACAGTACCAATATATATAGTATTCAAACAGCACCATGAAACACAAAAATAGGTCACAAATACAAAGAACAGCTGACAATACCACACAGATGACAGTACCACATGTATGCGGTACTCTTTTGTATAGAATGCATGCTCTTTCAAAAACAGTACCGAATGTATCAGCATTCAAACAGCACAATTAAATACAAAAAAGAGTCACATATCCAATGAAATGGCTGACAGTACCACATGTATGCGGTACTGTTTTGTATAGGATACATGCTCTTTGAAAAATAGTACCGAATATACTTAGCATGCAAACATGATTTATTTTATCGGAAATAGTACCTGATCTTTATTCAACTTTTTCAGATTTATTGTTTTCAATACATTGGACAATGGCTTGAGATCCCAGACTAGACATCTAGGTGTTGCACTCTTCTGTGATTGTTGGACCAGAATGGTGTGCTCACAGCTCCAATACTGCATCATTTGTTACGGTTCATTAGTTGAATGAAGTTCATAAGACAATACCAACATATAATATAGAATATGATATGAAAAGGTTACCGGCAACATCATAACACAGCCTGTAACACATTTGTTTCTAGATTCTGAGCACAAACTGTTCTTTAAGAATTCCAATATATGTGCACTCCAGTTGTATTAGCGGATTTGATCCAAATTTTCAACCAATGTGGTTTAGTGCCACAACAATGAATGTCCTTTGTTAGGGACAAATAAGGTTGCCAAATAGAACAGTGTCAAAAGTCTTGCGACATCTTCTCTGCCAATGCGTGTTTGCTCTTCTACAGCCTTCCGCAAAGTATCAGATATGTTCTATTTTTTAATTCATCGCAACCCACATAATCTACGAGAGACGAATTCAGTGCCTGGCCTTGTGAGTTTTTTGGCATTGTCTATCAATTGTTCACCATCTTCTATTTCAAACATTATTTGCAACTCTTTCTCTCTGATGCGAAGCTTTATTCCACCTAAATTGAAAGATTTAGAATGTGGGTCAAATGTTTTGATGATTGTTTCCACATCAACATCGCTTTTCCTCAAGTAATCTTTGTTAATTTTACAGCTTAAAATACTGAGGATGAGCTTCCAAAATGGAGTTTGTTGAAGATATACATGGCGTGCTTTTGTCAAGTTGATGGATTCAACTTCATTAATGATTGAGATTAGGTTTGAACGGTACTGGATGTTCACCATGTTTGATTTTGTGTGATTGCAATACCTGTAATTCATAACATTTGTTTTCTGTTAGAGATAAAATGCATGCTCATCTAGATACAGTACCACATCGATGACAATACCACATGTCTGCGGAACTGTTTCACAAAATATGCATGCTCTTGCAACAACAGTACCGAATGATTCTATCATGCAAACACCACCATTAAACAAAGAAATGTCTTGCAAAAACAGTACCAAATGATTCTATCATGCAAATACCACCATTAAACAAAGAAAAGAATCATACATCCAATGAAATGGTTGACAGTACCGTATGTATGACAGTACTACATGTTTGCCGTACTGTTTTGTATAGGATGCATGCTCGTTCAAAAACAGTACCGAATGACTCTATCATGCAAACATCACAGTTAAACACAAAAATAGTTCACATATCAAACGAATGACCGACAGTACCACATGTCTGCGGTACTGTTTTGTATAGGGTGCATGCTCGTTCAAAAACAGTACCATATGACTTTATCATGCAAACATCATAGTTAAAAACAAAAATAGTTTACATATCAAACGAATAACCGATAGTACCGCATATATGACAGTACCACATGTCTGCGGTACTGTTTCATATTAGGCTATTGTAAAAATAGTAACGAATATACGTTTCAAGAGAAACTAAATGCAAAATACAGTACCACAAAACCTGTTATTTGAAAGATAAACAAAAACTCTAAACAGTACCACACAATAAATATTTCAAACCCTCGATATGTGTTTTCATCGAAAACCCTAAAGAGTACCTTTAATAAAAAATAGTACCTGTTTAGTGCGGAGGACTATAGAGTGTGGATTTGTTTGGCGAAAACTTAGGGATCGATTGAGGCTTTTTTTAGAAGAAGTTTTGATTAGCTTTCACATGGTTTGTGATGAATTCGGAAAGTCGCGGACGTTTCCGATAAAACAGGGGTTTCGAATGTGAGTGAGAGGCGCGATATCCTTTTTTGTCTTTTCGTTGCAGATATGACTTATTCACAAATAATTTTTATGGGTATGACTTAAATCCTTAAAAGGCCATAAATTGTGACCGGCCTCCAAAAACCCTATATATGTATATATTACTGGATAAACGTCTCATTTTTATGCGTCGCTTACATTAATAGCTTTTCTTACAAAAATATATATAGAATACCAAAATTTTTGTTAATATCAGAGTTCAATTAATGTTTTTTTAATTATTGACAAAATTACCCTCATTTATTATTTCACAAGATTTAGATTTTCTCATTAATTAATTTCTAACATTCTATTTATTTTTTCTCTCTAAAAAATATATTGTTATCTCTTTTTCTCTTGAAAAACATATCTCTTTAAAATATATTTAAATAATAAATTTCTCATTTTAAACATAAAAATTATTAACATGTCATTACTTGTTTCTAATATTTTATCTAATATATTTTAAGGTTTTTTATTGGTGTCTTTTACTTTTAATTAAATTTTAATGTAATTGTATGAAATAAAAATTTTCACTATTAGAAATTTAGACTCATGGTTAATTGTGACTAAATTAATTTAAAATAAAAATTAATAGAACACCTTTTTATTAAAAATTATTATTACTATTTATTTCCTGTGTTGAATTTTTTTATACTATTTTTTAAGGAATATTATCTTTTCTATAGATAATATATATAATTATAAGTATAATAATAAGGACTTTGGATTTAGTTTCTTATAAAAATATTAAAAATGAAATCAGGAAAAAATAATAAAAAATTTATATTGGTAAAAAATAAAATTTTCCCAAACTAGGGGTGGTGTAATTTTAAGATAATATTATTATTTTTTAGTAACTTTTCATAAAATTTCATGAAAAAATACATATGCATATTAATATATGAGGATAAAAGTAAGATATATATATATATATTTTTTGAAGACAGACGAATGAAATAATAAATTTTATATAGAGATTGATGCTTTTTTAAATAGAGAGGAAAAGGTGAAGGTGAACGAATGAATATCAAAGAAGTTAATGGGATAAAGAATCTATATAAACATGATTTTGTTTAATGTAACAATAAATTTGTTAAATAATAAAAAAGTATATATATAAATATGATTTTGATTAATTTAGTTTTATTCATAACCAAACTAAACTATTTCAAGTAATTAGGTTCAATTCTCTAACTTTTTATTCGTACAACTTAATTATTTCTATTTATGAATCCGAATAATTTAGATAATTCAAATATAAACAAAAAGTAGAACGGAATGCCAGTTAATCACGTAATATCATGAAAAGCACAAATTTGTTCAATTTCTAAAAAATAGAAAGATAGGGAGCCTACTAATCGGTTGTTATCTGGTCACGAAAGGTAGGTCATCCTCTTAGCTCGATCGGAGTTGTTTGGAAGTAAAATTTTTTTAGTAATTTTTAGTATTTTTTTGTCAAAAATTGGTGGCTGAAATTTTTAGTACATTTAATAAAATAAGTATCAATTTTTAATAATTTTTAATATTTTTGATAATTTTTTTGTGTGTTTGATAAAATTTTTGTTAACTTTTAAGTTGAGCAAATTATCATAATTGAGTAAAAAAATGACAAAAATTAATACTCTTCCAAAAACCCAAAAAGCAAAAATTAATTGTTTTATACTTAAAAATTTGTCCACCAAGTGCCTACTCGATATGTCACAACACGCGATGAGAAAAATCAATTCATAAATAATAATGATGCACCAATGATCTGTCCTAAATTTGGTTTCGCATAAATAGATAATAATAAAGCTCCGTTTGGAACTTTACAAAATAAAATAAAATCTTACAAATCTTTACAAATACAAATTATGAGATAGTAAAATTTAAATTTTTCACTCATTGCACGAATTACGAGATATTTACTTTTACAATTTTATTTTATTTTATACACTTTTATACAACTCCAAAAACACACCCTAAATACATATATATATATATATATATATATATATACCCATCCATCCAATTATGGATATATGTAATGCCTATTTTGCGTGAAGAGAAATGCAAAAGAAAAGGCAAAGCAAAACAAAAATACAATGGGTTAATTGCACATGAATTTGCCCATTGGTTTGATCTTACTATTCAAAAATTATTTACCAATTAAACTACTTGGCAACGAATATATATAGATATATATGGTTTCATACAATTCTTTTCATTAGCTTTTTTTTTTCTTTTTTTTTTATATAAATTTCAAAATATATTAGAAAGATAGCTCAATTGACTTTGAGTGTTTTCCTCACTCTTCTTTTCTTTTCTTTTTTTTTTTTTTTCTTTTTTTCAATGTAAGTGTATATTTCTTTCACCATATATATATACATATATATGTATGCATGTATGTATAAAATGCGTCTTGCAAAAGAAACTTTGTAGAAAAAGAGCCTAGAAGCGAAACTGCTGTTTTTAGGGTGGGAATTAAAGCTTTTTTCTTTTCTTATATATAAATTTCAAAATATATTAGGAAGATGCTAAATTGAATTTGAATGTTTCCCTCTTTTTTTTTTTCCTTTCTTATCTTATCTTATCTTTTTTTAAATGTAAATGTATATTTCCTTCACCATATATATATATATATATAAATGCTTTTTCTTCCAAAAGAAACTTTGTCGAAAAAAGCCTACAAGGCTAATTGCTGTTTTTAGGGTTTAAAGTTTTTTTTTTCTTTTTTTTATATAAATTTGAAAATATGTTAAGAAAATGTTTAATTGACTTTAAGTCCCCCCTTCCTTTCCTTTTCCTTTTCAGTGAGAATTTGGCATTTTTTTTCTTTTTCAGTATAAATTTCAAAATATATTAAGAAGATGTTTAATTGACTTTAAGGCCATCTTTCCTTTTCTTTTCTTTTCTTTTCCAATGAGAATTTGGCATTTAGGCAGATAAACTGAGAGCTAGCTTGCTACCTAGGCATGCATGCATGCATACCGTTTGGGAAGGAGTAAATTTTATATCAAGTAAAGTCGGAGGGAAACAAACAAAGGAGCGAATTTAATTGGATGCGTGTAGTGATCACATTGAGGTGTTGGTTGGGGACACCTTCTGCTTTCCACCATTTCCTCAAATTTCAAACTTTCAACCACATTTTCAGCATCATTACAAGCACCAAGTGTCTTCAATGGACTCAAAGGAGCAACACATTTTCCAATTCGTTATGTTGCTTCTACTTTTTTAATTTCAAAAGATCCCCCCCCCCCCAAAAAAAATTGTACATTCACTTTTTATTTGATGGAACTTATAAATTTATTTACGGTCACAAACGAATTAATTATTTAATAAATTATTTTTGAATGGATTCATTTTTATTCATTTAAAATGTGTTTGGTTTGCTAAAAATTATTGAAAAATTTTAAAAATCTCTATAAATTTTTAAAAATTATTCACTTTTTATCTCATTATATGAATTATAAATTTATAAATTATCCCATTTTATTTCGCTTTTTGTCACCTCAAGTGCACCCTTAATAAAATAAATGGATAAGTTTGAACATATCTTTTGAGTTCGATAAATAAATAAATCATGCTCAAATAAAAATAAATTCAACTCGATAAAATTCATAAATAGACTCATTTATAGGTGATGAACAGGCATTTTTTACAAAATTTTTCTTTTTTTTTTGAAAAATTATTTATATATATATATATGGTGAAGGAAATACACACTCACATTTGGGAAAAAAAAAAAAAAAAGAAAAAGAAGAAGAAGAAAAAGGAAAAAGACGAAGGAAAAGAAGAGCGAGGGAAACACTCAAAATCAATTAAGCATCATCCTAATATATTTTGAAATTTATATTAAAAAAAAAAAAGAGAAAAGCTTTAATTCCCACCCTAAAAACAGCAATTAGCCTTCTAGGCTCATTTTCTATAAAGTTTCTCTCGTGTACGTGTGTGTTTATATATATATATATGTGTGTGTGTGTGTATTCTATAAAAAAAAAAAAAAAAAACAAAGGAATAGAAGAGTGAGGCAACACTCTGATAACTCAGGGAACTGGGATCTTCTAAGTGTCAGATCCAAGTCCGGAATGCCGTCTGATACACCAATATAGTGTCTGCCAAAGAGTCTCTAACACTTAAGCTAACGAGGGAATTGAGAATTTGAGAATGTATTTTGGCAGAATTTCAGTAAGGTAAAAATTATGTGTGCCATATACTTGAGAAGATGACATATATATAGAGGTATAAAACCTGCATAGGCATGATACATGTGAGTCTCATACAATTACACCTTCCTTCTAGTGAAGTTATGTTATGTATATTGTAGATCTTAAGGTCGATTCCCATAATTAGTTACTAAAATCATTATACAGTAGGCAATACTTTGACAGGCGAGAGTTATGTAATATACTAAAATATAATTACATATGTGATTATGATGTAAGCAATCTTATTTCTAATACATCGATCGTAAGCAATCTTGTCTCTAATACATCGATCAGTCAGCCTGACCGAGATCCACATTATTCGGTCAGATCAGGTGATGATCGCTCGGGTAACCTTGTTTGGTCGATACACCCTATCACACTCAAAGTTAATTAAGCATCTTCTAGTATATATATTTTGAAATTTATATAAAAAAAGAAAAAAGCTAATGAAAAGAATCGTATGAAAACATATATATATTCATTGCCAAATACTTTAATTGGTAAAATTTTCTGAATGGTAAGATCAAACAAATGGGGGAAAATTCCTGTGTAACCCATTGTATTTTTGTTTTGTTTTGCTTTTTCTTTTGCTTGTCTCCTCACGCAAAATAGGCATTATGTACATACATACATTTCCATAATCGGTTACATATTTATTTGGTACATCTATTTATATGAAATCAAATTTTGGACAGACAATGATCAGATAACAACAGAATTTAGACTCCCTATCTTTCTGTTTTTATGGAAATTTAACAGCTTTGTGCTTTTCATAATATCCGGTGATTATTTGGTATTCCGTTCCGCTCTTTGTTTTTATCTGAATTGCCTGAATTATTCGGATTTATAAATAGAAAGAATTAAGGCACCGTTTGTGTAGAGTAACCATTAACATGTGCTAATGGCTACTTCAATAGTGGTTAGACTTTTTTACCCTCTTATATTTTAATCTTCTTTTAAACTTTCGAGGATAAAAATGTTAATTTATACTTACAAGTTAGCAACCTAAAAAAAAGTAACTTTTTTTCCTTCCCAAACACAAAATTAGTTAACTTTTTTAACTAACTACTAGCCTAACTTTTTTTAGCTACCATTAGTATATGCTAATTAGCACATGCTAATTTTCTCAAATGGTACCTAAATTGCATGAATAAAAGGTTAATAATTGAATCAGTTCGGTTACAAATGAAATCAAATTAATTGAAATTATATTTATATGTATATTTTTTAACAAATTTATTATTATATTAATCAAAATCATATTTATATAAATAAAAATTTTAATTTTTAATTTTATTTTTTTATAAATTTGTTATTAGATATATTTATATTTCATATGTAAATAACTAATTCGATTTTCAATCGTGCAAATATAATATCTTAACCAAATTGAAATACAATTTTATTTTGAAAAGTAATAATTAAGACTGGACAAAAAAAATTAATGTGGCATTTGATATTCTACCATCGTTGGTATATTACGGAATGAATCTAATGATATGGTAATAATAATTATATAATAACCACATATATATTTAATTAATTATTATTTTTAAAATAATAGCTTCGCACATTTATCACTTCATTCTAATTTATTTTCCTAGCCATCAGATATTTTAAACTATATACTATTATCTAATAATCTAATTCACATCCTATAATTTGTTAAGGTTATGTTAATACCACACTTAAAACGCTAATTTGAAAACTATAGTCATTCCCATCATTAAAAGAGAGAAATAATAATAGTTTATTACGAATTTAAAATATTAATATAAAATATAATAATTTAAAGTTTGAATATAGAAAAGGTCGGTAAAAAAATTTAATAAATTAATTATGATGTAATTTCTATATAAAAAAGGTACACCATATTATAATATAAATATTTTTTTTATTAATATTAAGGATATAAATTATTAAAAAAATACTAATAATATAAAGGTAATTTCATAACATTAAATTAGTTAAAATTATTATTTTTAATTAAAATATAACAAAAAGAATTTAAGTGAATATAATGCATAGATAAGATGGGTGATTATCCATCATTGTAAGTTATCCATTAATATATACCACTTTCTGTAAGGAGAATTATAATGCACAAAAAATTAGTCAAAAACAATTTCCAAGTGGGAGTGCTAGTGCGATTTTCATTCATTTATGGGAGCATATAATGGGACCCACTAGATGGACCAGTGAGAGATCATCCGATCAATGTCCACCAATTGTCACTAGCTTTTTATTTTTGTAAGTAGGATTTCTTTCAAACCTATATATATATATATATATATATCAAATAAACTCTCAACAACGACTAGCAAAATAAATGCTCATAAGTTACAAGGGCAAAATCGTACAATTGTATTGTTATTGCGGACCTATAAATAGGGAATGCAACTTAAAACTCAAAATTCATAATTAACTACATCATATATAAATATATATATATATATATAGAGAGAGAGAGAGAGAGAGAGAGAGGAGTAATTGGAGGAAGATGATGAGAGCTAAAGTAATGTGCATGGGCATGACCCTTGTGGTGATCCTTGCTTTAGGCTTCGCGGCCAGTTTGGTTGAAGGGAGAAGTTCAGCTGTTAATAATTTGCATTTTGGTATGTTGCCTAAAGGTACTCCTATACCTCCTTCTGGACCGTCGACCGGTTTCCCTCCACCGTCGGCCCCGCCTCCTCTTTCGGAGGAGGAGATTCCTGATCTTGATGGGATCCAAAGTTATTATCCTCCACCATCTCCTAAGGGTTTAACAAATAGTGCTGCTCCTTCTCTTCTGAAGAAGAAGATTCACGATCGTGATGGGATCCTGAGTGTTACTCGTCCACCTGTACTTCCATCTCTTAAGGGTTTAGCAAATGGTGCTGCTCCTCCTCTTCCGGAGAAAGAGATTCATGATCACGATGGGACTCAGAGCGTTGCTTGGACACCTTTACCTCCATCTTCCAAGGGTATAGCAAATGGGACTAATCACCTTTAGTTGAATGAAGTCTCTCTGTCTTTTTACTTACGTATCCTTCAATAAAAAATCAGTCTTTGAGGCCAAAATATATGAAGCAAATCGAAACTTAATTAATCTTCTACTGTCTATGCCCCCAATCTTCTTATTACTATTGTTTATAGTACTCTCTCTCTCCCTCTCTCTCTCTCTCTCTCGTTATTTTATTTTTACTTTAGACTTTGTTTATTTTAATATAAAATGTTTTTTTTAAATACATTTATTCATATTTTTGAAACAAAAACAAAATTATTTTATAAAATATATTTTATATTGAAATAAATAGGATCTTAAAATCATACAAAATGAAATTATAATAATTTTCTCTACAAAGTAAGGCCATTTAAAATTTAGGTGGACTTATTGTGTTTTCTAATGAAATCAAAAGAGTTAAAAGGAAAATAACCTATTTATATTTTCTAATGACATCCATAGGGCTATATAGCAATTGCAACCTCGCAAAAATAAAAATATAAAAGAATAAGGTGGTGTTAGTATGATAAAAAAATAAAAAAAAAATTATGTACAAATGATTGGTGATGAAATTTAATTAAAAAAATTTTTAAAAAATTAATTTTTCTATATTTATTAGTAAATTAAACACCGTGTAGATAAAAAGTGCACCTACAAATTTTGTCGGGTATCCATTTAAAAGAATTATAGAAGTTATTATATACGGGAGCAGCATCGAAAACTAGCACCCGCGTGCCTTTCGACTTTTCAATCCATTGATTTTTAAATGTATTTTTTTTAAATATTAATATGGCACTAATTTACCATTTAATATAATAATTAATTTAATTAATTTAAATTATCTCAGCACGGTTCTTAAAACCACGAGTCGGTACCACATTTTGGGTACTGTAGGTTCAGTTTGGCATTCACACGTGTTACTTTATAAATTAGTTGGATATTTGATATAAATTTATAAATTTTGAAAAAAGTTAAAAATTTATTTTGTGAAAAAAATTTAAAAAAATAAAAAACTAACAAAAGTTGTTTTTTTTTTTTCTCTTTTTTTGGAATAAAAATTAGTGTGTTAAATAGCCCCATAATCATTTCTCAAGAAAATTCATGTTGATCATAAATAATGGCTGACATTGTTTGGTTATGTAAAAATGATTAGCTTGATTGGTAAATTAATTGGCAACATTTTCTAGAAAATTATACACTACAAAATATTTGGTCACCTTTATTGGTAAATACTAAAATTGACTACAAATTGTGTGTTAAAATTTAAATATGGGGGCGTTTGGAGTTCTAAAAAAAACTCAAAAAAACTAAAAGGTGAGATTGATGTGATACAAACATGATAGATGACGAAATTTGATTGAAGGAATTTGAATTCGTTTGAAATCCAAAAAAAATACTAAAAATTTTTTAATTTTTTTTTTGAATTCCAAACCCTATATATATATATATTTGAGTGACTAACAGCCATTTTGAGGCAAAGGAAGACTCGAGGACACTTGACCCAAAAAAAATAAATAAATAAAATAAAATTAATTGTGTAAGCCCAACAAATAAAATTAGTTGTTAATATGGTTTTTTTTTAAATCTATTTGAACGGTTTTATGTCAAAATTTTTTAAAAGTTATTGAAAAATTTTTAGAATTTGTATAAAAGTTATTGAAGTTTGTAAAAGTATTATTAAAATTTGTAAAAATTTTTTTTGGAATATATAAATTTATAAAAATTTTATAAAATATAAAAAATATAAAATATATTAAAAAATTTTAAAAAGTTTCAAAAATTTTTTAAATTTTATCCTAATTTTTACTGCGCTAAACATGAGATGCGGTTGGTCGCTCACATGGATATTTCCCACGGGACGCGTTTGGTCAGAGTACACAAATCGATCTCAACGCATCCCGCTCCAATTCCCTGATTATTACTATCATTACAGCTCCCAAACTTGCGTGCACACACCGTAACTAATTATTGAAATGTCACGTGTCAGAAAAATTTATTTGCGAGAGGGACTGCATTAACAAAAATCTTCAATAAACATTTGACTTTTTTAATTTTTTTTACACTAAAAATTTTTATTTAAATTAATTTTTTTAACTTTTTTTAATTTTTTAAGAAACATATATACATGAGACACCTAACAATGAAAAAGTTGACAAAAACTTATTTAATTTTTGCCAATCAACCCCTATCAAATACAATAATATGTATAAATACTAAAATTTATACATTCTAAATTGTTAAAATCAATATAATACTTTCAACACTATATCTAAAATCGTTTGATTTAATGAACGGTCTATTAACATTGACGCAAGTAATAATCCAATTTATAAAAGATAATTATGATATATAATGTTAATATGTATAAATATATACACACACGCATTTAGACAAACAAAATTAGACAAAATGTTAAAAATATTATATATATATATATATATAACTTTTATATACATAATATCTTAATACAAAAATTTTGTTATGATATTTAATTATAATTAAAAATAATTTAACACACTTATACTAACGAATTTAGGCAAAGTGTTAAAAATATTATATACATAATATATATCTTAATATAAAATTTTTATTATAATATTTAATTATAATTAAAATATTTAATATATTTATACTAAAATGAATGCATATGTTATATATTAATATAATGGGTGAGTTTATTTACACTCCATAAATAGTCTCTTGTACTCTACTTTTCTTTTCTATTAATTAAAATTACATAATTATCCACTAATCTTTTTTACGTATGTTTTACATACTTATAATAACATAAGGTGGTGATAATGACATAATAAAATTTATCACTGCAAGAGCTCAATTAATGTTCTTTTTAATTATTGAAAAAATTTATTTGGTCTATTATTTAATATAACCTAGATTCTCTCTACTTCATTAATATTTCTCTATGTCAAAACTCAACTAGGGTTTCTGAGAGCTGCAGTGAAAAAAAAGGACGACTGAGATTTATTTGCACTTTAATGATACATTTGACATTCCACGTTAATTGTGCTGCAATCAGATTTTTAAACTTTTATTTTTATTTTGAAAATAATTTTAATTAAAATAAATTAGAACCATTGGATTAAATATAAATAAATCTCAATCCTTCATTTTTCACCTGCAGTGAATTTTTTCAGAAATCCACTCAATTAATGTTTTTTTAATTATTAATAAGATTACTCTTATTTGCTATTTTACACAACCTAGATTCTCTTTTCTTCGTTAATCTCTCTCTCTCTCTCTCATCCTATCTATTTATTTTCCCTATTTTTAAAAAAAAAACATATTTTGTCAATAATTAAAAAAACATTAAACGAGCTCCGCAATTAACAATTTATTTGGAGCAATTAATAAGGGAGATTTAAAGAGAGAAATTAATAAGGGAGAGAAAATCTAGGTTATGTTAAATAATAGACAATAGTCATTTTGTTAATTATTAAAAATAACATTAATTAAAATCTAGCATTAACTAATTCTGTACTAACATTATCGTCATTCTGAATAAAAAATTTATAAAATTTACAAAATATTTTTTTATTATAAACTATGTTAAGAAAAATTATTGCGGATGATCTTATATAGATACTAGTGTCGTTATGATTTTTTTTTTTTTTTTCATTCTACATTGAATCAGTCTCTCATAAAATTAAAAGAATAAATCACAAATTCCTTTAACAAAATTTTCGGTTAAATTTTATTCCAACATCTTATTGCAATATTTACTTTTCTTGAGCCTTCATTGGTAAATTCGCCGTAAGTTTAACACCTGACCATCTATTGACGGGTCAAATGACCATTTGTTGGAAGATTTTCTAATAAAGGATTAATATTAAAATAACTTAAAATCGTAAACCCTCAATTACAATTAAAATTAATGTCAAACCTTGAAATTCAAGGGTACGAATTGTAGTTTAATCAATTTAAATTTAAAAGAATTAGACAACATTATCGTATTGAAAAATTTTAGCGACATCAATATACAATTATCATTGCATATGGTGTTAAGATTGAGGAAAGGTCTAAGAAAATAATCCAAACACAACAGGGAAGGGGTAGATCCGGTGTGCTTATGCACCGATGCATGATCGGTGCACCTGCGCACCTTTGATTTTGAAACAGTAACAAATCATTCAATGGTTATGGTGATGACAAAAATTTAATGGTTATAACGAGTCATAACCAGTTAAATCTCATATATTTCCTGTACCAGATGGTGCACTGCACTAGATCTCCCTCGGATCCAACGCAATAACACCAAATTTTATATGATTTATCGAGTGCCAATGTCTAATAAAGAAGAAACCGAGAGTTTTCACCATATTGAAGGTTGCGTTGGGGCTCCAATTTTTCGCGTTTTTTCTCAAAGTCACCGCCTAGCCAATTTTTGGCCCTTTGGAGTGTTTAGCAAATTGTGGTGCTTTTTGGCAAGCAATAGTGTTTAAAACAGTATAGTTTAGCTGTATTCCCCCTCCTGCTGCCACAATAATCTAAGATATACTACAGAAGATTCCCAAACTCCATCAACCAACGATCGGAATAAGCTTGCCGTAAGCATGATATGTGTTGAGAGTTTTGCTGAGGCGGAGAAGACGAGAGTAGGGAAAGTGAAATGGGTAGAGATTTGTACAACTGATGAATACTTAATTTTGTTCCCGACTTATTCAATTCAAACACATTCGACATGTGCCGTTCCAACAATTTTTGACAGATACCTTTGGATCTTTTTTTTTTTTTTATTTCGCGTCTATTGCATTATTTATTTATTTTAATCATAGATGTAATTTTTTTAATTGATAAAAATTACAAAATATTGATTGAATTGAAAATAATTAAAATTTTATAAGAGTTTTTTTTGGGAGTTTTATGGGACTCCAAATAACCTCGAAATGTAGATTTATAATTTCCGAAGAAGAGGAACATTTATCTCGGGCCAGCCTCTCTGCTTCTCTATCTCAACTCACAATCACATCACACGTAGTCCAACCCAAGGCCCATGGGGAGCTCTCTCAATCCCATTAACTTTTCACACAACTCCTATTTATACACAACAAAGAGGTAATGACAATAAATAAACAAAGCCAGCCCTAAACAGAAGGCTTGAATGCAACATAATTGGTTGCTTGTTGGTGAAACCCCTAGGGTTTCATAATCAATAGAATTAATTAATATCCATGTGGCTAGATTAGTCCTAGCATATAATACAAATAAATAATACGATAAAGACAAAAATAATTTTCACATTATTATTTTCTATTAGTATATTTTTCTTAATTTTAAACATTTGATACGAGTTAAAAATTTTAGAAATAAAAAATTATTGAATTAATTATTACTCTAGTAATAATTAATGAGATAACAAGTTAATGATATTTATATTTAGATTGGAAGAGTAAATATTATGATTTAATAATTAATTTTATTTAGAATGCTAAAAATTTTGAAATGATAAAAGTTAATTAAGAGAGAACGCTACTTAGGATTTTCTAATGATTTAAATAAACGTTTTACAAAAGTAATGAGAGAAAAATATAATTTTTTTATTATTATCTTTTATTGATCCTCTATCGGTAGTAATTTATCTCCATAAAGAGTAATCTTTACTTGTAGTGTAACTGTTATCTCATTTTCTAAACTAATTTAATAGAAGACAAAAATTACCTGATAAAATTTATCTTATTTTATTTCTAAAACAAACACACCCTAATACGTAACACATCATGCTTTAGGAATAGTTAGATGATCAACAGGAGGAAAAAATGACCTTTGGGAATGTTGATTTTGATGCATTCACCCTTGCTTAATTAGATCCGGCAATGATGCAAAGAGAGGATAAAGCCACAGCAAGGGTTGGGAATTAGAATGAAAAGTTGCATACTCGTGATTAATGGATGTGGGGATTTGAGGGATGGCTCTCTGTCCTTCACTTTTTGACTTGCATGGCATTGTTACCAAACATTGGGTCCCCCTAGTTTGGAAGGTGAATTGGGAAAAGAACATCGAATGATACAGCTTACCACATTATGCATTATTGTGATTCTTCGGACAATTGAATCGACTTTTATAATTTACTTTCTGAGAGGCATTGGAAGTCTTGGTCGCAACAGTGATCTTCTAGTCATCATGGAAAGCCTTTTGCATGCTTTGGTTCATGCACACTGAAACAGAGGAGTGTATGCCAAGCCAATCATATAAATAAGATACGCATTTCAGACTCGCCCATAACTCACCGCGGAAAATGTTTTCAGTCTTGATTAACGGTAGTAATTTAGAGGGCGTTTGGAAGATTAATTGCAAAAATAAATAAATAAATAAAATATAATTTTCTTACTTTGTGACATTGGGTGGGATCAATTTAAAATGACCGTTCGAATGTGATCTTCATTATCTGTTCGAATGAATGAGCGTATAACTAACTTAAATTTTCAAAAAAAGTTAGATGTTTGATGAGTATTAAAATTACATTAACTCTAACTCAGCAAATCACACTCGTTCAAAAGTGGATTTCATTAATCATTCGAACTCATCTTTGACTTGATGATAGTTATGAGTCAAATTGAGCTAGCAAAATTGGTAAAAATTAACAAATTTCCCACTAAACATTCAACGAAACTTAAATTGACAAAAAATAATTAAAATTGATAAAAATTGACAAAAATTATCAAAACTTAAAACCCCCTCTTATTATTATTATTTTTTTGGATATATAAGAAGGAAAGAGTACTCATCATATTATATATATAATATATTAATATAAATAAATTTTATAAATACTATTTATTTAGATATTTTGTTAATATTTAATGATTGCTTTGACTTTTTGAAATCATTTTATTTTCACTCAAAAAGTGTAGCATTTTTAGCTTTCTCAAATTGTATAGTACTCCATATCAATTATTAAGTATTTTGAAAGTTTAGATTTTGACTTATGATAAATGTCAATTATTTCTTATAATAAAAATTATTACCTGATAAAATGATTATTTGATAATATTAGATAATTTGTTTAAATTTTTGAATACTCGATAGAAGCGAGTTTCAACGATTTGAGCTTGAGCTAGAGCTCAAGCCCAAATTTTTTTGTTAAGCTCTACTAACCTTGAGTTCAACAAATATGAGATGAGTTGAGTCTGGATACGACAAACTCCGACTGAAATTGAATCATTTTCACTCTTAGTGTTGTTGTACTATTTCTTATACTTAGATTAATTTCCTACAAAGATCTAAATATTTAAAATTATGTTTTATTAAATAACATTTCTTATCATATTTCATTAACCAAATTTCCACAAAAAATTAATTATATATATATTATTTCATAATATATATATATAAACATATTTGATTGTCTGCTCGCCTATCATTCAAAAACTAGAAACATCACAAATTGTACATGCAAGTCTGGCTCATCCGGTGCCATCAATTGTCAACCCCTACGAGAATCCATGTCTCCAAAGCCTATATATAATCCTTGCCGGAACCAGACAAGGGGCAGCGTCAAAACTTGTCGAGCCGAACAAATTAAGCCTAGAGATGTTACACGAACACACAAAACAAGTAGCTTTCCTTAGGTGATAACTTTAAAAAAGTGAAGATCCCATTACTTCTGTTGGGTCCGTGTCATTTCCCCCCTACTTTTACTGCTAAATTTTGGGGCTTCTTGTCAAATATAGTCAAAATTTAAGCAAAAATATTCTTTCGTCCATTTTGTTTGTTTAACTCAAAACAAATGAGCATTTTATATTTGTCCCACATTATCTAATTATATATAAAATTTTATTTTATTTTTTATAAAATATACATTTGAAGTGCTAAATTTGACAAAAAAATACCAACTTTCTTTAATTATTTGTTAATTTTTTTTATATTAAAAATTTCTTACTTCTATTAATTTTTTCCAACTTATTCACACTTTTTAAAAAACACGTCAAATATTCAATAACATAAAGTTTGCCTACTTTTAATTTTTTTTTAACCAAAATCTGACGCTCTAAACAAGTACAAAAATTGGCCTGTCAACTAATAGAAGTTGCTCGTGATAGAACTAAATATGTAATTGACAATGAATATTATTATGAATGGATTCATGTTTTGTTGATTTAGGGGGTGTTTGGAGTATAAATAAAAATAAAAAAAATTAAAAGTTAGTATTGATGTGATGTAAAAATGATACGCGATGAATTTTGATTTGAGAAATTTTAAAATTTTTGAAATTTTTTAGAGAAATTTAGGATATCAAACGAACCTTAAATAATAATAATAATAATAATAATAATAATAATATAACAGAAGTTAAGTTATTGGCCAACGTAAATTCCTATTGTGGGTTAGCCTTATTTTTTATCGAGTTGAGCCTCTTTATCGAGATCTCTGCCAAGCTCGAGCTCTAACACCATTTTATTTGTAAAGTTGGGTCTTGATTTCACCTTATTTAAAACTGGAACATTTATACCATTTTATTTTTGATATTCATCTCGAGTCCATTTTATTTAAACTTCACTATCTATTATTTTACAAATATTTTAATATTTTTTTATTTTTATTTTATAATATTTAAAGAAAAAAATTAAAATTAAATAAAAAATTTATTAAAAATTTAACACACATAATGTGTACATCCGTACTGTGAAAAAAGTTTAGAAATTATTTATTCTTATCTTAAAATTAAAAATTTGTATACTAACATAAAATTTAATAAAAAATTCTTTTTCTAATAAGAAATTCATGTCAATAATTAAGTTTAAACTTGGAAGATTTTCGAAATAATAAAAGTGAATAACATGTCCATACTACTAAATTTTTCCCAAAAAAGAAAAAAGAAAAAAGAATTAAATGCCTCAAATTAACATAGAATACATCATAGGGTTTGGTAAATTAAAATTCATCGTAAGGTTTGGTAAATTCAAAACAATTTGGAATAATTATTTAATTTCAATAAATTCATCAATTTTTTGAATTGTATTCGGAGGAAAGAAAAATAAAAACAATAAACAAAATCATCATGAAAAGCCAAAATAAGAGCTAAATAAAATTAAATTAAAATAGCTTTAGGTGTAATTTATTTAAACAATAAAAATATTTAATTAAAAGTTATATTAGTCCATTCAAAGAAAGTATTAATGATCGGACCAAAAATATATATTTGTATTACAGTAGCTGTAGCCATCTATTAAATTAATTATATAATTTGATAAATTCGCCAAATTTGAATTCATCATTAATTACAATAAATTTTGAATTGCATTAGATGGAAAGAAAAATGAAAACCAAAAAAAAAAAAAAATCACTATGAAAACCAAGGGTAAATCCACGTTATCATGATCTAACCCAAAAACACATGAGTACCTTTAATTTAAATTCAACATACATTCATTTACGCCTCATTTAGTTTATTTTTCATTTTTTATTTTTCTATTTTCTGTTTTGAACTCATTTTTCATTTTACGTTTTTGAAAATAAGGAAAAAACTCAAAATGTATTTGGTCATTTGTGTTTTCAAAATTTATTTTAGAAAACAGAAAATGAGTTTGCACATAAAATGAAAAATGACAATAAATCATTTTGAGTGTTTTTAATCCAAAATAAAGAAAATTTGAAAATAATGAAAATATAAAATTTTTTGTTTCTTTATTTTGAGATTTTTAAAACATAAAATGAAAATAAAAAATACAAAACAGAAAAATAAACCAAATGCCGCATTAATGATTTGAGTTAGAGTACAAAATCTATTAAATTTATTAATTTAAAATAAATTTGTGTCTCGTGAGTCAAAATTTATTGAGAAAAAAGATATTTATAAATAAATAAAATATATTTTTACTAATTTTTACATAAAAATGAAATATTATTGTATTTTTGAAACGATTTAATTTGTCTTTATTTTTTAAATAATATTTTTTAGACTATCATATATAAGCTTGTATAATACTTTAGTCCAAATCATAAGTGTTAGGTTGACTTTTAAATTAGAAGCAGTCGTATGTTTTTTGTCCAAACTACGACAGATAAAATTATAATTATCCCTAAAATTAAGACCTAATTTACATTTGCTAAATTAAAATAACTTCATAAATAATTTATCTAAACAATAAATAATATATAGAATGAAAGGCCAACAAATACATATTTCTATTATACTAGCATAGTCATCCATTAAATTAATTATAAATTTTAGTAAATTTTACCAAACTTGATTCATCATAATCACAAATAGATTCTGAGTTGCATTAGAAGGAGAAAAAATGAAAACAAAAAAAGGAAATCAGTATATATAAAAACCAAATTAAGAGCTTATCTAAATTTATTCAATTAAAATAGATTTAGATCTAATTCATTAAGATAATAAGTGCGCGTTTAGAGTACTAAATATGATAAAAAAAATTTTCAACTTTTTTCAAATTTCTCCACTTTTATTCACACTAAAAATTTATAATTTTTTTTATTTTTTCTAACTTTTTTTGTTAATTTTTTCAAATTTTATCAATTTTTTCTAATTTTATTATTATTTTTTTTTCAAGACATATACCAAACATCCAATGAACCAAAATTTACTTATTTTTCTTTTCTTAAAAATTAAAACTCCAAATAGACACTAAATAATGTTTAATTTAAAAGTTATATCAGTCCATTTACACAGAAAGTATAGAATGATAGGCAAAAAAATACGTATATCCGTTATAGTAACTGTGATCATCTACTAAAGTAATTACTAATTTTAGTAAATTCACCCAATATGAATTCATCGTTAATTGCAATAAATTCTGAATTGGGAAAGAAAAATGAAAACAAAAAAGGAAATCATTTATATTTAAAACCTAATAAAGCGCTAATTTATATTTTATACTCATTAAATTAAAGTATCTTTAATGTATTTTATTTAATCAATATGACATAATACTTAAGCATTTGTTAATTGGTACGTCGAGCATTCATTAAAAATTAATGAAAGTATCGTGTCATTTAGTTTGTATTTTTATTTTTTATTTTTTATTTTTATTTTGTATTTTCTATTTTGTATGTTTTATATTCCGAAAATCTCAAAATAAGTAAAATAAAAAAACGCATTTGATTTGATATTTTCTCTTTCCCATATTTTGAGATTTTTCATATTTTTGAGTTGAAAATACTTAAAATAATTTTTTATTATTTTATATTTTATGTGTAAACGTATTTTTTAATTTCTAAAACAAAATTTAAAAATATAACTGAATAAATATATTTTGAATTATTTTTTTATTTTGAAAATTATGAAAATTTTAAAAATTATTTATTTTTATTTCACTGAACAAATTATAAATATATAAATTTTATAAAATTTTATTATTTTTTATTACGTCAAACTCCTCCGTGTAAATAATATCAGAACACCACTAAACAGAACCCTGATACTTTAATCAATTTTTAATTACCGCTGCTTAGAGGTTGAGTGAGATTATCCGGACACCCGGCGAATAGGGCGAAGGGTCTCAACTTCAGCCGCACCGTGCCCGTGTCAGCTTACCTATCGGCATTTGAAAGTTCAAAAAATACTAGTGCTCGAACGGGGCGTCATAAATGTCCCTCCCTCGCTGCTTTCCCCATGTAGCAGAGCAGTCTTTTACACACACACACTCCCTCTCTCTCTCTCTCTCTCCCTCTCTCTAAATTCTCTGATGTCGTTTCCTTTGCAAGTTGCATTGCCTTCAATCCGGTAATCCGTTCACCGCCGATTGTCCCTCTCCATGCTTTCTCTCACTATATCTGCTCTCTCTCTCTCTCTCTCTCTCTAAAAGTATGAGCGCGTTCTCGGTCTCTCTCTTGCTTTTTAAGTAGAATTGTTAGCTGAAATTCTAGGGCCCTGATCTTGTTGGATCATTCACGATCTGAGATTTTATTGAAACTTTCTATTTTCTTTTGCCTTTCTGGTTTTTGTTTTGATACGTAGTGAAAATGGAGAGAGCTAGGCGAAGACGTTCGAAGGCTTCTGCCAACAGTGAAGGTCAGTCAATCTCCGCTCTCTCATGAATGTAGGTGAACTTAGGAATGAAGAGTCTTTCTCTTTTTGTTCTTTTTGGTCCAATGTAGGTCTGTTTGGTTGCTGAGAAAATTGAGGAAAAGCAAAGAAAATGATTCTTTTAGGATTTTATTTTATTTGAGGTGAAAAATTAAAATTTAACCGCAAATAAAGCAGACAATTGATTTTGCTCATTTTCTTTTTATTACAGAATTGTGGAATTTCCGAGAATGGAGGATTGGGATTTTGAAAAAATTTCCTTCGGTTTATCAGCAATCAAATGGAGCCTTTGTTTTCGTTTCTATTCTGTTTTATTTGTCTCCTCGTCCTTTGGGGAGAGTGAAACTCATGATTTAGGTTGAGTTTTGGCTTTGCTTGTGCTTTGCTTAAAGTAAGCTTTGTTTGGTTTCCCTGTAGTATCAAAATGATTTTGTTTGTTCTTTATTAATTTGTGGGTTATCATGAGAAATAATTGCACTGTCTGGTGCTATAAAAGTTCTTATGTGCAGTTTAATCACTACTTCTCTGTGACTTGATTTAGAAATTGGAAAATGAAAAAAAAAAAAAAATTCTTGCATTTCCTTATGTTTCTTCAGAATATTTGACTTCTTTGCAGAGACGAGGATGAGGAGCTTAGGACTTTTATTTTGAGGGGGCCAATTTAGGCATAAAAAAATACAACTAATACCGTCAACTATACTTGGTAAACAAAAATACATTGAAAAGATGTGGTAGCGTCAACTACACGAACAAGACCAGAAGAGGGCTAAGGAAGAAATGGGCTTCTAATGCGTATAATAAGTCAATTTTATTTGTATCCAATAAGTTTTACAATTCAGCCTGTCTAAACTCATTTTGAAAATGAGTTTTTTAACGTATAGCCCAATGATAGCCCATTCATTGGGATTCTCTACAGAGTGGAGCACGGTCCATGCCAGTGGACCTCACTTGTCGTCAGTCAGCTGAAAATCAGCTGAAAGAGGCTATGAAAGGCTGGGTGATGAAACAGCTTGCGAACCATTCTGACCATTGGAGCAAAAATTTTGCTCACCACCTGGCAAAGAAGGCCCTGGGGTGAATCTCATCCTCCCTGTTCATGGACAGTGTAGAATAGCTAGAACTGCCTCGAAAGTTTACCCCAACACATTTTATGTTTTACGATGGGAAGGCAGATCCAATAGGACATGTTCACTGCTATAAGCAGGTCATGTTACTCTAGAGCTACAATGATGCTCTCATGTGTAAGGTCTTTCTCTCCAGCCTTGGAAAAGTGGCCTTACAATGGTCAGATAGGGTGGAGCCTAGCTCCATTAGCAAGTGTGCCAAGTTGACTTAGGCCTTTGTGGCCCAGTTCCTAGCCAACATTAAACAACCCTGAGCAGTGGATACCCTGATGATCATAATATGAGGGTGAAGCAAGGGGCTGACGAAATATGCTTGACACTATTTTGAGACGTACAATGAAGTGGAAGATTGTTCCAAGCAGATCACTTTTGCTTCCTTTAAGCTCGGCCTTCCCAAAGACGACAAGTTGTGGCGGTCGCTGACCAAGCGACCATTTGAAAATAAAGCCAACCTCATGAACAAGAAAGAGAAAGGGAAACTTCAATATACGAGTGGTGAATCCAATTGTCAATTCTTGGCTAACTCTTTTGGGGAGATCCCATGCTTATTGTTGTTTAAAAATCTTTTGGCCCAAAAATCTATACATTGGCATTTGCCCAAGCCCAGGGGCCATAGTCCCCTTCTGCCCTCCCTACCTTTGCCCTCCGCTTTTTTTTTTTTTCTTTCTTTTTTCCAACCAAATTTTAGATTTTGAGCTTTTGGAATCGAGCTGGATAATCTTTTGAAGTAAATTTAGTTTTCTAGATGCTATTAACTCATAATTTATTTTATTTGTATTGCATGATGTCCTTGACCATTGTTTCATGTCTTTTGTTTGATTTTAGACTTTACATGCACTTTGCAGCCATCTGGGTATGTTGACATATGTGATAGCCATTCTGTAATGTTGTGATCCATATCCATTTTCAGGAATCGGGCAGATTGAAAGACAGAGAAGTGTTCGAAAATTGGCGTCTGACTCTAGTTATCACGGCAGTGGTACAACCAAGGAAGACTTGGTGTGCTGATTTCTTATTTGTATTTACATTTGACTTTTGTGATTGGAATCTTTTAAATATATTGACCATTTAATAGTAACTACTGAACAGTAATTGAGAAAATAATCCTGCTGTGGAGAAATGTCAATAGCGATTTTCCTTCCTTCTAGTATGCTGGAATTCTGAATGTGTTTTTTTTCCTTATGTAGTTTGCGTGTGAGTTGGGGAGGAGCTCTTCCAAACAAGTGAGCAGAATCCCAATAAAAGAGTTAGTAGCAGAAGAAATGTCCAAAGAAATCGAGTCCACAAGATGGAAACCTAGTATTATTGCCAGATTGATGGGTCTTGATGGGCTGCCACATCAGCAGCCTCTTCATAGACAGTGTAAGGGGTTCTTGGGAAGTTACCGAGAGAGGACTGCATCAGTGGTGTCCCAGAGGGATGGAAAACCATACGAAAGCCAGGAATTTAAGGATATTTATGAAGTTTTGGAAGCACCGAGGATTGATAGGGGAGCATACCCTGCAAAAGGAACTGTAGGCCCAAAGTGTTCTTCAGATGAAAAGCTTCACAATTCAAAGGACTTCTGTGATGCGCTTGACATGCTGGAAAAAAAGGAAGTACTGATGGAATTTCTTCAGCAGCCGGATTCATTGTTTAAACAGCATCATATTGGTGTACAATGTGATGCAGCCAAATCACAATGCATTCACATAACAGTTATAAAGCCGTCATATTCAGGAAAGTATGGAAGCAGTACAATTGGCTTGAAATCAGGGAAAGAGACATTACCTTGTGGTACTAATTGTCACTGGAAACATAAGGATGGTCCTTCTACTCGCTTCTCCTATCGCCATGGTGCTCAAAAATCTTTTAAGTCATCAAAATTTCAATTGGAAGGGAAGCATGGGACAGATATCCTCCCATCAAGGATTGTTGTTCTGAAGCCGAACCTTCAGAAGGCGCAGAATGTTACTAAATCTGTTTCATCAACCTGTTCTTCAGATGGTTATCTGTCGGATTGTATGAAGCACTTGGAAAATCTGAATATTGGCACAGAGAAGGAAGTACCATGGGTTAAGAGAAACTTATTTGGTGAAGCGGATTTCCCAAGGCCGAGGTCCAGAGAATTCAGAGAAACAGCAAAGGAGAATACTAGAAGAATGAAAGGAAGTTTGGGCAAAAAGCCAAGAAATTTGTCCACATTTAAGGGATATCCCAGGGATCAGAGATCATATATTGCATCTGGAAGTGAATCCAGAGAAATAGCAAAGGAGATAACTAGGAGAATGAAAGAAGGTTTGGACAAAGGTCCAAAAAATTTTTCCCCCACATTTAAGGGATATGCCGGGGATGAGAGCTCATATTCTGCATCTGGAAGTGAATCTGCAAGTGAACCAGAGGCGGCAATGCTGACCTCCAGGAAGTCCTTTCATTGGAGTAACGGGCAGAAGCCTTCATCATTTCATTCAATTGAGTCATCTTTAAGGAAGGAGGCCAAGAAGAGACTTTCAGAGAGGTGGAATATTTTCAATAGCCATCAGGATGTTGGAGCAGTTGGTAAGGGTAGTTCGCTGGGTGAAATGCTTGCCATTCCTGATGGGGAAATGAGGCCAGAGAATTTGGATCCAGTGGTTGGGGTCAATGAGTCCTGTGATGGATTTACTGGTACTGGTCAAATTCCGGACTTGGATGGTCATTTGGGTATTAGTAGTAGTGATGGTTGGAAGGATGGGCGTTTTAAAAATTCATCCAGATCGACATTTGTTCCTTCATCTGTTGGCTGTGTTGGTCCTAAAACAAGCATACAATGTGAAAATCTTGACCAGGGCAGTTGTTTGATTCCGGAAGAAGCCACAAATCAGGGTAGATATAGGGCAGTTAAGGGAAATCTCATTGAGAAACAAGATTCTTTGTCCAGAAACTTAAGCCCTGGCAATAAGAAATTTCAGTCCCCTTGCCACACCCGTGGAGATTGTGGTGAATATTTGGAGGAAAAGCAATTTGAAGAGTGTGAAATGGAGATCAACATTGGAAACGAAGATACATTTCAGCAAAATCTTGTTTTTGAGATGGCAGCTAATAATGTCAATACTACTGATGCAGATGGAGAAGCTAAACACGAGGATTCAATTGTGTCTTCTGAATCTCCTGCTGAGTTGGCCCCAATACCTTTACCTTGTTTGTTGGGAGTTGGCAATTCTTCTACTCCTGTTCCAGAAGATTTAAAAGAACAGGTTTGATTCACTTTCTAATATTCTTTCAGGACTTGTTGACTCATAGATGCAATATGACTGTGGTGGCCATTTTCCCTTTTCTATAAACTGTGAGCCAACCTAATATAATTGGCCTAACATTCTTTTGATTTCTTTCCCAATATGATTTCATTTTATGAACCTAAGCCCTGTGCATTGCTTGTTGGCTTCTATGTCCGTGTTCTTGGATTTCGTTTTTCTTTAAAATGATTTAGCTTTTAAATATATGAATGTAGCTGGCGGTACTATTACTGTTACTGGTAAATTTCATTGCATCTTGTAATGATATCAAAGTGATATGTACACTGCTTTGATTTTCTTTGGAATTATTTTGAGAAAATATATTTTTTAGTTTTCCTTTGAAGCAATTAAACTATTGCTTCAAATATTCAAAGTTTAACCTTTATGATGTCCCAGGAGCCTCAAAATGGATCGTCCAAAAAAGATTCGGTCTTGCTGCCCCCGGTGTCTGAACCACTCTCTCTGTTAAGCTATAGAAAGGCTGACCATCCTTGTCCAGCTTCAGTTCTGGAAGTCCCTATAACAGAAGATGGATCATCCAGTTCCGAATGCTTCAAGGGAGTCAGTGCTCACCTTCACGGTAATTACAAAGCCTTTAATTTGTTAGATCTTTGAAAGATTACTATAACTCTTGGAACTTTAGTCCTTACATTAGAAAGTACTGCAGAAAGGACATGTTGCCATGAAGTGTAAAAATCATGAAAATAATATTCATTGTATCATTGCAACATTATACAATTATAAAGAGATGCTATAAGTGTGATGAGGTAGCATCTATCTAATAGAATGACTTTGTTAAAACCCTTCTCACACTCGGAAAGTTGCAGGAACAACTTAAAATAGAGGCTAGAATTTAAATGAGCATTATAAAATTTCTCTCATGTTTCGGTACTTGAACCTTTGTTGGCATTTGTTCTTTTGACTCAGAAGCTGTGACATATTTTTCACTAGTTCAGTCTGAATTATCGACCTTTTCTTTTGTTGGTCTGCATTTTAGTTTAAGTTCATTACATACTACTGTAGTAGTCCACTCAATTTAACAAAGTCTTAATCTCAAACTAGTTGGGGTTGGCCACATGAATCATTTTTTTCCTTACATTTCTGTCAAAAATTATGTTTCTGTGAATTTATTTAAAATTAAGTATTTCTTTACAATTTTACACAATTTAATCTTAGGTCTACATTTTTCCTGTTTTACACCTCCTATTTGGATTTAATCACTACTGCATCTTTACATTAATGTCATTGTTTTCAAATCGAGATTCAAATTGTGAATCGAATTTGAGAATTGTGAATTGTAAGATTCGGTAACTTTAAAAGTTAATTGCAAATATTAATTTATATTAAAAATATATTAAATATCTCAATGTTAGACAAAAATTGAGACCAAATCTCATTGTTTGACAAAAGTGAGACGAAGTATAAAAGAAAAGAAAAACATAGAGTAAGGTCAAGGTTGTCATCATCCTCATCACCATTGTCATCATCATGATGCGAACAAAATTGTTGGAATTGATCAATTTGTACAATTCATTGTGATTCAGACACAATTCAAGCACTATTTTGATTCATACATAAGATTCAAATCACCAGACTTATGAATTGACTTGAATTGTATGATTTTGATTACTATAGTCTACGTTAAATATAATCAGACTATGTTAAACGATGTTCAGTTAACTTAATTTTAATTAGTGCTATCTCAACTTTCTTTTAGATATAATACTATTCTAGAAATCCTGTGTGAATTAGATTTTAGCCATTATTGATTATGCCCTCTATCAGATCCCCACACTTATTTATCTTGTAACAAATGATCTCATGTTCATTGTCTGCATCCCATTATGTACTTTTTCTTCCAACATGCATATTCCTCTGCTTTAATTTCATGTCATCCCTCTGCAGAGCTTCGGATGCAGCTTAAACTTCTCAAGATGGAGTCTGAAGCATCTGCAGATGGTAGTATACCCATGTCAAGTGATGATGTTGGGCAAGAATCCATTGCAGTCTCTGAAGAAAATGCAATATTTGAAGGAGACAATTGGGAATCTTCCTACATATCCCACGTACTAATTGAATCAGGATGGGATGGCGATGATCCTGATACAATCATGGCGACCTGCCACTCTTCAGATCGCCCACTCAGTCCCCAGTTATTCGATGATATTGAGAAGAAGTATTCTGAGGACACAGCGCAGTCGAGGTCAGATAGGATGCTGCTGTTTGACCGTATAAATTCTGCACTCTGCCAGATTTCCCAGCGGTTCGTGGACCCAGAATCGTTTCTGAAGCAGCCGATAAGTAAGGCTGTCCCCAGTTTGCAGAAACCTGGGATCAGATATGAGCTTCATGAGTTGTTGGCAAGTGAAGAGAGGAGAGCAAGCAGAGATGTGGAGGAGACACTGGACTGGGGGGTGCAATGGGTGGAGTTGGGGTCTGAGATTGACTTGATTACTGAACTAGAGAAATTGTTGGTAGATGACCTGCTGGCAGAGGTAACAAATTTGTAGAATTTGGATCAGAGCTGCATTTTAGGCAGCTGCAGGGGGTATTGAATAAATGACCATTGCATTGAGAAAAGTCAGTTCCGTGACTTACAATCAGTACCGTTGGATTAAAATTTAACAGTCTGGATACATTCGCGTTTTTTTTTTTAATTAAACTAGTGTAAATGCATCTGAATTGTTAGATTAAAATTTTACGGTCCCAAATCAATATCATGGGCTATGTCAGCCACCCCTTCTTCTGAGAAAAGTGCTCTGATTACAGATATATCTCCATAATCAAGCATCTCCTCTCAACAATTATCCCTCTGTTCGTGTACATATATATAAACAGGATTGTCTGTATTGTATAAATGCCGTGGGTTAGAGTGAAGGGGCAGGATGTGTTGACAAGTTAGAATTGTTTACCCGCATAACCTTGTATTCTCATTATTTATATGGTGGAAGCTTAGCTGTCGTGGAGTTTGGCAAGAGAGCTGAATCACGTAAATTCGGTCTTCTTGCTTGTTTATTGCTCATTGTTTCATTTTTTTAATCTTAATGCATTAGTTCTAAACTAGTTAGTGTCTACGAATTTTGATTATTTTGATTTGCTGAGAAGTATTGATTATTTAATTTCTAATCTTGAAGCTGGTTAGAATATTTAAATTAGGGTAAATTACACTTCGTTTTTTTATATTTTACCATCAATTTTATTTTAAAATTTGTATCTTAAATCATTCTGTTGTGTCTATTTTTATCAAATTCATTGAGACAAAATGAGGTAATTTAAAATTAATAAAGAAAAAAGAATAATTTAAAATATTAAATTCAAAATAAAATTGGAGGTGAAATACATACCTGTTACCCTTTAGACTACTATTTTCATGACGTATAGTTTGAACTTTAAGGGTGCGTTTGGAAGCCAAAACAAAAGTGTATGTGTCAGTTATTGTTTGATATTAAAGTAGCAGAACACAAAAATTTTAACCAGACTTGTTCAAATGTAGTTTTACTTTTTGATTTTCTAATGGTACTGATCAGAAAAGTTGTCAAATTTTTGATAAAAATTTATCACAAAAATAGTTAGAAAGTTAGGAGAGTTGAGAAAACTTAATAAAAGTTAATAAAAATTAGTAAAAATTAATAAAAGTTGACGTTTGTTTGTGTACCAAAACTTCTCTAAAGTCCTTGAAAGAAAGAGGGGGGACATTGTTATTAAATTTCATTTAATTAAGTTAAAAATTAAAATTAACTTTATTTTTATATAATCGTTAAAATATAAAAAAATTAAATTTTATTTTATTCTTTAAAAATAATTTTTTTTCTTACATAAGATCTGCAATATACGACCTCTTGTGAACTTAAATTTAATTGTCATTTGCCTTATTGGCTTTTCTCATCAATTTTAAATTGAAAATAAGACAATTGATTTTTTTTTTCACCAATCATATTTAATAAAAATAAAAAAAAAATCAAAAAAACTAACAAAACAAGAAAATCAATGTACCAAAAAAAAAAAAAAAAAACTAGCAAACAATTAACTTTTGATCAAAAAATTTAGATTTATCAAATAAATTATAAGTGTCTTTTTTCTGAAAACTTAATTTGAATTTTTTGTAACAAGAAATATATTTTTTTTAAATCTAAAATTGAAATTTTTATCAAAGTAAGCTAGTTATAGTAGATTTTTTGAAAATTTACATAGCAATTGGCTATCGGCTTGTCAAAAAATCAAAAAAGAGAAAACTATTTTAGTAAATTATCTTCTCTAGATTAAAAAAATAATATTTTCTACCATAAAACTAGTATTTATAGCATTATAATTTTATTTTGGATTAAATTTTTATATTAAATTATTTATGGTAAAAAGTATTTTCTATTATAAAATTAGTATTTGTAGAATTGTAATTATATCTTAGATTAGATTTTTATATCATACAATTTATGGTATTATAATTATGTAAAACATGCGATTAAAAGGGAAAAGAAAAATTGTATAATTTTAATTAATAAAAAAGTAAAGTAATGGACAAATTATGTTCTTATTTAATTAAGTTAAAAATAAAATAAACTTTTTATTATATAATTGTTAAAAATATAAATATAAATAAAATTTATTTTAATCTTTAAGAATAATTTTTCTTGCATAAGATATGTAATATAAGACCACTCGTTAGCTTAAATTTCCCTACTAACTTTTCTCATCAATTTTAAATTGGAAGTAACACAATTGATTTTTTTCCTTACCAATCACGTATAGTTAAAAAAAAAAAAATCTACAAAAAATTAATAAAATAAAAAAATCAATGTACCATAAAAAAATAGCAAAATATTAAAATTTAATCCAAACTTCAGATTTATCAAATAAATTATAAGTATCTTTCTTTTTTAAAACTTAATTTGAATTTTTTATAACAAAAGATATTTAAAAAAAACTAGAATTTAAATTTTTATCATAATAAGCTAGCTGTAGTGGATTTTTAAAAAAATTATGCAACAATTCCTTGCTTACCTATCAAAAAATCTATTTTAGTAAGATATATATCTTCTCTAGATTTAAAATATATATATATGTATATATTTTCTATTATAAAACTAGTATTTATAGTATTGTAATTATATTTTAGATTAGTTTTTTATATAAGAGTATTTATGACTATTTATAATATTATAATTATGTAAAAGAACAATAGTATAATTTCAATTAATAAAAAAAAAGTAAAGTATAAAAGAAAATTAGTAGAGTGCAAATAAACTTAGTCATACAAATATATATATATATATATCAATTATAGTAACTGTAGTCATTTATTACATTCATCATAAATTTTAATCAATTCAGCATATTTCCATAAATTTTAATTCCAACAACACTGTATTTGAAATACTGAATTTAATAAGATTTGATTGTTCATTTGGTGAGAATTTTAACTAATTTTAGAATTAAAGTAATATTTCATGAATTGAATTTTATTTCATTTCATAATTTAAATTTTGAAAATTTTATATTATTTAAAATTTTCATTTCATAACTTAAATTTTAAATTTTTTATATTATTTGGAATCTAACTCAAAATAATAAAATTTAATGAGAATTTATTATTTTATTGAACCGCTCAAATAAATAACTAAATTTATTCTCACAAATCATATTTATCATATTTTTAACTTACGTTGTCAAATTTGGTACTTCTAGTAAATTAATTTAATTCAATTCTTAAATTTAAATATATGTTTTAAACACAAAATTTTATTTATCATATTAAATTAAATTAATTTTATTTTAAAATTAAATTAATTTTAAAAGAGAAATGTTTTCCAACATAGGTTGCATCTGAAGTAATAAAAAATGAGATAAAGTGAGATAAACTGTAAGTTTGTAATTTGTGTAGTAAAATAAAAAATAAATAACTTTTAAAATTATTTAATATTTTTTACAATTTTTTATCATTTCAAAGGAAGTCATATTATAAATTCACCAAACTTGTATTGCGTTAACAAGAAAGGAAAGGAACAACGAAAAAGGAAAATCATTATGGTCAACCAAATTTGGAGCGATTTTAATGCTATATATACATATAGTCCTCTTGGTTGCGAATTCAGTACAATTTTCTATCCCTACTTTCTCTTACTGAAATATTTGCGTTCTCTCTCTCTCTCTACATGGAATGCCATGACCTTCTTGGATCATTCTCGACCTAATATTTTTTAGAAGTCCCCCCCCCCCCCTTTTTTTTCCTCCTTTGGCCTTTCTGTTTATTGTTTTGAAACAAAAGAAAACGGAGAGAGCTTGGCAAAAGAAGCAGAAGGTTCCAACCACCAATGGAGGTAGGTCATCCTCTATCCTGTCGTGAATGTATGATAACTTAAAGAATGATTTCTCTCTCTCTCTCTCTCTCTCTCTCTCTATACCTATATATAACGCCCATTATTCTTTAATTTGTTGACCTATCTCCATTTTCAGGAACTAGGCAGATTGAAAGACACAAAGTAGCAGAAGGAATGTCAAAAAGGAACCGAGTCTAGGAGTACCCCAACGGGCTGCCTGCCGCCTCATCAACCTCTTCATAGACTACGAAAATCTGATTGAACGAGAAAAACTCAATGGAGCGGCTAAAAATTTAAAGATGTCTCGGGTCACTCTTGCCGGGCAAAAAGGAATTGTGGGTCCAAATTAAGCTTTTGCATTCATTCATTCATTCCGCGAAAGCTCATTGACCCGAAACATCTTCTTTCGGATTTTTTTGTTCAGCATGTAAGCGTATCACAAATTTCTTTTGAATTGTGAGATATATATATATATATATATATAAATTATTACAATTCAAAAGAAATTTGTGATACGCCTTTCATGTTGAACAAAAAGGTGCGTGGGAAGATGTTTCGCTTCCATGATATATACGTACATATATATATACACATATATATGTTTTTGTGGACTGAATGCCATTTCTGGTGCGGAAACTCTCGTGCCCACAATTCTAAAGTGCTTTTGTCAAACCTTTGATGCTTCCTCCTGCTGCTTGTTGAGTTTTTACTATTATTCGATCGGTTTTCCATCTCTACTGATTCAGTCCTCTCTTGATGACTTCATTTCTATTGCAATTTTATTTCTGGGTTAATAACAATGGATTGATGACTTAGTGGGTTGCCCAAATTATACCGCAAATATATATATATATATATATATGATTATTTATGCTCGACTAATTTTCACTGTTGAAGAAAAAAAATCCAGTTTTTTTTTAATTGTTTTTTTCAACCCATAAATCTATTGAACTTAACAAATTTAGACAGGAGTCAATATTGAAAATTCAGGATTTTGATATTGATTCAACCATATAATTTAGTTGAGTAAATTAATTAATTAATAATTTAATACATCAGACAGACAACAGGGGAAAAGAAGGGTAAAGAGCATAAATTGGTTTACAGCACAAATCCTTCCGGTTTTCAGCCAAAAACAAAATCTTTGAATGAACTATCTTGACAGCAGTACAGCATGAGAGATTAGTATTATTTTGGTAAATGTATCATTACTGAATCCTTTAATTGCACGCACATTAGATATATTGCAAGCACATTAGATGTTCCTTTTACCCAATACATGCAGTTTCAAAAATTCATCAGAACCTACTCCTTTTACCTCATATTCCTGATCTTCTCACCATGTGAGCACATCCACACTCCTGAAAGATAAAAGGATCACCCTCTACATGGAAAGAAAGAGCTTTGATGCAAATAAGCTAGAAAAGACACCCTTCATCCTTCTAACACAAATTTCATGAAATTGATATCTGCATTCATCTTTACATAAGGTTCTCAACAACAGCTGGCACTGCCCATTTAGACGAGTCGACAGATCAATGGCTATAGCTACATGAAGCTATTAAACTTCACTTCTCTTATGATTTTAATGGCTTTAGTACCTAAGGGAGAATGTATATACTCCAATAAAATCCAACCCCCCCCCCCGGGGTGCCACTTATAACGAGGTGTCCAACTATATATTACTTATTAAAAGAAACAGTCCAACTATATGGGACTATATGGGCCAACTGGAAAGGGATGTGTTTAAAAAGAGCATAGGTAACAGCAAGAAGTCAGCTGGGCTATAAGAGGAAGGATGAGGGGCATAGGCCATCAAATCAATGGTGGCTGTTGGTCTAGGAGATTGTGTAACATGGAAGAAAGGTTTGCTGAATTGAATGTCCTGAGCTTGAGGAGAAAAACTAGGTTAGAGATAGAAGGCAGTCAAGGAGTGAGAAAGATATCATGCATGAAATCGAATAGAAAACTGTTCAAATTGCTGGAATCAACCAATTTCTACGAAAGAAACAGAGACATGGAGCAGCTATTTCAGTTCATTCTGCAGGAGTTTATGGCATGAGCGAGATCCAAAGAAATAGAAAGCCACTTGGCTCTAAGGGCAATGTTACCTGGAATGTGGATCCTTTAAATACATGGAACAAAAAAGTAACATGATATGGGTTTACTCTAAAATGTGGTATGATTTGAGGTAGGCTTTTCATAGAGTTGTCATAATATTAATGAAATAAAACAGTGTAGATATTTATAAAACTAAGTGCACTTTTTGTTTGGTACAAATATTTACTCTTTATCTTTTTGTAAAAGCTCAAACTTATTGGTTATTATCACACAATTTATTATTAGTTCACTATTTTCAACAGTATTTTCTAATGAAAATATATATAATCTTTTCAGATCGTTAAATTTAATAGTATTGGAACATTAGTGTACCATCTTCCGAATGTAAGTGCCAAAATAAGATTCATAGGGATAGTAGTCATTTCTAGTAACTATGACTGAGAATGCTGATGGCTGAGTCTATGTTCCGTATGGAATTAACAGTGTGAAGACTGATTGCAGAGGTAACATGAAGTGGCCATTGGAACAATACTAATTACAGGAAGAAATAAAGAATCGTTCACAGCTCCAGCGGCCGATGTACAAGTTGTATATACAAATATACTTGAGAAAGAAAGAAAGATGGTGTATATGAGTATGTCTGGGTAACATGAAGTGGCCATTGGAACAATACTAATTACAGGAAGAAATAAAGAATCGATCACAGCTCCAGCAGCCAATTGTACAAGTTATATATACAAATATACTTGAGAAAGAAAGAAAGATGGTGTAAATGAGTATGTCTGGGATCTTTTGGCACATCCTAACCAACTAGTCTACAGAAATTAAATCAATCAACCCATTTGATTGTGCCAGGAACAATCCAACTAACTTTAGGTGCACTACATGCAGCTACTCACATTTTAATCACAATCTCTGAAAATAATTTTCCATTCCACACGAACGGGCAACATTCATGACACAGGATGAAATATGTAATCAGACATAAGAACCACAAGGCAATTCAACTATGAGGGAAAACAAAAATATCCCTAATTGCTCACTTTGAACAACACATTGGTTCATTCTCAATATATTGGATCCAGAGAAACTTGAAACATGCTGTAAATGAAAACATGGAAGCAGTAATACTAACTATTTCCTCATCAGATAATATACTGCCTCCCTAAGGAGTCAGCCAGCTGAAAATTTTTGAGACCCACATGGCCACTTAACTAACCGGAGAACTATCATTTAAACTCTTTGTGGTTTGCAGTATGCTAACCAGCCTAGGCACACTCTAGATACAAACTACTGTCCAAAACACAAACACAAAACAAAAAGATAACAGAACAGAACAGAACAAAAAAGCAAAAATGAATTTCAGCTGTAAGTGACCCAACAAAATCACCATACCCAATCAGCTATTCACCATCTTTCATAGAATCAGACAGCGCTTTTCCCTCAGCTTTTGAATGCGGCTCTCTCATTTTCCACCTTCTGCGCAAAAAGTTTGGTAACAATCATGTTATCATCGAAATATTGCGCATAAGGGTGCCCCTTAGGAACAAGCCTCCTATACTTCTGAAACTGCTTCTCAGCCTCATCTGTCTTCTTCAACAAAGTATATATGATTCCCTGACAAAGATAGGGCCGAAAGTCCCTCGGCTCTTCCTTCACAAGCTCCTGATAAATCTTCAACGCCTCGTTGTAGTTCCCCTCAACGACCTTTATTTGAGCTAGCAAAAGCTTAAAGTCCCTTAAGTCGTCCTTCTTCTTCTCTTTCTTGCACAGCTCCATTGCATCCACAGCCCTCTTCTCAACCTTCTTCAATTCTTGCCCCGAATCTTCCTCCGAGGCCGCCATTACCAGCCCGTGAAAAGCCTCCACCCGAAATGGATCTTTCTCGAGTATCTCGTCGAACCCCGATTTCGCTATTTCGAGCTCTCCGTTGTACAAGTGCATGTGGTTCTTCATCAATTGCCACTCGAGGTCGTCTGGTTCCAGCTTGATCAACTGTTCGACAATGCCAATCGCTTCGTCGACCTTCCTGTTCTTGACCTTCGCCTCCATCAAGTTCCGGAGGGCTTGTACGTCATCGGGATGAGAGCTCACGTACTCTTCGAGGGCTCTCTCTTTCTCTTCGTCGGACACAGCTTCCTTAGCGGTGGCGGTTTCAGCGGCGGCTGGCGGCGAAATGGCGCCGGCAACTAGGGGTTTGAGGTTGAAGCGGGCGAAGAAGACGGCGGTGGCCGCAACCACAGCTACGAAGGCGGTTTTGAGGAAAGATAAAGGGAAAGGGTTTAGGGTTTCAGTGAATTGCGGTTTAGGGCTCGGTAAGAGAGGATCAGACAATGATGGCGAAGATAAGTATGACGACGAAGACGACGAAGCTCTGATTGATAATGACGATTTGAGCGACGATGACGATGGTGACGGTCTTGGAGGCGGTGGGGTTCTGAAGGAGAGTGAAGAAATAGGTCCCGAGAGTGATGGACAGTGGTGACGGAGTGAGAAGCGCGGCGGCTGCTGACGGTGGCGGATTTTCGCAACAGCCTCCATAGCTCGGGGCTTACGGGGGCGAGGTGAGAGGGAGAGACAGGGAGAGGGCTAAAACCCTGATGATAATTGAGCACAGGGCAAGAGAAGAGAGGGAGAGAGAAACAAGAATATTCTTTTTCAAACGGTTAGATGAGCTTCACAGCCCAACTTTGGAGGCCCATTTTCTATGTGGGCTTGACTCTAATTTAAATTTGAGCCCATGATCTTCAAAAGATGTCCGAATTTTTTTTTTTTTTTTTGGGTGAATAAGCTCATTTGCGCATACACAATATTTCGAACAAGTTACCTAATTAAGGTTTTGTTTGATGTGGCAAAAAAAAATCTGTAGAAAGATAAAAAATATTGAAAAATTTTAAAATTTATTTATTTTTTATTTCACTGTATGAATTACAAACTCATAATTTATTTCACTTTATCTCATTCTATCACTTTTTTATCACTCCAAATGCACCTTAAGTGAATTCACAAAAGAAAGAAAAAAAAAGAGAGAGAGAGAACTTATTTTTAATTATTTTATACCATAGGTGAAGGAACACACTGCACGTGCGTTTTCTCGCCCTCTATCTTCATATTTGATTTGCTCTTTTATATTCATTTTCGTTAGTCTATTTTTTGACCTTTTTTTTTATACCTTTTTTTTAATCCTTGTAAAAGTATCTCTTTCATGACTTAGTGAAAAGTTATGAAAGAAAACATTAATCGAATGGAATGTTATAAAAAAAACTGATGAGGAATAATTGAAGGTTAAAAATTAATTAACTAAATATAATACATCCCCCCGCTCTCTCTTTCACTTTTTAAAAGAAATTAATTACACTTTTATCTCTACAACTAAACACATAGTTCCCCTTCCCCCAACAACCTTTCATTTTTAAAAAAATTAATCACACCCATATCTTTTTTTCCAAAACTAAATTAAACTGAATTAAACTTAATACAATACAACACGACACGACACAATATCACCGCTTATTATTTTGTGTATGGTTTAATTGTACAATAAGTTGTGAAACTTTTTTGTAATTGACAATTTACGAATAAATTATGTCATGTACTCTACGTCAAAACACATTGAATTTAGTATTAGAGAGAGGTACGAGGAAAAATATATAAAAGGAAAGAGAAAAAAAAAATTGTTCGAGTTAGAAAAAATCATAACACATAATGAAGGCCCTGTTTAGTTTGCAAACAAACAATAAAAAATTTTATAAATTTCTGTTAATTTTATATCACATCAACTTTTTTCTTTCACTGCACGTATTATGAACTCTCAATTTATCTCACTTTTTTTCACTCCAAACACGCCCGAAATATGAATATAACATTAGAAATTTCAAATTATGAAGTATATTGTTAATTTAAATGAAAATTTTGATAATAACGCTTTAGTTTGGTGGTGTTTGGATCTCCAAAAAAAATCTAAAAAATTTCAACTTTTATCAATTTTCTCCAATTAAATTTTTTTATATGTCACTTTTACATCAGTTTTTGATTTTTTTTTTATTTTTTTTGACAAACCAAACACCACCGTGATATGGGGGTGATTTGTTTACTTTTGATTTATTAGGTGATTATGTGTTTTTAAACGTAATTATAAAAGGGATACAACCTTAAACATTTTAAATTATAGAGTGCAACTGTTAATTTGTATGAAAAAGTTAATGAATTTACTATAGTCCAAATTATAAAGGATTTATCTGTTTTAAACTACAAGAGGGTTTATGCGTTTGCAGCAGACAACTAAGAGTAAGAATATTTATCCTTTCTGAGTAAAAAAGAAATTATAGATGATAGAAGAAGGAAAAGGGTGAAAATAAAAGGAAGAACTCAAACAAAAAGGAAAATTTTGACTGGAAATATCATTTTAAATGTCGTAAAAATTTAAAATATATGAATTTTTATTATTTTTAGTAGGAGTGAGCAAAATTGAATTGAAACCAAAAAAATTGGATTGAATTGAATAATTTAGGTTTTTTTTGTTCAATTTTTTGGTTAATTTAGTTTGGTTAGGTTTGATTTTTTATTTTTTCAAAATTTCGGTTCTTAATCTAGTTTGATTTTTAGACTTGATTTGGGAACAAATTAGCAAGCTAAAAAAAAAAAAAAAAATAGCTACATTTGTGTTTGGGAAAGAAAAAAAAAGTGATTTTTTTTTTATGTGGCTAACTTATTTTTCTTAATTTGACATTTTTACCCTTAAAAGTTTAAAAGAAAGTTAAAATGTAAGAGAGTAAATTTGACCGAACACTGTTGAAGTAGTTATTAGCTTGGCTAATGGCTACCGATGCCAAACGGAGCCTTAAATTTAGGTTAAAGCCGAAAATGAAAACTTATAATATAATGTTTAAATATTGTATTTATATATATTCATATTAGAATATTATTATTTTTATCAAATTTATATTAATAAATTGAATTAATATTAATAAAAATTTATAATTCATTTAATTTTATTTTTTAAAAATTAAAATTTTTGGTTTAGTTTAGTTCAATTTTCAATATAAATTGAATTCAATTTAATTTTTAAAAATCGTAAAAATTTCATTTCAATTCTGATTTTTTCAAAAATCAAACCAGAAATCGAGTGCTCATCCGTACTTTTTAACTGTATTTTGTGCAAAAATTTGTTGTATCTAAATCAAAATTTTCATATATTTGAAATTTATAATTTTCAATTCTTGAAAATAAAACATTTAGTCCAAAAATTCAATATTAATAATTCAATATTATTATTACTTTTGAAATTTTCTCAAAATGTAGGGGGAAACCAAAGGAAAACAATGTTTGCACGTGAATGGCACGTGCTGGACATGATAGAAAAATGCCTCGTCTTCTTTCTTCCGATCGTAAACCCTAGGAACGCAGTTTGCAGCAGGTATTCTATACTCTCTCTCTCTCTCTCTCAAAAAATCTGAATTCCACAATTCAAGACTTGATCGTATGTGACTGATTCAATTTTCGATGCCATTTTTTCTTATTCCTTTTTACAGGGGATCACAGGTAGATTTTTATTAGGGCTTAGGGTTATTTTGCCCAACAATGGCTCCTGCTAAAGGTATGCAATGCATTTCTTATGATACATATACATCCCTATATCACATTTTCTGCTTTGAGATTTATTTTGGACAGATTCAATGGTTTTTGCACAATCTTATGGTTAGATGCCACTAAGTTTGGTCTCCGTTAACTATCATAAAAAAAAAAAAGTTTGGTCTCCGTTATCTGAAATTTATGTCTCTGCTTGAATATAAATTGTACTATCAGAATGAGCTTTTGGAAAGTTTTGGGTACCTTTTGGTTTGCGTTGAATATTTCTCATTCGAAACAAATATGTATTTTATGGAATTACTCTTGTGATGGCAATCCATTGAGTCAAGGTAGTAGGTTTCTTTATCAATTTCTTGGTATATTGGGTGTGAGTCTGAATAGATTTTACAAAGTTCAAATCTGTTTGAATGGAGTAGATGCTAACCAAATTGTACTGTGAATAATGGGGGTATCAAACACTTGGTAGTTGTCTACGAGAGGCTTGGCATATTGTTTCTTTGTTTTCTCTAGATTTGCTGTCAAAGTCCTAATGAATAGTAATGGTAGTTTTCTATTTTTATTTTTGTTGATGCTAGGATAAATCCACTTAAAGTGCCAAATTTAGTGAACTTTGTTTGACTCTCTCTATTCACGAGCTAAATATATAGATTGCAACTTTCTCTAGAAGACAAAATTGTGCAAGTAATAGAATAACATGAAGGATTTCACTAAAAATACTATCCACATTGTACCTAGTCCATTTTTGAGATTGAAGATGATCTATTGTAGAAGTAATTAAGATTCAGCTCAGTTTAAGAGGATTGAGATATTGCTGAATTGAAGAAGGATGAATATGGGTGTAACCCTAAAAATAATTAGGCAAGCACAGCCCAGAGGTGTGTCCCCTTCTGAAGTGAGGCTCCGTTTGTTTGGATGTAAAACATTTCCCTTTAAAATATTTTCCTATTTTTGAGTGTTTGGTAATACTAAAAGGATGGAATATATATATATATATACATTTGAAAAACTTTCACATTGAAAGCCCAAAAATGAATTACGTTTTAAAAATTTTAAGTTGTTTTTTAGGGAGTGTCCTAAGGTCCTTATTCATGAACCAATCAGACTTGAGAAGCTCCCTGTAGAAACCACTGTCCATCTTGAATGGGTAGATTTTCATTGGCGGAGAAATCTTTGACATGGAAAGCCCAAAAAATGAATTACGTTCTAAAAATATTTGGTTTGAAAAATATTTTTCAAATAACTACCAAACACTGGGAAATGACAAGAAAATTAATTTTTGGTAAAAAAATTTTTTGAGTGTAAAATATTTTGCAATGTAAAATGTTCTATATCTAAATGAACGGAGCCTACAAAGATGAAAGTGGGTGTAAGCCTTCAAATAATTTGTCAAGACAGGCACATGCCCCATCCCTTTTTGAAATTAATAAATTATGTCGGCTTAGTACCATTTATTATGATTAATTGCAGCAATCCCATTGCAGTCTGTTCCTCCTTTTATCCGAACTAATAATGTTTCTTTCCTATTTTATTGTGTTGCTCAAGAGGCTAATTTCTTTCTTGTTTAGCTGACCCTGCTAAAAAGTCAGACCCAAAGGCCAAGGCAATGAAAGCTGCCAAGGCTGTGAAATCTGGTTCATCAATCTTTAAGAAGAAGGCTAAGAAGATACGAACATCAGTTACCTTCCATCGGCCAAGGACGTTGAAGAAAGATAGGAATCCCAAATACCCTCGCATTAGTGCACCCCCAAGGAACAAGCTTGATCAGTACCAAATCCTAAAATATCCTCTTACCACTGAGTCAGCGATGAAGAAGATTGAAGATAACAACACCTTGGTTTTCATTGTTGATATTCGCGCTGACAAGAAAAAGATCAAGGATGCGGTCAAGAAGATGTATGACATTCAGACAAAGAAAGTGAATACCTTGATTAGGTAAAAGCTTAACTTTTTCTACTCACTGTAAGAAATGAGGGTTTTAGTGATGAAAACTTAATCTCAACATAAAATTTAATCACTGAAGAGATTTTTTAGTGATAAAATGTTGCTGTCATATGGTTGTACAATAGGTTCAACCGTTTGACATTGAAAGTATTTTGTGATAAAATGCATCTTATTCATCACTCATAATTTTATCACTAATTTTATTTTATTTTATTTTTTTGGGGTGATGAATTAGGTAGTGATTAAACATATAAAAATTTGTGATGAAAATCAATTATTATTAGTGTTGTATCACTTTGTAACAAATTGTTCTAGTGACAAATTGTTCTACTGATGAACATGTATCACTAAATGAATTTTGCTTTTGGTGATGAATTGTTCTATCATTAAAATCCAAATTTCTTGCAGTCACTGTAGTTATGGATTTTTATACTTTTATATGTTCAATGTTTTTAACAAACTATCATTACCATGTTTCTCACATACTCATGTTTTGTAGCTCACAAGTTTATGCATTGATATCATGCACCTAGAGAGAATCTGTTTTCAATTTATCTTATAATTTTTATTGCGATGTCAGCACAATAATGATATCACAATTGCATTTACATTTGTCATTGCTTCAGGCCCGATGGGACAAAGAAAGCCTATGTGAGGTTGACACCAGACTACGATGCCTTGGATGTGGCGAACAAGATTGGGATAATCTAAGATAGTTGTTGACCTTCCATATTCCGGTTGTCTGATTTTACTTGGAAGTAAATTTGTTTTTTGTTGGGGGGGAGGGGTTAGAATTCAAGCATTTGGCTGATCATTTAGTACTGAGATGGGCTTAAAATCCCATTTTTGTTCCAAGGATTTCATCTCTTTCAGTTCCTATAGACTTGGGATTCTGTTTAGTATTAGTTTTCGGCTGTGATTTGATCTTGTTATGCTAAGCTGCTTCGTGTGAACTTGTGGGGTTGATTAAGGGGAATCAGTTAACAGCGGACTTGAGATTTGTTTTTGTTTGAGACATGTTTGCTAGGAGTTCACAGGCAATCCAGGGCTTGGCTTGATAATGCAGATTTTGTCCCAGTTTGACAATCTGGTTGTAGTTCCATTTTGTTACTTACAGATTCATGGGGATTCTGTCTTCTGTGAGGCTTTACACACTGGAGTAGCTGTGGCAGGGATAAAGAATCTGTGATCTTACTGAAATGGGATTTTTATGATTCTTCGGTCTTAATTATAAGATTGTAGTATCTGGGCTACAATACTTTGCTTTGGCAAAATTTTAAGTTTTTCTCCCGGAGAATCGAGCTGAGCTGCTGTCTGAAAATCACCTTTAGCATTTGGCAGGGCTCCTGGAGGGAGGGAGGGAGTGAGATAGAGAGATAGATAGAGAGAGAGAGAGATGAAGGTTTAACCCTGCTAAGATTGAACAGAATTTGTCCTTATGGTGGACATGAATGCTTCTCTCTCAGCTTGATAAAATTACACTTACTGGGATGAAATCTCTATGGCTTCACAGCACAGATTTTAGCTAGTCATGCGTTAGCCCTTAGCTGAACAAAGTTGCATCTAGGTGAATGAACAGTAATCGGAGTAAGGCTTAACAATTCTCAAGGAATGTACTTTGATTATATTTTAGTCACGTTTGGCACTATATTGTTTATTATTGTTTGCTAAAAAATTACAGTCTCGAAATTAATAAAAATTATAAAAAAATTAATAAAAATTACAAAAATTAATAAAAATTAAAAAAAATTTTAATAGTTTTTGGGGTCCAACAGCCACTTTATATACTTAAAAGGTTGAAATATAAAAAGGCCCGTCACCATGAATGTCGTGAATAGTGGATGTTGACCTTTGACATGTTGGAATTTACATAACATTTACACAAATGAATGACAAGAATCAACCCCGAAGGAGAGAGTAATATAAATATCGCACAACTACTAAGACAATGACGTCAAAAAATGCAAAGGAACATTACTAGTTATATGCTTTAATGTATTTAATGGTGCTATTCTTTCGAGGAGACTTCTCATAATGCTACAAGATTTAAAAAAAAAAAAGAAATTTAAAATATTATCATAGTGGTGTGATTTATGTGTAGGTCTATTATTTGAAAGTAAAAAGTTTATAAAGATATAATTTATTTATGAAACTGCCAGTTACACGTGATTATGACAGAAATGAATGAATTTCTCACCTAGATAGCCATTTATTGTGTAAGATGAGAGATTAAGGCTGCATTTGGCTAAAAAAAAATAATAATTTATTTTTTTTATAGCAGTTTTCGCGTCTTATTGGATTTTTTTCATCAAAATTTATTTTTTTTAAAAGTTGTAAATTTTAGGCTATTAATTTCATTCGCAAAAATAATAATAATAATAAATAATAAATAAATAAATAAATAAAAATAGCATTCATTTGGGTAAGAGTTAAAAAAAAATTTAAAAATTATATTTTTCTTTACTTTTTCTTTTTTTTTTTTGTTTTAAACGGATAGTATAAGATTTAATTTTTTTTAGGTGTAACAGTTGTGAGTCATTGAGCGCATAATATCTGTAAATTTCCGTGTTAAGTTTTGTGCTGATCAAGTTATTCCTCAATGTGAATATTGAAATGAAAAGTTAACTTAAATCAAATTTGGTGTGACTGACTCTTGAACAGGGTTTGAGGGTTTGAGCTATAGCATATTTTGTTCTGATCTTGTTTCCATACTAGGAATGGATATAAATATCACATGTGATGCCAAACCTAATTAACACTTTTGAAATAATTAAAAAAAAAAAAAAACATATGCCAAAGAGGTAACCAAGAGTGTGAATAAAAAAGAACAACAATTGATCGTTGTGTTCAATGGTTTGAAAAATTAAGAACATCTTTAAGTTCTAAGAGGTACCGTCTGGGTTCAAGAATGAGATCAATCGCATGGGAGAAGATTTTTTGTGAGTTCTAGCAAGTAAAAAGTTTTTAAACCAGGATAGGTGTCAGGTCGAATAATGTTTGGTAAACTCTTATAATCTTCGATATTATAGTGGATTGATTTTTAGGGATAATTACTTTATAAATTCGAGGTTTTTCTCTAAAAAATGATTTTTAAGTTTCCCTTATTAAATCTTATATCTCATTTGCTTTCGCTTGTGTGTGGTTGTTTTTGAGAATTTTTCCATATTAAGTTTTTCAGATAGTTTTTATCCAAAGGGGTGTGAATTTTTTGATTTTTTTTTTTACATATACAACTAACATGTCTAAAAATTATAATTTTTAAAAAGAAAATCAAAATTTAGTGAAAAAATTATTTAAAATAAAATAAAAAATTACAAAAAATTGAAAATTTAACTTTTCTGTACCAAACCAAGCCTATTAAGGGGGCGTTTAGTGTGATGAAAATAATGAAACATAACGAAAAATGTAATTTGGGTAACTTTTTGGCATTTGACACGCAGCCATCAAATCACGTTTTTTAAAAATGAATAGTAAAACTTTTTGACTTTTATATCAATTTTTTAAAGAAAAAAACTATCTGAGCGATTTTTATAAGTCCATCGAAACGGTTTTATGTTAGAATTTATTGAAAGATATGAAAAGTTTTGGGGATTTGTAAAAAAGTTATTGAGATTTGTCGAATTTTTTTTTTTTGGTAAGTTGATTTGTAGAATGTTACTGGGATTTGTAAAAATTTATTGGGATTCGTAAAAAAATTATTAGAATATGTAGATATATATATATTTATAATTATTTTACGAAGTACGACAAATATAATATGTGCTATAGAATTTTTGAGATTTTTGAAAATTTTTTAGAATTATTTAGTGATTTTTATCACATCAAACACCCTCTAATTGAATATATATTTATAATTATTCTACGAAGTACGAGAAATATAATGTGTTATAGAATTTTTGAAATTTTTGAAAACTTTTTAAAATTATTGAGTGATTTTTATCACACCTAACACCCTCTAATTGTCTTCAAAATCAATGTTTCGCAACTGTTCTCTTTTCATGAAGGTTGAGTAATCGAATGAATTTTTTTTTTTTTTAAACTGAACTAATCCTAATCTCTATAAAATTAGTCAACTGCGCCGTCAAATTTGGAAGATTGAGCCAAAGCTATCCCCTAAGCAACCTAATCCTAATAACAACGGGAGACTACGAGTGCACACTTGACTTAGGCATGGTTCGGAAAGAATAACTATTAGTATGTGTTAATAGTTATTTTAATAGTGATTAGATTTTTTTATTTTTTTATATTTTAATTTTTTAAAAATTTTTGAGAATAAAAATATTAATTTACTCTTATAAATTAGCAACTTAAAAAAAAAGTAACTTTTTTTCTTTCCCAAACACAAGATTAATTAACTTTTTTAGTTAATTACGAGGTTAATTTTTTTTAACTACCATTAACAAATGCTAATTTTCCCAATCAGTACCTAGAGTTTTCATTATCTAACTAATTGGGATGGGAGAAAGGTGCATGCGATTGATATATCAATTCCATGAAAAGATGGAAAAGAAAATAAATAAATAAATAAATAAATAAAGCACTATTTCTTTAAGCTTTTGGAAAGCCTACATACGATTTCATTTGATCAAACTCTAAATTTGAAGGACTAAAGAAATGAAAAAAGTTGGCTGGGAAAATTCAAGGATGTCCCCCCAAATAATTCAACTTGTATTTGTATTCTAATCATCAGCAAGTTGCGATGCATAGCTCAAGAAGGCTCTTCCTGACGTATGCGACCCAATATCAATCCAATCCCGCTCATTAAAATTTTTAATTAATTAATTGACATTGTAAAAAATGTATGGATATGATGGGTTAAGTGCAATTAAATACATTCTGATAATAATAATTCTGTTTTTTTAGTCTTTTTATCGTTATGCTATATATCTTAAGGGCCTGTTTGATCACACTAAAATTCATCAAAATTACCAACTTTAACTACTTTTTGTACTTTTCTCCAATCAAAATTTTTCACATATCATCTTTATATCACATCTTTTTATTTTTATTCTACTTTTAATTTCCTCCATTTTTTGTATATCAAACATGCCCTAAATTTATCATAAAAAAAATGTTGTTAAGAAAGATATAGAGTTTAGCAGTTCAAATAAAAAATGGATATAATTTAATTATACAATTATCATTGTGACATTATCAGTGACAGATTGACAGTAATATCTATAAGTCAATAAGAGATTAACAAATTATCACCAAAGTGCCGTCAAACACTCACGTTCCACATCGCTCTGCAAAAGTTGAGTGAAGTATCATATATGTATAATTTGACATCTTTCCTGTATAACATATTTTAAAACTATATGTGCATTAAATTTTATTAGAATTTCATAATTAAGTGTGCTTAAGTGAGAGTCTTTCTATCACAATGGATAATTTCTTGAAGAGTCCAACAAAATCGAATTCAAACTAACAATGGTCCCGTTTGATTTGTAATAGTTTGATGAAAATCTCTAAAAATCTTTATAAATCTCTGTTAATTTTATATCACATCAATTTTTTTCTCTCACTACACGCATTACGAACTCTTCTCAAATCACAATTATCTTAATTTATCTCATTTTTTCTTACTCAAACAACCCTAATATATATTATATTGTGTGTTAAATTTTATACTATATTTTTTATAAATTATTTTAGTAGAATAATGTACTTTTTTTTTAATTTTTTAATACTAATTTTGGAGCCATGCAGTCCAAAATGCTGAAATATCAGCCAATTTTAAATAGCCTACTAGATGATTGGTCTACGAGCACTATCCAAATGACACACACCCCGGAGAAATGAAAACATGTGTCAGAGGAGAAAGGAAAAGCAAATCAAACATTGTAGGTGGATAGATAAAAGTACTGGCAGCAGGCATGCTTTTATTTTGGCACTGCTTACCAGTCTAAATTTTAATAATTTTTTATATGTTTAATGAGGTGAGTAATAATTTTTTTTAATTTTTAATAAATTTTACAGTTCTAAGGTGTTTGGTAAAATTTTTAATAATTTTAGATAATTTTTGATAATTTTTATTAGTTTTTGATAATTTTTAATAATTTTAATAATTTTTGAGTTAAATAAATTATTATAATTGGATAAAAATGATAAAAATTAATATTTTATCAAACATTAAAAAAAAAAAAGACGAAATTTAATAGTTTCCGCTGAAAATTGGATTGCCAAACGGTACTACAATCCCACAACCGGTTCACTGTTTTCGTTGGTGGAAACAGCCCTCAGTGGATGCTTCATTTTGCAATCGACCTCCAATTTTTAATTCTGCCATTAGTTGGATTCACGGAAGAATGTCAAATCATATACTTCTTCTTTATTATTTTATTATTTTTTTTCCAATTAAATGCTATAGATCTGCTCCTTAAGAAACCTTTGGGAGACAACAGAATATGGGTCTATAAATAAGGCCAACATCATTACAGTGCACTTAATTCAAGTTACTCATCTTCTTTGATATATATATATATATATATATATATATGTATGTATGTATGTATGTATGTGTGTGTATACATACATGGAACAGAAAAGCTCAGATTTAATCAGCAATTTGCCAGAAGATCTTCTTCGCCGCCTACTTTCGCTCCTGCCCTTGAAAGACGCGGTGAGAACAAGCCTTCTTTCGCCTTTCTGGAGGAGCTTCTGGGCACCTTTCCATGTCGCAGTCAATCCGGGAACCGACGAAAATGCGACGCGAACAATTTCTGAATTAACCTTGAAGTCTTACAGCAATCCCGAGGTATGGAAGTTGTATCTCGGATCATCTAATACTAAGAAAGAACTGATTGTCCAAGCAACTAAAGGGGTTGACAGAGAGCTTCATCTGGATTTCTACCAAGAAGAGCAGGAAACGATTAGTACTAACTATAATTACAGCTTGAAAATGGTGGTTGGCGGTGCAAATATTGGAGGCCCGTCTACCTTCAGCAGCACTCTCAAGACTCTCCATTTACGATCGGTTACCTTCCGTTTCGCGGTCCATAGTTTCGGAGTTCTTCTCCAGCTGTGAATTTCTGGAGTGCTTGAAGCTTGAGAAATGCGCTGGGTTGCAAGTTTTGGACATAAAGGGCGGCGGCTGTCTTAAGAGTGTGACGATATTGGAGTGTCGAAACGTGGTTGATGTTGCCGTTTCTGCGCCTAATCTTGAATCTTTCTCGTACGGAGGGGTCCTTCCTCGGATTCGGCTGGAGAATTGTTTGAATCTCGTTGACGTGATGATCGATATGAGGGATGGTCCTGGAGATGATAATAATAATAATCAGTTTGATTGCGAGGAAATTCTTTCGTTGCTGATGGTTCTCAAGGATGTTGAGATTCTCACCCTCAGTGGTTGGCTTCTTGAGGTTTGTTCTTTTCCATTAATCTTCCTTAAGCTCGGTTTGATTTGTTAAAAAATTTTAAAATATCTAAAAATTATTTATTTTTTATTTTATTACATAAATTACTGATTCACCATTTATTTATTTTTAATTTATTTTTTTAGTCACTCTAAACACACTCTTAATTGAATAATTATAGTTCGTGCTTTGATTAAATATTGGTTTGTGGCTTGACTTTTTAATAGTAATAATTAGATATCTGAGTTTTAACTTATCCCAATGTTAATCTTTAATGCCGGTCAACAAATCTCTTGTTAAACAAAACTCTTGATAAATGAATGACGTGATCATTTAACGAAAGAAAATAAAATCTCTACGTAACAAATTAAAAAATTAAGTTATTAATTGTTATAATTAAAAATTCAAATTTTGAAATGAGATTTGACCAAAACTCAAGGGTGAAAATTGTTATTTATCCCTCAATATGCTTTTTTTCCCCTTACTCCTAAACTTTCTCACAAATCCTGTGCGGGAGTTTTCACGACTCCAGTAGACTGATTATTTGATCGGTGGCCCTCGTTACTATCTGGCATGGTTGAAGTTATTGTGTATTTATTCCCTCTCAAGAGCTCCTGAGGTATGCCTTGACACTCTCGACTTGAACCCTATGGGTGGCCACTTGAACTCTTATTTTATTTTTAAATGATAAGGGTTCAAATGGGGGAGGTGCATCTCAGGGACTCCAACTAAGTCAATTAAAAAAGAGGACTGCTCGTTAGACGATTACTTCCTAAGGTTGCGAAAGCTCCTGTACAAATCTTATTTTAGGACTTTTTTTTTTAATAACAATTAAGGAACTAATTTTTAATTTGTTACAATTTCACCATTTCGTTAGTCCATGTATCAGCCTTTTTTTTTTTTATGGATTAACCACCACCTAATTAATGGAAGGACGAGAATAGTAATAAGAGTTAAAAAAAAAACAAAAAAATAAATAAGAAAATCAAAGCCTAAAATGAGATTTGTGAAAAAGTTAAAAGCGACAAAATGAAATTTGCCCAACTTTTGAAGAAAGGGTCTTATAAATTTTTTAAGACTTTTCATTAAAAATAATAATAATAATAATAAAACAGGAAATCATGTTCATCTTCTAAGTTGAAGCTAATTAATTCTCATTTCCCAATTGCGAAGTGGCTATGCTCGGGAGGAGTGATTTTCAGAAACCTCGAATTCACATTCAGCAAGTTAAAAGAGTTATGCTGGACCGACTCTTCAGTTGACAGAGGAAAGAGGGACTCATTGGCTTACTTTCTAGACATCTGTCCTGCATTAGAAAGGCTCTTCATAACTGTAAGTGTGAACACTATTTTTAGACCATGTATGCCTATGGCAACGTTTGCTAATTTAATTTTTAACAAAAAAATTGCTAAAAGTTACTAGTCGGTAAAATATTAATTTTTGTCACTTTGTTACTTAATTACAAGTAATTTATTTAACTCAAAAGTTATTAAAAATTATTAAATATTATCAAAAATTATTAAAAATTAGTTAAAAATTTTATCAAATACATAAAAATTATTAAAAATTACTATTCGCTTCATTTTACGTATCAAAAATTACAATTGACAATTTTCAGTAAAAAAATACCAAAAATTGATAAAATTTAAACTTTCAAACACTACCTATATAATATATATATATATATATTCATATTCAAGTAAATTTTATTTTAGGCCATTTCGAGATACATATCCTAACATTTTTTTTTTTCATTTATAACAAAATTTACAGATTGATCAGAATCGAAAAACATTGATTTGTCCTCAATTCTGTCATTACTGGCATGAACCTTACTTCTGGTTGGACCATGGAGCCGATCATTTGAAATCCTCCCTCTGTTTACAACTTGAGAAATTTAAAGTTGTGAAGATGTTTGGGTACAAGAATACTGAGGATGAGTTGTTGTTGCTGGATCTTTTACTCAAGAAGGCAATTCTTCTCAGGCTGGCGACTGTGACAACAATGGAAAATCATTCATGGCAGGTGGTGAAAATTCCTTTGAGTCAGCTAGAGCTAACAACCACCAGGACCCAATCCGAGCATACGGATTTCATATCTCCAACAACAAGAATTATTTCTTCAGATTCATCAAAGAAGATAGATAGTGATCATGGGTTCTGTCCTATTAATCCATGCCCAAAGAAGTTTGTAAAGTGGATACTCAGTACGTATTCCGCGTATATATTTTAGTAAGGATTAAGCTGTTAAAATTGTTATTATTTTTACTTTAGCAAATTTTGCTTTCTCCTTTGATGTTTTACCCAAAATTTCACTTCAAAACCTATCGAAGGTGCAAAAATATTATTGAAAGTGATACTATTTTTAATAAGATCCTGTTGACGAGTGCTCCTAAGGTATTCATTAAGAGCTAATAAAAATATGACACCTAACAATAAAAATCTGATAAATTTTATTAATTGCGGGATTCAAAAAAAGAGAATTTTATCTACATTAATTGATAAATTAATTTTTTAAGGTAAAATTATAACATTTCCTATAGTTCTTCTTTGAAGTAAAATTATCCAAATAAATCAAACTTCGACTTTACAAGTAAAATATTATGTTGAATAAATCATAATTTTGGATAGAATATAATTTTTTTTTTCTTATCGCACAGATAAAGATAAAATGGGATAGAAATAAAAGTCTATTTATATAGACAATTTTGTAACTTTATCTTAAAAACAATAATTATCAATTAATATATAGATAGTACACTATTTTTAAAAACTCGAGAACCGACAAAATTTATTAAATATTTTAATTTCTTTTGATTAAAATAAAAATAAGCAAATAGCATATTTTCATTTATTCTTGATGGGTACCCTCATGGCATTCATTAATAAATGCGTTAGTAACAAAAAGAAAAGTTAACCAAAATTTCACTTCAAGTCCTACTGAGTGTTAACCGTCCAATCTTTTTAAGGGTAAAATGGTAAAAGATATTTTAACTTATTAAACATCAAACCCTTAATTATTACGAAAAAAAAAAATTAAGCCCTGAAATGAGATTTAAAGTAAAACTGATAGAGATAAAAAAGAATTTGCCTTATCTTGTTATTAAAAAAACTTTCAAAAATAATGAATTAATGGCAAACGATACTTTCTTCCTTTGTTATTATTATTATTATTTTGTTTATTTTGAGTTTGTGATATAAGTAACGTTTGAAATTATAAAAAAAATACAAAACTCTACAAATCTCTATAAATGTAAATTACGAGACTATAAAAATTAAATTCTCTACTCACTGTACAAAACATAAGATACTGATTTTTATAATTTTATATAATTCCAAACACACCCATAATACAAGCATTACCTGATCCTTTTCTTGTACGACGAAATTAACATCTAGTAACACCACCAACCAAGTGAAACAAGAATTTGTCTTCAACCCCCTCTCCCCCCCCCCCCCCCCCCCAAAATCCACCAACCAAAGTGAAACGAGAATTTGTCTTCAATAGCCAAAAAAAATAAAAAATAAATTAATAAATAAAAGAAGAAGAGGACTATGCCCCGTTTGGTAAAATATCTTTTTACAATTTCTCTTGGTTTGAATTTTTTTTTTCTTTTGGTGCTCGGAGAAACTTAATATTTTTTTTTTAAACTTTTTGTGTTTGGAGAATTTTACAAAGTACATATTTGTCATTCTATGGTGTGTTAATTAAAGAGGAAAATAGATATAATGTAATTTGATATAATTTCAAATGAAAAATTTATAACTTTTGCCAAAAGTATTTGTAATTTTTGGTGAAAAGTTGAAATATTACCAAAAAAATAAAAGAGTGGAATGAATGGCATTGAGGAAGTTTCCCTCTTTCGCAATTTAATTTTCGACTATTTATTATTATATGTTATTATTATTATTTTGTCATCTTCGCTTATCGCAGCCGTAGAGTGAAATGAATGGCACTAGGGAAGCTTCCCTCTAACTAATACCTTTTTCCAGATTCAAACCTAACAGAGGCGCCCTTTTTTCCTTAAAGGGAGGCTTACTTTGAAAATGATGTTAGTTTATGGGGTTGGTTTGGTACTTAAAAGAAATTTAAAAAACTCTAAAAAAAAATTTTAAAAGTTTTAACTTTTTTAAACTCTTAAAAAATTTATCAAAATTCGTTGAAACAAATTATTATAATGCGTTTCAATAGATTTTGACAGATTTTTGAAAAAATTGGACTGACATTTATACCAAAAAGTTTCACGAAACTCTAAAAATTTTTAAAATTATTTACTAAAATTTTTTTACGTGTCACTTTATATAATTTTTAATAATTTAATATCAAATCAAATACAAATATCTAACAATTATTTCAAAACAACTTTTTGCATTTCAAATTTCAAAAAAAAATCATTTTTGTTAACTTTTAATTTTTTTTTTTTGTTAACATTCCAAACGGCTTCTACATATTGTGCATTTTGGGCATTGAATTAAAATTCAATCGTGTAAATATATTTATAATAAAAAATCAGGATTCAAACCCCTTAAATTTATACCAAATTAAAGATGTGACGAGAAGTTCTTAAGTTCTTATTATGCACTTATCTCCATCAGCCTGAGAATCTTTTCCTTAAAACCAAAATCATTAGAGTTCTTAGTAACAACCAACAAAAATTATGCAAAGAATATGTTCAAGCATCTTCTTCTGCAATGACCGGGAAGTGACCTGGTTTTACTCATGATATAGGAAATTGGCCTGTATCAAGTAAGTTGTGATAGCCCATGAGTCAAACATAAAGAGGATGATATATTCCTTGAATTTGAGTCGTGCTTGCAACAGAGCGAACTTAAAAGATCAAATGTTAATCCTAAGGGTTAGATGGGATGGTCTTAGATTGGGACTCAAGGGCTTATCACCTCAAAATCTCAAGTTCAAGTCTAATCTCTAGCAAAACTTGGGGCCAGCATCCCGGGCGCAAAGCGTAGTAAATATTGGCAGGACGGGCCTCATTGACTAGACGAATCGTATTCAGTTCTTGGGTGTGGGTCTGACTCTCCGCTGTTACACGAGTCCGCGATTTACCGCTATACATATTGAGGGGGCGGTATGTGTAGCACAAACAAAAAAGATTCACTCTCTAGAGGTTTGACTTAAAGAGTGAATCTCTTGAGATTAAATCTTTTTTTTTTTTTTAAGATCAAATGTTATAGGATGGTAAATGGGATTGCTCTAACAAAAAAGCAGTCCCTTCGAGAAAAAATCTTACAAGAAATATTATAAATATATTTACACGGTTAAATTTTAATATAATAATACGAGGTATACTATTCTCGAGTTGTGATCGAAAACATGTTAATTTCCGAATCCCTTTTCATCACCCTTTGCTTTGCATTGCGCCCGTAAAATTCCAAATTGACAATGAATTGATTAATTTCTGGAAGGGGATTTAGTTCTTGTCTCTATTGCAATTCCTAAAAGCATGTACTTAAAGCATATATTTAATCTACCTGGAATAAGTCTCCACCGTCCATACGAGTTCTCCTTGAATAATTTCCTCGCTTTTCGAAGTCGGCCGCAACTTGTGACCAAAGAGCATGACTAATTTAAATATTGACATCTTTCTCACTGTTTTCTATCTGTCTCTCTACATTAAAAAAGAAAACGAGTCACTAATTTTTTTTCTTTATTTGAAAAAAAGAAAATGAGTCAGCTATTTTTTTTTTTCTCTCTTTAGTTCAAAGAAGAAAATCAATTTAAAGTAATTGATACGGATGAAATCATTTCTAAAATTTAATTTGTAAATTTCTAAGATGTGCACTCAAAAAAGAAAAAAAAAAAAAACTTGAGTATAGTCAAGTTTGGTAAATCAAAAAATTTAAAATTTTTGCAGTTTTTGTTCTGGTGTTGACATGTACCACTGTTAAAAAAAATTGATATCTGATAAAAATTTGTAAAAATTAAAAAAAGTTAGAGTATGGTTTTATGTATGGTAAGTTTTTTTATATGTTTAGTAAATTTGACGAAAAAAGGAAAAAAAATTTAAGAAAGTTGAAGTTTTTTTTTGGCTCATTTGGAGGAGTAAAAAAGAACAAAAAAATTATTAATTTTTGATATTTTAGGTATTTGGTAAAATATTAAAAATTGTTATTTTTATTAAGTTGACGGAATATGAAAACACCAACTTTATTGTTTTACCAAATACTTAAAACTTACTAAAAATTAGTAAAAATTTTTATTTATTTTATTAAACACACAAAAAATTTAAGGCATTAACTCGTACGAACAAAATTATCAATAATTACTAAAAATTTAACTTTAACGTGTGCATGGTGCCGAACGAATCCAACATATCATAAGCTTTTACAATTCCTAGATGAAGTGATTAGAACAAATAGCATCATGGATTTTGCCAAAAGCACTAAAACCACTACACTAACACAGCAGAAGCAAATAGGATGGCCATCTCGACCGACCCGTTCGTATTCTATTCGATCCCCGTCTCAAATGGGTAGGGGATTCGGAAATTTTTTGAGGATCGGGTAAGGTATGGGGGCATTTTAAAAAAAAATTAGAGATCGGGTAGGGTACAGGTATGAGCCTGTCCTCACCCCGTACCCTACCCGTTCCCCAACCCTTCCCATATTCTCTTGTATATATATATTTAATTTTTTAGTATATTTGTTACTACAGATTTCTCAGTAAGGTAGGAAATTAAGATTTTGAGTTTCTTTATCTATCAATTTCCTATTAAATTACTTTGTTTTCCAATTTACAAATAAACTATAAATTGAGATAGACCAATTATGAATGTTTCTTTATTTACTTTTCCTATCTTGAACCATAGAATTTATTAACATGGTAGGAAAATAGAAACCTAATAAGTGCTTTCTAAATATGTATATATGATATTTTTTTATTTTTTAAATATGTATTAGGGTTCTACTCTATTTTTTTATAAGTCATATTTTAGAATTTTTATATTTTTATATTTTTTAATTCAGATACCCGTTTCCCCATGGCGATCCCCATTCCCTGTTTGGGTCGGGGATGGGTGGTAAAAATAAATCTCCAGTGGGGATCGGGTAGGGTATGGGGATTGATTTTAGTTTAGAGATCGGGTATAGAGATACGTTTACCTATCCCCTACCTGCCCTATGCCCATCCCTAAAAGCAAATTTGAGGAATTAAGTTGTACTCGATTGACTTTTCAAAAATTTATGCATGTCAAACTTAATTTTAGGTTGTTTGATTATAAAAAATTACTAAAAATTATAAAAAATTATTTTTTTTAATTTTTTTCAATTAAATTTTATTACCTATTATTTTTACATTAACTTTTTATAATTTTTCTCTTTACTTCTGTTGTCATCCAACAGCCCATTTAAAAATTGTCACTTGCATGATCTGTGGTCAAATTGTTTTTGTTCTTTGAATTAGGTGGCTTCACTTTCTTACCTTAAGAGTCAGCGGATGAAGGCGAGGGAATTCCTGATTATTAAGCCCGCAGCGAAAAAAGCTTTTGAATTTGATTTGGCCGGTGGATTCTCTCCAATAGGAAAAGTGAAGCCAATGCTATCATTAAATTAGAAAGACAAGGGAATAGCAAAAGCCATACCATTCATCCGTACAGAAGATTTCCATCATCCATATCAAACCTTCTGTTGGGCAAAATAATACTAAGCTGTACTTGTGCCGAACAAGTGTAGTCTGGCACCACGTGGCCCAGTGCCGAGCATACTCATGTGAGCCACGTAGTCATTTGTCGAGCACGTTCCGTTGTGACACGTGGCGTCCTGCCGAACAACTGATTAATGGCACGAGAGTTCCACGTGAGTGTTATACGTGAACACATGATTCAGAGTTAGTGTTCCAAAGAGTACCCTGGACCTCAGCATCAATGAACAGTGTATTGCCACGTGGCTATAGCCGAGGATCTTGGTAGCTAGTTTGCTCGGCCTATCCGTTGGCGGCTAGTAAATGTTGAATCTGGGACCCACAGCCTTTAAAGAGGGATCGTGACCATAAATGCACCATAGTTAAGACTGAACTGGGTATTTGTCTCCGAGGAAGTAACTAAATCAGTCTATCTCGTCACGAGTTGTTGGCTGATGTGACAGGAAGACAGTCTGACCCTGAAATTCTGGTTGTAATGCCGTGTTAAGTCGCCAGAAGTATTAAATGAGAGGCATGGCGTATTAAATGAGGGGTTTGAGGCATTAAATGAAGGGGAAGAGTATTTAAAGCAAGGATGGAAAAGAGGGACACGGCAGTGTGCGTAACGTCAAGTCGCAGGTATGCTTTAATCATTACTCGGACTGCTATAAATAGGATATTCTACTCAACCACAGAGGTAAGCTGACTATTGCCAACTTAAGCTTTTACTCATTTGTTCCCCAAAAGTTTCCTCTTTAAGCGACTTGCTGACTTAACCATCGGAGGGTTTTCCGGCCAGAGACCTCCTCTCCGGCCGTCACCTTTCTTTCTGTCTTTGTTCGGCAGGTCGGCGATTGCATTTCCAGTTGGCGTGGTCAGCAGTTCCGGCAGGTAATTTTTGCTGCCGAACATTTGGCGCCCACCGTGGGGCTCGTTGTTTAGCCCAGCATTGTTGTTCACCAGCTTTTTTCTTGTTCCTTTGTCAAGTCTCTAGTACTTGTCCACATAATGACTTCAGGAGGAAACACTACTCCACCACCATCCCCACGGGCAGGGGACGGTTCCACTCCTGCCAAAACTAAAGGGAGTGCGCTGGTTATCCGGACTCCAGGTCTGGAGCATGCCCGGAGAAGAAAAATGGAGGATCCTGAGGTACTGAAACGGAGAGAGGAGCTGATGGCTAAGGCCAGTGAAAAACATGCAGAACTGGAGGAGATTCTGCTGGAATTAAGTAAGGAAAAGGGAAAGTCCACTGCTAGCCATGCAGCTGATTCTGATCGATCTGACTCAGAATCTGATGAAAGTTACGATGCTCTTTACGAGGACCCCACTGATGAGGATGACGGGGACACCCATGAACAAAAGGAGGTGCGTTCTCGCTCGCGACGTGATGTCTCTCCTTCTAGAAAGGACTCGCGCCATGCTAAATCCGTTGCGAAACGTGATGCAAGATCTGATGTTGACGTACCCATCAAAGCACATCACCAAAGGAGTTCCTCGAAAAAGGTACTGGAGGCACACTCAGAAGAAGCGGATAGCTCGGACCAAGAAGAGCTAACTTTGAAGCGTAAGAAAGCGGGAAAGGCAAAGATGGAGGAGTGGGGGCAAGCAGAGGAATGGGGTGCTCAGGGCCAGAGCACACGAATGATGGCAAGGAAAGCCCTAGGGCGGATCTCTGCCTCCCCATTCGTCGACGAAATAATCGATGCGGAGCCTCCTGGAGAAATTCCAAACTCCGAGGCTTAATCTCTATGATGGGAGAAATGACCCCCTGGCCCACTACCGTCATTACATGCAGGCCATGACGTTATGGAACAGCAACGACCACTTTATGTGCAAAGTATTCCCTTCCAGTTTGGGAGATACAGCGCTTCAGTGGTTTCATGAACTGCCCCCTGGCAGTATCCGGTGTTGGCAGCAACTGGCAGAGGAGTTCGTCACCCGGTTTTTGGCTAACACAAAACAGCCCAAAACCGCTGACGTTCTCCTCACGATGAAAAGAAAGTCCGGGGAATCATTGAGAGATTATTCCCTGCTGCTACCTGGAGCTCTACAATGAGGTAGGAGAATGCTCAGAGCAATTGGCCGATACCTCGTTTAAACTGGGGTTGCGGAAGGAGAATAGGCTGTGGCTCTCCTTGACCAAAAAGCCCGCCGCCAACATGTCAGATCTTATGTGCCGGATCGAGAAGTATGCCAAGGTGGAGGACGAGACACAGTCGGCCGAGCAAAAAGAAAGGAGATCCCAGGGCCAGACAAGAGATAAAAGACGGGGAGATGGCCGCCGATTCATTGATGAGGGGAAGTCCTTATTTGAAGCGGTCAATACGGTGTTCAAGGAGCCAATCTTCAAGATCCTCCCTCAGATAAAAAATAGGCCATATTTCAGATGGCCCGGAAAAGCTGCCGGACTTCCCTGGAAAGGAGAATTCCAAGAATTACTGTGCGTACCATCAAGACAAAGGGCATCGCACCGGAGCCTGCCGATCGTTGCGGCATCATCTGGAAGAACTGGTGCGCAAAGGCCACCTTAAAGAGTTCGTAGATGAGGGCAGAACTAGAGAAGCAGCCCCACAGGACAGAGAGCCGAGGAGGCAACGAAAGAGACTTGCCGGGGAAGACGCTGCCGAAGAGGTTCAACCCCCACCAAGGGCCAGGGCACGTAGAGATGTCCCAAGACCTGCAGTCATCCACGTGATCCATATGGAGCGACGGCCCCAGAGTGTCATCAATCGTGCCCCAAATCCACCAAGTAAAGAAATCTTGGGCGTTGCGGGTCAGCCGAACAAGCGCCCGAGGAAAGCCGCCATGGAGGAAATCACTTTTCATGAAGACGAGCATCCTGGTGTTCAACTGCCTGCACAATGATGCCCTGGTGGTCACTCTGGGCATGATTGATTCAGAAGTAAGAAGAATTCTGGTAGATGCAGGAAGCTCAACAGAAATTATGTTCCTGAGCTTATTTAAGAAGCTCGGATTAACTGAAGAAGATCTGGAACCGGCAGAATGCCCGCTCATAGGATTCAATTCTGCTCCTTGTCTGGCCTCTAGGTAGAGTCGTCATTCCTGTCCGCGTGGGTCCAGTGGAGCAAGAGGTTGAGTTCACTGTTGTGGATTCCCCCTCTTCCTATAACGCTATAGTAGGAAGGTCGTGGATTCATGCTTTGAAGGCGGTCCCCTCAACCTACCACCAGGTGCTGAAGTTCCCTTATTGCGGGGAAGTGATTTCTATTTTTGGGGATCAAAATACTTCCCAAAAGTGCTTCTCTGCAGCCCTAAAATCCAAGACTATCCCCGAACAAGTCCAACTGGCCGAACTACCCGAGGACGTGCCAAAGATCGATGATGTCGGTGGTGATCCGCAGATGAAAGCCACGGAGGGTTTGGAGAAATATCAGATTGGCCCGGCTGAGGATGATAAATTCTTCCTGATCGGCACCAATCTGAGCGCCGAGGAGAAACTGAAGCTAACGGAGATGCTTTTGAAGAATATTGGAACGTTCGCCTGGACTCCACACGAAATGCCAGGTATTTCCCCCGAAATCATGACTCATAAGTTGAATGTGAATCCGGGGGTAAAACCTGTGGTACAAAAAGCAAGGCGATCAGCTCTCCAACACGCAGAGGCAGTCATAGAGGAGGTCGGCCGACTGTTAGAGGCGGAGGTCATTCGGGAAGTCTCATACCCGGAGTGGTTGGCCAATACAGTCGTGGTCAAAAAGAAGAATGGGAAGTGGAGAGTCTGCGTAGACTACACAGACCTGAACAAGGCCTGCCCTAAGGATCCATTCCCCCTGCCAAAGATCGACCAACTCGTTGACTCAACCGCTGGATGTTCCAGGATGTCGTTCCTGGACGCTTATAGGGGATATCACCAGATCCCCATGTTCGGCCCTGACTGAGGAGAAAACTTCTTTCATAACCCCTCGAGGCATATACTGTTACAGAGTTATGCCATTCGGACTGAAGAACGCTGGAGCCACCTATCAACGGTTAGTTACGAAAATATTCAAAGAAGACCTCGGACAGACGATGGAGGTCTACATTGATGATATGGTGGTGAAAAGCAAGGAGCCGAACACTCATCTCCAACATCTCCAGCATGTTTTCTCTACCCTTGATCGGTATGGGTTAAAATTAAATGCTGTCAAGTGCACCTTTGGAGTTGGCTCGGGTAAATTTTTGGGCCACTTGGTGAGCAGAAGGGGAATTGAGGCTGATCCCGATCAAATACGTGCCATCCAATCTGTTTCTCCTTCGCGCACTAAAAAAGAGGTCCAGAAACTCACAGGGATGGTGGCGGCACTCAATCGGTTTATTAGTAGGTCATCCGACAAGTGCCGACCATTCTTTAGACTACTCAAAGGGGCCAATAAGATGCAATGGGATGCTGAGGCAGACGCGGCACTGGAAAAGCTTAAAGAATACCTGACAACTGTCCCGATATTATCAACACCTGCAGTCGGGGGATATTTTACAACTATATCTGGCAGTCTCAGAGCACGCAGTCAGTGCCGTCTTGCTGAGAGAGGAACAAGGGAAGCAGCATCCTATTTACTACGTGAGCAAAACAATGCAAGGAGCGGAGACCAGATACCTTCCCCTAGAAAAGCTGACCTTGGCATTAATAATGGCATCCAAGAAGTTAGCCCATTATTTCCATGCACACACCATTCAAGTAGTCACCGATCAGCCAATTGGCCATGTTTTAAAGAAGGCTGATGTGTCGGGCCGAGTGGCAAAATGGGCAGTTTCCCTTGGTGCATTCGACATAAAATTCATCCCAAGAACCGCAATAAAGGCTCAAGTCCTGGCCGATTTTGTAGCGAAATTTTTCCACACCAGCCTGTGGTCAAACAAAAGAAGTATGGCATGTTGAAATAAAGTCCTGCCCCAGCCGAACATAATGAGGCCGAACCACCTTGGCAAATCGAGGTTGACGGATCTTCGACTAGAAAAAGAGGCGGCGTGGGCATAGTTCTGACTACACCAGAAGGGGTCTCGATAGAATATGCAATAAAACTCGAGTTCGAGGTTACTAATAATGAGGCAGAATATGAAGCTCTCCTGGCTGGACTCGACATTGCTCGGCGATTGATGGCAGATGATGTTGTAATAAGGACTGACTCTCAGTTGGTTGCTAACCAGCTGAAGGGTGAGTATATGGCTAGAAGTGAGAAGATGGCGGAGTATTTAGAAGTGGCAAAGAAGAAAATTGAAGGCTTTAATAAAGCTAGCGTAGAGCTCATTGGCAGGGATCATAATGCTCACGCTGACGCACTTGCAACGCTGGCCGCCTCTTCTCGAATAAGGCTGACTGATCAGGTTTTTATGGAAGTCCTAAAGAAGCCGAGCATAAAGAAAGACGAGGAGGTAATGTGTGCTGACCTAGCCCCATCTTGGATGGATCCAATCATCGCTTACCTGAAGGACGGAACACTTCCCGAAGACAAGACAGCAGCAAAGAAGCTAAGAATAAAAGCCGCCAGGTTTTGGCTCTCTCCTGACCAGAAGTTATACAAAAAGTCATTCACAGGCCCCTATCTTCTTTGTGTTCATCCTGACAAAGTGCAAGACTTTCTTTACGAGCTTCATGAAGGGGTCTGTGGAGCACATACTGGGGGCAGATCATTGGCGCACCGAGCAATCACTCAAGGGTATTGGTGGCCGAAGATGGGGTATGACGCTCAGGCCTATGTTCGGAGATGCAAGAAATGTCAAAAGTTTGCTCCCATTCCTCACCAGCCAGCCCAGGAACTCAGCCCGCTTACCAGCCCTTGGCCGTTCGCTCAATGGGGACTCGACATTGTGGGACCCCTGCCTACTGCTTCGGGAAATAGAAAGTTTCTAGTGGTCGGCACCGACTACTTTACTAAGTGGGTGGAAGCAGAACCCCTAGCTCACATCAGGGATGCAGATACCATTCGATTTATTTGGAAGAACATCATTACCAGGTATGGCATCCCTAGGACACTTATTTCCGACAATGGGACGCAATTTGACAGTGCCCCATTTAGGGAATATTGTTCTAGATATGGAATCAAGAATATTTACTCTACACCAGCTTACCCCCAGAGCAATGGTCAAGCCGAAGCTACGAACAAAGTCATTCTCAATGGGATTAAGAAAAGACTGGAAGCGGCAAAAGGGAGATGGGTGGATGAATTACCATCAGTACTGTGGACCTACCGAACAACCCCTAGAAGATCAACCGGAGAATCTCCCTTCTCTCTGGCTTACGGTGTTGAAGCCGTCATACCCTTGGAAGTTGGTCTCCCGAGCATCAGAACTCTATCATTTGACAAAGGGGAAAATGATCAAGCTATGGGAATAAGCCTGGATTTAATCGATGAAAGAAGGGAACTGGCAACACTAAGGTTAGCCAACTACCAGCGAGAGACAAGGAAGAAATTTAATAAAGGGGTCAGACATAGAGAATTCGGCACTGGCGATTGGGTGTTGAGAAAATTGATGGGAAGCAGGAAAGATCAAACCGAAGGAAAGCTTGGAGCTAATTGGGAAGGACCATTCCTCGTCTCGGAGGTGCTCGGCAATGGCGCTTACAAGTTAATTGACATGGAGGGAAAGCCAATCAAAAGACCGTGGAATATAGCCCATCTAAAGTTGTACTATCATTGATTTTTTCTGTACATTTGTTGATTAAAGACTTTGTACATTTATTGAAAAGCGATTCTTTTGCAAGCAAAAGCAATTTCAAAAGCTTGAGATCACTCCCTGCTTAACAAAAAGACGCCACGTCTCTTTAAGTGGTGGCATGGAAAGGAGCCGTGCTCGGCTTGCCGAGCATTGGTACGAAAGGATGCCACATCTCCCTCGATGTTGGTACATTCCTGGTGTATTTACTGACCAGGAAATTCTCTTTAGACTGAGATTCAATTCCTCAGTCTTCTGAAAAGAATTATCAAAAGAAGCCACGCTCGGCTTGCCCAGCGTTGGTACAATCCTGGTTTATTTACTGACCAGGAAATTCTCTTTAGACTGAGATTCAATTCCTCAGTCTTCTGAAAAGAATTATCAAAAGAAGCCACGCTCGGCTTGCCCAGCGTTGGTACAATCCTGGTTTATTTACTGACCAGGAAATTCTCTTTAGACTGAGATTCAATTCCTCAGTCTTCTGAAAAGAATTATCAAAAGAAGCCACGCTCGGCTTGCCCAGCGTTGGTACAATCCTGGTTTATTTACTGACCAGGAAATTCTCTTTAGACTGAGATTCAATTCCTCAGTTTTCTGAAAAGAATTATCACAAGAAAGCTATGCTCGGTTCGCCGACCATTGGTACAGAAAGAATCCACATCATTTCTGATGTTGGCCCAATCCTGGTTTATTCATTGACCAGACACGCTTTTTCAAGCCAAGATTCAATTCCTTGGTTTATTAATTAGGAAAGAAAAGAAAGCCACGCTCAGTTTTCTTAGCGTTGGTACAATAGAAGCAAAAGTTCTAACGACACAGAGAAACATTTCGAAGAAGCTCGGCCCTGGTGTGCAAAAGCCCTGTATCATAAGATTCACTTCTCCGATGCTCGGTATGAGATTAAAAAGTGAAGTTTTGTCAGAAGGTAGCTACCTCCGTTATTATATGAAAGCTGGAGGACAGCCGAACTTATTCAGGTATGTGAGATTTATTAAAGTTATGCCTCTTTAGCAAAAGCTTGAAGCCATTTGATGAAAGTTAAACTACTACATGAGCTTGTTACCCTTGAAAGACTTAATGTTTAAAGTGTTTCTGTTAAGAGTTATGGTTGCTCGGCAAATCGGTACAAATCCATTCACGATACATACTTCAATATAAAGCATAAAACATATAAACGGAAAGACAGACTGCCAATAGGAGACAATTCAAAAGCTTTTATTACATGTTTCAGAGTACAGTTACAATACATTTTTACATAACTATCAACCGAAGAGGCTATCCTAATCTAAGATGGGGCATTAGCATTTGTTGTAAGGGTTTGTAGCTATCTCGTGGGAAAAAACGTCAAGGTACTCCTCGGCTGCACTCCTTATAATTTCATCAGCAAGCCAGTTAAAGCATTCTCCAATCAATTCATCAGCAGTTCTAAAGAAACAAAGACATAGAAAAATAAAGCAAGATTAGAGAAAAACCAAAGTACTTTCATTCATTTAGAGCCAAAAGTTTTATATTGTTACATCCGAATAAAAAAAATAATATACAAGAAGGCTCACTTCTCTCCCCCTTTAGTAGGATCACTCTCCACTATTAGATCAATCTGTTCAGGCGCCTGGGAGGTGTCCTTCTGGGCACTATCCACCTCAACCTCCCCCTCGTCAATTGTTTCTTCGGCAGTATGAATTGAGGGAGTTTGAGGTGGACGTTCAAAGCTGAACTGGGGGATTGGGCGCTCTGGATCAGGATAAGGGACCTCCTTGTATATGGGGTTGGTGTGATCGATATTGTTCCTCTTCATTGCGGCCTCCCAACCCTCAAGGAAGAAGTCGTTGTGAGCATCCCTCATCTGATCCACGCAGTCAGTTGATCTGGGCCTCCACTTCAGCCTTGGCCTTCTCCTCGGCTTCTCGGAGAGCAGCTTCTTTCTCTTCCAGGGCCCGAGTCTTCAGCGCAAGCTCTGCCCGAAGGTTGGCAAGCTCTTGCTTCGATTTCCCTTGCTCGGCCCTGGAAGCCTCCAACTCCTTGAGGAGTAATTCTTGTCCAGTCTTTGTGGAGGACAATTCAATCTCGGCCCTTGAGAGTTTGCCCTTGACCTCTAACAGCTCCTCGTCTTTACGAGTTAGGATTTTATCCATTGATTGCACGCGAGCTATGCTTCCAGCAACTTGGCCAAGGGCAGTGTTAAGTTGATGCTCAATCTCCTTATTATCATCTCGAAGTTGACTTCTCTCTTTTGCCAGAGCGTCATTGCTGGATTGGAGATTCTTGTTCTCCTTCTCCAAGGTCCTCACATTCGCTTTCAACTCCTTTATGTCCGACCTATCCTGCTCGGCTCTGGCTTCGGAGGCTTGGCTCCGAGCAATCAACTCCATCGTGTAGAGAGAAGTCTGCAGAAAGAACAGAAAGTTAGAAAAATTATAATAACGAAAGGATGCACATAAAGGAATATCATTGTACTTACAGAGATGATGTTCTTCATCAGAGTCTTGTGGATGTCCTCCGTTCTATTCTTCCTTGTGTTATGAACATCCCGAGGAGGGAGGATACCCTTGAGATACTCCTCGGCGTGGTTGAGGGCTGTATCTTGGACAGTGAAGGGACGGCCTTGAGGGTGTTCGAGGCTGGGAATAAGGATTTGTGGAACAAATGGAGGGGAGTCTCGAACCGGATTGGCCGGATACTCGATAGCAAGGGGCACGGGCCCAATCGGTTGAGTAGGTAGTGGCTCGGAGGTTTTTGGTGGTGCGTCTTTGGTGGGTGGCACGACCTTGGAAGGTGCTGGCCCCCTCGCGGCGTCCTCCTTCGGCAGTTTTGACTGCTCGGCCGTTTGAGTTGTGTCTGCCGATTGTGTCTTGGCCCTCTTCTGCTCAGGAGGACCAGAAGGTTTCTTTTGAGCTACCTCCTGCTCCTTCCCCTTCTCCATTTTTACTTTCATTATCTGGTCGGCAGTTGAAGGAGCAGGGGCTTTCCCCTCATCGAGCTTTCTCTTCCCAGCAGCTTTTTGCTCGTCGGCCTTCTTCTTCTGGGCTTCTTCGGCCCTTTGCCCCTTTGCCTTTGCCATGGCAAGTTTCTTATAGTCGATCTTCGGGGCCATGTCTCCTTCCTCTTCCCCTTCTAGATCTGAAAAGTAGTCAAAAGCAGGGGGTATCTCAACTTCTTCTTCTTCTTCCTCTTCCTCTTCGTCTAAAAGAACGAATCTGCGCTTCCTCGGCTGCTCGGCAGGCTCAGGAATTGCTGCTTGTGGGGGATGAACTTGCTCGGCAACCAATGGAATAGCAAATGGAGGGGGGCGAGTCCACCCTGGATGCCTTAAGGCGTAGTAATTTTCTTTTTCTTCAGCAGAAGCCCGGAACCACCACTGAAGACGCCTGATAGCTTCCGAGGTGGCGAAACCTTGAGGGGGGGCGATAAACGTCTGGTGAGAAGGGATGAAGTTGAACAGAATTGGGACCGCTCTGGCGAATGGATAGAGATCTGGACCTCCAAGGAATTTGAACACCTCCTTAAGATGATCCTTGTCAGCACGAAGACCAGTAGCCCAGACCTTCTTTGATTGGACGGCTGCACAGATATTAAATCAAATAGTTAGCATGCTTAAACGTGAAGATAAAATGCTGAAGAAGAATAAGAACTGGTAGCATTTGAAATCAACCAACCTGGGCCCAAAGAAACCCGAGGGACGATTGGATAACGATCTTCGTCTGGATCGTGTGTCCAGTGACCTGTGACGACGCACAGGTCACTTTCCGACTTAATCGTATCAGGCAGCATGTGGACCAAGGCCTTTTCTGGTCGGGATTTCAGGTACCACCTGTTCTCATCCTTCCTCACCTTCTGGATAGAGTAACAGTAAAGAAGATCCCACTCGGATATGTGGAATCCGTATCGCCTGTTTATTTCTATTACCCCATTAACAATTCTATAAAAGTTGTGGGTGAGGTTCCTAGGGCCAAGGTCTAGAATGCTCATCATAGAGCGAAGAAAAGGGTGCAGGGGGAACCTAAGGCCACCTTCGGTGATTGCCACTATGGGGAATTCCCCTGTTTCGCGCTCGCCTTGTTCGGCGAGCCTAATACCTACGTTCTGAGGAATTTGGTATTTCTCCTTGAAAATCCTAATTTTTTCCTCAGAGCTTAGCTCGTTTGCGAGTCTACCCATAACGGAAGATTTGAAATAAAAAGGGATTAACTCACCAGGAACGAAGAACGACGGGAAGGATGAAGGCTCGTGAAGATGAAAACTCAGAGGGAAAGAAGTAAGGGAAATCTGATGGCTTGAATCGCGGAAAGGAAGTAAAAGAAGACGAACCAGGTATATATGTATATGTGTATGTATCTGTGGAGGTAACTGAAGCATTTCCAATGAAAAGGCAACGGGCGGCAAAAATGGCATTTATTACCGCCCCAATTTTTAAATTTCTGACCATTCACGTTTTAACACCCCAAATCTGGGAATCCGCGTAAGCGGCGCAGCAGATGAAAAGCTGAAAGGGCACTACGCGTGTCGTCACGAGGAAAGAGAAGAGTCCAATCAAATTTGATGCGCGTCAGGGAGATACTAAACGACAAACTGTGTAAGGAGATTGAAGGATCAGTAAGGTAAGGTTATTCTGCTCTGCTACTCTGCTCGGAAAATATCTTTTTCCAACCAGAGTGGGGGCAAAATGTTGGGCAAAATAATACTAAGCTGTACTTGTGCCGAACAAGTGTAGTCTGGCGCCACGTGGCCCAGTGCCGAGCATACTCGTGTGAGCCACGTAGTCATTTGTCGAGCACGTTTCGTTGTGACACGTGGCGTCCTGCCGAACAACTGATTATGGCACGAGAGTTCCACGTGAGTGTTATACGTGAACACATGATTCAGAGTTAGTGTTCCAAAGAGTACCCTAGACCTCAGCATCAATGAACAGTGTATTGCCACGTGGCTATAGCCGAGGATCTTGGTAGCTAGTTTGCTCGGCCTATCCGTTGGCGGCTAGTAAATGTTGAATCTGGGACCCATAGCCTTTAAAGAGGGATCGTGACCATAAATGCACCATAGTTAAGACTGAACTGGGTATTTGTCTCTGAGGAAGTAACTAAATCGGTCTATCTCGTCACGAGTTGTTGGCTGATGTGACAGGAAGACAGTTTGACCCTGAAATTCTGGTTGTAATGCCGTGTTAAGTCGCCAGAAGCATTAAATGAGAGGCATGGTGTATTAAATGAGGGGTTTGAGGCATTAAATAAAGGGGAAGAGTATTTAAAGCAAGGATAGAAAAGAGGGACACGGCAGTGTGCGTAACGTCAAGTCGCAGGTATGCTTTAATCATTACTCGGACTGCTATAAATAGGATATTCTACTCAACCACAGAGGTAAGCTGACTATTGCCAACTTAAGCTTTTACTCATTTGTTCCCCAAAAGTTTCCTCTTTTAAGCGACTTGCTGACTTAACCATCGGAGGGTTTTCTGGCCAGAGATCTCCTATCCGGCCGTCACCTTTCTTTCTGTCTTTGTTCGGCAGGTCGGTGATTGCATTTCCAGTTGGCGTGGTCAGCAGTTCCGGCGGTAATTTTTGCTGCCGAACACCTTCTTTATTATCATCGTCAACAAATCATGGTCTATATATATATTTTGAAGTATACATGTAAAATGAAGGGAGTGCTTTACCAACCTTTCACTAGTTAGGGTGCCTTTGGTGTAAAAAAATAAATTGAATTTTTTTTTTTAATTTTGTTCCTAATCTATACTATTACATGTGAGTTTTGAAAAAAGTTATATGTTTGATAAAAATTTGTAAAAATTAGAGAAAGTTGATAAAAGTTAAAAAAATTAGAGAAAATTAAAAAAAATTGATAAAATTTAGTAAAAATTGGATATATTTGATAAAAGTTAGAGATGTATTTATTAATTTTAGCGAAGAAAGTTAATAAAAGCAGATAATTGGTGAAAAGTTAATAAAATTTGTAATAACCAAACAAGTTCTTAGTTAGCGATAACATGGCGTCATTCTCTTAACACCGCCATTCTCTTCACACCAGGTACACAAAAGATTAAGTCACATATCCTATGTTTGAAACATGAATTCGTTGTGGAAAAAGAAAAATGAAATTAATAATTTGTATAAGTTTTATATATACTTAATCAAATAAAATTAAAATGTTTTTAATAAATACCTATTAATTTTAGTTTCATTTTTTAACTCAATAAAAAATAACAAATTTAATTTTTTTACTTTATTTTATATTTCTACGATTTTCTTTCATTTTTTTCTATAAATTCATGTTTCAAAATATTCATAGAATATATTTATATTCCAATTGGAATTTTTTGGATTTTTAGATTTATATCTAAGTTCGTCAAATAATTATTTTCAATATTTACTAATTTTCTTCTACTTTCTTCAATTTCTACCAATTTTCTTCATTTTTTTTTACTTTTACTTATTTTATTTAACTTTCATTAATTTTTACCTATTTTCTCTAACTTTTTTATAAATTTTTGTTAAACAATCAAATAAATGACACGTATCATTTCTTGGTGTAAAATTACACTTTCTTATGGTGCCAAACAATTTTTAAATCTATATAATAAAACACAATGATTTTTTAAAATATCTTTCTCACAAACTAAAATTCAACGGTTAAGAATTATTTTTTCTTTTATTCAATGTTTAAGATTATTTTTATATTTTTAATTTTTTACCCAATTCTTATTCCAATTATAATTTCTAGGAAGTTGAATCTTTCAAATTAAAGCATTATAATTTGTGTTTTCTTTTACGGTGTTTATCAAAAATTAATTGAAAAGAAAGAGAGATACCAAAATATATAATTTAAAACTCATATGTTATCATAATTTTTTTTAATTTGAATTTTTTGTCCAAAAATTTTAATTATATAAAAAATTTAATATTATTTTTGTTCAGTGCCGTTCGCACCGATTATTGATAGTAATTAAATAAGTCAAAAAGAAAGTATAATAATGTTTATACCCGAATAAATATAAAAGAAAAAAATTGTCAATCAACTTGATGATGTCGCCGATGTGGCAGCAACTTTCTTTTTTTTTTTTGGTTTTTTTTTGGGGGGGGGGGTGGGTTTACATGGAAGCAAGCTTAGGATCACCATTAATTTCTTTGATAAAAATTAATAACTTGATTTGGGCACCAAAAACACAACCAAGAATCAAATTTTAACAACCAGCAAAAATACAACTTTCTGTGGCCCCGACCCTCTTCTAGATGGTCCGAACCCCCTATGATCCTATAATTTTCTGTGGTCCCGACCCCCTACTAGACGGTCCCGACCACAGAACCCAGGGGCCAAATTCTGGGTTCGTTCTAGCCGAATCCCATTCATAAAATCAACCCCCAAATCTTTCATTTCAAGCTTCAATCTCCTTAATAACTCATGTATCCACACTTAAACATATCAATTACATGTTTTTTCATCATTTAATCAAAGAATAACTCAAGTTTATGCAAATCTTCACATATATATATGCATATATACATATGTATACACATATATATACATATATATGCAACTCACACAATATCTTCCTAAATCAAGCACATATATATGTTAAAATGTTCTTTATGACATCTAGAATACGAATATAAGTCCCACCTACCTCAAATTCGAAGAGAAATGGAGAAAAATGGAGAAAATCGTTTTGAACTCTGAACTTCCAACTTTGATTTCTCCCACCTCGGGCCAAATCTCTAGGAACGGACTTCGCCACGTTGATCATGACGTCGAAAACCACCCCGATCTGCCAATCTCCCTCCTTGGAACTCGCTTTCTCTTTCTTCCTTCTCCCTCCTCTCTTTATTTCCTCTCCTTTCTCTCCCTTTTCTCCCGTTTCCTTTCTTTGGTCTTGCCAAAAAAAAAAAAAAAAGAAAAAGAGGAAAAGAAGAAAAGAAAAGAAGCGAAAGAAAAGGCTAGGCCCCTGGCCCAATTTGTCCAACCTAATGTTGCTTTGAACTAATCTCAGCCTAAGGAAAATTAAATAAATAAGTTCTACTTCCAATTAAATATTTAATCAGCTTAGAAAAATACATAAATTGTCAAATTTAAATATTGGGTGTTACAAGAGCATACATTATATACGAAACAGTATCATATATATGTGGTACTATCGGTCATGTGGTACTGTTAGCCATATATTAGATATGTGACTTTTTGTGTTTAATGGTGCTGTTTACATACTAGATACATTTGGTACTGTTTTTACAACAGCATAAATTATATACGAAATAGTACCCTATCAGCCATGTGGTATTGTCAGGTACATATTAGATATGTGACTTTTTTGTGTTTAATGGTGCTACTTGCATACTAGATATATTTGGTATTATTTTTACAAGAGCATGCATTTTATATACCATATCTTCATGCGATTTATATACTACTTTTTATAAGGAAAGAAAAAAAAAAAAAAAGGAAGAAACGTGATTTTCGATTATCCATATCTTCACGCGATTTTTGATAATACTAGTCAAACTTAATTATAGAAATAAATGGTATTCTTGGTATATTAGAAATTATATTTAAAATAAACTCGTGAGACTCATTTAAAAGTGTGACCTAATTACAAAACTTTCTACACAAATATGACTTAAAAGTATTATTTTTTTTGAAGTGACTAATAAATTTAAAAAATTACAAAGTATAACTTAAACACTATTTTTTATTTTTTTGTTGGGAAGGAGGGACTAATCTTGGTGATAATTAATCCTGTTCTAAATGGTTCACTCCCCTTCTCTTCCAATAATGACCGGAAACTCGCTAAAATTGTTTTTTTTTTTTTTTTTTTTTTTGGGTCTTTGTGCGAGATTCTTAATTACAACCGTTGAATTTGTACTATCTAAAAGCACATATATGAATAAGATGTTGGCACAGATACGAGGATGATGAAAAGGAATTATAAAGGTACAAATACAATAATAATAATAATAATAATAAAGAATACAAAATGTAAAAAATATGATAGAAACTATAATTTTTTAAATATATTTTTAATTGCTATGTACACGAATATAATATCTGTAACAAAACTAATTTAATAATCTAACATAACACGTGATTAAACACATATAACACAACAAAATATAAAATAAAAACTTATAATTTAAAAAGTTTTACCTATTTAATTTTAATTTTGTCTTAATTATATATTTAAAAGCAATAACAATAAAATAAATAGATACTTCAAATGATACCTCCAAAGTATATGCGTAATCGATAAGTAAGGCATTTGTTTTATCAACCATGTATAAAGTTCTTAATATATCATATTTAATTAAATAAATATGTGCGCGCGCGCGCGCATTAGGCGAAGCTTTTCTGCTGCACAATCTTCCGCAACGTATAGTATCGATAAACGTTTAACTTTTTGATAAAAAAAAATAAAACAAAATAAAAATAAAAATAAAAATAAAAAAATTGTACAAAGGCCTTTCCCAGTATCTGATTTATGTTTGACTGGGAAAATAGGCATATAGTTTTATTCTCACAGCAGAGCTTTTTGTGGAGTTTAATATATATTTCAACACAAGAAATCTCACTTTTTTTTATTAACTGTTCTGTTCAGTTTGGATCTCGACTTAAAAAATTACAGTAAACGGATTTTTTTATCAAAATGTTAGGAATACGTGTGTTGAGTGTATAAGTCCCACTTACAAATCAAAATTTGACTCGATTTGTTGGATTGGATTAATTCAAAAAAAAAAAAAAAAAAGTTGAGAGCCAATTTATACTGACCACATGTGGATGGATTTGGATATCACTGCACTCAATCGATTTTTATTTATTTATTTTTGTTCGATACTCACCAAATAATTTCGAATACACGACAAAGTTTACTAGGCATCCATCTGTATATATATATAAAACTAATCACATCCCACGCATTGCCATGGATTTTAATTTTTTTTTTATGGTGTTTTATGTTTAAAAATTTTTTGACATATTTATTTATAATGTTGTCCCAATTTAGATGCGAAATTTATGTTTGTTTAGTATGAATTTTTATTTAAAAATATGTTTATTTCACATAACAAAAGTTTATAAAATTTTTAAGCTGGTTAAAAAAAATTAAAATTATTTGTTTGAAATTATCGTTGTTGATTAGGATATATTAAGTCAATTATACTATGTTAATCTAAATTAATAACTTACTATTTGATGCAAAAATAACATTTAATGTCTAAATATTGACAAATAAAAATAAAAAAATAGATATATGAACCTTTTTCTTAATTACAATTTTATTTTTTCTTAATTATTATCTTAACTTTAGAACACAACTACTTACATTTATCTTACTAATTAGATATGACTTTTTTAAAATATTTATAATTTTATATAATAGTGTCTATTAATTAACTTCACATTAGTGCATGTTTGAAGTTCTAAATTTTGAGAAAAAAAAACTAAAAATTGAATGAATTTTAGATTGTTAAGTGTTTGGTGTGTTTCTCAAAAAATGTAAAAAGAATAAAAAAAAAAAGTTAGTAAGCTTTAATAAAAGTTAAAAAATTTGACAAAAAATAAAAAAAAATTGATAAAAATTAAAGAAATTTATAACAAGTTAGAGATTTTTTGTGAGAAAAAATTAAAAAATTTTGGGGAGCGGGGGGCCAACGTCGCCTCCTGGCCACGTGTTTCTCTCTCTCTCTCTTTTTTCCTATTTGGTTCAAACGGGCGCGCGTGATTCAAAATTTTTTTCTTCCAATTTGGTTGAAACCGACCACTGAGGCTCGCTACGGGGAAAAAAAAAACTAATTTTTTTGGTAGTTGATTGCCAACTAATTATTAAAATTTGTGTTTGGAAAGGAAAAAAACCTAGTTTTTAGAAACTATTTTTTTAATTTTTTAGTGATTTGATATTTTTTCTTTTAAATATTTAAAATAAGTGTAAAATATAAGATGAAAAATTTGATCATTTTAAAAAAAGTCAAAAAATTAGTAACTGGTAGCCGAGTTACTAACTTTTTTTCTAAACACATCTCTCGACGTCAATCAACCTCATAATTTTATTTTTTCTTTTGTAAGATGGTGGTTCAACTAAAAAAAATATTTTTGAGTTATTAGATAACATATTAATTATATTGAACACTAAATATTTTAAAATGAAATTTTTTAATACAAATAAAAATACTATTATAAAAAGTTAGTTATCAACATGATTTTAAAATATTTTTAAATTAATACTTTTAAAATATTTAAAAATAAAATTTATCAATATAATTTAAAATATTATAAAATTTTAATTATTATAAAAATCAAAGTAACTACATATTTCTCATTTAATCTATATAAAAAATATTTTCTATTATAAAAAATAAATTATACTAATAAATTACTTTTCTAAATTTTTTAACCATTGTTACTTGAATTATTATAAAAAAAATTAAGATAATTATTATAAAAATTAATCGCTAGCCTGTGTGAATACTTGAATTAATACTTAAATTAAAAAAATATTATAGAGACTACTTTCTTATGGTAAAAATAAAAATATTTTAATAATTTGATTGAACTAAATTTGTATTTAAAATGTAAACAATTACAAATTAAATTTTTTTAATATTATAGAGACTACTTTCTTTTAATATTATAGAGACTACTTTCTTATTGTAAATATACTAATAGAGACTACTTTCTTTTAATATTATAGAGACTACTTTCTTATTGTAAATATAGAGACTACTTTCTTATTGTAAAAATAAAAATATTTTAATAATTTGATTGAATTAAATTTATATTTAAAATGTAAACAATTACAAATTATTAGTATATTTACAATAAGAAAGATTGAACTAAAGAATTAAATTTATATTTAAAATGTAAACAATTACAAATTATTAGTATATTTACAATAAGAAATCGGCGGTAATTTTTACTGCCGAACACCTTCTTTATTATCATCGTCAACAAATCATGGTCTATATATATATTTTTGAAGTATACATGTAAAATGAAGGGAGTGCTTTACCAACCTTTCACTAGTTAGGGTGCCTTTGGTGTAAAAAAATAAATTGAATTTTTTTTTTTAATTTTGTTCCTAATCTATACTATTACATGTGAGTTTTGAAAAAAGTTATATGTTTGATAAAAATTTGTAAAAATTAGAGAAAGTTGATAAAAGTTAAAAAAATTAGAGAAAATTAAAAAAATTGATAAAATTTAGTAAAAAATGGATATATTTGATAAAAGTTAGAGATGTATTTATTAATTTTAGCGAAGAAAGTTAATAAAAGCAGATAATTGGTGAAAAGTTAATAAAATTTGTAATAACCAAACAAGTTCTTAGTTAGCGATAACATGGCGTCATTCTCTTAGCACCGCCATTCTCTTCACACCAGGTACACAAAAGATTAAGTCACATATCCTATGTTTGAAACATGAATTCGTTGTGGAAAAAGAAAAATGAAATTAATAATTTGTATAAGTTTTATATATACTTAATCAAATAAAATTAAAATGTTTTTAATAAATACCTATTAATTTTAGTTTCATTTTTTAACTCAATAAAAAATAACAAATTTAATTTTTTTACTTTATTTTATATTTCTACGATTTTCTTTCATTTTTTTCTATAAATTCATGTTTCAAAATATTCATAGAATATATTTATATTCCAATTGGAATTTTTTGGATTTTTAGATTTATATCTAAGTTCGTCAACTAATTATTTTCAATATTTACTAATTTTCTTCTACTTTCTTCAATTTCTACCAATTTTCTTCAATTTTTTTTACTTTTACTTATTTTATTTAACTTTCATTAATTTTTACCTATTTTCTCTAACTTTTTTATAAATTTTTATTAAACAATCAAATAAATGACACGTATCATTTCTTGGTGTAAAATTACACTTTCTTATGGTGCCAAACAATTTTTAAATCTATATAATAAAACACAATGATTTTTTAAAATATCTTTCTCACAAACTAAAATTCAACGGTTAAGAATTATTTTTTCTTTCATTCAATGTTTAAGATTATTTTTATATTTTTAATTTTTTACCCAATTCTTATTCCAATTATAATTTCTAGGAAGTTGAATCTTCCAAATTAAAGCATTATAATTTGTGTTTTCTTTTACGGTGTTTATCAAAAATTAATTGAAAAGAAAGAGAGACACCAAAATATATAATTTAAAACTCATATGTTATCATAATTTTTTTTAATTTGAATTTTTTGTCCAAAAATTTTAATTATATAAAAAATTTAATATTATTTTTGTTCAGTGCCGTTCGCACCGATTATTGATAGTAATTAAATAAGTCAAAAAGAAAGTATAATAATGTTTATACCCAAATAAATATAAAAGAAAAAAATTGTCAATCAACTTGATGATGTCGCCGATGTGGCAGCAACTTTCTTTTTTTTTTTTGGTTTTTTTGGGGGGGGGGGGTGGGTTTACATGGAAGCAAGCTTAGGATCACCATTAATTTCTTTGATACCTTCACATGGCTTGACTCTTGAGCAAAATGGACAAAATACTGTCGTTGGCATTATGACTGTTCTTGATCCAATAAAGATGATTGTGAGCCCTCGTTTGGACTTAAAAAAACAAGGTCCCCAAAAGCAATAATGGAAGGAGCAAAATTTTCCAAACAAGCGTCTCCTAAAGCCTTAATGGAATTGTATACCTCCTTGGGGCACTGAAGCGTGAATAAAGTCTCAATAATTTTTTTTTTTTTTTGATTTTTGGAGACCGGTCACTATTCATAGATTTATAAAGATTTTAGTTATACCAAAAAAACTTGTTTGTGAATAAGTCACACTTGTAATAAAAAGACAAAAAATGATTTAGTGCGTTTTTCAATACATTTTAAAACTGCCAGTTTTATTTGAAACGCTCATAACATCCGCGACTTTCCGTCTTCTTCATAAAACAAGCTAAACCGATTTTTGGAACATAATCAAAACTGCTTGGAAAAAGCCCCAATCAATCATCATTCCTAAGTTTTTGTCAAACAATTTTTTGTTGCAAAAATCGGTACCACATCAAGAGCAGTATAGTAGATATATTTGGTATTATTTTTAGAAGAGCATACATTTTATACGAAATAGTACCACATCAAATGTGAGGTTTTATAGTACTGTTTTTACAAGAGTAGTCACGCCCTTAACTTAATTGTCCGGGACCGACGGCATGGGAATATGGGAACAAAATAAATTAAATAAATATCTGTGCCAAGTTCAAGTTTCGATACAATAACGACCATCAGAACAACTAAATACGTTCTTCATTCCCATATGAAATAAATAAAATATCGTTAGTCGCGATAAGTTTAATGTCACACCCTGGTGACTAAATTTAAGACTGATACAGCCATATAAGTCTCGTCAACAATAATGCAATCTCATATATAAATTGACTTTGGGACCCACACCCCCAGGTCACACAAAGGGGAATACGAACATCTAATATAAGTATAATTCTATAATAGATCAATCTGTCAATATTAACTCAGCTCCGAGTGGCTATTTCTTGGCCTCGTCGGATCACCCGCAATATAGATAGAATAAGTTAACCAGCCCATTAGGTAGAACCATGCAAATATGTACTAATGAATATGCTCAAACATACCATATAACTCACGACAATAGCAATCAAACATAATATAAAATGCACATGTCATACTATGCAATATAAACATCATATAAAAATGTATATATAATGTAATGCCATTATCCAACCTCCATCTACTCAAATCTCACCCATAGTAAAAACCAGACTGAGGTTACTCTTGCCTAAGCTGCATACGTATCCTATCTCGGGAATTAGGTCACTGTAATTCCTAATTCACATTTCTTACTTCCTAACCAAACTTAGGATCAATGGAATAACCCACACATCTATTCAATATATGTTACAACCAGACTCTCTCAATATATGTATATGAGACTCAGGGGAACCGTGTTACACTCCTTGATCCTTCTGCTAAGGAGCCGTGTTACACCTTTAGTCAGGCATCCGCTCATCTTAAATAGGCATCCCTTTATCTCAAGCAGGCATCCACTTATCTCAAGCAGGAAATCAATATAAATATGGTTCCCTTGGCCAACCATTTGTCATAACGCAATTAAGATAATACCGCACCAACCTCATGCACATGATAGATTTAATCACGTAATTAAACATTGACCCAACCTAAAAACACCGTCTCATTTTATCTATTTATTCAATCATGGACCTCGTCCATATACATCCCGTGCCTCAGCACGTCAACACATAAACATGGCACTATCGGCCAATCAATACTCATAAATCTACTCGGATGATGCCAACCCAACCCTCTACACATGACATGCTCAATCATGTATTTAAACATTATCTGTTATATAGTCACCTTCATATTAGATTTAAGGATGATTTAGGGTCCATTCTATTATTAGATATTCATAATAACTTGATTTGGGCACCAAAAACACAACCAAGAATCAAATTTTAACAACCAGCAAAAATACAACTTTCTGTGGTCCCGACCCTCTTCTAGATGGTTCGGACCCCCTATGATCCTATAACTTTCTGTGGTCCCGACACCTACTAACCCCCTACTAGACGGTCCCGACCACAGAACCCAAGGGCCAAATTTTGGGTTCGTTCCAGCCGAATCCCATTCATAAAATCAACCCCCAAATCCTTCATTTCAAGCTTCAATCTCCTCAATAACTCATGTATCCACACTTAAACATATCAATTACATGTTTTTTCATCGTTTAATCAAAGAATAACTCAAGTTTATGCAAATCTTCACATATATATATGCATATATACATATGTATACACATATATATACATATATATGCAACTCACACAATATCTTCCTAAATCAAGCACATATATATGTTAAAATGTTCCTTATGACATCTAGAATACGAATATGGGTCCCACCTACCTTAAATTCGAAGAGAAATGGAGAAAAATGGAGAAAACCGTTTTGAACTCCGAACTTCCAACTTTGATTTCTCCCACCTCGGGCCAAATCTCTAGGAACGGACTTCGCCACGTTGATCACGACGTCGAAAACCACCCCGATCTGCCAATCTCCCTCCTTGGAACTCGCTTTCTCTTTCTTCCTTCTCCTTCCTCTCTTTATTTCCTCTCCTTTCTCTCCCTTTTCTCCCGTCTCCTTTCCTTGGTCTTGCCAAAAAAAAAAAAAAAAAAAAGAAAAAGAAAATGAGGAAAAGAAGAAAAGAAAAGAAGAGAAAGAAAAGGCTAGGCCCCTGGCCCAGTTTGTCCAACCTAATGTCGCTTTAAACTAATCTCAACCTAAGGAAAATTAAATAAATAAGTTCTACTTCCAATTAAATATTTAATCAGCTTAGAAAAATACATAAATTGTCAAATTTAAATATTGGGTGTTACAAAAGCATACATTATATACGAAACAGTATCACATATATGTGGTACTATCAGCCATGTGGTACTGTCAGCCATATATTAGATATGTGACTTTTTGTGTTTAATAGTGCTGTTTACATACTAGATATATTTGGTACTGTTTTTACAACAGCATAAATTAGATACGAAACAGTACCCTATTAGCCATGTGGTACTGTCAGGTATATATTAGATATGTGACTTTTTTGTGTTTAATGGTGCGACTTGCATACTAGATATATTTGGTATTATTTTTACAAGAGCAGGCATTTTATATATCGTATTTTCATGCGATTTATATACTACTTTTTATAAGGAAAGAAAAAAAAAAAAAGGAAGAAACGTGATTTTCGATTATCTATATCTTCACGCGATTTTTGATAACATTAGTCAAACTTAATTATAGAACTAAATGGTATTTTTAGTATATTAGAAATTATATTTAAAATAAACTCGTGACACTCATTTAAAAGTGTGACCTAATTACAAAACTTTTTACACAAATATGACTTAGAAGTATTATTTTTTTTTGAAGTGACTAATAAGTTTAAAAAACTGTAAAGTATAACTTAAACACTATTTTCTATTTTTTTTGTTGGGAAGAAGGGACTAATCTCGGTGATAATTAATCCTGTTCTAAATGGTTCACTCCCCTTCTCTTCCAATAATGACCGGAAACTCGCTAAAATTGTTTTTTTTTTTTTGGGTCTTTGTGCGAGATTCTTAATTACAACCGTTGAATTTGTACTATCTAAAAGCACATATATGAATAAGATGTTAGCACAGATACGAGGATGATGAAAAGGAACTATAAAGGTACAAATACAATAAAAATATAATAATAATAATAATAATAATAATAATAAAAAAGAATACAGATATGTAAAAAATGTGGTAGAAACTATAATTTTTTAAACATATTTTTAATTGCTATGTACTCGAATATAATATCTGTAATAAAATTAATTTAATAATCTAACATAACACGTGATTAAACACATATAAAACAACAAAATATAAAATAAAAACTTATAATTTAAAAAGTTTTACCTATTTAATTTTAATTTTGTCTTAATTATATATTTAAAAGCAATAACAATAAAATAAATAGATACTTCAAATGATACCTCCAAAGTATATGCGTAATCGATAAGTATCGAACCTGGATAAGGCATTTGTTTTATCAACCATGTATAAAGTTCTTAATATATCATATTTAATTAAATAAATATGTGCGCGCGCGCGCACATTAGGCGAAGCTTTTCTGCTGCACAATCTTCGGCAACGTATAGTATCGATAAACGTTTAACTTTTTGATAAAAAAAAATAAAACAAAATAAAAATAAAAACAAAAATAAAAAAATTGTACAAAGGCCTTTCCCAGTATCTGATTTATGTTTGACTGGGAAAATAGGCATATAGTTTTATTCTCACAGCAGAGCTTTTTATGGAGTTTAATATATATTTCAACACAAGAAATCGCACTTTTTTTTATTAACTGTTCTGTTCAGTTTGGATCTCGACTTACAAAATTACAGTGGACGGATTTTTTTTTATCAAAATGTTAAGAATATGTGTGTGGAGTGTATAAGTCCCACTTACAAATTAAAATTTGACTCGATTTGTTGGATTGGATTAATTCAAAAAAAAAAAAAAAATTGGGAGCCAATTTATACTGACCACATGTGGATGGATTTGGATATCACTGCACTCAATCGATTTTTATTTATTTATTTTTGTTCGATACTCACCAAATAATTTCGAATACACGACAAAGTTTACTAGGCATCCATCTGTATATATATATAAAACTAATCACATCCCACGCATTGCCATAGATTTTAATTTTTTTATGGTGTTTTATGTTTAAAAATTTTTTGACATATTTATTTATAATGCTGTCCCAATTTAGATGCGAAATTTATGTTTGTTTAGTATGAATTTTTATTTAAAAATATGTTTATTTCACATAACAAAAGTTTATAAAATTTTTAAGCTGGTTAAAAAAAATTAAAATTATTTGTTTGAAATTATCGTTGTTGATTAGGATATATTAAGTCAATTATACTATGTTAATCTAAATTAATAACTTACTATTTGATGCAAAAATAACATTTAATGTCTAAATATTGACAAATAAAAATAAAAAAAATAGATATATGAACCTTTTTCTTAATTACAATTTTATTTTTTCTTAATTATTATCTTAACTTTAGAACACAACTACTTACATTTATCTTACTAATTAGATATGACTTTTTTAAAATATTTATAATTTTATATAATAGTGTCTATTAATTAACTTCACATTAGTGCATGTTTGAAGTTCTAAATTTTGAGAAAAAAAAACTAAAAATTGAATGAATTTTAGATTGTTAAGTGTTTGGTGTGTTTCTCAAAAAATGTAAAAAGAATAAAAAAAAAGTTAGTAAGCTTTAATAAAAGTTAAAAAATTTGACAAAAAATAAAAAAAAATTGATAAAAATTAAAGAAATTTATAACAAGTTAGAGATTTTTTGTGAGAAAAAATTAAAAAATTTTGGGGAGCGGGGGGCCAACGTCGCCTCCTGGCCACGTGTTTCTCTCTCTCTCTCTCTTTTTTCCTATTTGGTTCAAACGGGCGCGCGTGATTCAAAATTTTTTTCTTCCAATTTGGTTGAAACCGACCACTGAGGCTCGCTACGGAGAAAAAAAAACTAATTTTTTTGGTAGTTGATTGCCAACTAATTATTAAAATTTGTGTTTGGAAAGGAAAAAAACCTAGTTTTTAGAAACTATTTTTTTAATTTTTTAGTGATTTGATATTTTTTCTTTTAAATATTTAAAATAAGTGTAAAATATAAGATGAAAAATTTGATCATTTTAAAAAAAGTCAAAAAATTAGTAACTGGTAGCCGAGTTACTAACTTTTTTTCTAAACACATCTCTCGACGTCAATCAACCTCATAATTTTATTTTTTCTTTTGTAAGATGGTGGTTCAACTAAAAAAAATATTTTTGAGTTATTAGATAACATATTAATTATATTGAACACTAAATATTTTAAAATGAAATTTTTTAATACAAATAAAAATACTATTATAAAAATTTAGTTATCAACATGATTTTAAAATATTTTTAAATTAATACTTTTAAAATATTTAAAAATAAAATTTATCAATATAATTTAAAATATTATAAAATTTTAATTATTATAAAAATCAAAGTAACTACATATTTCTCATTTAATCTATATAAAAAATATTTTCTATTATAAAAAATAAATTATACTAATAAATTACTTTTCTAAATTTTTTAACCATTGTTACTTGAATTATTATAAAAAAAAATTAAGATAATTATTATAAAAATTAATCGCTAGCCTGTGTGAATACTTGAATTAATACTTAAATTAAAAAAATATTATAGAGACTACTTTCTTATGGTAAAAATAAAAATATTTTAATAATTTGATTGAACTAAATTTGTATTTAAAATGTAAACAATTACAAATTAAATTTTTTTAATATTATAGAGACTACTTTCTTTTAATATTATAGAGACTACTTTCTTATTGTAAATATACTAATAGAGACTACTTTCTTTTAATATTATAGAGACTACTTTCTTATTGTAAATATAGAGACTACTTTCTTATTGTAAAAATAAAAATATTTTAATAATTTGATTGAATTAAATTTATATTTAAAATGTAAACAATTACAAATTATTAGTATATTTACAATAAGAAAGATTGAACTAAAGAATTAAATTTATATTTAAAATGTAAACAATTACAAATTATTAGTATATTTACAATAAGAAAGATTGAACTAAATTTGTATTTAAAATGTAAACAATTACAAATTATTAGTATATTTACAATAAGAAAGTAGTCTCTATATTTACAATAAGAAAGTAGTCTCTATAATATTAAAAGAAAGTAGTCTCTATGAGTATATTTACAATAAGAAAGTAGTCTCTATAATATTAAAAGAAAGTAGTCTCTATAATATTAAAAAAATTTAGGGGTTGTTTGGAGTAAAAAAAAATGAGATAAATTGTGATTTGGAGAGAATTCGTAATGCGTGCAGTAAGAGAAAAAAGTTGATATGATATAAAGTTAACAGAAATTTATAGAGATTTTTTGAGTTTTTTCTCAAACCACACAACCCCTAATTTGTAATTGTTTACATTTTAAATACAAATTTAGTTCAATCAAATTATTAAAATATTTTTATTTTTACCATAAGAAAGTAGTCCCTATAATATTTTTTTAATTTAATTATTAATTCACGTATTCATACAAAAGATTAATTTTTATAATAATTATCTAAATTTTTTATAATAATTCAAGTAACAATTGTTAAAAAAATTAGAAAAGTAATTTATTTGTATAATTTATTTTTTACAACAAAAAATATTTTTTATATAGATTGAAAGAGACATATGTAAATGTTCTGATTTTTACAATAATTGAATTTTTATAATATTTAAAATTATATTTATAAATTTTATTTTTAAATAATTTAAAAGTATTAATTCAAAAATATTTTAAAATCATATTGATAACTAAATTTTTATGTATCAAAAATTTTATTTTAAATTATTTAATATTTGATATAATTAATATATTATCCAATAATTCAAAAATATTTTTATTGGTTGAATCACAATCTTACAAAAAATAAAATTATTTGGTTGATTGATATTAGGGAGATGTGTTTAGGAAAAAGAAAAAAAAAAGTTAGTAACTTGACTATCAGCTACTAATTTTTTAATTTTTTTTTAAAACGGCCAAATTTACTATCTTATATTTTACACTTATTTTAAATATTGAAAGGTAAAAATGTTAAATTAATAAAAATTTTAAAAAATAGTTACTAAAAACTTGATTTTTTTCATTCCCAAATAGAAAAAAAAATTAATTTTTTAATAGTTAATTGGCAGCTAATTATAAAAAAAAAATAACTTTCTCTTTCTAAACTTAGTCTCATTTGCCGGTTTCAAGTAAAATGAAAAAAATAAAATAAAATAATCACGTGCGTCCGTTTAAACCAAACAAAAAAAAAAAAAGAGAGAAAGAGGAACGAGTGACCTGGAGGCGATGCCGGCAAGCTAATATTATTCGCGATGTTTACCCCTCTCTCCGGGGGTCCCAAAATTTTGGTCAAATTTAACAGCGCATATGTCAACTTTGCTGGCTTGAAACCAAGGACTCATCTCGTGCCATCTATTTCAGCTTATACATCCACCGCTGACTGTACGTTTCTTGATATTTGTTTTATGATCGTGTTTAGTTGATTAAAATTAATTAATTTTTTTATATTTTTTTTCAGTTAAAATTTTTTATATATCATTCTTACATTAATTTTTTATATTTTTATCATATTTTTTAGTTAAACTTTTACCAAATAAACACCCTTCTATATTGACAACTTGTACCTTCTGTGGAAAAGTTGTGCTTCGTCATTTGGAGAAGTTTTGTAAATTCTTGTGTTTTTATTTTACTGTTATTATTTTTTTAATACCATCAATTACTACTCATAACTAAAAAGTTAGGCTAGAAATAAAATTTCCATAAATTATTGATTTAAATATCCTTTATTTTGACTTTACAATCAATCATATGGTACAATGATTATTAGTTACTGAGTCTGTATCTGATATTGCATTAAAAGTATGTTTAACATACTAAAAAAATATTAAAAATTTTAAAAATGTCTGAAAATTTTTAAAAATTATTTATTTTTTATCTCACTGTACAAATTAAGAACTCATAAATTATCTCATTTTTTATCACTTCAAACACCCCTAAAACTAACATCATTAATATGCATGGCACACCCTACTTCTAATTTTTATGACATCTAAAAAGATTTAATATAATTACTTACATGAAATTAATCTTTTATACTGGTTAAGAATTAATATACATATATATATTATATATATTTTAGGAAGCAATTAACCCAATGTACCAACGATCAAAAACTTATAAACAAAAGGAATTGAAAGTGTTGGAAATATATACATATATATACTCTTAAATATATAATCACATCTAATATTAGTGTCAATATACTAATTTTTTCCCTTCTTTTTCCACCAAATCATATTGGTAGAACAATTTGCAATTACAAAAAAAAAAAATATTTGACGATATTATTTATTTCTTTTTACTTACTTAATATTTATCGGGGGCACATCAAATTATTTGGGGATGTAAGGAAAAAAATTGAATTTGAAAGTAAGATACGCGTTAAAATTAAGGAGAGTAAAAATTTATAAAAATTAAATATATATTTATATATATTTTAAATTTCAAGCCTTTTTATTGGATAGACGTCTTAGACAATTAACTAAAATGTCCAGTGGTTTACTTCGTCACGACATGTATATATGTATATGTTTATGTATATGTATATGTATATGTGTGTGTATGTCTTTAGTTTGAAGTGAACATGTGTTTTGTCCCTTTGATCTCTTGATGCTCTCTTCTTTAATGGTATGTATAGCTTTGTAACTACTAGTTTTTTTTTTTTTTTTTTTTTAATATCTTAAGGAGTAGTTGGGTGATTACTCTCTTTAATTAACCTGAGAGTTTGGCTTTTGAAGCAGACAAAGTCATGGAAGAAGAGAGAGTCCTCGTCGATTCAATCAGCAACTTACCGCAAGAAATTCATCGACGAATCATTTCGTTAATCCCATTGAAAGAGTCAGTAAGAACTAGCATTCTTTCATCTGCATGGAGGAACCTCTGGGCACCGTTTCGAGTAGAATTATTGGACTTGGACTTCCATTCAAATCAAATATTGGATTTGCTCTTGAAACCATGCGATGCTGCTGAGTTGTGGAACTTCATTCTCTGCAAAAGTGGACCGAGGTGATTCTCGGTTGCTAGGGGAGTGAAAAGTTACCACTAAAACGCTAGAATTTTTTTCTTTATATACTCTATAATTCACTTTTGCCCTCGTACATACTTTTACGGATTTAGGCCTCACATAACAATGCTAAGTCTACGACTTGTAATTTAAATCGTTAAATTTTAATTCAATAGTTATAAAGTTAATATTATGAGAGTATTTAGTTGGTAAAAATTTAACAAAAAAATATAGTAAAAATATAAAAATTTGATATAAAAGTGATAAGTCGTAAAATTTGGCTGAAAAAAATACAAAAAATTAATAAAAATTAGTGAATTTTTGTTAGTTTTAGCCAATCAAATACCCCTATATCAGCCTCTCCATTTTCCATTTTACACTCTTGCCCTTATTATATTTTTTACTCTTTTCTCATCTACCAAAAATTGTACTTCTGCTTTTCGATTATTAATTTTGGGTTCGCCCTTAATTCTTAGCATCTACGAGGAGGAGGAGGAGGTGGTGAAACAGGGTTTTAAAATTAAGGAAGATCTGTCTTTCTTGGCCGCAAAGGGAGGAGAAAAAGAGCTTGTGCTTGACTTCTTTGGAGGAAAGAAAACGCCTAGCAATTTCAACTTGATTTTGGACCCAATTTGTGCAATAGATCAGATGGCCAAATTTTCTTCCCTCAAGAGTCTGCATCTGAGATCAGTTCACGAGGTTTCCAAAAGACTGGCTTCGGATTTGTTCTTCAGCTGTCGGGTTATTGAAAGTTTGAAGCTAGAAAAATGCACCGGGCTTGAAAACATCAATCTCAGAGGAAGCAGAACTCTCGAGAATTTTTCAATGGCGGATTGTCCCGACGTAGCAAGTGTCACACTTTGTGCAGTCACTCGTCTCAAATCCTTTCATTACCAAGGAGTTCTTCCTCAAATTCGGATAGAAAACTCTCCCGAATTGGTCGATGTGGTGCTTGATTTGAGGGAAGGTTTAGGGGAAATTGGATTTGATTGTGAGGAGGTTTTGTCACTTCTTGCCGCCCTCAGGGACACTCGGATTCTAAGGATAAGTGGGTGGCTTATTGAGGTATATATTTATTCTATAACATTTTTGAACTTTTTCTTCCTTTTTTTTTTCTCAATTATCTTCTTTAACAAACTAAATAAAACAAAATAAATCTTTAACAGTCTCAATAAATCAATCAAATTTTTTATTACACATTTCCAAATTTACTAATTTAAAAAAATTTCAATATTTTACTAAAAAAACAAAAAATTCAGAAAGAAATTAACTGAATGCATAAATTTTTTTTGACAATCATATTCTTTAAGTCAAAAATTTTCAAATGAAACTATTGTCGCTATTTTATACGAATTTTTTTAAATCTGTAAGAACGGATTCAAAAAATCGTTACTACGATTTTGGCGCTGTGCATCTCCAAAGTAGAACATTAAGTGTTGATTTTTTGAATCCGTGAGAACGGTTTTGGGGCATCCATTCCCATGGTTTGCTACTATTCATCTCTGAAAAACGTAATTTGAAAAGAAAATACCAAATACTAAAATTAACATGAAATCACGTGTTGTCTCCATTTATTCTATAACATTTTTGAACTTTTTCTTCCTTCCTTTTTTTTATCCCAATTAATTGTCTTTTTTTATTTTAGCTGTATATTATTATATTGTATGCTAATTAAATGTATCCATTTTCAATAGTGGTTGTCTGCAGCAGGGGTGATTTTTGGACAGCTTCAATTCAAATTCAACAAGTTGAAAGAACTATGCTGGTTTGATTCTTTGATCAGCCAGCCAAAGAGGGATTCCTTGGCTTACTTCTTAGACATGTCACCTTTATTGGAAAGATTGATCATCAAGGTAAGTATGAGGGTGTTTGGTCCCCAGGTTTTACTTTAATAAAAAAAAGCCAATTTCTATTAATTGTTTTTAATCTTCTTTACCAATCAAATTTTTAATTTTCACTAATTTTGTTTTTCAAAATTTACAAACTTTCTTCAAATTTTTACTAACTTTTACAACTTTTATTAATTTTTTTCAACTTTTACAAATTTTTACCAAATACTAAACCAACAACAAATTTTTCCCAAAAGTATAATCATTACATAATTCTCATACAATTTTGTAAAAATATTTTAGTAGACAAACATCTCCCATATATGCATGTTTAGGCTTCATCTGTAACATAGCTGAACACCTCCCCCTTTTGGCTTTTTTCTTTTTTTTTTTTTTTGGGTCTTACATAATTTTTTTAATAAAAAATTAGTCTTTTTTATGTTTTTAGACATATTATTCATATTTATCCAAAAAAAGAAAAATACTAAAAGGAAAGAAAAAAAAAATAGTGCCGCGTACGGGTTAAAAGAAGTGACTTTTTTTTTTTTTTTTTGTGCCTCTTACATTCGTTCCTTATTTAGAAATAGTTTTTAATTTTTTTTTATAAATGTGAAAAAAAAAAGTCTAAAAACTATTATATACCCAAAAAAAAAAAAAATCTAATTTCAGCGAAGGAAAAAAAGTCAAAATGAAACAGAATAAAGCCCAAAAGCTATAAGAAGTCATTTTCTAATATTATATAATCTGAACTACGTGCATGCAGATTGACCACAACTTGAGCTCCATCAGTTGTCCGTACTTTCACGAATATTGGCACCAGCCTTACTTGTGGATGGACCATGCAACTGTGAAGGCCAATGCTTCTCAGCTCGAACATCTGAAAGTTGTTGAGATGGTGGGTTTTGGCACCGCAAATATTGAAGAAGATCAATTGTTGCTGATGGATCTTCTGCTTAAGAAGGCAGCAGGAACCCTCAAGTGCATGGCTGTGGTATCATCACCCAGCAGGAACCCTCAAGTGCATGGCTGTGGTATCATCACCTGAGAACCAACCATGGCAAGTCACTAAAATTCCCAAGAGCCAGTTGAGGCACACGTCTGGGTGTATTACAAAGCAGCTCGTAGTGATTTCATCCCCAGGCGATGACTGCTTTTACAGATTATCAGAAGAATAACGAGAAAAATATTAAGGGGGTGTTTGGTGTGATAAAAGTTACTATAAATTTGTAAAAATTGTAATTTCAAAAATTGTACAATAAGTACAAAATTTGAATTTTAATAGAGATTTATTCTATCATTTGAAAACGTTCCTCTCTTAGAATTGATTTGATTTAATTTGTTTTAATTGAATCGATTTGGTAAATAAAATTTTGCTTTTGAAACACAATTTGAATTTAATAATGGAATTGATTTTATTTAAGAAAAATACCAATTCGACCATGTTAATAGAACATAAAAATATAGTAAATAAAATATATAAGGATAAATTTGTCCACTTATTTAAATGATTTAAAAAAATAATAAATTCTGAAACAAATTCTATTATTTTGGATTAGATATCAAATGATATAGAAATCCAACACAAAAAAGTTTATTTTAATTCTAAACGTAAGAATTTATAAAAATTCTCATCAAATGAAATCAAATCTAATTAAATTCAACAGTCCAAATGAAACATTATAGAGATTTGTAAAATTTTGTAAAGTTCTAAACAAATCCTATTAAATTTACTATTCCAAATAAAATATTATAGAAATTTGTAAAATTTTAGAGGGTTCTAAACTATCTCAATGTACTAATAATAATAATAATAATAATTAATAAGGAAAACATGTTAAAACAAACCAAACTTATAACCCTCAAAGCCCAAACAAAGCCCAAGCCTGTCTTTATTCGTATCGGTTCTCTTCTCGGAATCGGAAATTCAGGTTCTTAGCCTTTCTCTTTTTTTTTTTTTTTTTTTTTTTTTTTGGGGGGGTTAAGTTCAAAGCCGTAACTTGAGAAGCAGAAAAGGCTCACGGCCATGGCCATAGCCGCCGCTCTCTGTCATCCTCAGCCGCTTCTCCTCCTCCTCCATCATGGCCTTTCACTCCTCTGCTCCTTCTCTTAGTCTCGGACCATACGCACACTGGTCAGCCGCTCTTCAAACCCTAGCGTCCGCATTGCGGCATCTTCAATGAGCGTCGACGCTTCTGAGAAAGTCTCGCCGACTTGATTCCTCGATCGCAAAGAAAGTGGAGTCCTTCACTTCGTCAAGTACCACGGTCTCGGTAACGACTTCATCATGCTAAACGAAAAAAATTTTAACTTGTTTGCTAAAATTTTAATAAAATAATGGTATTTTCATGAATACATTTTCTTGAATTTCAGTAAAATTTGAACATTAAAAATTTAAATTTCAAACACATAAACTTTAATTATTCAATTAAAAAAATCTAAAAAAACTCCTAAGCATTAATTCATGTTATCTTTGTTTTATCTTATTCTCTTCCTACAAACTATAATTATTCATATATATATATATATATATATCATTAAAAATTTCTCCCACTCCACTTTTTACTTTACAAAGTTACAAAATTAGCCTTATAATTAATAAAAGACAATTAATACAAAACATCTCAAATATCATAATTACTATCCCTTTTTATTTATTGTTATAAAACCAACATCCTCCCTTTTTTACTTTCTACAAAAATAACCCCAAGGGGTTAGATGGGATGGTCTTGGACTGGGACTTCCACCCCAAGGTCTCAAGTTCAAGTCTCCTCTCTAGCAAAAACTTGGGGCCAGCCTCCCGGGCGCAAAGCGTAGTAAAGGTTGGTAGGACGGGCCTCCTTGGCTGGACGAACCGTATCCAGTTCTTGGGTGTGGGTCCGACTCCCCGCCGCTACGCGAGTTCGCGATTGACCGCTATACATGTTGAGGGGCCGGTATGTGTGGCACAAACCAAAAGAGATTCACTCTCTAGAGGTTTGACCTAGGGAGTGAATCTCTCGAGGTTAAATCCTTTTTTTTTTTTTTTTTTACTTTCTACAAAAACATCCACTTTTAAATTACAAATATATTGTCAATAAATAATTTCATGAAGTTGTGTAAGGGAGCTTTTTGAATAGTTTTTCTAAATTAGTTTTGTAAATATATCTTTTAAGTTTATTTTATTAAAAATCAAATAAGAAAATAAAAATTATTATTTTTTAATTGATACAAAACAAGACATCATAATCGTTAGTCAATTCATACACTACTAAAAATAATTTAAATAACCAGTCACCATTAATTAAAAAGTTATGACAGTGTTCAAAACAATTCAATAATTTTAACAAAAACACTTTATAAGGGCCCGTTTGGTGTGCAATATTTTGCTGAAAATATCCAAAAATCTCTATAAATCTCTGTTAACTTTATATCACATCAACTTTTTTCTCTCACTGCACGTATTACGAACTCTCCCCAAATCACAATTTATCTCAATTTATCTCATTTTTTCTTACTCCAAACAAACCCTAAATTATTAAGGAAAAAAACACTACAAATAGGAACTCTATTAAAAAACAGGCTTAATACGATATCCACCAACAAAAATAAAAAATATTGCTTGTAATTTGTTCCACATAGATCATGTAAGAAGGAACAATATGCACAACTGAACATCATACAGCTATATGGCCCAATTAGTTTGCATTTTTCAAATTCGTAAGAAACAAAACAAGATATGACATAAGATTCTAAAAAAGCTATTTGTGCAAAATAAAAACAAATAACTTTTCCGATTTCTGACAATTTCTAAGCTCTAGTTTCATTAAATTAAACCTCGTTATGGTAATTACTCTATTGAAAATATAGCTAAACTGCAAATAATAGAACGAATGTAACAAAAATATACAGATCTGCCCAAAAAAAAAAAAACTCATGGATTGTATCATTCAAAATCAAAATCAAGTGAAGAACTATTCCACCAACCTTATCTATCATTTCATACGATTTTAATTTCAATAGCGGGATTGCAATTGTAAAGAATATTCAACAATAAAACACACATGTACATATATAGATACATACATACATATGGAGAGAACAATCAAGAGGTATAGATATAACTTATAATATAATAATACGATTCAAAGGTTCAAACTCTAAACATGTTACGAAAATTATATGAGAGAAAAATATCAGCAGATAAGTTAAAAGTTGATTGATTTATCCATCAAATGAGCTCCATGGCAGTTAGTCCTGGCGGCCTTCGATCTTCGATCGGAGCCATGGAAGTTCTCAAATTACACATTGTTGAGATTGAGAAACGAAGGTTAGGTTCACATTGTTGTTGAGATTAAGCGCCGAAACGAAAAAATAGCAATTAGAACTACAGTTACCAAAGATAAGAGGTCGAGCAAGGTAGAAGTAAGTGTTGGTTTTTATAGCATAGGGTTGAGAAAAATATCTCGAATGGAAGGATGAACTCTTTAAAATTTACTTGATATACAGCGGAAGCACCTTATTATCAGCGATTCAGTCTTCCAAAGCTATTCTCAAATTATCTCTCTAGATGGATGTGTGTGGTCACTCTAATTCAGATCACTTGGCTCATTAATATATAAAAGATATTTATAGAGAGAGAGATACAGTGTTTGTATCAGAGAAAATATCTAACTCTAGAGATTATCTCTTATCCACTCTCTCATATATCTTATCTATATATATTATCCTAATATATATTTAGAAAATATGGTATCTTGAGAAAATCTCCCAATCATGTCATCTTATCTAAATATATATTAATTATATATAATTTATTTCATAAATAAATTATAAATAATTAGCCAACTGGACCTGGCCCATCAAGATAAAATTGAGCTAGCTTGGGGACTGAAGGCCCATGGATTCTTAGCTCCAACTTAGAAGATATTTGGGTCTTATCATCTCATGACAACCCATTATCTTTTAAATTAACCCAAGGCTATTCCACTAAAAACTCTGAGCTGCACTCTAGTAGTCCATGTTAAAATTCATTTAATTAAAACAACTTTTAATAAAATAAATTTTGGTCTTAGACCAATAATATCCACTTAATTAACCCTCCATTATAAGCTCGTAATTAAGTTAGGCTAAATGTCGAGCCCCTTAATTACATATTTAACCCTAAGTCACTATTTATCTATATTTTGATCATTCTCAATATTTACATATTTGTAAACAATTTACAAATAAATATTGTTATTCAATAAACAATTTATTAAATAAACTGCGGTTACATATTTAATGATCAAAAAGATAAATAGCTTAGGTGAGCGCATCAGAATAGATTCCATCTTGTAAGTATATGTTTCCACGATTCATAATATTAAATCTCCAAGTTATCGAGGTTTTGACCATTTATAAGATCTCATTCCGTGATAACTCAAATAGACTTAATCTATGAATGTGAGTCTATTACAAACTCCGGATTAAGGTTTATTAAGTTTATTAAAACTTATATAAATTATGATTAAAGACATTTATTAATCAAATCATAATTTACAACAGTCATTTCAATATGTATATCACATATATATACTAACTTTCCTACTTAAAGTCACCACTTTAGTGATCAAGATAAATCACCCAATTAAGAAGTTACAGTTTTAATATAATGAAATGTCCGTTTCATTAATTAGCTGTGAATTTACTTTTATTTATAAAACTTATGATTTAAATGTTTCTGTATTGACATCTTATGCCCAATACTTAAATCACATATTTTATAAATAAGGGATAATAGTGTATACTTAAATAAATAAATGTTTTATCTTAACTAGAAAAATAAATTAAATGAAATGTCATAACAAAAACATGCTTTTAAGGGCACCAAAGAAAAATAAATCTAACAATAAAGGCTTGGAGTGGGGGATTTAGGTGAGGGATAGAATTGGATTTATCCGTAAAAAAAAAGGGGTAGAAGAGTCTAAAGAAAGTTTTACAAACATTCAGCCTTTTATTAGCAATATAGATATATGAACAATCAGTGTTTGTAACAAGAGAAGAATTTAAAAGATCTATTACAATTATTAATGCTTTAGAGTTTTTGGGATTTTTTCTTAATTAATTGAAAAGTCAAAATTCATGGATTTAGAATTCAAATTTTTAAAGTCACCTTTTTTTTTTTTTAGTCTTAGAAAAATTGTGTTCATAAAAATAGAATAATTTTATCAAAATTTTTTTTTCTATAATTTTCCTTTTTCTTGTCTCTTTTAGAATAGATTAGTAAATTATTTTAGGATAAATTACATTTTGCATCCCTATGCTTTTTATCAAATCTCATTTTACGAGCTGACATTTTTATTGTAACAATCAATGGCTTAAGTTATTAAATATTGTAAAACTAACCTTCTATGAATTTTCATTAGCAGATCTTTCGTTAAATGGCTCATGTGGCATTTAATATTATAATATTTAAAAAGTTTAGACCCTTAATTATCATAGTTTAAAAAAAAAATCAATGGTGAAAAGAGTTATTTATCCTATTATTTACTTATTTATCTTATCAGTTTGATGGTAAAAATTTGGATCAGTTCATTAGAAGGAAAATTAAAAGATTACTTCAATAAAGTTTTTCTAAACACAAAAATAGTTTTTTTTTTTTTTTTTTTTTTTTTTTTTTTTCAGGCATAAGAGTAAGTTGAGGCTCGGTTTGAGAAATTTTTGTAACTTTTTTAATTTCTGACTACTCAGCTTTTTTATTTTTTGTGAAATGATCAAACTTATTTTTTTGTAATTTAAACTTCTTTTAAATCATAAAGAGTAAAAATATTAAATTAATAAAAAATCAAAAAATTAACTACTAAAAGTTTAATTTTTTTATTAACTAACTAATAGGCAACTAAAAGAAAAATTAACTTATTTTTTTTTTTTCAAACAAAGCATGAGTTTATCTAACTTCCCTAGCTAAAACTCATAAGGTGAATTGTGTCTATATATGTACATATATGTATGTATGCATATGTCTCATTATGGATAATTCATCCATATCTGCATACAAAACATGCATGGAAGATTCCTATATGGAATTTGAACTTGTTTTGAATGCAGAGGCTCGATATTGCGCATGTCAAAAAGTTGTATACGGCGGATATGATCGGGACACGTCCCCTACCCTCTACTTGTCGCACGGAACAAAGCCCATTCAGTGATCAATCTAATTATATTCAAAGACTTGGCTTTTGAGACCAAAGCACTCAAACATTAAATATTCCAAAAAAAAAAAGATATAATATATAATAGATTTGCCTTTGATTATTTTTTAATTAGAGCTGATCGATATTTGTATGACCAAAGCATATATGAATCGTTCTGACAAGGGTTTGTTTGTTTTGTTTCTATTTTTTATTCTAACCAAATAGGGGAAAAAAACAATTCTTTTAACCCAACTTTTGTCGTCGTCCTTAAACTATATATGTTGTCTCCTGCTAATGCTTTAAACGTAGGTGGCAAGGGTGAATTCGGTGAGGCTTTCAAAACTACGTACATACATTTTTTTTATAATATTCTTTTTTTTTATTTAGTATAAATAACATTATATACTATCTATTTATATATGTATGCCGATGCCAAAAGTAATCTGCTTAGGTTTATTCCCATTTTAAGCTATAACTTCTAATATATCTATAAGTCAAAATCGGACACAATTAGTACATCCTATATATATATATATATATATGACATTGAATCTGTACATTTTTAGCCTTATAAATTTGTAATATAACAAACTCAATAATTATGAATCTTATTTAATTATCGGACAAGCCAATGAATTATATATTAAATTATAGGAGGGAAATTAAATTAGGACGATTTGAAGTATAGGTTATGAAGTGAGTTAGAAGTTAAGTGCATGGGTGCATGCAATTAGGTATGTGAAATTTTTTGTTAATTTATTTTAGTGATAATTAATTAAGGGAGGAAGATAAAATATTTAAAAATACGAAAGACAAATTTGGACGATTTAAAATATAGAAGTGAAATTAGAGATTAAATACAAGGGTACTAAATATAACTTATTTTTCTCTATTTAGAAAAGACACATTACATTTTATAAGCACTCACTTTTAGTAACTTTTTTTTTAACGTTTTCTTCTTTTTACCAATTTTTTTTTTTAATTTTCTTCAAATTGTTATCAATTCTTACTTAATTTTTCAAACATTTTACAATTTTTCATGAAACTAAAATCTGACTACTTTTTGTTTTTCTTGTAAAAATTTTGCACTCTAAACAGTCACTCAGTATTGTTTTCTACTACACATATTGATGTTTTAATATCTATATTAGACTTATATATATAGATTATCTAATTGCTTGCTTATTTATACATACGCATGTATATACAACTTGTATACATACGTAATAAAAGAAATGTACGTGGATGCACCTCACTTCATACAGACGTATTACATATGTTTGGCAATGTGGATACATATATATACGCACATGTGTGGATGTATACATAGATAAAGCAAAATGAAGTCATCAAGCTCTTCGAAAAAAAGAAACTAATTCTTTGACAGGATTAATTGAAAAGAACAATTAATTTTTGCTAGAAAATAAAAATATATATACAGGTATGGCCAGTGACGAAACCCCATGCCTCCCAAGGGGATTCACAGTCCATGTGGACGGTATTTTTAAATCTCAATTTTGTTATTTATAAATAATAATTTAGCAAATAAGTCATTGGGTTAGGTTGTAGGTTTGATTCGTACAATCTTCTTCACCATTTGGGATAGGCCACGACCCCCCCCCCCGGGGGTAAGAGCATGAGATCAAGTCGCATTTTTCACGGCAATTGGCTCATCGGACCCACCCGCCACCCCCTTAAAAAGTTCAACCCATATTAAAATAAACTTGGGGTTTGGGGGGCCCACCAACCTTTGTTTATTTCATAACCCACAAAGTTTAGGACACTTAATCCTAATAACCCTTATAATAAGAGATATTTTTGGATTGCTTAGCATCTTTTCTTTGATCTTTATCTCCCCTTTTCCCTAGCAAATCTCTTGCCATTTATGGTCTAACCCCATGTATATTGCTGTGTGTGTGTGTGTATCTGCGTGTGTTGACCTAGTCATGATGATTATTTTTTATAATTTTAATTTGTTGTTAATAAAGTAAGGAAATTTAACAATAATAATTAGCCAACACATATTAATGTGGACATATACATATAGAAAAATAGTTCTCCAAACTTTTTTTTATTTTTTTTAAATTATGCAAGTAGAATGATGCATTGATAACACTTTTATAAGAAAAATGTATATTACTAAATTTGTTTATTTAAAAATAGAAATTACTTGTGTCTAAAGACACGGAAACATAATTTAACCGACAAAAAGTTTAAATATAAATTTGTAAAACAAAACATTATAAAAAATTATAAAATTATCTTATAAAAATTATTAATCAACAGAGGTTAAGGTATTTATGTTTAATAAATGTATAAAATTTTATTATTTGTTACAAATATTATCACATTTTTTAAAATATTAATTTAAAAATTTTTATAAAAAAATATTTAAAAAACATGAAAAAAAAAATGAGAGAATGTGTTTTCATTAAAATGACTAAAAAGACAATTAAAGTGAAAAAAGAAATAAATAATTGTGATACTAAACAAATTTAACGATTAAAAATATTTCAAATTCAAATCTCTGAACTTTCTTATTAACTCACGGTAAAAGTTATATCATTCTAATACATTTTTAACAAATGAATTTTGATCATATTGTATCATTAATGTATATATATTGTATACGTAGCGCATAATATACATAAGGATAATGTAGTTTACTAGCTATTAGTGTGACGGGTAATTAGGCTAGTCAAGGGATGACAAAACCCTATGGCGTGCCTATAGTGTATATTTAATTAACTATATAAACATATTTAATTATCTCTTTGTTTGGTACGGATAGGGAATCCTGTAACTAGGCAACAAGGACATCGTGCGGTTTTTGACGTGGCATGTAATTAGATAACCACGTGGCTCTAGACAATAGCTTTCTTTTTCCACACCAGCATGCTGACCGTACATTTTCACGGTTAATATTAACTAATTAATGTGAAATTCTTAATGAATTTTGACACAGTCATCAAGTGATTTGCTCCCACACGTGTGTATTGCCACGTCATCAATAAGGTTCCATATTTGTAATTGCAAATTTGCTGCTCCCACACGTGTGTATTGCCACGTCATCAGTAAGGTTCCATATTTGTAATTGCAAATTTGCAACTAGGGCCTCGTTTGGAGTAAGAAAAAATAAGATAAATTGAGATAAAATATGGTTTATGATTAATTTTGGCGTCATTTTTTCTGAAAAGTCACAAATCGTGAAAATGATTTTCTAAATCTGTTTCCACAGATTCAAAAAAATTCACAAAAAATAACGACAATGATACTCGTTTGAAAGTTTTTGACACGAAGAATATGATTGTATAAAAAATTTAAATATTCAGTTAACCTTCTTTCAGATTTTTCTTTTTAGGGAAATATTAGAATTTTTTGAAATTAGTGATGATGAGAAAATTAAAAGTAGAGGGTTTGTTAGATATTTATAGAATTTTTTTAGAGTTTTATTTTATACCTAACGGGACATAACTGGCTAGCGTTTCTCATTTGCAATATTGTATTTTGCAAGTTCTCTAAAATCGCAATGGGATCAAGGGCTAATTAAGTTTGAAATTTTTTAACTGTTAGTCATGAGTGTTAGTCATGAGGTGGTTATTTAAATTGAATCATAATTGAGTATTAAAATGGAATTAAAAAAAATTTTCTATCCTAGAATTTAGATTGAATATTAAACTTAGTTATAATTGAGTTTTGAATTGAGATATATACAAAATTTTATTCAAATTGTAGCCACCAAAACTCCTTACTAACTCCGCCTATAGGGGCGTTTGGTTAACAAAAAAAAAACTAAAACTACAAAGATTTAATATAAAAATGATAGGGATGAAATTTGATTGAAAAAAATATAAAAAAATATAAAAATTAGTGAATTTTAATTAATTTTGAATAATCAAACACTCCCTATATATGAATGGAATACAACAGTACAATGGACAAAAATTATTATCAATACATATGTATTTGCATCTACTAAAAATCATATGGATTGATACATGTATTATATATATATTCTATAAAAAAAAATTAAACAAGTACTTTACGTATAGATGGAAATAATGAATACTACCTTTCCAAAAAAAAAATAAAATAAAGAGTACTAAATGGAATATTTTTCTTGTAAAATTGTAAGAACAAATATATACTAACAAGTAAGAAGTATAGATATGGATATGTGATACAAATATGTATACGATATAAATATAGACATCAATAATATAATTAAAAAAAATGAGGATATAGATATAGAGGGGATATAACTAAAAAAATATAAATTTTATTTATTTTTATTAGCTATTTATATAAAAATAAATAATATCCATAGTAAAATTAATTTAATACATAATTTAATATACAAAATATAATAAAATATAAGATATACGACTTTATAATTAAGTTTAAGAGTTTCGACTATTCAAATTTAAAATTATTTTAATCATATATTGGAGGCATTTGGAGCGATAAGAAGTTAGATAAAGTGGGATAATTTATGAATTCGTAATTTGTGTAGTAAGATAAAAATTAAATAACTTTTAGAAATTTTAAAAGATTTTTAAAATTTTTTAACGTTTTATATCGCGTCAAACAGACCCATAAATTTGAAACAAAAATAATAAAGTAATAGAATTTGTTATTTAAGGTGTCTATACATATTTTTTAATGTCTGGAGAGTATATATGCTGAGTATATATCAAATACAGACACAGAACCCGATTTAAAGTGTTTGTGCTCCACAGACCAACAATGACTATTACACCACCACTACTACAATAACTGATAAAGATCACACTAAGAAATTCATAAAGATCACGGTTTTAGAAAAAGCGTGATAAAGATTTGTGAGTTAAACTTTTTATCTCAGTCTAATTAAATTATTGAGATAAAAAGTTACTTTTAATACTTTTTATCTCATTTTTGTTAAAACCGTGATTGTATTTAAAACGAGATAAAAGATCAGTGGAAACCATCTCAACAAAAAACTGAGATAAAAAATTAGTGAAAACTATCTCTAGAAAAAACTGAGATAAAAGATCAGTGAAAACATCTCTAAAAAAAACTGAGATCAAAAAGTGAATAAAATTATATCTTAAAAAAAGCGAGATAATTAAAAGAATGAGAGATAATATTGTTATTTTTTTTTTATATCTCTCTGAAATAATTTTGTTTATTATCTTATATGATTTAAATTAGATTTTGTAAACTTTATTGTAACATTTATTTATTAATTTTAATTAATTGAATATGATATAAAAACTATAATCATAGATCAATAAACAAAAAAATTTTAAATTAATGTTAAAACTAAATTTACCAAATCAAATTTAAATAACGCTAAATATATGATTATTATTTTTTTCAGTAAATATGTGGAAGTAGTTTTCATAATTTGTATAACTTATAACGAGGTAAATATTAAATATTTAATATCTAATAAATATTTCATGTATCTTTAATATTATTTATATTTATTAATTTTAATTAATTGAATATGATATAAAAACAATAATTATAGATCAATAAACAAAAAAATTTAAAATTAATGTTAAAACTAAATTTATCAAATCAAATTTAAATAACGCTAAATATATAATTATTATTTTTTTAGTAAATATATGGAAGTAGTTTTCATAATTTGTATAACTTATAACGAGTTGAATATTAAATATTTAGTATCTAATAAATATTTAGTGTACCTTTAATATTATTTATATTAAAAGTGACATTATTTTATATTTTGTTGGAAGTGATAAAAATTTACAAATAAAAATAATAAAAATTTTCATTTTTTTGTTTTTTTAGAACTAATTTTTGAATATAATCATTGAAAATATTTTTTGTATTACAAATCAATTTTTAAAATAATTTTCAAAAATTTTGTTTTGAACAACAATTTTCTAGAACTAAAGCTAAACGTGACCTAATTACTTTTAAAAATATAATACAAAATGAAGAAAAATATATTATAAATAGTGAGTTATGATTAAATATATGCTATACACAAAGAGTAAAAGGAAAATAAGAAAAAGATTTGAGATTATTTTTAATTAAATATAATAGATATTTATAAATTATTTATTAAGTATTCACATTATTCTATATATTACTTACAATTTCAAGTTGTTGCAAAAAGTTAAAATAATTAAATAAAAGTAAATTTTTTATTATTTTTTCAGGTCAATTGATCAGGAAAAATGTAACTTTTAACTACTAATTGGTTGACAAAAGTTATAATAAATTATTGTAAAAACTTAAAATAATATAATTTTATTACTTTTAGTAACCCCTAAGGTGATAAAAATTTGTTTATATATATTAATATCCAAAATGTATATATAAATGATAGGTTGGACTAGCGGTCAACTACACTAACTTCCAAATGAATGGCAGGGGTTCGATTCTCAGCAGCAACAAAAAAAATGAAATATATAAGGTTGCTATAATGATAAGGTGGCAAACGGTGCTATGATGGCGTGATAGTAGGTTGCTATGTGGATTTTTATTATTTTTAAAATTAATCCATTTTTTCAGCGTGATTATTTGTTTATATTTGATCACGATTTTTCAAAAAAAGTGAGATCAAAATACATAAAAGATCACACGAGATTTCTTTTCATCTCAGTTTTTACCATAAAGATCACGCTTTTAGTGTGTGATTGTTGTAAGTTTTCGATCATGGTTGTAAACTGTGATAAAAAAGAGGTGACTTACAATCTCACTTGGATCAATCACGCTTTTGTGACTGAGATAAAAAGTAAAACATCACGCTTAAAAGTAAAATATCACGCTTAAAAGTTGTGATGTTTATGCATTTTTGTAGTAGTGCACTTACAGCAATTTGTTGATACTATCAAGCACATCCTTGAGTTAATCAAAATATTTTGTACGTGTTGTGTATTCGTAAGGACTAGAAAAGTTTTTCACTTGTCTCTAATGTAGTTTTTGTTCGCCTCTCAATAATATATATATATATATATATGTGTGTGTGTACCTTTTTTTAGGGTTTCTTTAAAAAATTTATTTTACATTTTTTTATGTTTTAGATATTTTTATTAAAAACAAAATACAATTAAAAAACTATTTAGATAAAATAAGTTAATATTATTTAAAAAATCACACAATCATTTCTCGTTTGGACAATAATATATAAGTTTTTATTTAAGAAAAAAATAATAACAAAAAAATAAAATTAAAAAATAAAGAGTTAAACAAAATTAAAAAATACTAATGTTAACAAACAGCTTTAGAATTATTATTTTCTAAATTTTCTATCTTTGTAGTTCTCTCCCTATATATATATATATTCAACTTGAGAGGACACATTTATCTGTGTGACTTTTTTTTGTCATTTTATTTCATTAATTATAACAACTATTAGTGTAACCACTGAATCACCCTTTAATAAATTTTTTAGTTTTATTTATTTTTAAAACATTAATCAAATTTAATAAAATATATCTCATATTACTTAAATTAAATTTTGTATTAATTTAACTATATTATTAATTTAATTATATTATTTATGAAAAATAATATAATTTAATAAAAAAATATATTAAATATAATTTAATTTATTATTTTTTAGAAAATTAATCAAAATTAATAAAATATATCTCATATTAATTAAACTAAATTAAGTATTAATTTAATTAATATTATTTATTTATTTATACTCTTTATTAAAAATAATTTAATTCAATGAAAAGAAAATATATTAAATATAATTTAATTATATTATTTACTAAAAATAATTTTATAAGATATATTTCAAGTTAAAATATGTTATATAATTAAATAAAATATATTTCAAATATACACTGAAAGTATAAGGATTTATTTATTATAATTGAAACGTGAGAAATTAAAGTGATGGTGAGGATGAACTGTAAAAGAAATTACAACTTTATCTTTAATCTAACAGTTGTATTTAATGGTCAACTAACAACAGGATCAAATTACTCTTTAACCGAAAGTGTAAAAATTTGACTGTTGTAATTAAAATGTGTGGAATTAAAATGATATTGGGATAAATTATATTTAGGGATAATTTTTATACTTTGTCCTCCAAATATCTATATATATATATATATAGAAGTTGCTCCGAGCCTCCCATCGAGTGCAATGGCAATAATTGGTAATAATTCCTTGGCACACTCCCTCAAATCCGTCCCTTAATTAAAAACTTAAAAAATAATAATAACAAAATAAATAAATTCAAAACATGCCTCTATTTATTTGACTACAATTTTCTCTCAATATCGTAAAATTATTTTCACTGAAATTTCTTTCATGCAAAAGCAAGAGCAACAATGCTCTATTTTTCTTATGCATAAACCACGGTCTTATGGTCCATTTTATCTACTAGAACCCTTAAAAGACATTGACAACAATCGATCGAGTACTTCTTGAATCTTGGCACAGTGGTTTCTCACCTAACACAAAGATTGATATATTTTTATATATAGGGGCGAGGTCAGAATTATAAAATGTTTTGAACTATAAATTAAAACTAAATAAATTAAAAAATTCACAAAGAGTTGGTTAGGGCTAAATTGTTAAAGGAATAAATTGAACTGTTTAAAAAATGAATTTGACTAATTCTTTTTTAGTTTAAGATCTATTTGATAAAAAAAAATTCTTTTTTTTCTGCACTGGATTGGAGCCCACTGCAGTCCGCAGTGTGACTCCACCCCTATTTATATACATATATATTTGTATAAATATATATATATATATATATATATATATATATATATATATATATATATATATGTATGTATGTATTTTTTTTCTTACAAAGGATTGCTCATGCTCATTAATTTGCAAGTTGACTTTAGTGTATGGCTACAAAAGAAAATGGCTTTTCTTTTTTTTTTTTTTTTTTTTTTTTTGGGCCAGAGACTGAGATGAGAAATACGTTAATGAGAATAACATTTGGCTCAAAGGTGTTCGTAGAGTCACCAGGGAAAGTTTATTATTCTAATATTTAATCATGAAAATTTTGAATGGAAACCAGTTCCTCGGGTTGCCACGTTGAATTACGTACTCAAATAAGTAATTTTAGGACAGTGAACGCTCACCTATCCTCCGATTTACACCTAACCATTCACTCCCACATCAACTCATTAATCCACTTCCACAGATAAGTTTAAGATCGAACTAAACAAATTGTGACTCCTATATGTGTGTATATATATATATATATAATCACTCATGTGTGCGGTCGCGGCTCCAAAAATTTTAAATGATAGGATTATATAAAAATTTTAAATAATAATTACAAAATAATAAATAAAATAAACATCTTAATAAATTATTTTGATAGGTACAAAAAGAAATTAATGGGTCAAAGTAATCATAATATTTTATATATATAAATTTTTTTTTTAATTTTTAATTGACTGATAGGGTTAACTAATCCACTAGTATAACCGTAGCCGACCCTGTATGTGTGGTTTAATTTTAACATATATATTTATATATGATAAAAAATCAATTAATTGACACATCCCCAAATTCCACAGTTGTTGTGGCATTGCATGATTTATTCATGAGGAAAAATATTAGTAGTAGTTATTTTGATTAATAATTCTAATTATATGGCATAACATTAACCTCGGGAGTTGTGACCAGAATGGGAGGCCCCTCATTTAATTTACAATTAATTAATTGATGTCACAAATGGCTGCTGGATGGATTTGAAACCGATTGCAAGTGTATCAAAGATTGTGGCCCTTTTGTTAAATTTTCAAATAAAGGACGTCAGAGCTGTGACAAGTGTCTTACATTTAGTTATACTGTTCAATTAAACGCTATCACTATGTTTGTGTTGGCTTTGAGAAAACAATTAATTTCAGGTTCAATGAACATATATATGTATATATATATATATATATCTGTTTTTAATTTCTACAACATTATGAGTTTAAGTCAACGAGGTGCCTGTCCTTACGGAATTTGTTATGACATTAAATGTAATTTAAATAATACACATCAAGTAACTTCCCTCGTGACACAAAAAGTACTTCACATATGTACATTTTAGATGTAGGTGCGCGTGCACACATTGTTTTGAAGTAAATATTTTTTTTAAATGTTATGAAAATTATCAAATAAATTTAAAATATACAAAATTAGAATTACTTAATTAAGTGATAGTTACTATTTTTTTTTTATTTCTGCTAAAGGTATTAGTAGTTTGGAGAAAATTGAGGAATATTAATGAAAAAAAGCCCAAAAAGTTCCACCAAATTTAAGATTTTATTAAATTTGAGATTCCATTAAATACTGTTAGTGTTTTCTCTATATTTATTATTATTATAAAATAAACATTAGATTTTGGTGAAATCTTTTTTTATTTTTATTTTTTTATGAAGCTTGTCCTCGTTTACCAAAATACTCTCAAATTACCGTGTTTACCAAAATATCATCAAATAAAGAGTATTATTACTATTATAGGGTAAATACCAGACTTTGTTAAAACTCTCTTCTTTTTTCTTTTTTTTTTTTTTTTTAATGAAGCTTCAGTTTTGATGAAGCTCTTACCCCTAATTAAATTACATAACCACCCTCAGTCATGTTCTAAATTAAATGTCCGTGTTTACCAAAATACCATCAAATAAAGGGTATTATAGGTAATTTATAACACTCATGATCTCTCCGTATTCACCAAAACTCAAATTCTCTCAGATTTTTTGGGATTTTTTAATTTTGAATTCTTCCTTAGTTTTGGATTCTTAATCAAATTTTTTTAGATTCCTTGGAATTGAATCTCATTCCTTATAAAATGTAAGCTCTTCAATTCAATTTGTCTGCCTCTTCACCATTTTTTTAATTTGTTTTGTATTTATGCAATTCATTTTGTTTCTCCTTAGGAGGGTTTTTTGATCTACTAGATCTAGCAGGTGTAAGCTAGCTCTTTTTTTTTTTTTTTTCCTTTTTAATATGAAGTTTCAGTTTTAGTGGAACTCTTACCCCTACTTAAATTACATAATTACCCTCAGCTATGTTCTAAAGTAATTGTCCATTTTTACCCAAATTTCCTCAAATAAAGGGTATTATACGTAATTTATATAAAACACCCTTGATCTCGTCGTATTCACCAAAGTAGTTTTGAATTCTTAGCCAAATTTTCTCTGATTCTTTGGAATTGAATTCTTTACTAAATTCTCTCAGATTTTTTTTGAGATTTTTTAGATTAAATTTTCTACCAAATTCTGTCAAATTTTTTGGAATTCTTTAACTTTGGTAAGTTTTGAATTCCAAATTTTCTCAGATTCTTTTGGGATTAAATCTCATTCTTACTTGCAAAAAAAAAAAAAAAAAATCTCATTCTTCAAAAAGGTTATCTCTTTGCCTCTTCACCATTTTATTAATTTTTTTTATTTATCTAATTTATTTTGTTTCTTCCTTCATTAAGCCTATTGAGTCAACTTGATGTGGTGATTTAAGAGACATTTGATCTGTTGGATCCAACAAAGCCTAATTGACAAGAAAAGAAATTTTAAATGAATTTTTTTCTAAGAAAATATATTTTTTAAAACTTTTAAGTTGATTTGTACAAAATGGAACTTTTATCTAAAAATTAGAATTGGTTTATCCTTTTGATAAGTCCCAATATAAAATAAGATTTGAAAAAAAAAATCATCTTCTTACTTGAAAAACCTCTTACGAGATTTTCTTTAAAATATAAAAATTATTTCCAAATAACAAAATATTTTTTCTTAAAAATATAAAAAATTATTTTCGCATAAACAAATACTTTGAAAATATTATTTTTCAGAATTTTTTAAATATAATTTAAACCAGAAATTATAATTTCCAAATAGATATTGAGAGATTTTTTATAAGATTAAAAAACAAAAAAATCATCTTCTTATTTTTGAAAAACCTCAAACACAACCTAAATTAGAAGTTTACAAATAATATATGTTGGAAGTCGTCACATGATAAATTATTAATGGATTTAAATAGTATTTTATTGATTAAAATTCAATATTATTAAATTTTATCTTTTCTTTTAGGTCTATTGTGAAAATTACTGCAAAATAATTTCAATATAATAGAGAGAAGCTTTCCCCCTCCTAAAAGTATATAAAGAAAACAATGTAAGCCTTATTTAATTTTTTTATTTATATATTATTGTGAATATTTTGTACTTTTTAGTATGTAATTAAAATTTTATAATTTTTTTTGACCCATAAATTTTTTTTACACGCATCGTATGTACACCAACTGCTAGTAATAATATAGGTCAAGGGTATTTGCCAGCTCTTTTTTTTTTTTAATTTTTTACCAATATTTAAATTAAATGTTACTTAATCCCTCTATCATGCACGGGAAACTAAATGAAAATGGCGATATCATCGAAATAACATAGCCTAGGTAATAAACTCAAGACCCTTCAGACCTGTAAACAGTTAAAAAACAAGAATTTATAATATTCTTGTGCCTAAAAGAGATAAATTGAATCATTTTTAACCTTTATACATGTTTTGATCAGGAGTAAAACACGTACATTAATATATGAAATTTCATCCGCGTCACTATTTTCGTTTAAGGTAATAGTGAATTGAAGACTGAGTTTAGTGTTGATTATTAATATTAGTTTAATTCTTAATTTTTTTTTTTTTTTTTTTTACATATTTGGTTCTAATTCTTAAATTTCATCAAAATTTGATTGTTTTGAGTATATATATTTTAAACAAATTATTCGTATTTAAAAAAAATTGCCACAAAAAAATGTGACATCACAAGTTACAACTGGTGAAATTCGGTAATGCATGTGAAACGATAACTTATTTTTACCCCCCCCAAAAGGAATAACTTACTTAAAATAAGTTAATTTTTTCACTTCACTTGAACATGAATTTTTTATTTTTAATTTTTTATATTTTTTTAAATGTCCATGTCTAAAAGTTACCAGATATATAAAAAAAGAATTGTATTTTGATTAAAAGAATTCATATATGATAAAAAGGAAAAAGAAAAAAAGTTTTGACTCAAACAAAACCTCAACGAAAATAACTTAAAAAATAAATAAGAGTCTGTTTGTCGCGATATAAAATACTGAAAGATTTTAAAAATCTTTAAAATTTATTTACTTTTTATCTCACTACACAAATTACGAACTCACAAATTATTTCAAATTATCTCATTTTATCTCCCTTGTTTTACTCTAAATGCCCCTAAGTTATATCAAACACAACTTAATGATAAGAAGTAAACAAATTTTGAATGTTTAAGCATATTTATAAAATGTTGTAAATTTATAATACATAAGATGTGTTTGAAATTGTATAAAATCGTAAAAGTTAGTGTCTTATATTTTCTGTAATAAGTAGAGAATTTAAATTTTATAATTTCATAATTTATATTTATAGAAATTTATAAAATTTTATAATTTTTTATAACTCTAAACGTTACCATAATTCTTTTTATTTATTCGTTCCAAGCATGGGAGAGGGTCGTGCCGGTCTCGACAAGACCTGATTTTAATCTTACGTCTATATAAATTCGATTTGACTCGTCTTCGTATTTTTTTACGTTGAGTGTGAAAATTTAATTAATTTTTTTATTCGTGATTAAAAAATTCAAGTACTTACAAATATACAATAATTATTAATAAATTTTATTTATATTTAAAACTAATTAATTAATTTTTTTATCTTAAGTTCAATTTATAATTAATTTATTTTTAAATTTTATAAAAAATATTTTTTTTCACTTAAGCTTGATCAAACCCAATTTTCGCGAGAGCAAATAGAGTCGCAAATCCATTAGGGTCATAATCGAACTCACCCATTTTATATGCCTAAATTTAGTCCCATACAAGCATCAACACATAAAAATTCGTCACAATTTTGGAAAAAAAGAAAAATCGCAAATTACTATAACACCCCCAACAAGGTTTTGACCAGACCTCAATATCCATACCATACACATAACATGTATGTATGTGTACATACTATGAGTCTTATAAATAGAGAACCAGCTGCCAACCCCTTTTTGCATCTCCGAGGAACGCCCCCAAACCTCCTTCTTCTGCCTCCTCTTCAGCGCCAACCAATTTACAGAGTCAAAAACACATCACAGCGAGCTCTTTGTCTCTTTACCTCTCTCTGCAATGGAATTGAAAAGGAAAGATTGACAAAAAGGGGCTCTGTGAATGTTCTCTTTCTCCTCCTCCTCCAACAGTCTCTCATACAGCACTCCTCCAAACCGTATTAATTCCGGTAAGTGTTTAGTCATGCTCTCTCTCTTTCTCTCTCTCTCCCCCCCCCCCCCCCAACTGGAATCAGCAATGTCATTGACCACATTCCCACAACCCCAACCCCCCTTCAAAAATAAATAAATAAACAAACACCGCTTTGACACTCTGTTTCTCTGAATTGTAATGATTTTTACCATTTATGGGTCCTCCTTTGCTCTCGTGTCTTCCCATCCCCCCTCCCTCTGGGAATTTAATAATTTTAGACTGATATTGAGCTCCAGAGATCTCATTTTCTATCTATTTTCTTTCTTTTTTTTTTTTTTTTAAAGATAGTTCTGTGTAATGATGATTTGGTTTTGTATATTTCATTTGTTTTTGACATTTCTGAATTTTGGGTTAGCTTTATTGATAGTCATTTTCGGTGGGGTGAACTTAAAAAAGTGACTTTTTAAACTTGTGGATTAATTAAACTGGAGATAGGATCCAACTCTCGAAGATCTCAAAAGGACAGAGCCCTAATCATTTCACTCAATTCTTTAATCCTTCACCTTCTCCACTCTTTCCTCCTCTCTGTAAAGTCCCAACCTAAGCTTTCTAAATACATGGTATTCTTCAATCCCAACAAAAACATAAGAAAATAAAAAACAGAAAAAGAAATATTCTTCAAGCAAAAAGAACTACATATATTAATATATGTATATATATATATATACACATATTCTCTTGCTTTCTATTCACGATCTTTCCTCAGAGGCTGTCTCCATTTCCCCCCGCAACAGGGTTTTCTTTTTCTTTATTCCTCCCCCTTTGAATACTCTGTTTTACACTAATTTATGCCCCAGCTGACAACGCTTCCCCCCATATTCAATTAAAAACCATTTGGTTTCTCTTTCATGGAATTTTATTATTTAAATACAAGATCAAAATCTTCGACACTTGGCCGATAATTCCTCGTCTAATATAAACTGGGTTCACTCTTTCTCAGCTTCGGAAGCAGTTTTGATTTATGCTATCAGAAATGAGAACAGAGCGCCTGAAGATTTCCAAGGTACGCATAATTCATATTCATTTAGATACATACATACATATATGTATGTATGTATAGCTGGCAATATATGGATAGCTAAGCTGAGAATGATGAACTTGATTTTCCCGCAGTCTTCAACATGGACAAAAGCAGTGGTGACAAAATGGCTGAATATTTCGAGCGGCGGAGATGAATTTCATTCTGATTACCCAACGAGAGGTGAGAATCATGCTGGGTTTCGATTATCGTAAAAAGTATCGTTTTGAATTCGATGGTCCGGATTTGAGGAAGCTATATATATGTGTGTGTGTGTGTGTGTTGTTCTTTTGGAAGATCAGCTATGGCGATCGGACGAAGTGGTAGAAGAAAGAGTTGCTCCGACAAAGAAAGCTACGTCGTTCCGGAGGAGATTTCAGGTACTTACTCCATGGGTGGCGGTCGTATTATGCTTCCTACTCTTCTGGCAGTATTTTGTATATTCTTTTAGCATTTTTTTATAGTTTTTTCTTTTAATAAAAAAAAATTGAGTTACTTAAAAAACCCAGTAACCCACTGATAATTTTACCTTTTTTTTTTTTTTTTTTTTTTCTATTGGTGTTTTAATTTGATCAGAAGGATGGCTAATTGAGGCAAGCGATAGCATTGAACGGCCAAGATTCGAGGCCGTCGGATCACCCGCCGAGGCCGCCGATAAACTCAATCTCAGGTGAGGCAAGAACAATCTCATTAAATGATTTGAGTGCCTTCTACCTTCTTCATCTTTTTTTTTTTTAAGATTAATCAAAATTTTAATTAAGGATGCGTCTCGATTTGATGGGAATTTGTAGGATGTTCGTGGGAACATGGAATGTTGGAGGAAAGTCACCCCACGGAGGGTTGAACTTAAGGGATTGGCTAAGGACACCTGACCCAGCAGACATTTATGTTCTTGGGTATGTATTTCCTTGCAAATCTCGCCCTTTAAAGTTTGGATTTTGGGGATGACATATTACGGCAGTCTGATGATTTATACGGGATGTTTAATTAGTTAAAATTAATTAAAATTTATTAATTTTTATTATTTATTTATATTTTTAATTAAATTTTATTATATATTATTTTTATATCAATTTTTTATATTTTATAGTACTTTTTGACCAAACAAATATTCTCATAATCAAAATTATTGAGTTAAAATTCAATGATTCATATGTATATAAATATTTTTAAATTAAACTAGTATAAATACATCTAAATTATTAGATTTAAACCAATGTTATTTAATTAATATTAGGGAGTTGATATAGTATTACTATATTAGTCTCTCTTTTTTTTTTTTTTTTAAATTCACCCTTCTATTCTAGATAATTTACCTTTTTGCCCCTTCCTTCTCACCATCGATTGTGTTTGGATGAAAAACAAAAAAGGAAAATAAAAATTGGTAGATGAAAAACAAAAAAGGAAAATAAAAATTGGTATAAGATCGACACATATTGAAATTTGATTAATCAGAGGTAGTTAAAATTTTGATAAAATTAGGATTTTTTTTTTTAATTTTTTATAAAACTACCCTCGGTGACAGCCAGGGTAGTTTTGTAATTTAACGGAGATGGGGCATATTGTAATTTCGACGTTTGCAACGCTGCTACTGTGAATCAGGTTTCAGGAAATCGTACCCCTGAACGCCCGGAACGTACTGGGAGCGGAGGACAACAGCCCAGCTGCCAAGTGGCTCTCGCTCATTCGCAAAGCTTTGAACTGCAACAAAACGGACCCCGAAGTTACGCAGTATCACGAGAATGCCACCAACGCCGAGGCTTCCGAGTTTGACCATCTCAACTGCAGCGAGGATTTCCTGAGGTTTTTGGGTTCCAATACGGGTCCGGACCCCAGCGAAGAAGGGTCGCCCGATGCTAGCAGTCCCGGGCGAGATCAATATTGCTTGGCAGCCAGTAAACAGATGGTGGGCCTCTTCCTCTGCATTTGGGTTCGATCCGACCTCTATAGGCACATTAGCAACTTGAAGGTCTCGTGCGTTGGAAGAGGATTAATGGGTTATCTTGGAAATAAGGTATACAACCAACCCATCTCCCGAAAATAAGAGACTGACATAGAAATTATGTCAGTAACGTTAAGGTTGGGACTGCTGAATTAAATTAAAAAATCAAATGTATTTATGTTTTTTTAATAAAAAAATATTAAAAAAACATTTGAATCCTAAGCTGACGTTGATTTTTACGTTAGCATCCAATTAAAAAAATATGAATACATTTAAATCCCGAGCCAAGGTAGATTTCAACGTTAGTCAAAACGGATTGAATGAATTACTTATATCATTTTTATTGGGTTAATAGGGATCAGTATCAATCAGTATGACGTTGCACCAGAAAACATTCTGCTTTGTCTGCACCCACCTGGCATCTGGAGAGAAAGAAGGTGACGAAGTTCGAAGAAATTCAGATGTTACGGAAATATTGAAGAAAACAAAGTTCTCTGATCATTCCTTTAGAGCACTACGAAAGGCAGTTCCTCCAGAAAGCATTTTGGAGCATGAGTAAGTACTATGTTGTTCCTTTTCTTGTTTGGCAAGTTTCACGTTGCAGTAGTCAATTGTTTCTTGTTGCATTCTAACTGAACTTCAATTTTTTTTTTCCTCAAACTAGTTATGTTATTTGGCTTGGGGACCTGAATTATCGACTTGTACATGGTTGCGATGACACCCATGAGCTACTGAACAGGAAGGATTGGCAAGCACTCATCGAGAAAGATCAGGTGAGAGAGAGACTACTACAAATTAGTGTTCTTTGCTTTTGCTCTGGGGTTTTAACAACTTAAACTTTTAAAACTTGATGATGCAATACCTGTCCTACATTGGAAATGAGTCGAGAACTGAGGTAACTTATAAGCGTCTTTACCTCTTCTCTTGACACAACGTGTTTTAAAATCCTAATGGTACTGAATTTAGTGAAAACTTCAAAATTAAGCGTGCTCCAGTAGAAGTACCATCGGGATGGGTGACTCCTGAGAATTAACTGGTCAATCTCAAAGTAGACAATATCCACCAAAAAAGCCTATGGGGTGCATCAGCTAGTCAAGCCTAAAGTAAACAATATTTTTTAGAAAAACCTATGCCGTGTGGATCACTAAGATTATTACTGATTTAACACACTACCAGAATTTTGGTCATGAAAATTCTGAATTCAAATCTTATTATTGTGTTTCTCCCCTTACTTATTCTTGCATAATTTGTTCTATCTCTCTATTTTATATGTGCAAGACCATATTGCACTTAAGAGGAGAGTTAGCTTAACTTAATATATGAGTTAATCTAATTATCTGCTTGTTTAAATTAACGCTTTGTTTTGAATTTGAAAATTGTTAAAAAATATTAAAAATCTTTAAAAATTATTGACTTTTTATCTTATTATCGAATTACGAACCATAACTTTTATCAAATTTCATAACTTTTTGTCATTCTGAACGCCTTCAAAGTAGGTGATTATATTATAATATGTCAATGGTAATATAAAAAGGTTCTTTATTAAAATTTTTTGTTGCAAAAAAATTCCACAACGACGTGACAATAACAACTGTGTAATAAATAAGTTATTTTTTCTAAAATGATAGGTATTGGAAGCTGAAATTTTTTTTTTAGTAAGTAAGCTGAAGTTGTCATATCATGCTAATAAATTTTTCTGACAAAATTTTTAGCGTCTCTCAATTAGAGAACACTTAGTTCCTAAACTTCTCTGTTTGGCAAGTTGGCATTTAAACTCAAGTCGTGTTCTTATTTACCTAGGATAATGAATTTGGTTTGATTTGGCAGTTGAGAATGGAGCAGAAAGCTGGGCGTGTATTCGAGGGATGGGAAGAAGGGAGGATATGTTTTGCTCCAACATACAAATACAGGGCTAATTCTGATAACTATGTTGCCCAAATTACCTCCACGTCGAAAGAGAAGCGAAGAACTCCTGCCTGGTAAGGCCCCCCAAATACTTTTAATTCCTTTAATTCCTCCACTGAGATGCTGATGAATTCAAAGAAAAGTTGTAAAGTAGATAAGCACTAATTAAGAAGCCAATGGATGTGTACTGATTTCCAACTGAAACAATGACAGGTGCGACAGAATATTGTGGAGAGGTGAAGGACTAAAGCAGAAGTGGTATGTGAGGGGAGAATCCAAGTTCTCAGATCACAGACCAGTCTATTCCCTATTCTCAGTCCAATTAACAAGTTGATCCATCATCTAGCCTAAGTCCAAGCAGAAGAGCTGACAGAATATATATATATATACATATCTACACGTATATGTATAGAGAGAGAGAGAGCTGATAAGGGACTGAAAGAAGTGGTTGCTGCTAATCATCTCCTTGGCTCAGGATTCATAAGAATGCTGATCTTTTGAAGCTTTGATATGAAGAATATGTAATTAATTCTTCTTTTGCAGAAGAACTTTTCTTTTTTTCTTCCCTTGTGATTTTCTTTTTTTTTTTTGGGGTAAAGACAGGATACAGAGACTGAGCTGCCAGACATAAGACAGATTTTATAGAGGGATGTATAGTTCATAGTTGGTCATAGGTGGGGGATAGCAGCCATTGTAGTTGAGAGAGGTTGACTTTTGGGGGTCTTTTTGCCCAATTTTCAGCCTCTTGTCAATTTTGTTTTGTTGTGATTATACATATTTTGATTCCAAGAATGAGAATTTTGAATTGTTTTGGTCCACTTCTAAGTTGGAGGGTGGCTGTTTGATCTTGTGTTGCAGCTGCGGTTTGTCATTAAGTTTACAAAGGCTTCTATTTGCTATTAAAATAGGAGTGCTTTATCGGTACCTGGCATATATTGAACGTAACGAAATATATGTCGAATATTTTTTTTTGTGGCATGATCAATTATTTTATTTTTTTTAAATATATAATTAAGATATGCACATCTATGTATATACCTACTTTGCTAGTTTGAAATTGGGATGGTAATGGGACAAAAAAACCCGATTAGGTTTAAAATTACAAATATGTTTTTATTAATATTCACTTTATATTTTGGAAAAATTGAAATATTAGTAATCTATTGTTCTTTAAAGTGAATTAAGTTTTTACTTCTTTAAATTTCTTATTGTTTGGCATAGTTACTAGAATTTATTATTCTCCTATGAAATTGTGATTCTGGTCAGTCGACTCCAATCACGATTCATTTGCTATTCGTATTGTGAAATATGACGACTCCAACAAAAAAAATATAATCCGTAATGAAATGATAGAGAAAAAGAAAAAAAAAGAATGGACTAGTAATTTATTTACTAATTGTAATAGTGAATTGGTTTTATTTTTTCTTTTATCTCATTTTTCTTTAGTATTTGAAATTTTAGAATTTGAACTATTTAGTAAGATTATATAATGAATTATAGGAATTATTTATTATTTTACTTGTTTCCTTTAATCACTATTGAAATTATCTCAAAAAATATATATTTATATATTAATATGTATGAATAACTCATCCTTAGCACACCCCAACCTGAAATAGCGCTCTAAATAAACTTATATTCTCTCCTTATCACGTATCAAAGAAAATACCGAATCGAGTATCCATATATTATACTGTAACGAATTTGTTTTCATTGTAAGTGTTTAATACTCATGTTCCTTAGATGATGTTAAATGAAAAGCGACCATGATAAGCATCGTATTTGAAAGGAGGATGCTTCAGAAAATGATATTTAGTACTGCTGTTTCCACTTCTTGATTTATTGGAAAACCCGTTTTTAGGAAACCCAAAATCTAGGCTGTAGTCCTGTTTGGTCTTCATGTTGGAAACGGGGGATAATAAAATAAATAAATGAAAAGCAAAGGCAAGCTTTTCGAAACAAAAGTCTGTTACTTTTTTTCCTGATCGAAAAATACCTACACAGAGGGCCTATTTGCAGGCTTACAAAGCAACTGTCTCAAAGCAAGAAATGCCACCAGCCATAAACGTGGCTACTTCAGCTACAATTTTGCATTAGCTATAGACTTGGTTAACAATAGAAATGTTGGCAACAATTGACCCACTAACAAACTGACTCATTAATAAATAACTAAAATTTTGATAATTTTTGAAGCACTGCTCAACACTTCATACTTCTGTTTTTCCCGTCACAGTGCCCTTGTGGGTCGGAGAGAAACTCGCAGCCGCTACCCATAGATGTGCATTGGGTGAGTCCCCGCCCCCATTAACTGACGAGCAAACAGAACAAGCTAAGCAAATCATGGATCCAGGCAATAATGAAGACGAAATTTTCTGTCATGAGGTCACCACCACCAATGCATCTAACAAGAGCACTGTGACGGGAAGCCCCGAAAGGGGTAGTCGAGTTGGTTCGAATGGCGGGCTTAGCCGAGAAAGCTGTTAGATAGCCCTCCACAATTAGAGGAATGACTGCCTCAAGAGGAGTCAAACCCGGGACCTATTAGTCTCAGGCCCTTCAGCCCACCATTCGAACCAACTCGACTACTCCTTTCGGGGCTTCCCGTCACAGTGCCCTTGTTAGATGCATTGGTGGTGGTGACCTCATGACAGAAAATTTCGTCTTCATTATCGTCTGGATCCATGATTTGCTTAGCTTGTTCTGTTTGCTCGTCAGTTAATGGGGGCGGGGACTCATAATCCTTGCCTTTACCCCACACAACAAGATATAGGCCTGCAACTATGACAATTGCTCCAATTACCCTGTAAAAACTTACACCATTAGCTATTTATTTTCAAGTCCCTTCACAAAGCATAGTGCTTGAGCCTTGATCATTACCTTCCAAGGAACATTTGCCCAGCCAAAATAAATGAGCTCATGACTGCTACGATGACCATGTTCAGTGGGCTGAAGGTGGTCACAAAAACAGGACCTCTGTCTTTCATTATCACTCCTTGAATGTAATAGGCCAGGCCTGAGCAAACTATTCCCTGCATTAAGTACATTTGGAAGAATGAAAATGCTATTGGACTAGAAACATATACCAGGAAATGAAAGCAGAATGGTAAGACAATAGTAATGTTGTAATTACTAATTAAAATATACTTTCATGGATTTATCCATTTGAAATGATAATAAAAAACGGTGAAAGCAAAATTTTGGTTCTGATTTATTGCCCTTACACTGTATAGAGCTGCCAGGAATATAGTGTCCCAGTTTATAGACCAGACGCCAGCTTTTCCCCTCTCCATTACAAGTGCCAATACGGCTCCCTCAGCTGTTGCTAAGAAGCATATCCAGGCAGTAAGGGAGAGCTCGGCGGGATAAGTCTTTAGTGTGATTGCCTGTAGTAACAGCACAAAGAGTGGTGTTATAACCTCAAATATCAATTGAAATAGCAATGTCTGGAAGTTCATGCATTGACTTACTTGAAGATTCATGAAACATGCCCAGGCGAAGCATCCAACTGTAATCATTAGTGATCCTTTAATTGAATGTTGAAGATTTGCCCCTCCCTGTTTGAGTTGCTGATTGCTCCGTTTTGTCCAAACCAGGTCAATAATGGGGCCTTTTACTAGTGTCATGAGCATGGCTCCTGCAACAGCGGTTGCAGTCCCAACTATCTTAGCTTGGCTGCGAATGCTGTTGATTTTTAGCTTTTCGAGCCTAGTATGGAAATTTAGTAATTTCCAGGACATACAAAGGCCATGTCAGACGTGATTCAAGAAAATATCTGTTCGTGTTAATGCATATTGATTAATTACCTGAGTATGCAAGCCATTACAGAGCTTATGGCTGGAAGAGTGTTGCACATAGCAGCTGCAAATGTTGCTGTGGTGTATTTCATCCCCAAAAAATACAGGTTCTGGCCAACGACTGGCCTGCAAAGGGATAGAAATTATAGCTGGTTAGATGGTAAACAGCATGAGAGATTATGACCAAAAAAATAAACAGCATGGGAGATTATGACCAAAAAAAAAAAAAAAATCGCGTTCAACAAATCTGGGGAAATTACTCGAGTAAGCTCAGCAACATAATTTTGGCGAAGATTGAGAAAGTCATCTTTGGTCTTGTTTTCCTGTTCAAAGGCTCTGTCAGCTGTTTTGACGACAATTGTTGAATTTCACAGCAATGTTTGTATCAAAAAAATAAACATGCACAAACTAACACATATGTAGAGATACATAAATATAGAGAGAGAGAGAGAGAGAGAGAGAGAGAGAGAGAGTTACTTGTCCAGAAATACAGCAAAGGGGGTGAAGACAATGGTGGCAATGGCGTGGCGGTAAACAACAAACACATAACTGCTCATTCCTTTGTTCAATGCTGCCTTAGAAAGGATATCCATCCCCGATAGCCCACATTGCAAGAAAATTACAGCCAAGAAAGGCTTCATCCTGGTATACAGTTTACCTATAAACTGATTTGATACCAGGTTTCTCATTGCTTATGACTAGCACTACCTCTCTAACTTGCAAGGCTCTTAACGACTTGATGATGAAATGGAAACTGTAGCAGCGAACGGTCCAATTTATAGTAGTAATCGTTTATTTTACATTGAAACTGATGGAACCTACATGTCATTATTTACATGTCAATAAAACACGATTTACTAATATATGTATCACTTTACCAAGTAGTCCATTTTAACTACCCAATGTGACCAATCATCTTCTCTAATCAATAGTACTTTTTTATATTATATCATAAATCATCATTTTCGTAAGGTAGAATTTCTTGTAACAATGGAAATGACTATGATTTCAAACTAGTGGTTTTAAAGTATGGTATTGGAATAATCTTAACTAATCATATGACATGAATTAGATTAATTATTAGATAAAAGGTTATGGTACATAGCTAAAATACTCTACTAGAAGGAAGAAGTTAGAATGATAGGGTAAATGTGTGTAACTATCATTTGAATAGCTAAAATACTCTACTAGAAGGAAGAAGTTAGAATGATAGGGTAAATGTGTGTAACTATCATTTGAAAATAATAATTCGTTAAATATGTATTTGTTATATAATTGTCATTATCATATATCATTGTGATATCTAACTACAGTAGAATATCAATATTTTGTTTTTAAACAAAACGTCAGTTCAATGCGGTGATAAAACTATTGTAGGGTTAGGGGGCCATCCCACCCTAGTCTTGTAAAACGTCACTTATACATATGTAAATTTTTGACTTGAAAAAATTTATACTATAGTTTAACTCCCTTAAAATTTTAATGAATTGTTAACCTTGGTAAAGAAAACATCACTACTAATACATATAAATTTTTGGGTTAAAAAAATTAGACTATAGACCAACATCTCTAAAATTTATTTATTATTCTTTTAATTGTTATATATAATCTAAAATTTAAAAGTCCAATTGATTATACCATCTATATATATATATAATATTTTTTTATTTAATAAATATAATTTATAATATTGATTATAGTGTTCTGTTAACCATCTCAGACCCAATATTCTCATTTCGTTCTTGCTTCAAAGCCGTAGTAGTATTTTTTTGAAATATATATGTTGACTGAAAAGTCAAAAGTTGTGATGGTGTTAGTAGGCTATTGCTCCCATGCTTAAAAGATTTGAACAACCAGGTGAAAATAACTTCTCTAATTCTTTCAAATTGGCACTTTTTTTTATTTAGGGTGCATTTAGAGTGATAAAATTTAGTTAAATTTGATAAAAATTATAGTTTTTTAATATGTGTAAAGGTAAAAAATAAATAATTTCAAAAATTTTTAATATTTCTGGGTAAAACTCAAAATTCCAAACGAACCGTATTCAATTTCTATTCGAGGAAGTGATTGGCTCCATATATTTATTTTTGAGGTCCTTGAAGATATTATTAGTGATTTGCAAAATCTAACCAAAATTAAAAAACTGAAACCGGCATTTTGATTTTCAGTTCTTCAGTTGGATTGATTTATAGTTCTTTGTTCGGTCTTTATTACTTCTTACAATCAAATTGCATTTTAATTTAGCTAAAATCAACCAAAATTCACCGACTTTTATCAATTTTTTTTTGTACTTTTTTCTAATAAAATTTCACCGCATATCACTTTTACATCAAATTTTTATATTTTTATTTACTTTTTGATTAACTTTGACCAACTAAACACCCCAAAAGGTAAATATATCTAATAATAAATTTGTAAAAAATAAATTAAATATTAAATATTTATATAAATATAATTTTCGTTAGGGTAAATTATATCTACCTCCCCTTAACATTTGAGTAATTACACTTAGCAACCATGACATTTAAAAGTTACCATTACCTCCCTTATTTTAAAATGTTGTTAATATTAATCCCATTTCTAATAAAATTAACCGTTAAAACTTAACAAACGAAATGTTAGAATAACTAAAATTTTTGATATTTTTTCTATTTTATCTCTCATTCTCTCACATTTTTCTCAATTTTTTCTTACAAAAATTCTCAAAAATAAATAAAAAGATAAGTAAAAACAAAATAATTTTGAAAATTTTTGCAAGGAAAACTGACGAGATGTAAGAGAGGGAGGGGAAAAATAAAAAAAATACTTAAAATTTTAGTTAGTTTGAAATGTTATGTTAAATTTGAATGACTGATTTTATTAAAAAGAGTCAATGTTAATAACACTTCAAAATAAGGAAAGGAAGTATAACTTTTAAATGCTGTGTATATTAAATGTAATTATCTAAATATTAAGAAAAACTTGATGTAATTTACCCTTTTGTTTAATATAATAATAAATTTATTAAAAAATAAAAATATACTTAAAACTACGATTCGAATTAATTAATTTGATTCTATTCGTAACCGAACAGACGGTTCAATTATCAACTTTTTACTCATACAATTTAATTCTTTCTATTTATGAACCCCAATAATTCCAACAATTCAGATAGAAACAAAGAACGGAAAGGAACACCAAACAAACACGGATTCACGGCATATTATGAAAAGCGCAAATTTGTTGAATTTCTGAAAAAAAACAGAAACAGAAAGGTTGGGAGTCCGTTATTCTGTTGTTATCTGACAATGAAGTGTGGGCATTCACTTAACTCTGTCACATGACGCCGTGAGAAATCAATTAATTAATAATAATGCACCCATGGTCTGTCCTAAATTTGGTTTCATATCAAAAGATATAACATATATACCCAGTTATATATACCTATTTTGCGTGAAGAGAAAAGCAGAACAAAACAAAAATACAATAGGCTGCACAGGAATTTTCCCCTATTTGTTTGATCTTACTATTCAAAAAATTTTACAAATTAATATATATAAATATATATATATATACAATTCTTTTCATTAGTTTTTTTTTTTTTTACTATAAATTTCAAAATATATTAGAAAGATGCTTGATTGATTTTTGAATGTTTACCTCACTCTTCTTTTCTTTCTTTTTTTAAATGTCAGTGTATATTTCCTTCAATATATATATATATATATATACACAAATGCTTTTTCCAAAAGAAACTGTGTAGAAAATGAGCCTAGAAGGCGAGTTGCTGTTTTTAGGGTGGGAATTAAAGTTTTTTTTTGCTTTTTTCTTTTCTATATTAATTTTAAAATATATTAGGATGATGCTTAATTGACTTTTAAGTATTTCCTGCACTCTTCTTTGCCTTCGTTTTTTTTTTTTTTTATCTTGTTTGTTTTTTATACGTGAGTTTATATTTCCTTCATCATATATATATATATATATGTCTATATATAAATGATTTTTCAAAAAAAAAAAATCTTTGTAAAAAAGAAGCATGTCCATCATCAGTTATAAATGAATCTGTTTATAAATTTTATCGAGCTGAATTTATTTTTATTTGATCATGACTTGTTTATTTATTGAACTCAAAAAATATGTTAAAACTTATTTATTTGTTTTATTAAATAAATAAAAACGGATCCGTTAAAGAATAATTTATTAAATACTTAAAAAGAATTAAAAATCCAACATAACAAATAAAAAAATTGCTACAAGTTTGTGATTCCTTAAACGCCCACTCTATTTCTGCCTCATACAAAGGGAAGGTAAAATACTTTCTATTTATTTATTTATAAATAGTTTTAATTTACTCCCTCTGTTAAAATTTATCCCCAAATGGTATGCGTGCATGCATGCCCAGCTGGCTTTCAGTTTATAGCGAGGGAAACATTCAAATTCAATTAAGCATCTTCCTAATACATTTTGAAATTTATACAAGAAAAGAAAGATGCTTTAATTCCCCACCCTAAAAACAGTAATTTCCCTTCTAGGCTCTTTTTCCACAAAGTTTCTTTTGGAAGAGGCATTTATACATACATATATATATATATATATGTATATATATTTGTACGGTAAAAGAAATATACGCTCACATTTAAAAAAAAAAGGAAAAAGAAAAAAGAAAAGTAAAAAAAAGGGAAAAAGAAAAGGAAAGAAAAAAAAAAGAGAGAAAGAGAAACACTCAAAGCCAATTAAGCATCCTCCCAATATATTTTGAAATTATATTAAAAAAAAAGCACATGAAAAGAATTGTAAAAATATATATACATATATATATATATATATATTCGTTGCGAAAGAGTTTAATTGGTAAAAATTTTTGAATAGTAAGATCAAACAAATGGGCATATTCATGTGCAACCCATTTTATTTTTGTTTTGTTTTGCCTTTTCTTTTGCTTTTCTCTTTACGCAAAATAGGCATTACATATATCCATAATTGGGTGGATATATATATATACATATATATGTGTGTGTATTCATTATTATCAATTTATGCAAAACCAAATTTAGGATGACCTCTTGTGAATGATAACAACAGAATAATAGACTGCCTAACTTTTCGTTTCTTTCAGAAATTTAACAAATTCGTCCTTTTCATAATATCCCGTGAGTAATTATTTAGCATTCCGCTCCGCTCTTTGTTTCTATCTGACTTGTCCAAATTATTCGGGTTCATAAATAGAAAGAATTAATTGTCCGGATAAAAAGTTGAGAATTGAACCAAATTAATTGAAATAGTATAGCTCAGTTACGAATAAAATCAAATTAATAGAAATCATATTTACATCTATTTTTTTATTTTTTAATAAATTTATTATTATATTAATCAAAATCATACTTATATAGATAAATATTTAATTTTTAATTTATATTTTTTGGTCCATCTTTATTATGTCACACCCCTAACTTAAGTGTCCGGGACAGACAGTATGGAAATGTGAAAAACTAAATAAAATAAATAAAATCTAATCCAGATTCAATTCACAATAAATTATAATCATTGACATTTTTTAAAATCATTACTTATTCCCATATAAATTAATATTTGAATACACCATCATCAATTTAAATAATAACATAATTTAGTTTAACACCATTCCCAATGACTGCATCCAAGATCTATACGATTAGAACAAATACTATAATTATGTCTATATTTTCCAAAATCATAATATCGTTAATATAAGTATCGAACCTACACTTTGGGTCGCGCAATTCATACTGTTAATAATTTAACTCTAAATTTAAAAGAACCAATACAATTGTTATCATCCATAGTTAAGACTGGACATAGGCTATTCAAGCCTAAACTGCCATCGTAATTTCTAACACTATGACGTTCACGATGTCGAACACTACCCCGATCCGTTGATATTTTTTCCCAAAACACACTTTCTCTCTCTACTCTCTTTTCTCTTTCTCTCCTCTCGTTTCTGAAAGCCCCCTCCCCTACCCCGCGCAAAGAAGAAGAAAGAATAAGAAAAAGAACATAAAGAAAGGAAAAAAAAAAAAGAATGGCTGGGCCCTTGGCCTTATCCAACCCAGTACCACTTTAAGCCAAACTCAGTCCAAGAAAAAAAAAATAAACTCAACTAAATAAACCCAATCTCGGTCTAATTATTTTATTGATCCAAAAGAATATATAAATGGTCAAAAATAAATACTAGGTATTACATATTATTTTTTAAAATCAAATTGTATTTCGATTTAATTTAGTTTTTCATTTAAAATCAAATTGTATTTTGATGTAGAGAGAGATATTTAAGATGTTTAAATCATGTAAGTTCAACGTAAATCTAGAAATACAACAGTAAGAAAAAAATGAGTAGATCCATAAAGAAAAGACAAAAAAGACAAAAAGTAAATTTAAAGTTACATGAATTGAAATTATTAAAAAAATATTTAATTCCATATGATGACAAAAATGTATGGATATAATATGACTCAAGCCTAACTAGTTTGAGATTAATACTTGTGTCGAGTTAAGGGGGAATAATTAACAAATCAATACATTTGAGCAACCAAATGTTTGGTAATAGGCTTTTAAGATAATTGAGTTTTACTACATTAGTGGAATCCCCACCAATTTAAATTGGGTAAATTATACCTAAATTCTCTGAATATTAGGCTAATTACAAGAACCTCCTTCAACTATTTGAACCTTACACTTACGTTCCTTGTTCCCTAATGTTTGTCACACTTAGACCCCCTTCGTTAGTTTGTTTTCTAATGCCATTAGGATACTACAGTAAAATGACATAAATGCCCCTAGTAAGTTCAAATGGTTAAGGAAAATTTCTGTAATTAACTTAATATTTAGGGGAGGTTTCAATAATTAGCCTAATTATATTATTTTACCGAAATAATTTAGTAAAATATATTTCATATTAATTTAGTTATATTATATATTATAAATAATTTAAAAATATATTTTATATTAATTTAGTTAATTCATTTTAATTAATTTTAACATAATTAACTCAATTAAATTATTAATTAATAAATTAAAAATATATTATTTTATTATTAATTAACTTAAAAATATATTATTTAATTATTAGTAATTTAATTAATTTCATAATTTAATAGAATATAGTTAATTAATTAATTAATAATTAATAAAATATATTAATTAATAATTAATTATTTAATTAAGTTTAATTAATGATAAAATTAATTAAAATAAATTAACTAAATTAATATAAAATATATTTAATTTAATTATTTATAATATTTAATATAATTAAATTAATATGAAATATATTTTATTAAGTTATTTGGCTAAAATAATATGATTAGGCTAATTATAGAAACTTCCTTAGATATTAAACTAATTATAAGAGTCTTTCTCAACCATTTGAACTTACTAAAAGTATTTATGTCATTTTGCTATAGCACCCTAACAGCGTCAGAGAACAAACTAACGGATGAGTTCTAAGTGTAACAAACTTTAGGGAATAAGAGAACTAAGTGTAAGTCACAAAATTTAACTTGTATTTATCTATCTGCCATCCCCATTTATTTATATTTATCTATTTCTTTAAAAAACACACTACTAGAGAAGGTGGCTTTGGCGGATGCTAAACTTGAGCGACTGCTTTTGACATATTAACAACTGCTTTTGATAGTTGCCGAGCTTCGATCGCTATTAATCTACAGCATGAGCATTCGCGACAACCAAACTCGGACGACCGTTTTTGGCAGTCACAAAAGTTCTATTAACGAAGGCGGCCACTAAAAGTCCACCTAATAATCTGGTCAGCGCCCTCTTTTTTCCTTCCATTCTCTCTCTTTTTCTTCCCTCTCCCGTCCTCTATTCTCCCGCCCTGCAGTCCCATCTCTTGCTAGTCGCCAAACGCCGACGTCGCCCTTGCAGGTACTCTTCCTTCTCCCTATCCAACTCTCTCTCTCTATATATATAACATGCACTAATTCTTTTTTTTTTTATTTTGTAGATTGTTTGTTGAGTTTGCCGGATTGAGTTGGTATTCTCTTTCCCTTGATCTTCTCTTCCTCAGGTATATTACCCATTTTTTATGTACTTTTTTAATTAAATTTAATTTATTTTTGAACTTAGAGAATGTAATGTTTGCTAGCTATTGGAATCTATTTTTTAGATGCTATTGTAATTTTTTTTATATATACTCTTTTTTTTATTGTTATGTATTTTTTTATTATTGAATATGTTGTAAATGCAAATTATTGTTCTCGATTTTTTGTGGAAACTACGATGTTTTTTTTTTTTGTAGCATTTTGTATACTATTTGTATATTTTTATTTATAAATATGTTATTATTATTGGGTTTTTATTGTTGAATAAAAAGATATAAACATCGCGGATGAACTTTTTTTTTTTTTGTAATAATACTGGACCCTTTTTTTTTTTAATGTTGAATTTGTTGTTGGGTTTTTGGGTAATGTTGAATGGTTGAGTATGTTGTTATTGTTGTTGGATTTTTAATGTTAAAAATTACTATGTTCGTTAGGGGACTTACTTAGACCGTCAATCCTAAAATTGTAAAGTGATTGGAAGTTAATTAATAATTAATTAATTTAATTACACAATGAAATTATTAAATTTTAAGAAATAATATAATTAAATTAGTTAAATTATCATGTATTCAATTATTTTTAAAAACTAATATAAATTATATTTAATATATTTTACATTTATTGACTTAAATAAATTTTAATAAATAATATAATTTAATAATCTAATTTAATTGAACTAATTTAATATCATTAATCAAATTAATAATGAATTAAGTAAACCAAACCAAGCCTTTTACCCACTGGTAGGGTCGGCTATATGGATTTAACGACGCCAATCAAATCTGTTTGGGGTCTTGTCCTTTGTTAGATCCATATAGGTAAGGTCATGTTTAATATTTTCTTTCTAACTTCTCTTGGGTCTCCCTCTCTCTCCATACTCCTGGCAATCTCCATACTTTCACACTTTTTAACAGGTGCCTCCGTTGAACGCCTTCTAATATGGTCGAATTATCTTAATTGATTTTCTCTCATTTTATCTTTAATTGGTGCTATTCCTACTTTATCCCTAATCTCCTTATTCCTAATCATATCCCTCCTTATGATCCCACACATCCATATTAACATTCTCATCCCCGCAACTGCCATCTTCTGAACATGATTATGCTTTACTGTCCAATACTTTGATCCATATAACAATATTGGCCTTACCGCCACCTTATAATACCTTCCTTTCACCTTAAGGGGGACTTTTCGATCACACAAGACCCCCGAAGCACTCCTCCATTTAGTCTACTCGGCTTGAATCCTGTGACTTACATCAGTATCAATCCCCCATTCTTGTTGCACCATAGAACCAAGATAGCTAAAGTTTTCTTTCTCTACAATCTTTTGTGTGCCCAAACTTACTTTTATGCTACTAGTTGTCCTACTTTGACTAAACTTGTATTCCATATGTTCCATTTTGCATCAACTTAGCCTAAACCATTTTGTCTCTAACGTTTTCCTCCATAATTCTAGCTTAGCATTCACTTCTTCTCTCATCTCATCTACTAAAACAATGTCATCTGCAAATATCATACACCATAGCACCTCCTCCTAAATATGTCTTGTAATCTCATCCATAACTAGGGTAAACAAGTATGGCTTAATGCTGAGTCTTAGTGTAGACCAATCATGAAATGTCTTTAGTCTCTCTGCCAGTCATTCGTTTCGATGTCACGATTCTATCATACGTGTTCTTTATCATCTCAATATGTGTGACACTAATAATGAATTAAGTAAATGAATTAAATTAATATGAAATATACAATTAATTTAATTAATATAAAATATAATTTTTTATAAAATATGCAATTCTTTTTAATATTAAATATAACATTAATCAAATTAATAGTAAATACAATTCATTCAATTGTTTTTAATAAATTTGAGTAATTAAATTAGATTCAATATATTTTTATATATTCAATTAAACTACTTCTAATAACTAATATGATGAAATAAATTAATTTAATATAGTTTAATTAAATTAATATTTAATGAAATTACAGTAAATAAAATGAAATTAAAGTAAATTAAATTTATGTTGAAGTTATTTTATTAAATTTGATCAATTTTTTAGAAAATTATTAAATTTTTATTTTTATTTAAAAAAAAGATTAATTGCGGTAGAAGTAAGACAACGAGTGAACATTATTGTATGCTTTTTTCATTTTCTCCTAATAAATTATTCCTAGATTTGTTGATTTGTTTATTTTCTGGCCAATTTGTTATTAATTTATTTGTATTATATATTTTTATTGCTATAGATTTTTATTTTTAGTTAATTTATTTAATTATTACTTTTTAATTTTTTTCCAATTTAGTATTATGAAATTCAAAATTCAAATGATAATAATACACAAACTTCTAATGAGAATAATAATAATAACAATAATAATAATATTCAAAATTCAAATATTAATAATACAAAACCCCTAATGAAATAATAATAATAAGAATAGTAATAATAATATTAAATTATAATAATAGTAGTAATAATAATATTAAATAATAATAATAGTGTAATTATTGAGCATGTTAAACTAATAATAATACACAAACCCCTAATCAGAATAGTAACAATAATAATATTATACAATACTTTAAAATATTATTATAATCATAATCAGAATAATAATATTATTATTATTATTAAATTAGTTAAATTAATAATAATAACAATTACAATAATAACAATAATAACGAAAAATTGTATTTAAGTCATACTTTGTAATCTTTTAAGTCTATTAGTCATACTAAAAAAAAAAGTATTACTTTTAAGTCACATTAATGTAGAAAGTTTTGTGTTTAAGTCACACTTTTGAGTAGGTCCCACGAGTTTGTTTTAAATATAATTTATAATATGACTTAAATGTTCTTTGTTTCTAAAATTAACTGAGATGAAGTTGCTGGAAATTATGGTAACCAGGAATCACGTTTTTTTCCGTTTTTGTTTCATTTCTTAGAAATGGTGTGAAGATATATGATAAATATTTAATTTGAACAAGCATATAGTGAGATAAAAGTTTGTTAAAGGAGTATATACGAATAAATACATACGGATTACGCGAGTTTGTGCTGTGAGATTAACGTCGATCGAAGGAATACATACGAATCTGGATTACGCATTTAACCACATGTCTGCGGTACTGTTTTGTTTAGGATGCATGCTCGTTAAAAAATAGTACCGCATGACTCTATCATGCAACTATCACATTTAAACACAAAAATAGTTCACATATCAAACGAATGACCGACAATACTGCATGTACGACAGTACCACATGTCTGCGGTACTATTTTATTCTGCGGTACTGTTTTATTATGTGGTACTGTTTTTATGCGGTACTGTTTTTTATACGGTACTATTTTTTTACGTGGTACTATTTTTTATGCGGTACTGTTTTTTAATGTGGTACTATTTTTTATGTGGTATTGTTTTACTATGTGGTACTGTTTTATTATGTGGTACTATTTTTTATGCGATACTGTTTTATTATGTTGTACTGTTTTACTATGTGGTACTGTTTTATTATGCGGTACTATTTTTTATACGGTAACGACACTGTTTCAAAATAAAAAAAATAAAGATACTTAGGAAAATTGATGATCGATTTAAGTTTTTCCCAAACAGTTTTGATTTTGTTTCCAAAAATCGATTTTGCTTACTTTGTAAAAAAGATGGAAAGTCGCGGAATTAGGTGTTTCCCAAACAGTTTTTATTTTATTTCCAAAAATCAGTTTTGCTTGCTTTGTAAAAAAGATGGAAAGTCGCGGAATTAGGTTTTTCCCAAACAGTTTTGATTTTGTTTCCAAAAATTGGTTTTGCTTGCTTTGTAAAGAAGATGGAAAGTCGCGGAAGTTATGAGTGAAGTGTGCACTATTTTCAGATAAAACTGACAGTTTTGAAATATAGTAAAAAATGTGTGATACCCTTTTTTATCTTTTTGTTGCAAGTGTGACTTATTCACAAATAAGTTTTTTGAGTATGACTTAAATCCTTATAAGTTCATAAATAGTGACTGGCCTCCAAAAACCCCAATTAAAAATCTACCCTGATGCCGTGTAAATAAGCCCAACAATATATATGAACATAGGTCTAGTTAAAAATCCACTCTGATACCATGTAAATAAATCCAATAATACATAGGCCCTGTTTGGCATGTAATAATTTGATGAAAATCTCCAAAAATTTCTATAAATCTCTGTTAACTTTATATCACATCAACTTTTTTCTCTCACTGCACGCATTACGAACTCTTTCCAAACCACAATTTATCTCATTTTTTCTTACTCCAAACAACCCCATAACAGAAATGATTTCAATCTTAAAACCTAGATATTAACGTGAGAAAAGTCCACCTCTAATATAGAACAATTAACTTTTTTCATGAACCGTTGTAGAATAACTTCTGACATAGGATGAACCTGATCAACCTAAGTGCTGTCCATTTTTTCTAGGCTTCCTTGGCTGTCGTGGGCTTGGTCTTGGCCATGCCTTTTTTAGGTCTTTGTGTCGGGCTTGGGCCGACTGTTAGCCCAACCAAACTTGCTCAAGTTGCAGCCCTTTCCTGAGAAGGGGTTGGCTGCCTTGGATAATATGGTAACAACGTGTTTGGGCTTTGACAGAAGGAAAATGCTACTGGACCAGAAACATGCACCCGGTAATAAATTTTTGTTTATTCATTGTGATTGGGCTGACCCAGGTGGATCCCTTCACCTCCAACAAACGAAAAATGGTCGAGCAGCTTGAGCTCAATTTTTTGAAGTCCCCTTCGTGGAGTGAAAGTCCTCCATATGGGTGTTACAACTCTGGAAGCTACGTTTGTTTCCCCCCATGGGATTAAAGGAAAGTTTTGCCTTTTGGAATTAGGGACGGAATTAAGAAGGCCAGGGGAAGGTTATGACTGTTCGTGATTAGTAGATTTAATATAGATACCTTGTATTTTTTTTTAGTTAAAAAAAAACTTAAATATAAACGTTCGACCCCTCCTCTTTCGAGAATTTACTAGAGTTATTCTTTTTTTGGGAGAAAATTTATAGTTATTGTTAATTTTATTGGCATTTTGGTCCCTTGTATGTTATTTTTGGTTCCTTCCTGTTTCAGATATGGGGAGCATGATTTTGTAAATGAGATTATGTATACTATATTTCTATCACAACTCCGATTGCAACTTATTATTAAGGGTATTAGTGAAACTTAGAACTAATAAAGTTCAAATTTTTTTAATGCATTTTTTTCTATAATACCCTGCAATCATTCATTATTTTACTTTAAATTTTATATCCAGTAACTTCAAGAAACAACCTCTACATAATTTCACATTTTAAATTTTAATCGCCATACTATTTTTTTTGTATCTTCATAAATATGCTAAATATAGTAAGAACCATGCACATGGAAGGTGCACCTCACTAGACATTGAAAAATTCCATGGCAATGAATTAGTGGTTTTAAGCACCATATTAAAAAGTAAATGTTAATCATGGAATCTATAAATTAAATAATAAAGAATTGTCAAATTAAATTGTAAATTGAGCAATCACATCCATGGTTTCACTAGTAATTCTATCATATTCATTCGTAAAGACAAAATTTGACATGCAGACCTATATTATAGTTTTTTAATGCAAAAACTATTGTTGTTGCTCATTATTTTAAAAATTATTTTTTTCCAACCATTTATATTTATGCTACGTGTCAATCTAAATGGCTAAAATCATTTTAATACATTACCCAAAGAATAATGACATTCTACCAGAATATGGTGACTAATTCTAAACTAATCACTTTAAAATTTTAACCGTATATAAGTTTCTTATTATAGAAATGAAATTAACGCATCATTTTAATAAATTCTAATAGCGTATCATTTTCTTCACCTTTAACTACTTATAGTTTGGTAGCACAGCCATTTCATGTCGGCATATTTGTTTCAAGAGATTAAGATCAGAGGAACCAGCACTCCTTGTTCTTAACTATATGAATCAATTAGGCTCGATTTCTCTGATTCAGCCATTATGAATGGTTTTCATGCGGCATTATTTGTCAAAAGTTACGGAATTGATTACCTTCTTTCTTTATCATTATTGACTAAATTTAATCTCAAAGACCTTCACAATCAAATACTTTTGGATGAAAATGGTATTCTATTGTGGGATGATCCAAATATTCCTGAATGTCCAAATAGGAAGCCCGTGCTTTGAAAGCTATTTCCCCAACAGTGTAATTGATGCTTTGTCTCGCAAAGGAAAATGCTGCAGAGGAGAAATTATGCCAATTTCATCCAAAACAGTTCAAACAAGAGAACAACTTTGTGTATTGATTCATTTCTTGAAAGGAACTAACATTCAAACGCAAACTGAGCAGCAGCAAAATAATGATAGTAAGACCGGTACAAGCAATAGCGATTCCACCATGACAGGATCAATTCCCCCCCCCCCAACCAAAATGGTTTAACTTGAAGACGTACCCTTGCGTGTTTTGACAAAATTAAGTCTGCTTAAGAACCACAGCAAGCCGATTTTTGTGCAGCTCCTGCCGCCTGGTCTGGTTGGTTAATCCTGATGGTTTGAGGCTGCAACCAGTGGACACTTCAGTATTAACTATGAACCCATTACCAGAGAAATAAATCAAGTATTGCTAATTGCGCATGACAGACTGACTTTTCCATTTTTTTCCTTGCTTGGGTTTTGGTCTCTTTTGCCTTTTTTCTACTTTGGTTTTGGTGGGGGAGATTTTTCTTCTCCCAACAATAAATAATACAAATACTGAAAAGAACCGAGAACCAAATCAACCCTTTTTTTTGGGGGGGGGGGGGGGGGGTCGGGTGGGGTGGGGGGGATTTGTTGGTGGATTTTTCTATTGCCAACAATAAAGAATAGAGGCACACAAAATACCCAAAATAACCAAAAACCAAACCAATCTGATTACTTTAGGTCAGGTTGGTTCAGTTCTAATAGGAGATCAATTTGGTTCTGGGTCTAAAAATAGTCAACACAATCACTTTGGTTTAGTTCTGGGTTTAATATATTTTTTGGAGCCTGAACCAATCAAAATTAGATTAGTTCAGTTCTATAACACAACCGGTTCAGTTCCGAGTCCAAAAAATTGGACACGATAACAATTCTAGGTCTACTGTGAATGCACACCCCTAGTAAAGAGTAGCAAAAAGGGAAAGAATAGGCATTTGCCAAATTCAGAGACTGATTTGCAAATGCAAATTCACGAAGCCTCAGGAAGGACAAATATACAGAGCTTTGAAGAATTCATACCTCAGCCTTGGAGTCTGTCTCTGCTAGTCTTTGTTTTATATCCCTTGCTATTGAAAAGAAGACCTCCTCCACATTCATATTAGTTTTTGCACTCTGCACCAGGTAAATGCACTTAGCATCACAACAAGTACACCACCCAGGTAATTCTAACATTAGCAGCGAACTTACAGTCTCAAAGAATTTGATGCCATATTCATTAGCAAGTGCTTGGCCCTTTGAGGTAGGAACAGCCTGTAGAAAGATTCCTGTCTGGTCAATATTGAAAATTGCAAAGTAATATGCACTCATGCACATAAAGAAAGGGATGCTGAGAGAGAGGGAGGGAGAGAGAGAGGACACACCCTTTTGCTTTCATCCATGTCAGCTTTGTTACCGACCAGTATCTTGTTAACATTGTCAGAAGCATGCTGTTCAATGTTACGAATCCAATTCCTAATATCTAAACACAGGAATGAATCAGTTTGATAAAATTGAGAAAAAGAAAACAATGACAATATCTCGTATCAACCAAGAGAAAACATCCCTAATAAACCTGGTGTTAAATCATCAAAAATAAATACCATGGACAAAAAGATTGACCTTCAAGGACAAAAAATTAGGCATGAAATGGATATCCTCCTTTGGTTTAATGAAGGCAAAGCAATTTTAAAGAACACCAAAAACAAAAATATAATCCAAACCCTGAATTAAAAGAGTGGAGAAAGCAATTACTATTGAAAGAAGACTCATCAGTTACATCATACACCAGCAAAATACCCATGGCTCCCCTGTAGTAAGCTGCAGAAGACAGAGAACTACTTCAGAAAATACCTTCGCGGTGAAAAAATGAGAGATGTTGCTCAATCAATTAATCCAAATATACTTGCTACAAATAATAATAATAGTGGTGGGCAAACTTCTAAAGCATCTAAAAATATGTTAAAGTGCACGAGGAATACAGCACCTAAATCATCAATCTCGAGATCAAGGAAGTAGTCTCCCTGCATGTTGAGCCTAACCATTGGAATAGGGAGCAGGTGCCAATGTGCTTGTCATGTTCTGACCATCGGAATACATATCTACAGATACGTGGATATATAGCCCATATATGAACTTTCTTTGCAAGTATCTCTAAATTCTTTATGTACAATTTTTCAAGACAACAATTGGAAGTATATGAAAACAAATGATTTGAAATGTTTGTACAAGCATATCAATTTGGCCAGGTTTGAATTGTTTGATTAGCAAATTAAATCCTTTGATTTATTTTCTTGTGTGAATGTAATCTTTGTGCCTTTTATGTATTTTCTTCACTTTCCCTTTTTCTTTTCTTTTCTTCCCTCCACAATGCTTTGCTTCGTAGTTTTATTTATCTATTTACATGTTCACAACTTCAACGGAACTAAAACTTTATTACAATTATATATATTTATTTTGGTGGGTGGGTGGGGGGAAATACGTTAAATATAACATCAGCTGCTTGTTGAAGCTTCAAGTGGCAACACCATTCATAAAAGTGTGTAGTTTGTCAGCTAAACCAGCTTTTGGAAAAGCAATTTCTTCCAAAACCCATCCAATAGTTTAAGGCACATCCTTCCAAAGAGAGAGGCGCCAAGGTGAGAGCCAGCAATGCTAACCTAATCCCTTTAGTTTAAAGCCTAATACCAATTTGACCTATAGATTTCTTCGTCCAAAAACCTAATTCAGTTATTCAGTCTCTTGATGTTACGAGCCCAGAGGAAGATGAACACCAGGTTACCAAGTGTCGAAAGAACCGCCCCATCTATCCCTCTTCAAACAATGGTCTTTTTAGTTTTCTTATTAACCACTTTCTAGCTTCAGTTTTCATAGGTTTTTACTTCTAAGTTTCTCAATTTAAACTTCATTATGAACATGGGGATGCCATGGTGAAGGGCCACAGCGGCGGACATAACAGTAAGGTCGGTGCTAATGTCTTTGCTGTGCTCAACATCCCCCCTCCCCCATCCCATTTCTCAAAAAATAAAAAAGAAGTTCCAAAAACAAACATGTGAAGAAACAAATTCTGAAAATCAACTCAATCCAGACATTCAAATAAGAAGAAAGAAAGAAATCGAAGGGAAATGAAAAAATTAGATTTGTGTATTTTGGCCAAGATTATTTTCAAAATTACTACTCAAGTTAATCCAACAATTTTCTTCTTTGGTCTAGCCACATTTTGAGGTTTGTGTTTAATACATATTTCATTCTGTACATAACCCCCCCCCCCAAAAAAAAGGAGGTTGCCAGAGCAATATTTTAGTATTGACAAGATGACCGAGAAAATAATTTGACTCCTTCACTGTGTTGATATACCTCCATAAGCATATAATTCATTTGATCACACATACCAGGAAAAAAAATAGAGGGGACAAACATAAGATGATATTCCAGTCAAGATTCACAATTCACGAGGAGATTGGAGACCAAATAGACACATCGACTCCTTAACTGTGTTATCATAACATCTGCATTTCACTGCTTGCACTTTGTGTCACCAATGATCCTTGTGGTGCTTGGTAAAAACAGAGGTTTTCTTTAATTCAAGTTTGTGACCCTATTAGAAAACATGTTTCAATAAAATGAAACACCCTTCACAAGTTCCTAATATTGTTTTTAACATGGAAAAACCCCATACTGACCAGTTGTAATTGTTCGGAATCGTTCCTGACCAGCAGTATCCCAGATTTGCAGCTTAATCCGTTTGCCATCAAGGTCAATGGTTCTTATCTTGAAATCAATGCTGCATAAGAAGGCCTGAACATGTGAGATCACAGGCAGTCCACAGGATAAAACAAAGCAGGGCCCTATAGTGACATTTAGATAATAGAAATACCCACCCTATAGTAGTAATAAAACTGGTGTTGAAGGAACCATCTGAGAAACGCAAAAGGAGGCAACTTTTACCCACACCTGCCAGAGTTAGTGATGGAAATGGAATATATAAGTCAAAATCAAGAAATTATCAAAAATATCTTTCAATGGTATCACACAGGATGAACTAAGTGATTTCAGATATCAAGAGAATGCCTCACAGAGGCTTCTAAACCTTTACCAGCTAGTACAGTATATTTTCACATTTGCACTCCCCAAATTCCTGTTTCACAAAATCTAAAAGGCCCACAAAAATGGAATACAAAGCAACATGATGAGCAGAAAGATAATGGGAACTATTCATTGAAGCAATGGGAAACTGCAAACCTTAACCTTTTCAATTGAAGGCTGCAAAATTCAACCACCTGTCTGCTTGTTGGACTCAGAATCAAGCAAATTAGGTTAACAGAACTAGGCTATCATTAGGTTAACAACAGCATGGACACAGGTGATCTTCAGAGGCTAATCAGCGAAACCTCGAAACCTCACCATGCTCTACACAATCTGCTATTCTAATAAAGAGAAAGGGAAATGTAGATCAAAAACGAAGACACCTAAAGCATGTAACCTGCCACATTATTTAGTCTATGATGGACCCAAATATTGCAAACATTACATATAAGAATACAAACTGTGTGCGTTTATACAAGTCATGTTCATGATAACATCTAATTTTTTTAACAATGTTAGAAAGCAATTATCCAAACGTATAAGAAAAATTAATATATACGACTTTTCTACCAATCCAACATCGAACAAAATACAATTAACCCAAAAAAATTACACAATTACACTTTTAAGCACAAGAATATGAATTTCAGCATCAATCACTATTACAAGTTTAAATCTGCGGAATTGATTACGTAAGTATCCCATGTCACATGCCATTTGCTCAAACTGGTAAGGTAGGATACATGCTTGACATATTAGTTGGAAAATTATTCTACAAACATATCTAGCAATTTAATGCTATCTCTCGTTATGTGCAAAGTCAATGCTGCCCAAGCATGTCCATAATAAAACAGTAACCAAAAATTATCAGCATCAGAATGTTGAGTCCAAAGAAGCTTGGGAAAAATGAAATAGCAGAGAAAGGGGAAATTTTTGAAGCATCGCATTCAAATTGAAACATTAAAATCATTTATTCTGAAACAACTAGAATGACACATTAAAAAAAAAAAAAAAAAGAAAGTATAATTGCAAATTCTTTCCCTAATACAATAGGGAACTAAACAAGCTCAAATTGAAAATTTAGCAAGGCAAGCTGATACATATCAAGAATTAGATCTCAAGGACGACCATAAAAATGTATCAATTTTTGACTATTAACAAGCACGAACAGGAACAGACACTGACCGCTGTCACCGATCAGAAGTAGCTTTATGAGGTAATCGTAATCGGCTCGAGCTCTAACCGGTGGAGCGGCCATTGGATGTAGACGAAGAAGAACAAAACCCTAGAAACAGATCCTTCTGAGACAATATGCACCGGAAAAAAAAATCAAAAATTAAAATTTAGAGATACAATTTATATACAAAAATATAGATTTGTAAAGTAAATTTGGTGATTTACATGTATATATATAAACCGGATCGGATATTTCTCTGAGAGGTGTTCTCTCTCACAGTGGTGATGTTACTGGGGGAAGAGAGAGAGGAAGAGGTAAACGGCTTCGTCTCAGACGTCAGTGCCGGTCGGCCGTTGAAAAAAATATTTTAGTGAGAGAAACTTTCGAAGTGAGAGAGAGGGGGGAGGGAAGGGTTCAAATTAATATAAAATTTTACCAACGAAAAAAAATAAGAGGCCTAATTATTTATCAATTAAGAATTAAATAGAGTATTATAATAAAGTAAAATTAATTTTTAGAATAACAAAATAACTTAATTAGTCTAAAGATAAATTGGACATAGTTGATCTACATAATTTGTGTCCCAGAATCTTATTCTCAATGAATTCATTGTTATGAATTTTTATCTTTAAACTCGATTCAGAATTTATATCTAAAATTATAATTACAAAAATCATAGTTAACAATAGAGATTGTTAAATATGACTGCAAATTCTTGATGGATAATTTGAACTTTAATGTCAAATTTATCCATCTTCTCTTTGTTCAATATGACTACATGTATAGTTTAAAGTTTGATGTCAAGTTTATTCATCTTCTCTTTAAACTTAAACTTACTTATAAAAATAATTTTTTTTTTCTCTTAAGTTAATTATGTTGAGTGGATCTCTCAATGAAAATACCAATGATAAAAGCTAATTAAAAAATTATTATTACAAAAATTTAATAAATATGCAAAGAACACTCCAAATTTTTTATACTTCAAATTTATCATAAAAAGTGTTTGGTTCGTAAAAATTTGGTCAAAAGTACAGTAAAAGTATACAAATTTGATATATAGTAAAAATTTGATTGGAAAAAAAAGTATAAAAATTTAATAAAAAATTGATAAATTTTCATTAATTTTGACCAACTAAACACCCACCTAGTTATAAGGATAATAGACCTATATGAAACACCTAGTTATCATGTAAACTAGTAATCAAATAAAGTGGTAACTATTTATCTTATAAATTAGAATTTAAAAAAAAAAAGTGTTATCTTAAAATAAAATCAACTCTGAAAATAATAAAGTAACTTAATTTAAGAATAAATTGAAAAAGTTTGATCTTCATCACGAGGACACAAACTAGTAGGATTCGTTAGAGGAAAAAGCAAAAAATAAAATAGATGTAACAAAGAGAAAAATGAGGTGGGGAAAAAAAATTATCCAGCCTTATGGGTAGGTTAAATTGGGGTATTACTTTAGTGTGATCAGTGATCGAGGTGTGGGAGGCATGAAAAAATTAGGCATGTAACGAAATAAAAATATAGGTAAATAGTAGGGTTAGGTAATACTAAAGCAACCTACTTTGATCAAGTTTAAATTTATAAAAATAATCTTATTACTCTCCCCTTGTTTGTTAAGAAATTAAAATTTTATTGTTTAAATATTTTTTATTTTGTTGGGGAACACAATCCCAACTTTAGGCCCCGTTTGAAATTAAAAAATAAGATAAATTGAGATAAAATGTAGTTTGAGGTTAATTTTAACGCACCTTTTTTCTAAATATTAGCAAACTGTGAAAATGATTTTTCAAATTCGTTCTCATGGATTCAAAAAAATTCACATAAAATAGCGATAATGGCATTCGTTTGAAAACTTTTAACACATTCGATTAACCTACTTTTAGTTTTTTTTTTTTTTTTTTTAGTGAAATATTGAAACCCTTTGAAATTAGTAATGGTAGGCAAATTAGAGGTATATGGGTTATTAGATATTTATAATGATTTTTAGAATTTGTTACGGATGTCAAACGGGGCCTAATAGTAAAACACTTATTTGGAAAAGGTCCAGCAATTTGCAACGGTCACCCAAGCCCACCCATAATTTGCGGAGTAGAGACAACTTTCAGGCCCAGCCCAGCTGGATATGCTGCATTTGAAGTTGCCCAGTTAAATTTCTCCGGGTATATTATGTAATTTAACTTTCCATCTGGAGGCTAAAAAGCCAAAAAAAAGTGGTTATTTAAAATCTCACAAACAAACTGGCGAGATATTTGTGAAAAAAAAAAATGAAAACAGAAAAAATAATATATATTTAAAAGATTAAAAAATTAATTTATTCATAATTTCTTTTTATTTTTTTAATCTACTGAAATACTAAAGTTATATTAGCAGGTTTAATGCATGTGGACTTAAGAGTAAAAAAAAAAAACAAGATAAATTGAGATAAAATGTGATTTGAGGTTAATTTTGGCACATTTTTTTTTGAATCGTAGCAAATCGTGGGAACGATTTTCGAAATCCGTTCCCACGGTTTCAAAAAAATTCACATAAAATAGCGACAATGGTACTCGTTTGAAAGTTTTCGACATGAAGAATATATTTGTAAAAAAAAAAAATTACACATTCGGTTAACTTACTTTCAAATTTTTTTTTTTAGCAAAATATTAAATTTTTTTAAATTAGTAATGGCGGGAAAATTAGATGTATAAAAATTGTTAAAGGTTTATAATGATTTATAGTGTTTGTTAGGGATGCCAAACGGGGTCCAAGATATTTTCTTCGCAGAATAAGGCTGCCTTTGCTTTTTTCTTTTTTCTTTTTTTCTTTTTTATTTTTTAATTTTTAAATTATGCAAAAAGCACATAAAGGGTATAATTTAAAAGGAAAAAAAAAGAAATATAAATGCACTTGGTGAGCATTAAAAAACAATGGTTTGGAGAAACGTTTCTTCAATGAGATGCATAATAAAGTTGAAGCATCTTATTCCGACGAAACAATATTGCTTCGTGAGTACTGTTACTGTTAGGCACCGACGATTCTGTTGCCACCTTTTTTTTTTCCACTGGCAACAGCTAAAAAAATTAATGAAGGACTTAAATAATCTTTTTTTTCTCTCTTTAAGAAAGTGCAACCAGAATATGTGCAATAGCTGTGGCAGTTTTATAATTAAATTGTATTTAATTAAGTTTATTGTTTTAAAATAATTGTCGTAAATATTTCAACTCATTCTCCTTAATTTTTTTTTTCAAATAATTACATAGCATTACACAAAAAACCATGAATTAAACATTTCTAAAAATATAATCTGCCAATAAATTTTATATTACAAAATTTCCATTGATACATCACCCTGATCATAAATTTCAATAATATATCATTTTTATATATGTACATATAACTGAATCAGATTTAGGAATTTAACTAAAGATGATACCACGCACTTAAAAAAAGAATAACGAGTTGTATCGAAAATAAGAGTACAAGAGAAATGATGTTATTTTTAAAGAGAGAGAAAATTATTCGTAAATATTACACCAATGAATATACTTTTTATAATTTAATGGTTCAAATAGTCTTTTTAACAGTACTTGAGATTTATAACGAATATCTTCTGTTACCAAAAAAATATAATTATATTAAATTTTATTATTTATAGGATTTATTATATTATATTTCTTAAAGTTATGCAAAAATGTACTTAATAATATAGTAGCAGAATGTACTTCATTTCACAAAAATACTTAAGTATGATTATTGTAAACTCCTTTTATATTAAAAATTTTTTAGTTAACTTTAATTTTTTAATAACTCTAAAATATCTCAATTTTGAATTAATTTAATTTTTTTAAAATTAAAATATCAAAAATATTTTGATAATTTGATACCCAAAATCAAAGGAGTGATTTGCCTCCCTCACCGCAGCATGACTACGCCAGTATGTATATATATATATATATATATATTTGGTTACCATCACCTGTCGGTATGTTTCATTTCACACCAGCAAAGCATTTGATTTCTATGCTAAAAGAATATCCTTGTAGTGCATATACAGCTAACCAGAAAATCTTCCTTCCCTCCATTTTTTTTTTTATATTTTTCTAATTATATATTTAAGTGTGATATTTTATTTAAATATGGGAACAGGGACCGCGTACGTGGAGAATTGTAAATTGACGTTATTTGGGGCCAATGTTATTTTTTTATTTTTATTTTTTTGGGGTAAGTTGGGGGCCATGTTTTGTCAAGAACAAACGGTCTTATTCCTACAAAATAATATAGTAATTTTGTGCTTGGAGCAAATACGTGGACGTGCAATATTCTTAAAAAAATGTATTTGGTAGCAGAGATTCCACCAAATTCAAATAGATGTGAATATATAAAATAGAGACGCAATCGATCCCGGCCGGCGGGAGATTAATTAGTGAAAGTCTCAAACCAGTTCCCACTAATTAAAATCAGTAGTAAATCAGTAAATTAATAGCCATCTATAAGAGAAAATCAGCTCAACACAAGCGTTCACCACAAATATATAAAGATTTGTTGATAAAAATAAAAATTCCTTTAAAATTAAAGAAGAAAGAACCCGAATCCTTGAGCAAATCAAATTAAAAATCTTCATTATATAAAAAAAAGTTACAAAGTGTTCAAAAAAAATATTACAAGTTTCTCCAACCAAAACCCATTAATTTACTTGTTTACAATACTTCCTAACTTTACTCGTTAGACAAATCTGCAACTCACTTCAACGCATGAATAAATCCATCTTCAGTCTTTGAAAAGATAGCCCCCAATCTGATTTTACACCACAGATTTGATTAAGGTGATGGAGGATTAAAGCTAAAGATGCAAAACCACTTCAAGACTGAACATTCCTTTTGCCCATCATCATTCTTTCAGATTTTTACTTGAAACAGTAGGCAGGAAGTGTGTAGATCAAAAAGCTTAAGTTTTCGAAAAGTTTTTTTTGCTTTTATATCAAAGAAGAGGAGTAAATCAATCATTTAATTGTCTTTAAAAATCTATACAACAGCAGAAACAGCTATTGGACAGAATCTTCCATACTCATGCTTGCAAGGCACACTAGACACACACTGAATAAGAAATCTCATGTGTTTCATGTGTCAAAGGGATGCTCACAGGTGTGAGCTTTCTTTCTCATTTTCACAAAGTACACTGTGAACGCACTGTTAAACAGAATGCTCTTTTTCAAACAAAGCGAAAAAGGATAACAACGAACAAAGACTTCAATAAGGTACAAGTACATCTTATTTCTTCAACTATTCTTCTCCCAATCTTTCATTTGATATACTAATACATTTTGGCTTGTATTAGTAAACAATTTACACTAACTTGTGACATTTTTCTAAAAAACTAACTAAGCACAAATTACAACCAAATGTTTGTTCGAATATTACCAATTCAAAAACTAATAAATATGACACTTACACTTAGCATGCTACCAAATGTGGTTTTTACTTTTTTTTTTTTGTGACTTTTATCAAATTATTATCAACAAAACTGTTGAATAATTAGATATATAGTTGAGTAGTAGGTGTGGAGCGTTGTGCGCGACACAGTTGTCCCTTCAGAATGGTTAATATAAGATGTATTTATTTCATATCGATAATATGAAATGTTGATATCGTATTTATCTATTTTGAATTTTTTTTCATGATAATTACTTTTTAGGAGCAAACAAATTGTATCAACGTATGTACTATGTTTCTCATTTGTTGTAGCACAAATGGTGACACTGACATTGCATTCAAGATTATAGTGCTAAGCATACATAGGTGGTATTTGGTTACCAAAAAGAAAAACAAAAAGTTAGTTAAAAGTGACATACGGAAAATTTTGATTGGAAAAAATTGAAAAAAAATTAGTAAAAGTTAGAGTTTTTTTTTGTGTTTATTGGTATGGATTGCATTTGTCCCACATAGGTTGTATAGAATGCTGGTACGGTGTCTATATACCTTGAGTTTTTATATTTTAATAATTAATTCTTAAAAGTGAGATCTCCTAATGGGCTTAGAGTTGTAAAATAATTGTTTTATCATTAAGCTTGCTTTTTTGACTAAATTTATATTCTAAATTTCTCAAAAGACTAAAAAATTTTTATTAACGTATTTCTTAATAGTTAAGTAAATTTTAACGAATCAAAACTCGGGCGGTAAAATAACTGTTTTATTGCTTCAAATTTGAACATGGTTCACAACTTCAATTTAAGAATGTGAGTGATTTTTTTAATTTAATATAAGATTATAAAAGTAAATAACTTTCTTAATTTAAAATTTTTAACTTTTGAAGCAACTAATAACTTAAACACGACGAAAAAAAAAATATCTATTCACACACCACGTCTGGTTTTTTAAATTCTTTATACTAACTTGGATCAACAAAGTCCAAGCGGTGCACCGACGGCGTAATTTTGAATATTATTTTAATGTGGACGGTAAATTTTAATGTGAACGTCCAAGGTTGACGGCTCCTTCTAAGACAGTCAACACGGCTTGGTAGATCCAGGATTTGGAATAAAACTCAGATATGCCTTTACTGAAGAGTGAAGAAGAGCATATTCTTCGCATTAGTGCTTCAAATAGAGTTGATAAAGTCAGATTAATTGGCCCGCAATTGACAACTTTGTTTTTACTAATAATTACTTAACCACCACGAAATCCGTGACGTCCGTCATTGCTCGGGTCACAATTTTTTTTTTTTCTAGAACCCGAACCGCTGGTCAACTTTGCCCGGGTCAATTTCACTCATCAAATTGAAAACGTCCTTGTTATTTGGAGAAGAGTATGCAGAATTTGAAGACTGGCGGGCCGATTTTGTTGGAGTCAAACAAAAGTGCCGGCGTTGAGTTGAGAAGCAGCAATGCTCCCCACTATCTCTCAATCGATCACATACAACGGATAACTCGTTTGCGCGTTGGGATTGAGGTTGCTTCAAGGCCACCTCTTCCAGAATCAAGTGGTTTATGGTTTAATTCGAATGTTTGTTACCAGTCCATTTAATATATATATATATATATATATATATAATTGACTGCTACAAAATAATAGAGAGGAAATGTTTAGGACTTATTTGGAACTTTATTATTTCTATAAATTTTTGTAAAATTTAACGGGTCGTTTGGTTTGTTTGTTTGTTTGTTTTCTGTTTTATATATTTTATGTTTAAAAAATCTTAAAATAAAAAAATAAAAAATACTTTATTTTTCTTATTTTGAGTTTTCTTTTTTTTTTAATTGAAAACACTTAAAATAACTTTTTGTCATTTTTATTTTATGTGTAAATTCATTTTCAATTTTCTAAAATAAGTTTTGAAAACACAAGTGACCAGTGATCAAATGCGTTTGAAACTGTTTTCCTTATTTTCAAAAACGTAAAACCGCAAATGAGCTCAAAACAAAAAATAAAAAAAAAATAGAAAACAGAAGATAGAAAAACAAACCAAATTCTACCCAAGTTTTTCTCATGACACAACATGAATTATAAGGTTGCAATTTTTACTAATTTACATTAAGGTTGCGTTTGGAAGAATAATACTCAGTGTTTTATTTTATTTTCTTAATGATCAAATTTATTCGCTTGCATTTTAAATTTCTTTTAAATTATAAAAGGTAAAAATTAATATTAAATTAACAAAAAAATTATACTAAAAAGTTAACTTTTTTTTTTATTTTTCCAACACAAAAAAAGTTAATTTTTTAGTAATTAGTTACCAAAAAAAAAACTAAAGTGGCATTTGATTTGTTTTTCTATTTTTTGTTTCTGTTTTCATTTTATGTTTTAAAAATTTCAAAATAAAGAAACACAAAATACTTTATTTTCGTTATTTTGAAATTTTTCTTATTTTGGATTAAAAACACTCAAAATAATTTTTTGTAATTTTTCATTTTGTGTGTAAGCCCATTTTTTATTTTCGAAAACAAATTTTGAAAATACAAGTAACCAAATACGTTTTGAGCTTTTTTTCTTATTTTCAAAAGCGTAAAACGAAAAATGAGTTCAAAACAGAAAATAGAAAACAAAAACAGAAAATAGAAAAATAAACCAAATAAGCCCTAACTTTTTTGTTTTCTAAACTCTCCTGGACTTTTTTCACTCCAAAAACTCTCTTGTAAAAATAACAACAGTTTTACTCTATAAGTTTGGAATCGAATTCAGGACAAATAAGTGTAACGAATGTGTTTATTATGAAATAATAATTCAGAATGAATCAAATTAATTATTTTTTTTAATTTTCAATTAATACGAACGAATATAGTGTATGAAAGCAATTGAAAAAATGAAGCTTCGGGTCATTTTTTGAATTTGTATGAAGTTACAACCAGACTTAAATTTTTTTAATCAGTGGAAATAAAAATTACTTATCGTTGAAAAAGAGATGATACTTTAATAATAAAAAAAAAATTATTTTTTTATTAAGGGTAATGTAATAAAATTTGTGAAAATCACTTTGAAAAAATCTAAAATTATTTAATCGGGGCAGTGAGCCACCCTTATGTATGTGCAAACACACTGGAAAAGGGAGACTCTAAATGGACAATGGAGACAAAATACTTAAAAAAATACTGTGCAACTGAAAAATAATAAGCGAAAGTATGATAGAAGATGTTAATCATAATATTTAAATGTAGGGAATTCATTATTATTATTATAAAAATAATAAGCATAATTTTAAGTAAAGGGAATTCATTTGAAATCTCTATATATCCAAACAATGTATGATAGAAGATGTTCACTTCTGGGGTCGGGAAGAAACTCGTAGTCGCTATTCATGGGTGCGCACTGGGTGAAACTCGTCCTGTGACCCTAACCGGACAAGAACCACGAAGAGGTAAACCAGCCTAGACAACCCCTGTTATAACCCAAATAAATATTAATTATTATTTATATTTTTTTTGTGTTATAGTTTTATTAGAATTGGTTTGCTTTATTTAGTGTTATAGTTTTATTAGAATTTGTTGGCTTTATTTGGTGTTATAGTTTTATTAGAATTAGTTGACTTAATTTAGGATTCCTATTCAATTTAGATTTATTTTCAGATTTAGTTAGAATTCTTATTCATTTTAGATTTCTTTTCAGATTTGGTTTATGACTCTCTTATTTGTTTCCTACTCAATTTAGGATTACCTTATTAGTTTCCTACTTAAATTAGGACTACTTGTTAGCTTATATAAGGAAGGTCGGGGAGCAGTTTTCTTTAGTTTTTATTATTCAATAAATCAGAATTTCTCTGTGGAAAGCTTATTCTTTTGGATTTCGTATTCTGAATTTTTTTCATGTTGAATCAAATATTATTTCGCCAACGTGAATGATATTACAACCCATTCGTCGAATGTTCTGTGTCAGAGAGTTATAGGATTGTGACGACTTATCTTGATTTATTTTTACACTTACACCTTTGGACTTCAGGTGAGTGGTTTGTCTTGCTAGTATTATTTTATAAACTATTCCATGCATGAGGATTTGAAAGTTGAAAATTTTTGGATTATTCTTTGTGAAAAATTATATTGTTTTGATAAGGATATTATATTTTTTATGCTATTGAGCATAAGTAAAGTTATTTGGACACTTGTGTTTTATCTTGGAAATTATGAGATTGTGATGGAAAATTATTTTGTGGTTATTGGAAATAAAAATTAAAGTCCAGGGGACAAGCTTCTTAAGTGGTGTGACTCTGGCAACTAGGGAACAGGCCCGTGAAAACCGTGGTGACCCTAGTTCTCAACAATTGTAGGAACAAGCCCGTGAAAACCGTGGTGACCCTAGTTCTCAACAATTGTAGGAACAAGCCCGTGAAAACCGTGGTGACCTCAATTGAATCGGCTTAGAGAAGAACCCAAGAGCCAGACTGGGTAACTCTAAGTATGATATTGGATCCAACGGGCACTGCCCATGAGAAAGTATATTGGCACATTTTATATTTAATTTCTATATATCCATGGATTAATGTTTGTAATCACAGTTGCAATTGATGGGGTGAAATATGGATGTTATTGCATTCTGACGTGCAGGTTTTGAAATTATTATTGATTATGCATAGACATGGTTACTTGAGAATTTTTCTTTATTAAATTGTTTATCTGAAAATTTATTATTTTCAAATGGATATTATTATTTTTGGCTCGGCAAATCCATTCACTGGGCTTTTAGCTCACCCCTCCTTTTAACATTTTTCAGGTGAGTATGGAAGAGATTAGACATGGACTCTGGCAGTGGGACCTTTAAGTCGTGGCCTCTTAGGAACAATTTTATATTAATTGATGGACTTTATTTTGGTAGCTAGATTAGAGTTTAATGATTTGGAATATTTTAATTACTAGTTGTTTTGAGTTTGAAAGATTAACAGAACATTTTATTTATTCTCGTAAAATTTTTAAATGGCAAAGTTATTTTTTAATTGAAGGTTCTTTAGTAAATTTTGGTTGAATAAGATTTAGGCTTACGTGTTCCTTAAGTTAAGGCTTAGGGTATTCGGCCAGTTATATCCTTAAGTGGGGTGTGATAGGCCCTGGCTGATTGGCACAACCGAAAAGGCCAATAGACAGGCTCCGTTGAAGAGACTCGAACGCGGGACTTTATAGTTACCGCACCAACAACCCAACCAAATCGACTAGCCCCAAAAGGAGATGGTTACTCAACATAGCAACAGATAAACATAGTTGTAGGTTAAATAAAGCAAAACTCACTGTTTCCCAATTTCAGTTGAGTCCATAAGGTGAAGCGAAATGTCCAGATTGAAACCCCTTATTCTAACAAATGATTAATTTATAATATGAAAACAAGATTCTATTTCTTTTGTTAAATCAAAATAATGAAATTCGCTAATAAAATAACCATGTCGATATTTGATCAATCATTTAGTGTGAAAGAAACAATCATAAAATAAAATTGGTCAATCATTCGTAAAAATACAAAATAGAAAGGAAAAAGAAACCCTAAAATTACATTTTAGGGCCTGTTTAGCGCTCCAAAAAACGGTAAAAGATATTGAAAATTCCTAAAATTTTTTAATATATTTTGCACTCCTCGTAATTCATAAAATTTCTATAAATTTATATATATCTACATATTTCAATAAAATTTTACAAATCCTAATAAATTTTTTACTTCACAAATCCCAATAATTTTTCTATAAATCTCAAAAATTTTTTAACCACTTTCAATAAATTCTGACGAAAAACCATTCTAATGAAATCAAAAAACCATTCAAACGATTTTTCTTTCAAAAAAAATGATGCAAAAATCAAAAAATTTTATTATTCATATTTGAAATTTGTGGTTTGGTTGCTGCACACCAAACACTAAAAAGTTCAACAAATCACATTTTTTTGTTGTTTTTCGTTATTTTTCGTTGCGCCAAATAGACCCTTAACCATTTAAATACGTCACAATCGAATTCCCTTAAGCCTAAACTTGGAGTTTTAATCAAGTGGAAAAAACTTATAACTAAGTTTTAAAGAGAAACAAGGCCAAGAAAGGAGATGGTTAAAATCTAACCTTATAATCCTTATAACAATCTTATCTATTGACTCTTTGAAACTTCATAAAATTCTACAAAATTGTATAAATCTTTATAAAATTTAAGTTTTCTTCTAAACTGCATAAATTACAAGTCTACAATTTCTATAAATTTATACTAATTTTTACAACTTCAAACACTCCTATCTCTTTTCTCAAAAATCCTCTTTTTAATAATATATAAAAAATAAATAATGACAACAAAATTAAGTTTTTCATCAGTTTCCTGACATTTGGTTGGACTCACTTTTGACATCAACAATCGAAGCATTTTTTTCATCAGCCGAGTTCGAATCACTTTGGCCATTAACAATCGAAGCATCTTTTTCATTAGCCGAGTTCAAATCACTTTTGGAAGTAGCTATTTGTGGATCTTTCCTTGGTGTGGATTCACGTCCAGAATTATTACATCATTATATTGATCGTTCTAGCACTATGTTTTCACACTATCTTCACGACGTGATTGATGATAGTGCTATTTTGACTAATTTACCTCAAAAGGTGATTGAGGTTTGAAACGTTTCATATTCCCTTTAAAAGTTTCACAGGCATGATTAAACCTTGATAATGCGTTCGAATAAGATGAAGGGGGTGCTTGGGGTAAGAAAGTTTAGCCAAAAAATATAAGAAAAATACAAAGATTTGATGTAAAAGTAATATATAGCGAAATTTGATTAAATGAAAATACAAAAAATTAGTAAATATTGATAGATTTTGATTAGTTTTTGCTAACCAAACACCCCAAAAATTGAGGGAAGAGCAAATTTTATTGATAATTTTTTTTTAAATATCTTATTTACTTCTTAAATGAAACCAAAAAAAAGTTAGATAGTATTTGTCTTGGTTCTTAAAGATACTAGAAATTACTCGTGTCTAAAGGCCCGAAAGTATAGTTTGATTTACAAAGAGCTCAAAAAAATAAATAAAATAATTTTTACAAAAAGTTAAAAAAATCTATACAGAAGTTAAATATATTTAGGAATATTATTGAACTGTTACCATTTTTTGGTTACAAATAGTTGTTTGAAATTTAAAACCAAAAACTGGAGAGAATTTGAAATTTGAACCAAACTCTTATATAACAAACTTCTCTTTCTCTAATAAATCTCAATCATTGATGGTTATAAAAATAAAAATAAAATCTAAACTCTTAATTTGAAGATATATATTAAATTATTGAGCTATATTGTTATATAGATTATAGTAAACACTTTATTTCTTCTGAACTTCCAAATAAAAAAAATAAAATTATTATCTTTTTCCTTTAAAACTCTTAAATTTATAAAAATTTATTTTTTAATTTTTTCTATTGACCTTATTAATATATGTATACATATATGTAATACTTCCCCTCTTAAACTCCAAATGCAACATAATAAATTATTTTATTGTGGTTCCGTTTGGTAAGTACCAATTTTTGTCAACTTTTCATCAATTACTATTTTTTATTTTTTGATAAAATTTACCAAATGCATTTTTCAATTTTTACTAGTTTTTTCTAACTTTTTTTAATTTTATTAACTTTTTTTAATTTTTGGCTAATTTTTGACATTTTTTCTAATTTTTTTATTTTTCTTGTTTTATCCAACTTTTATAAGTTTTTATTACGTAACTTTTTTAAAAGTGAGATATGATTATATTAGAATAAAAATTATAAAAAATTTCACTCTCTTTTTTTTTTAAACACCAAACGCACCCATGCAAGAAGAATTAGGCGCCCCACCGTTAGGAACTCCGTCTCAGTCCGCCGTAGGGACCGGGCTAGACCCGACAACCTGCCAACTGAACTGACCAGGCAACGCGTTTGTTGGGCCCGGCTAGAATTCACGCCATTCCACTTCATAGAATCTTCTGACTCCAAATGCCATTTTCTTGTGTTTGTGTGTAGAGAGAGAGAGAGAGAGAGAGGTGGAGAGAGAGAACTTAAGAATTTTCTTTCCACTTTTCCCCTTTAAATGGCCAGATGCGAGCACAGAGCGGGAACGCGTACTCCTCCAGCTTTCCTCTACCTGAGTCCTCACCCGACAGCTTGGTTTTCTCTCTCTAAAATCTCTCTCTCTCGGTCTCGATACATATTTGTTTCCAGATCTGAGTCTTCGCTTGCACTCTTCGGGACGTTGATCACTTCAGGTACGTTTCATGTTGGGTTTTTAAGTGACGGATCGCTTTATCAAGTGTTTCTGGTGCTCATTTCAAGTTCTCTTTCTTCCAATTTGACTCTCTTTTTGTTCGAGTTCACACTTACATACACTTATTTTGATGTGTGTGTTTTTTTGTGTATATGTATGTGGATCGTTAGAATTTCATGTTCGAGTTGAGATCAGTTGAGCGGGTGTGTTTTTTTTTTTAACGACCATGCATGTGTAGCTGTTTGTAGATTCTCTGTATCGTGGTGTTTTGGTTGGACATAAATTCGGATTTGACTTTTTGTTTTGAGTTTGGAAGATCTGGGTTTTTTTGCCTAAAAATTGGGTTTCTATTTACAAGGGAAAAGAAGGAGAAGCAAATTTTCATGCTAAAGCCTGGCTGTGCTGTCTCTTGTTTAACAATTGATCGAGCCTATTTAATCTACAATCTACATATATCATGCTGCTCTATTGACAAACCGTTGACCACAAATTACTTTAAAGCTGTTGGATGCTCAAATTTATGACAGACACTTGCATTAGGAATCTGAGAACAGAGATTGAAGCGATGCATTTCAATTTCCATATACGCTATCCAAGTTTGACACGCGATTATTTGATATGAGATACTAGGGGTTTTTTTTCACAATGTCATCTTAAAATATCTTTTTTCATTTTCTTTAAATCCTTAATTTAGGATGGCCTCGATCTGTTGCACCAACTTTGGATTTTATTTTGTAGTCTTTTTAGTCAAGTACTTTAGTCAATGTTAGTTATTATAATGCGTTGCAAGTCAAAGAATCATAACTGGAATTGCAGAATGAACAAAATAAGAAAACAAAGTGGGTGATTTGGGCTTATTCAATCACTGCTTTTCATATCCTTCCTACACCATGTAGGACCCATCAAATGGCCCATCCTTCCTCTTATTCTTAAAAATTTTGTATACCAGATCTACAAGGTACCAATGGGCCTTTTACACGAGGGGTCATTGTACCGGCGATTGTTTTGATGTGTATTTATCTCTTTGGTTACTTTGGCAATGAGTCAGGAGTTTTTTGACCTGTCATTGAGAGTTTTCATCTCATATATGTATGCTTGTGTGTGTATATATAATTCTCATACATCATCGATTTGGATTTCTAATTTGTGGGAAGCAGACTCTGGTTGAATTTCGTTTGAAGTTTGGGATATCAATGCTGTCAAAGTACTTGATTTACTTATGGTGCTCAGCTTTCATTTGGAAAAATAAAGATGCCTTACATTGATTTTTTTTTTTTTTTTTGTTATGTTTGCACGCAGCTTGCAGATATGACTCCGCCTATTGAGACTGCAAACAACATTTCCATCAGCCACAGGCCTTCGCATCCACCTCTTAATGAAAGAATACTTTCATCTATGACCAGAAAATCAGTCGCTGCACATCCTTGGCATGATCTTGAGATAGGTACTCAAACTTATTGTTTGACAACAGTTGGTTACATCTATAGTATTCCTTCAAATTATCAATGTAATGACCATTTGGTATGTAAACTCTTTTATAATTCTATGCAGGACCTGGAGCTCCAGTGATTTTCAACTGCGTAAGGATTCTGGACTTATAGATCTCTAGTTTTAATGCCCAGTTTTAACCTGCAATTTTCTCTTGCAGTTGTATGTAAAGATTTGAAGTTGAACAAAAATTGTTTGAATTTGAAATTAAAAAATTTTCTTAATCATATTACTTGTTAAAGATTGGGGAAACAATGTGCTTGAACTTAGGATGACAAAGAAACTCATGTGACATGACACCCAGTTTCATGATATTTTCCTTTCCCTGGCCCAACTTTTTTCTGGTGTCATATCTTTTGAATTGTTTGTTTGTTTATGGGAAGAGAAAATTTTTGTGTTATGCTCTCTTTTTTATTCAGTGGGAGGAGACAAATTACATTCTAGGCAAAACAGATTTGGTTCTTTAACTGTCCATAAAATTCTTCGTATATAGTATCTGATAGGAATGGAGTTTGGATTAGCACTTAGTTGTCTGTTAGAGAAACTCACAAAACTGGCAATTGGAATTTCAATCATTGGTAATCCCTTTATGCCGATAATTACACAATCTTCAATTCAGTTCATTCTTCAAGTTTCTTTATTTTTCCAATAAAACCACCGGCAATCTTACTAATGTCTGAAAAAATTGTGAAGTTCTATCATCCTTCCTCGATGAAGGCTCTAGTATAATTGGGATTAATTATTGCAGGTGGTTGAAATTAGCAGGGGGAGTAAGGTGAAGTATGAACTTGACAAGAAAACTGGAATGATCATGGTACTCACAAACTAATTCAATCTTGTTAGTAGGCTTTGTTGGTTATACTGGCTTGCTAAAACTTGTGCATATGTGCAGGTTGATCGTGTACTTTACTCTTCAGTTGTTTACCCACATAACTATGGCTTCATCCCTCGTACTCTCTGTGAGGACAATGACCCCTTGGATGTGTTAGTTATCATGCAGGTATGCTGTTATATATGTGCTCTCAAATTTTAAAAATTTGCAGATTATTTATGCATAACTGCGAGCATTATTGTCATCATTTCATAAGCAATTTAAGTCGTCATAATTCTAAATGTGTCGAGGAATTTTTCACACATAAACTAAGTAGTTCTTTGCTTGGTGACATAACATTACTGATATCTTAAGAATAAAGAAAATCTTTTTCAATGTTATCTCTTGAGAGTTAAACATAGTAAAGAGAGGGGTGTTGAATGCAAGGCAATGAGCTCTATTCATATTAGGCCAATTCTAAGCTTCTCATTGGGCGGGTCCAAACCTATCTTCTATGGCAGGGTAGTTTGAATCTCACAAAACATGAATAAAATGGCTGAAACTTCCAATGTTTGAGATAAGGAATTAGAAGAGAAACAGAAAAGCCCCTGAGAAGACAACATCTAGTAACTTGTAACGGACCTTAATTATGTTGCTTTTTTTTACCACAGCATCAATTTTATTATTATTTTTTTAATGAATGAATAGGGTTGTGGTCCTTACTGAAATGATTGTCATAATTTAAATTTCATTCAAATCAGATCTCAACTATAATTTTTCTTTTGTCCCACATTAATTATGGGAATTTAGGATCCCATAGTTTTATTTTGGGATAGGGATTTTTAATTTTAGCCGGCATGCAGAGTTTAGCTTGTGCTGAAACCTAATGTAACTCCAATCTTGTGTAGTATGAGTTGCATCTCATCTGAGGGGATGCAATCTAATAAGTTGGTTATCCTGGTTTAGAATTTTGTTAGCCATAATCATATTCAGACCAGATTACTCTATATTTATGGCCCATAGTTTGAACAACGCAAATTATGCCAAATCTTATGTTGCTTGTGGTCCAACTTTTAAACAATGTGATCTTGATATCCATGATTAGCTCTCAGGATTCTTAATCACCCAATTGTTGGTGTTGGAGGATGTAAAATGTGGTAACATTGCAATTACATCTCACTCGGGTGAACTTAGTCCACTGTATGGACCGCTGATGCTTTCACATTTCTCTGGCGTGTGCTCATGTGTACTAGTTAACACTTTGTTTCTGTATCTCCACCATTTTTCTTACTTTTTCTTTTTTTTTTCTTTGTTTTTTTTTTTTCCTGAACAATTTCTTTTTGGCATTCTGTAATTCTTCATAGTGATGCTCATTAGTTATTAGAAATGGAACATCAGCCGCTATTGCTTACAAGCCTATATGAATGTATATAGGAACCAGTTCTTCCAGGATGCTTTCTTCGGGCTAAAGCAATTGGCCTAATGCCTATGATCGATCAGGTGTGTATGATTCATGATCATGATAATTTCTTTCTACCAAAAAGTAACATTAACCTTGGTTTCTGAACACAGGGTGAAAAAGATAACAAGATTATTGCAGTGTGTGCTGATGATCCCGAGTACCGACACTACACTGATATCAATGAGCTTCCACCCCATCGATTGGCTGAGATCCGCCGCTTCTTTGAGGACTGTATCCTTCTAAGAATTATCAATGTCTATAAACCCATCTACTGTGTATGATGTCTATGAGATGATGCCAGTATGACTGTTTCCGATTACATATTTTGTTTCTGTATTTCTTAGTGGGTGCAAAATCGGAAGAAAGGATGCGTTTTTCTCTTAACTAGAAATCAGACAAGAAAAATGAGAACAAGGAAGTTGCAGTTGACGACTTTTTGCCTGCCACGAAGGCATACGAAGCAGTCCAGCATTCCATGTAAACAACACATTTATAAGCTTTTCTAATATATTCTTTTTCTGTCTTGCTGAATTTGGAAGTTACTAAATTCATGTCCAGTTGCTCCACAGCAATGGATGATTAACAAACTTTTCGACTACACTTTGCCTCAATTATGGAGAACCACTTTGTGGTTTTAAAAGGGCCTTCACCTCCCTCGACTTCTATTCATCAGTTACCCTGTAATTTTTTCCTCCCACATTTTATTGTTCATCATCCAATATATTTAGTGATCGGATCCTCCTGTGACTAACCCTATCCTTGAGACTGTTGTAATTTTTTTTATAGGATTAATTACACTTTAATCTCTCTGGGGTTGGCCCAAATACATACGACCTTCCTCTAGTATGAAAGTCAAACATACAACTCTCTCGTGATTTAGATTAAAGTGCAAAATAGTCGAAATTTGTTAAATTTAACTGAATTTATGTCTCATTAATCAAAATTCATTACAGGAAAATGATTTCTACGAAATTAGATATATAAAATGTATATTTTTACTCGTATTTTGTTTATGTTAATAGGAAACATTATTTCATTTTTGAAACGCATAGCACAAAATGCATAGACAAATTTAATCTTAATTTTTTCAATAATGTTGTTTGCCCAGATTTAACCTTAATTTTGCACTTTAATTCAAATCACTAGGAATTTATGTGTTGTTTTTAAATTAGAGAGAGGCCACCCGTTTTTGGGCCAACCCCCCCCCCCCCCGGGGGGGCTATTTACAACCACCTCCACACCCACACCCACCCCCCTTCCCCCTTTTTATTCTGCTTGGCATCGATCTCATCTGCATAAATTATGGTGTTAATCTCTCCCTTTGTCCCTTTTATTTCTACCATGCAGGGATCTCTATGCAGACTACATAGTGGAGAGCTTGAGGCGGTAGTATCTTTCCCTACAAATCTGCGGTGGTGATGCTGTTTGTTATGTATGAGCTATGTTCAATTTCTCTCGAAGAATTTTTTAAACCTCTGCACGCGGCAGCCTTGACTGTGCGCAATATTTTGCTTATGGATTGTTTTCTTTTGTGGTTTATGATGATGACGAAAGTCATTTTATATATGTATTTAACTGTGATGAAACTTGTAAGCAGAAGTGCTCTTATCTTTAATATTCTCATTTTGCAATTACTTACCAAAGTCAGGCCATGCTTAGCGATTGGCGTTTACCAGTTGTTTGGTTTCTCCCGAAGTGCATTTGGCCCGGCAACTAGTTATTACACTTACTTACACACACACACACACACATGGGGGGAGAGAGAGAGAGAACTTATGAACAAAATCATGATATGGCATATTAGTGTATATTAGTATGTTGTATATCGGCACATATATTATATAGATGTTTGGACCTTTATATATATTTACAAATTTCTATAAAATTTAAATTTTTTACTCACAATATGAATTATATTAATATAAATTTTACAAATTTATACTAATTTTTATTACTCCAAGCACAATCAATATAAATATATTCCTCAATTAATATGGAGGATTGAACAAGGAACAAAAGAGAGAAAGAGATTGATTTTCACTGCGTATTTAAAATTATTAAAATGACATAAAACAAAATAAGCTTGAAAATAGAGTAAAAATTTAAATGATATTTTTATGATGTTACGCATTAAATATGAAAAAGTATGAAAAAGGTGGAAAGTTATAATATTTAGGGTGTATTTGATATGAAGTTAAAAAGGTAATAAACAATACGCTTATAATATTTTATTTATTTTTATTGTGTTTGATATATTGCATGAAAATTTAAATAGATTAATATTTTATTCTAAATGTTAATTTTTTAGAGAGCGTATCGTAAATAAATAATTAATCATTACTCTAATAATATTTATGATCTTAATTTTTAATTTCTTACCAAAAGCACATCAAAAAAAGAGCGAAAAACTTCTTCAGAAAAAGACAGGAGTGTGTGAGAAGAGAGTGCTAAAGGAGAAAAAATTAAAAAAATATATATATGTATTATATATTTATACTAATATATAAATAGCTCTTGACATATAAAACTAATTTTTAAATTTTAATAAATAATTTGATGATTGTATGCCTTAATTATGAAAAATATTTTAGATGTGTAACAAAAAATATTTTTAATTCTTTGTCCCAGTAGGATAATTAAAGAGATATTTAAGAGAAAGGGACATCTTTTCACTTATTCAGAGAGAGAGAGAGAGAGAGAGAGAGAATTTTTAATTATGCCATGTGAATAAAAGGATACTTTGAATTGGCAGGACTTCTAATGAGTTCCTCTCTGAAAAAATCAATCGGATTTTTTCTTTGAAAAAAAGTAAAAATAAAACCTTATAGGATTAAATTTTATAGTTTCATGAACTATTGTAGTGTTTTCTTATTGTAATATTATAAGATATTAGATGTTATTGCACCCGTGATGCGTGGTTAGAATTTTTTTTTTTTTTTTTTAACATTTGCATAGATATATATAAGGATAAGATAATTATTAAATAAAAAATATACCTTGGTTGTCTTTTAAATTTGAACATGATAATTGAATTTTTAAATTTGAAATTTTTGAATTTGAAAAGGTTGTGAAATAACTATTATATCCTTCCTTACCTTTTAAAATTACTAAATGTATATATATTTAATTTCAAAGGTATTTTTGTCAATTTATAAAATAAGAGTTTCATCAAAACTGTCGTTTCATAAAAATAAGAGTTTCACCAAATCTCGTATTTGCTTTATAATGGTATAGATATAGATGTATGATTACTTGAGAAAATGGTAAGAAAATTGAGTATAATAATTTTATTTTTATGTAAGGGCGTTAAGATTTAACACTATTTGAAACTGTTGAAAAAAGATAAAAATATTTTAATACAAAATTAGGACAACTTGATCCTAATTCAAGTTTAATAGAATACAGCGAGGTTTAAAAAATTAAATTTTTTTGCTGTAATCAAAAAATAGCAAAAATAAAAATTAACTTTTTAGTTTTTTTTTTAATTTTTTTTATTCATTTAAAATGTAATTGTTTAATTTAAAAAAATTATTTTTTTGTTTTAAAGATTTGGTCAATTAAAAAAAAAAATTAAGACTACGATATCCAAGCTCCCATTTAGAACTCAATAAAATGCTAAAAATATTCATAAATCTCCAAAAAAACATTAATTTTATATATACTATACAAATTACAAAATTATAATTTTTATCAATTGATATTAACTTTTTTGTCACTTTAAACAAGCCCTCCCATTTAGAACTCAATAAAATGCTAAAAATATTCATAAATCTCCAAAAAAACATTAATTTTATATATACTATACAAATTACAAAATTATAATTTTTATCAATTGATATTAACTTTTTTGTCACTTTAAACAAGCCCTCATTTAGATATGTAAATGAGTAGAGTACTTGCTTAATTAACAAATCTTATTATCAAATTCGTTTATTATTTACTTATCATTACTGTCTCAAACTCATTTATTTTTTTATTTGAAATTACAATCTCATCATGTCCCAAACTCACAAAATTTGCCCCAAACTTGTAAAACCCGACGAAACACAATTGGTTAAATTATCCATTAAATACTTGTTAAATCCCAGATTTGAAATAAAAAATAAAAAATTAGTGACAAAAATATTAAATTTATTAAATTGAATAAATTATTAATCAACCTCCAACTTTAACACATGGCTACGTTAGTCACGTACATTTTTCTTTTTTAATCAAATCTATCAACAAAACAATTATAAAGAAAATCATATATAAATAAATCTCATCATTTCCAATACAAGTTTTATTGTTTTACACTTAAACAAAGTAAAAAATAAAAGTATCCAACTGAACTATAATTTAAAAAAAAATTATATATTATATTGTATTATATTAAACGGATATTTAGTAGCTATTTTACAGGCAACATGTTCTAGATATCTTATAAATATAAATGGATATCAGGTGCTTTATAAGCAAATTTCAAAGCAGTCCCAAACTCACATATTTAATAAATTTTAATTCCAAATCTATCTCAATCTCATTAAACTAATTCTCAATAAATTTTTATCAGATTTGATTATCCGCGTGTACCCATTTCACTACCATCCCTACTCTTATTTCCAAAATCCAATTTTTTTTATTTATTTTCACGTCTTCCCTCCCAATCCAAACAGAGTACGTGGATGTACTGCCTTTCACTGGTTCAACCTGCAAACCTGATCGGGGGTAAGTCCGGTACACCAGTGAGTGGTCCTCTGGTACACCGGACCTATCCCCTTCCCCCTTAAAACCTCGGCAACGTCCAGCAATCAGAAGGGGGAGGCGCATTGGGGGGTTAGTCCATACTGCAGTATCTGAAAACAATGCCGTTCTGTCATTTTTTCGTGTAAAATGTTGCTGTTTCAATTAACTTTCGTATTTAAATATGAATTAATATATTTAAATATATATATTTGAATATGAATAGGTACGGTGTGTTTAGAATGATAAAAAATAAGATAAAATGAGATAAAATGAAATAAGTTGTAAATTCGTAATTTATGAAATGAGATAAAAGTAAATAATTTTTAAAAATTTTTAAAATTTTTAAAAACTTTTTTTAATTTTTAAAACACCGAATGGTGCCTAATTTAAGTAAAATGATACCGTTTAATTAAAATTTTTAAAAACTTTTTTTTAATTTTTAAAACACCGAATGGTGCCTAATTTAAGTAAAATGATACCGTTTAACGTAAAAAATATCGAAATCGCGTCGTTTTAGATACTGTTGTCTCCTGAGTCGCTGTCAATCCCCATCAAAACATTCTCTCTGGAAATCCTGCTTCTCTCTCTCTCTCCCCACACCTGCATATCCATTCGAAAAATAAAAACCCTTCGAATTCAAACCCAACCATGAGCTCATTCAATGGCACCCCCAATTTCGACAGCCTCGTCCTCCAAACCCTGATGGGAAGACTCCAAATCCGCCCTCTAAACCTCCCCTCCACACGATTCCTCAATCCATTCCCAGAAGACATCCTCTCCGACGCCGACGAAAACGACGACGGCAAAACCCAACTCGCAAGAGAAGAATCCAAGCTCGAGAAAGAGATAATCCGGACGATCCTCGGTGGCAACTTCGAAACCCTGAAACCCAATTCGGGTCAGGCCGTTACCATCGGCGAGAGCCATGTTTGCGTCGGCTTTCACTATGACAACGGGTTGAATTACCGGGTTTGGGAGTGGCATGGTCATGTAATGATATTTGATGAAGTGAATGGTTACACGCATGAATATATTTATGGGAATTACTTTGAGAGGATGCAGGCTAAGTCCTTTTATGATGATGATGAAGAAGAAGAAGAAGAAGAGATTGATGATGAAAAGGAAGAGGAAATGGGCAATCCGGGACTGAGAGAATTGATTGAATCGGGTAACCCGGGAAGTGACCGAATACTTCATCGGAATTTTTATGCTGGGTCTCCAAGGTTTGAACATGGAACCTGACATTTTCAATTAAGGTTTTTATTCATTGATAGTTTTGTATTACACATAAATCAGCGTTTGGAGAGGGAATGCTGCCTATCTGAATATTATCCAAACCTAGCAACGTGGTGTCTTGTGCGTGTGGGTTGCCTTTTTCTTTTCTTTATTTATTTTATTTTATTTTTGGGAGGGGGTCTGTTTCATAGTTTATTGACATCATCAATTCACAAAACTTGAAAAATGTGATGGATATTTACCTTATTGCCATGACAAAATGATATTAATAATGGTAGTGTTCTTAGTGTGCGTTTGACAACCATAATTTGCTACTCAGTTTATAACTACTAAGTTTGTGGCTTTTTTGAAAAAAGACTATATTTATCCTTTTAAATTTTTAATTTTTTTTTAAAATTATGAGGGGGCAAAAATGTCAAATGAATAAAAAACTAAAAAATTAGTTACTAAAAATTTACATTTTCCCCTCCCCCCCCCCCACACACACACACACAAAATTAGCTGTTTAATAGCTAGTTGATAACTAACTATGAAAAAATTAGCTTTTTTGCTTCCAAAACTCGTAGTTTCTCATAGTGGTAGGTATATTCTAAAAGGTATTGGGGGGAAAAAGTGGATGATGCTTATGGTTGGGCAAAATTTTAATGATCTTAGTAGAAAGTTGTTGTTGTTGGTAGCATGTGAGGGAAGGAAAGGGTAGAATGCGGCGATAGTAATGGCACCCTAAATTGCAGGGCACCACTAGCTCGAATTTGCATATTTGGGCAAATTTGTGGTGAATTCATAATCTTTTTATGGCCATTGTAAATTAATTATTTCAAGAGCGTGATTCCATCATGAATTTGGATCCATGTGTGTGTGTTTATGCATGCAACAACGCACCTGCATATTACTTGCATTAAATGAATTTAAACCTAATTTATCCTGAGTACAATACTAAAGCGCAAAACAAAAAGTACCACAAAAATTCCAAAAACTTCACGGGAAGCTGAATTTAATGCAGTGTGTAAGAAATCACCAAAACGATATATTTACAATGTAACTTAACATTACATTCACTTGTAGATTTTGCACCCAAATAAAAGTATAAATTTGGTCTTCTTCTTCTTCTTTTCTTTTATATATATATATGCTTGTTTTCTGCTGGAATTATGGTCCTTCATCCTTGGGTGATTAGAAAAGCAGGGCCTTCATATTAGTTTATTTTACGAGTCTGTGCATGCCATCATTGTTACGAAGTAGCTCACTGCATTGAAGTTAAAATTTATAACGCATGTATGCTCATTGCCAGAATACTTGTTTATTTTTCAATATCTCAGTTTTTTCGGTTTGTTGAAGAAATTTAATTATGCTGGACCTGCAACGAAAGTGTGAAGAAAACTACATCTTAGATATTTGAATTGTGTGTGTTGGATAGATTGTATGGTTTGCTTAAATTGCTCGGATATGGAGAAGGCTTATGATCATATGTAAATTGGGATTGTCTAATTAATGTCTTGGCCAGAATGGGCCTTGGAAATAAATGGATTTGATGGATTAGTTGGTGCATATCCACTGTCTTTCTCAATCCTTGTTAATGGCACACCTTTTGGTTTCTTCAATTCTTCCAAGGGTTTAAGACAATATGACCCTTTGTCTCTGCTACTTTTTATTTTGATGATGGAAGTTCTAAGCAAAATGATACATAAGGCAGAACAGGTTAGATGTTTAGAAGGCTTCAAGGTCTCAAAGGAAGGGCTCCTGTCAATTTCGATTTATCATCTTCTTTTTGCAGATGACATCATTAGATTTTGCAGGGGCTGATCCTCTCCAGCTTGGTCACTTGAAGCGTGTCCTCCTTTGTTTTGAAGCAGTATTAGGCCTGAAAGTAAATTTGGGTGTATCAGAAATCCTTCAAGTTGATAAAGTCACTTGTTTGGAGGAATCAACCCAAATTATGTATTGCAAGATGGGGAAATTGCCACCTACTTATCTTCGATTACTCCTTGGGGATTTGGTGAAGTCTCGCTCTATTTGGGATGGAGTGGTGGACAGATTTGAAAGGAAGTTGTTTGGGTGGAAAAGATAGTATTCATTCAAAGGTGCGAGACTCACACTCATTAAGAGCACTTTGTCTGATTTGTCTATTTACATTATATCCTTGTTTTGGATGACCACTTCAGTAATTAGAAGACTTTAAACAACTTAGGAGGGATTTTTTTTTCTTTTTCATGGGGGGAGGAGGGGCTTGGAGAGGTTGAGAAATTCCATTTGGTAAATTGGAATGCAATATGTTTCTCCCAAAAAAAAAAAATATGGAATGCAATATGCAAACATATGAAGCATGGTGGACTAGGCATTAGGAGGCTAAAATACTTCAACATTGCTTTGTTGGGGAATTGCTTTGGAGATTAGCAGAAGATAAGGAGCGTTTGAGGAGGAGGGCGGTGGCAACCAAATATGGAATTGGTTTAAGGGTTGATGTTTGGAGGAATATCAGATCTATTTGGAGTTTTTTGTGGACAAATGTTCAGTGAAGATGGGGAAAGGAAATAGGGTCTGCTTCTCGTGCCACAAATGGAGAAAGGGGGAAGGGAGGTTACAAGAGGAATTTCTACATTTTCTCTCTAGCAGCAAACCGCGAGTCAACAGTGGAAGAGTACCTTGAGATGGAGGATGAGTTCCCTTTCTGATATTTGGTTTTGAGAAAAAAAAGACATCAATGGTTGGGAATTAGGGGAGTTATTGGGTCTATTACAAATTCTCTACACAATTAAGTGGGAAAGGGGATGGAAGGACAAGGAAGATGAGCTCTTTTGGGAAGCTTCTAAGACGGGTCTGTTCACTATTAAATTTTTTTATACAATCTCATGGGGGGCAATGAGAGGGTCTTCCCTAGGTCAACTTGTGGAGATGTGTGGGCTCCTACGAAGATAAAATTTTCTTCATGTGGTGCGCAGTTTAGGGAAAGGTTCTTACTTGTGATAATTTGAAAAAAGAGGGGGATCGTCATTGTCAATTGGAGTCTGTTCTACAAACGGGACAAGGAATCCATCTCGCAATTAATCTCGCAACTATTAGCTCATTGTCCGGTGACTGCTGAATTCTGAAAACCGGCATTTTCATCCATTATGATGTCTTGGGTCTTATTTCGGTTGAATGATGGGTGTTGAGTCGGTAAACGGAGAAGGAAAGTGTGGAATTGAATCCCTTTTTGCGTCAACAAAAGGATATTCATTGGAGAAGAAAGGCCTATACATGCACTAAAAGGCTTGTTTTTGTCTGCATTGCATGGCTGGATATCCGAATGTATGGATCTGGATATTCATACGTTTTTTTATTTCATAAAGAGCCTTGAGATATAGTTGTAATTTTCATAATTACTTTAATTTTTTTTTTTTTTTTAGTGGTAAATGAGTGGCATACCATTGATGCCTTTAATACAAATCACTTTTACTTATTAAAAGAAGAAGAAGGTAAAGATACATTAATGGTATTTTATATATTTGTTATTTGATACATATTATTTGTATACTATTATAGTATAAAAGGATATTTAAAATATTTTATTACATAATCGAGAGTTTTGTGTATTGGGTTGTTTCTTTATTATGCAATAAACCTGGGTTCGGATGAGGATGACCAAAAATCCAAATTAGTCTCGTAACTGCGTTGGGTTTTATTTTTTAAATCTCATACTCTTACAGATGCGGTGAAGTGAGTGATCAGGTTCTTGGGTTAAATTGCTATCCCTATTTCTTTCATCTTGTCTGTTAGCTATGGTACTGAGGTGTTCCATATATTACTGCATAAGTAATGTTATGCTTACGTTCTTTTGCTTACTTTTTTTTGAAATCCCACTGATCATGACAAGTATAATCTACTTAAAATTATCACAATCGCACGTAAAAAAAAGGTGACATCCAACAACTATAATAATTTTAAATAGAATACACTGATTATGACTCGTCATGACTAATAGGGTATAAGAAGGGTGTAAACAAAAGAGTGTAAGTGTAACATTACTATTACTGCATTATGATTCATCTTGCTAGATTTTACTTTTTGTTGTTTGTTGTGACACATGTTTTTTCCCTAATAAGCATTCATTTTTTTGTTTTGTCTTTTAAAATTCCCAGGTTTTAGTCGAGGTCTGGGGAAGAAGTTAGCAAAGAAGTCCTGGACATGGTGAGGTGGCACACAGATTCTTTTATTTATTCTATTCAAGATTGGAATTTATTTGACTGGACAGGTTTTCTCATATCTGTCGAGCACTTCATGGCTCAAGCAAACTATACCCAAGTATGGTCTGCAAAATTCAGTAGTACCATTGCACAACTTTGGTACTCTACTAGCCATTTTACTCAACATTGTTTAATTTATTCAGTGCACCAATGCCAGTATTACTCTTCTGCTTATATACATAGATATATATATATATGTTGGAGGGATAGAATTATTAGTGTTGATGATATAACAAGGTATTCATGTACTTCAAACATTTCGCCACAAAAAAAATTTAAGGCGAAACATCTTCGAGGTCTGAATGACTTTCACGAATTGAGGTATCATATTGTTTTGATGGATTCTCTACTCTTTACATTAGTTGGTTGGTTGGTTGGTACTCTTGTCTCATCCATCTTGTGTTCGTTAGTTAGTCTGTTTGATGATGGCACCTCGCTTCGTTTATTAATTTATTTTGAGCTGTGATTCGAATGTATGAAATTTTATGTATGCTTAAAAATTGAAAATTTTAATAAAAAATGAAGGGTTAAAAATAAAGGAAGCATTTTTTTTATTTGATATTTTAGTGGATAAACAGTATCTCTTCCTTTTTTTTTTTTTTTTTTCGTCTTTAGATTTTATTCATGATGATGTGATAATTTTAAGGACTATTTTTTTTCCAAAATAATACATTTTTAAAATTATTACATTATCTTATTATTATTATTTTTTTTACAAAAGTTACTATTATTAATTTTTGATGTGTTTAATGAAACAAATAATAATTTTTAACATTTTTTAGTAATTTTTTGTAACTTTGGAGTATTTAATAAAAGTTTTGATAATTTTTAATAATTTTTAATAACTTTTGATAATTTTTAGTAATTTTTGAGTTAAAAAGTTACTTATAACGAAGCAAAAAATAAAGCAAAAAGACGATAAAAATTAGTGATTTACCAAACACTCAAAAACATGTTTGGTAAAAATTTTGGCGCCAGACGCAGTATAATTCTTCTCGAATCGTTCAACCGTCTTCGTTTCTGCAAAACCCTCCTCTGTCGGTGTCAATCATTCCAATGGCGCCGAAGGCCAAGAAGAAACCGGCGGAGAAGAAGCAGCCGAAAGAAGGCGGCGGGGACAAAAAGAAGAAGAGCACGAAGACTTACGGGATGTACATATTCAAGGTGTCGAAGCAGGTGCATCCGGAGATAGGTACCTCGAGCAAGGCGATGGGAATCATGAACAGCTTCATCGACGACATCTTCGAGAAGCTCGCTCAGGAGGCATCGCGGCTGGCCACGTACAACAAGAAGCCTACCATCACTTCCAGGGAGATCCAGACGGCGGTGAGGCTCGTCTTGCCCGGCGGGTTGGCCAAGCACGCCGTCTGCGAGGGCACAATCACCAGCTCCTCATATTCCTCATAAAAGCACAGAGAGAGAGAGAGAGAGAGAGAGAGAGAGAGAGGAATTAATTGGTGTGTTTAGCATGGTGCCATCTGCAGCGGAAGGGCGTATGATTTAATATTAGAGTAATTACACTTTTATCTTCTAATTTTAGAAACCAACTCATAAGTTGTTCATGAATTAAGTTGGAACTACAAATTTTGTTTGTTTGTTAAATTTAATTGAATATGTTTTTTATGTGAATACTGACTCTTTGATAAAGATATATCCAAATTTATTAATAAATTTTATATCAAGTCCTATAAAATAAAACATTGTTTTATTTTTACCATACAAAAAACAAATTGAAATTTAATTTTTTACCAAAAATAAATCCCTTCGAACAAAAACATTTTCTCCCAAATTAATTCTAACATGTGAAGCATGAATTATATTATATTATATTATTTTAAATAAATTTTATGAGAAGCGTGCATTGACTTTTAAACAGATGGAGTAAAGAGAACCAAATCTCGGGAAGTACAAATTTTACCCCTCCGAATATTTAGCTTTACGATGATAGTTAGATTTGGGCTGGGCCTACATCATTTGGCGGGGTTACAGGGTAGTCTACATTCCATGGCTCCGTTTGGCACTTCCACCAACTTCTAAACAAGTTCACTTATTTTGCCTTTTTTTTTTTTCATTTTATATGATTTTATTTATTTATTTTTTTATGACAATGTTATTATCTTCTTCTTCTCCTTCTTTGCTTATTAACATTTTTTTTTTACATGTTATTCGCATTTTTTTAAAATAATAATGATAATAAAAATAAATAAATTTAGAAAGACCACTGATGTTATGTTTGGAACATGAATTTTTAGAGAAAAAGAAAAATGAAGAGAAAATAAAATTACTAATTTGTAAAATTTTTATATATTTAATGAAGTAAAAGTTAAATTTTTTTTGACAAATATCAAATCATTTTAATTTCATTTTTCTAAATAAAAAAAAAGGAAATAAATTTGATGCTTTCATGTCATTTTACATTTTTATAATTTTCTTTTATTTTTTTCTTTCCTTTCATAAATCCACGTCACAAACACAACCTAAAATATAAAGAAAAATTCACAGAGCAAAACGAGTCAAATCTGAGAAGAAAAGGTCTCCTACCCGTAGATTGCTTCAATCAAATTAAAAACAGCCAAGTGCATAAAACATTAGCCAGTCGTCCAAACGGAAAACTAAGCTAATAGAGACATTTATAGGCGCAGCACTCTCAACCAATCTATCTATTCTCTAATTTATCCATCAGAGATTGCAACTTCAGCTTGCATTTCATTTTTGCTGCTACTTTTTGCTAACCATGGATCACAAACTACCAAGAACAGCAGCAAGACTACGGATTCAATTATCAATATCAGATGCAACTATTCAAGTTACATAAATCTATACTTCCCGATTTTGTCTTATGAAATTTAAAAACAGACCCACCCACTGGGCTCGGGAAATAGAAGAGATAGGAATGGCATCTTTCGAGTCACTTGCCATACAAAAATCAACATCCAATCTGCAAGGAATATGTTGTTGGATGACTGAACAGCCATGCTATCTTATCTAATAGAAAGTAGAAACTAATAAATCTGAGGAATCAGCAGAAAGTTATCCTTCTGATTCCGAAACAAGACAAGTCACTTGGAAGGGAAAGACAAGGAAAATAATGAAACCTTCATTTCATTAGCTCACAATTCCCTCACCCCCCCTCCCCCCAACCTAAAAAAAAAAAAAGTTATAAACAAGTAATATTTTTTGGATTTTTTATATTTTTTCCCTAAAACTAAGGATGTGTTTAGAATGATAAAAAATAAAATAAAATAAAATAAATTAAAATAAGTTATGAATTCGTAATTCAAGTATGAGATAAAAAGTAAATAATTTTTAAAAATTTTTAGAAGTTTTTAAAAATTTCCAGAATATTTTGACAAACCAAACACAGCCTAAACATATAACTCGTTTGGTAAATTTATTTTTAGTTTTCAATTTTACAAAACAAAAAAAAATTAAAACTATTACCAAAATTTTTAAAATTATAAAAATATAAAAAATATATTTTCTCAAATTTTTAATTCTACCACCACCATTAATCATAACCATCACTTACCACTATTCACTAACCACCACCAACGTTAGCCGCCAACCACCTCTGACGACACCATCGCCAATCGTCACTCACTACTACGACTATCACCTTCTGCTCTTGCTACCCACATCCAACAACACCATTGCCATTAGTCACCCCCCAATCCAACATTATAACTATCGATCGACAACTATTATTATCGAACACGTTTTTGAATTTTTTTTATTTTTTTTTTCTCCTATGAAAATGAAAGGAGCATTTGGCACAGTAAAAAAAAGTGAAAGCCTCTAAAATTTTTTAACACATTTTGTACTCCTCATATTTCTTAAAATTTCTATAAATTTATACATATTTACATATCCTAACAAATTTTATAAACCCTAATAAATTTTTTACAAAATCTAATAACAATTTCACAAATTTCAATAACTTTTCTACAAATGCCAAAAACTTTTCAACAATTTTAAAAAAATCTGACTAATAACTTTCAAAAAATCTGACTAAAATCCATCTAAACAAACCTAAAAACCCGTCGAAACAGTTTCTCTCTCTTACATTCTGACACAAAAGTCAAAAAATTTAACCATTTAGAAAAAAAAGGTTCTGACAAAAATCCATCTAAACAAACCCAAAAAATCGTCCAAACAATTTCTCTCTCAAACATTCTAACGCAAAAATCAAAATTATACTATTCATCTTTGAAAAACATAATTTAATAATTACACACCAAACATACAAAAATTACGCAAATTACATTTTTTGTTTTTTTTTTTCAACGCTTCAAACTACCCAAATTACATTTTTTGTTTTTTTTTTCAAGGCTTCAAACGCACCAAAAAACTAAAAGTCAAAAATTGAACAGAACTGAAAACGGAACACAAAATGAAAAATGGCAGTTTTGTCAAACCACTAATTCCATCAGACAACTCCATTAATTCACAACTACAAAGGAAACTAATAACTCACATGTACCAGCAATACTTCCCCTGCTTCAATTCTCAATAACTCATTTGTGAATAAACATCAGATCATGCATAATGAATACAAGCCCTCAAATGAAATATGTAAGCAAGACTAGTTTCAGCCACTGGCTTGGTCTTGAGTAAATCAATCACAATGAATACATGCCCTAAAATCAAATATGCATACTAAACAGCAAAAATCTAGTTTAGTTTACCAAAACCATTCAAAAAGCCAACCAAATTTTATTAACTTTTTGTAATTTCTTCTAATCAAATTTTATCACATATCAATTTTACATTAAATCTTTGTACTTTTATTGCTTTTTTTTTGCCATCCAAGCACCATAATTTATTAAACAATGTAATTACCAGGGGATTTTTTTTTTTTTTTTTTTCATCCAAAGCGATTGACAACAAATATAAACAACAACCCATCAAATCGATAACTGAGACTTAAAACTAACAATTTCATTTCTCTGATTTCATTCAAGGATGTCCTAACAAGGATATTTCAACAAAAAGTACAATATTTCCCAACAACATTAACATTTCCTACACACCACAATAAGAAAATGAAATTACATAGAGAGAGAGACCTAAATGCATATAAGCCAGTCATTGACACACTCTTCACTTATTTCCTAGGTGACTTGGTGGCCTTAGAAGGAGACTTGGGCTCCTTAGTAGCTGTCGCCGCCGCCGACTTCTTTGGGAGAAGAACAGGATTGATGTTAGGGAGAACCCCTCCATGAGCAATTGTGACCCCAGCAAGGAGCTTACCAAGTTCCTCATCATTCCTCACAGCCAGAAGGACATGCCTTGGTATTATCCTGTTCTTCTTGTTATCTCTTGCAGCATTCCCAGCCAATTCCAAAACCTAATACAATTTCCAACACCCACCATATATATACCCATCATCAGATCTACTAAATTCACTAGTAGGCCAAGTTGAGCCCCCTAAAAAGATTTAAGCAATCGAAAAGCATTTTGAGCTGATGCAGATCTATCTAAATCCTATGCAGTTTAACAAAGTATCAAACCAGAAAACATGACAATGAACAGAAAATTGTGGAAAGTGTTCCCTTCATTTTCTCAGGACCCAAACAGGCCAGTAGGGCCTTTAGCACTTTGACAAGAACAGCAATGCCAGATCCAATCTAGAAACCAATACAGCTATAACAAATGCATAAATAAGATAAAGCCAGAAAATAAAGCATCATACTCGAAGTAGATTAACAGGCAAAAACAAAATCGAACACAAAAACTGGAGAAATTTAACAAATTAGCTCAAATATACCTCAAGATTGGCACATAAAACAAGTGTGGACAAAGAGAAACAATATTTTACACAGAAACCCTAGAAGTTCAGCATAACAAGCTTGGTAACATAATAATGCAAATTTGGAGAGAGAGAGAGAGAGAGAGAGTACCTCAGCAGCGAGGTACTCGAGCACGGCAGCGAGGTAAACCGGAGCACCGGTACCGACGCGCTGAGAGTAGCGGCCCTTCTTCAAGTACCGGCCGATCCTCCCGACGGGAAACTGTAGGCCGGCTTTGACGGACCGGGAAACAGGTTTCTTCTTCGGACCTCCACCCTTTCTTCCCGCGGCACCTTTCTTCACCTTTCCACCGGCGTCCATTTTCACAAGTTCAGTCAGAAAACGATATTCACGAGAAACAAACAGCCGAAAACAGAGATCGGCGAGGCTTGTCTGATGAGTCAAGCGCAGATCAGCTACGGCCTTTGTAGGTGGTGTTGATGGCACAACGGGCTGTGTATTTAGAATCGTTCGATTAGAATTTCATCGACGGTTCTGGATTAACCACTGTCAATCCATGTGCTCTGAGACTAACCAATGAGAGAATGACACACAATATATTGAAAAGGCTTGGAAAATTAAATCCAGTAATTAATTAAAATAAACGTACTACATCATAAATAAATATGAGATAACAAAAAAAGTAAGATAATTTATGAGTTCGTGAAATAAAAAGTGAATAAATTTTAAAAATTTTTATAAATTTTTAGAATTTTCAATGATTTTTAGTAAACTAAACGCACATATAACAGTCAAATCAATATAGTTGAATCAAAATTTGACGATTGAAATTTATTTACGTATTTTTAAATGAAAAATTTACAAATATATTTAAGACATTTAATTTTAATCGACTCAAATTAAAATTATTACTAAATTTATATCAAATTTAATGCCATCGTTCCTCTATTTAATGAATTAAACCAGTTAAAATACTCGCCAATTGAATTAGGTAAAATATGTATGGTACACTTGTATTTTTTTGTTCAAAAATAAAATTTTGTTTAAAAATTTAGACCCAAAAATATAACAAAAAAATCATATTTTTATAATGGTTGCTTTCGTAAGCACTTTGTCAATTTTTGTTACATCTTATTAAAATTATTTATTTTATTTAAATATTTTGCTAAATTAAAATTATTTTTAATAAATAATTTATTATTACATTTTTTAAATTTATTTCAAATTAAAATCCACTAGTATTAAAATATATTAGATTAAAATTATATTTTAATAAATAACAATTAAATTTTAAAATTATCTATCTTATTAAAAAATTAATTACTATTAAAATAATAATTTATTATTAAAATCATTTTTTAAACTAATTAAATTTATATTTTTAAAAATTATAGTTTATTATTCTTTATTAAAATACTTTATAAAATTAATAATTAAAATAAATATTTATAAAATTAAATTAAATATATTTTATTTAGATAAAGTTAGTTATTATAAATAAGATACAAGTCTATCATACACATTTATTTGTTTATCTTTTAAATGAAAATTTAGTTCGATCAACTTATTAAACTATTTTTATTTTTACTATAAGAAAGTAGTTTACGTAATTATTTTTTTAATTTAAATATTCATGCAAGATAATGATTATTTTTTATAATAATAATTTTTAAAGTAATTAGCTAAATTTTGTATACTAATTTAAGTAATAATTGTTCGTCTGATTGTTAAAAAATAAAAAAAAAAGTAATTTATTAACATAATTTATTTTTTGTAATAGAAAATATTTTATTTTTTATGGATTCAATGGAACATACGTAGTTACTTTAATTTTTACAATAGTTGAGTTTTTATTATAATATTTTAAATTATATTGATAAATTTTATTTTTAAATATTTTAATATTTAATATAGTTATTTTCTATTATAAAAAATTAAATTATACTGATAAATTATACCGTTGGATTCGATCCTGGATGTGCGGCTAAGATTGGCTAGGACGCGATGTTAGCGGGCATATAAAAAGTGCAATAACCCCCCCCCCCCAACAACCTTGTTGAATCTTTTACGTGTTAAGTCTCTCTTACGTGTGTGTACATATATAGTATTCACGACTCTGTTCATCTGTGATCGGTGCGTCAATTCCATTGCATTGATTCAACGCGAGATCAATAATCCTCGTCTCGGTCTTTCTTACGGTTCAAGGGCAGTCAGTGCCGATCACCGCGTTTCGGTAATCCGATAGACTAATGTAATTAAAATCGGATCAAGCGATCAATTATATTTTCTTTCGTACTCTTTTCATCGATCCTAACTTCGTAGGAACTAGGGATTGGTGCGTGTCTCTGGGTGTTTGTTGGATTGGAGTTTAAGGATTTTGGAAAGAATCCGAAAATGCCTTCGGTGCCGGTGCTTACCCGTTCTACTGTTAGCATTTCCGACCGCCGGCAGGTCGAGCTCTCACCGTCTTAAACGTCTTGAGAAGGGTGATCGGCGTGGTAATCTTTGTTAACACGCTCTCTTCTTCCCCTTGGTTGGGTTTTTTTTTTTTTTTTTTGGTCAACCTTATCAGGTTAAGTAACCCAACTAGTAGTTAACTAAGCGGTGATCGAGCCATTACAAAGCCTGAATTACTTCTGAAAACCTCAGAATCGCTTCTTCCTTTTGACAGGTTATTCCTAAAACTAGTGTTTTTTTTTTTTTTTTTTTTGGTTTTTTTTGGGGGTTCATATATGTGTTTGTGTGTGTGCCTATTGGCGTCTACGATTAACAATGTAGCAATGTTTTGCCTGTTTGACTACTGTTATTGTCCTGTTTTGTGTATTTTAGAATCTTTATTGTACACATTTGCGGCTTGTTCTTGAAATTAGTTTTAATCTTGTAATCAATATATATATATATATATTAGAGTTTTATATTAATAGTAATCAATCTGCACCATGGACTTGCATTAATTGCTTTTATGTTGTTTTCCTATTATGGTTTTTGTTATTCATTGATTATAAAGGTGACCCTGAGAGTTCTATAGCTTGGGCTATACTCAGAAGTTAAGAGAACGTATAAATGGAAAAGAAGGGAAAGGGAAAAGAGAGAGAGAAAAAGCGGAGAGAGAATGCTATGAATTTCTTCTATGATTTTCTCTTCAAACCCAACAACCAAACAAAAAGGGAAAAATCTTTTTTTTTTTTTATCCCTCTTCTTTTCCACTTCTCTTCTCCCCAAACCAATCTTCTTCAATTCCCAGGAACACTTACCATCTATAAATCCACAATCTAAATATTTTGTTTATTTGACGTCCTTTACATGTGTACTTAATTAGTCCTGTGAAGAAATCTGACTTGGCAAAATTTTTTGTAGCAGCTTGGAAATTCTTTTATGGACATCGGTTCTCACGTGGGCTTGTCAGTTTTAGAAGAAGGGAACAGTTCTCGTGACTCGAATAACGGTTGTGTTGTGGAAAGTTTGTCTACAAATGACATTGGGAATGATCTGACTGACTTCCTACATATTGAGGATGGCCATGAATTAGCATCAAACTCAATTTTACCTCGATATTCCAACAATATGGAGAAGGAAGATGAATGTGAAGAGCCTTGTCTGACTCGATCAAAAATTGAAACTTTTGAGAACTGCTCCTCCAAGTGCGCAAAATTCCGATGCTCCAGTCAGAAAGAACCCTTTGCTGCATCTATTGATGGGGAAGACAAGGAACGGGAAGATGAAAAGGAAGAAGATGACTTGAATGCTGCAGTGATTCAAAATGGCTACGAGTCTGTTAAGCAATCTCCCCCTCAACGTGCATTATTGCCTGTATGTTTGAACTACTTTTATCATAAAATAGGTAGATGTCAGTCATTCTCTTTAATTTACTTGTTTCCGTGAGTCATATTATGATTCTTGGATTCCCATCGTGTGATGGTTCAATCCAAGACAATTAAGCGTAGCTTCAAATTTGTGATATTATACGATGCCTATGTCGCTCCAATTTGAGGTATTTAGGCAGTGCTTACCTAGGCATTTGACGCAACCTGGATGTCATAAGAGGTGTCACTGGCAAATGGTTACTTGGCTTTGTTCCTTGGTGTCGGTTGCTTAGAGGGCTGGGGTACGCATTTGGGAGGTACTGGTCCTCTTTGGGGGTGTTTTATGAATCTATTAGGAGATTTCAAGTGTTTTTAAGCCCAACTTCATTCTTCACTATGAAAGCCACATTCCGGGTAAAACTGGAATACTGTTGATGTTTAGGCCACTTGTAAATTTGATAAGTATATGATTTAACTTGCCAGAAATATTTGTTCCTTTTTTTTTTTTTTAAGAATATTGAATACACCAACATCTCTAAACCTAGGGGGGAGGGGTTACCCGACTTGTAAAACTGGACCGTTAGGCTAAATGAATGTTGTTTATACTTGCCTGAATTTATTTTTTATGAAATTGCTCTTACAAATATTTACCCTCGGCTTCCATGTCATTTGGGATTGTTGCTTGGGAGGTAGTGAGCAGTACCGTACTAGCTGTGGCAAAGAGTATGCTTCATAGAAAATAGCTATCAATTATTGATCAAAAGCTAGTTAGATGAACAGTGATGAGTGCTACACCATTCCCTGATGCATTTTTTTCCCTCTCTTTTTTTCTTCTTTTGACAGTTCTATTTGTTCTTTCTTATTCATATATATATATATTTTTAATTCTCTCTTCCAGAGTCCATTGAATCTTGTATCTGCCATGAAAGGCAGCCGTGAGAAACAGGGAATGCCACCAAAGAAGCTGACTGTGACATGGGCTCCTGACGTGTATGATCCTCCTCCATCAGCATCCACATTTGTGAGAATCAAGAAACCAAGGCCCAGGAGCGGAAGTAAGAAGAAATATGATTTCAAGAATGGAAAGAAGAAGCTGAAGGGTCCTTGTAAAGGCAGCGGCAAGGACAAAAAGCAGGCTCGGAGACATGGAGGAAGTTCTAACAAGGTTTGTTATCAATACAATGATGACGACGACAATGATGAGCCTTCTGCAGCCCTCGGGGAATTTGGTGTTGGCAGCCCGGATTCGTTTTGCGGGAGTAGATTACTCCACAACTCTTCCACAAGGTTGCATCTCTCGATTGCAGAGGCCACCTAAGCAACTATTTTCATTCACTGCTAATCATCCTTTTATCATTGGCAGTGTCGATAAATAAGCATAGGTGCCTTGTTGATAAGGGGTATTGATGGTATTTTGAAAACTGGCAATCTGCAATGACACGTTTATGAAAAATTTTACCTGTGCAAGGGTTTTCTATACACGAAAAGGGGGAGACTGACAAGGTGCCCTCAGCTCCATGGCACCAGATTGTCAACGGTTCGAAAGCATTTAATTCAAAGACTCAGAAGAGTGCTATAATAAAACTATACACACTGCATCACGGAAGGTTTCAACTTTCACCTATAGAATAGTTTTTGGAAGCCTTTGTTTATATCTGGCTTCAGAATTCAGTAAAAGCTGGTTTCTTCTTGCTACATACCATTTCCCCATTTTTATTTCTCGGTGCCCCTATCAAACATAAAACCTCTGAGAACTGAAGAAACCAACAATAATGACCAATTCTGAGTCTAATAGGGCTACAACTAGTGAGACTGGTTAACTTCAAAATTGTTGACAACCTTACCATTATACATGATTGGAGTTCTAAATAACAAAAAAGCATCATAAAAAGGAGTCTGAGAAATTACTAAACCAAGATGGGCAGTTAACTTGGATGTGCTCAATAACTTAAACCCACGACAACCTTTATGTTGTGTATTCAGCATTTATTTTGACGTAGTCATAACTTAAATCACAGCCCCATGCCAACCCACTTCCTGGCCCATCACCTGTTGAAAAGCAGCCAGCAATTCAAATTAATACTCTTGACTTCCCCAGACACTGGATGGCATTCCTTGCTAGACAGCAATTACCACAGCAAAAGGAAAATGCTACTTAATTAGAGAATTTTTTTTTTTTTTTTATCAAATGTGCAATCAGAATAGTATGACTATGACACTTATGTAATTAAAGGTTTTTTTAATAAGTTAAGTGCCATTTGGTATACCTATTTTCAGTCCATTTTTCATTTTGTAATTTTGAAAACAAGGAAAACAGCTCAAAATATATTTGGTCACTTGTATTTTCAAAATCTATTTTAAAAAACAGAAAATGAATTTATACATAAATGCAAAATGGCAAAAAGTCGTTTTGAGCGTTTTTAATCCCAAACAAGGAAAATTTCAAAATACGAAAAATAAAAAATGTCAAACCAAATGTATTTTTTGTACTTTTTGTTTTGGGATTTTCAAAACATAAAACATATAAAACAGAAAATAGAAAATAAAAAACACAAACACAAACCAAATGGCAACTTATTGTTCCTAAAGTAAACAAGTCTTCAAAGTTGTCACATTATTCTGATAACTTATTCTGGCAGTGTGGCACTACTTTAAGCAAAAATACATACTTGATTTGTTTCACCTCGAGTATGCACGTGTTAACATACATGAAAGATTCAGAATGATATCAATTAATGCTAAGCATCCCATTATTCTAAACTGGAGGGACAAGTGGATAGGAGGAAAGCTTTTATTTAGTGTGGCATCTTAATTCGCCTATATTTTTTCAATGAAAGATGCAATGCAGTTTGTAAAATAAAAGTGCAACTTGTACATAAGCATATGCCGCACGCCTGCATGTTTTTGTAAAGCTTACCAATAGATATTTGAATTTCAACTGTACCATGAGTCTCGCCAGCCTTTTGGAGATATTTACTTGCTGTTGCCCTGTAAAATTTGACATTCTCAAATCAGTGTAAGAGGAAACCCTTGCCTGAAAGTAGGGGGAAAAGGGCAGGTGGAAGGTGATTGGCTCAGAAAGAGGGAGGAAAAAAGAATATCCAAGAGAAGATGTAACCTCGAAAAGAAAAAGAAAAAGAAATAGTTCTCATTACTTATCCCCAACAGAAGATAATACAGCGGGAAAAAAAAAAAAAAGAAAGGAGCACAAGAAGAACAAATCAATGAACTTATGCCAATTTATGTCCCATATAAAGATGAATAAGTGAAAGAAAGAAATGAAATGACTTGACACTCTCTTCTCTCTCTATTATATATGTGTCGAGCACATCATGGACTGCGGGAGCCATCCCAACCCCCCCCCCAAAAAAAAGTCCTTAAAATTCCTTCACGCACCCTTGAATTCTTGAGTATTTATATTAATACATAGTGTATTGCCACGTCCCCAAACTTGTTTGTTACTGAATTGGGACAAAAAAAAAATTAAAAAAATAAAATAAAATAAAATAACTGGATCAAAAGAAAAGGCCATCTTGGTGTTTTACTGTTTCTATTCAATGACCGTGGCTATTGGCAAGAACTTATTGAATCCATCCTTTGGACTCATAATAAATTAAAAGTTGCCCAATTGTGAACTTTGGTAGGAACTGATTGGAACTTTAATTCCTCGGGAATGAAAAAAATCAATCTATTTTTCATTTGGTATTTTGGCCTAAATTCCTTGATTCCTCGATACTCAATCCCCCCCCCCCGGCAAAAAAAAAAAAAATACGTTGACCCCCTCTCAATCAAACTTCTAGGTCTACAGCTAGTCATACGTACATACGTTAATGTATGAATTTTTTTTTTGGGGGGGGGGGGGGGAGGGGGGAAGAATTGCACAAGTTTGGCAAGATTGGCTATCTAGTAGTGCGATATTAATGAAACTGAGGCCAGGGATTGAGCTATATGTGCACTATAGGGGGCATATCCCTCCTCCTTCCTGATCTTAAAAATCTCGTTAGATGTCTTATATTTTTAGTTAAAAAAATTTACATATAAGAGGTTGTTCCCCCTCTCCCCCAAAGGTTTGGCCCCTTCATTTGAGATTCTTGGCTCTGTTCCTGATGAAGGCACAAACCTGCCACAACAAGCAGGCTGTACGAACCAAGAGGGAGATACAGGGGCTTTGAGTTTGGTGCCTGAAAGCAACAGGGATTAAAAACAGTACCATACCAGTAATCTATTGCTAACACCTCATCAACCCCCCCCCCAAAAAAATAAATAATAATAATAATAATAAATAAATAAAATGAATAAAAAGGAAAGAAAAAGGAGGTCGCTAATTACCTGTCAAATGGAAGTGGTTGTCCACCATCCATAAGAAGAATATCTCCTAGGGATATACGAAGCTTCCTCGCATCAAAAGGAATCCCTGCATAGCCAGCTGCACAAGCAATGCGTCCCCAATTTGGATCCCTGCCATATACCGCAGCCTAATAACATCACAGCATTAGCTATACTGAAGCAAAAAATAAGTTTAAGAACAACAGATGTTTGAGTATAAATACAATGCCTTGGTAAGTGAAGAAGATGCCACTGAACGTGCAATCTTTGCCGCTTCAGCTTCACTGCCTGCACCAGCTACCGTGACCTGTACCTCTAATTTAGATTCAGCAGGAAAAATAAATGACCTCTATGCACACAAATAGAACTGTTCAGTTTCTTCTGTCTGTGTCGTATTATTGACAAACAAATTTGCACCATTATTGGAGATCTATAACCAAATCCAAATTCAGATGGACTAGCAAACCAAAAAAGTTACATAAAGTACCCCACAGGTGAAGGCTAAAAAAGAAAAGAAAATGATCAGAAGGATAAAATTATGTAAAGATCACTGTTGCTATTTGCAGAGGAGGAGAAGATGAAGAAGCAATTTGAAGGGGAACTGAATATAGAACAAAAAAAAAAGGACAACATTTAGAGCTTCCGAAACTTATTCAAAAGACAAAAATCATTTCAGTAATGTGAAGCTTCTCTTCTTCACTGTTTGGCTGTGATTTGATTATGAGTCAGCATTTGTTTTTTTTTTTTTGGTAAGTAAGTACAGAGATTTGGATTAATGGGATGAAAATTTACAAGATCTAGAGGGCATACCCTCGATGTACAAAAGAATTATCTATTTTAATCTCTACAAAAGTTGGAATCCCGAGTTGTTACATAAACTCAATGTTAGCAACCATGGCTTTGATCTTGGGAAGTTGTAAGGCTTTGGCTCTGATTTTATTTTTTATCTTTTCAACTATGCTAGGAACTGTCGATGCTATACCTTTGAAGAAGACTCTGGCATTTCTTTCAACCCAGATATTGTATGACTCAGCTTTGCATTTGCTTATTTATGCAATTTGCCATTTCACAATTTTCAGAGTAGTAGAGGCTTAGATTTAGTAAAATATCTTTAGAAAAAGATACAGACCTCAATTAGGCATGTTGCTCCTTCCCCATCCCAAGCTATTGATTTTGCAAGACCCTGCATTACCTGAAAAAACAAGTATACCAAATTCTATGTGAATTCTACCAAAAGTAGGTCAAAATAATAGAAATCCAGCCCTGTAAATTATTCAGGACTATCTCATGAACAAGCGTGTTAGGAGGAACACATGATCCTACAAACAGAGGAGCATTAGTAGTCCAAAAGAGGTCAAGTGGTCGACAGAGAGTCCACCTCATACAGATTACCCCAATAAGAACATTAAAACCCCCTTCACCATATGGTTGGAATTAAATAACAACATAGGGTCAATGCAGGAAGAAACCAGAGAAATCCCTTTTTTATCTTAGATCCATAATGTGAAATGCTACTGCCTTTGGAGACACCCGAAACGTTTTTTCTTTAGATGAAAGACTAATAAATTTATAATACCATAAGAGCCGGATAAGAAGATAAAAAAGAAAACCTTGCCCCATTAAGTAAAAACAACAATGAATCAAATTGCTTCACATAAGATATTGCAAGGTATACAGACAAAATCCAGACAGGTAAGTAGGCAATAGTAGTATGAGATGCAAGTTATTCACACCACAGCAGTTCCAAGCAGGTTTAAACCAGGAAAGCATGCAAACTTGTTTTTCAAGAACTCATTAACGATATCAATAACCAGAAGGCTTAAATATGGAAAACTTGAACTGAATCCTGTATAGAAAATATCTTTTGATTGTTCTGTATGAGAAAAAATTATAGAGGCAGCTAAGCGTACTGCATCAAGGCACATTTGCAACTGTTTTGCCTCAGAACTGTCCATAGAAGAAATCTTGTTTAATCCAGATAACCCACTAGCCAATGCAATGACAGCATCATTCGTACTGGTATCTCCATCAACCTGTAGACAATCCATACGAGAAACAGCTTTATACCAAATCTAGTACAAGTCACAAGCTTTAGACCATACAAGAATTGCAAGCCAGTTTTACTATCAATAAGCACATTTTCCTCCAGAATATACAGGTAAGTGATAAATTATGGAAGAAATTAAGCCGTTCATGTGGAAATCTGTAACAAAAACATCTTTAGAAATTCAAACTATTGTATTGAGACACATAGTGCAAATCCTTCATCATGATCCTCAAACAAGAGGGGGCCACTTAATTGTGACTGAGAGTAACTAATTTATGACATTCAACTTCTAAGCTGTGCAAGTTGACTATAAACTAATTGCAATTAGAAATACAGAGCAGAACCTAAAAAGATCCACAATGATATTTGTAGGACAATTATTTTAGCACTGCATTACAAAATTACGACGACCCATCATTTGTGCTAGCTAAATACCGTCTTCATCTGAATTTTCAACTCATAAAAGAACATTCCACAATAGTTTAGCCCATAATAATGAAGATAAAGAAAGAAATGCAAATGAACTATATAACAAAAAATATGCATCTCTTTGCCACATAAATTTAGTGCCACTAAACCCTGTAGCAAAGATGTCCAGAGACAAACACCCCCCCCCCCCAAAAAAAAAAAAAACATGCACGCACATGCAAAAAGTGATGTCCCGGGACAGAAACAGAGTCAGCCTTTGAACCAATGCTACTTACTGTAATTTGGTTAAAACTTCTGTTAACAGCAAGCTGCACCATCTTTCTCCAAACATTGCTGGTAACCATGGCATCAGTTGTTATAACCTGTGAGATATACATGATTTAAAAATGATATAAGAATATGCACCTTTTAGACAAATATTTCCCAAAAAATGCACTTTTTAGACAAAGGAGAGCAGATTAAGAAAGATACAAACACCAAGCATAGTAGCCATATTAGGGTGGATCATCCCAGAACCTTTTGCCATGCCTCCAACTCTTATCCGAGTCCCTCCAACCTAGGCAATGCACCAGGAACAACAATTGGTTACATAGACAACAAAAGCTTGCTTTGCAGTGAGCTTTAGTTATGTGGTTGGGCATTCATGATTTGTATCTCGAGCCCTCAGAAGATTAAACTTTCATGATTTTGAATTCAGCACATTTAAAGTTTTTGTGGCAGTATGTAAGCAACGAAAAAAGGAATAACAGTTGACTCAGTTAACAGATAAACAGTATTAAGTAGAGAACATGGATGTGCTCAAGCAAATATCATTTACATTGTCTCTGTATAGGGAATTTTTTTTTTTTTTTTTTTTGGGTGGCACAGTGTAGGTCATTGATATTATAGAGGTATCAATAGCCACAACAATACTCACCAAAAAGGAAAACAAACAAGTATTGGTGCATATTGACCCCAATATCAGTTCTTAGATTTACTACTAAAGATAATTGCATTGGCTTATAACTAAAAATTATTGGATTCACATGATTTCAGCTGTCATTGCATACCTCGGACTCAATTGCCACACTCTTACTCACGAGGTCAGTTGTTGTAATTGCTACTGCTGCAGAATCTGCCCTGCAAACCATCTAATAAAATTCAAAGACGGAATACAATATGAATCTTAGAAGAAGACGAATCAAAATCCAGATAGAAAAAAATAATTGCATAACATCAACTAAACAAAAACAATTGAAACCTTCATTGCAAGATCTGAAGGTGATGGAAACAAAATCAAGAGTCCTTCATAAGATGGAACCTTATCAATTTGCTGAACCAGAGTTTAAAAATATGATAAGACAAAGACTAACCCCTCAACAGTTGATGACAACTTATTAACAAGCTTCGGAAGTGAATTAAGAAGAGGCTCCTGCATGTAACATATGGGTACAGTTATGAAAAGGTGCTTTCTGGAATTCTCCAGCTTTATTGTTTAACTTCCAAGAAAGTAAGATGCAGATAGATGTGATTTTTTTACCATAATCACAATAAATATGTTCAATGTCTAAATGTTTACCTTCTTTATTCTTTGACCAATTACGCCAGTGGATTCAATCAACACTTCTTCTGGCTTCAATTGGAGTAGCTGAAACAACAGAATAATGGCATTGACAAGCACATAAGAGCCCATGGCCATACAGAACCACCAACGATAATGAGGCACTCAACACCATGAATATTGTCTACCTTAGCAAGGGCACATGAACATTCGATCACATCCCGGTAACCAGCATCCCCCTGTAAACCATTTTAAGATCTCTGAGATGTAGCACAGTTCTCTATTACAGTAATGGTGCATTATGAGTATCTGACACAGCCTACCGTTGCTGCATTTGCTTGACCAGCATTTATCAATACCGCACGTGCCTAAAAAAAAAGAATAAAATAAAAAGAATTGTGCAAAGCATTCTAAATTTGATGGAAGTTTAAACATGAAAATTGGTCATGAAGTCTGCAATACAGTTGAGATCTTATGTAACTGCAGACAAAAAAGAAAACAAATTCATCTCAATTCAACTCTGCAAAGCTTAATCCCAATTACTTGGAGTTGACAGAATAAGGAGAAAAAAAATAATAATAATGACAAAAATGAGTTTAGTGGAGTCTACCAAGTTTGTTAGCCTTTATTGTTTATTAATTTTATTCCTGATGGACACAAAAGTATGATATTTCTGATGCAATTTACTAATCATACTTCCATACTAATAAATATGGAAAAAATGGTTAAAAATGTGCATCTTGCTGGCTCATTTTTCACCTACTGCACTCAATTGAGCATCTACAGTGTTTGACATAACAACTAGGTTGAGAATAACAAAGGATGCTGCAAAGTGCAAACCATAATGTTGCATAAACGCAGAATCGAGATGAAAAATATCAGTCAAGGCAAAGACTTTCTGAGGATCAGAACTTTAATACCTACCAGGTAACCAACTTAACCAATTAGAATTCTCTATTTAATGAAAGTAAAAAACATTAGGGCATTGATAGAAGAAAAGAATCTGATCATGGCAATGTATTTCATAACCGTATGTTATGATGGTAGTGAGCTTTTGTTGACTAGAGTTGGCTCAAATATGAAGTACTTGTATAAGTTGACTGCATATTTTTTAACTAAAGCACCCTTGCAAAATATTTAGATTAAATAGATTAGTTTGTTGCTTTGACCTACCGTAGGCGAAGCGTCTAATATGTTTTTGCAGTAAATTACTGGAGCAGCTGCAACCACATTTGTTGTAAAGGCCCCTAAAACATAGACAAGAAAGTGTCAAAGGATGGGAAAACATAAAATTATTTATAACAAACTCATTCCTTAATAACCCTTTTGTATGATGTAAATTTTCAAATGGTATACAACTCATGCATATGGGAACCTCAAAACATAACCGTTCAAAACCAGAACCAGGACAAATTCCCCCAAAAGGAAGCTAACCTGCCGCTGTGGCATCTACATCACAAGTAACTAGCGCTAGATCAGGCTTCTCTCCTTTGGCTCGCAATCCACCATATATTCCAGCGGCTTTGAATCCCTTCGCAGCAGCAACTCCACCTGGAATCTACAGAGGGATAACCCTTTTTCTATTTACCACAAGAAGGAAAATCCTTCCAGCAAAATTTTAAAACACAAATCAAATCTATTGAAACAGGATTTGGTGCAGCAAGCTGCCAATATACACACGAGCTTCATTCAAAAAACAAGAGAAAAATTTTATATAGCAATAATATGTTTGGAACATGAATTTGGTGAAAGAAATTAAGAGTAAAGAGAAATGCAAGGTAAGCAAAATGAAGAAAAAAGTCAATATATTAAATTTTTTTCAGTAAAGTTAGAAATATGAGAAGATAATTAGTAAATATTTGTCCCAAAAAAATCGATTTTTTATTTAGTGGGCATTTAGAATGAAAAAAAAATGATAAATTTTGATAAAATTCGTACACTCATAATTCGTACTATGTACAGTGAGATAAAAAGTGAATAATTTTAGAGATTTGTAATTTTTTCAACACTTTTCAGCTCTCCAAATGCACCTTAATTTCATTTTCTTTGCACTTTTCTTTTCTCCCTCCAAATCCATGTTTCAAATATAGCCATAAAACTAACTTGCAAAAAAACAAAACACAAATATTACCAAAGTTCCTCACCTGCTTCCACTGCCCTTCAGGAAGCAATATTGGAGCTGCCGGTATGTAATTCCAGGCCTCATTTGCGGTCGACGCAACAGCAAATACACGAAAATCTCTACTTGAAGATCGAAACGAGCTCAATCTCTGCACAACATAATGCATTCCTTCACATTTTTCCAAGTTTTCCAAAAAGCACATTCTTCATAATTCAAACTAACAAGAAAAATTATATTAAGGAAATAGATATTCTGAATCATTACTTCTCTTTAAATTTCAAAATTCAAACTTCACTTTTTTTCCCAGAGAAAAGGCACATTTTGATCGCTAAAAACACACATACAAAGACACGCTACAACTTGCACGACTCCGCCATCTAGTTTCCGTTCGTTTTCCTTCGTTTTCTCAGGAACCAACCGAACAGGAGGTGGAAAAACGTCAAGAAAATGAAGTTCAGTTGCTGAAGTATTACCTTATTATTCAATTCAGAGGATCTGATGGAGACGCACTGTGAAACGAACAGAGACATTATTTTGCTAATTAAACGAATGTCTTAATTGATTGATTGTTGAGAAACTATTACTAGGGTTTTAGTTCTTCAAAAAAGTACACACAGTGGAAGGGAGTGGAGGAGCGAGCCGTCGGGTCGCGAAAAAGGAATCGCCTAGGTAGGAGTCCAATTCGCACGCGACTTGCTTTTCACGTGGACTCTAAAAGCCCCGTCCAATTGAGTCTGCAGAGTTTATTTATTTATTTATTTATTTTAAGAGTAGGCTACAGTTTGGAACGTGAGTTTATTTTTTATTTTACGTTTTTTAAAATAAAAAAATAATTCTGAATGATTTTAACCGCTTATATTTTTAAAATTTATATTAGAAAATAAAAAATAAATTTTACATATAAAATATTAAATAATAAAAAATTATTTCGAGCATTTTAAATTCAAAATAAAAAAAATTTAAATATTAAAAATAAAAAATATCAAATCAGATACTTCTTTATTTTTCGTATTTTAAGATTTTCAAAACATAAATAATATAAAACAGAAAACAAAAATAAAAATAAAAAATTGAAATGCAAACCAAATACCACTAAAAAAAGTTCAAAAAAATTAAAAGCTTATTTAAAAATGATAAGTGACGAAATTTTAGAACTACAAAAATTAGTTTAAGTTTGACCCGTATGCAAAAGAGAAAAAAAAAAAGAGTCGATTTTTTTCCTAGTTCATGAGTGTGTTTCAAGCTCCACAAATTGATATAAAAGTTCAATTTCCTAATTCAAGTGATATATAGAAATTTTTGGATTAGAATAGTTGTAATACATTTATATTTCTGCGGTTGAAATGTGAAATATCAGCCATCAAAATTTTTTTTCCAAATGATGTAATGATTCTGATTAACTTAATTAAAATAAAATTCTACTATTAATGATTTGGAAAAAAAAATTTGACAATTGATATTTCACATTTTACTTGTTGAAGTATAAATTTACTGCAACCCCCTCTAACTTGAAATTTCTGGGTGTTTTTTAAAGCTCCAAACAGACTTTATATATATATATATATATATACACACACACCAAAAGTTAATTTTTTTGCTTTAAATAACTTTTAAGCGTATTATTTGTATTTATAAAAGACAAAAATATTTTACAATTAAAATACTAGCTTTAAATTATTCAAAAAATCAAATTTCGTTAAAAAAATGTAATATAAGTCCAAAAAATTGTATGAGAAACTTAAAATACGTATATTATATTTAAAGCTTACAAAATATTCGAAATATTTATATTTATCTGTACTATACGTAATGGGTATAAGAAATAAATAGAAATAAAAATAAAATCCCATCACCCAATAGCAAGCCACTATTATCTTTTTTATTGGCAATGCAGTGACCCTTTTTTTGTGGGGATTGATACAACAATATTTATTTAATATAGATTAAAAATATATTATTAGAACATTCGATGTAGATGTTGTAATTTTTATTCTCGAAATTGTCACAAATTAATTAAAAAAAAAACTGAAAACAATTTAATTCAGTCCTGTTACACATAAAGTTTTATTCTAGTGATTGTTACAAACTAATTTTAAATAATTTTTATTCTAATAATTTTTGCAATCTAATTTTAAACCTTACATTAATTTACAAAATAATTTTATTTTCTCACGCAGGCGGCGGTGGATCCAGAATTTGAATTCATTGGGATCAAACCAACAAGTATAAATTTACACTTGTACATAATGTACCGAAAGATAATGGGTAGCATAGCTAATATAAAAATAAAGGCAAAACTTATAAATTATTTCTGATATTGGGTCGATTTATTTGAAAAATATATTTTATAGAATAAAATTACAAAAAATACTCTGAAAATTATACTATTCTCATAACTTTACACTTGCACGTAATATATTGAAAGATAATGAGTAATGTGCCTAATATAAAAATAAGGACAAATTTTATAAATTATTTAAGATATTAGAATAATTTATCTCGAAAAAAATATTTTATGAGATAAAATTATAAAAATACTTCAAAAATTATGCTATTCCCTTAAGGTCAATTAACCCCCTTCCCCCTCCTTACGTCCGTCACTGCACGCAGGTCACGGTGGAAAAAAAAAATTTATTGGTCAAAATCGGCACGTGTAGCAATCCTAGTAATATAATAATAAAAAAATCACATCATTTACCAGAAAAAGAAGAAGTTAATGACAAAAAAATAAATAAATAAAAGGAATGCCGTCAAAGCAAAAAGAAAATGATAATTAAAAGTAAAGATAAATGCTAAAGGCATCGCTTTTTATCGCATTCACTTTTTATCACATTTTAATATTTCATTTCTTTTCAGAATGAATAATTTTTTTTAAATTGTGATAAATAAAAAATAAAATGCATCTTAATTTCTTAAAAGTAAAAATATGGTAACTTTTTAACAAAAGAAATTTTTTAGAAGAGTCATACAAAAGACCAATATGCATGAATTTATACTGCAAATAATAGGTTAGGGGTGTGCAAATCAATTCGGAACCACATAATACCATTCGATCCGATCCTTAATAGATTGGGTTAGAGACGTGTGCTTTTTTTTTTTTTTTGGTTAAATTCACAAATCATGATAGTTGAAATGTAGTCAAAGATTTGATTCGATTATGTAATTGGGTGAATAGATCTTCAATCAAAACTTATTTGAGAATTTTAAAAGAATTATATATATCTGGATCATCTTCAACGGTGTTAAATCAATGTTGAGTATAATTTTTAACGCTAAGATCTCTTACTTTTTTATGATCAAATGCTTAAGAGTTTTCAAGATTTTTCGAATTCACCCCTATGTTATTACTTGGGAGAATTTGTAATAAAATTTCAAAAATGAGGTTAGCAAATATAATTTTAGAAACTACAATGGTGCTCTGTATATTTTTGTTAAACTTTAGGGTAGTTAATGTAATTTGTTTTAAAAAACTTGAATGAACATCAAGATTCGTTTAAGAAACTTTTTGCTACTCAGTTTTTTAATTTTTTTAAAATGATTAAATTTATATTTTTATATTTTCAGGTTCATTTAAATTATAAAAAATAAATATGTCAAATTAAAAAAAAATAAAAAAACTAAGAGCCAAAAGTTAGTTATTTTTCTTTTCAAACACAAAATAATAATAATAATAATAATAATAAATTAATTTTTTAGTAGACCAAAAAAAAAGTTAACTTTTTTCTTCAAAAAATTTAAGGCTTTTTTGCTTTTTTAAAATGTTCAAAATTACCCTATTACAATTTTAGATTTTTTCAAATTATAAAGGATAAATATATCAAATTAATAAGAAAAATTACAAAATTAGCTACAAAAAATTAATTTTTTTCCTTCCCAAGCATAAAAAGATAACTTTTTAGTAACAAGTTAAAAAATTAATTTTTTCTTTCCAAATTAAGTTTAAGGATTCATTTGAGAAGAATAGTCAAAAAATAACCAAAATTATTATATTATATTTTTAAGAAACGTCAAAAAGTTTCTTAAACTAAATTTTTCGCTATTTTTCATTGATTTTCACCGCACCAAACAGGCCTGCAATATCTCAAATGCCCATCAATAATAGTTTCAAAAAAAAAAAAAAAGCCCAACGTTGATTTTTTTTTTTTTTTTGGTCGTGAATTTTGTATTTTGTCTGACTTTTATATTTTTAAGGAGCTGAAGCTCTAATTAATTTTCTTAAATTTTGTGATAAAATCGAGTCGCATGAATTCCTAATTTTTTATGTTTGTCTATATTTCCAATCATTATATCTTAAGTTTGTACAACTTAAAATTTTTTTTATTATTTTTATTTTTATTACATTGTTTTGATATAAAATTTAAAATTATTATAAGAGGCCCTGTGTTGGAGTTCTAAATTTTGTCAAAAAAAAAATGTCAAATTTTGATTGTTGGGTGTATAATGTGTTTTTAAAAAAAAAAAAGTGAGAAATTAGAAAAATTAAAAATTTTATTGAAAAAGTTAAAAAATTTTATAAAAACTTAAAAATTTTTTTAAAAATTTGATACTTTAAACACTCACTACATATATAAAGACAAGGAGATGTATGTTTCAATAAAAAAAATTACTTATACTTATTTTCCAAATCTTAATTTTTATTTCAACCACTTGTAAGTTACAATCTCGCAATCTCTTTAACAAAAGAGGAAAAAAATACTTTCTCCAAACATAACCTTTGTCTTTCACTTCCGCCAACAATTTTTGTTTAATACAATTTTGTTTTATCAAAATTTAATTTTTTTAATGCTAAAATAATTTAAAATAAAAAATTTCATATACGTGTATAAAAAGATAATTTATTTAGAATATATAAGTAAAATTATCTTTTCCTAAATTTTATTATTTTTCAGTATTTAGTTTATAATTTTTTTTAAATGTGAATAATATGCTTAAGAGAAAAAAAAAAAGAAATCAAATTTTGACAAAAAAAATTATAGAAAATTGTATTTAAGTCATATTTTGCAATCTTCTAAGATTATTAGTCACTCTAAAAAAATGTATTGTTTTTAAGTCATATTTGTATAGAAAGTTTTGTAATTAGGTCACACTTTTGAGTGGATCCCACAAGTTTGTTTTAAATATAAATTCTAATATACCAAGAATACCCTTTACGTTTATAATTAAGTTGAGAGTTGCTGGAATTCACACTAACCAAGATCACATTTCTTCAGTTTATGTTTCCTTCCTTATAAATCGAGTGAAAATATGGTATATCATTGATGAAAATGCAACTGTTTCATTGACATGTTGTAGAAGCTTAACGTCTATATGAAGCAATTTATATATCTAAACACAGTACCACATTTCGAGTGTACATTTTCATGCGGTACTGTTTCGTATAAGATGCATGCTCATGTAAACAAAATACCAAATAGATCTAGTATGCAAACAACACCATTAAAGACAAAAGGAGGTCATATATCCAATGTATGGCTGACAGTACCACATGACTGAGAGTACCACTTTCCATGCGGTACTGTTTCTTATAAGATGCATGCTATTGTAAAAATAGTACCGAATAGATCTAATATGCAAACAACACCATTAAACATAAAAAGAAATCACATATTCAATATATGGCTGACAGTACCACATGGCCGAGAGTATCACATGCATGCAGTACTGTTTTATATAAGATACATGCTTTTGCAAAAACAGTTACGAATATATTTATTATGTAAACAGTATCATAAAACACAAAAAGAAATCACATATCCAAAATATGGCTGATAGTACTACATGACCGAGAGTACCACTTCCATACGGCATTGTTTTGTATAAAATCTGTTTTTGTATAAGATGCATGCTTTTGCAAAAACAGTATCGAATGTGTCTAGTATGCAAACAGCACCATGAAATACAAAAAGAAGTTACATATCTAATATATAACTGACAGTACCACATGGATGAGAGTACCATATGTATACGGTACTATTTTGTATAAGATGCATGCTCTTAAAAAATAGTACCGAATGTGTCTAGTATGTAAATAGTACCATGAAACACAAAAAGAAATCACATATTTAATATATGGCTGACAGTATCACATGACCAAGAGTACCACATGCATGCGGTACTGTTTTGTATAAGATGTATGCTCTTACAAAAACAGTACTGTATGTGTCTAATATGCAAATAGTACCATGAAACACAAAAATAAGTCACATATCCAATATATAGCTGAGAGTACCACATGCATGTGGTACTATTTTGTATAAGATGCATACTCTTGCAAAAATAGTACCGGATGTGTTTAGTATGCAAATAGTACCATGAAACACGAAAAGAAGTCACTTATCTAATATATGACTGACAATACTGCATGCATGTGGTACTTTCATCCATGAACGAGAGTATCATGACTGAGAGTACCATGACCGAGAGTACCACATGCATGCGATATTGTTTTGTATAAGATGCATGCTCTTGCAAAAACAATACTGAATGTTTTGACAGTACCACATTTGAGTTTTGACACAAGCAGTTTTGGTTGACAAAGCTAAATAAATCATGTCACGTTCATTTCCATATTGAATCATGCCACAAAATCTCACGTTTGAAAGCTAAATGAAAACATTAAAACAGTATCATAAAAACACTAAAACCTTGTATTTGAAAGATAAATGAAACCACTAAACAATATCATAAAATCAGAAAAAATTAAGATACTTAGGAATAATGATCGATTGAAGTTTTTCCCAAATAATTTTGATTTTGTTTCAAAAATCAGTTTTGCTTACTTTGTAAAGAAGATGAAAAGTTGCAAAAGTTATGAGTAAGGTATCCACTAATTTCGAATAAAACTAGCAGTTTTGAAATGTATCGAAAAATACATGATGTCATTTTTTATCTTTTTGTTACAAATGTGACTTATTCACAAATAAATTTTTTTAATATGACTAAAATCCTTGAAAGTCTATAAATAGTGACTGACTTTCAAAAACCCCAAAAGATTACATAAGACTAAAAAAACTATTGTAACATTTTACTTTTTGGGTTCATTGGTTTTAGTGAAAGTGGCCTTACAAAATTATTGTCTGTTTTAATGTAAAATGCCTTTTAAAAAGTACTTTTTCTTATATATTAAAAAAATTTAAAAATATGAATAAAAGTATTTTTTTCAAAAATAAAAAACAATGCACTGAAAAGAGCCATAATAAATAACAATGATGAAAAGGCTTTTGTCAATTGAGAACGTATCCTACCTGTATATCAAAAGTATCCCGCTTAAATTGTTAATCTATTAATTTTATTATTTCAATAATTTCTATTAATGACTTATATAATAACTTGATAAGATAACTACGACTCGATGTTTGAATGGTAAAAAAATTAAAAATAAAAATAAAAATTAATGTAAATGTCACATATAATAAAATTTGATCGAAAGAAATTGAATAAAATTAATAAAAATTAAATTTTTTGTACTTTTTTGATAAACCAAAATACCTATCAAATTATTAAGGTTCTTAGTAGTCGTTTGGAAAAATAAGCTGGTAGCTTAGCTACGAACTTTTTAGTCTGTTTTAAAAATAACTAAATTTATCTTTTTATATTTTATATTTTTTCTAAATATTGAATGACAAAAATGTCAAATTAATAAAAAGTTAAAAAAACTAACTGCAAAAAAATTAGGGCTCATCTGATTTTTTTATATTTTTTATTTTCTATTTTTGTTTTTTATTTTCTGTTTTGAACTCATTTTCCATTTTATGCTTTTGAAAACAAAGAAAAAGTTCAAAACACATTTGGTCATTGTGTTTTTAAAATTTATTTTAAAAAATAGAAAATAAGTTTACACATAAAATGAAAAATGGTAAAAAATCGTTTTGAGTGTTTTTAATTCAAAATAAGAAAAATTTCAAAATAATGAAAATAGAGCATTTTTTGTTTCTTTATTTTGAAAATTTTAAAATAAAAAATAAAAATAGAAAACAGAAAAGTAAACTAAATGTCACCTTAACTTTTTTTCCTTCTTAAATATTAAAAAATTAACTTTTTAGTAATTAATTATTAAAAACTAACTTTTTTCTTTTTTGTTTTTTTGCCTACCAAACTCAACCAATTTACATTTATTGGAGCATGCAAAGGGAATCATTATAAATGAACCAGACAAAGGGAATAATTGAAAAAAACTTCTTTAGGGTTCTCGAGGGCTTTGTTGTCATCATAAATGAACGAGACACTTGGACACTCGAGGGCATTATTGTCATTATAAAATTTATAAAGCAGACAAAACCTACCCCGAGTATGTCACTATCCGTATACTCCCCCCATTTTTTCGCCCGAGCATCCCGGGGCTCCGGCCCAATCAAATTTCACCTATAAAAATAGAGTCAAACAAAGCAACCAAAATAATCAATCCATAAAACTCAACCAAGCTATCGATTCTCAGAAACAAAGATGTCTCAGAGATCGAGTCGCCACCAAAGGAGCGCATCGCAGAGCCGGTTCGCCCTCCCCGACGACCTCTCAGCTCCGGCCGCCTGGCGGCGGAGGCGGAGGCGGACGAGGATTTGCACCGCCGCGCCAGGGTCAGCCTCCTCCGAATGAAAGTCGCGGCACTCCTCCGCCGGCGCCGCAGCCGGAGTCCTTGGGGGAGGAAAGTTCGAAAGGGGTGAACGACAAGAAGGCGAATAAATAGCTCTAGTTAGTTAGTTTCCTTCTGGTTGTTAGATTGCAATGAGAACAAAGTACGGAAAATTGTATCCAATTTATATTTTGTAATCTTTTAAAACTATTAGTCACACCAAAAAAAAAAAGTATTACTTTTAAGTCACATTAATGTGGAAAGTTTTGTATTTAAATCACACTTTTGAGTGGGTCCTACGAGTTTGTTTTAAATATAGCTTCTAATATACCGATAATATCCTTTATTTCTATAACAAAGTTACACAAGTTATTTCCAGGAATTCCGGGAATCACGTGAAGATATGTTTACCAAGAATTACGCTTCTTCCATTTTTTTTCTTTCCTTATTTTCAGTTTCATTATTTACAGTTTTAGTCGTGAAGATATTAAGAAGATAAAACTTATTTGGCCTATCTTCTTTATGGATTGATTTTTCCGATTGGCGTTTTGAGCTATTTTCAAAACAGTACTGGTACTGTTTCAAAAAATATGATGATGTTGGCTCGTATGGTTAGTTTATGTTATGTATCGATTGATGTTTTTTAGGCAGTATGAAAACAGTACCGGTACTGTTTCAACACAGTACCGGTACTGTTTTATCGGTACTGTTTTCAAAACAGCATCATGAATTATAAGCGGATGACAAGTTTTAAGGGCAAGAGAAATCTATTGGGCCGATTAACGTTTTGAGTTATCTTCAAAACAGTACCGGCACTTACCAAAAAAAAAAAAAAACAGTACCGGTACTGTTTTAAAAAATATGATGATGTTGGCTTGTATGGTTGGTTTGTGTTATATATCGATTGATGTTTTTTACGTAATATGAAAACAGTACCGGTACTGTTTTATCGGTACTGTTTTCAAAACAGCACCATGAATTATAAGCGGATGACGAGTTTTAAGGGCAAGAGAAATCCATGGGACCGATTGGCTTTTTGAGCTATCTTCAAAACAGTACCGGTACTGTTTCAAAAAATATGATGATGTTAACTCGTATCGTTGGTTTTTGTTATGTATCGATTGATGTTTTTTAGGCAATATGAAAACAGTACCTATCCAAAACAGTACCGGTATTGTTTTATTGGTACTGTTTTCTAAACAGTACCGGTATTGTTTTCAAAATAGCACCATGAATTATAAGCAGATGACGAGTTTTAAGGGCAAGAGAAATCCATGGGGTCGATTGGCGTTTTGAGCTATCTTCAAAACAGTACCGGTACTGTTTCAAAAAATATGATGATGTTGGCTCGTATCGTTGGTTTGTATTATGTATCGATTGATGTTTTTTAGGCAGTATGAAAACAGTACCGATTCAAAAGAGTACCGGTGCTGTTTTGAAAACAGCACCGGTACTGTTTTGAAAACAGCACCGGTACTGTTTTTAAAATAGCACCGGTACTGTTTTTAAAATAGCACCATGAATTATAAGCAGATGATAAGTTTTTGGCAAGAGAAATCCATGGAGTTGATTAGTATTTTGAGATATCTTCAAAACAGTACCGATACTGTTTCAAAATAAAAAAAATAAATATACTTAGGAATGATGATCGATTTAGGTTTTTCCCAAATAGTTTTGATTTTGTTTCAAAAAATCAGTTTTGCTTGCTTTGTAAAGAAGATGGAAAGTTACGGAATTAGGTTTTTCCAAACAGTTTTGATTTTGTTTTCAAAAATCAATTTTTCTTACTTTGTAAAGAAGATGGAAAGTCGCGAAATTAAGTTTTTCCCAAACAGTTTTGATTTTGTTTCCAAAAATCAGTTTTTCCTGCTTTGTAAAGAAGATGGAAAGTCACGGAAGTTATGAGTGAAGTGTACACTATTTTCGGATAAAACTGGCAGTTTTGAAATGTGGTGAAAAACTCGTGATGTCCTTTTTTGTCTTTTTGTTGCAAGTGTGACTTATTTTCAAACAAATTTTTTGGGTATGACTTAAATCCTTATAAGTGCATAAATAGTGACCGGCCTCCAAAAACCCCAACAAAGTAATAATATCAGAAGAGTTCAAAACACTTCGCTAAGGCCCGTTTGATAACCATTTCATTTTTAATTTTTTATTTTTATTTTCATTTCTTTTTTAAAATTGAACATGAAAACGCGTATGGTAAATTTATTTTCAGTTTTTAGTTTTCAAAAAAATAAAAAATATTTTTAAAATTTTTAAAAATTATGAAAAGATAGAAGAAAATGTGTTTTCCCAAATTTTTATTTTCAATTTTCAATTTTCAATTTTTTATACAATACTAGTTACAATTATTAATTACTATCGTCAACTAGTTATTACCAATATCTATCCACCATCTCTACTATTTTTCACTCATCTCCAGTCACCACAAAATATATTATTATTTAATATAAAAATATTAAATTAATATATATAATATATTAATATATTAAATTATATTAATATATAAAATTAATAATATATTATTCTTATTTATGTAAGAATATATTATATATTAATATATTAATAATATATATTAATATATTATTTTTATTTATGTAAAAATAGATTAAGTATAATTTAATTAATAATTAATTTTATCGATAATTAATTTAATATATGAAATTATATATTAAATATATTAATTACGTAAATTATATTAAATATATTAATTAACCAAATTATCTTAATTATAATTGAATTTAATTTGTTAAATTAATATAAAATTATTTTATTAAATTATATTTAATTAATAATATAATAAATTATATTTAATATATTTTATTTTTATTAAATTGAATTATTTTTAATAAAGATATAATTAAAATAACTATGTTTAATTAATTTAATTTAAATTAATTATATAATTAAATTAATATAAAATTTTAATATAAATTATTTTTAATAGATAATATAATTATATTATATTGAATATATTTTATTTTATTTTTATTGAATCAAATTATTTTGAAAAAATAATATAATAAAAATAATAAATTTTAATTAATATAATTAATTAATTAAATCAAGTTAATTTAAGTAATTAAATTATATTAAATCAAGTTAATTAAATTAATTACTTTAATTAACAGGAAATATATTCTATTAAATTATTTTTAAAAGTAATTATAATATATTATGTTTAATATATTTTATTTTTATGGAATTAAATTTTTTTTAATGATTAATATAGTTAAAATAATTAAATTTATTGAATTTAATTAATTAACAACTGTAACTGTTAAAACTAACAATTATCGTTACCAAACGTGTTTTTAAGTTTTTGTTTTCTTTTTCTACTATATAAATGAAAATAAAAAATTAAAAACTGAAAAACTGAACACAAAAATTGAATATAAAAATTAAAAACTCACAGTTTTATCAAACGGGCTCTAAATCTTGCTCTGTTTCGGTGTTAGTTTTTGGCTGCTTAGATCTTCTTTTGAAATGCTGCGAAAATGTAGAAGGGGATGAAATAGATGGCAAATTAAATTAATTAGAAGGGGATGAAATAGATGGCAAATTAAATTAATTACACACACCAACGCTGGCCACAAATTTTTTTAGTTTGGGGGGGGGGGAATTTTTGAAAATTATGTGAAGTATTCTAATTTTTATTTCTTTAAATATTTCAATAAATTTAATCAAAATAGTGCTATACAACTTGTGATTTCAAATAATAATAATAATAAATAACTTATTTCTAATGGTATCGCAACCTAGTTAAATTGAAATTAAATAGTTCGATAATTACATGATTAATTTGATAGTTATATTATATAATTACTTGATTAATTACACTGAAGTCTATCATAGTACAAAATCTATTAAATATATACAAAAATATCACTTCAAGTTCATTTCTTCACTAAACTTAGTACTTACATCTACCTATCACACCCGATGCTTATACCATCACCAACATTTAATGCTACGCATTTCATAAGAATTCATTAAGAAATATCATTTAATGCTATCATCACCAACATTTAATGCTTATACCTATTTGTTCATTTACTTAAATGATTTAATAAAAAATGAATTCTTATGAAATTCAACTATTTTGGGTTAGATTCAAGAAATCTTAAAATTCAATATATGAAGTGAAATAAAATTTAATTTAAAAATTTTTATTTTAATTCCAAATACAAAAATTAATGAAAATTTTCACCAACTTAAATCAAATCTCATCAAATTCGTCATTTAAAACATAGTGTAAAAATTAAATTTTGTGTTTAATTTTCAAAACAATAAAAATAGAAACTGAAAATTGATCTAATTTTTGTTAAGTGCCTTAAAATTAATAATCTAATTGTTAAGTACCTTAAAATTAAAGGGTACCCCGTATCGATGTGAGTGGACACCAACACGATCCCTTTGGCGTCGATGTGCCTTCCATTAAAGGCTAGCGTAGGTTCAATGCAGGTCGAGAGGTGGAGACTCTTGTAGGGTCGAATTGACATTCCATCTCTTGAATTAAAGAAACGATGCAAGGGAAGAAAAAATAAAAAAAAAATCCAAATTTGTTTGATCCAAACAAATGTGTCCCGGTTGTTCCGCTCAAGCCACACAATTTAATATATTACTCTACTTGCAAATAAATTTTGAGCTAACGTAACATTTAGAAGTCACAACTTTTTGACCATTTTTGGTAATCAAGTGAGATTTTTGATAAAATGAATAGAATTTTTAATAATTTTTGACAATGTTTGGATATTTGATAAATTTTTTTGACAAAATTAGACAAAATTTTAGTAACTTTTGACAATTTTTTATGTGTCTAGTAAAAAATTTGATAACTTTTGAATTTAGTTAAAGTGAAATAACTATTATATCTCTCATCACATAGGTAAAAATAACCATTATACTTCTTGTCATGTAAGTAAAAATTGAAGTATTGATAACCTGTCACATAAATAAAATATCAACTTTTAATGTTTTAGTAGACACTTTAAACACCAAAAAGTTAGTATTTTTTTTTATTAATTTTGCTATTTCGAACGGGGTCTAACTAAGGTGGTGTTTGGTAGCCATTGCTCTTAAGCTTTCATGGTAAAATAATAAAATCTAGCAATTAATGGAAATTGTTAAAATAATAAAACTAAATTTAGAAATAAATTTAATTATAAATAATAATTAAATAAAATAATTAATTATAATTATGTTATTCAACCAAATCATTTGCCGCGATATAAAATGTTAAAAATTTTTAAAATTTTTTAAAAATTATTTATTTTTTATTTCACTACACGAATTACAAACTCATAATTTATTTTAAATTATTTCAATTTTTGTCATTTACCTCCTAAATATTATCAAATCCTATCTAAAGCAGAACATCTTTATGAATAATGTCAGTTACTATTCCTAAATTTTCTCACCTAGATAATTCATCATCTGTATCAAACGATGAGATCATGCAAAGATATTTTCTTTTATCAGTGTTCAATTAATAAAATATTATATTAAGTCGATCGTCCATCAACTTATAAAAGTTCTGATCTTGATAATGCTATCATTTTCTATTTATGTTTAATTATTTATATTTTATAAATTTGTTTTATGTTATTATTTTTTTAAATGAAAACTTAAATTTCATTTGAAAATGTAATTTTGTTGACAGTAATTAAATTTTATTTTAACAAAATATTAATTTTATTAAATTTTTAAAAAACTAATTAAATATAATAAAATATATTTCATATTTTTAAATTTAATTAAACCATTTTAAATATATTGGTTATTAAAAATAATTTAATTCAATAAAATTAAAATATATTGAATATAATTCAATTATATTATTTAAAAATAATTTAATAAAATATATTTCAAATTAATTTAATTAATTAAATTAATTTAGTTATATTTTTATTAAAAATAATTAATAAAATATATTTCATATAAATTTAATTAAGTAAATTAATTAATTAATTATATAAATTATTAAAAATTATTTTAATAAAATAATTCATTTATGAGGCAATAAAAATGGACAAAGTGTTTAAATTGGCATAATATATATAACCAAAAAAAAAAAATCAAAGTGAAAGCATTCTTTTTGTTTACATTTTTTATTTAAGTTTTTATTTTTTTATAAATAAAAAACATCTTTGAAAAATACATATTTTTTTGTCAGTTTTCAAAAATATATAAACATAAACATAAGTAAATATAATTGTAAAAAAATAATTAAATTATATAAAAAATTAATTTTATTAAATTTTGAACTACGCTTATTATCTTTATTTTTTAGAGTATACTAAAAATTCTCCCAAACACTAGTGCCTTTGCAAACAAACCTAATGCACATATCATAAGGTCTTAAATAAAATATTTGACCATTTGATCAGAGATTATACTAAGTGATCCAATGTCAGGTTAATGTCGAAACACTTTGAATATGATTTAAGTAAACCCGATTATTCTAAGATTTTCAAATAAGTTAAATGAGAGATTTATATATTTAATCATATAATTGGATCAAATTTCACTGACATCTAAACACATATCTAAATTCTTAAAAATTAATAAGTATAAGCAGACACTTATAAGTAATATGAAACTGACTTACTAACGTTGCACTTAAACTAAGAAAGAATTTATATTAAAAATTTTAAAATAAGGTCAATTAGTGTAATTTAAAAAAATTAAGAAATATTTTATTTGTTTTTGTCAAACTTAAGAGGTAGTTGGCATAATTTACCCCCCCCCCCCCCAAAAAAAAATTCTCTTCCTCTAGGTCCACCTCTAAATTTCAATTCCAATATTCAAAGGGGGGAAAAAAAAAAGTAAGGCTGTGTTTGGGTATTTCAACTGATAGTGTATCTCTTTCAACTTCTTACCATATTTAGAGGGGGGAGGGGGAAATGATAGAAAGAAAAGGTAAAATTTCGCGGCGTCGTTTCGCTACCTCGATCTCGTCAGCCGGCTCCAGCGAGCGAAGCCGATTCCACTCAGCCACAAAACAAGCTAATTTCTACTGTACGAAAGCTCCCAAGTGAGAGCCACCGCGAGTCAAAAAATCAAAGGAGCAACAATTTCATTCACATAGCCCTCGTTATCGGAGGAGTCTCTCTCTCTCTCTCTCTAAATCTTCTCCTCAAGTCTGTTGATCGAGCTCTCCACTAGGAGCTAAATCTACCAAAAATGGTGAGTCAGCAGGTTCTTCTTCTTTCTAGGGTTCGAATTCTCCTTCATTTATATATACATATTCTTGTATATATATATTAATGCCTCTGGTGTTGATCTGTGATCGATCTAATCGTCAGATATAATTTTGACTAATATTCAAGTGATTGATAATTTGATATGTATTTATGGCTGATAATTGTGTTTATTCGAGCTTGTTTTGCTAGCTATCGGATCTGATTTGCTCTCGATTGGATATTAATTATCTGAATTTTGATTCCCTGTGTCTAATAACTGGGACGTTTAGTACGCTTTTCAAGTTTCAAGTTATTTTGAGTCTAGACATTTTCATCTACTGGTTGGACTTGATTTTCTAAAATTAATTTGATTATTTTTCGAGCTTTCTAATAAAATTTATCCTATTACTATTTTTATTTGGATCTAGATATCTCTGCCAATAATTTTCTGGGTCATTTCTTTTTTGCCATTACTTGGTTGCTTGGAAAATGGATATATATTACATATACACAAAAATAAAAAAACTGGGTTATTTAGGCTCAATGGAATGTAGATTATTGCTTTGTTGACTTCATGTTATAATATGTACTCTTAAAGACAATTGAGATTTCTCAAGGAACTAATGTAAGAGTAGTCATGGATCTGGTTAAGAAGGAGGGATAGCTCATATAGCTATAATGGAAGTATTTGGATCGATTTTTGTTTTGGGTTGCCATTTGTTAGAAAATTTCAGCTAGTCACACCCTGGATTGGTCTGCAATCAGGATATTGAGGAATATAGTGTGCAAGACAAAAGGGTGAATTTTGGTATTGTTTCTTTGTTATCATATTGGTGTTAGGAGTTTGTTAGGTGATTTTCCAATTCAAACTGATTGCTTATAAATTTTCCCATCTTGTTTAGTTGATCAAATTGAGCACAATGGAGATTCCTTTGCTCTGTGGCTGACCTTACCATACTCATGCTCGTAGTTTTTATCTGACATTAATTTTGTGCTTGATTTTTCTATGGAACTGTTTATTAGATTATTGTAAAAAACTGGGTCTGTTTGTCAAATGATCTCAAGCTCACAAGGGTTAGATAGATGTAGTAAATTATGAGTTGTAATTGATATTGTGATGGCTATCTGTTTCACAGGCCAATGCGGCTTCAGGGATGGCTGTGCACGATGACTGCAAATTAAGGTTTTTGGAGTTGAAGGCCAAAAGAACTTACCGCTTCATAGTTTTCAAGATAGAAGAGAAGCAGAAGCAAGTTATTGTGGAAAAGGTTGGTGAACCCACCCAAAGCTACGCGGACTTCACTGCTAGTCTTCCTGCTGATGAGTGTCGCTATGCTGTCTACGACTTTGATTTTGTGACAGAGGAGAATTGCCAGAAAAGCAGGATTTTCTTCATTGCATGGTAATAGTCATTGTTCTAGCCTTTTGTATAATCTTCTGTTCAATATTCTTCAAATCGTTTATTTATTTATTTTGGTTTTTTGAAGGTCACCTGATACATCAAGGGTCAGAAGCAAAATGATTTATGCTAGCTCCAAAGACAGGTTCAAGAGAGAGCTAGATGGAATTCAGGTAGAGCTGCAAGCTACTGATCCAACTGAGATGGGTCTTGACGTCATTAGAAGCCGTGCCAGCTGAATATGAATTGTTGGCCTTGCAACAGAGCGCTTCTCCTTGTGGTCGACTTCCTTGCTTGAGTGAGATGTCCATAGGTTATGGGATGGTGAACTTGGCTAGATATGGTATCGGTTTACCCAGTACAACCTTACATCGTTCTTTTTTAACAACATCCGTGGTTTCTGATAATGCTATGTTGATTTGTCATTTGTAGAACCTGTATCATGTCACTTGTAGAGCTCGTCTACAAGCTAGTATGTAACAGTTTGTTTGGGGGATAGGCATCGCCTTTAACCTGTTTCAAATTTTAGAAGGATAATTGACTCTTGTTGTTTCCCTTTTGGAGTGGTAAAATGGCATGCGTGTTGGCCTGCTTATCAGTTGGTTTGTTTTATGAGAAATCGGTAAACCTTTGTTCTTACCCTTCTTGTAGTTGCTTTTATCATTTTCCTGGCCTCGAGATGAGAGCTTTGTATCTCTGTTTGGTTGTGACTTGAAATGGATGGCTTGGCTTGTCAATGCTCTGGTGAATTGTCAATGTAAGGTTTGATATATTAGTAGTTGTTAGGTCTTGGTGGAGTAGGTCTTTATCAGCGAATTTAGTGCAGGACAAGGAGCTGCATTGCTCTTTTCCTAACTTTGGTTGTCAACGGAAATTGAAAACGAATCTCAACTTTTGGGGTGTCAAGGAATTAAAATGTGAATTATTTTTATTTGTATTTGGCATGTAGGGATACACTTAATTTTCATTCGCATGTGGCAGACCAAACGTAGCACATTTTTACTTTGATCAACCCATGATGGAACGTAGCTTGGGTTCCTTGCCGTTTACGTGCACGGTTGCTTGCTTGCTTGCTGGATGGATTTTTCATAATTTCTCCTTATTTATTTATTTATTTCCTTAATGTGCTTGTTCACGCCACTGCAGAGGCAAGTCTCTTTCATGCTCAATGGGAGTGTTAGTTTGTTGTCTTTGCTGTTGAAATTAGCGGGTCAAGGACTTGCAAAAGAACGTCTGTTTCTTTTCCTGACAATGGGAGCGTTGTTGTCTTGGGCCCGTAGGGTAACGTTTTTATTTTTTATTTTTCTGTTTTATGTTTTTAAAATTTTGTAAACTCGCAACGAAAACATGTTTGATAAATTTGTTTATGTTTTTTTGTTTCCCAAAAAAAAGAAAACATAAGCAGAAAAATGTAAACAGAAAAAATGTGTTTTCACTCTGATTTTTTTTTTCTGTTGTTAATATTTTGTCAATTTTAAAATTTTGTCTATTTTTGTTACATTACCTAAAAATAAATTATTTTATTTAAATATTTTATTAAAATAAGTTATTTTAATAAATAATATAATTAAATTCAATAAATTAAATTAATTATATGAATTAATATAAATTATTTTTAATAAATAATAAAACTAAATTAATTAATTAATTAATTTAATAATTAATTATTGCTAAATTATCTAAAATAAATATCATAATTAATTAATTTAATTTAATAATTAAATTAATTTATATAAAATAATTAATAATAAATAATTAAATTACATTAATTTTTAATTTAATTTAATTTAATAATTATTATTAAATTATTTTAAATAATTATCATAATTAAATTATTTATGATTTAATTAATTCAATTTATATAAAATATATTTTATTAAATTATTTTAATAAATAAATAATTTAATTTAATAATTAATCTAATTTAATTATTTATTTAATATGAAATATATTTTATTAAATTAATTTTAATTAATAATATAATTTAATATATTTTATATTTATTGAATTAAATGATTTTAATAAATAATTTACTGTATTAATTTAAGTAATTATATTAATTAAATTAAATTAATATAAAATATGTTTTATTAAGTTCTATTAAATTTTTAAAGCTAATCAAATTAAATATTTTCTAAAATAAAAAATTAATAATTATAAACAGACTTGTATTTTCAAACACAGTTTCAGTTTTCATTTCAGAAAAAAATAAACAGCAACAAAAAACAAAAAGTAGAAAACGACAACATAAAAATAACAAAAAAAAATGACAACGTTGTCAAATGGGCCTTTAATAAAGCGCTATGCATTATGATTTTGTTGATTGGATGAAGAAAATTAAAAGTTAGGCCGCCTTTGAAAGGCTTTTTTCAAAGTCAGAAAAAGTGTAGGGTTACTTTTTGGCGTTTGGAAGAAAAGCCTAAACTGACTAGCAGGTTGGCATTTGAATGATGAACTTAAACTTATTGATAGGATTTAAACGTGATTAAATAACCTGTTGAAATGGTTTTCACATACGATATAGAGTTTGATTTTCGTATATTGTGTCAGAATTTTGAACTGACAGACTTGTTCAAATGTAATTGAATGACATGTTCAAATGGTTGTTAGGTCCCCGAAAACTGTAGTGCACTATTACACTATAAGGGCTGAAGTATATAAATGAACGGTCTTAATTTTTTTATAATGATCTAATGATTCTAATTTAATTTAATTAAAATTAATTTTAAAATAAAAGTTAAAAAAAAAGAAATATGATTGGAACATCATAATACAGAATATGAAAAGTTATATTTTATTGAAATGTAATGGAATCACGATTATTTATTTTACACTTACCCCCTGCCGTCTTTAAAACTCAACGGTTTTCATACGTTATGTAAGAATTTTAAAAGAAAATTAGTAAATACATAAAAGAGTAAAAACTTTGTAAAAATGTATAACTTATAATCTTTCAAACAGCACGATTTGATGAGATGTTTTCAAACAGGTTTGGTAAAAACCACGGACAGCTCGGGAACGGATTTTGGGGCTGACATCAGACATCACTTTTTCAACCGTTAATGGTAATTAAGCGGTGCAATTACAAGCGTCCTTTTGGATTTCAGAAGTGACCAAACAACGCCGGGCCAGGGTCGCGGAGAGAAGTCAAAATTCAGAACGAGACGCTCCCCCCTTTCATTTATTTTGACGCTTCCCGTTTGTCCGCGAATCGGATGCCCGCTGATAATTTTCCTTGCTTTTCTCACCAACCAAACAAGTTTAAAAATGCACCTCTCGGGTCCCTCCTCCGCTTTCTCTCTCTTCGCCGTCTCTGTCGTATCCGCGGATTCTTCGATGCCTCCTACAGATTCGAACTCTTTCACATGTCTTCTAATTCGAACCACTCTCGCCTGCACTCTCTCTCTCCCTATTTGACGTCACTCTCACATACTCCACCTCCAAGTTTTAGGTTTTACAATACATATACATGTATACGTATATATCGATCTCGTTATAGCAAATTCAATTGAGTTCGGGTGTTTAGCTGATGCCATGGACGAAGAGGCACCACTCGTTGCTGAACTCTCGAATACACAAACCCAACCGAAGAGCCATACCAGAGACGTGCATCTTCTGAGCTTCGCGTTCTTGTTCATTTTCTTGGCTTATGGTGCTGCTCAGAATTTGGAGACTACCATCAATAACGTGAGTTCTAATTCCGCTTTTTTCCATTCTGGAAGTAATTTTGTTGCTTTGGGAAGCAAAATTTGATTAATTGAACATTTGCTTGCTTCTTTTAGGGATGGATTTTGATTAATTTTCATTTGAATTTTGGTTACAGGAGGAAGATTTAGGGAATATTTCGCTTGGGATTTTGTATTCGTCTTTTACTGTTTTTTCTTTGGTTGCTTCTTTCGTGATTCGGTATCTGGGGTCAAAAAATGCTCTTGTTCTTGGGACTACTGGGTACTGGTTATTCATAGCAGCAAATTTGAAACCGACATGGTAATGAGTTTCCTATCATTACTAAATTAGTTTAATTTATTGCAAGGTAAACATGTTTTCTAGGTTTCCTTTGACTGATAATTTAAAATTATCAATTTGATTACATATAAATTAGACAGAAATGAGGGATGAAAAAGATGGAGCTTATAAAGCTCTTTTTATTGTAGTATTGCCAAAAAAATTCTCTCTGTGAATTACTTGACTTTTGAGGTGATAGTTTCTCGGTTGCGGATAGAAATGTTCCCTCATAATGACCGATTCTGTGTGTGTGTGTGGGGGGGGGGGTGGGGCATATAAGGATTGTACACGTGATAAAAATCTAGCAAGTTGAACCTTGAATTGCCACAAGAGTCCCAGCCTTTTAATTGCTGAGGCAAACTGAGACTAGGACTTTACCCAGCGTCATCTATGACAAGATATGATCCCTAGATATATAATATGGTAGGTTTTGATAAAGAAAGAGGATAGAGTAGTTATATTGAATTATTAAAAATCTGTTTGATGGAGAACTGAGCCCATGAACAATGTGGGATAATCTTTGAGAAACTAGTTTTGTTCTTACATCGTAGGTGTAAATCAAGGATCTGCATTAGACATATATTTTGTGTATTCTAGTTATGCTTGAATTGATTAAAATATACAAGGTGAGATTCTATATGCCATTTGACGAGATATTATTTTAATGGATGAAATAAAAGGGGGTAAATGATAAATTAAAAGTTTGGATAGACTCTAGAATTGTGGAGTTCAACCTTACTAAAAGTTGTGATATGAATGAAGAGCTAGTACTGAAGGTAAATAAATACGTGACAAAGAATAGTTTTAATGTCTAAGCTTGATCATTCATGTTTTGTGTGTATGTGTTATTTTATTTATTATTACTATTATTATTTTGTTTTTTTTTGGGGGGGGGGGAGTGGTGTTCATTTTGCTTGTAGAATTATAGAATGATTGACCAAATGAAGGATTAGTATTTGAAGTGATCCAACCATGCCCATGAGATTAAAAGGAAAATTCTATTAGTGTATACAAGACTAGCAACACTTAATGGTACAAAATGTTGGGTAATCAAGAAAGAGTTAACAATGAACAAAAACTATACTTAAAAATGAACAAATTTGTGAGATGGCAAATCCATAAAGGTACTAGTGGTTGAAGATATAATAGGGGGAAAAATGATTAAGATGGTTTGTTTATGTACAATAAAGGGCCAGAAGAGCTTCAATTAGGAGAAGTAATACCATTCACATTTCATATTTAGTGATAATGCTAAGGGAAAGGGAGTCCAAACTAAATTTAATGAAGAAAGACATGTTAGCATTAACTTGCTTTATAGTGCTTGATCAAGTGGAATGGAAAAACAAGATCTATATAGTTGACTCAAGTGGTTGTGAAAAGGTTATGATTAGCTAAACTAGAGTGGGTCCTTGTTTATTGTGGTGGATATTTCAAAATAGGTACCGTATCGCTATCTGTATCCGACATGAATCAAACACACATATTTCTCGGACACTCTGAGATAGTGGCGTGTCCTATTATTTTATCGTTTTTTTTTTCAAAAATATGATTAAGACAAATTTAGATTTGGGTGGTCGAAACTCTTAAAATTATAAAATCTTTTAACTTCTATTTTGTTGTTGTTATGTTTTGTATATTGAATTATATGTTGAATTAGTTTTATTGTGGATGTTATATTCGCATCTATGGATAATAAAGATATATAAACTTTATATTTTTTGGCCGTATCTCTACTGTGTCCGTATTCTTATTATTATTTTAATAAGTTGTTGTATCCGTGTCCATGCCCCTATTGTATTCGTATCCTTATCTTATATTTGTATCCATGCTTCTTAGGTAGTGGGACTAGATATAGACCTAACTTGTCCCGTACTTTATTAAGGTGGCTGTTGTATGGCTTGAACCCACATATGCATTTGGTGTTTGTCACCTCAGTTTATGTGCTGTTGATACATAGAAATACAACATATCCATGAAAAATTCTATTTATTTTATTAAATCTTTTTGACAATTCATCCTTTCATCACATATTCCCTCCTCCTCACCCTTATAAAATAAACAAAGGAGGAGAAAAGGTGTATCAGGATCCATATTTTGGTCATCAAATCGATGAGGTTAACTACCAAAAAAAAAATTGATGAGGTTATATATATTTGAAAAATTGAGTGCATTTGGGATTAGTTTATGGAAAGGAATTAGGAAGGTACTACTAGAATTCCTAAAGCATACTCCTTTTTTTTTTTTTCGGTTGAAGTTGGAAAGGGGTAATCAAGTTCAATCTGGAATCACGCGTGGCTAGGGGTGAGTTGAATTGGCAATTAATAAGGAAGCCAGGGTAGTCAATTGTTGATGGGGCAGGACGGGACTCGGAATGTTAATTTTAGAAGAAATCTTCAAGAATGGGAAATTGAAAATTATCTAAATCTTTCTCAATTGTTGTATTCACAGCAGTTAGGGGAAGGGGAGGATAGTTAAAATGGTTTGGGACAAAGGCTAGGGTTTTTACATTTTAGTCTTTCTGTGGTGCGATGACTGTTAGTAGATAACTCTTATTCCCTTGGAGCTATATTTGGTCTGCCATGGCTCCTCCAGAGGTTGGTTTTTTTGGTTTGGTGTTTGGTGCATGGTAAAATTCTAACAAATGATAATCTTATAGGGAGAGGCTGGTATATTGGCAATTGGTGTTGCCTTTGCGAATGCAAGAGTGAGTCGGTTGATCATCTTTTTGTAAACTGTGAATGGGCAAAGGAGGTGTGGAATTTGGCTTTATCTCGTTTTGGTATGCCATGGGCATTTCCTGGGGTTCTAAAAACAGCAATTGGATCTTGCTCGGGTGCAAGAGTTCATAAAACTTGGAAGAAAGTACGGAGAATTATTCCTTTTGCTTTGTGTTGGCTGATTTGGAAGGAAATGGATCGAAGATTGTTTCAAGATTTAAAGGTCCCTTTGTATTGATTGATGAGTAATTTCCTCTCTATTTTGTATAGTTGGCTTATGGGTAGTGTCAAGCCAGATTTGGATAATTTTTTGGTCTTTGTTGAGAGCGTGGATCTTAAATCCTAGTTTATTGTGCACGGGTGGCATTCCTTTCGTGCCTTTATAATTGAATATTAATTATCAAAATATATATTTTTGAAAATTGTGTGATTCTTCCTGTAGGTATACAATGGTGCCAGCTTCCTTGTACCTGGGATTTACTGCTTCAATAATATGGGTTGCAGAGGTGCATCTCCATCTTTTAGATTTGATTCAATTTTCAATCTGATGCAGTGAAGCTATTTTACTTCCGTAATCATTTTCTGGTCTATTAGGGGACATACCTTACTTCCACTGCACGTAGTCATGCACATGATTGCAATTTACACGAAGGAACTGTGATTGGTAACTTCAATGGAGAATTCTGGGGAATGTTTGCTAGTCACCAGGTACATAACTTTTACTTTTCCTGACAATTTCAACCATCTGCTGGTCTAATAGGAATATCTTCATTTTTATTGTTTTTGCATATTTTCTGTACAGATATTTGCCAGTGTATGCATGCTTGTAATTGAATTTTCTGTACAAATATTTATCAGTCTTCACTTTTAATTGAATTTTGCAGTTCATTGGAAACCTTCTCTCTCTTGCTCTGTTGGGTGATGGAACGGTATGTGCACGCTTGTAATTCCAATATTTGATTTGTGTGGCCACTGGCCAATCTTTTTGTTTATGTTACAAGTACTAGATCATTATTATTGTGTTTATATTAAGGCATGCATCATATTGCGTGACAACCAAAACTTCATGGTACTGGCAAATTCTTTAATGAAATAAAATTTCTCTTGCATCTATAATGCAGTCTAGCTGTTAGTAAGCATTAACCCCCCCCCCCAAAAAAAGGAAGACATTAAATGAGTCCCTTTTATTATTTAAAGGGAATTGTTCTTATTTCCTTTTTTTTGGGGGGGGGGTCCTTTTGTCTTTTGCATAATCATGTGCACACGTTGGGGTATAGAAACTTTGATGAATATTTCTTTTCTTGATCTCTTTGCAAGTCTAAAACTCCCAGATATGCTTAGCGTGCAAGGACAGAGTCTCCTCTTTGGCATTCATTTGTTTAATTAATTTTATTAATAAAACAATAAAGATAAAAAATAAACAAAATAAAGAAGCCTCTAGTGTGTTTCTTTATCTATATAAGCTCTTGGATTGTTTTATAAAATACAAATGAGATTTGTAACTCAATAAATTTTTTAGTGGATGCTATCTTGGTATTATCCAAGAAAATGGACTAGATTATTTAATGCATTTGTCCAATAGTTGCAACTGTTAAACCATTTATTGTAGGACAAATGAGGACCTTGTGGTAGTGTGAATGTTTATCAATATACACGACAAAAGTGCTAAACGTACTATGTTATGTGCTTAAATTTTGAAAATAATTTCTTGAAGTTGTTATCTGGGTTTTAATTTGGTATCACCAGGAAGCTCTTTATTGGACAATTTTTTTTTTTTTTTTTAATGTCAAAATTTTTATCTCTTGCACAATAGGAAAATTCAACAGTATGTCAGCCCTAAAAAGGTTTGGTTTTCCTCCCAGGGGGGAAAAAGGATAATTATGCTTTATCTCTTTGGGTTTGGACATGATCCCCTTTTGGTTTAAAAATTAACACATAAGTCATGACCCTGTTGTGGTTTGGATTAAGATGCAAAATTGATTGAATTTGTTAAATTTAACTAGATTTGTACCTTACGTGCTATTATGGCTCAGATATGATTGGGAAAAAAGACATTGTTGAGAAAAATAAAAGCAAATTTGTCTATGAATTTTGTATTGGATCTCTTTAAAAATTGAAAAAAATTTTTCATTTCAACATAAAAATAAGTAAAAAATATACTTTTATCCATTCATGTTTGTAAAATTTTGCTTTCAAATTTGCACTTTAATTCAAATCACAAGGAGTTATGTGTTAATTTTTAAACTAGAGGGAGGTCATGTGCTCTTTTGCCAAACCCTAATTGGGTGAAGTGTGATTATCCCCTTCTCCACTTGATAATTTGCAGTCCAAAGCATACCATTATTGGACAATGTCATATCATTATCTTGCATTTTAGTTGTGGAAATTTATAAGCATTTGTAGATTTCTTTCAAAACACTTATTTTGATTTTGTTTTACTTCACGTCATTGTAGGGAGGAACTACCAGTGGCACAACATTACTATTTGTTGTATTCCTTTGTAGTATGACCTTGGGTACCATACTAATGTGCTTCTTAAGTAAGCGGGACGCTAAGGGAGACATGGGTTTACAAGATTCTTCTGACAATTTCTGCTCTTCTATGGTTTCTTTGTGGAAGTCTGTCATCACTCTGTTATTGGATTTAAGAATGTTGTTAATAATCCCCCTTATTGCATACTCAGGTTTACAACAAGCATTTGTATGGTAATTTTTCATTAACTTATGACATTACATGTTGTTATCATTTGATTGTTTAATTCTTGTGCTGTGTGCATTGTTTTTTTGCAATTGTTCCTTCATTAAGCATGATATGCATTTTACCATTTAGGGCTGAATTCACTAAGGACATTGTGGAACCTGCACTTGGAGTTTCTGGCGTAGGAGGTGCTATGGCAGTGTATGGAGCTTTTGATGCAATAGTAAGAATGCAATGCAGAAATGATAGCTTTATGAAATGTTTTAAATGAATGAGTTCACAACTACAGTAGCTTTTCTCCCTTTCAAGTGCATCAATTTTGACGAGATGAAGTGATAGCTTTATGAAATGTTTTAAATGAATGAGCTCACAGCTACAGTAGCTTTTCTCCTTTTCAAGTGCATCAATTTTGACGAGATATATTTTCTCTGTCTCGTTCATGCTTTTGAGTTGGAGAAATGGGTTGAAATAAGATTAACTTACAGGTGAACACGTTTCATTCTCATAAACCCTTCCCTTTATGCAGCAAATGGGTATTGAGAAGTATTTTTTACGGTACCTTTTATTTTATCAGTTATGTGTTTGCAACAAGATACCATACTTATCGCCCTGTTGGTATTTTGTATTAATAATAGGATGGATGATCATATATCCTGTGCTTTCTTTCATGATCTTATTTTCCTATGATCTGCATATTCCTCCTATCATCATTAGCCTTGTATATACTAAGAAAATGTTTGACGTTAAAGTGGCATAGGATATAGATGTTCTTCTATCCCAAGCTTGCTAAAAGTTAGATGACCATTTTTTTGTTGTAAAATTTATTGCTTGTTTAAAATCATTGAGTTTTTCAGACTCGGTTTATATTTGCCACTTGTGTCAGTGTTCACTGGGTGTGGGTCGACTTACCTCTGGGCTCAAGTCAATCACTCTATTTGTTTCTGCTGGAGCTTTTATTCAGTTTATTGTACTGCTCTGGCTTCTCCTGAAGTATAGGTCAGCTCTCTTCTCAACACCAGTAGTTCTGAAATTAGAATCTTTGAAATTGTAATATGACTCAAAGCTGTAATACCTTTTGTCAGTTATTGTTTCATTGTGTAATTATGCAGTGTGACTGGTGGAGTACTTGGCACATTATACCCCCTTCTCATTGCGGCCTTATTGGGCACAGGTGATGGAGTATTCAATACCCAGATTAGTGCTTTGCTGGGGATTCTCTTTAAGCATGACACGGTAATAATCTCTCTTTGTTTGCACTTAGCTTTCTGTAGCCTGACTTTTTCCTAACATCTCCACAATTCAAAACCTAGCATTCTAGTCATGCAAAGAATAATGTGGTAATTTTAACCACAGTTTTAGTAGCACATCCCATTCTTGTTGATTTAATATGTTATTTAGGATGTAACTATCATATGTAAATTTTTGCTGGATGATTGCTTAAACTTTAGTGGGTTTGGTGTTTGCACTTTTTCTTTGCTTTTTCCCCTTTTCACATTAGAACATACACGAGGAATGCACATCTTACCCTTTGAAACCCCTCTTATGGATTCTTAGGGCCCGTTTGGGGTTAAAAAATTGAGATAAAATGTGGTTTGGGTTGCTTTTTGGCATTTGGAGTGTAAACCACAAACTACAAAAAATAGAGATGAATAGTTTCGTTCGAACAGATTTTTGTTCATTTAAACGGATTTGGCAGACACATTTTGAAATTTGTAAAAAATTTATTAGGATTTTAGAAAATATTATGGAGATTTGTAGAGATATCTAAATTTATAAAGATTTATAGAGATTCACGTAATTTGAGGTGGGAAAAGTTTTGTAGAGAAATGTAGAGATTTTTAAAATTTTTCGGCTTTTTTTGGAGCTCCAAACAGGTCCTTAATTAAAAGTTTTTGTTAAGTGAAGGTATGCAACTATAAAATTCCAGGATCTTTTTAATTAAATGAATAAAAAAAAGTGCCAGTATTAAGAGACAAACTCTGCCTTGGGTTTGTCTGAGGTAAGAGGTTTGTCTGAGGTAAGAAGTGAGGAAACATCCAGGCAGCAGACCAACTTGAGTTCAGTAAGGAAACTGAGGGCTATTGTTTAACTAAGGCTTGTCCCACCAATGGATTGTAACTTGCAGATGGTTAGTTTTTCTAGGGTGCGTGTGGAATAAGGAGTTGGCAAAGGAAAAGAGGTGAATGGAAAAGGAAAAGAAAAAAGGGGAGGAAATATGAAATCTCAAATACTTGTCCTTATTTGAATAGATCCAAAAGTATCAGAAAATAGAAGTCATTCATTAGTAAATTAATTTTCAAATTTAATTATTTTTAATATCTTAAATCTTGTACATTTTGCTTTCCATTTTCTATTGCAAACCAACTAAGAATGGAAATTTTAGATCCCTTTCTCTTTTCTTTTCATTTGATAAATATATATATATATATATATATATTTTGGGTAAATAAGATAATTTGGATTGATGGGGATAAATTTACAAGTGTCTAAGGAATATACCTCCGATGTACAAAAGAATTACAATCATCTATTTACAATAATTGGGATTCCCATTTCAAACATAGATTATTATCATCAAAAGTACATTTGGTTTTAAGTTTATACATTGCATGGACCCGTACTCCTTTAAATACTCTAGCATTTCTCTCCAGCCAGATGTGGTATATAACTGCAGACCAAGCGAGTTTGCATAAGCTATCTGCAAAAGTTTTCTTGCTAAATTTGCCTAAGGCCTACTGGATCTCTTCCTCCCAACTTTTCTTCTGGCTTTGGATGTTGCGTAGTTGACATATCGAGCTTCATATTTTGTTAGAATAGGAGCAAGAAACGAACAAGTGATCTATAGTTTTATCTTCTCTATCACATAAGACACATTTTTGGCGTTTCGTAATGCCGCATTTAATAAGCCTATTCAGAGTGTCAAGTCTTTTTTAAATAGCCAACCATGAAATAAAGTTGTGCCGAGGGATGCAACTGGAGAACCATATGATCTTATGCCAGTGAACTATGGGTTTGGATTCTCTGAGGGCTAACCAGGTGGCTGAGACTGAGTAAGAGTTATTGCTGGCTACATTTCAAATGAATCTGTCATCGTTCTTGCTACTTGAGGAGTAATCTGGCAAGTTGGCAGTGATCTCCATTAGCTCCCAGGTAATGGGAAAAGGCCAAGACCAAGTATCATTGGAAATAATTGTAGAAACTTTGGCATTTAGAGGAATATCTGCATCATAGGTTAGTCTTAGGCCATACTTAGGAACAAGTGGGCCAAGAGGATGCTAGTTACTGAACCATAGGGAAGCAGTAGTGCCTTTGCCTGTGATATTTGGCGAATTAAATTGCTATGACTCTTAGCTTGGGAAGCTGTCTTCAAGTCCAAGAGCAGTCTTGAGGGGTTTTCACTTGCCAAAAGTCCTTACCTTTCAAAAGTTGCTTCCTACACCATGAGGACCATAAAGATTGTTTGTTTGAGCAAAGATTCCATATATGCCTTAGCATAGCGACTTTGTTTCACTCATCAATCTTTTTTATTCCTGGGCCAACCTCTTTCTTAGGCTTACAAATAATCTCCCAAGAAACCATACTGCCATTTGCCTTAAGTTCAGAACCAGACCAGAGAAAACAACTTAAAGTTTGTTCAAGTGTTGTGCAAATCTTCTTAGGCAAAATGAAATGCAAGCACCAATATATTTAGACGCTGAACAGAATAGCCTTAATTAGTTGAAGTCTGCCAGCATAGGATAAGGCTTTACTTGACCAACTCTTCACTTTTTGTAACACTTTGTCTATGAGTCCTGGGTAATTAGTAGATTTTAGCTTTGTAGAAATCAATGGCACTCCCAAATATCTTACTGGTAAATCCCCCAACTGAGATCCAAGGATAGAACAAAGGAGCAACTTCCTATCTTCATTTAGTCCAACAATAAATACTTTACTCTTTGATTTGTTTGGAAGGAGTCCAGAGAACTTATGAATTTCCATAAGTGTATGCTTGATGATAAGGAAGGAAGGCTCATCAGGTGTACAAAGGATAAACAAGTCATCAGCAAAGCAAAGGTGGCTTGTGATGGGATCTTTGCATTTAGGGTGATAGCTGAATTTGCCTTCACTAATGTGCTTAGCAAAGAGCCTAGAGAAAAATTCCATTATAAGAATAAATAAATAAGGGGAGATAGGGTCACTTTGCCTTAGTCCCTTAGCACCTCTGAAATAACCTTCAAGGGAGCCATTAACAGAGATGGAGAAGCTCGGGAAGTAATGCATGCCTCGATCCAGCTTCTGAATTTTACTGGCAATTCCAATGCTTTAAGGATATTCAAGATGAGATTCCAAGCAATAGAATCAAAGGCTTTGGCTAGATCAATCTTAAGTGCATTTCTTAGGCTCATTCCACCCTTGTGGTAATTTCTTACAAGTTCTTGCATGAGCAAAATCTGGTCTGAAATAGATCTCCCTTAATGAATGTAGCTTGGTAAGGACCAATGATCAGGTGGAGGATCTTTTGCAATCTATTAGCGAGTATTTTAGAAATACATTTGCAGATTGTAGTACAACAAGAAGTAGGTCTATAATCTCCCATGGAATTAGGATTGGGAACTTTAGGCACTAAAGTAATGGCACTAGAATTGACCTCTTTTAGCAGTCTGCCCGAGTTGAAGAAGGATTGGAGGGCTTTAACAAAGTCATCACCAACAATATCCCAAGTCTCCTTGAAAAAATATACTGTGTAACCATCAGGGCTAGGTGCATTGTGGTTAGGGAGGGAGAAGAGAGTGGCCTTTATTTCATCATGAGATACTTCAGTAGCTAGTTCATTAAGTAATATGTCAGGGATTCTGGTAGACATAATGTTCTTAATTACATGGAAGTCATCATTTGGATAGTCGGTGGGAGTGCCCATAAGATCTTTGAAGTGCTACACGATAATAGTTTTAATCTCTTGATAGTTTTGATGCCTTAAGCCTTGCTTATCATTAATAGAGATTATTTTGTTTTTGGACCTGTGAGCTTTAACCTTCCTGTGAAAATATGCAGTAGTTTGCTCTCCCAACTTAATCATATTATCTCTGGACTTTTGTTTAAAGGAAACCTCCTCGACTAGAAGAAGGTGAGTATAGGCCTCCAAGGCTTGCTTTTCTTCAAACATGATGGCAATGTCTCGGGGGTTAAGGAATATAGCTTTGCTTGGGCTCTTTCTAAATACTCCTTGGCTGCATGAACTCTTTTTGAAATGTCCCCACAGTGTTGAGCATTAAATGCTTTTAGTTCAGCTTTGAGAATTTGATAAATACTTAATTCAAACGCTGCTTTATTGTTTGCATACGCCAATGTTTAATTTATTTTTCATTCATTCATATAGTGGGGTAGTTGTCCTTAAATGTCTTCATTGTTCTTTCTTAGATACACTTGCATAAAAAATTGAAGTGATTCTCCACAACATATATATATATATATATAAGTATAATCTTCTATACAATAAAACTGAACGGTTTTTAAAAATGTTCATTTCACAATTAAGATCCAACGGCTAAGAATTTTTTTTTTCTTTCATTCAACGATTGAGATCGTTTTTATATTTTAAACTTTCCGCTCAATTCTTATTTTAGTAGACTCTACTATCATCTATCTTACAAAACGACTTGGACATTTTAAATTTCATCATATTTTAATGATGGAGATCATATGAAAATCAAAATTACTAACTTAAAAATTCCGTCAAATTATGATTTTTAGGAAGTTGGCATTTCCAATTAAAGTACCATAATTTGTTTTTTCTTTTATCGTGCTTGAGATGCTAAAACACATGTAGTAGTTGCTAGGACTTAAAGTTTTGGAGGGAAAAAAAATTAAAACCTATGGGTTATCGTAATTTTTTCATTTAAAATTTTTGCCCAAAGTTTTAATTATATAAGAAATTTAATACTAATTTTGTTAAAAAGTTTAATACTAATTTTGTTCAAAGTATCCTATGCACGGGTCATTGCTAGTGTATATATGATCTTGAATGTAATTCTTGAGTACAGGAAGGAGCATTTGCACAGTTCAAGCTTTGGCAGAGTGCTTCAATTGCTGTGGTGTTTTTTGTAAGCCCATACGTTCAGCTGCGGGCGATGTTAGTGGCCATGCTTGCTGCAGTTGTCATCGCTGTGGCTGGGTTTCTATTCCTCATTCTACAGATAGAGAAAGCATTCTCTTCCGCTATTGCTTAATCTTTTGCTAGAAGAAATGTTACGAGTAGTTTATCCAATTCCAAAATACATTGCAATATCATAAAAATGTTTATTTTTTTAGTTTTATTTTTTGTGGGTACACATCTGTTATGTTTCTTCAAAAGTATAGGAGATTTCTGAGGAATCATAACACGCTATTAAATTTCTATTAAGTATGCAGTCCTTATGTTCCTTTCTAACACTCAAATTTGATGGCTAGGAATATATATATACATACATATATATATACATATGGGCTTTCAAATTTTATATTGACAAGGGCAGTCCATCTCTATTTTCTAATTCTCGAAATTTCAATGGTTCTTAGACCCTGTTTGAGTTTTTGTTTTTATAAATTTCAATTTGGTGTCAAATTATGGACATGGCTCCTCTGCAATTTATTTCTCTGTTATTTTTCTACTTTTGTAAATCTCAACCACCCATTTTCATTTTTATCTAAAAGTTGAAAATACAAACTTAATTTGTCACAAATGTAGAAATAATTACAATACATGAATTAAAGAGGAAAAGTTAATACAATGGGACTTACAAAAAGTTGTATTTTTAACCTTTAGATAAAAATGAACGGTTGAAATTTACATTAACAAAAAAATAGTAGAAAAAGAAATTATAGGGGAGCTAAGTCCGTCAAATCATATGTTAATACTTTATTTATATTTATAGATGCAATGTAATTACGCGAAAATATGTGATTCCCACGATTTAAAAGTCAACCGTGACCATTGTGATTTTAATTAAAATATAAAATTGATGAAATTTATTAAATTTAATTAAATTTGCCTCACATCTCATTTAAAGTTTGGAGCGGAATAAATTTGTATAAATTTATAAAAGTTAGTACCTCATACTTTGTGCAGTGAGTAAAAAATTTAAATTTTACGTTTTGGTAATTCGTGTTTATAAAGATTTATACAATTTTGTATTTTTAATAACTCTAAACAGTGTCAAACTTGTGTGATTGTGAAAAGAAAAATTTTTGAAGAGAATATGTGCAAATTTGTTTATAAATTTTGTTTTGAATTACTTTAAAAAATATTTCATTTTAACACAAAAAAATAATAAAATCTGCTTTATCCATTGGTTTTTGTAATCCCCCCCCCCATTTGTATTTTTTTTCCTCTAATTAATTTTATCTTGTGAATGACAGATTGAATAAAGTTTAACAAAATTTGTTAATTTTATATTTTATTTAAATTTGGAGAGAGTTTGTATGTTGATTTTTAAACTTGAGGAGGTTACGTGGTTTCTATTAAATTTTAAATTTCAAATAAAGTGTAATTATTGTAATACCAGCAAAAAGAGATTGAAAAAGTAAAACATAAATCAGTAATTTTCGCTGACCAGGATCAAGTCCTGGACCCTGACACGAGCTTGCTATGCATGAATTATATCTACCGAATTAGGTATTATTTTTACATTTAATTTAAAATTTTATATTTATATCTATATATATATAGATATAATTATAATTAAAGAGTCATTTTTTAATCATTTTTACTAAGAATAATTCTTGAGAATTTCGAAAATAATTTAAAATCCACAATTTTAATTGTTTTAAGGAACAGTTTGCTAAACAAAGAATAGAAAATAATTTTCCAGCAACATCAAAAAGAAATATTAGAAAATAAAATAAAATAAAATAATTAGATATAAAAATCTTATTATTAAAATAAAATAAAATAAAATAAAATACTCGAGCTACTGGACTCGATCGTGGAGAATTAGTTGAGATTCGTTTCACCTGCTTCTCGTCTCCACGTTCTCTGTGTATGCGCACCCGAAATCCAAACTCGCGAGCATTTCTTTGAAATGATTCCCTCTCTCTTCTTCAGTTCGATGTTCCGACGGCTCACGTCGCCGTGGCCGCCGCTGCTCCTTTCCGCCGCGACGTGGACGGCGATCCTGACGGTGGCTGTGGCGGTGGCGTCGTTCTTGCCGGAGGTGGCGTTCGTTTCGGTGATCACTCCGACGTCTTCCTTCTCCCTGGCGTGCCAGGCGGAGGGCGCCGTGAGGATCCCGCTGGATGCTCCGTCAGAGGTTTTCTGCTTGCCGGCTCACATGCTCCGGAGGTCCAAGCTGGACCTACTGGTTCCCCCTGTTTTCACGGCGGTCATGGTCGCCGGCTCCGCTTGCGTGGTCCGATCTTTAGGTTTGTGGGAGGTGGACTACGACAGCCATTGAGTCTCGAACCCTGCCTAATTTGATCGATCACGGTTTGTTTCTTCTTCAACATTCACTGTTCATTGCTAACATTTGATAGAAATGTTTGTGTGTGAAGACTTGATTATATCTCTTTTTTAGGTTTTGAGATGAAAATTGGATACGCTTATTGTTTATATTCTACTGATTTGGAAGTAACATCTTGCGATATTTTAAGTTAATCATTTTTATTTAATTTTATATACTTTTTCTGAAATCAACATTAAATTTTAATTGTTATAATAAAATTTTATTGAAACTGAAATAATTGATGTCTTGTGTGTGATGATGATGATTTAAAAAATATTATTTCATTTATGTCAATATTTGAAATCTAGCTATCAACTATTAAAAATAAAATAAAATGAATTAATTATGAAATATACTATTTTTTAAGTTTTAATTAATAGTATTTTTAATTTAAATTTATAAAATTATATTGAGTGAGTATTAGGTTCATATTTATTTTGAATTCCATTAACTACCTTTATTATTTTTTTTTCAAAACAAGAAGAAGAAATTAAAAAAAAAAACACATTATTAAGCATATTTAAAATAATTAAACAAATGTTTTGGAGTATATCAAATGAGCAATTATATATATATATATATATTTTATTTTCTTGTGAAGAAAAAATAGAAAAAAATAGCAAAGTAGAACAAGAATGAAAAATTTATAAAATGCATTTATAAGGTTTCTAAAGAAGGGACAAAAATGAGGGGAAAAAAATAACAATTTTGAAGTATAATTTATAAGATTTCTAGAAAAGGGACGACATTGAGAGAAATGGGGTAATTTTGAAGTGTCTTCAAAATTAAAAGAGCAAAATAAATATATATGAAATTAAGAGGATAAAAATGAAAATTTCTCTTATACTTTCCTACCATTTACCCTTACTTTTTTTTTTTTTTTTTTTTTAGGAAATCCACGTTCCAATATAGCATAAATTGATATATGTTGTAGTAAAACTGAAAAGCTCACATTTAATCTTCATTAGTTCCTACAATTATGAGTCACCGGTAGAAAGAATTTCATTCTCTTCAACAATTACCTATTATTTGACTTAAATAATAGCTGTCTTTTTATTCAACCATTTATATTATACCACGTATCAATCTAAATAGCTAAAATTTATTTCCATACTGCAGCCAAAATCATTAGTTTGAAAATCACTAGTTTGTATTATAGCCATTCCCCTTTAATCCCAATACTTCCGAAACCAAATTCAAGGTGTCCAATAAACAACTACACATATTCCCAAAAGCAAGCTCGTTGCTAAGTGTAATTTGCACAAATTGCATCTCAGGTAGAGTCGCAGCCATGTTGACAAACGTGTGCTAGAACGAGTTCAGCAACTGTTGTATGTGACTGCTACTGTCATGATCCAAAGCAGTAACTTGTTAAACAACAGCTCTGAATACTGAAAACTGTTGAGAACTAGGCCTTCTTATGTTTTGTTTAGCAGCTTTTACTATGAATATAGAGGAGATTTGTAGGATGGCAGGGAAGTAAATTTCAAAAGCTCTGAGCTGAATTAACCAACTTGTTGCTGAAATCCCAGAGTTTCTTGGCCAACACCTCATCTGTAGCAAACTTACTTGCCGGCCACTCATTGCAGTCCAGGAAATACTCTCCGGTTACGCCTTTCAGCTTTGGGTGAAGGGCGACATAGCAAGTCGTGGCTGCCCCCTGAAAATAAAATCGGAATGAGATAAGTGATCCGTTAGTAGAAGTGCTAGGTAGAAACATGGTTAGTAACATGGTTCAAAGTCATGGTCGCAGTAACCATCTTGGTCACCCAATTTTTTATGTAGTCGTGGCATCTCAATATTAGATGATACGGAATGATAAATTAATTACAGGCTTCTAAAAAGTATAATGACAAATTGTATTGATATTTTATTGTTTTTCCATATCTCGACCTATATAGTATAGATCGTTTGGAGTTCACGCACTGCGAAATCTCTTCTTAATCTCTCTTGATACCGAGATGAGATTATAAGATCTCAGCCAAGTTGACTCTGATTTTGAACCATGGTTCCAAATTGAGAACTTTCAGATGCTGTTGTCTATTATTGGCTTCAATAGAAGTTGTAAGCAGGATTATTAGAAAGGAGAACCGTTTTGGTGCATTTATGGGTGGTGCCAATAAATGCACAATGCCATTTCCTATAAGTTTTTCTCCTTTCCAACATTATTCTTTCTACAAAGCTTTCAAGAAAATCATAAAACCATTTTTGCTTCGTATGTTAAAATTTAGGTCTAATGATGCGTTATTCAGATGGTTTGATAAATTTAGGTCTCATGATGCGTTATTCAGATGGTTTGATACTTTCTACCTTAGAGAATATGTTGGATGGAAATTGAAATTGTCTAATTGATCCTTTTTGGAGTCAATGTCAGAAGGAGAAATTCAATGCAATCTAGTGGGACACATGCTCATGCTAGTAGTCCATCTCAAATCAAAATTTTAGATTAAACTTGAACCATCTTCAGTGAAAAAAGATCACTGGTGATCTCTAATGAATTCTAGACAAGGATAAGGTAAACACTCTGCTAGTGGTACTCTTTATCATTCTGTGGGACCACTTATACAAGGTTATATTAACATAAAACACTAGGATCTTACCTGTGGGATGTTCTTCCATAAGAGATAAGTGAGTACCTTCAAAATTCCTGTGCAAAGAACACAATTGAAACGATTAGACCATCCTCCTCCTTAAGTCTTTAGATCATTTTTCCTCTGTAGAAGAACTGAAGTACATACTCATTAGCATAGCAGAATGTCTCATGAGGTTTGTCATTATTAACCCTGGATGCACTGAGTTGACTGTAATATTTGCACCTTCTTCCTGCATATCAAGCGAAGAAACATGATCAGAAATTCAAGTCATAATGTATCCTAGGATATCTTTGTCTCAAAAGGGGGAAAAAATCCTGAATCACCTGCAGACGACGAGAGAGCTCATTGGCATGCAGTATGTTAGCTAGTTTGGATTGTCCGTACGCCTTTTTGTCAGAATAACTGATTTGGGACAGCAAAGGAATAGCAAGACCATGTTAGCTTTGCATAAAAATAGGTTTACGCGAGAATGTTAAAACCTGAGTTCTCAAGAAGAACTGGAACCATTTCTGAATGATACCTTTCTTCGTCATTAATCTTATCGAATTGTATTCCCTCTTCATAAGTGTGGAGGTGGGCTATGGACGACAGGTTCACGATCCTACCCTCAATGCCAGTAGCTCTTGCTGTGTCCTTCATTTTGTCGAGGAGTAGGTTTGTTAACAGAAAATGACCTGATATGGCATTTAATTTAAGAAATAAAGATTGTTAATTAGGTAAGTGACAGTTGTCCAAATCCGTTTGGAAGCGAATGTTTTAGGAACTTCCACTAGTTTTTTGGCTGCAACTTTTGAGAACTTTTAGTAACTTTTGATTGTTTGGTAAAAAAAAGTTAGAAATTTTCAGAAATTTTTGGAAATGCTTGGTTGTTTGGTAAAAAAGTTGAAGAAATTCTTAAGAATTTTTAGCAACTTTTGAGGCGTTGCTAAACATAAAAAAAAAAAGCAAAAATTTCTTCTTTTTAATTTGAGTTCCAAACGGGTTAAAACTGAAGTTTAGGATTTATGCGACGCCGACCTAGATGATTTGTTGCGAATTGCATCTCTACTCCATCTTGTGATAGCTGGAAGGGGCAGAACATAACACCAGCATTGTTTCTGAAACAAATCACTTCATCAATGATTGAAATAACCGACGGAAATTTGTTGTGAGAGAGAGAGAGAGAGGGAGAGAGAGAGAGAGAGAGAGAGCAATAGAGATCACATTAGGATGTTGAGCGGGATATTAAGAGCATTGAAGTTATTAACGAATGCTCTGATTGACTTCATCGAGCACAGGTCAAGTTTTAGGACATCCACGCGAGCAGCTTCGTTTTCTTTAAGAATGAGCTGTCTGGCTTCATTTGCCGCCTCCATGTTCCTCGCTGCGATAATGACATGAGCATTTCTTAGAGCCAAAACTCTTGCAGTCTCCAAGCCGATCCCACTTGCCCCTCCTGCACTTGCATTAAGCTTTCATTCAGAATGTTTCCATAAATGAACGAAAGAACATCCAGAAGTTTCAATCAATGTAAACATAACTCTATTTTGCAATTTTTGTCGGACACATCTTATGTGTCATAATTCAAATATCACTTGTTCGACGCAGTGCTTCACAGACTTAGGAAGATACGTAGAACGTAGAAATCGAATTATTGAACTTTGATCTATCCATCAAAGACAGGATTCTAGGTTTAGAGGTAGATTTTTGGTCGTGAGGGAAGATAGAGAGAGAATGACAAGTGCGACCATGGGGTGCTTTCTACAACTTCCTCTTTTTCTGGTTCCATGCATGCATGATTTGTGTAGGTTTCTCTAATCTCCATGGTGTATGTGTGCATGCATGGCAATGCCTTTGATTGACACAAATGATAATAGGTTGCTAGCTATGATGGACGAGGTAGACCCCAGATTTAGAATTTGCCTGAGCTGATATAAATTTTTATTATAAAACAAGTCTAACTTTTACTCAGAAAAAAAATTCTTGCTCTATTGTTTGTCTTCACATCGCGATTAACAACTAAAAATTGCTCATCTTCGGTTTTGCCACAAAAGAGGAGAGATGAACAGAGGGTTTAAAACTAAGGTAAGTTGGACTATAAATATATTTAAGGTGGGCTAAATTTGGGATAAAAAAAATTGAACTAAAAAAAATTTTTTTTAGACTAGTTTACCCAGTTACATGGTGGTTCAGTGCGTGATGGGGCAGCAACTTTGGTAGTAGGGGTGGTGAGAGGTGATGGGCCTAGTTGCCGGAAATGGTTGTCATGCCCACAACTGGTCTTAAATTCCAAAAGAATTGGGATTGAATATTAGTAGAGGATTAAGAGGCGAAATATAAACAAACTTGCTCTTGTCTTTCCCTATAAAAAGGGGAGATGGTAGAGGAAGACGGCGGTGGTCAAGTGACTTTTGTGAGGCTCTGGCTTCATGAAGATTGAGGGCTTCGATCGCCGCCGTAGGCGAGTTCACAGGGATAGAAATAGCCTTGTACCGTAATATTGATGATCTATATATACATGTAAATTTCTAATTACAAAAAAAAAAATTATAGTATAATTTGTCCCCATTTAAAATTTTAAAAATAATTGACCTCAATTAGAAAAATACTACCGATAATAAATATAAATTTTTTGGTTAAAAAAAATTAAGTTATGAACCCACGTCCTTAAAGTTTAACTATTTTATTCAACTGTTAGATAGAGTTTAAGATTTAAAAAATCAACTGATTGTACTACTTACACATATATATTAATTTTTTTTTAAATTTTTACTAAATATAATTTATAATATTAGTTATAATTTCTTCTAAACCTAAATTCAACTCAAGAAAAAAAAAATCAATCATTTTTCAAGAAAAAACCATTTTTCTATTTTTAAATTCAATAACATTCTGCATCAAAAATTTTTTATAAATATTTAAATATTGATTTTTCTAATCTTTATTTTTAATTCATTGTTTAACAATAATCTCCTGTGACAATACTTACTAACGGCATTATTTTCAACGATTATATTTTTTTTTTAACAAATATTTTCATATTCTTGAAAAAAAATGATTTACATTATAATAAAAATATAGTAATTGCTAATGGATATATTAACAACGGCTATATTTTCAACAATTATATTTTTCTAAAAACGTTTTCATATTCTTGAAAAAGAAAATTAATTTACATTATAATAAAAATATAATATAATGTAATAATATTTTACATTAACATATATAATATAAATAATATATTATAGTAATGAAATAAGGGATTGGATTTAAAAATATTATAAAAAATTTAATAAAATAATTATGGAAGAGCTGCTGGGTAAAAGTGAGCGTGCACTTGCCTGTGGTAAACAATTTTTGCTATAAATTATGGCCGGAGAAGCCACAGTACCACTCCAATGTGGAGTGGGACATTAGCAAATTATATATTTGATAAAAATTTATAAAAGTTAAAAGAAAAATTAAAAGAAATTAACGAAAGTTGACGGTTTTATGTGTAATATGTTTACATTTTGACAGAGAAAAAAATTAAAAAAAATTAAAAATTGATATTTTTTGAAAATATAGCCAAACACACACATAAGGGCCGCTCACTCACTTTTATAAAATAAAAAAAAAATTCAACTTTATAAATATTTAATTAATTTCTAAAATGACACCCGTTAATACGCGGTGCAAACAAAAAGAGGGTGGATGAAATCAAACAAGTAAACTTTTTGGGATTTAATTCAAAGGTCCATGATTTTTTAACTGAAAAAATTAATTCAACTTTTTTAAACTATTAGATAGATTGAAATTTAAGAAGAGATGACCGGCATGTTGTGTGATGTTAATTGGGTGATAACAAGTTTGAAAATTGTTGGATTACATAGGCGTTTGGAGTCCAAAAACTTCAAAAAAATTCCAAAAAATTTCAAAAGCTGCCACGGTATCAAATTCTAAAAAATTTTAAAAGCTATTGGAACGAACTAAAATGGTGCGTTCTAATGAATTTTGCTATAATTTAAAAAAAAAGTGATCTGACATTTGTATAAAAAATTACACAAACTTCAAAAATTTTTAAATTTTTCTACTAAAATTTTGACACATGTCACTATATATAATTTTCAACAATTTTATATCAAATCAAACATAAACATTCAACAATCATTCCAAAATTCACTTTTAAAAACTTTTGATTTTTGTTGAGACTCCAAACGCTCTCACAATTTAATGGTCCAAATTTATCCGAGTATTTTTTAGATTAATGGAATGTTTGGTAACAAAACTTTCAACAAAAAATTACTAACTTTTGATTTGTGAGTATTTGGTAAGTCACTAACTTTTGTCACTTTTCTATTTTGTTATAGTAACTTCTCAATTTAAAAGTTACAAAAAGTTGATAAAATATGTTAAAAATTACTAAAAGTTATCAAAATTTATTAAAAAATACTAAAAATTATCAAAAAATTTATCAAATACTCGAAAGTTGTAAAAAATTATTAAAAATTATTACTTATTTCACCAAATACATAAAAAATTATAACCAGTAACTTTTAAAAGAAATAAAAAATTATTAAAAATTATATCTCTAAATATTTTTTTAAAATATGTAAATGAATCTTAATTGTTGAGTTATAATCCAATAACTCAGATATGATAGTCGCGGCTGATTTGGGAACCCCGAGTCCTTAAAATTCAGCGGACGAGAGCCTATCCTCACCCGCTGTCAATATCTGAGTTCCGTCACAAACTGGTTGGGTTGGCTTGTCATAAGTTCCAATCCTAGACTGCTGACTCTCTGCCAAACTAGGAGGTGGCTAATAAATGCTGAAGAGTCAATAATAGAAAAGGGAGGGGCTAATATAGGGTGCCTGTTGAGCGGTAAAAAATAAAATAAAATAAAATGAAGTAAAGTAAAGTAAATTTTAAATTTATAATTTGTAAAATGGAATAAAAGATTAATAATTTTTAAAATTTTTTAATATTTTTTATTATTTTTTAAAATTTATCTATCACGGATCCATAACAGTACTGTCTCGATTTTTTTGATATTGACGTAAAGGTTGTTGAATTAAATGTATTCTTATTATTTTAATAAAAAAAATATAAATACATTTAAATCATTCAACAACCCTAATCATAAGGTACTAAATTATCGAACTGGCAAAACATTATTATATCCGCTTGCAAAATCCTACCAATAATAGTCTGAAACAGAAGGCAACAAGAGTCAACGACCTCTCTATATAATTGTCCTTGTAATATACAATAGGAGTACAGTTCACATGTCTCCATTAAATGTTTAAATTATTACTCAGGCCCGTCTGATTGATCACTTTTTATTATTAAATTTTAATTCTTTTTTTAATTTTTTTTAAAAAAAATCTAACTTTCTCCAAAAATATCAAATTTTTTGAAAAAAAAAACCCCTATACTTAATACAAAATTTAATATTCCAAACAAGCCCCTAATAGTATAAAATTTGGCATTGTAGATATGGAGAAAACAAAATTATATATATATTTAATTAGCCAAAATATTAAAAAGCAGACTCAACATATATATATATATATACCCATATGAATTTTCATTGGTAATCAAAAATTAAGAGGATGGGCCGGGGGGGGATAGATAAATCATAGAAGAACGTGGGGACAATCGATCAAAAACCATGACAGCAAACATGAATCAAACAAATCATCTAAGAAAACTAGTCAATGACATATAATGAAGCTATCAAGGAAGCAAGAAGTACAATGATTGATATATAGACGATGGATACACAACCACACATGTACATATGATACATACAAACACAATTCATGTACAAATTAATAGGTGTGTACGTATGTATAGATGAGCTCTGCAATTAACGTCTAACCAGTAACAATGGCAGTGAGTTTGCTTGCGTCGATCCCTTGGGTAACCTGCTCTGCAGTTGAAGCTGATCCAAACCCACTTGGGCCTGGTAATCCTGTCATCAATGAGAAGATACCCATTTCCTAAAACCGCCAAATTCAACAGCCTCCACTCGTGCAAATATATATATATATATATATATATATATAGAGAGAGAGAGAGAGAGAGAGAGAATTTCTTATATCAGCAAAGAGAACAGAATAGATTTATAAGAGCACCGACTATGAAGAAAAAGGATTTGCATGAAAGCGACAATGGAGGGGAAAGTGGAGGAAGAGAAGAGAAGGGAAGAGGAGAATAGTGAGAGAGATGGGGAAGGAGAGGGGGGGGGGGATGGGGGTAGAAATTGTAGCAATTGATTTGGCGCGTTGTAGGTAATAAATTGGTTTCAATGCGCCTCAATTCAATGCCATGCAGTCGGTCCAATGTAAATTTGCATCCACCCACCTCTCAACCATCCCCTCCTTATCAGTCTTCCTAACCAAAAATTACACCAAGCTGCTGTTGGCATGCATGCTGACGTGGCACATGTTTACATAGCATAATAATATCGAACAATTGCTCTTTCATACTCCATATGGCATAAATAGCCAAAAGTTTAGGATTCATTTATTATATCCATCTTCGATTCTATTTTTATTTTGTATTTTTGAATATAAAAAAAATAACTAAAAACATATTTGCTCACTTATATTTTTAAAATTTATTTTAAGAAATAGAAAACAGTTTATACGTAAAATACAAAATAATAAAAATTCGTTTTAAATATTTTTGACCCAAAACAAATAGAATTTTGAAACACGAAAATCAAAAATATCAAACCAAATGCCTCTTCAGCATTTTTAAAATACGAATCTCAAAACTTAAATAGAACATAGAAAATAATAAAAAAAAATAAAAATGTAAACCAAATGTCATCTTAATTTTTGATAAATTTTTAGCGACGAATGTTTTTTGATTTTTTTTTAAAATGACTAATATTATTTTCTTATATTTTAAACTTCTTATAAATTGTAAAAAGTAAATATGTCAAATAAAAAAATTTTAAAAATTAATTTTTTTTTCCTTTCTAAATACAAAAAAAAAGAAAAAAACTAAATTTTAATAATTAACTATAAAAAAGTAACTAAGCCCTTAATAATCCACATGTATATGTAATGTAAGTAATATATATTTTACACCGATAATATGAAATGCCGGTATAATACTTTTACATCTTTAACTTCTCCTTCCTTGGAAGTTGATTTCAGAGGATGAATTTTCTTTTTATATATAACAAATAGTATTAGAGTTTACAAAACCTTCTATTCATTACAGCATAATTAGGAGTGACACCGATATTGTAATGGCTCCGTTTAGAGTTAAATAAAATAAAATAAAATCCTACAAATTTCTACAAATATGAATTACGAGATAGTAAAATTTAAAATCTTCACTCACTGCACGAATTATGAAATATTTACTTTTATAATTTTATTTTATTTTATACACTTTTATACAACTCCAAACATACCCAATATTTACCCAGAATTATTAAATACAAACACCAATGACAGATCTAGGGGGTGTTTATTTCTTAAATTGTTTTAGAGATTTCAGGGCGTCTAACATAAAGTGTGCCTGCGAAATGTGTTGAAATGTTACCAGCAATCAATATATTTAATAAGTTGCAAAACTAATTATAATTTATATGTAGTAAAATTTATATATCTTGAAATCCATGTAACCGTTAACAGGTTAGTGAGTTCTCTTCCTATATGCAATAAATACCCAAAAAAGCAAATCAAAAGAAAAAATGGAATTGAGCAAGAAAGCCCTTGTTACGATTTATATATATATATATATATATTCTTTTGCATGAATATTTAAGGTCTGTTGGGTGCGACTTAAAATTTTGAAAAATTTTAAAAATTTTTAAAAATTATTCATTTTTTATCTCATTATACAAATTACGAAATCACAAATTTTTTTAAATTATTTTACTTTTTCTCACTTTAAACGCCCCTTTAATTTCATGCAGTTGGGTTTGGGTTGTGAATTGACCTCTGCCTACCTCCCAACCATTCCATCTTTATTAATCTTCAACCCTATTGGGAAAAACTAGGAGAGAGAGAGAGAGAGAGAGAGAGAGAGAGAGAGGGGGGTGAATACTTCCTCTTGCTCATTTTTCTTTCCTTCTTTATTTATTTATTTTTGCATTTTACCATTACCCAATTAAATTTAAAACTGAAAATAGCATTTAAGTTCAAGTATTGCATCGGTTGAGTACTCAGCCACCGATTTACACCTATAATGCATATAAAGAAATTATACTTATATATATAAATGAAAATTGTGAACTATATTCTCATCAATTTGAGATCAAATTCAATTCTGATATTTTTTTTTATTTTAGGAATATATCCTTAATATTTATAGCTTTCTAATTTAATGAAATTAGGTTAAAGCATTGAACCTTTTCTTATATTATAGTTGGATGAAAATTAATGACTTAAAATAGGATAAGAAATTATTTAATTAACTTATCTTTTTGTTTTGTTTTCATTTTTGTTTTCGCAATGTTCAATTAATTTGTTGTTCAAAAAATGTTCAATTAATTTATTGTCCAAAAATATTATGTATTTATAAAATTTAAAATACACAAAAAAAAATAGCTTTGCCAAATGGGTAAAGGGTACATATATAAAATTAGTTTTATTATTGCATGTTGGAAATTTAAAGGGTAGATATTGTTTGATAAAAATTAAAATTACTAAATTAGTAAATTTCGAATATTTCAAAATTTCAATATTATATTGGTAAAATTAATGTACTATAATAATTTAATAGTAAAAATTCCTTAAAAATATGACAAGAAATATAATTATAAAATACAATAATAGCCTTTTATAAGAAGTAGTGGACGAAGTAAATTTAATTCCTCTCCCACTTGTGGGCAATAATAATTCAGAATAAATGATTCCACCCATCTGATTGAGAAAGGCAAAGAGTTGATAAACAAATGCCCCCATGGCATTAAATAGCTTTTCATTTTAACCGACTCTCTGTACAAGTAAAAGATACTGTGCTTATTTATTTATTTACTTATTTATTTATTTTTTTAAAACAAATCAAAATTTACGTTTTTGCATATTGGTTCTGATTTAAGTAACAAAAAACTTTAAAAAATATTAAAAAATTTTAAATTATTCACTTTTTATCTTATTATACAAATTACGAATTCAAAAATTTTCTCGCTTTATATTATTTTATTTCACTTTTGTCACTTCATACGCATTCATAATCGAAAAGAAAAGAAACAGAACATTTGTGCTGAAGCTCTACTCAGATGAAAGAGCCAAGAAATATAGAGACTAAAATTAGATATATATATATATAGAGAGAGAGAGAGAGAGAGAGAGAGAGAGAGATTCATCAACGCTAACCAGAAAGATTGACTTCTCGAATTCAGGGCAAGCTTGCTTTCCTTGGCTTAAATTATGTACAAATGATGGTGATTACCAGCCTGTGATTTGATAAATCATATTTATAAGCTCCCAAAAAATAATATTCTGAAGTTTCTAAACATTCAAATGCTAAAATCCTCCCACAAAATTAAGAAACCAATAGTTGATCCTCAAATTCAGCCTTCTGATATATATATGTATGTATGTATGTATATATATATAGGTTGCTGATACCAAAATCAAAAAAATTGTCTGTGCACTACTAGTTTTTTCTATATCTTCACGAATACAACTCTCTTGCCATGTTTAGTTGGCCATATACATGTTTCAAGAACTAAAATAAAAATTTATTAATCAGCAAGAGTTCTCATGTTTGGTTGTTACTTGATCAATGAATTAAAATATCTATTTTTTTAAATTTATAAAATTATAAGTTATGAAGTCGGATGTATTTAACAATTCTACAAATAGAGAAACTGTTCATAAGAGGTAAATTGATGAAATTATTTTCATTAATTCAGTATCTCTTTTAAAAAATAATAATTTAGTTTCTTAACTCGTATTTTTATTTCATTCTCAAATTTATTCATATATATCAAATATTTAACTTTTAATTTGTTGATGTACCAAACATTAAAATTCTTTATAATTTCCGTTCATAGGTTCGTTTATAGTTTCAAAGTTTTTTAAAAAATTTTCAATTCTCACCAATTAAATTTTACCACGTCACCAACTTTTGATTTTTTTTTAAACTTTTTTATAATTCCAAACCCCAGATATGTTTTCGTTTGTATTTTTAATCTTACCCTTATTCTCTTTCTTATTTTGTTCCATTAACTACCAAATATACCATCTAGGTGTTGTAAATGTGCATACATTTTGCCAACAATTTCAAAAGCATGAGGCAACGTTTGGAGAGCAAAAAAATTTAAAAAAAAAAATACCAATTTTTGGTGTTTAAAAATACCCATTTTTTGAGATTTAAGTGTTTAATAAAATTTTAAAAGTTGCCAATAATTTTACGTAATAGGTCGCTAACACACTGATTTTTATTGAGTTGATGAAGGGTATAATAATCGTTTTATTTTAACCCGACTTAAAAGTTACCAAAACTTTTATTAAATACACAAAAAATTGTGAAAAATTATTAAACTTTTATTTTCATTTTACCAAATATCTAAGAATTGTTAAAAATTACTAAATTTTCTACTTATTATTTTTCTTTAACTATCATTTGTTGCAATTATAGTTGAAAAGGACATATCAAGAAATAGTCCCATTTGCTGACCAAGCAGGTCAAGTTCACACGTTTTAATCAAAATTTGAGGTGCAAAATTAATTATGGGGTGATGCCATGCGCCTAAGGGTGCCTAAGGCGGGTAGGTAACAAGTCGTGAGCATGTCTTAATTTGTGTGCAATATTGGCTCTTGGATGTTCATATGGGATCTACTTTGGGCCCGTTTGGAGTAAGAAAAAATAAAATAAATTGAGATAAAATATGATTTGGGGTTAATTTTAGCATCATTTTTTTCTAAAAAGTAGCAAATCGTAATAATGGTTTTCTAAATCCGTTCCCATGAATTTAAAAAAATTTATAAAAAATAGCAACAATAGTATTTGTTTAAAAGTTTTTGATACGAAGAATATAATTATATAAAAAATTTATACATTCGATTAACTTACTTTCAATTTTTTTTTTGTTTTTTTAGCAAAATATTGAAATTTTTTGAAATTAGTGATGACGAAAAAATTAGAGGTAGAAGGTTATTAGAGATTTATAGAGATTTTTAGAGGTTTATTGTATGCCAAACCTTATCTATTGATCTAATTGATTAATTAATGCTAAATATATAAAAATATATTAACTAATGCAACGGAGAATCGCGCGCTTAATCATCATTCACGTTATCCATGGACACCCTTTTTACATCCATATGCAGTTGAATGGCCCTCGAGAGATATATTATTTATTTTTAATAATTTATAAAATTACTTTATTGAATGATTAATTATATTTGATAATTATGTGATTATAATGGTATAATTTAATTATATTAGAGGTTTCATTATTTTTTATTTGTTTTCTTATTATAAATTTATAAATAATATTACATTAAAATAAAAGAAAACTAAATGATGGACAACTTTTCCATTAAACGCCTGTTTAATAATATTATCGTTTTTCTATTTACATCTTTATATTTTTGTTTTTTGTTTTCTATTATCGTTTTTTTAAATAAAAACTAAAATTACATTTAAAAATGTAATTTTATTTATAATTATTATTTTTTTCATAAAATATTTAATTTTATTTATTTTAAAAATTTAATTGAATTTAATAAATATATTTCATATTACTTTAATTTAATTATATTATTTATTAAAAATAATTGAATAAAATATCAGTATTATATCATTTAATCTAGTAAATATAAAATATACCAATTATAATTAAATTATATTATTTACTAAAAATAATTGAATAAAATATATTTCATAATAATTTAAATAATTTAAATATGATATTTATTAAAAATAATTTAATAAGATATATTTCATGTTAAATAAATTAATTTAATTAATTTGATTATGATATTTCTTAAAAATAATTTAATAAAATACATTTGTTATTAGTTAAATTAATATTTTAAATTAATTATTAAATTAAATCCAATTAAATAGTTAAATTATAATATATTTATTAAAAATAATCTAATAATATATATATATATATATATATAAATTAATATATGCTATATTATTATTTATTAAAAATAATTTAATAATATACATTTCCTATTAATTAAATTAACTAATTAAATTTAATTATTTGTTAGAAATAAATTAATAATATATATTACATATTAATTTAATTTAATTATATTATTTATTAAAAATAATTTTATTTTAATAAAATATTTGAATAAAATAATTTATTTTAATATGATGTAATAAAAATAAATAAAATATTAAAATTGACAGAATATTTGTAAAAAAAAAAGTGAAAATACCTTTTTATTTACATTTTTCTATTTAAATTTTTATTTTTTAGAAAAAAATGTAAACAAATTTAATAAACATGTTTCTGTTACTACGTTACAAAATTTTGAAGATATAAATAGAAAAAGAGAAAACAAAAATGTTGTCAAACGAAACTTAAATGACAAATTTCATTTGAGCATTATCAACAGTTGTTTAAAAAATTTTGAAAAAATTATTTCTCCTATTTCAGAATTAAAAATTATTTTACATATCGAAACAAACCGGTAAAGACTAAGGGTGTGTTTGGTGAAATGGAAAATGTCAAAAAAAAATTAAAAATTTCTAAAAATTATTTACTTTTTATTTTACAACACGAATTACGAATTCATAAATTATCTTACTTTATTTCACTTTTTATCACTCTAAACGAACTAAAAATAAATAAAAACAAATCTAGATAATTTTAAGTACTGCACGAAATATATTGATCATCAACCACCAACACTCTTACTCAAAATATATATATAAATATATATGTATATGGCGTTGTTTAGATTGCACGTCCGGGGGGAAGCGAGATACTCATTTCGTGAACCAACTATGGCTCCATTTAGAGTTAAACAAAATAAAATAAAATAAAATCTTATAAATCTCTATAAACATAAATTATGAGATAATAAAATTTAAATTCTTCACTCACTATACGAATTACAAGACATTTACTTTTATAATTTTATTTTATTTTATACACTTTTATACAACTCTAAACACACCCTATATCTAAAGCCCTGCAAAAAAAAAAAAGATAAATGATACATAAGTTGACGTCAGGACTTAGACAGCGAGTCAATTGATACATACCAGTCTTGTGGGCTCGAACAGTTATAAAAACAAGCACCTAACTTGGTTATATATATTTATACATACAAATATAAACACGCAGATGAATATAACTTTTTGGTAGAAAACCTTAATTATAATGTAGCTAGAAATTACTCGTGCCTAAAAGTACAGAAATATAATCTCACTTGCAAATAGTTTAAATGTAAATTTATACAATAAACTTACATGAATAATTTTAAAAATAATATATGAAAATAAAAATTATCAATCAAAAGAGACGAATATATTTATACAATATTTAATAAGAGTGTAAAAATTTATTATTTATTACAAATATTATCACATTTTTTTAAATAATAATTTAAAAATTTTTATAAAAAAATTTGAAAAGTGTAAAAGACAACTAAAATAAGAGATAATTAAAATAGAGAGAAATTAAAAATAATCCTGACCGTTGAATAAATCCAACGATTGAAAATATATAAAAGCCAAATCATAAGTTGAATTGTTATACAGATGTTAGAAAATATTGGGTGGGCCCCTTGTAAGACATGTATCCCATAATGTGACTGTTTATTATGTTATTATTTTTGGCAAAAAAAAATTTCAATAAAGGTGTCATTTTTAGAATTGACCTTAGGTCTCGAAAATCTTAAAATCGGACCTGAGAGGTTGGAGATCGTTGGATCAAATCTAATGATCCAAATGCATCGGGGGATGATATCAGCCTGGGACAGTAAGGTCGGGCTTATTAGATTGAAATTCAATGGTCTAAACATATTCACATATTTTTAATCAAAAAAATTATAAATGTGTTTAGATTATTGAATTTTAATCTAACAACCTGCTTAAAAGATACGTAAATGTACTTGAACTATTGGATTTTAGTCCAATGACCCCAAGCTTGCTGTCCTGATCTGGTTAACCCCCCAAACTAACAAAAAAAAATTAAAAATAAAAACTGAGGTTACAGTTGTCCATTTGATGGCCCAATCCAAATAAGTTAATGGGCCTTGGACACTCAATTGGATCGCATGGTACTCATTTGTGGGCCGAACCCCTTTTCTTGATTACACGGAAGGCATTGGTTTTCGGCTCTGTGATTTAGATTTCGTTGGTTGGAATTTTTGTTACAAACGTTACAATAGTCTAATTTGGGCCAACGTTTGAAATGGGCTCAGCGGCTGCCCAATTTCAGACCCTCATATTATTATTTTGAACTCGGAAGAAGAGATGTGGCGGTTCGATAAATCAATGGAACTGAACTCCTTGGTGCCAGCTTTGTTCTCTAAGTCTGATTTGGCGATTGTTTGGACAGCATCCCTTTAGTTTGTACTTTACGCTAAAAAAACAAAAAAAAATTTGTAAAAGTTGTTCACTTTATATCTCACTATATGGATTATGAATTCACAACTTATCTCATTTTATCTCACTTTTTATCACTCCAAAAATACTCTATTTTAAACACGAGATCGCGGAGTAAAAATGATTGATCTCTTTACTATATTAGTCTTCTTTTTTTTTTTTTTTGTTAATCGGAATCTCACTGGAATGAACCGGAGAGTAAATCGGAAGATACATAGCCGGTCCCTTCAACCATGTCTCCCAGTTGAATCGTAATACTCAAAACTTCACCAACAATGTAGGAAGTACACCCACCTGTCAGTTCGGTTGCGCCGATAATTCTATCTTGTATTAGTTAGTATGTCTTATAAGTTGTCTTTAACAGTAACGTATGGTCACTACACGAGGAGATTGAATTTTGAATTAAGTTTAATTAGGTTTTAATTAGCTTTTATTTTTTATTTTATATAATGATTATCTTGGGCAATCCAATTCTAGAGCATGGCAATTCAAGGTGTGTTTTGTTTATTAAAAATCACTGAAAAATTCTAAAATTCTCTGAAAATTTTTATTTTATTGTTCGAATTACGAATCCATAAATTATCTCATTTTATCTTATTTTATATTATTTTTTATCACTCTAAGTGTACCCTTAGTAAACTAAACACATGTACGAGGTAGAAAGAAAAAGTATTCCCTAGGAATGTAGATTTTTTACGTTACCTTTTTGTAACTAACATACACAATTTTCTATATTTTGTTGAACACGTGATATACGCTGACTCCTGAGGTTGATATACCATTTTTTTTTTTTTGGGGGGGGGGGGGGGGGGTAATTGGGTAGTATCTCTTTGGTGCTTATAAATACAATTCTCTTGATTTATCAGAAAATATAAAAATATTTTATAATTTTGTTGAAATAAAATAATGCTCATTTAAAAAATTATAGGCATTTTGGTTCATACTTTCAACAAACCATTAAAGATATTTTTGGCAATTAAAATTTTATTCTATAATTTTCTTATTTGCTAAAGCTTATGTATGTAAATTTTAATCCATAATATATATATATATATATATTTGCTTCTACTTCACGTGTGTATTATATTGAAAAGTTTGTTTAAACAACAACTATAAATGTGAAAAAAACTGTACATTATTATAAATTAATAATTTAAAGAGTTAATTTGTAACAATTTTTGCAGTTATCATAATCAATGATAAAAAAAAGTTTTAAATAATCAAAAATTAACTTGGTGTATCTAGATAAAAAAAATGTAACGAAATTTAATTAAAAATATTAATAAAAATTATTATTATTATTATTTGGGATAAATCAAACACTCCCATTGTCCCTGGCTGGAACTGTCGATTGTCTACCAAAAAATCAAATTTCCATTCCACAAAGTAGGTTACTAAGGCTGTGTTCGGGGTATTAAAATCTACTAATATTCATCAATTTTCACTAATTTTTTTGTTCACATATTACCTTTATATCACATTTTTTTATTGTACCTTTTAATTAATTTTTTAATCAACCAAATACACCTTAAAAATAAATAAATAAATAGGCTGAGCTACCTCCGGTTCGAGTCGAAGCCGATAAAATTATATAATAAACATCGCACAGAATCTGTGTGAACCCCAGCCAGCCGTTACAAACCTCAAAACGTCGCGAAGCTCTCCTTCTCCACCGCCATCGAGCAAGGTTTTCATCCTTTGTCGCTCTCTCTTTCTCTCTCTGGATTCCTCGTTTCTCTGTCCCTTCAAATCCTAAATTGTCCTTCAGTTCTTTCCGTACACACGGAAATACATATATATATATATACATAGGCGTTTTCTGCGGTTTCTTTAGATCCAATTGAGGAGTTCCGGATCGGCGGCGACCAGATCGAACAATGGCGGCATCGAGACGCCTGCGAGACCTGCAAGCGCAGCCGGGGAACAAGGTCTGCGTGGACTGCGCGCAGAAGAATCCGCAATGGGCGTCGGTGTCGTATGGCGTCTTCATGTGCTTGGAGTGCTCCGGCAAGCACCGCGGCCTCGGGGTCCACATCAGCTTCGTCCGATCCGTCACCATGGACTCCTGGTCCGAGATCCAGCTCAAGAAGATGGAGGCCGGCGGGAACGAGCGGCTCAATACCTTCCTCGCTCAGTACGGCATCCCTAAGGAGACCGACATCGTCGCCAAGTACAACACTAACGCTGCCTCCGTGTACCGCGATCGAATCCAAGCCCTCGCCGAGGGCCGACCCTGGCGGAACCCGCCCGTCGTCAAGGAAACCCTTGGTTCCAGCAATAGGAAACCACCGTTGAGCGGCGGCGGTAGGGTTGGTGATTCTGGGGGAAATGGAGGATGGGATAGTTGGGACAATCATGATGACGGAGGGTTCAGATCGTCATCTGATGTTAGGCGGAACCAGTCGATGAGCGATTTCAGGAGCGGCGGGGCCGGTGGAGGTATGCCCTCGAAATCGAGGTCTACGGAGGATATTTATACGCGGTCAGAGTTGGAGACTTCGGCCGCGAATAAAGAGACATTTTTTGCCAGGAAGATGGCGGAGAATGAATCGCGGCCAGAAGGTTTACCTCCCTCGCAAGGTGGCAAGTATGTGGGGTTCGGATCAAGTCCAGCCCCCGTACCTAGAAATAATTCGCAAGGCGATGTGTTCTCTACTGTTACTCAGGTATTTTGTTACTCTGTATGTGTGCAATTCAGAATAATGCATCTAAAGGATAGATTTTTTATGTATGTTTCTCCTCTTTTATGTTTTCTATTCAGGGGTTTGGTCGGTTATCTATGGTTGCCACATCCGCAGCGCAGTCTGCCGCCACTGTTGTTCAAGCTGGCACCAAGGAGTTCAGTTCCAAGGTATTTGGCACTTTATTTGTTTTAATTTTCCCACATTTTTGCAAATTAAATTTATTTTCTGAGTGTCATGATGATCAATATTTTAGATTTTAATGTTGATATTTATTTGTGTTCACTTTAATTTTTTGAGAGTAAAAAAACTACAGCAATTATCAGATGAGATAAATGGAATGTTTTGATTCTATCAGAAAGTTTCCTTGAATGGTTCTATTTCTAATTCCTTTATTATTGAATTTGAGGCATCTCAGGCTTCCAATCCCTCCAACTGTCGCTACTGATTTAGTTTCTTCTCCAATTGCACTTAAACAACAATGTGTACTCCATTGTGTCATGATATCCACTCCAAGTTATAAACTCAACGCTTATACTTTGAAACTGCTATTAGATGCCCTGATTTATGGATTAAGGTGTCTACTGTCATATCTTTATTGCTCTTTTGTTTATGTTGATGCTTTGGCAAATGTTTGTATGGTTTTATTAGATTTTCATTGTAGTGATGATGATCAAGGTTATGGTTGTACAATCTGATGAACAATTGCATTCTGGTTGTGTGATCAGTTAAAAGTTTAAATTTTCACATGACAATGCATTGTGAAGAAGGCCAAGGGATATGGCAAGAACAATAACATTATAGAAATTTAGATACTTTTCAATTAGTTCATTGTGTTGCAATTACTTATGGGAGGTCCTGAGTTCCAGTTTGAATCGGGGAAGATGCCAATGAGAACATTTTTTTGTGAGGACAATTACAGAATCGAGGATGATTTGACCTCCCATGATTGCTGGGTCTTATGCTAAAATACAAACCATCGGGCATTTAAAATGGCCCATAACTTAGTGATGCTAGCACATTGTTCATCTGTTAATGACAGGTCCTTTTGCTCTCTTTAGATAGTGGATTTGTTTGGATGTAGAAGGATTGTGGTAGATCTCATCACATTGTTAAGAGTAATTGCCTGATTCGGGGCAGCAAATTTGGGAATCAATCCTTCATTTTCTTGATGGTGGCTTATAATGCTATATTTTGTTGCATTGTCTTGAAAACGTCCAACTAAAAATTAATAGAAAATGATCAAGTGTTATGCAGTTACCAATGAGGATCTGATACAACCAAGATTTTACACATTCTGATAATGGGGGAGTGCTCTGCATGTGTGCGGGAGCATAACTCGTTGCTTGTGAATGATGATTAATGAGTGATATTTTATCAATCCAACCTAGAACATAGTCCATATATATTATTTGATTATTGTTTATATGCACAATGGTGAGACCAACTGTTTGCTGCTGGAAACATTAGATTTCCACTAGTGTTCCATTTGGATCTTTTAGAAAATGGAAACTTTTTGACTGTATCGTGGAGAAGAAACGATATCAACATTAATGAATCCACAGTGTTAGGATCAAAATGGATGTTTGTCTAAGCACATATTCAGATTTTGGGCGTGTTCCGTGTCTTCAAAACGCACGTTTATCTTATTCTCTCTGTAGATTGAACTGTTTCATTTTCATACTGATTTTTGTTTTAATCCCACTTGCCAATTACTTTTGGTAAGTGGTTGATGCCAATGACTTGCATGGATCATCATCCTCACAAATTTGTAAAAATAGATGAAAAATGAGTTATATCATGATTAGTCATTCATCTCTGCTTATGTCTTACCTTTTGATGTCTGAGTTCTTGGTTCTATGCTGAAATTTCATGCATATTGACATCCTTTATCCTGGTCTATTTGCCAAAGTGAGTTTGGATTTTTTAGACAGGGGAGTATGTTCTATACAATTGTCCTTGTAATGTTGTCCGGCTGTTAATGATTTAAAAAAAGTGCCCAAAAAGAAACGTATTCAGTATTGTTGAAGCAAGATTAATGAATTAAATGGTTTTTGACAGGTGAAAGAGGGGGGCTATGATACAAAGGTGAGTGAGACGGTAAATGTAGTCACAGCAAAGACATCAGAGATTGGACAAAGGACATGGGGGATCATGAAAGGTGTTATGGCAATGGCATCGCAGAAGGTGGAGGAGTTTGCTAAGGAAGGCGGAGTCAGCCAGAAGTCCGATGGATGGCAACAAAACGAAAGTGAGAGAAACGGATATTACCGAAACCAAAACTCTTCACACGAGTCAAAAGGAGGATGGAATTCTGGAGGAGAGCAGTCCTTATCGGGTCCTCATTCTAATTCTGTCAGCTCGGGCTCTTGGGATGATTGGGACAGTAAGGACTATAATGGGAAAGAAGAATCCACAAAGGGTGCAGCATCTGGCAATGGGGATGGCTGGGCGGGCTGGGATGATGGCAAGGACGATGGATACGATAATTTCTACCAGACCGCAACATCTGATGCGAAACCCGTTGGTCAAAATGGAAAATCTGATGTCAAATGGTCCGGTGCTGGGTTTCTCTGAGGTTCTTTAAACCTAAGCAGAGCGTTGTTCAGATTTTTATTTTAAAACATTCCAAAGTTTGATTTTTTGGTGTAAAACTTGTTGGGGGTGGAAGGGCCGAACGGCTTTTCTGCTTGAGAGTAGTTTTCACATCTATAATCGAAAACAATGTGGGCTAATTTTTGCCCAATTAAAGTCGACGGCCACTTCCTTTTTCGTGTGCGAATATAGTTATTTTGGAATTTTAATGGCTGTAGATACTTATCAACTTCTGGTTTATTTTTGTTCAGGAAGTTAAATCAATAAATTAAAACATATTTTTTAAATTTCAATTAATAAGACAGAAATTTTAAATAAAGATGAACTCGATTTATAACTAAATTAATTGAATTAATTTATAAAATTTTAATAATTGAACTATTATTATTAATAACTTAAATTAATCCTAAGTTAAGTTCTTCCTTGACATAGTAACACCTATTTATTTATTACTAAATCTGTACATCAACACTTGAAGAAGATACACATGAACAAGCCCCAATATTTTTTTATTAGCTGAACATTTGCAGCTTTCAATTACAGCTAATGCAAACCATTGCCAAGAGTCTGGCCTTCCGCTGCAACTTCACTGTCTGCTGCCTATCTTCCTTGCCATAACCCCTGCCAAAGATTTTTTTTCTTTTTCTTGCCCATCCCATGGTCATGTTTCATTCAATTGATATTGTTCCTCAGGGAATGGACTAAGCTCAGTCTTTACCCAGAAATTGGATCAGAACAACTTTTTTTGGATGCTAATATTTCCAACCCATGTAAAGATTATTAAACTCTCAAAGAGTCTCCATTTTGTGGTTTAAGCCAGAAAAGAAGCATTTCCACCCCAACACGCATCTGAGTCAAACAACACACTATTTAATTGAAGGCGATGCCAATCAAAATGGGGGTTGCAGAAACAAATACCTCCATACCAAGCAGGCGAGTATATATATATGAATCGATATAAAAGTTCATAATTGGAGCAGAATCCAAAAGCAATTTCATTGAAAAACAACCAAATTTCCAATCCATAAGCAGATTTCAATGAAAATTCCAATACAATTTCCAACCCTAAATTCAAAACACAACAAAACTAACCCTAAAGTCACCATTTACAGCCCCAATCTACCCTGGGCCAAAAAAAAAAACCCTAAGAAATCAACCGCCGAACCCGTACAGAGTCCTCCCCTGCCTCTTGAGAGCGTAAACCACGTCCATAGCGGTGACCGTCTTCCTCCTGGCGTGCTCAGTGTAGGTCACGGCATCGCGGATGACGTTCTCGAGGAAGATCTTGAGGACGCCGCGAGTCTCCTCATAGATGAGGCCGCTGATCCTCTTCACTCCGCCTCTGCGAGCCAGACGTCGAATTGCCGGCTTAGTAATGCCCTGGATGTTGTCTCGGAGGACCTTGCGGTGACGCTTAGCTCCTCCCTTGCCCAACCCCTTGCCGCCCTTGCCGCGCCCAGACATTTCGAGGTAGAGAGAGAGAGAGAGATTAACAGAGAACTGACTTCTAAACGGAACAATCGGCTTCGGCACGAGAGTGACAAAGGGATGTAGGAGGGTGCGACTTTATATAGGGAGCGTGTTCCTGGCTTGGAATTGCCCGCGGAGAGACAGGACCGTTGGATTGAGAGTGTTAATCGACGGCTTAAGATGGCGATCCGTGTGGTTCGGTTTGAAGGGTTGTGAACCATTGATAAGGTTTAGATCGACGATGGAGAGTTCGTTGTCGTTTGGGTTCGCGGATTGTGCTTTTTAAGTTTGTGGTGAGTCTGGTGACTAGGAAACTGTGAGGTATCTGGAATCCTTGTAATTTTCCTTGATTTGCCTTATCAGCTCTCTCTCTCTCTCTCTCTCTCTCTCTCTCTCTCTCTCTCACTATAATAGTTTTTTTTTTTTTAAGACATAACTTTTACTCACATAAACGATAACTTATATAAGATTCGTTCGGAATGACAAAAAAAAAAAAAATTAAAAAATTTTAAAAGTTATTCATTTTTTATTCGTCATAGAATTATAATACATAATTTATCTTATTTTATTTTATTTCATTTTATTTTTTTGTTACTCCAAACGCATGTATAATTATCTTACCTTTACTCTTAGGGGGCCGATTGGATACAATAAATATGAGCCTCCATAAATAATACACCCTTATAAGTTTTGATGTGATTTTTTTGCTTGGTTTGGGAAGTAAAATTTCTTTCCTCTAAAAATTATCCTCCCTTCTTAATCTTGGAAGAAGGTGTATTTTTTTTGAAGAGGGTTTGAGCTCTTCAAAAATTATCCCTTCTTATATGGATTAAATTGGATCATTATACTCCTTCTCATCCCTCTTTCTCACCTACAAAATGTATTTTATGCTAGAAATAAATTATTTTTTTAATGAAAAAATGTTTAAAAAATTATATTAATAAAAATAAAAAAATATAATTTTTTTCCAAATAGGGGGTCGTGTGATTAAAAAAATATATTTTTTCCAAATTAGAGGTGATGTGATTTTAAGATAATAATATTATTTTTTAGCAAATATAATAATATTATTTTTTTAGCAAATTTATACAAAATTATACATATATTGATATTTTTTAAATAAGGAGAAAAAAAAGCAACTAAGGAAGTTTTGGATAAATTAGGATGTTATTATCTACGAAACTAATTTATATATTTTATAAAGTTTAATTTATTAATAACATAATTTATTTATAATTAATTTGTCTAAAATCATTTTGTATTAGTTGGTTTTCATATTATATAATTAACATAAACACATAATTAAGTTTGGGTAACTAAGTTTAATTTAATGGATAACTAAGTTTTGGGACACCACAAAGGCAAAAGAGTCATTTAATTTTATAGAATTTTTGTCAATTAAAATGTTATAATATGATTATTTTATTTATTTATTTTTTTATACAGAGGTTTGTGAAAATATTTCCTTCCTAAAAACCTCACAAACAAATAATAAATTTTAAAATTTTTTCTTTTCTTCCCCTTCTATTTTTATTTTTCGCCTTTTATGCTCATCCTTATATATGGTTGACATCATGAGTTAATTGATTTAACGGCCACGTGCCATGTCATCATGTTGCCACGTATCATAACACTAGTGATTTCAAAATTCTTGCGTTAAATAAAATTGTAAATTGTGTTTTGAGGCATAATTTAAGTAATGTTTGATTTGCTAAAAATTAATAAAAATTTTTAAAATTTTCTAACATATTTTATCCATTTCGTATTTTATGAAATTTTTATAAATTGTGTTTTTAGGCATAATTTAGGTAACATTTAATTTGCTAAAAACTAATAAAAATATTTGAAAAATTTTAAAATTCTCCAACACATTTTATCTGCTTCGTATTTTATGAAATGTCTATAAATTTTTATAAATATTTACATAATCTAACAAATTTTTACAAATTTCAATAATTTTTTCACGAATTCCAATAGCTTTAAATAAATTTTAACAAATCTGACATAAACTAGTGGAAACAAGTCAAAAAAATTATTTTCACGATTTCTCTCTCTAATTTTTTTATGCAGATGTTAAAAAACTCAACAATTTTAAAAAATTCAAACATATATCTGTGGGGTTGGATCAAACAACCGTTCTCACTATTTCTCTTTTCAACTTTTTATCGCAGAAATCCAAGAGTCACACCATTCATATCTAAAAAATATAGATTGGATTAGAGGGCTAAATATCAAAAATTATCTCAAATCATAATTATTTTTTATTTTTGTTTTGTTTTTCACCGTTCCGAAAGGCTACTTTAGTCTCATAATGAGCCGATCCCGTCTCGTTGATTCTGCACAAAGGAAATTGATAACTAGCCCAAAGAAAAGGGACCAAAGCAGGCCCAGCTAGGCCCAAGGAACTGTTCCACGGGCGACGCGAAGCGCGCGTAGCGGTAACAATACACAATACAAAAGGAGTTGCCCCCTCAAAGGTCGCGGCTTGCGAGTTGTGAATTGTGCTCTGGTAGATAAAGAGAGAGGAGAGAGATGAAGAAGTTGTTCGATCCGTGGCCCGTCTTCTTACGGCGAGAGTGGAATCGGAACTGGCCATTCTTGGTCGGTTTCGCCGTCACCGGCGCAGTCATCACCAAGCTCACTCTCGGTCTCACTGGTACCTTTCCGTCTCCGATCATTTCGCTAATCAAGTTCTTTGAAAAATCTAACTACTAAATCTGATTGGCATTCGAATCGTATTGCAGAGGAGGATGCGAAGAACTCCCCTTTCGTGCAGAGGCACAAGAGGTGAAATCTCTCACTTGCCCCTAATTTCCATCCAAATCTCGGTTCTTCCGCTACTGTTTTGTTTTATTCCGTGTGATTTTAGATCTATGTTTATATGTGGGATCATATAATGGTACATAAATTTGTGCAATCCCGCAATGCTTGAATGATGAGTATATTATATGTATAGATCAATGGATGATTGGATTGATAGATAAATAGATTCTCATCAGAACGCCGGCTCTCTTTACTAAACTTTCAGGATTTACAAGTATTGATTGCAACATCAAATATATTTGAGAAGCCTTACATATTATCCTTTTCCCTTAATTGATCTAAAATTCGTAAATCCCCGAGATTTTATTTGAAAAGAGGATTGTGTGCGCTATTGGGCCATTTCATGTTTTGCACTGTGCCCTTTTTACAAGGTCTTTAAATAGGTGGGTGCTAGATACAAACGTATGCACAACTGTAATGAATTTTTTTCCTTCAAACATAAAGATGGCATAGCTTATTTGTAGTTGGAAAAAAAAAAAGGTTTAGTTGAGTTGTTGATTTGTGCATTAAAATGGCATGGCCTGTATATTATTACTTCCATGACGACTCTAGTAGGAGTGGGAAATGTAAAGGTTAATCATAGCGATACTTGATCATGTGTGATGGATCCTATATCTTAGTTCTCCAAACTAGAAAGCCTGATCAGTTAACCCAACTGGGTATGACCTTGTAATAGTAAACACCAATTCTGTTAATCTTCTTTCAGGAATATCAACAGTCAATTGCCATAAAATGGTTTCATACAGATTCTCTCTTCAAATTTCTACTGACTAAATGGCAGCAAATCGTTTGAGATGGTATGACTTTACACAGCATAGACCATGTGATTTGCTTGTTTGGAGTAAACATTTTGTAGTGGTTTGTTTGAGAGAGTAAGATATGACATAATTGGCTTTTACTTAATTGGAGATTTGGCTTTTTACAAAACCATACGAGGAAAATGTATAAAATTGGTTGGTCTCTAGAGACTGAGTGGGGGTGCAAACAAACCGAGCTGAGCTGGCCTCGGCTCAAGCTCACCACGAGTCTTAAGTAATTGGGTTAAGGCTTGGTTTGTTATTAATTTGAGACTCTGAGACTCAGCTCGTTTATGGTAAAATTGCGGCTCCAGTGTTCATTTGTAACCAAAAAATAAAAAAAGTTAAAAATGCACGTTGCCACTACAAGAAGCTTCCTAATGTGTTACACTTATCCAGATGTTAAATACCAAAAAAAAAAAAAAAAGAAGAAGAAATATATAATCATATGTATATTATTTAATTATATATAAATATTAAATGCTTTCAAGCCCTTAACGAACTATGCCCAAGTCTGTTTATGAACAATTCATTTGTAGTCCTAGGACCAAGGCTTGTTTAGTTTCTTTTAAACTGGCTGGTAGTTTTTATATGTTTTGAGGATTCTGCAAATGACTTCCATGGTGTGTTATAACTTAATTACATAACTTCTAAATCTATTGCCTTAGCTTCCCTTTGTTGTTGAATTTAAATGGCGTCGAAAGACCCCTGCCCTTTTGGCATATTTTGAATATTTGCTTGTGGTTCTGATGACCTCCAAGTGATTGATGGGCTATTTAATTTAAAATTGTTTGTGGATCTTTGTCAATCATTGGAGCTTTAGGTGTGGGGAGTTTGTTTCCTTGAGTTTTTTGAGTCCATGTGATGATTTGAGAAGTCTGGTATGTTATTATTTTCTGACACTTATCCCTTTTTGCAATTGCATATTGTTTATTTTTAATAGACCTGGTCACTGTTTTTCTCATAAAATATATTATTTTTTTAAATAACATAGACCTTCTAGACAATTTTTCGATTTTTCTCTGTGGTTAACATGTGAAAAACTTTGATTTTTGCAGGTGAGTTTTTCAATGGTGTTGATGTAGAACCAGGTTCAGCACCATGCTTGTCCCATTGGAATTGAATGTCAATCGGTTACCATTTCCTGTTATGCAATAATATTAATGACTGAATGTTTACTGTATTTTTACCTTTTGACCTATCCGTCAAAAGATTTGCATTTATTAATGGGAATTGGGTTTTCCAGTTTTTTCTACTGATTCTTTGGTAAATTTATCATTTACAACTGTCCATTCAGCGGGCCTTGTTATGATCTTCGCTGGTCCTGGCTTGATTGAACATGATCTCAAGTTCTCAAGCTTATGAGGCCATTTGATAACTTAAATTTTTATCAACTTTGCACTGAATTTCAACGTGTATCATCTTAGTTGGGTGTTGAGTGTTTAGTAAAAAATTTATAGTAGTTGGAGAAATTTGGTAAAAATTATATGAAGTTGGTAAATTTTGATTTATTATTATTATTACTATTATTATTATTATATTTTTTTTTTTGGGCGAAAGTTGATCAGTCAGTCGGATCCTATACCTTAGTACCTAAGTTTTAATGGAGAGCAAGAGGCAGGCTGGCATGCAGTCGTGGGATATAGAACGGATTAAGTTGCATGGGTCGCTCGAGTTTGATTTAATAATGGCTGAGCTTGAAACAGAAAGGAATTAAATTTTGAATTGTAGTTTTAAATTTGTTAAATTATGAAACCTAATTAAATTTGGTTTGATAAATCAATGCTTAATGAAATATAGTATAGATATTAAACTATTTGTATTAAATTTGGGATCGATTTGATTTGAAATTTAAAAATTTTCTTGAGGTCCTCAAAAGTTAAAGAAACTAAGCTTGAATTAATATTCCAAGCTCAGTAAATTTAACAAATGTAATCTAAATATTCTGTTATTTGACTCATTTACACATCAAATATGCTTACAAGGGGCACAAATCAAGGATTGCAAAATGCAAACCTTACTTAGGAAAGGGCAGGAAGGGATGACCTCTTTTGTTTTTGTTTTTTTTTTTTTTTAATTGATAGGGTTCCACTTCGGCGGCTGGATTCATGGAGGCTGTGACCCAGAACTTTCTGGTTATGTGAAATTTAGATAGAAGATACAAAAACTAAAATATAAACTGCTTTGGGATGACTCCCAGTCAGAGGTTGGGGAAACATTTGGTTTACTTTTCTGTTTTCAATTTTATGTGTTTTATGTTTTAAAAATCTCAAAACAAGGAAATAAAAAATACTCTATTTTTTTTATTTTGAGATTTTTCTTGTTTTGAGTTGAAAACGCTCAAAACGATTTTTTGTCATTTTACATTTTATATTTGAATTCATTTTCTGTTTTTTAAAACAAAATTTGAAAGTATAAATGACCAAATACATTTTGAATTGTTTTCCTTTTTTTCAAAAGTATAAAATGACAAATAAGTTCAAAATAGAAAATAGGGGTCTATTTAGTATATATGTTTTGAGTCTATTTTTCATTTTATATTTAGTCATTATGTTTTCAAAACCTGCGTTAAAAAATGAATAACACTTTGTTTGGAAATATTCATCTCCTAGAATTGATTTGATTTTAAAACAAAGAATTTAATTAATTTGATTTGATAGATGAAATTTTATGTTTAGAACATATGTATGGTTGAATTTAAAATTTGAATTAAATTGATTTATAAGAAATATTAAATTTGATCATGTTTATAAGAAATAAAAAATATATATATTTGATAAATATAATATATGAGAATAAATTTATCCACTTATTTAAGTGCTTTAAGAAAAAACTGAACTCTCATCAAATTTTATTGTTTTGGATTAGATTTCAAATGAGATAAAAATTTTAAAATTTAAGTTATAAAATAAAATAAAATCTAACTCATAAAATTTTATTTTAATTCTAAACATAAGAATAAGTTAAAATTCTCTCTAAATAAAATCAAATTTCATCAAATTCACCATTCTTAACAAAGTGATAATGCGAAATGATTAAATGTCATTTTGAACTTTTTTGACCTAAAATACAAAAATTCCAAAACACTAGAAAATGTTAAACCAAAAACGTTTTCAATATTTTTAAAATTTAAATCTCAAAATAAAAAAATATAAAATATAAAACAAACATAAAAACTAAAAAAAAAAAAAAAAAAACATGTCAAATTGCCACCTAAGTTATCTCTGTTTTCTGAGATTACTCTTTTGGGGTGCCCCGTTTAGGGGATGATGCGCGTGGATCGTTCGAACGTTAAGCCACGGAGTCTTTTGTTCAAGTGTGGCGAATAGTGCTCCAATCATTGAATTGGAAAACCAAAAGAACTCTCCTTTCCTACACTATTTACACCGGTAATGTTGCCTTTGTTCGATGTTGATGCTAGGAGGAGGGCGTTGAACAATTACAACTCTGTCTGAGGGCCGGGGATGCTACCATACCGCACGGTGCCGAAAAATGGAAATGTAACGTTGGATGAACTTAAATGCTAACGTGGCTCAATATAAACCATAAGATCTAAAATCCACACTGAAATAATAGATCAGCCAGGACAACCACATTACCCGTTTCCCTTGGAGACGAGAATGGTATCAAGAACAATAACCCATTCTTGACTATTCTGCTACCTCTCGATTCGTTCATTTGACTCGAAGATTCAAGCCTTAAAATGTACTCTTCCATACTGCTTAACATTATATACATGATACATTCAACATAGACGTAGGGCTTAGAAGAAGAAAAAGCCCAATCTCTACTTGGAGCACAAAATTCAAAACCCACGCACCCCCCCCCCCCAAAAAAAAATAACACACAATAGTTCACCAATGGTAGAACAAAAGTAAGAACACAAACATGCAAGCTTTTTTATTCATCAATTTGAAATGATTCAAATTCATAGAGTACTGACACCATATAATCTATTGTGATCTTTTTATGGGTTGGTGGGTATATTCCATTGTCACTTGGGACATTAATATTCCACCCAAAACAAAGAAAACATAACCTCTCAATATGAGCATTAGACCTACAAAATGAAAGAGTTCGCACCCTGGAGAATCAGAGAGCACCCCATCCACCGCCACCAGGAGTTAGAATCTGAAGGATTTCACCAGCCTGCGCCTCAACTGTGTTTTTACCTCCAAGGTACACTCTCCGCTTATCCTTGGTAATCAGGCAATTAATCCCCCGAGCCCCATCCTTTCCTCCCTTCAACCCTCTTGGTGCATGAACACGCCTCTCCGAAAGAATGCTCACAACAACCGGGCGCCTGAATTCTATCTCTCTAACAAGCCCGTCCCCCCCTCTACACATTCCAGCTCCTCCACTGTTTTCTCTCAGTCCAAATTCATGTAAAACCACCGGGTATCTCTGTTCAAAGATCTCCGGATCAGTCATTCGAGTATTTGTCATATGGCACTGGATACCAGAGGTACCATCCCAGGTGGGGCCAGCACCACTTCCACCTCCGATCGTTTCGTAGTAGCCAAAAGTGTCGTCCCCAAAAGTGAGATTATTCATGCAACCCTGAGAACAAGCACAAGCCTGAAATGCAGTGAGTATAACATCAGTTATCCTCTGAGAAGTGAGAACATTACCTCCAACGACAGCAGCCTTATCACTCGGAGAGAGGAAAGAACCCGAGGGGATGTGAATTTTAACGGGAGCCAAACAACCTTGGTTGAGAGGAATGTCAACATTGACCAAACATCGGAGGCAGTAGATGACCGCTGCAGCTGTTACTGCTTCGGGTGCATTCCAATTCCCATAAACCTCTGGGCTGGTCCCAGAAAAATCAAACGCCGCTTCCCCCTTTTCAAGATCGATGGATAGTTTCAGATGTATCATAGAGCCATCATCCATGTAATCTTCCTCTTCGATGATCAGAGAATCTCTATCTACACACTTGGCTGAAACTCTAGCAGCAACCGACTTGAGCATTTCCCTCACTGCTTCTTCTGCGTTAACCTGAACATAAGTCATGTAAGCTTGAACGGTGTCCAAACCATACTGCTCGATGAGCTCTTTAATGAGGGAAATTCCTCTTTGGTTTGCAGCCACTTGTGCTCGAAGATCTGATAAGTTATCTTGAAGCCTACGGGTTCCTGGAATGCTATGAACTGATTCATCGGAACAAGGGAATTTGAGAAGTTTGATTATCCCTTCTTCTTGAAAAATCCCCTTCTCCACAAGCTTGAATGCTTTTATGGCAGCTCCCTCTTCCCATATGGACTTTGAAAAAGGAGGCATACTTCCAGGAGTTATACCCCCAATCTCTGCATGATGTCCTCTACTTGCCACAAAGAATACCAATTTCCCATTATCAAAAACAGGTGTAATAACAGTTATGTCAGGCAAGTGGCTACCTCCAGCACAAGGATGGTTAGTGACCAAAACATCTCCTTCATGCAAATTGTCACCCCAGTAATTGAGCTGCCATTGGACAGAACTTGACATAGCCCCCAAGTGCACAGGAACATGGGGGGCATTGGCAACCAGCCCTCCATCAGGACCAAAGAGAGCACAGGAGAAATCTAGCCGTTCCTTGATATTAGTTGATATCGAAGTTCGCTGTAGTGTCCGTCCCATCTGTTCAGCTATACCCATAAATCTGTGATTGAAGATTGAGAGCTGCACAACATCTGCAACCTTTTCAGATACTTTAACCGTGCTTGATGTTGACTCAATTTCAATTTTGATGTTCCCATATTTGGTAATTATAGCCTTGCAGTTCGGTTCTACAATGACAGTACTATTACCATTCATGACGATTGCAGGGCCAGGCACGACATGCCCGTACCCAAGATCCTCGAGCTTGAAAAGAGGAGTATCACGCCATCCAGTTTCAAAGTAAACCTTGTAGTGGCCATCAACTTTTGGAGCATCCAAGGCACGCTCCAGAGCTCGTGGCTTCAAAATATTGGTGACTCCAATACCACGAATCCTAACATCACATACCAGGATATTCCGATTCTGTAGTTTGAATCCATACTCCTGCTGGAACAGCTTAACAAATTCAACAGCGTAATCACCAGCTGAGCCATCTTCATTTATCTGTTTCTTTACCATGATGGCGGTATCTGTACCCTCATATCTCAAGTTTAAATATGTTTCTGTTGTAATGTTTTCCTCTTTGAACCCTTGGTCTTGCAACTTCTGATTCACCTGCTTTAACAAATACGCTTCTCTACGAGAAGCTTCCTGTACAGATTCAAGGTTGTAAACCGCAGAACACGGCTCCTGTGCCTCCTCGATCACATCCGCCAATCCCATTCCATATGCACTTAAGATTCCACAGAACCTGTGAATTAATACCTCTCTCATACCCAGTGACCTAGCAATAGCACAGGCATGCTGTGGCCCAGCACCTCCAAAGCAAGCAAGAGCATGATTCCTTGTCTCATGTCCCTTCATCTCGGTTAACTGTCGTATTGGACGGCACATTGTTTCATTGGCAACATTCACAAATCCCTGAGCAATCTCCTCCACTGTCATGTCCTTAGCTGATTGATCCTGACTCTTTCGGTAGGAATTAATTTGTTTTGCAAGCTTCTCAAATTCTTCTCTGGTGGCCTTGATGTCCAAAGGTTGATCTTCCTTGGGGCCAAAGATTGATGGGAAATAATCAGGAATTACAAAACCCAGAATAAGGTTTGCATCAGTAACAGCCAATTCCCCACCTTTCCGATAACATACTGGACCTGGATGGGCACCCACTGATTCTGGTCCCACCCGGAAAGCTCCAAATTGGAACTTTAACTTTGAACCGCCACCAGCAGCTACAGTGTTTATGTCAAGCTGTGGAGCTTGTATTATAGCTCCAGCAATCTGGGTTTCTAAAACTTGCTCAAAGCTTCCTGCATATCTGCTTACATCAGTAGATGTACCACCCATGTCGAATCCAATGAGGGGCTTTGTTGTTTCATGCCCAAAAATTGTTTGTGAGTAACCTACAACGCCACCTGCAGGACCTGACAAAACTGCTTTATGGCCAGAAAATCTACTTTCCGGTGCAAGTCCTCCATCTGATTGCATAAACAAAACATTCACATTTCCAAGCCCTTCATCGAATTTGGATATGAAGCCTGACAAATACTCTTTAATAACTGGAGTGAGGTAAGCATCCACACTAGCTGTTAAACCTCGAGGAACTGCACGAACCATGGGGGTCAAAGCAGAAGATAAGGAAACATGTCTAAAGCCCAAACTAACAGCTAACTTCTCCACAATCACTTCATGCTGTGGGTAAGTGTATGAATGCATTAACACCACAGCTAAGCAGCTTATACCTTTCTCCAACAGACCTTTGAGCAAAGGTTTTAAAGATTCTTCATTGAGCGGCTTCACAACCTTGACAAGCTCACCTGAAACCCCCTTGACTACTGATGCAGAAGAATATGGACTTGCATCCTCCTTGTCCATTACAAGCTCAACTCTCTCATCGACCTCTATAACCTCTTCATAGAGATTAGAAGGTTTTGAAACAGTAAGGTCAAAAATATTTGGACGAGCTTGATTGCCAATCTGCAACAGATCCCTAAAGCCTTTTGTCACGCATAGTGCAATCCTTTCTCCCTTTCTCTCCAACAATGCATTTGTTGCTACAGTCGTGCCCATTCTTATCCATTCTATCTTATCTGTGGGAATTTTTGAAGTCCGGGGAATTTTCTTCCCAGTAAATTCTTCCAAAATCCTCCGGATCCCTTCAATTGGAGCATCATCATAGTTAGATGGATCAACAGACAATAGCTTCATAACTTGGCCTTCAGACTGACCCGGAATTTCAGCATAAATATCAGTGAATGTTCCCCCTCTGTCAATGCAAAACCTAAGCTTCCCTTCATTGATACTCCCCATTCCAGTGTTAAATGCTCAGAAATCAAATTGTATGCTGGTCCTCAATTGCAATGACTGCAAGCGGTCAAGATATGAAAACCTGAAAATAAAGCCCAAGAAAAGGTGAAACATTTTGATCATTCAAATGTAACTCACCTAGTGATCTGCATCAAGCATATAAGATGACTGGCAACAGTTACATTCTATTCCATTCAGAAAGGATAGATCAACTGTGACAGCGTAAAATCTACAAAAGAGGAACATGTGAATGAAAACACACAATAGGATCTGCCACTTACATCCTAGCAAGGAACAACCAGTTAAACAAAGGCAAAATAATTGCCAGATATATGTGGCAGATGCTTTCGACTGCATCTATGACAGCCATGTGCAGACTTAAAGAGAGACCAGATGTAAAATTTTAATATATGTTATATTAATTTTTTTCAATTATTTTTAGTACATAATATATAAAATGCCCCCACTAAATTTAAAAATTTGCCCCTTTAAATATGTTTGATATTTTTTTTATCAAATCAATTAAAAGTTATTTTTGTACTTTCCATTACATTTTTGTACTTTTTGTTCATTTTTTACTCTCTCTCTAAACCAAACCCACAATTATGCCTCTTCATCTTTCATTTATTCTCTCTGTCTCTCTCTCTCTCTCAAGTTTCAACCGAATTCAACCCACACTCATCTTTATTTATTTATTTATCTTCACCACCCCTTTTTCTATCTTTCAAACTCTCGTCCTCTCCCAATCAAGACACCATTTTAACATATGTTAATGTTCCATTTTTAATTTGTAATAAATTTATCCCAAGAATCAAGATTCAATCTCATCACTTCCAAAAACAACTAAGGTATTTTATGTTTAAATTATAATTTGATTCTAATTCAATATTCTAATATTTTAATGTTTTATTTTATTGCACATATATTAGTTATGTTTAGCTTAATAGTATGAACTTTTGGCTGTTATTTAGAAAATTTATAATGATTATTTTTGTATAATTTTGTCCCCACTCAACAAAATTTCTGGGTCCACCCCTCACGACGGCTAAATAGAATAATCATGTCTCCATGGCAGGTCAACAAATGCAATTGAGCGTAGCAATCGAGAATTAGAACTCAAACAAAAATGCTACCTTTTAGTCAAAATTAATGCAAATTACTTATGTAAAATACGAAATTCAGATTTTTCATGTTTGATCTGTGCAGATAAAAATAAGGAAAAAATCAGAGATTCTAACACCCTAGAATCGGACGATGACATCCGCAGATTTGGAATCGAAAAGCAAGGCATAGATTGATGTGACGATTGAAAAAATTTACCTTTTTTTGGTGTGCGATTGTTTGATTCCTCTGGATTTCGATTCTTCCAGCACTAGCAGGACAGTGATGCTCAGGACTCAGTGGAGTTTGTGGTAAAAAGGTACACGGCAAATGGAGGGAGGCTGCGGGAACTTTGAAGACGGGGAAGCGCCGTCGTTTTATTGCGCTTACGCCGAAACTCAAAAAAATCTCCTTCCAACTCCAAAAACCTATATAAATTTTTATAAAATTTTAATATTTACAAATCTGCATAAACCTTTATAAATTTCTATAAATCTCTAAAAAACTTCAACAACAAAAAATCAATCAAACAAATCAAGTAATAAATTAACGTTTTGGCCATTGTTAAATTCTATAAATCTCCAATGCCCTCCAAACAATCAAAAAATTACAAGTTAACAACTTTTTTTTTAATTTTTAGAGCTCCAAATGAACCTGATATTTATTTGGACACCAATAAGTTAACTTATTAATTTTTAGTTTATTTTGTTTTATATAATTTTTTAATTAAAATTTATTTTTTTACTTAGTTTGACAATGTTGTCGTTTTTTGGTTATTGTTTTTCTGTTGCTGTTTTATGTTTTTTGTTTTCTGTTACCGTTTATTTTTTTTGAAATGAAAACTGAAACTATGTTTGGAAATGTAAGTTTGTTTATAATTATTAATTTTTTATTTAGAAAATATTTAATTTTATTAGTTTTAAAAAATTAATAGAACTTAATAAAATATATTTTATATTAATTTAATTAAATTAATTATATTAATTTAATTAATACAGTAAATTATTTATTAAAATCAATTAATTTAATAAATATAACATATATTAAATTATATTATTTATTAAAAATAATTTAATAAAATATATTTCATATTAAATAAATAATTAAATTAGATTAATTATTAAATTAAATTATTTATTTTTAAATTAATTAAATTAAATTAATTATTTGTTAAAATAATTTAATAAAATATATTTTATATAAATTAAATTAATTAAATCATAAATAATTTAATTTAATTATGATATTTATTTAAAATAATTTAATAATAATTATTAAATTAAATAAAAATTAATGTAATTTAATTATTTATTATTTTATATAAATTAATTTAATTATTAAATTAAATAAATTAATCATGATATTTATTTCAGATAATTGAGCAATACTTAATTATTAAATTAAATTAAATTAGTTCTATTATTTATTAAAAATAATTTATATCAATTTATATAATTAAATTAATTTATTTAATTTAATTATATTATTTATTAACATAACTTATTTGAATAAAATATTTGAATAAAATAATTTGTTTTTATGTAATGCAACAAAAATAGATAAAATTTTAAAATTGACAAAATATTGGCAACAGAAAAGAAAATCAGAGTGAAAACACATTTTTTCTGTTTACGTTTTTCTGTTTATGTTTTCATTTTTTTTTTGAAACAAAAAAACATAAATAGGTTTATCAAACATGTTTTCTGTTGCGAGTTTACAAAATTTTGAAAACTTAAATATAAAAATAGAAAACAGAAATGTTATCAAACGGGACCTTAGGGCCCGTTTGACAACGTTGTCCTTTTTTTATTGTTATTTTTCTGTTACTGTTTTATATTTTTTGTTTTCTATTGCCGGTTATTTTTTCTGAAATGAAAACTGAAACTGTGTTTAGAAATGTAAGTTTATTTATAATTATTAATTTTTTATTTTAAAAAATATTTAATTTTATTAGTTTTAAAAAATTAATAGAACTTAATAAAATATATTTTATATTAATTTAATTTAATTAATTATATTAATTTAATTAATACAGTAAATTATTTATTAAAACCATTTAATTTAATAAATATAAAATATATTAAATTATATTATTTATTAAAATAATTTAAAAAAATATATTTCATATTAAATAAATAATTAAATTAGATTAATTATTAAATTAAATTATTTATTTTAAAATTAATTAAATTCATTTAATTATTTATTAAAATAATTTAATAAAAATATATTTTATATAAATTAAATTAATTATATCATAAATAATTTAATTTAATTTAATTATGATATTTACTTAAAATAATTGAATAATAATTATTAAATTAAAATAAAAATTAATGTAATTTAATTATTTATTATTAATTATTTTATATAAATTAATTTAATTATTAAATTAAATAAATTAATCATGATATTTATTTCAGATAATTTAGCAATAAATAATTATTAAATTAAATTAAATTAGTTTTATTATTTATTAAAAATAATTTATAATAATTTATATAATTAATTTAATTTATTAAATTTAATTATATTATTTATTAAAATAACTTATTTTAATAAAATATTTGAATAAAATAATTTGTTTTTATGTAATGCAACAAAAATAGATAAAATTTTAAAATTGACAAAATATTGGCAACAGAAAAGAAAATCAGAGTGAAAACACATTTTTTCTGTTTACGTTTTTCTGTTTATGTTTTCATTTTTTTTTAAAACAAAAAAAAACGTAAATAGGTTTATCAAACATGTTTTCAGTTGCGAGTTTACAAAATTTTGAAAACTTAAACAGAAAAATAAAAAACGGAAACGTTGCCAAACGGAACCTTAGGGCCCGTTTGACAACGTTGTCGTTTTTTTGTTATTGTTTTTTTGTTGCTGTTTTATGTTTTTTGTTTTCTATCCCCGTTTATTTTTTCTAAAATGAAAACTGAAACTGTGTTTAGAAATGTAAGTCTGTTTATAATTATTATTTTTTATTTTAGAAAATATTTAATTTTATTAGTTTTAAAAAATATGTTTTAAAATATGTTTATAATTATTAATTGTTTATAATTTTATTATTTTGGAAATATGTTTTCATTATTAATAAAATAAATATTTCATTTTATTTATTTTAGAAAATATGTTTTAATAGAACTTAATAAAATATGTTTTATATTAATTTAATTTAATTAATTATATTAAATTAACTTAATTTTATTTAATTAATTATATTAATTTAATTAATACAGTAAATTATTTATTAAAATCATTTAATTTAATAAATATAAAATATATTAAATTATATTATTTATTAAAAATAATTTAATAAAATATATTTCATATTAAATAAATAATTAAATTATATTAATTATTAAATTAAATTATTTATTTTTAAATTAATTAAATTCATTTAATTATTTATTGAAATAATTTAATAAAAATATATTTTTTATAAATTAAATTAATTAAATCATAAATAATTTAATTTAATTATGATATTTATTTAAAATAATTGAATAATAATTATTAAATTAAAATAAAAATTAATGTAATTTAATTATTTATTATTAATTATTTTATATAAATTAATTTAATTATTAAATTAAATAAATTAATCATGATATTTATTTCAGATAATTTAGCAATAAATAATTATTAAATTAAATTAAATTAGTTTTATTATTTATTAAAAATAATTTATATAATTTATTTAATTTAATTATATTATTTATTAAAATAACTTATTTTAATAAAATATTTGAATAAAATAATTTGTTTTTATGTAATGCAACAAAAATAGATAAAATTTTAAAATTAACAAAATATTGGCAACAGAAAAGAAACCAGAGTGAAAACACATTTTTTCTGTTTACATTTTTCTGTTTATGTTTTCATTTTTTTTTTGAAAACAAAAAAACGTAAACAGGTTTATCAAACATCTTTCTGTTGCGAGTTTACAAAATTTTAAAAACTTAAACAGAAAAATAGAAAATAGAAACGTTACCAAACGGGACCTTAGTAGTCACATTCAGAAAAGAAATTATAAAAAATTCACTTCTAATTAAAAAATTAATTCTTTAATTAAATCACTCTAAAACCACCAGAAGCATACCTAACTCCAAGTCCCTAAAAATTAATTGAAGTGCGTATAAATTGCCCGTATACTAAGGGTATTAAAAAAAAAAACATGAATTTTTTAATTTTTTACAATTTTTTTAATGAATCCAATTAACACAATTAAAAAATTATGAAATAAAAAATTTTAATCTTGTCTAAAAAAAGCCATTTAAGACAAAAATAGATTATAAAAATAAAAAATTAACTTTTTGTACTCAAAGAAACCTAACTTACTCTGAATTCTAACTCTAAATGAATATTTTTCTTAAAATATCAAAAAAACATATATTCAAGCAAATTAAATTTATTTCCTCACATTTTTTACCCAATTAAAAAATATAGAATATTAGAAATTTGTTAAAAGAACATCCCAAATAATTACATTCTTACAAATGGTATATTTAATTTTTAAACATAGTAGACGAAGCATTGTGCTAAATTAAGGATTCAAAAATTATTGGACGTTGAAATAATGGCTAGGGAAAAAAACTATTGAATAACTTATCTGTATAATTCAGAAAAAAAAGATAATAATTATTATTTTGTAGAAAATTCAAAAATGTATAAGCATAATATTTGGATTAAATTAATCCCTAATTAATTACATTTAATTACTGTAAAAATATGCCAAAATTGTTTGGACAAGCACATAAAATTTTATTTAGCTATACTGTTTGCACAAAGAGAAAGAACCAATTAGGTATACAAATAAGAATAACAAAACATTCTTAAGTAGGTGTTTGAGGCTCAAACTCCCAATGAAATATTTGGGGGTGCGTTTCACACGCTGAAAAAATCAATAAATCCTTGAAAATCTCTAAAAATTGTTAAAACTTTCTAACACATTTTACTCTTCTCTCATACTTCATGAAATTATTATAAATTTATATATATTTACATATCCCAATAAATTTTTACAAATTCTAATAAATTTTTTACAAATTCTAATAATGATTTCACAAACCTAAATAACTTTCTTACAAATCTCAAAAACTTATTAACAACTTTCAAAAAAATTTGATAAAAATCTATCGGAACAGATTCAAAAATTTGTCGGAACAATTTCTTTCTCCAACATTTTGATGCAAAAGTCAAAAAATTTAACTACTTTCAAAAAAATTCTAATATAAATTTATCAGAACAGACCCAAAAATCTATTCCAACGGTTTCTTTTTCCAACATTTTAACATAAAAGCAAAAAAGTTACATTACTCATTTATAAAAAACGTGGTTTAGTAACTACACGCAAAATGTAAAAAAATTACTTAAATTGCATTTTTCATTATTTTTCGACGCTCCAAACGCATCCTAAATGTTTGGATTTATACAACATAAAGATACACGTGTAATAAAACTATTGGATCTTTGACAAAATGGAATTAATTTTAGATTTAATATTCATTTCTTGAAGTACTTTAAATGGAAACCTAATTCAAATATTTCCAATTTATATGGAAATATATTCATATTTAACCATAACACTTTCTAAAATATTTTTTAGTCGAAAAGAACTCACATATTTTGAGTTTCCAAATATAAATATCCATGCATTAGTTAATGATAATAACATAACTGTCTCACATCGGAAATGAATCGAGAACTTTGATAACTTATAAGAGCCTTTATCTCTCTCCTTGACATGATGCATTTTGAAGTTGTATAGGCACTGGATAGGTTAAGCTCGCTCCAGTGGGAGCAGTAGTAGAATGGGTGACCCCCTAAGAAGCAGTTAATTAAATCCAAAGCGGACAATATCAACCAGGAAGCCCTACGGTGTATGAACGAAAATAGAATATCATTAGTTGGCACTGTCTGTGGGAATCAAAAGGGTCAGGAACCCACCATTCCTAGTCCTTTAGTCCTCAACTAAGGGGCTCTGATGATACTACAACTGTTTCACATTAGAAATGAGTCGCTGACTGAAGTAGCTTGTAAGCGCCTCTATCTCTCTCCCTAGCACGACACATTTTGAAGTCATGCGGGCATTGAAATTAGTGAGAACTCTAGGGTAGCTGCGTGCTTCAGATTCAATGGAAATTATAGGGTTAAGCATGCTCCAATGACAGCAGTACCAAGATGGGTAACCCTTTGGGAAGCAGCTAATTAAACCTAAAGCAGACAGTATCTACCAAAATGACTTATAGTATGCGGACGAAAATAGAACATCATCAATTAATAATAAAATAATTTTTAAATTTTCTTAACGCCAATATAATTTTGTATGAGAAACGTTTAATAAATTTATACTCTAATAATATGTATTATTAGAATGTCAAAAAACTTAAATTGCTTAGGGTGAACTATCTGATCAATACTTTACGTAAGATATGTCTTGATGATGATGATTGTATTGCGGGTGCGCTTTGCCTAGCTAATGTGATAACCTGAAAAAGTAGCCAACCAAACGATGGTGTGACTAAATGCCCCTCCTATGGTCAAGTTAATATTTTTGGAGAGTAAAAGCACAAAAAAACAAAAGGCTAGAGTTTAGTATAGACTTCTGTAGTGTTTAACATTTTCCTCTCGTATCATCTGGTTCATGTAGGTTTGGACAGAGACCCACATCTGGCACCTAAATAGTCAAACCACATCTAGAGGTGGCAGAATGGTGCCAGAAGCTGGGTAGAGACATGGAAAGCAAGGTAATTCCATCCTACCAACGTTCACCATTGCAAACATACCGAAGGTGTAAAATCATGGCTGCTCGCCACATGTCAGTACCTCGAATGTTTGCACGTATCCGGATGATACCTAAAAAATAAAAATAAAAACAATTAAGCATAAAAAAAAAAACCCATGAATGTTACCAATGAACCGAAAAAATCTTCACCTAAATTCATATAAATTGTAAATACATTATCTTAAATTAATATTCATAAACACAACATCCAAAATACATCAATATTTCTAAAAATAAAAAATAATAATTTTAACACTCGTATAATACATATACACGATAATACAGTAATATAAATAAATAAATGTTGAAAAGAAAGTAAATATGTTAATATGTAATAAACTGATGATTACTTAAGTTTAGTCCCTTAGTAAAAATAAAATAAAATTTTAATACGTAATTATTACATATTAAAAATTAATTATAGTTTTGCCTAAATTTAAATAGATAAAATCATGCCAAAAGTCATTAATAGTTAAATAAAATTAATTAGCGGGTAAACATCATTTCATTTATGCCAACAATGTTTTTGAAATATCCAGTATTTGCTATAGTTGTAATAATAAAGTTTTAAGGTGGTTTGAAGTACACTTTAAAATAGATTCTAGAATTAATTATTTTTAAATGAACAAATCTCCAATTTAACCCAAATATTTTCATTCATTAAATTGAATTTTCTAAAAAATAAGATTTTTTTTTTTTTTTTGGGAATTATGTAGGAGAAGATATTCAATAACTTTTTTTTTTTTGTCTCTTAATCGCGGTCAAAGTCAAAATATTGTCAATTACTCCCATGTCCAATAATTTCTGAGTCCTTAAATTGTCGCAATGCTTCGTGCGATACTTAAAATGTCATTATTTGGGATTGTTCTTTTTTAACAAATTCCTAACATAGTGAGAAAATTAATTTTGTTTGCGTAAATATAGAATCTATAGGCAACTTGTGGCTGTAGTTTAGTGGTAAGAATTCCACGTTGTGGCCGTGGAGACCTGGGCTCGAATCCCAGCAGCCACAGAGTTTTTAATTTCTTTTCCCGTTATTTGATGAATAAAACGACGGCCTTTGCTCGTCTTCGTCGTCCAAGTAGTGATGGAAAATGGGGCACCCCAGCTGGCCCGCCTCCTCTCGGGTCGGCTTGGGTCAGCTCATAAAAATTCGTTTTTGACATGCTCCATTCTTCTTTTGTATTTTAAATATTTTAAAAAATATTTTCAAATAAATTAAAAATGTTAAAATAATATAATTATCAAATTAATCTTAAAAAATTAATACAATTTAAATTACATTTAATTTTATAAATTGTAAAAATAATTTCTGTTTATAAAAATGACATTTAAAAATAAAAAATACTTACAATTTATAAATAAAACTAGAGTCATTTAATGAACAAAATTATTGATAAATAAATAATCATTTATTTGGGAAGAAAGAGGGAGGGAGGCTGGCGCGGGGCTGGGCGGGCCCATCACATGAGAAGGGAGAGAGAGAGAAAAACTTTGCAGGCTTGCTGGTTGCAGTAGGGGGGAGAGAGAGAGAGAGAGGGAGAGAGGGGGGTTGGGCGGGGCAGTGGGCCGGGTTGCGGTTAGGACAGGGTGACCCCAAGCATGACCCAAGGTGCTCATACGGGTCGAACGGGAGTTGTAAGGACAAGAAATCCGGATTGAAATCCGGTCCGGTCCAACCCGCCCCATTTACACCAGCACTTCCAATTCCAAGTTCCCCCAACCTCCTCGCGACATCTGCTGTATATATTTATGGCTTTTACCACAGAATCCATCGAGTCTTGAGCATCACTGTCCTGCTAGTGCTAGAACAATCAAAACCCAGAGGAATCAAGCAACCACACGCCAAAAGGTAAAGTTTTTTTTTTTTTTTTTTTGTTTTTCAATCGCAACATCAATCTGTGCCTTGCTTTTCGATTCCAAATCTGCAGATCTCTCCGTCGGATTCTAGGGTTTTTCGAATCTCTGATTTCATTTTTTTACTGCGCAGATCCAACGTGAAATTTTTGAATTTCTTATCTTTTATGAATTTTAACTAAAAGATGATATTTTATTCTTTTTTGTTGACTCTCGGATTTGTGGTTGTAATTCTCGATTGCTACCTTAATTGCCCCCGTTGACCTCCCATGGAGACGTGATTATTTCTCGAAATGGCTGTGAATTTCTCCATTCTCACTCATCTCCATACATACATATATATATATATATATATATATATATATATATATATATATATATATATATATATATATGTCTCAAAGCTGTAATGTAATTTAAGTACAAGAATTACTGGTAATTTTGGAGCAGAAGGTTCTTTAATTGCTCCCTCTTAGTAGAACTCTGGATTTGGGGAAGTGGGTAAGATGTGGTAGGAAGGACTAAGCGTAGAGGAAGCCTGAAATTTGTTGGGACAGGAAACATTAAACCAAACACAAGACGAAGATCTTAACTTGGTTCGGCAATTACCCATATCCACGGGAGGAGAAACCGAGAGCTTCCGCTATATTCCAACCAAATTTTGCAGAGGAGGAGGTTCAACACTCTCAACTCAACTCATCCTCTGTGCCTTCTCCGTCTGAACCCACACTCTCACCACAGCCCAACCCAACAGGAGTCACCCCTCATGGGGAGGGCTCTCTCTCTCTCTCTCTCTCTCTCTCTCTATCTACATTTTCTTCCTATTTATGCAAGAACAATGAAGGAGGGGTAATAATGGTGAATTTTCTAGCAGCCCAAAATTGATGTAACAGAAGCTTGAATGTGTTATAATTATCAAGTTGGTTAGATTAATAATTGTAATAGAGATATAAATAGAGCATTATAAAGAAAATAGTTATGCAATGAAATATGATAATCTGCAAATTGATCAATTTTCCTTTATTTTCCTTCATTTTCTCATCTACCAAACAGTTAGGATTTGGGATCCAAACAATTAGTATCAGAGCATTGATCTTGAAATGTTAGAGTTTGATTCTTCAACCATAGTGGATGATGAACTATTGGAGGAGCAGTATCTGTAGATTCGAGAATCCATGAGTAAGCTTACGGAATTGATAAAGGAACGGGGTAAAATGTTGGATGGAATGGAGTAGAATGTTTTATGCAGTGAGAGTGAAGTCTGTAGTGAGGGAGCAAATGGTTTAAAGTAGAAAACGCATTACGAAATGCGCTTCTTGGGAGGAGGAAGACACACTTCTGAAATGTGTTTTCATCCTGATTGGTAGAAAGTGCACTTTCAAAATGCATTTTTAGGCTTTTCTAAAGACGCATTTTCATAATGCTTTTTCATTAATAGAATTCCTCCAGTTACTTTCCCCTCGACTGCATTTGCTAAATCTTTTACTATCCTAACAGTAGAACCAAAAAAAAAAATCCTTGACAAATGGAATGGACATTAACTAATTGGGGCAAGGTTATAAAATAAGTTTTCTCACTCCTCATTTGACTAGTCACTACCCATTTCTTTTGGCACACTGATATATGTCCACATTGTTGGATCTTGAAGTAGACCTTGCTAATTTCTGAGATAACTAATCCTATATGTTGCTTAGATGCCTTTGCTTTAATTCTGACGTGGGCTTGTTGAATGCGTCGTTGCAATGATGTTGAAACTCTGAAATGAACTTGTAACATTACCTTCACTACACTGACTTTAGACCTTAGTGATCCAAATGGGGCATCTATTCTCTACCTGTAACTGAGTTTTTTGACCAGGGTCGAACACTTCAACTGAGCCTTGAGTTTCTTCTGAACATGGAGTTCCATCTTTACTTGCCCACATGGGGGTTCTGGGTCATTCATTGGTAAGATCTCTATAAATTGAAGTAGAGATCACCGGCTCGAACCCCTCAGCTTTACCTGACTAATAGTTTTTGTGGGTTAGGAGCTCTAAGGGATTAATCCTACCATAGGTGAAGATGCCTCTAGTATTAAATGAAAAATGAAAAATAAAAAAGCTCCATCTTTATTTGCACCAGACTTTCAACTGGTCTCTATCTGGCAGGTAAGGGTTGCAGTCTTTCAGTGGCATGTTCCCTTTGCATACTAACAAATCTTTTAGTAAAAAATTTAATATTCCATATTGTTTCCATCCCCCTTTTGCTCGTGGTTGAACAGGTTCTGCAGTATGATTTTGACTTACCTTGTTTTTTTCTCTTGGTGGCCCGTAATTGTAAGTCCTAGGTGTTTTGCAGATTCAGGACAACTCCTATTTTCTGAAAGTAACCTGACGGGGTTTTCCCTGTCGGTTTGCATGATAACAGATGTATTTTTTGTTTGATATGCCTTCTGAGAAAAAAAAAAAAACATGAAAATGTGCTTTTTGATACCTACAAAGAAACCCAAAGTGGGACCTCGGTTGTCCGCACAAGTTTCATTAAGGTCTTTAGTTATTATCTGAAAATATGTTCACCTGCAACCTCATCTTCTACAACCGTGATGACTATAGTTTTTAAATAATTTGAAGATCCACCTAATAGGCCCTTTTGGCTTCTGATCTGGTTGGCATTGATAACTTTGCGGGTTCGCGTGCCTCATCTTAAGTCAACTCAGCTAAGCAATTGCGTTAACACAAATTATTTCCATGATATATATATATATATATATATATATAATAGAAATGGTTGTATTGTAATGCTACTAAACTGTGGTTCTGACGGTGTTCCTATCTGTGGTGTTAATTCAGATGTTCGATGATCAGGACCTCGGCTTCTTTGCCAATTTTCTTGGTATCTTTATTTTTGCACTGGTGATCGCATATCATTACGTGACGGCTGATCCAAAATATGAAGGCAACTGAGGGTTAATTTCAGTTTGCTGTCGTGTGAGCTTTTGAATGGATGGATATTTTTTCGATGTAGCTTAATTATCCGTTTGCAACTATAAAGCGCATCTGAAAATTTTTTGTTATACGCATACATAGACTTATTTAAGACCCACACTTTCTTGCGTTTTTTTTTTTTTTTATGATCTACATACAAATCTCTCTCACTCACGCACGATGGTGGTATAATACTTGGCTAGCTTTGTGGCTCCATAGTTATAAAAATCCTTCATCTCACATAATTGAGCGTTCAACAATGCTAGTATATATATATTTTTTTTTTGGGTTTTTTTTTTTGGGGGGGGGGGGGATTGTTGTTCATGGCATATGTGATATATGTCTATGTGATGGTGCTGCTGCAGCATTAAGATTTCTATCGCTTGCAAGAGGAGACTAAGTTTGTGAAAATGGTAGTTTGAGGTTATTTTAGTGGTTTTTATTAAAATTTGCAGGGTAAAAAATTTCTTAATTTTATAACTATTATCTATTTTTCAAGAAATTAAAACTAGTCTGGATACTTTTTTTGGATTATTTTGAAAAGAATGAATTAAGGACGTGTTTCCGTTCACGGGATCATTCGAAATTAGATCGTGATACTATAATTATATATATATATATATATATATATAAGTTAAGGAAAAAAATTGAAGCTTTCAAAAAAAAACTAATGGATTAATTTTTATTTTTTTTATTTGATCACGGATGCTTTCCGTTGACTTTTTTATTTTTTCCCCCTCTTTTTTTAGAATTATTATTTTTTATGATCTCCCCTTTTCTCTATAGGAGATTTATTTTTTTTAATTTTTTATTTTTTGGGTTCTATGATTTTGGTTGTGTTTGAGTCGCTCTAATACCGATCAATTTTTCATTCTTCATCCCCTCCCATTCCTTTTCTTAAAATTAGAAATCTTCCTTTTCACTATATATATATATAGTTAATTTTATACTGCTCTCTCTGTCTCTTTTTATCTTTTTCTTATCCTTTATCCCCCCCCCCCAAAAAAAAAATCAAATCCTCACTCTAAAAACAATCTTAACAAATTCATACTCTCACAACAACAATAATAAAAACAATAATAGTAATAATAATAAATGTGCACCCCGAGAGAAATATTCTCTTCAGATTGCCATCTATACCCCCCTAAAAAGGTACTACTGCAAATAAATTAAGAACCCCATTTGAGGGGAAGGGGAAAAAGAAGAGCGTGGGGGGGGGGGGGGGGGTTATCTGCCGCAAGTCATTATTATTTCATTTGGAGTAAGAAAAAATTAAATAAATTGAGATAAAATATGATTTGAAATTAATTTTGTCGTCTTTTTTCTCTGAAAAGTAGAAAATTGTGGGAATTTTAAAAAAAAAATTCACAAAAAATAGTAACAATGGTACTCGTTCGAAAGCTTTCGACACGAAAAATATGATTATATAAAAAATTTATACATTCGGTTAATTTACTTTTAGATTTTTTATTTTTTTTGGTGAAATATTGAAATTTTTTTAAATTAATGATTACGAAAAATTTTAAAATAAAGGAATTGTTAGAAATTTATAGTAATTTTTAGAGTTTTATAGTGATGCCAAACCGACCCTACGTGCATTGTTCATAGATTTGCCAAGCCAAAGGTTTGGAAATTAATTGTTAATTATAAAAAACCACTTTTAACTACAATTTAGAATGAATTTAGAGTAGTAAAAAATAAGATAAATTAAAATAAAATGTAATTTTAAATTAATTTTGACACCTTTTTTTGGAGATAAATAATAACAAATCGTGGGATTGATTGTCCCAAAATCGTTTCCACAAATTCTAAAATTCCACACACAATGTTCTGTTTTATACACGCATAGCGTCAAAATCGTGAGAACGATTTTTCAAATCCATTCTCACGGATTTAAAAAAATTCATATAAAATAGCAACAATGGTACACATTTGAAAACTTTCAACGCGATGAATATGATTGTCAAAAAAAATTTACGCATTCAATTAACCTCCTTCCGAATTTTTTGTTTTTTTAAGCGAAATATTAAAAATTTTTTTAATTAATAAAGATGAGAATTTGAGTGGCTTATAAAAATTATTAGAAATTTATTTTCTTTGTTAGAAATTGTTATTCCGCCAAACGCCAAACGCAGACTTAGTATCATTTTACCCTCTCAATCAAAGAGAATATTACACATTCACCCCTTAAACTAAAAATTTATAACAATGTTCTTATACTTACGTAAGTAATTTTAACAAACATGAATATGAGATCAAAAAACGCGTCTCATACTAAAATAAATGTTTCATAATTTTATCAAGATAAAAAAAAAAAACACAAACAACAATCTAAAGGTATTTCAGTTCTATAATTTCAATAAACTTCCTGGGATATTTTTGTCTATTAACATTTTATATTATGATTTTTTTTTTTTCGGTTTACATTAAATATATAAACAAGGACTTTTAGTCCCTAATATTTTTCTCCTACATGCACATGCACATTATTTGAATAAATTTTGTTGAAATCATAAAAGCAAATTGTTACAAATTGATAATTCAAGCAGTCAATGTGTAATGTTTTTCAATTGAAGAGGGTAAAGTGATAATGTTTGGATCCCCAAAAAAAACTCCAACTGCCTCCAATCAAATTTTGTCACATGTTACTTTTACACCAACTTTTAATTTTTTTTTTCTCTTTTTTCTTTGGGCAAACCAAACACCACCGTAATCAACTCCGAAAACGAATAACTGAAACACTGGGGAAGTGAAAATATAAAAGACAGTCCATATATAGAGGATTTGTTTCATTAATTCAAAACATGCAAGCCAAAACAAGCATACATGGATCAAAACAAACAAATAATATAGCAGGTAGAATCCCAAACCTTTATCTAACAAAAAGAAACATTAACAAACTTTGGAAACTGTGTACTGCAAACCCCAAGCAAGATGGCAGCCAGACATTAGCCAGACCTGTTCAATTTAACATAGCTCGAGTTACAACTATGGGCAAAATATATATATATATATATATTGTAGAGACCTGTGTTAAAAAGTCTCAAATCATATATTGGATTTACCAAAGCATATTACCTAATTAGTCCTCCCTTGGCACAATACCAGCCAAAACCAAGAAGGGTATCATCGGGCACGAGCAGAGCCATGCCAGCACAGATCAAAACATTTCTTGCGATTTCCTCACGCAACGGCTGACTTTCTTCTTGAATTCCTCTCTCTTATCTCTCCATTCTTTCTGCCAATTCCCAAAGAGAAGGAGGGCACCGTAGTTCAGAAATGATTTGTATGAATGTTCACATTTCAGAATGAAAATTCCATCCGCGCAAAGGGAGAGAAGGTGGGGATCTGGAGTGTGTGCCCCACCACCATATAATTGCATGACAAATTAACGGTCACTTCACATGTAAAACTAAACTTAAATTTAGAAAGTGAAATGTGAAAAATGAAAACCCAAAGCACACTGAGGTTGAACTTCTTGAAAGCTCAAAGGAAACTTCAGCCACTTGTGAAAAAAGTTTCTTTTTAACCTTGTATAAAGATGACACTTGGTTTGTAAACTAGGGATACCAGCATCCACTAAGAAATTTTCTCCCAAGTTACTATATATGTGTCAATGCCATATGCTTCTGCCCTTGCATCGCATATGGTTGTTTGGCAATGCTTGTTCAGTTTTTCAATACATAGGTTTCCTAGTAACAAAGCATCGTCCTGTCTGAACAAAGAACAGCCAAGCAAATGAGGGATCATCAAGTAGACTTAACAACAACAAGCACACACACCCTAACATCCTGATGTGGGATGCCTGCCCGCCGTAACTTCTTGCGCTGAGGCCCAGACTAAACAGACCAGCACATTGAGAGAGTGAAGCACTGGTTTGTTGGGTTGTAGTTGAAAAAAAAAAAAAAGAAACCGACAACAACAAGCAACATAATTCTTGACTTCGCGTGGTATGCTCTGCATATTTATGCTTTAATCAAAAAAATAATTCCAGACCCCGTGGCGAACAAAGAAAACATGATATACAAGTAAATTATGAATCTAGATCAATAGATTGTGAGGTTAGGATTAGCCCAAAGTAAGAGATAAGGTAAGAGTTGGATTGTCACTCACTGCAGCATCAATGTTTGCAGGAGATTCATCATTAGGACTTGAAAGCATTGAAATTATGCTCAATACTATACTTTCAACCTGCAATTAAAATCGTCAAGTTTATTTTTGGAAGCAATAGAGAAAAGCATAAGTGTTTTGGAATACAAACATGTCAAATGCATAGAAGAAAAATTAACACGAAAAAACATCAGTGATAGAAATCAAAGCAGAAATTTCATTATCTCTAACTCGTATTTTCTTTCCAATACTAACCTCGTCAATTCCTAAGCTCCAGTCATGGATACTGGAGTTAAAAAACAGATTAGCCAACGACAGAAGGCAAAAAAAAAAAATCATAAGTAAGTTGTTCAACTTCATATCTAAGACCACTTGAACATTTTAGTGTGGCCTTAATAGCAAGTTAAGGGCAGCAGTTCATCCAAATTTAATCTAATTCAAGAACTACAAAGAAATAAAAGAAAAAGACATGAATGAAGTAAGATTCATAAAGCTCAAATTCATGCTCTTGGAACAACAGTTAGCTAATAAGAGTTGAGAATTACAACTATACACAATCAAGTTAAGATCATACCGTATGGACTGGCATCCAGCGCTCACTTGCAAGCTCATAGCCATTTGGGTCCTCACCAGGTGGGTGGAGAATCGATATACAAACCCGCCCATCAGGATAAACTGAGTTAGGGATCAGCCACGATTAGATTTGGAATACAGCTATAAAAGCTGTAAACCACTGATAAACAAACAATCTCACGAATGACTTACCATTAGGATGCCATACCTCTGAGGTAAACCTCACCGATGGAGGACTATTGGGGTAGTTTGATGGAAAGCTCATGATGGCATTAAAATAGCCTCCATCGCTGCAATTTGAGTCATCAATAAATACTAAAATTCATAAAAAATTCGTGGTTATTTTAATAGAAAAGGGTAGTTCTGCGAGCACAATAGGGGAATAAGCAAGCCTCCCCCTATGGACTCCTAAGTGGAGGCGAATAAAAATCAAAATTAAAACAAGCAGCAAGCTTTACCCTTTTCTGGCATAAATACAAAAACACGAAAGGATAGCTATAAACAATAGAAATTGTAGAATTCACAAATTTCCTTGTGAGTCCACCCACCAAACATCTGGTGATGGGGTGTGGGTGTGGGTGTGGGTGTGGGTGTGAGGGGTGGAGGAATAAGAAAAAGCTCAAAACCCCAAGACAAAAGTTCAAAGGCAACCCCTAATTGGCTTAAAAGAATTGAAAAAATTCCTCTGAGTGAAGGGGGGCGGCACATAGCACATAAATTATGCAGCCCAAACGATCAAACCCACTGATAAAACATCACGAGAAACTATAACCACCAGAAAACAAGTCTAAAAAGAACAACATTCAAAATACAGAACCAAATCAGACTCGAAATAGTACATTCATGGTCTCCAACAACCAAAATTAGGCCTCAGAACCATCATCGAACGAGCACCCAAAAAAAAAACTGCAGTAAAATCACCAATCATCTATATATATATATATATATAATAAAATAACTGAATATTATAAGCAAAACTCAATCTTTAGGCAAATTAAAGGAAGGGAGGGCTCACTAGAGGGTATCAGGAGGTCCAATAATGGTTACACTCCACTCAAAGACATTGTTGTCATCAACCAAACCAGCAGAGAACCCATCAACCGGCTTTTTACAGAGATCTGAATCAAGAACCACTTATATAAGTCAACAATTTCAACAGAGTCAAAAACGATGTCGGTATATATATATACATGTAATTCTGTGTATATGGTGAATCGGACCTTTGAGCTGTTTCAGCAGGAGAAGGCTTGCCTGAGTCGCTGAACCCATCCCAGAGAGAGAGAGACTCTGCTCTGACTTCTTTCGTGGGTTTGTGTTGGGAGGAATGCGGTGCAAGCTAAAGAGGGAGAGCAGTGACTTCTCTTCTGCCCATTAATAGCCAATACTTGCCAAATAATAACTTAGTTAACATTTTGAGCGATAAAAATTAAGTAAAAATAAGGTAAAGTGAGAAAAGTTGTGAGTTCATAATACCTGCAGTGAAATAAAAAAGTTGATGTGATAAAAGTTTTTAGAGTTTTTTTTTTTATTTTTTTAAGATGTCAAACAGTGCCTAAGTGCATTTGGATTTATTAAAAATGAGATAAAAAGTTCGTTTGATATATTAAAAAAATTAAAAAATTATCAAAATCTTTAAAAATTATTTAATTTTTATTTTACTGTGCGAATTACGAACTTACAAATTATCTCATTTGTCTTACTCAAAATGTCTTCAAAGTAAGATAATATATAGGCTTGTAATTTGTACAGTGAGATAAAAAGTAAATAATTTTTACATATTCTTAAAAATTGTTAAAATTTTTCAACAATTTTTAGTAAACCAAACTTATCCTTAATAATAATAAATAAATAATGCATCCACAATAATTAAATAAATATAAATTAGTATTTTCAGCTTTATGATTTTAAGGCTATGTCCGGAAAGAAAAAAAATTAATTTGTTTTAGTTGTTTACTAGTTAATTATTAAAATTATTAATTTTTTAATAATTAATTTTTTAACTTTTTGTTAATTCGTCATTTTTACTTTTTTTTTTTAATTTTTTGTTAATTCGTCATTTTTATCTTTTTAAAGTTTAAAATAATTAAAATCTAAAAAAAAATTAATCATTTAAAAAAATTAATGATTAAAAGTGTTAAATACTCGTTTTTCCTAAACCATTACTAATTATATTTACTGATTAAGGTTTTTAATTTTTAATGGTAATCAGAAGCTTCTAAAGACTTGCACAGCCGGTGTCAAAACAATGTGACACGTAGTGCGTGAAATGATTTCTGTATGCATTTCTTTATCTTTTGGGGGGGGGGGGGGGTTAATTGCACTCGTCTCTAATAAATGTTTGGTTAATTATAAATAATTATTTTTAATAATTAAAATTTAAACTTATATTTTTTTATTTTAAAATACTTAACACGTAATCTCTTCCGATGGTATGTCATGTAATGTCGTCAAAATATGAAAGTTGAAAAGATAAAAGAAAATTATAAAATTCCTAGATATGACTTTGCTTTTTTTTAAAAAAAATATAAGAAAAAAATGAAAAAAGGCTAAATATATGGGACACCCATTAATTCTTGAATTCATTATTATTTAGTCCCATAAAAAGAAAAAAATGAAATAAAAAAATACAAGCTTCATTGACGTTTAAAAAGTTGAAAAAGAGGATAATTGGGATGGATTGAGTTATATTGCATTATCATAATATTCCTAGATATGCTTTTGATTTTCATCTCCTTCATTTGTCTAGGTGAATGATACTCGTGGAAGTATTGATCCATTGTATATGGTTAGAGAAGTGTTTTTAATTTAACAATGCATTAAAATATTCATTTTTGAAGTTATGCCACGTGTTACACTTTAATTATTCCATTCGCGTCTTGATTGAGTTTATTGCTCAATTTTATTATTGCATTTTTGTAATAACCATGAGAGAAACTCTTTCTTGATTGAATTCTTTTGTGAGTCGGTTACTTAACAAGATTTAAAGTTAAGATTGCGTCCTTTGGTATACTTGGTAACTAAATTGAATGAATAATATAAAATGGCACACTTAAATTTAAATGGTTGGTAATTAGTTGCTTGACTCTAATACCATTATATAAGGATCCGAACTACTATTATGACATGTGTACTTTGAATCGTAACGCACATAGTTTTAAAATGCCTTATATACACGAAAGAAATATATGTCATTCATGTATGATACGTCACCTTGCTTTTTCTCAAGTAATATGAGACAAGAGCACTTCGTTGTATTTCAGTAATAATTTGTCTAACATTCTTTCTCTATTTGCTCACATCACTGCGAATCTTTCATAATATGAGTAAAACCTTTGATTAACTTAAATGATTTTTTTTTTTTTTTTTTGAGAAAATACTCATCATTTACAAGTTTCCCTGGGTAAGGTTGATAATGGAGTGCATATCAATAGTTTCTTACTCTTTTGTCATTAGTGGACTTGATTGAATACTTTTTACCATGTTAGATAAAAGCTAAGGTCAATTGTCATTCGTGTGATTGATCAAACTCACTTGTTTAATAGTTATAAGAGATTACAAAAGAGTTTGGATCTATAAATTCGGCGAGTAAGGAGAGTGTTATGTGCCACTCCAGCACATTCTGCTGCAGTTATGACTTTTTCAATTCTGTTAATTGTTCTTTGCTAAGGCCATAATCTTTGGCCATGTAGGTTATATGTTCCTGTTGAGGCCATGTTTTTGGTCATGTTTTCATGAATTTCAGTTTTCCACTTTCGTAGGAAGTGCAGCAAAATATGGGAAAATGTAGTTACTTTCAATTTCTACTTTCAGTTCTAAAACAATGTATAAAAAAAGGGAAGGGGCTAATGAAATACATTTATTGAATCTTTCCACCAAAATTTACTCTACAAACTGCATAATTTTGCCCTCCTTGAGAGTTTTTCACGTCGGGAACCATTCATCGACAAGGTAGAGGCCGAGCGAGAGCCGCTTGAATCGGGCACCTAACAACATGGTATTAGAGCAGGGACCTGACAATGAAGCCCAGCGCAATCCAACTCAGCAACCATTAGAGGAAACTTTCCAAGCAACCCAACAACAGATGATGCAAATGCAACGAGAAATGCATGAGATGTTCATCCAGCTACAGACGCAAATGGAAGAGTTGAGCTCAAGATATGTAGGAATCGAGACATCACAACAACAATCTTATACCCGGCAAGCACAAGGAACAATCGAACCTCAGGTAGTCCGTCTAGACTTCCCACGGTATGATGGCAACGATGACCCTACCACTTGGATCGACCGAGTGGAGCAATTTTTTGCGTTCCACAGAACCCCTGCAAATGAGAAGGTACCGTTAGCTGCTTATTATTTGGAAGGATGAGTTCATCTATGGTACCAATCTTTTAGAAGATCGCGAGTATGGGTTTCTTGGGAAGAGTTCAAGCAAGCGATCAACGATAGATACGGTCCGACACTCTTGGATGACTTATATGGAGAGCTCACCAAGCTCACTTAGAACGGATCGATTCGTGACTATCAGGCTCAATTTGACCAACTGCTAGCGAGGGTTGGATCCTTAATCGAGCAACAGCAAGTTAGTTGTTTTGTCAGCGGGCTCCAAGAGACAATCTGGGCTGATGCGCGAGCAGTGAACCTGCAAACTCTTCCGCACGTCGTTGGCCTCACCCGTCTCTATGAAACCAAGTATCAAAATCAGAAAAAACCACCAATTCAGAACCCAAACACCTCACCACCATATCATCCACCCAAAATTTTTAGAAACCTAAAAAACCACCAAATCAAACACATTAAGCCACAAACCCACCAATTAAACGCCTCACCACTGCGGAAATTTAGGATCACCGGCACCAAAACTTGTGCTACAATTGTGATGAAATTTATGCCCTAGGTCACTACTGCAAGAGGCTTTTCCTCATCGATTGCCAACCTCAAGACAAGGGAGATTCTGAGGAAGAGGAGGAACTCGAGACTGAATCCGAAGTGGCCGAGATTTCTCTCCATGCCATCACCAGGAACACCATTCCGCAAATCATGCGGGTTTCTGGCAACGTGAATAGATGCTTGCTTGTGGCTCTGCTGGACACCGGAAGCTCCCACAACTTCATCAATCAAGTATGGGTCACCCGATTGGGGTTGAAAGCAGAGGAGGGGGCATGACTGAACGTAGTGGTGGCTAACGGTGACAAACTTCCATGTATGGGATGCTTCCTTGACATCCCAATTGAAATCCAGGGGAGCCGATTTTCGGGTGGATTGTTTATGATTGCAATTGAGGGTTGTGACGCTGTCCTCAGAGCACAGTGGTTGATGATGCTCGAATTGATAGTCTGGGATTTCGCTTGATTGACGGTGGCTTTTTAGTGGTAGGGGCAAACGGTGACTCTCAACGGTGTGCAAGCTCCGGCAGCCCAGGCAGTTGATCGGTGGCACATGCAAAAGGAGCTATGGTCAGTAGGGGACGCGGCATTCTAATGAAGTTGATTGCGGAGAACGAAATTGAGGGCTCAAAGGGAGTTCTAGAAACATCAATGGAAACCAAGCCAGATGAAGGGAAGGAATTGATGGTGTGGGCCGAAACCCAACACCCAAAATTGGCCTAGATTTTTTGACAGTTTTAGCAAGTTTTCCAGAAGCCCAAAGAGCTCCCACCTAATCGAGCCCACAGTCACAGATCAGTTTGAAACTAGAAAGTGGCCCAATTTCCGTGAGACCTTATAGATATCTATATTACCAAAAGAGGGAGATAGAAAAATTGGTGGAAGAAATACTGGAGAGCAGGATAATCAAACCCAGTACTAGTCCTTATTTGTCACTGGAGAGCAAGGTGCTATCGGAAATTCATCAAGAATTACAAGAACATAGCAGCACCATTGACCGATATGCTGAAAAATAATAACTTCAAGTGGTCTCCTCAAGCTGAGAGTGCATTTCTGGAGCTTAAACGAGTGATGGTGCAAGAATTGGTTTTGGCTTTGCCTGACTTCACTAAAACCTTTATTATTGAATGTGATGCCTCTAATTCGAGTATTGGTGCAGTACTCATTCAGGAAAGAAAAACAATAGCTTTCTTCATTCAAGCTCTAAAGGGAAATAATGCAGCCTTATCTACCTATGACAAAGAATTGTTGGCACTAGTGCTCATAGTTCAGAAATGGCGCTCATACTTGCTGGGAAGGGCATTTGTGGTTTGCACCGACCACAAGAGTCTCAAATATTTGTGGAACCAATGAATTACTACCACGGCTCAACAAAGGTGGCTTAGTAAACTGATAGGATATGACTTTTCCATAGAATACAAACAAAGGAAGGAGAATTCGACAACAAACACTCTTTCAAGAAGGGACGAACCAACACAAATGATGGCAATATCAGTGTTAATTCCAGCATGGTTAGAGACCATTCAGGAAGAAAACAAAAGCCATGTGGAGATGCAAAAGCTACATAAGTTGTCTGAAGAAAGGGAACTACTGGGACCATAGACATGCAAAGACGGATTACTTTTTATAAGGATTGCATATACCTGTTTCCTTGTTCTCCGGTAACAATGGATATCATACGAGGCTTCCATTCTGCTACTCATGAAGGGCTCTACAAGACACTCCAACGGATACGGTCACAATTCTATTGACAGGGAATGAAGAAGCAGGTATTGGAATTCATCAAAGCATGCAATATTTGCCAACGAAATAAAAGGGAACAAGGTGTACCATCTCGGACTTCTCTATGGATTTCATCACTGGACTTCCAAATTCCAAAGGTAAAACAACAATTATTGTGGTAGTGGATCGATTGTCCAAGATGGCACACTTTATCGCACTGGCAACTCCAGTCACTGCAAACAATGCCGCCCAAGCATATTATGAGAATGTGCTCAAATTATATGGCGTTCTGCAGTCAATTGTATGCAATCAGGATCCCTTATCCACTAGCTTATTCTAGAAGGAACTATTCCGTTTACAGGGATCGAGTTTCGTTTTTCTTCGTCCTATCACCCGCAGACGGATGGTCAGACGGAGGGAACAAAACGCACCCTTGAAATGTACTTATGCTGTTTTACAGGAGAACACTCGAAGCAATGGATCTGATGGCTACCATGGGCAGAGTTTTGCTACAATACTAGTTGGCATTTTTCCGCTGGGTTCACTCAATTTTAGGTGGTTTACAGCTGACCACCGCCCGTCTTAACATTTTACGAGCTTGGTTCTCCAAGGGATGCTGAGGTGGACCAGGAGCTGCGGCAAAGGGATCAAGTCCTACGCCAACTACACCAGCACCTTTCCAAAACCAAAAAGAATAAAGCCCACCTATGATAAAGGAATGAAGGAGCGCCACTTTGAAGTCGGTGACTGGGTATATCTTAAACTACAACCCTATTGGCAGTATTCCTTATCTGGGGATCGATGGCACAAGTTAAGCGCAAGATACTATAGTCCCTACAAGATCGTTGAGCGCATAGAACCGGTGGCCTACAAGATCTTTGGCCGTGTAGGTTACGTGGTCCTGTTGAGGCCATGTTGTTGGCCATGTTTTCATGATTTTCAGTTTATTCTTTTCACTTTCGTAGGAAAGTGCAGCAGAATACGGGAAAGGGTAGTTATTTTCAGTTTCTACTTTCAGTTCTAAAACAATGTATAAAAAAAGGAAAGAGACTAATGAAATACATTCATTGAATCTTCCCACCAAAATTACAAACTACAGAATTTTGCCCTCCATGAGAGCTTCTTCATGTCAGGAACCATTCCTTGACGAGGTAGAGTTTGAGCAAGAGCTCGCCTGAATCGGACACCTAACAGCGAGTTTGGGCCTACCTTTGAACCTGACTCAGCCTCGTGTTATCTGAGCATCCAGTATTAAAAAAAGGGGGGGAGGGGGGCAAATGATATGAATCATCATTTTAAAGTTGGGTAATGGGTTGGTGAACCTTTGTATTTTAAAAATTTTCTTAACGCACTTTTCAACCTATTTAAAAAAATATATATATGATAACAGGTAAAATAGGTCCCACAACAAGTTATTCATTATTTTTTATTTTTTAAATTACATTTTTTAATGCTAATAAATATGAATAATTTTTTTTAATAATTCAAAAATAAAATATTATTTATTTATTTTTTATTTTTAATTTTAATGAGTCAAATGGATTTCTGTATATAACATATTCAAAATCCTTTCAAAATTTCTTTGCATTCCTAACCTGACTCATTAAGGTGGAGTTCTAAGTTGTTTCGGACCGAATTGACGGTTAATAAATATAAATGAATTACGAGTCAATCAATTTTAAATAAATATTCATTGAAATAAAATTTTACTACATAAATATTATCAAGACATTATTTTTCACACTCCAATTTTGGGTTAAAAATTCAAAGTAACAATTTTTTTCTCAACAAAAATGATCACGGGAAATGGAAGTCTACGCGTTGTTTGAAAAAGGGGAGGATTGACATTATTTTTAACGTTAGCTTAACGATTTTGAGATCGGAAATTGTTAAATTAAAATATCTAATCCAGCAATTTAAACGTATTTATATTTTAAGTTCTAAAAAGATATTAATATATTTAAACTATTAAATTTTAATATAATTGATTTCAATTTATGTCTCTGAACCAGTATTAAAGATTATAGACTACTTGTAATTCTATAAAATTTTATAAATTTTTATAAAATAAATTTTTTTTTTACTAATTACACGAATTATAATTATAAAATTATAATTTTAACAAATTTATATTATTTTTACATCTGCAAATACCCAGTATGTCAGTCCCCCAAAATTGAAATGCCGTTGTTTGAGCGGCGGCTGCCATGTCCATGAGCTGTAGTAGAGAAGAAAATTGATGGGCCAATAAAATCATGTGTACGGGGATAATCAAGTTCCTCACATGCGCCATTAGGGTCAAATTCACCGGCAGCGCGAGGTCTGAGTTGATTTATAAGAGTCAAATTTTGTGGCTTTAAAAGATTCGGACCGTTTACATGGACTTGGCACGCATATAAACATTGCGTACAATTATATATACAAAAATATTTGATATATTTACGTTATATATATACACATTAGTAATAATTCATATTTATAATATTCTGAATAAAATTAATATTAAATTTCTTATAGTTAAAATTTTGAATAAAAAGTTCAAATCAAAAAAATTATGATAATTCATAAGTTTTAATTATTTTAAAATTTTAGGTTCTATCAGTTAATACATATGTTTTGTTTTCTCTATTCAATTAATTTTGATAACCATCATAACAGAAAAACATAAATTATGATGTTTTTAATTTGAAAGGTTTAATTCTTTAGAAATCATTATTGGACGAAATTTAAGTTGGACGTTTTGATTTGCCTATGACTCTACTCTTGAATATAGTGAAATTTAAAATATTTAAGTTGTTTTGTAAAATAGATAGTAGCAGATACACTAAAATAAGAATTAAGGGGAAACTTAAAAATATAAAAATAATATCAATTTTTGAATAAAAGAAAAAATAATTCTTAACCGTTCGATCTTAATTTGTGAAATGAATATTTTAAAAAACTGTCCTATTTTATTATATAGATAAGAAATTTTGGTATGTAGGTGATGTTTAGAGCTTTAAAAAATTTTAATTTCTATTAATTTTTTACATTTTTTTATTAATTTTAAGACTGTAATTTTTGATTAAAAACAAAGTTAAACTTCAAACGTAATTACAGAGCTAATTTTTCAATACATGGAGGATCATATGGTTTTCATATTTAAGATGAGAGTTCTATTTTATTTTTTGAGTGATTAAAATATATCTCCCTCAAATAATTAATAAAAATACTTAAGATTTTAATTATTTAGATATTTTTTGTTAATTTCTAAGGGTTAATATAATAAAATGAATCAATATCAATAATATTTCAAAATATGAAAGTAAATATAATTTTTAAGTGTTAAGAAATATTAGTGTAATTGCACAAATATTATGGGTATATAAGTATAATACATATAACTTGTCCATATCGGACCATTCTGAAAACGAACGCAAATACAAAAGCGCTAAATATTTCCCAGGAATATTGGAAAATAATCTGACCGTCGATTCCTTTCGTGATCGCACGACCCGGAGTCATTAGGGTTTTCGAACATTCTGGAACACGAAGACCAAAGCTCTCTATGGAGCTATAAAGTCATCGCCTTTCGTCGCCTCCTAAGCAATTCGTAAACCCTAGTTAACTCGCCTCTCTCCTCCTCCTGTTTTTCTTCTGTCTTCCTCTGCTCGCCAAAACAACCTAGAAGAAGAAGGAGAAGCAATGGCCGGAAAGGGAGAGGGACCAGCCATCGGGATCGATCTCGGCACCACCTACTCGTGCGTCGGAGTCTGGCAGCACGACCGTGTCGAGATCATCGCCAATGACCAAGGCAACCGAACGACGCCTTCTTACGTCGCTTTCACCGATACCGAGCGTTTGATCGGTGATGCTGCAAAGAACCAGGTTGCCATGAACCCCACTAATACCGTCTTCGGTAAGATTCTCTCGCTGATTCTATTAGTATGTGTGTGGATCTGTACTTGCATCTGTTGATAGCTTAACCGTTTCCTGAATCTATATCTGCCACTGTGAATCTGTGATAATTCTGGATCTAGATTTGAAAACTTAGTTTGCTTTTGATGAGCTGCATTTCGACTATTTTCTTGCCATATCGGTACATATAGTTCTAAACAATTCTAATTCTTTATTTATTTGATTAGTCAAGTTGAAAACAAAATTGAGAATATTTAAAACTTATATTTATTGTGATAGGCATTTGCGAAAATAAGAAAACACAATTTAAAAAATTTCAAATGGGCGGTTAAAAAAACTTGTCAATGATGTAAATGGGTCGGGTTGGGACTGATCCGTCCCTGAACCCAGACCCGACACCGGGCCCGGTTTCCCTCCAGGTCGGGTCTCTGGTCGGGCTAGATATTTTTAATATTTTTAAATAAATTAAAATGATATAATTATCCAATTGACCTTAGAAAATTAATATAATTTCAATTACATTTAATTTTGTAAATTGTAATAAATATTTTTTATTTACAAAAATGACATTTAAAACTAAATAACGCATACAATTTACAAATAAAATTAGAATCATTTTATTATAAATTAAATAATTAAATTTGAATTAATTATTTATTAATAAATAAATAATTTAAATTATTATTAATTATTAATAAATAATTATTTATCTGGAGGGTGATAGAGGGTGTGGGGTGTGGCCCACCACAAGAAGAGGGGAAGAAACTTGCTGGTTGCAGCCACGGGGGGGGGGAGGTCGGTGGGGTGGGGGGCCAAAGGGAAAAAAGAAACAAAACAGGGAGAGAGAGAGAGAGAGAAGGGGGAGGGGGAGAGAGGCTGACGGAGAAGCTGCCCTGACCCAGGATGCTCAAGCCAAGCCACAGATGATATACTAGGGTGGGGTGGGTCCAGGGGCGGAGCGAAAAATTCAGGTCTAGTGGACCGAATTATAAGATACAAAAATAATTTAAGTCTTATATACTGTGTAAAATTTTCAATGACAAAAGGGTCAAAAGTGATAATTTTTTTTTAAATAGTAGGTGGGTTGAACTGTATTGTGTATTGGGCTAAAATTTGTTTCTTTCATTGGGCCACAATTAGTATTAGGCTAATTTTATTTCATTTTTTTCTTTTCTAAGGTGGGCACGTTAGTATTGGACTAAAATTTTTCTTTTTCTTGGGTGTGCACAATTAAACAGTAAGAATAATATTAATATTAAAAAAATAAATAAATAATAGGTAATGAAAAAAAATTTCAGGGTGGCACCCCCCCGGGGGACAGCACCCCAATGGTGGCTCCGCCCATGGGTGGGTGGGGATCAGCCCTGTTTACATCACTACTTATGTAGTCACTTGTATGAACCAAATGTCTTTTTTTAAGAGATGTCCTCTTAAAAAATTTTGCAAATTCTTTAGAAAAATTTGATTTACCTTAATCAAAAGTAAAATAAATAAATAATAAATACAACATGAACTCTAAAGTTCATTTCTGGTGCTTGATAGTTGGTAGTGTAAACTGTATTCTTGGTGCATGTGTTGCTTTTCCTTGGTAGACTATAGATACGTTAAAGGTATTATATGAGGACATTGAATTGTCCTGTTGTGTTGTAGCTATCTAAATTGATCCAAATTTATATCTTAATTTGACTAAATTCAAATAAAGGAGTTAAATGAATTAAGGCTTTCCATACTAAATCTCTTGACATGGCAAGAAAGTATTAGAATGGAATTAGTTTTGTAATAATATTAGATTGGGAATATAATTTTCAAAAGCAGTATTATTTTGGCTAAAAATTCCTTCTGAGATCTATGACTTGGTGAATGATCAATTTATCTTGTACTAGAGTTCCTTGCTACATAAATTAAAACTGATTCATAAATTAAAGTTGTTTTGAGATCTGAGCAATCAATAAGTTTGTTTTTTGTGTTTGTGGTAGTGTCTATATTTTACAAAAATTTATATGTATCAATGGTTTGAAGAAACTTTTGTACAAATATGATAATAGATCTTGTTTTATTGTCTCAGAGTGCGTTCATCAACTATTGACAATTTATTTGTCTAATATTGTTAAAAGTAAGTACTTTCGTTTTGGGTGTGTTAAGACCTAATTTATTTAAACTATATGGGGGAAATACTTAATTTCATATAAACTCATGGAAAACATAACTTGATAGAAATGAATGGAGGATAGGATTCATGTAGCTGATCTCACCTAGTTTGGGACTAAGGATTAGTGGAGTTGAGTTGCTAAATTCTCTATTCCGTGATATCCATTTGTTTATGTTCTATGTTTTGTTAGTTTATCAACTGCGACAATGACAGGTGCATGTCCCATGGGCGTTGTTATCAATTTGATGCCTCTAGTTTCAATTTGTTATTATGACAAAGAACGCTCCATAAACCTGTGCTCTGTATCTATTGGAATTAGTTTTTTTTGGCTGATTCTATTGATTAAAAGATTATCTAAGATGTTCTTACTGTGCTTTATCTGATTATCTAAAATTAAAAACTTTAATACTTTTTTTTTAACACATGATATTGAGGTCTATGGACTATAATTGCATTTGTTTTGCACACTATTTTTTTTTTGGGTTCAAGTCTTTCAACTAGTGGCCCACTTGTTATATGATTTTTGGTTCTGTTTTTACATAGCTCTCAATCATGATTGTGGAATTGTTTAGTTGTTTTGCTTGACGTGTGTAAATAATAAATGCTGTGCAGATGCAAAGAGGTTGATCGGTCGGAGGCTCTCTGATGCCTCTGTACAGAGTGACATCAAATTGTGGCCTTTTAAGGTCATTGCTGGTCCTGGTGACAAACCCATGATTGTTGTGATCTACAAGGGCGAGGAGAAGCAATTTGCAGCTGAAGAGATCTCCTCCATGGTTCTGATCAAGATGCGTGAGATTGCTGAGGCCTACCTTGGTTCAACTGTGAAAAATGCTGTGGTCACTGTCCCAGCATACTTCAATGATTCTCAACGTCAGGCAACGAAGGACGCTGGTGTCATTGCTGGTCTCAATGTGATGCGCATAATCAACGAACCCACAGCTGCTGCCATTGCTTATGGTCTTGACAAGAAAGCAACCAGTGTTGGAGAGAAGAATGTCTTGATCTTTGATCTTGGTGGTGGTACCTTTGATGTCTCCCTTCTTACCATTGAAGAGGGTATATTTGAGGTGAAGGCCACTGCTGGAGATACCCATCTTGGTGGTGAAGATTTTGACAATAGAATGGTGAACCACTTTGTCCAGGAATTCAAGAGGAAGAACAAGAAGGATATCAGTGGCAACCCCCGAGCACTGAGGAGGCTGAGGACTTCCTGTGAGAGGGCCAAGAGGACGCTCTCATCTACTGCACAGACCACTATCGAAATTGATTCCCTTTATGAGGGCATCGATTTCTACTCCACAATTACGCGTGCTAGATTCGAGGAGCTCAACATGGATCTGTTCAGAAAGTGTATGGAACCGGTTGAGAAGTGTTTGAGAGATGCCAAGATGGACAAGAGCACTGTTCACGATGTTGTTCTTGTTGGCGGATCTACTAGGATTCCCAAGGTCCAGCAGCTTTTGCAGGACTTCTTCAATGGGAAGGAGCTCTGCAAGAGCATCAACCCTGACGAGGCTGTTGCATACGGAGCTGCTGTTCAAGCTGCTATCCTGAGCGGCGAGGGTAATGAGAAGGTGCAGGACCTCTTGTTGTTGGATGTAACCCCTCTGTCCCTTGGTCTAGAAACTGCTGGTGGTGTCATGACTGTTTTGATTCCGAGGAACACTACCATTCCCACGAAGAAGGAGCAAGTCTTTTCTACATACTCTGACAACCAGCCCGGTGTGTTAATTCAGGTGTTCGAAGGTGAGAGAACAAGAACCCGGGACAACAATTTGCTGGGGAAATTTGAGCTTTCCGGCATTCCACCAGCTCCCAGGGGTGTTCCTCAGATTACAGTGTGTTTTGACATTGATGCCAATGGCATCCTTAATGTATCTGCTGAGGATAAGACCACTGGACAGAAGAACAAGATCACCATCACCAATGACAAGGGGAGGTTATCTAAGGAAGAAATTGAGAAGATGGTTCAAGAAGCGGAGAAGTACAAATCCGAGGACGAAGAGCACAAGAAGAAAATCGAGGCAAAGAATGCTTTTGAGAACTATTCGTACAACATGAGGAATACAATCAAGGATGAGAAGATTGCATCGAAGCTTTCTGCGGATGATAAGAAGAAAATTGAGGATGCCATTGACCAGGCCATCCAGTGGCTTGATGGGAATCAACTTGCAGAGGCGGATGAGTTTGAGGACAAGATGAAGGAGCTTGAGAGCATCTGCAACCCAATCATAGCAAAGATGTATCAGGGTGCTGGTGGTGCCGATATGGCTGGTGCCATGGATGATGATGGTCCTGCCCCCGGTGGAAGTGGTGCTGGTCCCAAGATCGAGGAAGTGGATTAAGTTGCGGGTAATTTATTATTTTGGTTTTTGGTTATTTCTTGCTTTTGGATATTTTGAAGTTAATTTTTATGATTTGTCGCTGAATTTTAGTTAATGGCTTTGAATAATTTTTACTAGGTTCTTTTATTTATTCAAAGCCAAATGGAATGTTCTCTTTTGTTCTCTGGGACTGCATGAGTCCATTGCTTGGTCTCATTTTGATGATTAGAAAATGGAAAGCTTACCTATTTATTATTGCATTTGTCTAAAATATTTTTATATGAAAAAGAAGGATATGGATGTGAATGCAAGTTACTAGCAAGCGACTGAGGTGAAGGGATGGGATGTTTGATCTTAGAAGGGGCTTCATCCATCTCTGTGTGATCCTCCTATTTGCGGCCACAGAATCATAATTCCAGTACCTGCCACTTAATTTCCAATTCAAATTGGCCTCTGAAGAGTGTCTTACTCTCTGATTCCAACCAGAGGTTTTGGTTGACACTAGATTGGAATCAAATTGATTTTTTCTTTGTTTTCAAAATTTTAGATTCACAATCGAATTGGTTCCCCCCCCTTCTCTAAGTGCATATAACCTAATTTCTTATAAAACAGGCTCAGGAAGAAGTTGAATTAGATTAGTTTGTGGATTGGTCTGGTATTTTGTGCAGCCTTAGCATGTGTTGAAAAAGTGAATAAAAAGTAATTTGGAAGTTATCGTTCGTTTTTTCACTTACTGACATGGGATGTATTCGGAATGATAAAAAGTCAGATAAAATGAAATAAAGTGACATAAATTGTAGATTTATAATTTGTGCAGTGAGGTAAAAAAGTGAATAATCTTTAAAATTTTTTAGTATTTTTTTATCTTTTTTTAGAATTTTTTTGGTTACCCCCAAAAGGAGCCATTGCTAGGAGTCAATTTTTTTTTTTTTTTTTTTATGGTGCTGGGATTCGGATGAATGAACCAGTGACTGACTTGAGTAATTCTCCTCCGGTAAATTGTAGAAAAACATTTGAATGTTTTACGAAACCAACTAACGAATTCCAGAAACACATAATTCTGGATTTTTTTAAGGGATACGAACATTTTCCTCCATTGAAGTTTGGTCCAAAAATATGTTGGTCCCATCTACCTTTAAAGGAGCATGCGAGGGCGTCGGATACCTCACTTTTGTCGTTTGTTTCAAATTGCATATTTTACAAATTTTTGTTTATTTTTATCACCTTTTGCTAGCTTTTATTAATTTTTATTAATTTTTCTCAAATCGTTCCACGATTGAATTGGGTCTAACGTGTCAACTAAACACCAAAAAATGTCTTGACGCATATTCTCTATATGCCTTTGTAATTAAAGTGTAAAATTGATTAAATTTGTTAAATTTAGTCAAATTTGTGTTCTGTAAGTTAAAAATTTATTAGAAGAAAAAGATTTACATAAAAATAGATAAATAAATACATATTTTTACTCATTTTTATGTTAAAATAAGACGCCATTTTAAAAATTAAAATGATGTATTTCATAAATATTTTTATAAATAATATTTTTTGAATAACGAACCTAGTTAAATTTAATTAATAAATTTAGTTAGTGTTGTACTTCAGTACAAATCAATATATAGGGTTATGTCTTTATTTTTAAATTAGGGAAGAGGTTTTTTTTTGGGGGGGGGGTACGGCGTATTGACACAATTTTTATAATTTTTTTTGGTAAGTGACATAATTTTTATAATTGATTATTAATTTAATAACATGACACTATTTTTTAAAAAAATTGGTTATTACAATCAAATAATAGAAACAAAATTGTCATTTACGTTTAAAAAAATCGGTTTCCAAATCTTATTTTTATTTTCAAGCCACCTTTAAAAAAAAAAAATAGCTTTTCATTAATGTTCTGTTCTGAACATAATTTGTAAAAGGGATAAGAAAAATTAAAAAAAAAAAAACCAATTTATGCAATTTTTATATACTTAATTGGTTAAAATTTAATTTTTAATAAATATTTATTTATTTTAATCTCATTATAGTTTAATCAAAAAATAAATAAATTTGACATTCTCAATTTTATATTATTATTATTATTATTATTTTTGACAAAATCCATCCTCCAAGCATAGTGTCAGTCGGGCGGGGACCTTATGCAAGTATACTTTAAACTTTCGGCATCAACGATCATTTGACAGGCCTCGCAACCACAACCATTAACAAAAAGCTCGATTATTCAAACCCACCTCAACTGGATATGGCCATTGCGCTGTCCAAACGCCAACCAATATATATATATATATATATATTATCAAAAGCTTGAAAATTTGTTCAAGCTCGATCGATTAATTAAGGTGGCGTCTATTTTATTTTTATATTTTATATTTTTGTTTTCTATTTTTTGTTTTGAGTTCATTTGTTATTTTACATTTTTGAAAATAAAGAAACCAGTTTAAAACACATTTAGTCACTTTTGAAAAAAAGGAAACTAGTTTAAAACACATTTAGCTATTTGTGTTTTCAAATTTTGTTTTAGAAAATAAAAAATAAATTTACACATGAAATGAAAAATGGTAAAAAATTATTTTGAGTGTTTTCAACCAAAAATAAGAAAAATATCAAAATAAGAAAAATAAAATATTTTCTGTTTCCTTATTTTAGGATTTTTAAATCATAAAACTCATAAAACAGAAAATAAAAAAGCAAATCAAATGCCACCCAAGCTTTCAAACTAAATTTAAATAATTTGGTTACCTTGTATAAATTTAAAATTATCGAGTTAGGTTCAAAATTAAACGAGTCACAAATTTGTACAATGAATGAACCTTTTGTGAAATAAATACAAACTATTTGTTTCATTTATCAACTAGATGCACATCTAATATTTAGAAGAGTTTTTTTTTTTTTTAATGAAAATATCATTCAAGCTATCTCTCTCTCTTATTACTCTCTCAAACTATCAAACGCACCTATTATATTTTCAAACTATTCAATTTTATTTTATTCGGTTCGAACACTAACGCCATCCATTAAAATTAATAAAAAAAAATTATCATATGTAAGTCATGTGACCTTTTTCATTCCACTTCAGAAGTATAATGATCAATCTATGTCCATTTTTCCCATTTCTTGTCAAAAAAATATATATTTTTAAATATAAATTATGAATATAAATTATTAAAAATATATTTTTATTAAATATAATTTCATGAATTTATTTTAAATTTTAAATATATGTTTTAGATAGAATGCTTTGTTTTAAAAAAATTATTTTTTAAATATAATTTTATGAATTTAAAACTATAATTTATTTTTGTTTATGGTATTTATCTAAATATATTAGTTAATGATATAATTTAAATATATCTGAATAAGAAAGATATATTTAAAATTATGAATATAAATTATAATTTAATTTATAAAATTATATTTAAAAAAATATATTTTAAAACAAAGCATTCCATCTAAAGCATATATTTAAAATTTAAAATAAATTAATAAATTTATATTTAATAAAAACATATTTTTAATAATTTATATTTAAAAACATTTACTTTTTGGCGCCAAATGAGCGAAATAGATATGAATTGACCATTATACCTCTCAGGTGGGGTGAAAAAGTCACATAACTTACACATGATAATTTTTCTGCTAATATTAATGGATGAAATTAGTGTTCGGATCAAATAGTACAAGATTGGACAGTTCACGGATATAATAGGTACGTTTGATAATTTGAAGACGAAATAAAAAAAAGTGGGAGAGTTTGAGGGATATTTTTATAAAAAAACTCTATTTAGAAAGTTAAAAGGGAAAAAACTAAGGACAAATGGGAGAAACCCAATTTAAATTTGGAAGATGTTAAATGCATTCCAATTTTAACTTTTTGCACTCTAAATAAACATTAGTCATTGAGACAAAATGGAGTATGAGAAATTAAAACTAGAGTGTATTCAGTGTTTCACTATAAATTTTACTTGTAACGTCTAACAAGGCAGCAATTTACCCCAGAGAGTTTCAAGGGCCCCTCTGCCAGACACACCTGCACTTTCCATCCAAAGGACAAAAACTAGGCCTCCACAGTGAATCACCAAATGCTTCATCAGTATACACAGTTGCTTCGACTATCTCCATTTTCCTACAGTAGCACACTATCATTGGCTCCAGTGATGTGAACACGTGGCCCCGCCGCCCCATCATGTATAGATACTGCTCGAGAGAAATGGGTCTCCCTCCATAGTCGTATGAATAAACAAGGCCATACCAAGGACACTACCTTTTTTCTTTTCCTTTATTTAAGTGGTGGATGAAGCTCTATAAGTAGGTACTTTTCCAAGAAGTATCTCTCTTTATCAGGATCATGTTTGGGGGGTTACTAGTAAGTTTCCCAAGAATCCAAACTTACCCCATATTCCGAATTATAAAATATATATATATATATATATTAAGCTTAAAGCATTGAAGATTAAAACAGGATTGGTTAAAACATCTTTACAAGTTAAATGAAAAGGTCTGTCAAACAAGGAACAAAGGCACCACTATGTATTACTTTCCACGGCAGAGTTGCAATAGAATCTCTTTTTTTTTGTGGGGGGGGGGGGGGGGGGGTTGGTTTGCAGGAATGAAATGAGATTTGAAACTATTACCCAGTTGGAAGGCAGCGAAGACCAAGGAATAGCTCAGTGGATAGAGCTCGTCCATCCACAGAGTTGAGATAGCTCAGTAGATAGAGCTCATCCATCTACAAAGTTGGCTGTGGTTCAGGTCTCATTGGGTGAGGCGGGTGTTTGGAAGATTATGAAATGTAACGTTGAATGTCCTTCCTCCCCCCTCAAAAAAAGGGGGGGGGGGGAGAAAAAAGAAAGCTGGAAGGGAGTGTGGAAGACACCATGCAGGAATAGTTCATCAAAAACATTGACACGTCTGTTTATGGGATATGAGGTTGGATAAGAGATTAACATTTCAATCCTAATTTTTACCATATGTTTATTTACATGTCTTTTCGAGGGACACGACCTTTCATGACCTATCTTTTATAGGTTATAGGGTTAACACTCCTCACACATTGTCATTTATAATGTCATTTAAATCCCATAAGAGATGTTATCCCAATAAAAAGAAAAATGTAACCAAACGTGTGATAAAAATTAGGGATGGCATACCATCTCTTATCCAACCCCATATCCCACAAACATCCTATCCAATCCCATGTCCCACCCCATGTCCCACAGACATCCCCTAGATATTATGAGTTAATCATGGAATAAAAGACACATTTCAGTGTTACACTACAACAATTGGTATACTTTGCAGAATTTCATCATAAGTTTTTCAACTAAACGAAGGCAGCTTCATGAGATCTGAGGAAGAACACATTCAGAAGCAAACATTTACGGAGTCTGTCACTGAAAAAAGTATGTTTAACCAGGCAATTCAATTATGGATAAAATATATATATTTTTTGATAAGCAGACATAATCATATAGATTAAACACTGTAAGGGATTACAACCAAAAGCAAACCAAATGTATGGAGACAAAAACCATAGCATTTGGTGACCTAATATTCAAAATAACATAAAGATGGCGCATTTTGTTTCATTGTTTACATGATTGGTCTCATAGTTAGTAAACAATAAAGCACCACTACTAGCAACTACCCTTAAAGAGCTTCGAAAGGATATCCAGTCAGGTCAGCATGAGATCGCTGCTCCCCAGATGGGGGCGAAGGCGAACACGAACCTCATGTTCTTCTGGCCCCACGCGGAGTTTTGGCACCATAATCTCCAGCACCGTTCCAGGTCCATCATAATATGCTTCTATATTAGCATCTTCAGGAATTCGGGTTGAAAGTGCGATTTCTCTAACGAATTCGCCCGGAGGACAGTGCTCCGAAGTTGGATCTGTGAGCTTGAAAGTCCTGTCACGTCTCTTGATGTATGGCACGCGAGAAGTGCTAAAACAAGATACCTTAATGATCCCATGAGTAAGGGTGTTCCGCCAAGAAACTTTTACCCTTTGCAGATCTACAAAAGGCAAGCTGATGATGATCAAATAACCCTCTGCGTCTTCATATATTGTTTTTGCACCAGTAACAGGCCCATATGCATTCCTCATCACCCCACTGAAGTAATTTAACCAGTGTGTCTCATTTGGGTGAATTTCCGTGTCCGGAGCACGATCAGGAGGATTATTAACAGCCAAATAACAATCATCACCGTTCCCATGCGGGAAAAAGTCCTTACGTCTCTTGCTGACAGGAGATAGGTCCATTAAATCACCATTGCTGAGGCTAGACGGTTGAGTTGACAAATTCAGCCCGGACCCATTAAGTAACTTCTTTGGGTTGGGATTTGGGAAACTCTTATTAACTGGAGGAGGATGTGGCCTCTCAAGCTCAAAGTCAGTGTTTGGGAGATTTCTCCACGAGCTGAAATTGCTAGCATCAGATGGGATTGTGAACTTCAAATCCCTCCCTGTGAGTTCCTTCCACCTTTTCCGCTCATCTTCATCAAGACCCATGAGGTTAGGGGAACGTACCACTTCAATCCCATGAACGCACTGCGGATTAGAGAGGCCCCTGTAATGCTTCCTCTGCATCCTGTGGGATCGAACAAAACCCTTATCAACACTAAATGGGAAGGGACGCTCACCTTGCCGAGAATGTCCATTCATGTAACTTCTCAGCTGCATCTTGCCCAGTGCATTCTCAGGCCTTTCCTTGAAAACCCACATATACATATTCTCCATATCATGCTGAACCATGAAAATATCAAGATGGAGGTCAGATTTATCAAACCCAGAAACTCCATTACTATCCCATACAATCTTCGCCTTGGATTTCTCATTCAAAACAGGCTTGAAGTAAAAACTAAAGAAAAACCAAGCACCCCAAATGCTATCCATCCGTTTTGCACATTTCCGGCCAACCTTGGGGACACTGAGAAAACTCTCAGTCTCGTAGACTTGCGGAGCAAGCCCAACATCAAGCATGTCACAGTGGTCCGAGCTCCACGGCTGTGGAGGTGGACTGCGCTCTACTGACAAGGGTAAATTGATATCAGGGGGACGGATAAGAGCACCCTGGCGATTAATCTCGAGGTCTAACTCATCGTGCGACGAAGAGGCACTTGAATCCATGGACAAAAGGGTGGAAGGGTGATGATTCTCCATTGACAGAGCTGTGATTAGCAAATCTCCCATTTCAATTGACCTCCCTTGGTCTTAGGAGCAAGTTCACCAGTGGGTTTGGAGTTTTCATCCCAAAAAATTAATTCAACAATACAGAAACCACACAAAATGCCACCACCATGATATCAATCCCAACAAACAACCCCAAACTCCATAAATACTCTTGATTTATTCATCACAATGCTATTTCCCAATTCCCACAACAAACCCCCATCAAAATCAATAAAATTAATAATCTTCCAAAAACCCTAAGATACGAGAGACAGGAGAAAGGAGGTTTATTTATCAGATATGACCATGAAATCAAGGAAATGAAACTAGTTCTAAAAAAAGGGAATTTTAGGGATAAAAAGTGTTTTAGATAGAGAAACAAGAAAAGAAGGGGGAAAATTGTAAATCTCTTCAATCACAGGCTATAGAAGGCAGAGAGATATACAGGAAGCGCTAGATATAGATTAAATCTAACCCTAACCCGAGAACCGCCTTATATCCTCCTCCAAAGATAGCTGGGAAACACTGAATCAGACCCATCAACTCCATCTACTGAATTCCAGTCAAATATTATAATAGACTACCAAGGACAGAGACAGAGACACAAAATCTACAATTTTTATGAATATGACGATACGTGTGAGTGTGTGTGGATTACCAATCTATGAAGCCAAGGCCTAAAAAGAGGACCAAATCTGACGGGATCTTCGAGGAGTACCTTTTGGGATAAGCTTCGACTACCAAGAATCCACAAAGACTGGGACTTTGAGAAGAATCGATGGTCTTAACGATCCTCATCTTGTTCACCACTTACTTCTTCACACACACACACACACACTATATATCTTTTCTTTCACTTTGCTCCTACCAGGGGTCTCTTTGACAAAGATACATGTAGAGAGAAAGGGTAGCAGAGTTGGGTATGCAGAGAGAGAGAGAGAGAGAGAGAGAGGGAGGGAGGGAAGAAGCGCGTTTTGGGTTCCGTTTAAGTAACCGTTTTCTGGAAGGAAAAAGCCTTCACCGGATGGCACCGTGGTGGGTAACGGTGACAGACGGTGCTCCTTGTTTTTGTCTGCTTTGAGGTCAATTCATATGCTTCGTGGAAGCATAGCATGGACTGCACCAAACACCTCGCAAACTTGATATATACACATACGTATATGTGTGTGTGTATATTTATTTTTTAACAAACAATTATCAATTATGAACGAAAAAAAAATTATTATAAAAGGTATTATTATTATTATTTTTATTTTTAGTTTGACTTGAGGCTCCGTTTGAAATATCAAAATCTACCAAAACTTACTAATTTTAATTAATTTTTTATTTTTTTTCAATTAAATTTTATCACATATCACTTTTATGTCACATTTTTTTATTTTTATTACACTTTTTAGTTAACTTTTTATCAATTAAACACACCTTGAGTATTGATTGGTTTTTATAAAGGATTAAATTATTTTACCATCATTTATAATTGATTGAATTAAAATTCATATAATATTATATTAGCAAATACGTAAACTAAATTTAAATATTTTAAAAAAAATTTTAAATAAAATTAAATGACCCGATAAACTACTGTAATTATTTACAATTTGATTAGAATAGTTAGTTGTATGTAATGGACGTGTTGATCGTTTAAATAAAAAATAAAAATAAAACACAATAATAAAGTACAATAGAATAAAAAAATAATTTATTATACAATTACTACAAAAATGACGGTAACAAAAAATATAAAATTAAGAATAAGATAAGATAAGATTACATGGGTCAAACAACGTACAACCATCACGTTGTAAGTACAAATTTGTTGCAGGCAATTATTGCTCTGTTTTGGTGATAAAAAATTTTTAAAAATAATAAAATATATTAAAAAATAAAATTATTTGTTATTTATTTTTATAAATTATGAATTCATAATTTATCTCATTTTATTTTATTTTTTTTTTGTTATTCTAAACACACTGCATTTCACACTTGACAATACATGGTACCTATCACCAATGTTGTTAAAATCGAGATTTTACTTAAAATCGGTGAAGGGTCCGTAAAATCGAATCGTAAAATCGAATCGTAAAATCGTAAGATTTTACTTATAACTTACCTTATGAAACCACAGCCTGTATAACACGATATTTTAAATTTTGATATGAATATATGATCATGTCGTCTAAATGGAAAGACACTCACCTTATGGCTAGTAATGTGGGTTCGAATCCCATCATGATCCTTCTATTAATTAATTCACTAAGAAAATATAAAACATAAAAAACTAATATAAAAGAAAAAAATTCAAGATTAAGATGAAAATAAATTCGATAACAACACAAATTTGGAAGTCTAAGCCTTAAATAAAATAACAAGTCTCCAAAACACACAGGATACACAACTAATAGAAAATGCATAAAATAAAACAAAAGAAGGAAACTAATAAAAATCATTCGCTTCTCTTTCATCCAGGTCAGCATTCTCATGATCTTCACCATCATCCTCATACTCTTCTTCATTTTCTTCATTTAAAGCTTCCAATTCCTCCATATTATGACAATCATCATCATGATTAGAAACATTTTCAATCTCATCATTATCATCGTCGTCGTCATCATCATCATCATCATGAATTTGTAAATCGTCTTCTGCATCCAATGCTGCTCTTACAGTGCTCGTGTTAACTCTTTCTTCATCACTAGTTTCTGCCCCACTTTCTACTGCTTCATCAAGAATTCTCAACCATGTTTTCTTAGAAGAAAGAACAGGACCTTCCTTCTCAGTTATCCACTCATCATCTGAAGGGACATCATCAAAAGCAATTTGGCCAGCTTCTCTTTTCTTTTGTCTCTCCATCAATTTTACGTTATACATTACAAAAATCAAATTATTCATCCTCTTCTGGTGCAAACGATTTCTTTTCTTTGTATGCACCTAATTAAATTTAAAAAAAAAATTAAATTTTATAAGTTCAAGTATGAAAAGGAATAGATGAAATTCAAAAATAAATATATATCAACTTCTAATCTAATCTTACCATTTGAAATGCACTCCAATTCCTTTCACAACCAGAAGCGCTACAAGTCAAGCTAAGAACTCGAATAGCAAATCTTGTAAGCTCTGGACACTCATCCCCATAAGAATCCCACCACTCAGCTGGTGCCTTCTTAGTTCTTGTCAACTTTGCAGCCTCATAGCCAAATAATCCTTTTGCATTCTTAAAAGATTCAAGCTGTAAATCTATCTTCAATCTTTCATCTTTGTCAGGCACCATTATTTGAATGCAATTGTAAAGTCCAGATTTAATTTCAGCATCAACTTTAAAAGTAGGACTATAATGAAAGTGAGGATTGAGGTAATAAGCAGCAGCATGCAACGGCCTATGAAGTTGAGACTCCCATCTTTCATCAATAATTTTCCAAATGGGTTCATAACTTAAAAAAAAAAAAAAAAAGTTAATAACTAAAAGTTAATAAAGTATTCGTTATTGAAATTTAAACCATGAAGCAAATAAGAAATAAGAACAAGTTACCTTTTCTTAACATTTGAGAAATTCACTTGTATTTTTTCTTTTGCACGATCCATGGCTTCATAGATAAATCCCATAGCGGGCATGCGTTCTGAATCTACCATTCGAAGCACTTTGATAAGAGGAAATGCAGCCTTTAAACAATTTGTAACATTTTTCCAAAACCGGCTATCCATCACTATATATTGGACCTTCTTTCCCATTTGTAGGGTTGCAAACTTGCTGGACCTCCATTTTGTAGATGAAAACATAGTCATCAATGCACCCTTTAACTCAGAAAGACATCCCAATGTCAAGTAGGCAGTGGCAAATCTAGTAACTGCTGGCCTAATAAGATCTCTTCCATTTGTAAATTCCCTCAACCAAGAAATGAGTGTGGTCCTCGAGTAAATGAATGTGGTAATTTTTCTACCCTTTGCAATGGACACACGATGCATACTAAGCTTCTTCTCAAAATCTTCTAATATAAGATCAATACAATGGGCTGCACAAGGCGTCCAAAATAGACTCTTCCTCTGCATCATCAATAACCCTCCAGCTGCTTTATAATTCGCTGCATTATCTGTTACAACCTGAACAACATTTTCTTCACCAACAATATCTATAGCTTCACTCAACATGTCAAACACTTTATCTGCAGTCTTTGAAATCTCAGATGTATCAAGAGAGTATAAAAAAATGGTCCCCTTAGGACTATTTACCAAAAAATTACAAATGGATCGTCTCTTATTATCTGTCCATCCATCAGACATAATAGAACATCCCGTTTTCTTCCATTCCATCCTGTATTCCTCAAGCATGTCATTGATGCGAATAACCTCCTTCTTTAGGTATTTTTCCCTAATTTCATAATAAGAAGGAGGCTTTAATCCAATTCCATACCTTCCAATCGACTCAATCATTTTTGCAAATTCTGGATTTTTAACACAATTAAAAGAAATAGCACTAGTATAAAAAAACCGGGCAATTTGTTGACATACTTCTTCCCTCAAATCCTTTTTCATCAATTGATTAATGGTTGATTGTGTAGGTTTTTTCAAAAAACTATCCATCATATTTTTTTCCTTTCTCTTCGAGGGTGGTACGATCTCCTCAATTGAATCATCATCATCTTCATCAAAATAAAATTCTCTCTTTTTTCTCTTCCTAGAATCTTCTGAATTCTTGAAAAGAGTAGACAACATCAATTTTCTAACATCATCCGGTACACTAGTGCAAATTTTCACATTTTGCCGAGTACAAGCCAAATGATGTTTGAAACGAAAAATTCCCCCACTAAACACACCATCACAATATTTGCACTTAACCGTTTTTGAATCCCCATTAACATCAAGGCCATGCTCCCAACCTACATCGGACCTACTCCCCGAAGAATTTTTTTTTGAATTTCTTTTATGAAGAGAAGATGTCGAACCAGCCCCACTACTAGACATAGCTCACTGACACTGCATTTACAAAAAATGACAAAAAAACAGATCAGGGAAAAATAGATCAAAAAAATGTACCAGATTTAAAAAATGTACAAGTTTTGATTCAAGAAAAAAAAATTCAGCCACAATTTCAAAAAAAAAAGATAAATTCAGCCACAATTTATCAGATAACAGATCGCTAAAAAAAAAAACCCTTAATCAAAATTAAACCCTAGTACTTTCAAATTTCAAGAAATCAACACTGTAAAGAGTAAGGACTAAGGAGAGATCTGAAGAAGAAAACCCAAATCAGCCGTGTACCCAAATCAGCCGCGAAGAAGAAGACCCAAATCGCGCCGGAAAGAACCTGCAACCGTAGCTTGTCACGCCGGAAGCTCGTCGTGCCGGAAGAAACCTGCAACCGCAGCTCGCCACGCTGGAATCTCGCCACGCCGGAATCTCGCCACGCCGGAATCGCAGCTCGCACGGTCCACCTGATGAAGACTAGAAGAATCGGGACTCGGGAAACCAAAAAAGGAAGAAGCGGAAGACTGGCTGCCAGCGAAGCTCGGTTTTGTGGGGGAAAAAATTAGGTTAATTTTGTTTTATTTTAAATTTACCCCCAAGTTTGATAAAATTACACCCGGAACCCCAAAAAATGTAAAATCGTTAAAATCGCATGTAAAATCGCGATTTTAACGATTTTACCACATAAAATCGCTTTTTTACCGATTTTACCCCCAAATACGATTTTAATGCGATTTAACAAGGTTAGGCCCGGTAACATCGTAAAATCGAACGATTTTGCGATTTAAATCGCGATTTTAACAACACTGCCTATCACATCTAATATTTAATCAAGAGAATAACATAAACTTTTTTGAGAGTTGCCAATTTTGGTTGTGTTTAAAGTTTTATAAATTTGTACAAATTTATAAAAGTTAATATTTTGTACTTTGTGTAGTAAATAAAAAATTTAAATTTTATAATTTTGTAATTTGTATTTGTAGATATTTATAAAATTTTGTATTTTTTTAATCCCAAAGAGTGCCAATAATATAAATTTCATTTCTGAATTATCATAAAATATATTTACCTCGTGTTTTTTATAATTATATCATAATGTTGTTATCTACGACGTTGTCCTTAATAAGAGGGTGTTTGGAAGTTAAAAAAAAATTAAGTTTTGATAATTTTTTGGTTGTTCTTTTTTGGCACTTTTTTGTGTGTTTGGTTGAACCAAGTGGAATTTTTAGTATTTTTTAGTAACTTTTGAGTGTTTGGTAAATTTTTTACTGTAGCAAAATAAAAAAGTTGTAACTTTTGAGTGTTTGGTATGTTTTTTACTGTAGCAAATAAAAAACGTTGTAATTATGGAGTGGTACTTTTTACTGTAACAAATCAAAAAAGTGAGAAAATTTGTGATTTTGCCAAACACACAAAAAATCAACTTTTGATCTCTTTTTACTAATTTTTGAGTTGCCAAACACCCTCTAAGACACTTAGGGTTCATTTGGTTTATTTTTCTATTTTTTGTTTTTTGTTTTTGTTTTTAATTTTCTGTTTTAAACGCATTTATCATTTTATCCTTTTGAAAATAAGGAAAACAGATACAACGCATTTGGTCACTTGTGTTTTCAAAATTTATTTTAAAAAACAGAAAATGAGTTTACACATAAAATAAAAAATAACCAAAAGTCATTTTGAGTGTTTTCAACTTAGAACAAAGAAAATTTCAAAATAAGAAAAACAAAACATTTTTATTTCCTTGTTTTGAACATAAAATTGAAAATAAAAAATAAAAAATAAAAAATTAAACTAAATGCGACCTTAATTATTTTTTCAATTCCATTAATTACGTATATATTAAACTCGTCTCATTTCATTTTTCCTTTTGTACTCTTACTTTAATTTAATATGGCAATCACTTAAATTTTTTTTTTTTTGAATTTTTTTCTAATCTTTTCAAAATAAATTATCTAACGTTTATTTTTTCTGCCTACCTAGTCCATCATTTTTTTGGTCATCCCATCCCCTTATTTCATTTATAATATTCTTCAATAATTCTCTTCATCTTCTATCTACTCAATAACTAAACCCAAAAAAAAAAAAAAAAAAAATCACAATATAGTAGCCAAAATTTCTCTTAATTTGTAAAGTCATACATTACTAAGTTTCTTATACCAAAATAAATCTAAACCTAAAACAATCCATTAAACTAAATTATCATGATTGAACTTCTCACCTCCTTAATTTTAAATGTTTGGGTGAACGGTATGGGAAATTAAGAGTTAATTTGAAATATAATAAAACTTAATTCAAAATTAGTTCGTATCAATAAACGACAATTACACTTCACTATTCAAGTCAATTTGTATAGCCATACAATTAATATGGTACATAAACGTACATAAATCGTCCCTAATTTTTATATCAAAATAACGTAATACAGTCCATATATATTGTCATTCTAATAACCACCCAATAAGAATTATCTGATTATAACATTTTTTGCATCACAACAAAATGTAATCTCTGCAAGTGAGTCATAAATACAACATCTCTAACTTTTACTAAATTTTTTAAATTTTTGCAACTTTCTCTAAATTTTAAAAATTTTCACAAAACACTCAATTACCAAATTATTAAGTGTTATGCATCAAAAAAAAAAAATAAAAAAAATTATAAAGTTGCACTTTTTTAGTTCGTCGAAATGGCCCGATCGTCTGGAAAATTAAGAGTAAATTATATTGAGTGCTTTTCTAAGCAAATATTAGAGACGATTAAATTGACAATAAATAATTTTAAAATGAAATAGATTAAGAATTATTCTTAAAAATATATATATCTATATATACGTGTATATATATGTATCGCTCTCCTTGCCTAGTTAAAAATATACCGAGATTAATATTTAAAATTATCATGGCATTAAGGCCCCGTTTGGTGTAAGATAAACCTCTATAAATCTCTAACAATCCATCTACCTCTAATTTTTTCGCCATTATTAATTTAAAAAAATTTCAATATTTTACTAAAAAAACAAAAAAATCTGAAAAGTAGGTTAACCGAATATGTAAATTTTTTATACAATCATATTTTTCGTGTCGAAAGCTTTTAAACGAGTACCATTGTTGTTATTTTTTGTGAATTTTTTTGAATTTGTGGGAACGGATTTAGAAAACCGTTCCTACGGTTTTTTAATTTTTAAAAAAAATGACGTCAAAATTAACTCCAAATTACATTTTATCTCAATTTATCTTATTTTTTCTTACGCCAAACAGGTCCTAATTAAGAGATTTACTTGTCAACTTAATACTGGGTACATAAGCATACTTTTCCCCTCGCCCTCCGTGTCGGAGCGTCACACGTGATTCGATAAGAGCTAATTATTATCACAAGGGGTACTAATTTATATTATCACAAAAACTTGAAGTGACTTCTAACGAAAAAAAAAATAGATTATTAAAAATTAATATCCAACTGGCAAAGGGATGTACGATTTCACGGGAAAGGACTGTACACTATCATTTTTAAATAAGCATCTATTAAAATATTATTTAATTATAAAAATTATTTTAATTAGTCTTTTTACAAAAATAATATTTTCATATTGTTAAATTCATCGCCTCTTAATTACGGGATGTTTGGCAAAAAAAAAAAAAAAAAAAAAAATGAAACGTTTTGCTACTTTTGTATTGATATTATCATGTGTCATTTTTTTTAAAAATTATATATTTAGTAAAAATTTATAAAAGTTAGAAAAAATTAAAAAAATGATAATTTTACCTTCACTCAAATTATGTAGGAATAGTTGTTGATAAGATTAAATTATTACTTAATAAAAACTGTAAAAATTTACTTATTACAATTGAAATGTAAGAGATTAAAGTAATATTATATGTAAATTGTAAGAATAATTTTGTACTTTATTTTTTGGGATAATTTTGTACTTTACTTTTTTTCTTCTACTTTTCTTTTTGGGTACATTTCACTAACCTCTCCTGAGGTTTCTGACACCAATAGAAACCTCCTCTGAAATTTCTGAAATAACACTGACCTCCCTTAACCTCCCCTGAGGTTTTTAAATGTGTAAATTTTTTACACAATCATATTCTTTGCATCGAAAACTTTCAAACGAGTATCATTGTCGCTATTTTTTTGAATTCGTGGGAACGGATTTGAAAAATCGTTATCACAGTTTGCTACTTTCTAAAAAAAAGATGCCAAAATCAACCCAAAACTACATTTTATCTCAATTTATCCCACAGTTTGTTACTTTTCAGAAAAAAAAGACGCCGAAATCAATCTTAAATTATATTTTATCTCAATTTATCTTATTTTTTCTTACTCCAAACGGGACTTTTACGGGAAAAAATAGATCAGGGGAAGTTAGTGAAATTTATCTGATAAAAGAAGGGAGGATAGTGTCATTACAAAAATCTCAGAAAAGATTTTTATTGGTGTCAAAATCTTAAGAGATATCCCCTTTCTTTTTTTTGGGGGTGGGGCGCCAAAGTAACGAGCTGTTTGTGACTTTTGAGGATAGAATTTTGACTTCCCAGCCCAAGGAATGCCTTTGTTCCGAGGGTTGAAACATAGAATTCACATGAGGTTGAGAAAAAGAAAATGAACCCGTTAATTATCAAAACTCCCCTAAAATTGAGATAATCGGAAAGTGTTTGTCAAATGTCTCACGTCACTTGGAAAGCAAAAATGAATACGAACTCCAAGGTACAATTTTTATCTTTTTTTAATTAAAAATTACTAGTTATAATTTTGTTTACTTTTAACAAAACAAGAAATAATTTTTAATAAATTTTTATAATTTTTAAATATTTGATAAAATTTTTGAAAATTTTTGATAATTTTTAGTAACTTTTAAAAATTTTGATAATTTTTAATAATTTTTGATAATTTTAAGTTAAAGAGTTAAAGTAGTTGAGTAAAAAATTGACAAAAATTAGTGATTTGCCAAACATTCAAGAAATAAAAGTTTTTTGTTAAACTTTTCAATGCAAAATTTAGGGGCGCCTGGTTTATCCACCAAAACTTTATTTTTTTTTTTTTATCAAATTCACCATATATCACTAATACCCACCAAAACTTACTAATTTATATATATTTTTTTATTAAATTCGTCATATATCACTTTTATATTAACTTTTTTATATTTTTATTATTTTTTTTATTATTCAAACACCCCTTAAGTAAAATTAAAGAGTTACCTGATTACGAAAGTTATATTTTAAAGAGTCCTGTGTTTCTCATCACTACCTCACTGTTTTTTTATAAATATTTAATTATATCAATAAAACGCAATCATATAAATATATAAAAATCTATTCACAAGAATTTAGATCATATAAATATACTAAAAATCTGCTCGCTAGAAATAAATAGTGTTGGCTAATGAAAAGGTCAGGTCAGACTTAAAAATATTTTTGACCTTAGGTTTAATTCCAAATCCGTCTATGTAAATTACTTTTAAAAAAAAAACATTAAATTATAGTTTAGATAAAATTAATTTAAAAATTATAAAAGCAAGTTATTTCATACTAAAATAAGTATTTTTTTTTAATTTTGATATATAGACCTAGTTTACTGTAAATAAAATAATATGTAAGTGGGTAAATTTATATTTTTTTAATCTTTCTGACCAAGTCAAAAACGGCATGCTCAATCTCTCAAGGGAGATCCAAATAGCCAAGGCGGCGCAAACAACTACGCCAAATAGTTACGTCTTCTTTTATTAATAGTGGGTGTGGCTATCAATGGGGAGGGGACCTCTCCAAGCAACACAAACAAAACCTTATGTATCACCCTCCATTGAAAAGTGGGTTGGCTTTTACTTTTTTGGGTGTTGCGGTGCTTATTGATTCGTGAAGCTAACTTTTGTTTGGGTTCATGTACCAAAAGGATCACGATTTTTAATTTTCTGAGTTTGGCGTGTTGACTCTGACAAATTCTGTTCAATATTTTGAAAAAAAAAAAGAGATCATGATTTCCAACTTTTAGAGTTGGCGTATTGATTTTGACAAATTTTATTCAATATTTTGAAAAAAAAAATCACAATTTTTAATTCTTTTTCAAAACAAAAAACAAAAGGTATTTAGGACTTTGTTTGGATGGAGTGGTTAGAGTCTTAGTTTCTAACCACTTAATTTTTTGATTGTTTTAAAATAATTAAATTTACTCTCTTATATTTTAATTTTTTTAAAATCATGAAGGATAAATTGTTAAATTAACAAAAACTTAAAAAATTAATTGTTAAAAAGTTAATTTTTTTTCTTCTCAAACTAAGCCTAAGAATCAAATCATGTTTAAGGTTATAGTTTTGAAAAACAATCAAAACGGCTGATTCAATTGATTGAAATGAAAATTAATTTAGAAAATAGGCTAATACATTCACTAAAGTCATTTCATATATAGAATCGACAAGAATTATTAGAATCGTCAATAAATTGATGAATTATTCATCACGGTTAATAGAACTTTGGTTCAATACTGTGGCAAAAAAATAAAATTTAGTTGGAAACTAACTTTATCTTAACCTAAATTGCACGAAATCTTTGAAACAAGGCAAATAATTTCAATAAAGTTAAACATCATCGATATTCAATCAAACTTCATTTAAAAAATATAGTATAATACCAAAGTTACTTTTATTTATTTTCTATTTTTATCTTTCATTGATAAATTAGATTCAATTTTATTCTAAACTTGTTTTGGTTGACATATCCCCCACCAAAAAAAAAAAAAAAAAAAAATCATTCTTAACATCCTTTATGTATTTTCTTAATTTGATGGAAGAATATCATAGGGTTTGTTTGGTTTGAAAAAAAAAATAAAAAAACTCTATAAATCTCTGTTAACTTTATATCACATCAACTTTTTTTTTTCACTGCATGCATTACGAACTCTCAATTTATCTCAATTTTTATCACTTTTTCTTACTCCAAACACCCACTATATTATTGATGAATGAGAATAAGTGTTGGTTCGATAATATTTTACTCATTTTATTTATATGATCATTATACATATATCTTGTAAACAAAATATATTAAATAAATTAAAAATTAATATGATTAATCTATTAGTTGATAAAAATTTATCATATCATTGTTTAAAATTAATTAATTTAAATATATTTATAGATTAATTATGATGTTATAGTTTGATAACGATTGAGCTAGTGACCCATTCGCTCAATCACTCTTTTGGTTTATCAAAGAACTCAATTTTCAAAACATAATTTAAGAATTTATGGTCCCAATAATGCACATCTTATAATGGGTTAATTCATATGTAGATTTTTTTCCTAATACAACTAACCTTCGCCATATGCCTAGTCAATCTTATTATAAAGCAAGCAAATACTTGTTGCACTTGCGTGTGCAATAATGCATTGTGGTCAAACCTATCAATCATAAAAGAGAAACACTTATTCTATAGTCTTATCACAACCTCTAATTTAAATTTGAAGTCTTTCCACATTATTTGTCAACCATCGTGCATTGTTTTATATAATTTCAACTCCACTTAATTATTATGATATTGAAATGAATATACACACAGTATGAATGGATAATTAAAAAAATATCAATTTTATTATTGAATAATAATAATAATAATTATTACTACTACTATTTTAAAAATTGTTTTTTTGTTTTTTTACATATCTTAAACTTATATTGCTGTTCCTTGTTCAACTATAATTCTCGATAAAAATTATGAAAAAATAAAAGATATTTCTCAATTAATTAATTTGTTATCAAAATTTCCTTTTTCATTTATCAAAAATTATCATTTTGTCCACTATGTTTTATTGCAACTAAACAAAAGAAGTAATTTTAAATATTTTTTGCCAGATAAATTTTCAACCCAAACACAACCTAAAGGGCCATAAAAGTTATTTAAAATAGTATTTAATTAAAAGTTATTTAAAAATTATTTACTAAAAAGTTAACTCTTTTTTTTTTTTTTTTTGTTTCTTCTCAAACTAAGCCTTAGAGTTACCTACCTTTAAAGTTTTATTTATCACCTAACTATCTATTTTTTTTTATTCTAATAATAATTAAATTCTAACCTGTTAAATGAATCTCAATCAGAATTTCTGAATCATATCTTTAGTCAAATACCATTATTATTTTATCCCGTTCTTTTCTTAATATATGAGGTAAAAAAAATTTGATAAATTTTACAAAAAATAACAATAGTAAAAATGATCATATGCTATTTATTTTTAACTTATATTAATTTATAATATAAATTATAATTTAATATACTATTTATTGTAAATTTTTTTATCCCAGTAATTTTATTGACTTTCCTTATTTTATTTCATTTTCTTTGATAGATGAGATTTAGTAAAATTAAAAAATTAATAAAATTGGAAAATAAAAATAAAATAAAAATAATATATTTAATAGTTTGTTTTTAACTTTTATTATTTTTTACGTCTAATTATAATTTAACATAATATTATTATAGAATATTTTTTCAAAAAAAATATTCTCATTTCTTAGGACCCGTTTCGAGGCTAAAAAACTGGCAAAAAAGTACCAAAAGTTACGCTTTATTCCACTAAACACACAAAAAAATATAACAAAAAAACACACAAAAAATTGCCAAAATTTTAACCATTTTTTTTCTTATTTTTCAACCTCCAAACGGCCTCTTAATATACATCTCATGCTCGTTTAATGCTACCAAGAATAGCTTAAAAGGGAAATTTGGTGACCTTGAACCTTCCACAAACCTAGGGTGATAATCATGTGTCGTATTCGGATTTAAAATTTTATGTCATTTCATATTTATTTGTGTTATATTTAAATGTTTTAAAATTTAATGGATATATTAAATAATTAATTTATTGAAATTAAATTAAAATGTATTAATTTTGAATTAATATGTTGGTGTCGCGCCGAACTTATATTTAAATTTTGTAAGTACTTCATATTCGTATCAAAAATATTCTGTATACGTCTAATACTACGACTTAAATCTCGCCAAATCTTGAGTTCTAAAGATATATCAACTCTACTCTTTTATAAGTTTATTGATTAAATGGATTCTTCAAATTTCAAAGGTAATGAATTATATGCAAGTTGTATCAAACTATTTAGCAGTTTAAGGCAAAAAAAATTTAAATTTCTTAAGTGTAACTTAAGGCCCAATCAGTTTTATAGTATATATACTTTTAGTATCTATATAATAAAATAGAACAGTTTTTTGAAAATATTTTTATCACAAATTAAGATTTAAAAAATGAGATTGAGTTTTATTTTTCAATAAATGATTGAAATCTTTCACAAAACTTTTATTTTTTATCCCACATTTCTAAAATATTGCAGCTTCATTTTTTCTTTTGCCTATAAAAGCACTACAATTATGGTATATGATTTTAATAAATGTAAAAAACTCATGAGTTTTGAAAAGAAATTCATTTTCTTGGGTTTCGAAAAGAAATTCACTTACTTAAGAGATTCAAAAGAGGGACCTACTTGCTTAAAATTTTAAGATAATTGTTAAATTTATATATTTCAATTACATTAGTAATTAAATTAAAAATATAGATAAAAATGAAGTTGAATTAAAAACACAAATAAAAAAACTTAAATAATAATAAAAATTATTTCACATATAACAACAACCCTTACTATCTTTAAAATTTAAAAATACAAAAAAATACTGAATATTAATCGGTTCGGGAGTAGTTATTTTTTTAAATTATCAGTTTAAATTTAAATTAGTCACATTGACTATATTTATTTTATTTTATAAAGCACATGTGATTAATATAATAATATTTTTTATTTGAGTTATTTTTATAAAACTAATTAAAAATTTATTATCAAATTTAATGTAAAACTCTCTATATTCATCATTCTACTTTTATATTTTTACAATTATTTGAATAAAATTAGTTTTTTCTATATAATAAAACACAATACATTCGAAAAATATCCTTATCACAAACTAAAATCTTAAGGTTTAGATTGAGTTTTATTCTTCAACGAACGGCTGAAATTTTTTTTATAAAACTTTTATTTTTTTTGTCTCACATTACCAAAACATTATAACTTCACCTTTTCTTTTATATATAAAAATACTAGAATTGTGATATGTAATTTTAATAAATATAAAAAACTAATGAGTTCTGATAAGAGATCTACTTTATTTGGTTCTGAAAAGAAATTCACTTGCTAATGGGTTCTAAAAGGGAACCCACTCACTTAAAAATTTAATAGAGTTGTTAAATTTATATATTTCAATTACATTGGTAATTAAATTAAAAATATAAATAAAATTGAGTTGAATTAAAAAACACAAATAAAAAAATTTTAAATAATAATTAAGTTATTTCTTATTTAACAATAACTCATATTTTTAGAATTAAAAGTACAAAAAATACTGACTATTAATTAGGCTCTGGAGTAGTTATTTTTTTTAAATTTTAATTTTAAATTTAAATTAGTCACATTGATTATATTTATTTTATTTTATAAAGCACATATGATTAATAATAATATTTTTATTTAAGTTATTTTTATAAACTAATTAAAAATTTCTTATCAATTCTAATGTGGAACTCTTTAAATTTATCATTCTATTTTTTTATTTTTTTACAAATAATTGAATAAAATTAGACTGGAGAGTGTGATTGTTTTTTCTAAATTCTAATTTTAAATTTATTTTTTTTCTAAATTCTAATTCTAAATTTAAATTGGTATGGTTGACTACATTTATATGTTAAAACATAACATATTTCAAAAATATTAGTCTCACAAACTAAAATTTAAAGGCGGTGATTGAATTTTATTTTTCAATGAATGCCTACAATCTTTTACAAACTAAAATTTTCTTTCAAACTCTTGTCCAATTTTTAGATCACTTTACGTTCTGATAGACCATTGAATTGAATTTAATGATTATATCTGAAGAATTACAATGAGAAAAATAAAAATTTTACTTCTCTGTATTACAAATTCGTGTATATTTATTTTAGTTGAGGAATATCATATATGCTGAGTTATTCGTTAGTTTCTTTTTTTTTTTTTTTTAATGCATGTTTGAGACTTTTTTATTAAACAGGCCCATAGGTAATTGTCTAAATTGCCTTATGCCTCAATCGGCCATGCGAGCTCACTTTTGTATGCTTTTTCCCCCATTCGATGAGCCATCTTTTGGTTGCAGTGGCTTTTTTTTTTTTTTTTTTTGGGTAAGTGGTTGCAGTGGCTTTGATGCTTCCTCTTATGACTAAACTACAAGCAAAGCTAAAGTGCTCTCCTATTAGGATAAAAACATTCTAATTACCCTCTGGTCAATTCTTTATGAGAAAAAACAAGCACAACAAGGGACAGCCCCAAACAGACCACGTTTGGCAAATTAGTCTATGATTAAATGGATTGTGTATATATATGTTGTCCAGCAAACAGCCCCCTAATTACCCTCTGGTCAATTCTTTACGAGAAAAAACAAGCACAACAAGGGACAGCCCCAAACAGACCACATTTGGCAAATTAGTCTATGATTAAAGGGGTTATGTATATTTATATAACAAAATAGACGATTTTTAGAAATATTTTTCTCACAAACTAACATTAAATTGTTAAGAATTATTTTTTTCATTTAATGATTGAAATTATTTTTATATTTTTAACCCCTACTTAATTTTTATTTTAGTGGACCCCATTATCATCTATCTCACAAAACAACTTGAACATTTCAAATTTCACTATATTTTAAGTATAAAGATTATATGCAAATTAAAACTGTCAATTTAAATTTCATCTTATTATGATTTTTAAGAAATTGAACCTTCCAAATTAAAGTATTGTAATTTATATTTTTTATTTATACTGCTTATCAAAAATTAATTGGAAATAAAGAGATCAAAATACACATAGTAACTATTAGAGTCTAAGGTTTTGTAAAAAATTAAAACTCATAGATTATTATAATTTTTTCAACTATATAAAACACTTAATATTAATTTTGTTAAGAGTGTTATAGGTAGAATTATTACTAGTATATATATATATATATATATATATATATATCAACTGTGATCTCAAAAACAACAAATTTATTCTATTAACCCAATTCCGCTTGTGACCCACATGGAAAAATGGTACTGGTTATGTTATATATATATATATATTGTATGTGATGACCCAGAATTTTAATATTTTGGTTATTTGTTAATTAATATTTAATTTGGTAAAAATAAAATTTTTATTGATTTAAATTTTTGAGACATAAATTAAATTAAATTTTTTTTTATTATGGACGCACAAATTGTGTGAGAAATTTTTAGTATTTAATTATTTTTGAGAATTACAAAATTATGGTTTAATTTTGATAAATTATTAATTTAATGAAATATAATTTTTTTTTATGAATTCACGGTGCTATGTGCATATATATTCATATATATATTTGTTTGTTAAGTAATAATATTATATATTTCTGACGACCAATTGGATTAATGTGTGATAGATTAAAAAGTAAGAGTTCAAATTCTAATTCTATTTGGTTTCTAATGTGCAATCTGAAGTAGTTTGGGTGTAAATTGGATAATGTGAATTAAGCATTCTATTCCTATTTGAACTCTTTAAACAACAAACTTATAATATGTTTGCATATGTATATATATATTTACACACCTGTTATATGCACATATATATATATTAATCAGTATATATATAATTTAAGACGGTCTAGATTAATGAGTACGTGAAGTTGGAAGTCTAGTTTGATTTGGATTCTAGTCTTTTTTTTCATTAAGATTCTACCAACTAACAACGGGTACATGGAGGTGGAAGTCTAGTTTGATTTGGATTCTAATCTTTTTTCCATTAGGATTCTACCCACTAATAGCGAGTACATGAACTTGGAAGTTTAGTTTGATTTGAATTTTAATCCTTTTTCCATTAGGATTGTACTAACTAATAGCTAGCCTAGGTATATATATATATATATATATAACACGTGTTCTTCAGCAGTAAAGGAAAATGGTTAAAAAAGAGAGAAAGAGAGAGAGAAAAGAAAAGATAAGAGGTAGTGGCGGCAGAGGAGAAAAAAAAATTTAATGTGAATACCATGGAGATTACCAATTTCTTGATGGTCGCGGTGATCTTAATCTGATCTACTGATTAAATTTTGAGTTTCGTTATGACTTGGGTGTTCTTTCTGCAAATTTGATTTGAGGTAAGGGTGGAGCCTTTATTATTAAATATGTATATATTTGTGTGCACATATATGTATTATTTAAATCTGAGATGAGCAAACAAATCATTGATTTTTAAATTCAAAACTTATTCATATATATATATATATATATATATATCATATACATATATTCTTAAAGCAAAATTGCACGTATATTTACTGTATGTGTTAATTGTAGGATTTTTTTGTTAATGTGATAAAAATTTACGTTAATTATGTGTTGGTGAATTAATAGTTAATAAGATTTTAAATTTTAAATTAAGGAAAATTTATCTAATGTGGAATTAAAGTGAAATTTAATAATATGTTTTATTTGGATTGAGGGGTACTGAAAATATCGAGTATACGTACCCAAGGGTTGAGAGTCCCGAAACCCGCGTGGGAGTGGTAATCAAGTCCAGTAGGCTAGTAACCTACGAACGAGTAAATGCCTAAGGATGGCATATTATATTCATAACACTTCGGTCTACGAAGCAGACACCGAAGAATGGTGTATATTGGTTGGGTCTTGTTTCTACGAGACAACCAAGCAGATATCGAAGGATGATGTATGTTAGTTGGGTCTTGTTTCTACGGGACAACCAAGCAGCAGTACCTCGAAATTGAATTGTTTTCTTTGATGTGTGATGTGGTGCTAAAACACAATTAATTGTAACAAAGATAAATTGATAAATTGGTTTAATTTGTTGTTTGAGATTGCTTATTGTGCATAACTGTTTCACTTAGTAGTATGTTAGGACATTACTACATTTATATTATTATTAGGGTTCCGAGCACACGTGGTATTGGTGCTCATCCCCTTACAGTTTGTGATGCAGGTAATGAGATTGAGTTACGTGCTGGGCCTACTGAGAATAGGAAATTAGAAGTTTTATTTATTGTTATATAGTTATGTAAAGACTTTAGAAAAAATTATTATTATTATTATTATTTTGTGGATGGTAACAAATCTCTGTTTGTGAGGTGAAGATAAATTATTGATTTATTTATTTTTGTGAAAATTGTTTGGGTTTAGTTTTGGAGCTTATTGCCTGGTCCGCTTTGACTAAGACATTTATTTGAATTTAAAATTTAGTTTTATTTATTTTTTATTTTTATTGTTCCATAGAGTTTGTGTGTGGTTTTGATGAATGACAGGAAAAGTTGTTAAAATATGTATTATTTATCTTTTATTCACGTGTTCGGGTTATGAAATTCGGAGCATGACAACACTATAACTTTTGAATTTTATTAAAATCCTAGTAGATGGTCATATGTATCGCCTGTTAAAGTCTACTAGTTCGGGTGTTTCCATCTGTAAAGATTACCTAGCATTTTTTTTCTATATATATTTTGTTTCATAAAGTAGAAGGATTAATGTGGATCCAACAGGGCCATAAGGGTAAATTTTGGGTCTGGGCTGGGCTCCTTTGAGCTGAATTTTAGTGTAGACTTTTCGATCTTGAACCCGCATGGCCCTAAATTTTGTATGTTTCTTTAATCTATGATGTAACATGCTTATAAAGTCGCAAAATATAAACAATACAACATGGAGGAGCACCAAGAAGAATAGCAAAATAAGAATGTTGATAATGATAGTAATTTTTGAGAAATATGACCTTTATTGATTTGTTTTTGACTTATTTTGTGGTATGTATAATTCTGGGTGAAACTAAATGTGGTGAGGTTGCACAAAAAGAAAATATAACTTTTAAGAATTTTTAGTAATTGAAAATGTTTTAGTGGGTTTGGTAAAAATATAAAATTTTTAAGAATTTTTAGTAACTTTTACTTAATTGGTAGAAAATTGAAGAAAATTTTTAAGAACTTTTGATTACTTAATAAAATGTTGGAGAAATTTCAAAAACTTTTGATAATGTTACCAAACAAACGCCAAAAAAGAAAAAATTATCAAAATTTTGGAAACAAATTTTCAAAGTTTGCAATCATTCGATTGCAATTTAAAAGTTAAAGATTGCAATCATGCTTTAAAAGTTATAGACTCAAAAACTTTGAAAATAGTTTCTTTACAAATAAGAATGAGACTGTATATTTGACGCACCAGCATTTCATCTGCTAAATTGATCTTTTATTAAGTTTGGGAGGAGGGTGAATTGGATTCAGAAATTAATATCAATGTAAAAAAATCCTTTTCAATAAATTATTTCATACATCATCGGTGCATTTTTATAATTTTTTTTTTAATTTCAAAATTTTGTAAGCCTACATATATTTAAACATATCTGTGAAAGAGTCAACTTCGAAGTTGGATTAAAGTTTCATTTTATTGATCTCAATAATTGAAACAACCCACTAAGAGGTGCTTGATTGAGGTTGATGGGATTAAGGATCCTGCTCCACAATGGCCAAAAGTGCTAGCTTTTGCATGAAAAAAAAAGTAACACCTCAGGAAGTGGGAACTTTTATCCACTATTTGGTTATAGGTTGAGAGAATTTGTCTCGAATAAGTATTTTTTTTCCCCTGCAAAATCATTTGAAAATTAAAAAATTGGCTTGGTGATTAATGACATTTAAAAATTAATCTTGGAAAGAGAAATTATTAAAAAAATAAAAATTGAAAGAAATTCTCATTTCTGACTTAAACATCTAATCGAATCGAGTTTTAACTTACTTAATTTTGACTCGACAAAAGACAATTTAAGTTTGAGTTTGAATTGCGAATAGTTTGATTAATTAAAATGACGTCGCTTTAATCTAAAATATAATAAATTAAAATAAGTAATTTGGTTAAATCAAAATGATATCGATTCAATAAACCAAACGATGCATTTTATTCTAAAAATATTATTAGAACATATATTATTTCATCAAACAATTGAACCAAGCATTTTTAATCTTCAGTTTTTGAACCCAATTTTAAATGAGCCATGAATTAATCTTGAATTCAATTCCTTAGAATCACAAATCAAATTTGAATTGAAACCGAGAAGCCCTCTAGCTAATATCTTGAATTGAATTAAAAAAAATGAAAAAAAGAAAAAAAATTGGTGTTAAACCCAAGTGGTTTTAAAATGATTTGTGAATTTTCATAAAAACTAATAGGGAAAAACTATTAAATTAATCTTCTAACATTGAGCTAGCTTCTGATTAGGTACTCTAACTTTAACTGATTTTAATTTAACCCTCAAATTTAAAAAATGAAATCACCGAAAATTACATAAAGTTACAAATATTTATTTATTTTTACCAATTTTTGTCATTTTTGTTTTTCATGCGTTCATTTTCAAATTTTAAAATTTACAAACTTTTACAAAAGTTACAAAAAGTTGAAAAAAGTTACTTACTTTTTCTCATTTTTTTAACATTTACTTGCTTTTTGTACTATGTTTAACTAAAATTACTGGAATGACTTATTTTGTACCGTTCTAACGGATTATTTTGATCATTTTTAGTTGGTCTTCTAAATATCAAAAAGTGATTGACATTCCTCCGTTTTTTTAACTTTTGATCACTTTTAATCATCCAAACGACTGGACGGCCTCTTAAAAAATATAAAAACTAGATATAAAATAATTGTTTTTTTAACCACAACTTCGTGGAATCACTATTAAATGTCTCCTAAAATTTTACAAGCTAGTTTGAAACCAAGGTATAACATGCGTAAGAAGTTAGCCAACTAATATAAATATCAAAATATTTTTGTGAAAAAAAAAAATATACTAGTAATGTTGGTATTACAAGAACTAATAATTCAAATTTGTAGTAGGTAGATGTCATGACAATTGTTTTGTGTGCTTCATTAGGAAAAAAAAAATTCTCTTAAATTATAAAATATTATTAGAATTAATAGTTAAAAAAAGTAAAAAAAAAAAATCTTTAGTGGCGGATAAATTTTCACAACATGACCAAACCTACAAGTGAAAAAAGCTGAGAAGTTCCTTTTTTTTTTTTGGTTTTTTCTTTTTTTTGTCAGAGAAGTTAGTAATAATAATAATAATAATAATAATAATTGCTTATTTTTGATCGTGTAAGGAAGTGAATTGATTTGGGTCGTTTCAGCCCGAGAAGGGTTGTAGCATAGCTTAGAAGTCTCGGGATGAGGCCCACGGCCCAACATTTGTTCTATCGTTGATATATGTGAACTCGTTTGGGCCAGTAAAGTTAAGGGGTTTTTGGAGGCCGGTCATAATTTATAGACTATTAAGGGTTTAAGTCATACCCTTAAAAATTATTTACAAATAAGTCATATGGGCACCGAAAAGACAAAAAAGACCTCGCGCATCTTTTCACTCACAAAACCAGTTTATTTGAAAACCTCCCTGTTTTATCGGAAACGTTCCGCGACTTTCCAACTTCTTCACAAATCATCTGAAAACTAATCAAAACTTCTTCCAAATCAAGCCTCAATCGATCCCTAACTTTTCGCCGAGCAAATCCACACATTACAGTGCTTCGCAATCAACAGGTACTATATTCGATTAAAGGTACTCTTTAGGGTTTTTCTTCAAAACACATATCGAGGGTTTGAATATTTATTGTGTGGTACTGTTTAGGGTTTTCGATTATCTTTGTAATAACAGGTTTTGTGGTACTGTATTATGTATTTAGTTTCTCCGAAAACGTATAATCGTTGCTATTTTTACAATAGCCTAATATGAAACATTACCACATACATGTGGTACTGTCATACATGCGGTACTGTCTCTCATTCGTTTGATATTTGCAACCATTTTTGTGTTTAAATGTGATGTTTGCATGATAGAGTCATGCGGTACTGCTTTTGAACGAGCATGCATTCTAAAAAAAAACAGTACCGCAGATATGTGGTACTGTCACACATGCGGTACTGTCTCTCATTCGTTTGATATGTGAGCCATTTTTGTGTTTAAATGTGGTGTTTGCATGATAGAGTCACGTGGTACTGTTTTTGAACGAGCATGCATCCTAAAAAAAAACAGTACCGCAGACTATGGTACTGTCACACATGCGGTACTGTCTCTCATTCGTTTGATATGTGAGCCATTTTTGTGTTTACATGTGATGTTTGCATGATAGAGTCGTGCGGTACTGTTTTTGAACGAGCATGCATCCTAAAAAAAAACAGTACCGCAGACATGTGGTACTGTCACACATGCGGTACTGTCTCTCATTCGTTTGATATGTGAGCCATTTTTGTGTTTACATGTGATGTTTGCATGATAGAGTCGTGCGGTACTGTTTTTGAACGAGCATGCATCCTAAAAAAAAAACAGTACCGCAGACATGTGGTACTGTCACACATGCGGTACTGTCGGTTATTCGTTTGATATGTGAGCTATTTTTGTGTTTACATGTGATGTTTGCATTATAGAGTCATGCGGTACTGTTTTTGAACGAGCATGCATCCTAAAAAAAAACAGTACCGCAGACATGTGGTACTGTCACACATGCGGTACTGTCGGTCATTTCATTGTATGTGTGATTCTCTTCTTTGTTTAATGGTGCTCTTTGCATGATATAATCATTTGGTACTGTTTTGGCGAACCAAGCATATTTTGTGAGACAGTACCGCATGTGTGGTACTGTCAGACATGCGGTACTGTCATAGAAGTGGTAATGTATCTAGATGATATTGCCTTGTATCTCTAACAGAAAACAAATGTTACGAAAATACAGGTATTGCTATCACGCTCATACAAAATCAAACATGGTGAACATCCAGTACCGTTCGAACCTAATCTCAGTCATTAATGAAGTTGAAACCATCAACTTGACAAAAGCACACCATGTATATCTCAAACATTCTCCATTTTGGAAGCTCATCCTCACTATTTTAAACTGTGAAATTAACAAAGATTACTCGAGGAAAAGCGATGTTGATGTGGAAACAATCATCAAAGCATTTGACCCACAGTCCAAATCTTTCAACCTAGGTGGAATAAAGCTTCGCATCAGAGAGACAGAGTTGCGAACAATGTTTGCAATAGAGGATGGTGAACAACTGATAGACAGTGTCAAAAAAATCGCAAGGCCAGGCACTGAATTCGTCTCTCGTAGATTCTCTGGGTTGCGACGAATTAAGAAACAGAACATATCTGATGCTTTGCGGCAGGCTGCTGCAGAGCAAACACGCATTGGCAGAGAAGATGTTGCAAGACTTTTGACACTGTTCTGTTTGGCAACGTTGTTTGTCCCTAACAAAGGACATTCATTGTCGTGGCACTACACAACATTGGTTGAAAATTTGGATCAAATCCGCCAATACAACTGGAGTGCACATATACTGGAATTCTTGGAGAACAGTTTGTGCTCAGATTCTAGGAACAAAGGTGTTGCAGGCTGTGTCATGATGTTACCGGTAACCTTTTCATATCATATTCTATATTATATGTTGGTACTGTCTTATGAACTTCATTCAACTAATCAGCCCTATAAATGATGCAGTACTGGATCTGTGAGCACACCACTCTGGTCCAACAAGTACAGAAGAGTGCAACACCCAGATGTCTAGTCTGGGATCTCAAGCCATTGTCCAGTGCATTGAAAAAAATAAATCTCAAAAAGTTGAATAAAAATCAGGTACTATTTATGATAAAATAAATCTTGTTTGCATGCTAAGAATATTCGGTACTATTTTTCCAATAGATTCATCTTCATCTTTTACAAAAAACAGTACCGCATACATGTGGTACTGTCATCCGTGCATTAGGTACTGTGTTTCAAAGAGCATGCATTATTAACAAAACAGTACCGCAGACATGTGGTACTGTCAGTTATTCTTTGAATTTGTGACCTATTCTTTTTTCCATGTATGCGGTACTGTTTTGTTGTGTTTCATGATACTGTTTGAATGCTATATACATTCGGTACTGTTTTTGAACGAGCATGCATCCTTAAAAAAACAGTACCGCATACATTTGGTACTGTCATCCATGTGGTACTGTCAGCTATTTTGTATTTGTCACCTCTTTTTGTATTTCATGATACTGTTTGCATCTGATAAATAAAATCATTCTAGATTCAACAATGTATTCATGGACATACTAATGAATTATATAATTGATGAACAAAATATCAGGTAATTGTACCTGATCTTGATGATGATGATGAGGAGGATGACGAGGAGGAGGATGGACAACAACAATATCATGATGATAATGATGATGATGATGATGATAATTATGATGATGAAAGGACAGAAACAGAAGAATACATCATTGCGTCAGAAAAAACCAGTGATGATGAATTAGTAATTTCTGACATTCTTCAAAAACTGAAGACAAACATAGTGCATTTGAGCAAGACAACTGAAAGCGAGCGAAAACAAGAGGTGTCTTGTACTCCTGAACTCGATCAATCTGGTACTGTTCCATCTGCCATAGCTGAAAGGCTTCCAGAAACAGTACCAGAATCTGATGAACCAGAACAAGAGGCACCAGAACAAGAGGCAAGACAGGCTGCATCAGCAGAAACAGTACCAGTTCAGCAAAGTAATGATCCAGTTGCTTCAGTTTTATCAATTTTGAACCGTGAACAAATAGAAGAGCTGGAGCAACAAGTCAAGGAAAAAGATGATAAAATTGCTGAATTGGAGAAGCAAATGGCAGAAAAAGATAATAAAATTGCTGAATTGGAGAAGCAAATGGCAGAAAAAGATGATAAAGTTGCTGAATTGGAGAAGCAAATGGCAGAAAAAGATGAAATTCTGACAAAGTTGTACATTGACAATGAAAATCTCAACCTGCAAAACACAAACCTGAAGGAAGAACTTGATAATGTGAATGCAGTTGTTGAATTATTAAGGTCTGAACTTGTCGAATCTAGCGTCCACCAGGTGACGCAGAAACATGCAGCAACTAGAAGGCCAAAGAAATCGGATACAAATAAAAAACAAACTCCAGCTGCAAACGAACCACCTTCAATGTACAAAAGGCTCAAGGACAAAACACGCCAAAAGAAAAGAGATCCTGAGTTCACATACAGTGGTAAAAAGAAGGTTGCCAAAAAACAAAAGGCAGATACTGCGGCAGTTGTCACGGAAGATATAGAATCTGACATTATAGACATTGATCTTCTACAACTGTCTACACATCAAACCGAGCCCAAGCAACCTTCGCTTAAGCAGATTATTTCAACTTTTCAACAAAACACACATCTATCGGCGGTAGAAAAGGAACGGATCTTAAAACTTATTGATAATGAGGGGAAAGCGTAAGACAGTATTTAACTCTTTCTTTTTTATTACTTGTCAATTATAAAAAAAATTACTTGCTATCATCTGGTACTGTTCTCTATTTTTTACAATAATTGGTACTGTCATTCCTTTATCTGGTACTGTTAACATAAACATTTCAAACTTAACTCATGTTGTTGTTGTTTTTTTTTTTTTTTTTTGGCTGATCTTGTTGACATCTCACTGCTCACTGTATACACACAACACAGTGCAACTGTTTGGGCTGTACCAAATGAACCACTCTGCATGATCACCATTGAAGATATCTACAACCTCATAGCAAATGAGAGTATATCAAACATGGTAGGCATATATGATTAACTTATATTTCTACAGAATTAATAAAGTATGTTGACTATTTCTTAAATTCAACAAATTAATCTGATATTTACTAATCACAATATTTGCCCAGCTAATTGACTGTCATGCACGCTATCTAGAATCAACACAACATGAATCAGTCAACAGCACTTTCCCCAAAAGATGCTTATACTTCAGCAGTTTGTGTTGGGTAAGATTTGTGACCTCTTTCTGTGGTTAATTGTGCTTTTTGCATACTATATATATTCGGTACTCTTTTTCTAGAGCATAAATGTTTTCAGAAATAGTACAGCATATATGTGGTACTCTCGACCATGTGGTACTGTCAGCAAATGGCATGGATATGACTTCTTTTTTAGTTACGTGGCACTGTTTGCATACTATAATCGTTTGGTACTGTTTTTCAACTACCATTCATCTGGTACTGTTTGCATACTGTTATCGTTTGGTACTGTTTTTCAAATAGCATTCATCTTATACATAAAAACAGTACCGCATACATGTGGTACTGTCATCTATATGGTACTGTCAGCCATGCGATGGATATGAGACTTCTTTTTTATTTTCATATTACTGTTGGCATACTACAATCATTCGGTACTGTTTTTACGAGAGCATGCATCTTGGGGGAAACAGTACCGCAAGCATGTGGTATTTGACAACATGTATTTTTTCTTGTTGCAGACATTTGTGGTATTTGAGAGACATCATGCAGCTCGAGACACTCAGATTGATCAAAAGCTGAAACTATCTGATACATACAGACTACTTGTATTCCCTTTGAATACAAGTGGAACGAGAATTCCTGCTGATCCCAACCATTGGACCCTTTTGGTATTGGATAGAGACACGTGGACATGGACACATTATAATTCCATGAAACCACGTAGAGCAAATTCCAAAGATTTGTATCTTGAGGATGCAAGGAAAGTGGTAAGATTCTGTATGTAAATTTTATACATAATTTCATTGGTACTCTTTTCTACTATTTACAACAGTACCGGTTCTGTTTATTAAAACTCATACTGTCTCCACATTTGTCATATTGTATCAGAAAGAGTATGTGGAATTGAAACTTAAAGACCAATACCTCAATGATCCAATAACAAAAAATATTGAACATACCAGCATGGAATTCGAATACCCAATTGTTTCTGCAGCAAATTGCCCACAACAAGGATCTACAACGTAAGCCACACCCTTTTTTATTCATGCAAATTGTTGAACACCTCTAACTAAATTCTTACAATCTATAACATCTTGTGTGCAGTGTTGACTGTGGGCCAATGGTGTGCTACGTAATGCAATGCATATCAAATGATGAGCCACTTGAACCCATGCTTTCAGAAGAAGCTGTACAAGCTTACAGAGCAAAGATGCTAACACAATTTCTGTCCATTAGTGATGTACAAACATTGTGATTGTAATTAAACTGTATTAGTGCACACTTTGTTTCTTTTTTAACAAAATACTTGTATATTCAACATTCTTTTCCTGTAAATTGAATGATACAGTTTATGCTAATACAAATAGTCAATGTCCAGTTAATGGTACTATTTGTGCAACATAAATAGTCATGGTTTTTGCGATTTTTGTATGATAACTCTTGGGATGTTGATTCTTGTTATGTTGATAGTGCTGCAAAATAGTGCTGATTGATACTCTATTCGAAACAGTACCGGTATTAATATTAACAGTACCGGTACTGTTTTATACCGGTACTGTTTGTATGAAGTATCTCAATACCAACATATGCGGTACTGTCTCTCATTCGTTTGATATGTGAGCCATTTTTGTGTTTAAATGTGGTGTTTGCATGATAGAGTCACGTGGTACTGCTTTTGAACGAGCATGCATCCTAAAAAAAAAACAGTACCGCAGACTATGGTGCTGTCACACATGCGGTACTGTCTCTCATTCGTTTGATATGTGAGCTATTTTTGTGTTTACATGTGATGTTTGCATGATAGAGTCGTGCGGTACTGTTTTTGAACGAGCATGCATCCTAAAAAAAAACAGTACCGCAGACATGTGGTACTGTCACACATGCGGTACTGTCGGTTATTTCATTGTATGTGTGATTCTCTTCTTTGTTTAATGGTGCTCTTTGCTTGTGAAAACACTTACAGCTATTGTCACCAACAAATTTTATGTCCTTTAAATATAAGAATGACAACGGTACTGTCTGCAAATATAAAATTGATACACTATTACAAACAGTACCAGTATTAATAAAAACAGTACCGGTACTATTTTATACCGCTGTCATTCTCAATACCAACATTAAAAATGAATATCGCTGAATAAAAAACTATCACAAAATGGATTGAAACATACTCATTCTCATTATTAATTCAGTACCATAACAAACAAACAATAACAGACTTCTTCACAGCATAATTTTGGGAGAAAAAAAAATAAAAAACAATTCAACTCAACGGCTCTTTGCAAGTCTTCTTATTATGAGAGCCCATGCGACCACAACGACCACAACGAATTCTTCGTACAAGCTCACCAGTTGATCTAATCCTACGCTTCTTCGGCCTTCCAGCTGGTCTCCGTGTTATTGGAGGTAATATTGAACTATTACTGTCTGCAAACTCTTGGATTATGTCTGTTGGTATTGGAACAATCACACCTTCATATGCCAATTTGTAATTATCAACATTAAAGTACTCATCAACAAACTCACTCAAAGGTCTGTTAATCCTCCCAATAACAGCAAATGCATGAGAGCATGGAAAACCAGAAATTTGCCAACCATAACAAGAACATGTACAATTCACCAAATCAACAGTTGTTGAAGGATTAGAAAATACTTCATAAATACTATCTGAACACATCTTGATGGTCCATGTTCTACCAGCATCAACAAGTGCATTAAACTTCTCTTCTATTCTTGGACATAGAACACCATTCCACTTTGTAGCATCGAGCTTTCTTATGGCAAACCATTCCATTAATTTAACCCTTATCTTGTCAACCAAATGTGCCATTGGCATATTTCTTGCATCCAGAATCCATGAGTTAAAAGATTCAATGGCATTTGAAGACATCTCACCATACCTTCTACTACAAGAATACGCATTAGTCCAATTTTGCACAGGCAATCCACTCAAAAAGTTATCCACAATTGCACCCCCTTCCCTATTCAAAACATCTAACTTCTCCTTAAATGCTGCAACTGTGGGAGCATAAGCACACTGACAAAACAAGTTCACAATGTATTCATGGGATCCATTAGATCTGTTACCACGACTAAATTTATCTCTTAAATTGTTCTTCAAATGCTGTAGACAGAAAAAGTGATGACATGTAGGAAACTTAATTGGCAAAGATTCCATCAATCCAGGATTTCTATCGGAAATAATTGTAAAATCTTCAGAGGGGTTCAATATCTCACGCAAATGACCTAGGAACCAAGACCAATTATCGAAATTCTCTGAATCAACAACAGCAAATGCCAATGGGAATAACCCTGCAGATGAACATAAAAACAGTACCGAATTACAAAACAGTACCACATATTAAAACAGTTCAAAAAAAACAGTACCATTCTTTGTATGGTGTACTTGTGGTCGTTGAATAGCAGATACATTTGGTACTGTGTTATACGATACTACATCTTACTGAAAACAGTACCACATAATAAAACAGTACCGCACAAAAACAGTACCGCACAAAAACACTACCATTCTTTGTATTGCTAGATACATTTGGTACTGTGTTTATACGATACTACATCTTACTAAAAACAGTACCGCATAATAAACAGTACCGCAAAAAACAGTACCACAAAAAAGTATGAACATTAACATACCATTATTCGCATCCTTGCCAGTAGCTGCCATCAGAATACCCTTGAAACGTGACTTCAAGAAAGTACCATCAATAAAAATGATAGGCCTGCAATATTTGAATCCACGTATACTGGCCCCAAATGATACAAACAACCGTCTAAACCGGTTTATACCGTCATCCACATCCAACACAATATGACTACCTGGGTTAAGATCCATTGCAGCCTTCACACAACAACTCAAGTTATTAAACGAATCAGCATACTCACCATAAATCATGTCTTTAGCTTTCTCTAAAGCACTCCAAGCCTTATCATAGCTAATTTCCATGCCATAGTTGTTTTTAAAAAATATAATAACGTCGACCGGCGACATTGAAGGTTTTAATGCTACTTGATCAACAATCAACTTACCTAAAGATTTCCTGCTCATCCTCTTAGACCTATCCCTAATAATTGTCGGACCACAACTGTGAATATTGTTGAATTTCCTTATGTAAAAATTACGATTAACTTTTGATAACGATGCAACAATTGACCACGGACACCCTTCAGCGAACTTTTTTGCACAAACAACTTCGACTCTATCCTTGTTATTCCTCTCATACAAAAATTCAAAGCCAACCTCTGTAGCATATCGACAAATTGCATCACGAAACTCATCAACACCTCCTACGAATTCCTGTCCCACGCTCAATATTAATGACGACCAATTAGAACACAACAATGGTTTATCCTTACGGCTTGAAATTGAACTACGATACACATCAACATCACAGCAATCATCATACGAATCCAGACCAGTACCAACATCACCAATTGGCACACTATTAGAAACAGTACCGGAACTGCTGGAAACAGTACCGGTACTGTTTTGGATCGGTATTGTGTTCAAACCGCCGAAAAAAACATCAATCGATATATAACACAAACCAACCATGCGAGCCAACATAATCATATTTTGAAAATCAACATCGTTTCTCAGAAAACATGAAGAATGTTCATGGATTGAGTAACTAAATGATACATTTTCCAAATTCAAACTCGACCAATTCTCACACACCTTTAACGCAAAATCTGAAAATGACATTTCACAGTTCAAATTGACTACAAAAGTCTCTGTACCAAACTTACATAGCAGCATCAAATTCGAAGACATGACTGACCGAAATCGTTCACAGCACAAACTCACCCAAATGCGTAATCCAAATCCGTACGTATTCCTTCGACCGACGTTAATCTCACTGCAAATCGTGTAATCTGTATCTATTTCTTCATATATAATCCTTTAACAGACTTTTTATCTCACTGTATGCTTGTTCACGCGATCTATAAGGAATGAAACAAAAAACGGAAAACGTGATTCTCGGTTCCATAATTCTCGGCAATTTCATATCAGTTAATTATAGATAAAAGGGCATTTAAGTCATATTATAAATTATATTTAAAACAAACTCGTGGGACCCACTCAAAAGTGTGACTTAAATACAAAACTTTCCACATTAATATGACTTAAAAGCAATACTTTTTTTTTGGTATGACTAATATCTTTAAAAGATTACAAAGTATGACTTGGATACAATTTTCCGAAAAAAAAAAAATCAGTAAATTTTGAAAATTGAACCAAAATTTTGAAAAAAATACAAATTTCAGGGAATAAATAGCCAGAGATAGAACTATGGCATGACAACGGGTGTCATGACCCTCTTACGATTAATAGAATTATTATAAATGTCTTGCATTTTGTAGTTTAAAAAAAAAAAAATAAAACATAAACGATTGATCATTCTCTTACAAAATTCAATGTGTATGTATATATATATATATATATATATATATATTTTCTTGATGAGTGAATATTATAATCATCGAGGATGGTTTGTGGCTGAGTAAATGGCTTGTAACTGAGTTGTAAAAGCCTCTTCCGTTTCTTCATTGATCTAAGATCGACATCCAAGATGCCCTCCCCCTTATAAAAAAAAAAAAAAAAAAAAAGAATATTATAGTCATCCGTATAAAGGGCTACGCCAGAGAGAGCTAATTAACCCTATTTCCCCTTACTAATTCCTCTTGGTAACTGATGTCTCATCTATTCATCCCCATAAAGCTCAACGTGAAAGGACTTTCCCAGGCATAAAGACAAAGTAGAAGGAGGCTTTGGACCCTCCTTATACGGAAAGGAATTAAAATGACTCTATCATATGACACCATTCCAAAGATAGGGAATTACTGATCAGTGAAGACGTGCATGATACCGCCTAGCCTAGGACTTGGAGGTAAACAACCTTTGTATATATTGAAGTGCTTGAAACCGGACGTCATCCTACCTCGGATTTGTGGAAGGTTATTTGGGGTTTGTTTGGAATAAGAAAAAATGAGATAAATTGAAATAAATTGTGGTTTGGGGAGAGTTCGTAATGCGTGCAGTGAGAGAAAAAAGTTGATGTGATATAAAGTTAACAGAGATTTATAGAGATTTTTGGAGATTTTCAGCAAATTTTTACTAACCAAACGGGCCATTGGTGGCTTTCATTTCATCCCCCTTCGCCCAAGGTGAGGCATTTGCCAGACAGCCTTCATCCTCTATGAAGGAGGCAGTGAACCTCCTTAAGCGGGTGTTGTAGGGTGCCCTAGATTGTTTTGGTTCTTGGTTTCTTTGGTTGCAAGGGCAGGCGCACCTTTGGCTATCCCCCAAAAATAAAAACTTTTTTTATTCTTTTTCAAATTTGGTGGGGCCCAGATAGTCTGATCCAAAAAAGTTTTTTACTTAAAAAAATATTCTTTTTGAAATTTAATCCACTCTAAATTTTTGTAATCTAACCTATTTTATCTTTAAATTATTTGTTTAATTTAAATTTTTATATTCTAATCTATATTATCTTTAAAAAAAAAAAAGGATTTAATCTCCAGAGATTCACTCCCTAGACCAAACCCCTAGAGAGTGAATCTCTTTTGGTTTGTGCCACACATACCGACCCCTCAACATGTATAGCGGTAAATCACGAACTCGCATAGCGGCGGGGAGTCGGACCCACACCCAAGAACTGGATACGGTTCGTCCAGCCAAGGAGGCCCGTCCTACCAACCTTTACTACGCTTTGCGCCCGGAAGGCTGGCCCCAAGTTTTGCTAGAGAGGAGACTTGAACTTGAGACCTTGGGGTGGTAAACCCCTAAGTCCCAGTCCAAGACCATCCCATCTAACCCCTTGGGGTTATCTACATTATCTTTAAACATTTTGTTCAACATAGCTAAACTCTAAATCCTGAATCCATCCCTACTTTGTTATATCTTTACTCTTCAAAAAGAAGAAGAAGAAGAAGAAGAAGAAGAAGAAGAAGAAGAAGAAGAAGAAGAAGCAGCAGCAGCAGCAGCTAGGCTTAGCTAGATTTCAAGTTTTTCAAATAAAATAAATAATGAACAAGAACTTGAGAGGGGGAATTCAAAGATTAGGGTGTGTTTGGATAAGAATTTGTTATGAGAGGAGAATTCAACTAGGGTGTGTTTGGATGAGAATTTGTTAAGGGAGGAGAATTCAATTTTTTTTTTTTCGAATTTAGTTGTTTTGAGAATTCAAATTGCTTTCTGTTGCCATACGCTTAATCATGTTTTTTTTTTTTTTTTTATCTTTACTTATCTTGGTTAAATGATTTTTATTCAAGGTTGTTTTTTAAGTAAAATTGGATGACAAGTTGTGGTTAGGACTTAATTTATTGATAAGAAAACTAAAAAATTTTTGCGAAATAAATGTTACGTCTGCGCATAGAGTTACACTTTATTGAATAAAATAGTTTGTGCATAGAGTTATACTTTATTGAATAAAATAATCTAAACATAGGGATGAAAAGAAACTTTGAAATACGCTAGCTAATTCTTTTTATTTATTTAATTTTATTATTTAAATCAAAATTTAAAATCTTTTTTCTCTAATTTCAGGTGTGTTTAAAGTGATAAAAAATGAGATAAACTGTAGATTTATAATTTATGTAATACGATAAAAAGTAAATAATTTTTAAAATTTTTTAAAATTTTTTAAAATTTTTTAAAATTTTTATAAATTTATAATAAATTAAACGAATTCTTCATTCTAAATATATTATTAATTACATGAATAACATATACAAAACCTCATTTCTTTTGAATGATACACTGTACTTGCCAAAGTGTTAATTACTGCGCTACCCTTGTGCACTTGTGAAGGTAGAGCCCTAAGAAAAATGGGTAGTTAATTTTTTTTTCCACAATAACGATATTACGGCCACGTTTTATAGTTATATTTATTATATTTATTTTTTATGTGTACAAATTTTTAAAAAATGGTAACAAAAATTTATTTGTTAAATCTGTTTATATCTTCTATTTTGAAAAAATAAAAATTTAATAAAAACATAAAAAAAGTACTTTCACTCTCAATTTTTTATGTTATAAACATTTTCTCTATTTTTGTTGTATCATATTCAAATATTTTATCAAATTAAAATTATTTTAATAAATAATAGTAAATTAAAAGTTATTTAATTAATTAATAATTTAATTTAATTTAATTTTGTATAATTAATTAAATTAGTATTGTAATATATTTTATTAAATGATTTTCAATAAATAATACAATTAAAATCATTCAATTAATTAATAATTAATAATTATAATTAATAAATAAATTAATATTGTAATTTATTTTATTGAATTATTTTTAATGAATAATACAATTAAAATAATTCAATTAATCAATTAATTAATAATTATTTAAATTAACTAAATTTAATTAGTTAAGTTATTGAATTAATACAAAATATAGTTCTTTCTAAATTCAATTAATTTTTTAAAAATTTAATAAAATAAAATATTTTATTAAAGTAAAAATTAACTACAGTAAAAGAAAATTACATTTTTAAATGTAGTTTTAGTTTTTATTTAAGGCAAAAAATGACAGGAGAGAGTAAAAATTTAAAAATATAAACATTTAAATATAAATATAAAAATGACAGTATTGTATATGTTTGAGATTATATGCATCTATCTCTTTGTTTTTTTTTTTTTTTAAGGCCCTTTTTCTTCTCTTTTTCATACACTTTCTTTCTTTCTTTCTTTCTTTTTTTTTTCTCCTTTATCTATTAAATTCTCAATCCAATACACCATTAAAAATTTTGATATACAATTATTTTATAAGGATATGGGTGAATAGATAACCTTATTTAGAATTGCAATGCAAAATAATAAGCCGACTTAAAAAACATTCAGGTTTAAGTTTTTGATTCGAGAAGTTCTAAGCTTTGTTTGTAACCTGAAAGAAATGAAACGACAAGAAAAGAAAAAGGGAGAAAAAATGGTGGAAAAAAATATATTAATTTTTTTTATACTTCTTTTTCTAAATTCAATAACCAAACAAGAATGGAAATTTTTTATTTTTTCTCTTTCTATTTTTTTCAATTCTCTTCTCCGCAAATCAAACAAATACTAAAGCTCACAAGAAAAATTAATTCTATTAATATAGTTTAATTAGATGTTGTAGTTGTTTGTTTATTATTATTACTTTTTAAAATAAAGTTCCTAATCTCACTTGCTTGACTCTATACATTAACTTGAAATTTATTCAATTCTCAATTAAAGTTGCAAATGAGTTAGTCTTAGTATTTTATTTTTAAACTTTACAGTAAAGTCCATTGGAATGATGCAGGGCAATATTATAACAATCGCCATAGAAGATTCACCCATACGAGTCCTTGCTTCACAATTAATGCTTTAGTTTGCTTATGTAAACAATTAATTATGCCATTAAGGAGAATGTGAAGAACCAACTTTCAATAAACGGCAAAATTGATTTGTGTGTGTTGCCATACCTTTGCAGCCTTGTAAATGGTTAGGGTGAAAGAAGGAATCTCTCTCCCAAATAGATGCGCGCACACCCACACACACACATGCATGCATCCATGTATGCCTGTGTTTATATATAAAATATGCACACATGCATTTCCATACAAAGTAAAGAGAGAAATAGTGGGGTAAGGGAATAGAACGGTCGTTCATTTGGAGGAAAAGTTTTTGAAGTTTTGGAAGAGTAAATACTAAAGGAGATAGAAAGTGATGATAAAAATAAATAAGTTTTTTGTTTTTACTATTTTTTGATTAATTATATTATTATTTTATCTAGAATTTAGTTTAAGATTTTATTTAATTAATTATCATTTATATTTTGAGTTAAAAAAAACTATTTATAATTCATATAGGATTTTAATTATATTTGATTTCCTACAATGAAAAAAGCACTTAGAAAACACATTAAGATTTGAAATTAGTTTTCTTTATAGATAGAATCATTTATAAATATTTTTCATTAATTTAATTATTCAATATACTTTTAACTAGTTAAAAAATTTTGCATTCTTATTTAGTTCTTATGAATTCAAAGTAGTGTTGTTGTGCATTCAGGAGCAACGTGTCACCATGGAGGAAGAGTTTCTAGAGTTTTGGAAGGGTTAAATATTAAAAGAAATAGGAGTGGCAACAAAAATAATTTTTCTTATTTTTTTAGATTAATTTTATTCTTATTTTATCTAGAATTAGTTTAGGATTTTATTTAATTAATTATTTTACATTTTTTTGAGTCAAAATCTATGTATAATTTTTGTAGGATTTAGATTATATATATATATATATATATTATAAATTAGATTGAAAAACTCTTAAAAAAATATCTTAAGTAAAATTAAATTTGTAAATAATTTTTTCTATGAATAGAATCATTTGTAAAATTTTTCATTCATTCAACTATCTAATATACTTTTTGATTTGTTAAAAATTTTAATTTTTGTTTGGTTCTTATAAATTAAGATTAATGGTGTACTTGGTACGATAAAAAATTATAAAAAATTTTAAAAGTTATTCACTTTTTATTTCACTACACGAATTACGTATCCACTACTTATCTCAAATTATTTTATTTCATCTCACTTTTTATCATTTAAAACACACCTTAAATTATTAGATATTCTAGAGCAATACGTCATATTCGAATACGAGCTCCCGCCACTGCCTTAAATCGAACACTTCTTGAACCATTTTGTAGTACCCAACAAAGCACCTAAGACTTACTTTTTTTTTAAACATTTTCTTTACGTTATTTTGTTCTCGTGCATATATGTTTGAATTGGACTTTACAGTTAACATGTTGCTTAACGCCAATGTCAACCAAATTTTTCGGTGGGTGCTCTCTCTTTCTCTGTATATGTGTGTGTATATGTACATCACAAACACAATAACTAGCTTCTTTTTCATACAAGGAGAGCCACTGGAGTGTTTATATATATAATTATTTATTTCAGAGATAGAAATGCAACGCAGCGTCAGTGAGAACTTAAAGGCTAAGAAAGATTACCCTCTCGAAACCCTAAAAAGCAATAGAACAAAAATAGACAGAGCGAGAACAAATAGCAGCCTAATATTTATATATAGCATAAAGCTCCCTCTTTTGTTTTCATTCCTTATTCTTTCTCTCTCTCTCTCTCTCTGTGTGCCAACCCTTCTTGCTGATGTGATTCTCCACTATATTTTCCAAGAAACCCCCATCAACCTTTACAAAAGAGAGAAAGATCAAGAACCATGGTTTTTTCCTCCATTCCAGCTTATCTTGATCCAACCAACTGGCAACAGGTAATGCTTAATTTCTTCAAATATGTTAATTTCATGGCTTCTTTGCCAATAAAGCAAACAAAAAATTTTCAAAAGATAAATATTCCACCCTCCCCTTTAATTCTTTTTTGTTTATCTCTATTCTCTCTTCTCTTTATTTTCAACTCTCCTTTCCTATCTCTACTTGAATATACCAGATATTTCATTCTTCCTTTTATTTTTTTTTTCTTGGTTTCACAGCAATCAAATGATCCAGCAGCTGGAGTTAGAACCGGAAACCCTCGGCTTCCACCACCGCTGCCGCCACCACCACTGCCGCCGTCTCATGTGGGTGGTGGCGCAGGCTCAATCCGGCCAGGTTCAATGGCCGAGCAAGCCCGGATGGCTAATATACCTCTGCCGGAGGCTGCCCTAAAATGCCCAAGATGCGAATCAACAAACACAAAGTTCTGCTACTTCAACAACTACAGTCTCACGCAGCCTCGACACTTCTGCAAGACCTGCCGGAGGTACTGGACTAGAGGCGGTGCGCTCAGGAACGTCCCGGTGGGAGGTGGCTGCCGGAGGAACAAGAGAAGCAAGGGAGGAGGTAATAGTGGTACTAGCTCGAAATCTCCGGCCAGGGGCGACAGGCAAACTAGCAGTGGTAATAATTCTTCAAGTGCAGTTAATTCGTCTAATAGTGCTGCAACTGCAAGTATATTAGGGCTCACACCACAAATCCCACCACTTCGCTTCATGGCTCCTTTGAGTAGTCATCTTGGGGATCATCACTATGGTGGGGGCGAGATCGGATTGAATTACGGCGGGATTTCAATTTCAGCCCCTAATTTGGTGGCAACGAGTGAGATGAATTTCCAGCTGGGAAGTAGTTCGCTCGGTGGTTGTGGCAGCGAAGGTGGTGGTTGTTCTTACTTATCGGCCGGTGGTGGAGGTGTCGAGCAGTGGCGGCTGCAGCCACTGCCGCAGATCTGTTCTTTGGGTGGGTTGGATTTGCAGCCCGGGCTGTACCCATTTCAAGATGGTGGTGGTGGTGGTGGTGGTGGTGGTAGTGGTGGTGCAGAGCCCTCAGGTTATGGTGGTGAAGGTGGTGATCAGGTCAGGGGGAAACTTTCTGGGTCAGGGCTAATTAGTCAGATGGCTTCAGTAAAAATGGAAGATAATCAGCAGGGGTTGAATTTGTCAAGGCAGTTCTTGGGAATCCCAGGAAATCATGATCAATACTGGAGTGGTTCTTTTGATTTTTCTGGGTTTAGCTCTTCTTCCACGACAAGTCACATATGATTGAGAATTTTCTGTGCTTTTGATCTCTCAAGTCCTGTAGTAGTGAGAAGCTTCTCTCTCTCTCTCTCTCTCTCGATTGTTGGTTCTTTTTTTTTTTTTTTTTTTCTTTTTTTGGGTGGGGAGTGTTCTAATTTAGCTGCCTAAGGTGGAGGATTCACATGATGGAGCACTGTGGAGTTCCTCTCTCCACAGTCAACTGAAAACCCTAGAAATGGCAGTCCGTGCTTTTCATATTTCTTCTTTTCAATCTTTTCCTTTCCAGTCTGTTTTTTTCCGCCCTTATGTATGAGCATGTTTAATTATGGAGGATGAATGTATGGGTTTCTATGTATTGGAGTTGAATGCCCTAATTTGCAGAAAGTGTTTCAATAGGATTTCTCTGGAATTCTGAGCAGCTCATGAGAGCTCTCATTTTATCGCAAAGTCCTTTCAATATATAGTGGGAGTTATTACATTATGATGTGGAGCTTTCAAAACTAACATAGATTCCATTTCTTTATCTATCACATAAGTTGCCTCTCTGGCAAATGAAACCAAAAGTGGTTTTAAAGATGAGTCTACACGAAATCAAAATCAGCACGCATATGTTTGATTGATTTTTTTTTCTTTTTTTTTGGGTTACCAAACTCAAATTGAGATTTTCATGTTAACTTCAAGTTGTGAATTGCAGCTTGGGAAAGTATTTTTGAAGGCCAACTCAGCAAGTTATACACAAACCTAGTTTACAACGTATAGTGCGATTCCCATCTATGAAAGTAAATAATCTCAAATAATAACTATTTGGAATCCAAGGCCAAGGGTATAATTACTAGACTATTGTCGTTGGTTTGGGTGTCATTTGGTTGCTAAAGTTGGCATCTTGGAAGAGTTAATTAGTTTTAATTAATAACTATTTCGTTTGTAATCAATTAATTAGTTTATCGAACTACCAAAAAAAAAAAAAAAAAAAAGTTTATCAGCCTTCAATGCCATTCGCTGTTAGAAGTTTGCCAAGAAACCTTAAGGCTAAGTTAGATCTATGAAAATATTTGGTAGAAAAAATTACCAAAAAAAAAAAAACACACGGATGCACGTGGGTTTATCACTTAATTAAAAACACCGATTTAGATGCACCTTAATTTTAAAAATGTTGTTGTCACATTATTTTGACTATCTTTTAAATTGGCATTTCCGGGACAATAATTTTATGATACATTAGGGTTTTCATCGATGTGTAGGTTTTTCATTCATGTCAAACATCGATCAATCCTTCAATAAGCTTCTGGGTAATCATGTACATTGTGAATTGAGTCTGCCATGGATTTGGAGAATTGCAACGACATGTTTTTGGATACAAATACCCTACTTTTGATCCCCCCCTCACTTTCACATGAACGCTCATCTTGTCTTCCTCAACAGGTTAAGAGGGTTCTAGAGAAGGTCAACATAGTTGCCTCATTTTCCTCACTATATAACGATTAATCACCCGTGTTCATTTTAAATATTTGTCAAAACAAAGGAGCTAAAAATATACCTTATGATATATGCTACTTCAATTGCAAAATTATATATCTAATAGGATTAACCCTACTTCATGCTACAAAGAAGGTAATATTAGAGCTAGCTTCTTCAATAGCAAAGCGTTCCAATCCCTACGTTTCTTTAGAAAACCAGATCTTGCTTATGCTATTGACTTATCAAAATTATTAACTAGAATAAATTATCGGAATTAGATGTCAATGACTTTGTAATTAGAGTGCATTTTAAAATTAATTCATTTAAAATGATAAATCCAAAAGTTTCCCGTCATGCATTTTGATGGCTTTTTTCAACGAAAAATCATTCTAGTTCATAAATATTCCAATAAAGGGTAGACGTAGAATTTGAAATTTAATTGAGTTGAACAAAAAGTCTAACAATAATGTTATTTGAGTCATAAAAATTTAGATTGAGCAAAGGATTTGAAAATAAAAGTAGATTAAGTTACAAAAATTTAGAGGCAGGCAAAATTTAAAAGAAAAAATTCTTTGAGCTAATTTTTTTTTTTTTTTTTACCAAACTACCCGAGTTATAGCCAAAATCAATTTATACCTTTGTTCGCCCTTGACTCCAACACTAAACTATATAGTTGATTTTGAAACTTATATGCACATATTGAATGATAAGAGTACTAGAACTTCACAACTTTAAAACTTTGTTTGTGAGTTTAGGAGAGAAAAGAAAAAAAAAAAAAAAAAACGTTAGTTAGAAGAGAAGAGAAGAGAAAATAAGAGAAATTATTATTTTTTTTTCTATTTGTTTGTAAGTTTATGAAATAAAGAATAATAGTTCTCTTTCTTTTTATTTGTAAGTTGAGAATAAATAGAAGGAAAAGAAATAATAGATGATTATTTTACCATTAAATTTTTTGAAAAATTATAAAGTAACCAATTTATTTAATCTTCGAACGTATTAATTAATTTATTTTTATTCTTTATTTTATAGATACATATATCATTTTCAAAGTTTCATTAATTCACTTTTTTCTTTTTCCATTCCCTCCTACTTTTGGAAAGATGAAAATTTTAAAATTTTAACACTTTTTTTTTTTCCATTTCTTTTCATTTCTCTCCTAAAAAAACTCACAAACAAAGTATTAATTCTAAAATTTTTTCTTTTCTTTCTATTTCACTTCATCCAAACGAATGATGAGGGTGTCTTCCATGCATATGTAAATTTAACGGTTATTATTTTAATTATAATGCTATACTTACACCCTCTCTTTTACACTCTCCTTGCACTTCACTAGTTATGATGGGTCATAACCAGTATAATCTAATTGAAAATCAATATAGCCACACGTAGAAGATGACATCTAATAGCTGTGATGATTTTAAACAAAATGTACTGATCATGACTTGTCATAACCAGTAGGGTGTAAGAGAAATAGTGTAAGTGTAGCATTAGTTTTATTTTAAATGTTGGTGACTGGTGTGCCTGTGTGGAGTTGATGACGAGGGTGTCTTCCATGCATATGTAAATTTAACGGTTATTATTTTAAATGTTGGTGACTGGTGTGCCTGTGTGGAGTTGTGTGTGGTGCTTGGGGGATTAGACTATATGGCATCTAGCATTCCCTTGGATTGAGATCGGTAAACATTATAATTTAATCTCCATATACATATTTATGTATGTATGTATGTATATATTCCTCTCCAATGGGTGATAGAAGTAAATACGATGACGAAGGGGTATTTTAATTTCAATTTTCATCTAGCTTCGTAATCATCACCTTGGGATGGCCATCCATGCATTGCTTTGTCGTTCAAATGTTCACATTCCTCTATTTGAGGAATGGTTTCAGAAGATCCACCTAGAGGTTAGTTAATAATTAGTTTCATCTCCCCCAACAAACTTTAGTCTTCAATAGTTTGCTTGATCGTTTAATCATTATTTCGATACATATGAGAGAGAGAGAGAGAGAGAGAGAGTTCTTGATGATTATGTAATAATGAGAATTGTAGAACCTACTTATTTTGTTGGGCGAGAGGGAGATTGAGAGAGAGACAAGAGTCTCAAAAGACACCAAAATATATATATGCCAGTCAAATTCCATACATTATTTATATATATAGCCTTCAACTTTCAATGTTATTCAAATTCAAATTCAAAAAAAAAAAAAAAAAAAAAAAAACAAAGCATTTTGAAAATTCTCGAATTTTGTTCCCTTCCAACCAACCCCAAGAACAACGTAAAAGGCTGCTAAATGGAAGGGAGTCAAAAGCTTCCAAACAAGTCAGAAGAATGTCAGAAGAGTTACTTAGAACTTCAGTATCTCAGCACGCTATTCAGAGTCTGTCTAGGAAAACATATACGTCTCTATTTCAGATCCTGAGACGGGCTTAATTGCCAATGCTTCGCTCTTATTTGCTTCATGTCTGACATATATACTGTATGACTGTGTCTAATCCTAACAGAACACTTCTTCGTTAGTCAAGGTTATAGAGCAACCTTATACAGTACTGATATGTTTCATCGTGGCCTTTAAGATTAAAGATGCTTGGACTCCCTCTTTTGGTAACAAAACATGTCTTTAATTAACATGCGTAGTTCTGTTTTAATGAAATAATCGATCCCCGTTTTCAGTTATATTAAGGCGCTCATCAACGAATGCAGTAGATCTTTCTTATAATGAATCTATTTGCAATGCAATTGATACTTATAGATCTATCTAGTGTTGCATTTGGTGCTAAATTTTACTTGCATTTATCAGCATAAATTTTACTTGCATTTATTAGCGTAAACAAAATATATTTTACTACCAGCATATCAACCGGAATCGGGTGAAGGATTATGGACCTTTTAGTTTAAAAACTCAACTCATAAAACTCTTCTACAATCATAAAATTGTCATTGCCATGTAATTTTAATTAAAAAAAAAGTCATTATATATCATCCAAAATAATCATAAAAAAAATTTCAAAAATATTACACGGAAGTCTATCACTTAAAATGAAAACACCATTTAAGATAAATTTTAATTTCAAATTTGTCGCCACTTAAAATGAAAATAATAGTAAAAATAAACTTCGATTTCAAATATATCTTTATCACATTTAGGGGTAGACTGACGTTAAAGTTTTCTAAATTATAGTCCAGATAGTCTAATCCAAAATAATAATAATAATAATAATAATAATTTAGTTCAATTTTTTTTCAAATTTAACCCCTTAGGTTTTTGTAATTCAGTACATTCTACCTTTGAATTATTTGTTTAGTCTAAATTTTTATAATTCAGTTTATTGTAATTTTAAACTTTTATTTAATTCAAGGCGAACTCCAAATTTCAGATCTGCCCTAGTCACATTATTTATCTAATAACTGGATAAATTCTTCTCGTATAACTATTTCTGGATAAAATTCCACCAGAATTTTGTAATAGAAAGAACAATATTTTATGCATGCTTTAAAGGTAAAGAGCAAGGAGAGTACAAATATATGAGATTTTAGAGCCCTTATTTGGTATTATTCTAGAGCCTGCCAATAATCTAGTCTGTGTACATGGATTAATCTCACTTCCAGATGAAAAATTCTGGGTGTTAAACAATTTAACTAATGCTATACTTACACCCTTTTTACACCACACTGGTTATGGCGGGTCATGACCAGTGCATTCTATTTAAAATTATAGTGCATTCTATTTAAAATTATCACATCCGTTGAATGTCACCTTCTACGTGTGGCTGTGATAGCCATAAAGATTTTCAATTAAACTATACTGGTAATCCGTTATAACTAATGGGGTGTAAAAAAAGTATAACAGAGATGATGTAAGTGTAGCATTACTAAAACAATTTAGGCTCGTAAATGTTTCAAAACTAGTGATTAACCTATTTTGTGTCATGAGAGAGAATGGAATCTGAAAAATTAAAAGTGAACTACATTTAATTTAACTGTAGTCTTTAATTATATTTTAAGTGAGCTTGTTATATTGACACGAATACATTACATATAGAAGGGGAGCAAGCTAGGTTTATAAAGTAAACTTGCTTAAGAATGTTATATATATTGTGGATGGACAGTAATATTGTCTTATGACGTGGGTGCGAGCGAAAGTGTATCCCTTACAAGAAAATATCACTCCAACTGTAGGAGATTGCTAAGATTGGTGGTCTTGAAAGAAAGGAATCTTAGACGAAGCTGCTTTTGCAAGAACCAAGGCTGCTTACCAAGCACCAATAAAAGTAACCAGTAAAATGAAACCGTCAAAAAAGCTCTCTCTCTCTATCTCTCTCTCTTTCTCTCTCATCACCACCGTATCGTTGGTCGGTCGATGGTCTCCAGTTATTGAGTAATCAGTGGGAGGAAGAGTTGTAGTATAGCGATCCCAAAATTGTTGATAAAGAGATACATAATATATATGTTCATTGGGTTGGGTGGCGGGCATCTTATCTAAACGAGGAAAAGGAACAATCTAAGAAGCTGGAATGGCTCGGAAATCCAAGCCAAATCTACTCTCTCTCTCTCATGACTCTCCATGCATGAATGGTGCATTTTGATGGTCACTTGGATATTCGTGTTTCTCTCTCTCTTTCTCTCTTTCTCTCTCTAACATACTTGTTTCTATTGCAGCTTTAGCTTTTGCAACGTCCTTGTTACGACATTCTCTCTTTTTTCTCTCTCTGTACATTTGGAGAAAGAAAATAAGAGACTGAGAGATTCTAAGGAGCCCTCACGTTCTTCCACATGAGCTCAATAATACCTCATATATATATATATATATGTACATACATAGATTCTCACCAGCCCGCTCATTGCCTTCAGACCCCACCACCCTCTTTTTTTAGACCATGGCATTGCAACACTAGTTTCCTTCATATATATATATATATATATAACGTTAAAAGGGTAGTTGCTAGTTCTCTAAATACGACGTAGTGTTGAGATAGCCCATATCTTTCATTTGACATGGAATGATTCGATTCGACCAGGATATATGGTTGTCTAATTTTCAAAAGTGAGAGAGAGAGAGAGAGTAGATAAGTAGTATCCAATGTTGTGTTACTTTTTCATCGTCTAAACTTTAAAGAGGCATGGAATTGACCTATGTACGTCAAGCCTACGAAAAAAATCAAACCAATTCCATATGATCATCACATGTTTGTCCCACTCAATAATCTATATAGGTTTGTCTTTATTACTTTGGGATGGCTAGTTAGCTAGGTCCACGTAAGCATGCAAATTGTTTACGTGCATTCATGATAAACGATTATCAAAATATTTATTCATCATAAGAAAATTGATTAAAAAAAAAAGAAAAGAAAGAAAAAAAAGAGGCCGGTGAATGGGAATTCAATCAATCAATCATAGGATTGCATTTCCATGGCCATAAAATATGTCGCAAATAAAATTGGTGTTGTCAACATGGGGATGAGATAAGCATAGCTCCGACTTTGGACTGTAAACATCAAAGGAAAATGATTTACTTAAAACTTATGGCCCCTAATAGTGATGAAAAATGAGTCGGATTGAGCTTGATCAATTCTTGATCCAGCTCCAATTTGAATGTGCGTCAATTTGTTTCTTTCGTGGGCAAAATCGAGCTTAAGTCGAAAAAATTTATCTCTAATCTGCCCCTTTGATATATTTTTTAGTATTTTTAATAATTTTTTAATATTTTAATGGTTGGATCGAGGTGGGAAGGGAGGGGTTGGGCGCAATGCGCGGTGGTGAACCAAGGCATGAGTTGAGTCTCAAATAAGAATAAAGTGACCTAAACCCTGACTTGGATTGCTTGGGCCAAGTGGAAGGGCTGGGGTCAAGGAACCTAACCCATTTACGTCGCTAACCCCTAACATTAGAAAATAATATTCTACCATTAATTATTTTAACAAAATACATAGTGAGTTTATTATTTTAAAATAATAATACCATTAATGTTCCTTATTATTTTATTTTATTTTAAAAAAATTCTTTTTTTGACTGTATATAAGCATACAAATTGCGCCAAAGCAATCGCATATGGCTGCATGAGTTGAAATTGATGATACAATGAAAATATGGACATAAATTTAGCGTCGGCCAATATACTTGATAGATATCCTATGCACTTTCATATTTTGTACATATTTATTAATTTGTGTTTGTAAAATTTATTTCTTACCTTAAAAAATAAAGGAAAATTTTGTTCTTCAATTTTTTTTTCCCTTTATCTATATTTAACCCTTCCACTAAACGTGTATATATATTTATATATGTACATGTGTATGTGTAACGCACAATAGCATTTTTATAGATAAAATTAAACCATCTTATTTGCAAAGGATAGGTCTGTCATTCAACGACATCATTCCAAAATAATTCTATTTATTCATGTTCATTATGAAATATAAATTTGGTTCTGTTTAAAGTTTCAAAATTTTTTAAAAAATTTCAAAAAATTTTAAAAACTTTTAATTTTCTCTAATTAAAATTTATTACATTGTATTTTTACATCACTTTAACACTAACTTTTTAATTTTTTTCTTAACTTTTTCAGAATTCCAAACGTTACCACTTGCAAAATATCGATTTGGAATTTATTTAAACCAAAAAAAAAAAAAGGAAGAAGAAAAAGAATTGTTGTGTCTTTAAGAATGCTTGCTTTAAAAAATTCGGCTCTAAACTTTCGAAAGCGCGTTGTATTCTTGTTGATGCAGAGTTAATTTGTCTTGATACTGTTGTCTTCTTATTAAAAGTTAAGTGTGGAGCACTTTGTTGCTACATGCGTGCATGTATTGACGTAAACAAATTAATAACTAAGATACATATATGCTTTGTGAGTCTAGTTGATGTTACTGTTATTGATGAGGGTGGGATTTTCATTGGCTCCTTGATTTTGTCTTTAGAGCTCAACCATGCATATATATATCACACTTTTACAATATATATAATATGTGTGCGTTTGTGGGCAGAGATGGTGGGGAAACTTATGTGAAAAAGCACTTGCTAGTTCAATTTGCTAATTTGCTTTGCCTTTTTAATGTCCATTAATTGCAAGTTAGTTTGGTAGTGGACCAGAAACAGAAAAGGAGAGAGATTTTTCTACAGGTCTTTCTTTGATTTTTAGTTTAAATACAAGAAACAAAAGTTGACCCGGATGCAAGATGTTATAATTATAATTGATTTGGGTTAAAATTCTGTTTTATACTATCGCGTTTTTATTTTTATTATGTTAGTTATATCTTACCCAAAAATAAAATTTTTCCAGACCACAGTTCGTTTATTAGGATATACAATCCAACAAAGAACTACAATCTCGATTTCTAGAAGTATTGAATTTGTTACAAAGTTCCCTGACGAACTCGCTTATTTTAAACAATTACAAAGGTTTTTGGGAAGTCTGAAATACATTTTTATTTTTATCATAAACAAGTTTATCAAGAAACAAGATTTCTTAATGTATGTTATCTGTAAATGATACTGTATTAATAGATGAAACTAAATTTATATATGATTAATTACAAGTTAGAACTTTGGAGATACGCTTTAAAGTTTTAAATGTTGTAAAGTAAATAGAACTGAAACAAAATGTGTATTGCAATTTAAAATAAAACAAAAATTAAAAATAAGAACATAACAAAAATTGAAGATCAAAAAGTGTAAAAAAGTTTATAATTTTCAGTACCTTAGGTCAATCATCCGTGCAAATAACGAAATTGAAAAGAATAAGTCATGGATGATTAAAATGAAAAAGTGTTATGTCACCATAGAATATTTATCAAACTTAAAATATATATATATATAATAGGATGAATATAAGACTCTCTATATTTTATGATATAAAGTGTGAACTATTAAGAAATAATATTCTAATAAAATAGGTATGACAAAGTTGAGGATAAGAAATTATATATTTAAAATAAAATTAAAAGTGTGTTGTCGAAGATGATTTGATGATGTTTAACACAAATGGAGGGATGCACCAAAATAAAGAGTGATTGAATCTAGTTAGAATGGGTAAAAAGGGCAAAATGTAATCGGTAAATATATGGATTGAAATTATAAAAGATAACCTAATTTAAAATGTTCTCGTAAAAGAATTTAATTCTTGACAAAAATGAATGAACAAAGAAAATTATTTACATAACCAATTTTAGGACTAAAGTGCTTTCTTTCTTTTTTTTTTTTTTTTTGGCGTAAATTTCAAGTCAGTATACAACAAATTATTTTGTATCAGATAGAAAGAGAAGGAGAATCTTATGTCCATCTTTTATGAAGTAGATGAATTTATACATGCGTGTGTGTGTAAAGACAGTGATAGGATTTTTTTTTTCTTTTTTTGAATAAATAAACTATTCTTTTTTTGGGGTTTAGTTTTATTTATTAATTTTTTTGGTTAAAAAAATACAGGCAACAAATGAAATAAAACTAAACAGGAGAGATAACTAGTAAAATAATAACAAAACTATTACAGTACAAAAGAATTAAGATACAAAAATAATTAATAAAACTGCTTTAAAAATATAAAAAAATACAAAAATAAATTTTTTTAAAATTTTATTATAATTTTTTTATAATGTTATTATAATTTTGAACATTGACAAAGCCACATTATCCCTCAATCAGCAGTGCTGTTCGGGCGTTGGTTAATATGACCGACTTTAATATTTCTAAATTACTAAAATGACAATTATTCCTATATATATATATATATATATGTACACACTACTATAAAAGCAAGTGCACCAATGGATAGTCAAATTATCTAGTAAACAGTACATATTTTGGGTTTAATTAGTAGCTTTTCTTTTTCAAGTCATACCAATGTTAGGTATTTTACCAATTGTCTATTAAAAAATTAATTTTTCAAAATTGGAACCTATTGTCTTATTCAATATAAAAGCTATTGTCTTCTTCAACAAATAATAAATAATTGTTTAACTGGTGAATAGTAATTCGGCAGAAATGAAGAGTTACTGTAGTAGGAGAAAAAATAGTTGTAGCTTTGGAGAGTCTGGTGCAGATGATTTTCTTCATATTTGTTAGCAAAAATACATAAAATATTTATTTACCTATTCTGCTACACATACTCTAAGGGATATTGGTGAAATTAAAAATATTAATAAAGTTTAGTTTTTGGTGAAATTTTTTAATTAATTTTTCAAAATATTCTTTAACTTTTCGTTAAATCTAAATTTTAAATTGAATAGCTTCTAAAAATTACCCTTAATTAAATTATTTTACAAATTTAAAATTTTTAATTACTACATTATTTTACTTTTGCATCTTTAATTAAATTACATAAAATAAATTAAATGATAACTACACATTGTGTTTACACACTTCTATACATATAATCTTCTCACTTAAATTAAAAACTGACATAATGTTTGCTGTAAAGGTTGTCTGAGAGAGAGGAATCAGGGAATAAAAGAAAAGTAAGAGGAAAGAAGTGTGCTTGATTGAATGAAAAATTAAAAAATTAAAATAAAAGAAATATATATATATGTGTATATATATTATAATTTATGTTATAAATTAAAAATTGTTTTAAGAATAGTAGATCTTATTTTTTAATTTTTTATTACACCTCCCTTCCATTTTCTCTTTCCCCCACTTTTATGTGAGTTATGCCCTTTCTTTTTCATCTTATCTTCCACCTTTTTCCTTTTTTCCTTTTTTCCATTTTTCTCTTCATTTAAATAATAAAAATGAGACATTATTTCTTCTCCTCTTTCTCTCCTTATTTTACATTCAACCAAACATGAGGTAAAAGAAATAAAAAAAATTATTTACACACAAGAATCAAACAAAAACCTTAAGGTTATATTTGGTACATGGAAATAGAATAAAATCCATTCATATTTTAATTTATTCTCATGTTTAGTATTAAAAAATTAAGTTGGAATGCTATTTTATGGAAATAATCATTCCCACGTTAAGTGAGAAAAGGTATTCTACATTTTAAGTGATGTAATAGTCATTCTATTGCAATAAAAATTTGATCCAAAAATTGAAAAAATAAAAAATAAGTAACTACTTTGTAAAAAAAAATTATCAATTACTCCATTGAGTTGTAAAATAATTATTTTACCCCTTAACCTTATTTTCAAATTAGATCTAAACTCGGAGCTGTAAAATAATTGTTTTACCCTTAGGTCTGTTTTTTTTTTTCAAATTTATATTTCGTGCTTTCGAAAAGTTAATAAAAATATTATTTCATATAACTTAATAACTAAACAAATTTTAATTCGATCTAAACTCAGATTGTAAAATGACCATTTTATTTTTGGGTTCGTTTTTCCCCAAATTTACATTTTAGACTTTCCAAAAGGCTAGAAAATATTTGTTGATGTTTTTCTTCATAACCAATAGAATTTCATCTCAATCCGAACTTAAATTATAAAATAACGATTTTATCCCTAGACCATTTTTTATCCAAAATCGTATTTTAAGCTGTCCAAAAAGTTAAAAAAATATCCTTGACATATTTCTTAATTATTAAATAAATTTTAATCCGATCGAAATTTAGACTATAAAATGACTATTTTACTCCTAAGCCCGTTTTTGCACCAAATTTGTATTTTAGATATCCCAAAATACTAAAAAATATTCATTGCCATGTTTTTTAATAGTTAAGTAAATTTTAACCTAATTCAAACTTAAACTGTAAAATGATAGTTTTACTGTTGACTTTTTTTTGCTCAAATTCACTCTTAGAAAATAAAATTTATTTTTATCATTTTTAAAAAATTAATATTAACAGTTTTTATTATATTTCATTTCATTTCATTATACTTAAAATATGAAATCAAAATATGAAAATTTGAATATTTATTTCATTCTTATTATTTTCATGCTAGCAATCAAAGAAATGGAGTGATCATTATATTCCATTCTTACTCTTAATTTATTCCTATCTCTTATGCCATTTTATTTTTACATACCAAACATTACGTAAAAGTGATCAGACTAACATGGCCAGATGAGCAGTGGGGCAGCCGCCACATATATATGTATATTTTTTTATTTTAAGTAATGTTTTATCAGTTTCTTGATATTAAATAAGAATAGTTAAATTAAATTTTAATAGTTCAAATGTATTTATACTATTTTAATTAAAAAATAAATATATTTAAACCGTTAAATTTTAAATCAACAACTTATATTATAAGTAATAAAAATATAATGGTTCCAAATTTTTAATTACAAGAGTATTACAAAAGAAAAAAAAAGGAAGGAATAAGTCTGGTATAATGTACCATCTTATATACGTACACATCATTAAATAATTAATTATTATTTAATCAAACGATACGTAAATGCGTAAAACGGTGTACCGTGCCGAACCTATCCATCTCCAAAAGAAAAGTGGCAGTAAAATCTCCACCGCCGCTGCCTCCCCAGCCCGCGGAAACTATCCCCCACGTGGGCCCCACATGTCGTACTGATTGGAGCGTGTGTTTAGCATCTGTACAGGAGTGGTGATCTATCTACTGGATGGAATGCCACGCGGGCGGGGCCCTTCCCCATGCCCGTTTCAGTGAAGTAACTCTCCCATATTTTGTCGGCCCCTTTCACTTTATTAAAATTAATAATATTTATTATTTTATTTATAAAAATAAATAAATAATAAATTATTTACAAACTAGCTATTAGACTTTGTTTAATTTCATTTTAACTTCTAATTCTTTTTAGTTTTTTTTCGTTTTATATGATTTTTTTATCAAAATTTAATATTTTAAAAAATATAATTTTTAAACATGCTAATCGTATTTGTCAAAAATAATTAAAAAATTCATGTTCATTTAAGTAAAAACTAAAAAAATAAAGAATAAATAAAATTTTCATTATTTGTTTACCCACATGGACGTGAATTTATTTATCTATTTTTTACTAAAGTGATTAAAATATCTAAAAACTACATCTTTCAAAAAAAAAAACTTTTTTTTATTAAAAAACAAGTTATATAAGAGGAAAAAACTAAGAAAAAATTTAGAAACTAAAATGAAACCAAACAAAGCCTTAGATAAGTCATAATAATAATAAAAAAAGAGTTTATTTGTACTGTACAGTTGTATTTCCCACACTTTAATTTTTTTTCATTAGATGAAATTACACAATTATTTTTTTCTCATTAAATAAAAAATTATGAAAAGCATAAAATGGGAAGGTAAGGAATAGTCACGTAATTTCATTTAATGAAAAAGGTGAAGTGTAAAAATCTAATTGTAGAATGCAAATAAGATTACTCAAAATAAAATAAAAATACTAATTTATAAATTAAAAAATAAATATTTCAACGATGACATTTTAACTTCTCAACCCATAAAGTAATATTAGTAAACATATTTTTGTAAGTCTAGTTCTCTCCTAATCTTGCTCCCGCACCAAATCCAATTGGATTTTAATTTTTCTCTCCCACCCTACCCCATTAAGATAGGGTCAAACCGGATTCTCCAATCTACCGAGTTCATTGCCATCATTAGATCTATCACGTTCAATTCCGATCAGACGATCAAAATTATTTTTGCACTTACATCAAATTTTATTACTTGTTCCAAATTCACTTTGAGTTTTACTATTTAAGGGTGCGAGTGACAAAAAATAAAATAAAGTGGAATAATTTATAGATTCGTAATTCATGCAATGAGATAGAAAGTGAATAACTTTTAGAGATTTTCAAAATTTTTTAACGATTTTTACCAAACCAACCGCACCCTAGATGTCAAATTTGTCCTATTAAAATAAATTTGTTGGGTATTGATTTATGAAATAAATAAATTCTAAAAACAGATTAAAACTTATCATTTATTCAAGTTATTTAAATTCCTAAACAGTTTCAACATTGAAGAAGAAAATGCTAAACTATATTCATTTTACAATTATATACACACCACCTTTGTTATCTTCCCTACTGATCATCTTCTGGAAGTTTTCGCAGATGAGCAATGGATGTTAATTTCTGCTTGAATATACTTAACAATGGTTGGTTTTATTTTGTATTGGTTCCTGAGGTAGAAGAATTAAAGTTCACATTTGATTCACAGCCTTCCATTTGACAGGAGATTAATGATATTGGTTTCTGTTTGTCTTCTGAATGATACCATCTTCTGGTTCCTTCGTTGAAAACACACAGATAACCCCGAATTCTTATAATACATACACACATACAAATATATGCATACATAATAATATAATATATATATATATATATATCCTGGCTGAACTTCCATACCACAATGTATACTGCCCAAATAAACAGTGAGAGGTCAATAAAAAAATGAGAGGTGTACTTAGAATTTACATCTACATCTATCTGGGTTTCAATAATTGGGGTCGTTTTCATCCATCTATCTATCTAAATTTTCAACAATTTTCCTCCTCTCTCGTTCAACGAATCTTTCAATTTCTCACTATATAAATCCCAAAAACAAATATATATCATACTGCACTAGACAACTCTCTCTCTCTCTCTCTCCAAATAAATGAATATTAAACAGTTGCTTCCAAGGGGTCAGCTCTGATTAAACATTGGCTGTAACAGGTTACTACAAGGACCAAAAATTTGAGTCTCAGTCTGACCATGAATTTGCATCTGAGCTTCACAGGGCTGATCACTAGAGTAGCAAAGAAGCTGAAGCAGCTGTGCAGCCCTCCTTTTGCCCCCCGTCTGTGCCATTTTCAGCCAAACCAAGCAGCAGATTAATCACCCCCAACCCCAAGGGCTCGGGCCTCTGACAGATATTGGCGACCTCCAGCATAAAGGTGCACCTTGCTCTTGGGAGATCCTGTTCGAATCAGCTCCCACAAAAAGTGGCACAGCCTCAAATTTTCCAATGGCTCCTTCCCCCTCAGAATGGCAAGCTAGCACTGCTACGATGGATATTCCCATTCTTTAGCAAATCAGCTCCCACAGAAAGTGGCACAGCCTCAAAATTTCCAATCGCTCCTTCCCCCTCAGAACGGCAAGCTAACACTGCTACAATGGATACTCCCCTTCTTTAGCACGTGGAGGATTCCAGGAAAAGCCTCCGAAGATATGATGCTTCTTTTATTATCCTCGTGTATGGACAAGTTTAGGAGAGCAGTAATGGCATGTTCTTGGGCGATAGTGTCAGATGTAAATAGGAGGCCAACAAGGAGAGGGATTGCAACGGCCTCGGCAATGAACATGCAATTCTTGCCACTTTTCTTGGTTAGAAGACACAACTCACCTGCAACAAACAGGGATGTAAAATTAATTGACTTAATCATGAAGTTTATGAGTTTCAACCAAGGTTCTTTGAAATCACTGCTAGGGAAAATCATATTAAATGCAAGTTTCCAAGATATGGATGAAAATGAAGATTTACAAAGAACCTCATAGCAGTGCAGACCTGCATCCAGGGGTGGAGCTACTTGAATGGGAAGGGGGGCAAGTGCCCCCCTGGAAAAAAAATTTTTACTACCTGTTACTTTTTTTTTTTTTTTCGGTTGATATTGTTAGTGTTTAATTGTGCCTAACCTAAGAAAAGGAAAAAGAAATTTTAACCCAATACTAGTTGTGCCCACCTAAGGGGGGGAAAATTAGTCCAATACTAGTTGTGCCCATCCAAGAAAAGAAAAGAAAAAAATTTAGTCAAATACCAATTGTGCTCAATTAATGAAACACACACCAATATAATTGTATCCAGCTCGCCCAATATAATTAGTGCTCGCCTACTAATGAATTCCTAGCTCCGCCCCCTGCCTGCACCATTAACCAGTAGGTCCAGTACATAGGAAAGCCCTTATTGTTAATTCAATGAATATTTCCATGAAAAGAAAAATCAAAACCAGTCTGGCCTTTTCTAAATAATAGACACATGTACCTGGCCTGTGCATATAATGACAGGATCCTTCGCCAACTCCAGTGATATTGGGCGACGGAAATCATCTGGCACAACTGGGGATTTTGGGCTCTGGTTGGTGCATGCTCGATCACCGCCATAACAGCTCTCACTCGCAGTAGTACTGATGTTGGGATTTTCAGCTTTCACATGATCTTTAAACTTTTTCAACAGCTTTGGCATATACTCTCCACGTTGCTCCATATCCCAACCATTGGCTGTAACCATCTCATTGAGAGCTAGTAATTCTCCTTTGAGGTGTTCAACACTCATCAATTCTAGCTTTTCACATAATATACTTTACCAGAGCTGGTTCAGCAACCGCAACACTGCTCTGGTTGAAAATGGAAAGCAGATCATGTATACAACTGCAAATCAGGGACTTCAATTCTGGCTCTTCTAAATTGACTATGAGCAAGCTCAACCTGGCAGCAGCAAGAGTAGTGAACTGATAACAATAAGAAAGAAAAGTGATCAAAAACAATATGTCCCCATAGAATTATTGTTAATTGAAACCAGCACCCTAGAAGGGGGGTGTTCCACCATTTAAAAAAAAGAGTAAAAGATGAGACTATCCTTAGTTTTTTTAAACTTCGTTTTGAGGCCCGGGTGGCGAAAGCTTGTGGCGTGACTGGTAAAGGCCATAGGTTCAACTTTAATAAACAAAAGCAAGGTGATATGTTGACGAAAACCTAGGTTGCAGTGTTCCCCATCATAAGTTATACATTTTCTTACACTGCAAATTTCTATATAGATCACTTGTTCCTTAAGATCATCTTTGTCACAGCAATGAAGCAGAGCTTGATCAAATTGGTCAGTTCTTGGAACTTATTTTTTCAGCCTTCATCACCATCAAGGACGTATAAAAAAAAGTTAGTTCCAAATTGCCACCACAACTAAAACGTCCCAGCATTCATCCAAATGCAGTTGGATGCATCAAGGTGCTTATAAACGCATCCCAAAAAAACCAGACACAGTATCAAACAGGGTTGTGAACATTAAGAGGCAGTCCAAGGCCACCTTTATTCCTCACATAAAAAGCACATATCACCACGTTGGTTTTAGTTTTTCAGGATGTTCTCACTCTCAAACATGGTTATGAAAATTAAGCCCATTTTAACACCCGGAAGAATAATGGAACGATATTGGTTCAGAGACAGAACAAGACTTGATATTCCAAATGAAGCAGCATATTATTTCCACATGCCTTTCCCAAAATATCTTTGATATATTAAAGGGAAAAATAAAAAAGAAATATAAAATAGAACTTGCAGAAGAAAAGCAATCGATATAATGCCATGCTGGATGCCAGATCTGCCTAGAAGAATCTATACCTTAAAAAGTCAAATAAGGTGCTGTCAATTAAACCAGTTTATTGTGCAACGAAACAACAATCAATTCCCTTCAGAGTCCATTCAATAACAAATTCATTACTCCTGCACATTTGAAAACTATATATGGTTGTATGAGTTGAATTTTTTACATGTACTTTTTCTTCCAAGAAGGCTAGTAAGACACATTGATTCTAGTTGCTATTCATTGAAAATGGAGGGAAAAAAAAAAAAAAAAACTGCATGCAATGACAAACACATGCAAATACATAATTGTTCAGGGTAATAAACCAGTTTCAATGCAACAGATTAAAGCTCACAATTCTGCAAGCATTTGTTTTCAATCAGTCTGGCTAAAATCAAAATAGTTAATTTCAATAAGCAAAGAGACTCCCATGACCGTTGCCAAATTGTTAGGTTATGAGTTACTAACTAGAATTTGAGAAATGCTACTATCCTCAGCACCCAGTATTGGAATTCGATTATAGGTTTCCCAATTGAATGCAAACTATTATTATCTATAGATTTGGATATCATCAACTCCACTCTCGTTAAGCCCTAATTGGATTTTCAAGACATCACATTTTAAAATAGAATAGAATTGCATTAACAAAGGAACCGAATGACCACGCACCAGTAATATCTCGCCGCCTCGGCTACAGAATCCGAGCAATTCCTTGGCTGATTCCAGAGCTTCTCCCAACAAGACGAGACCTTCCACAGCCTCTTTGTCGGTTACCTCTCCGATCTCCACCAGTTCCTCGGAAAACGGCGAGAAGAGCCTCGCCCTTCTCGAGAGATCGCATCATTGTCCCCTGATCACGCACCTGAAACCCGAAGTCGAAGAGATTTGGTTAGCAATCTGGATCAGCTACTTCTTCAACAGCAGTTCTTCCCGGGGCTGTTTGGCCAACTTCCAAATACCAAAACTCACCAAAAGTTACAAAAAATTTATATTTTCTTCCAAATAAATTTTGTCACATATCACCTTTACATCAAATCTTTATACTTTTATTATATTTTTGGATAATTTTTTTTCAACCAACCCCCCCCCCCGCCCCCAAAAAATCTCTCCTCCACCACAGCAGTTCCGAAATCGTGGCACCGCACATAAAAACCAATCAAACGGGGGGCGAGTGAACTAAATTTGGCTGGTACCTAAATAAAATAAAATAAAATTTTATAAATTTGTATAAATATGAATTACAAAGATAATAAAATTTAAATTTTTTATTTACGAAAAAAATTACAAGATATTTATTTTTATAATTTTATTTTATTTTATATACTTTTATAAAATTTCAAACACACCTTTGAGTGATGCTTGGTTCCAAAAACTAACTAAAACTTATTAATTATTTTATTTTTTAATCAAATTTTATTATATATTATTCTTACGTTTAATTTTTATATTTTTATTATATTTTTTTTTTCAAACTTTTACCGATTAAACACCGCTTCGGGACGATGGGAAGAGACAAGCCGATAACGGAAATTTTGGTTTTCCGAAGAGACGCAAACGAATTTTTGTGGATCCCGGTGAGCCAGACGGAGTTTTGATATTTCGATTACATAACTTACAATCTGAATCGTCCATTTATAATTCAAATGCATTTATGTGTATTTTAATATCTATTTTAAATTAAAATAATATAAATCCGTTTTACTATTAAGGCCGCGTTTGGCATACTAATTTCTTCTATAAAACTCTATAAATCTCTAACAACTCCTCTATCTCTAATTTTTTCATCATCACTAATTTTAAAAAATTTCAATATTTCGCTAAAAAAATAAAAAAATCTGAAAGTAAGTTAACCGAATATGTAAATTTTTTATACAATCATATTCTTCAAGTCAAAAACTTTCAGATGAGTACCATTATCGCTATTTTTTGTAAATTTTTTTAAATCTGTGAGAACGATTTTCCAAATCAGTTCTTACAATTTGTTATTTTAAAAAGAATGACACTAAAATTAACTCTAAATCATATTTTATCACAATTTATTTTATTTTTTCTTACGTCAAATAGAACCTAAATTAAAATTTATCGTGTAAAATTAATGGTACGAGACTAACGCAGTCAGATTCCCTCTTTGTGGCTCTGGAAGATGGGTTGGGGATCTGACCACAAGTGCCCCTGATATGGCCATGTACGAAGGTCGAGCTATTGGACTTTTTGAAAGAAGTCTGATGGCTCTCATTTAGAGTTAGGTTTTCTTCTTCCTCCCCCCTCCCCCTTTTCTTCCACTCTCTTTCATTAATTCCCTCTCTCACACAATAAGTTTTTTAATACTTAAAAAATTATTTTCCAAATTATTATTTTTATTAATAAAAATAAATATTTTTTAAAAATAAAAATAATAAAATTATCTACTAATATTTAACAATATTGTCTCAAATTTTAAATTATTAAGGTAGCATTTGGTTTGATTTTCTGTTTTTTGTTTATATATTTTATGTTTTAAAAATTCCAAGATGAGGAAATAAAAAATAATCCATTTGCTTTGTTTTGAGATTTTTTTTGTTTTGAAGTTGAAAACGCTCAAAACGATTTTTTACCATTTTACAATTTTTTGCCATTTTACATTTCATGCGTAAACTTATTTTCTATTTTTTAAAACAAATTTTGAAAACACAGGTAACCAAATAATTTTTAGCTGTTTTCCTTATTTTTGTAAGTGTAAAATGACAAATGAACTCAAAACAAAAAATAAAAAACAAAAATAGAAAATAAAAAATATAAAAAAAAAAACCAAATGACCCCTAACATATTTAGTTAAAATTTCATATTTAAAAAAAATTTCATATTTAAAAATTCTGTTAAAAGTTAATTAGTTTGATTGTATTATTAATAATATGGCACATTCAATATAAATAGAAATATATTTGTTTTTACCTTGGCTACTTCATCAGGTAAAAAGTTATCTTGATAATTTTTAAACACAAAAAAAATTTGAAGTATAAGAGTTCATATGAAAAATGTGATATTTTAAAAAAATAAAATAAAATAAAATTTACTTATACATGATTCATGTGGTGTAATAATCTTAAAATTTTAAATTTTTAATATACATATTATTTTAATTATTTAAAAAAATAATAATTTCAATATAAATATTATTTTAATATATTATATAAAAATTTAATAGTCAAAAGTGACCACGTGGAGACTTGAATTAGCTTAGTAATTATTTTTCTTTTAATTTTTCTATTTTTCTCTCGCATGCACGTGGGAGAAGGCAACCCTAAAAAAAAAAAAAAAAAAAAAAGAATTGAAACTTCCTAGAAGTTTCACTTTGCTTGACCATCAAGCATGTGATATTTATATATATGTGTGAATGTGTGTGTGTTTTGTGTGCCTGGAGAAGTGGACTGAGAGGGAAGAAAAAAAAAAAGGAGAGAGAGAAAGTGAGGATCTAAGTTCAAGAATAACGGAGTTTTAGTATTTTTGACGTTGTGATCATCATGACGGTGTCGGATCTTGGTAATTCGGCTTAAAATGGGAGATACAAAGGAACGGAGTTTTAAAGTTTTGAAATTTCTTCACTTTTCTTTGGATCTGAGGTAGGGATTTAATGCATTTTACTTATATATATGTGATATGAAAATATTTTGATAAATTTTTATGTGATCATTTTATATGAATGTAATTAAATTTAGACTACATTGTGTGAATTCTGTCCAAACCAAAACACTAAAATATCACTACCAAAAATGGAGTTCACTGGAACTAGAAAGAATTGTAGAAGAGAATATGCCAAAGCATATTCCATGAAAGTTTCCAAAATTTTCCTTTAGCCCTAATAATTTTTATATAATTATCATTTGACTCCAAAAGTTTTACAAAATTTTAGTTTAACCCCTAAATTGCTGAGAATTTCAGTTTGACTCCAAACTTATTGAAAAATTACAAATTGACCCCAAAAGTTTTGGGTAATTACATAGTAACCCCCAAAGTTTGGAATAAATACGAAGTGGCCCCAAGGCTTTTTGAGATTACGATTTTGCCCCTAAAGCTATGCAAAATTACAATTTTACCCTTGAAGTTACAGTTTGATATTCATAATTAAATGCATGAAAAATGTGTAATTGAGAATGCTCAATTTTGAAATGTTTGAGTGATTTATTTTATTAACAGAAAATGATTATGAAAGTGATGATGTGATGTTGATGGTTGATTCTAATGAGCTGTTTAGTTGAGATGGTAATAATGGAGATAAAGAAAATGTGAACAATGTTTTGATTGCGGGGCTGTAGATGCTGAAAAATAGGAAGGGTACAGAGATTATCCTTGGATTGAAAAACCCTAAACCTGCGCAGGGATTGGTATTCATGCTAGTAGGTTAGTAGCCTACAACGATGATAATTATGGGGCTACCCGTGGCCATCAGGTTTAGACCCGTAAACGACGATATTGTATAGTATCTGCCCCATGACTGTGATGATTGTGATGTGATGTGATGGCAAAGAGATGAATGAAAGATAATAATTGAATCATTTTTGAGATGTATGTTTTGATGTTGGGATGCGCGACGATTTGAAATTCGTGAGTTATTGATATGAAATTATTGCTAATCTGATTTTTGTGTGCATATCATATATATTGTTATTATGCATCGTGGGTACGAGTGGATTGGTGCTCACGTCCCTACAAATTTTTTTGCAGGTCATGAACTTGAGACCTAGGTGGGCCATTATTGGAGTTACTTTCGTCGCTGTAACATTATTCAGAACTATAATATAATTTAGGGATTTGTTTGATACGAGTGTAAAGGCTTTGAGGCCTAGATCTCTACTATTAATTGAGGTGGTGGCTGGAGCACTGTTGCTCGGTTACATCGAGGTTTCGTTGTTATTAATTACTTTTAGTTATTAACAAAATCATTATTATTATATATTATAGATATTTTAGTTTGTGTTGTGGATGACTCGTTCCCTTACTCCACGAGTTCTGAAACTCAGGGTGTTACATGTGGTAAGAGCTAAATTTTACTAAACAATTTCTTTATTTTTAATTATTAGTCTATTGTTTTTTATTATTTTTATTTTTTTCAAAAAATATTTATATTTTCATTTAATAAAAATCATAATTTGAAAAATAAATTTTTAAGTACAAAATTAGTGTGTAAGACAAGGGATTAATAAGAAAGAGTGATGAAAAAAAAAAAAAAAGAACTTAGCTTTAAATGAGAGCCATCAGTTTTCTTTCAAGAAAATGTAATGGCTCAAAGTTTGCATATGACCTTATCTGGTGCGTTAGTACATCGATCAGACCCCCAACCCCCCGAAAGGTAGGGATTTCATTGCCATATTTGTGATTGACGGCAGCTACAAAGGAGTTCTGCAAACAAAAACGAATACAACACACAGAGTCCACCACCGAGGGAGGAGAAAAGGGTGAGTGTGGACTCTCTAGTCCCCCTTCATTATGTTGATGCATGGAGAGTTTGTTAGATTTATATTTCTTTTGTGCCTTTACAAGCATGTTTTGTAATGACATTTTATTTTAATTTATTATTTTTGGTTATAATAAAACATTTATTTATTTATTTAAGCATACATTATTGTTCCTTATTTATAAAGTATGTGATTTAAGTATTGGACATAAGATGTCAATTTAGAAATATTTAAATCACAAGTTTTATAAATTAAAGTAAATTCACAGCTATTAATGAAGCGGACAGTTCATTATGTTAAAATTATAACTTTTCTACTTCTTAATTGGGTAATTAATCTTGATCACTAAAGTAGTGACCTTGAGTAGGAAAGTTAATATGTATATGTGATATACATATTGAAATGATTGTTGTAAATTATGATCTGGTTAATAAATGTCACTGATCATAATTTACTAAAACTTTAATACTTAATAAACCTTAATCCTGAATTTGTAATGAACTCATATTCATGATTTAAATCTATTTGAGTTATCACGGAGTGAGATGTTATAAACGATCAAAACATCGATAACTTGGAGATTTAATTTCATGAATTATGGGAGCATATACTTACAAGATGAAATTCATTTCGATATGCTCACCTAAGCTATTTATCATTTTAATCATTAAATCTATGACCACAGTTTATTCAATAAATTGTTTATTGAATAACAATATTTATTTGTAAATTGTTTACAAATATAAAAATATTGAGAATTATCAAAATTTAGATAAATAGAGACTTAGGGTTAAATATGTAATTTAAGGGGTTCGACATTTAGCCTAACTTAATTACGAGCTTTAATAAAGGGTTACTTAAGTGGATATTATTAGTCTAAGACCAAAATTCATTTTGTTAAAAGATGTTTTAATTAAATGAATTTTAACATGGACTACTAGAGTGCAACCCAGGGCTTTTAATGGAATAACCCTAAGTTAATTTAAAAGATAATGGGTTGTCATGAGATGATAGGACCCAAAATCTTTTGAGTTAGAGTTAGGAATTCATGAGCCTTCAGTCCTAAGCTAGCTCAATTTAATCTTGACGGGCCAGATCCAGATGGCTTATTATTTATAATTTATTTTATTTGTAAAATAAATTATAAATAACTAACGTATGTTTCAATGAGATGATATGGTTGAGAAATATTCTCTCAGATTAAGAGATTTTCTCAAAATACCATATCTTCTAAATATATATTATACGTTAAGATATATATATATATATATATTGGATATATATGTGAGAGTAGATAAGAGATGATCTCTACGGATGAAAGATCTTCTCTGATATAAATTATGTATTTTTTCTTTATGTATCTTTTATATATAGATAAGCCATGTGATCTAAATTAGTGACCACTGTCATCCATCTAGAGAGAGAGTTGAGAATAGATTTGAAATGCTGAATCGTTGAAAAGAAAGTGTTTTCTGCTGTGCATCTGAAAATTTTAAAGAGTTCAACTTTCTAATCAAGGTATTTTTCTAAACCCTATGCTTTTAAAACCAACAGAATTCTTGTCCGTGCCATGTTGTCCGCACCATGCAACTAAATAGAGGAATCAAACGAGTGGGCGAGGGTAGTTTAAGGTAGGGGGGCTGCAGCCGAGCGTTGATGCAGCAGCTGCAGTCAAAAGAAACGGCATAGTTTAGCCTAAAAATCATTATACCCTTCGCCCTTAATTTGGTGAGTTTTGTGGGATAAAAAGACTGAGTGCAGAGTAAAAAACTTATAAATAATTAATTTTTCATTTAATTAGATTATAAATAAAATAAAAAGATATTTTTAATATAATTAAGTAACTTTTAGTAGCTTTTTGGTGTTTGATAAAATAAATATAAATTTTTAGTAGCGTTTGGGATTTTTTTGTGTGTTTGGTAAAAATTTTTGAAATTTTTGAATTGAGTTAAAATGAAATAATCATTATACTTTTCACCAACTCAGAAAAAAATTAATGTGTTAGCAATCTATCACGTAAGATTAAATTTTTAACAACGTTTGACAATTTTTTGTGCGTTTTGTAAAAATTTTTGAAACTTTTAGATGGGGTTAAAGTGAAATAATAATTATACTCCTTATTAACTCATCAAAAAATTAATGTGTTGGCAACCTGCCACGTAGGATTATTAACAATTTTTATATCAAAAGTTTGTGTTTATTATTTTTAGCTTTTTTATCCACCAAATAAAGCCTGAGTGAACTGCAAATTCCTATTCTTATGTTCTTCAGTTAAAAAAAAAAAAAAATTCTTATGTTCTTATATATGATTTGAATAAACATAATTATTTTTTATAAATTAACTTTTAAGATTTTAACAAAAACACTTAAGTTTAGTTTGGCGCAAGAAAATATGTTATAAATTAAATTAAAATAAATTTTGTTTATATTTATATTGTTAACAAGTATATTAAAAATTAATTATTTATAAAAATTAACTATTTTTATTTTTATTTTTATTTATTTCTATTTGTTTTACTACGCACTAAAAATTTGCAAAAGTTACTTAATCATATTAAAAATATTTTTTATTTTATATTGTTAATAATCTTATGCGACAGATTGCCAACCCATCAATTTTTTTTCTGAGTTTGTGAAGAGTATAATAGTTATTTTATTTTAACTCAATTCAAGAGTTTCAAAAATTTTTACCAAGCACATAAAAAATCCCAAACGCTACTAAAAATTTATATTTGTTTTATTAAACACTAAAAAGTTACTAAAAGTTTCTTAATCATGTTAAAAATATTTTTTATTTTATTTCATTTTCTAACGTAATCAAATAAAAAATTAATTATTTTTATTTATAATTTGTTTCACTCTATATTCAGTCTTTCTGTCCTACAAAAGTCACCAAATTAATGAGTTTTTAGGCAAGACAGTGCCGTTTCTCTCAACTGCTGCCACTGGAATCAACACTTGACTGTTGCCTTATCAGGTAGTTCAAAGTACAAAGTTTGTAAAAAAAAATAAAATAAAATAATAAAGGTAAATCACACCAATTTTTTTTTATATTTAAAGTGTAAATTATACCTATTCCCCTTTAACATTTGGATAGTTACACTTAGAACCCATATCATTTGAAAGTCACACTTGCCTCCTTTACTTATAATATTGTTAACATTGACCCCAATTTGATAAAATCAGTTATTAAAACTTAACATAAAATGTTAAACTAACTAAAATTTTAAATATTTTTCTTATTTTACCCCTCTCTCTTCACATGTCGTCAATTTTTTTTATAAAAATTCTCAAAAATTTTTTATTTTTACTTATTTTTAAGAATTTTAATAAAGAAAACTGACAAAAAAGTGAGAAATAAAGGAATAAAATAGTAAATCACCTAAAATTTTAGTTCTTTTAACATTTTCTATTAAGTTTTAACAGTTAATGTTATTAAAGAGAGTTAGGGTTAATAATATTTCAAAATAAGTGATGTAAGTGTAACATATAAATGTTGTGAGTATTAAGTATAATTACTAAAATATTAGGAGGAGGTGTGTGTAATTTATTCATATTTACATAATTATATTATTTTTCAACATTTAAAAAATATCTTTCTTTTTTTAAATATTATTAATATTAATATTTTTAAATTAATCATTAAAACGTAATATAAAATATTAAATAGTTAAGTGTTGGAAAAATATTGATATTAGTCAAATTTTTAAATAATGTTACACTTTCGGCTTTCTCAAAAACACCCACTTTTCTTGTTTACCTTCTCTCAATGTGCAAAACTCCAACTGCCTTGTATTAAACTCATAGCTGGTGGCTAATCTATTCCATCAATAAGTACAACATCCTCACCGTCTCTAGCATGTCTGTCACCTTGAGTCCACCATTGAAATCCCTAGCACCTTGCTCAATATCCTTTTCAATTCTCTTTGCTCAACCTCAGAATCCAAATAATGGCTCCTAAAATCGATTCATTTCGCGAGGATTCTATTCCAAAAATGTCCAAAATAAGATCCAATGTCTTTCAAATTAACGTGGCTTTTGTTGTTATTCGGCCAAGATTCAGGAGTTCACTCTGATGTAGGTGATAGTTGGTAAGTAAATGAAGACACTAAAGCCTCTTTTGCTAAAATGAAATAAAATAGAATTGTATAATTATTCTCATATTTTCATTTCATTTTTTTATTTGATACACTTATTTGAAATAATAATTTATAATTATTTAAAATATTAATTTATTTGAAGTAATAGAAGGAAATGACAACATGAAAATGACTATTTTATTTTTTTATACCAAGCCAAACCTAAAATCCACCAACATTATTAATTGTGAGAATTAGGGTGAGAAATTATGTATAGCATCGTACAATTTGTGCGTCGACAATTTTTTATTCACTCCGAAGGGCTATGTAAATAGTGAAGTATTTGAAGAACACTTCGGTTTTCATCAAATAGAATATAATAGGTGAAGAGCTCAATAACAACGTTTAGTCAAATGAGGCGATAATGGACGTAAAGAGTGAAGATGATGATGATGAGAGAAAAGATTGCAATAAGGAAGAAAAAGATGGGTCAATAAGGAAGAAAGGATGGGTCAATCATGCAATCAGATACTACTATTTCTAAGTATGTGATATGATGAGATGGGTCAATCATGCAATCAGATACTACTATTTCTAGGTATGTGATATGATGAGAAAATATTTGTCGTAACAGAGGTACTATGTCATTAATATAATGTTTCTATTAAAACTAAAATATACACACTTTAAATCTTATTCATCGCAATGTTATATTTCAATATTAAAAATACTAAATCAAGAATAGTTGTCTTGTAATTTGAATTTTATTAGTCATAAGTGTCTTTACTTTAGTGATTTGCTATGCCACATTATATTGATAACATAATATCACAATTGCACAGAATGTTTTCTCGTCTTTTAGGGGATAAGTTTGCGTATGGATTATTTGGAATAGACTTGAAAAAAGTTTTAGACCCAAAATATTATTTGAGATCCGACCTAAATATATTAAAATATAATTTTATTATGTAGATGTTATAAAATTTAAAAAATATAATTTTATTATTTAGATAGAATAAAATTTTTAAATAAGAAAGTAAATTATGTATATTATGTCAATGTCAAATAATAAATATTTTATTATTTGTTGGGTATTGCAACTACAACTTTATTTAGCAATTTTTCATTGTATAAATTATGAAATATATGGTAAAAATTAATTTATAAATTAAATAGGCATAATTGGATGGATTTAGAATTTAAAAACTAAGACAAAGTTAACTCTATCTTAATTAATTAATTTATCTTTTTAGTGACCACTTTTGGCAGTCGGTTAAAAGTCTTATTTTAGTAGTGATTGGATTTAATAAAAGTATTAGGCAAATAACGGCACAACTTACTTATTTTTCGAGAAAATATTCAGTGCAACTATGATGTCACATCTTCAATATATACCTTGGGGGATTTAAAATGTACATATACCATATACCTTAAGCCTTTCCTTGGGACAATTGAAGGTGAGGGAAGGGATAGTAAATGAATGAAGGTTAATTATTATTATTATTATTATTGAGAGAGATATGAGAAAGGGAATGAAAGGTAGAGTAAAAAATATTTTCAAAAATACTATTATACCTTTTAAAATATATTTATGTGTGATTGATGTTTGTGAAAATGGTAGGGATATTAGCACTCATAGTCAAAAGTCTCCCCCACTCGTAATAATTATTTTGCTTTACAAAATTACAGAACGAGTTTTGTAATTAATGGAGGAAAATTAATACAAAACATCTTAATATCATAATTATCCTCCTTTTTCATTTATTATTATTTAAAAACTTGCCTCCTCCATTTTCACTTTTTAGTAACTCCACTTGTCATTAAAAGTAATTATATCTCTCGTAATCACATGCATACTTTCACTCGTATATTAAATCTTGAACAAAATATCATGAAAGAGAATTATATTGAAGCAAAACTTTTGAATGTGATTATTTTTCTTTTTTACAAGCAATATGGGGCAAATTTCATATTAATCCCTCAAATGGTCAAGCAACTGTTAACTTTTTTTAATTTTCTCCTTTCATATAATTGATTTATTGATAGAACAATATTGAACAAATTGTATGTAATATTTCTTTATTTTTTATTTTTGTTAGTGTATATATTATTACATTATTAGAATTTTTTTCCTACTAAGCTTTTTTTTGTTTCTCTTAGAGTTGTAGTTTTTTTTTTTTTACTAGTTAATTTATAGAGAATTTTTGTTAAAACTATTGAATTGTTTTGAACAATGCCATATTATTTTTTATTTAATGATGACTGATTTTGGGGATAAAAGTTAGAATTTGAATTTCAATTTGATTTGCATTTATTTCAGTTATTTTCATTAGTGCATAAATTAATTAACGATTTTGATATCTTGCATTGTATCAATTTAAAAAAATAATTGTTTATTTTCTTTTTTTATTTTTGATAAAATAAAGTTAAAAAATATATTTACAAAACTAATTTTCAGAAACTATTTAAAAAAAAAAAACTCTCTCACACAATTTCATAAAGTTATAATTGACAGTAGATTTTTAATTTAACATGCAAATTAATAAAAAGTAAAAGAATGTTAATTTTGTAATAATAAATTAAAAAAAAAAAGAGGATAATTATGATATTTGGTATGTTTTATATTAATTATTCTCCATTAATTACAAGGCTAGTTTTGTAATTTTAAAGAGTAAAAAATTACAAAGAATGAAAAAACCTTTAGAGAAGTGCCAATATCCCCACCTTTATGAAAAATAATAAAGAGTATCAAGTGTAAAATAGAGATAAACACACTTAAGAGCTTTTTACACCAATTCCCTCTAACTTGGAGGTAAAAGAAGATTAATTAATAGAGATAAATTAGGATAAATGAGCAATCTACATTAATTACTTTCCCTTACTCACATTCACCTCCTTTCAAACAATATAAATCTTTTTTCAATTTTTTTATTTTCTTCCTTTTATTCACCTTCTCCCGAGTAAAAATTAAATTTATTGTTTTATTACACCACAATGTATTAATGATGTGAGTTACAGTTATATTGACATTTTTCACAAACTTTACCTAATATTACGGTTTTTGTCTTTCCCTTTTGTTGGTGCTTTAGAGCTGTAAATTATAGACTAAAAGGGAAAAAGGAAAGGGAGCGCATGGGATGATGTGAAACCAAAGGTGTGTTTGGATCTTTCAATTCGTGGAGGAAAAATTAAAGAAAAAAATATAGAAAAGTAAAACAAATTAATAATAAAGATTAAATTGATTTTACATTTAGATTAAAAATAAAAATAGAATATATATTTATCAATTTTATTTTCTTAATTTATTATGAAAGATTATACATATAAGCAGTTTTTTAAATTTTTTTATGACAAATATTTTGTTTAATTATATATATATAATCAGTTTTTTTCCATGACAAATCTTTCATCCAATCATGGTATAAAAGTAAATAGTATGAGAAAATCAAATACAGGACGTGAGAAAGAAAGTCAAAAAGAAAAAAAGGTGATAGATAATTAAAGGAGGATGGTTAGATGATATAAAGCATTCCTTGTTAAGGCTAGCTAGTAAAAAATTAACATAAAAGCACTGTTTCTTTCAAAAATTCACCATGCCATTTGAGGCATTATATTACGAAATTGCTTCATTTCACATAACTTACATTCTAGAAAAGTAGAGAGGCGGTTTTGCTAAATATATATATATATATAGAATTTTTAGTAATTTTTATCCTGATGCTATCACATGTCAATTTAAAAAAAAATTAAGTGTGTTCAAAAAAAGGTTAAGTGTGTTTTGTAAAAAATTGAAGAAAATTAGAGAAAATTAAAAAAAGTTAGTAAAAATTAAAAATATATTTGATAAATTTTAATTAAAAATTAATAATTAATAAAATATTTATAAAAATTTGTAAAAATTAAAAACCCCCAGAATATGTTTTTTGATGTCATCCAACTAAAGGAACACATTCGACAAGGATTGGACAATATTATTGAACTGTAACAACAAAACAATAAAATTTATATAGACGTATAATAATAAGAAAGTGGTAAATACACTCTATTTTTAATTTTTTACGTTTTATTTTCTCTCATAATGAATATTAATTTTTGAAGGGTAAAAATTTAAAAATGAAGTACATTTATCAAAAAATAAAAATAAAATACATTTATCATCTCTTTAATAATAAATATGATTACCTAAAAAAAAATGAAAGTGGGAGTAAACAAAAATCGAAAAAAATAGAAAGAGAATCCAATTTTGGGGGTACCTTAAGAAAGATACAAAAATAAAAAAAAGGAAACTAGAAGATAATTAATAAATATAAAAATTATTTTGATCATATTCATATACTAAAAATAAATTAAAAGAAAAAACATACATATATTAATAATATAACAGTCACAGTAAATTTTTTTAACAAAAATAAGTAAGTACAGATAACATCTAGGTTGCATTTGTTTGCCAGACAAAAAGATGGGATTGGACATTATCATTCGTGGGTCCCACAAAAGTGGAGTTTAGTTTGCAATGTTGGGGTGGGATTAATTGTCCGTTCCGGATATTATGTCCGGTGAATGGGCGGATTAATCCGTGGGAAGTGATGGTATTATTTATACCTCACCTTCAGATTTGTTTCCTGCCAATATCTAAAGGACCAAAATTATTTCTTATCACATCTTTTATCTCACTTTATATCCCACCAATTAAACAACAAAAAAGTAATCCCACATAAAAAATTAATCTCATATTATATCTAATTTCATATATTATCCCATGGTATTACTTATACTCCATCATCAAATCCCTCAAAACAAACATAGCCCTAAAGTAAGCATTATGTGGTGTTAATTCTCCCTTTTCAAAACTATTTATTAAAAGAGGGGGAAAAAAGTGATACCATTTATGGTGCCGTTTGGATACAAAAAAAAGTTCAAAAAATTCCAAAAAACTTCCAAAGTTTCAATTTTTTCAAACTCCAAGAAATTTTAACTTTTTTGAAAAATTTATCAAAATCTGTTGGAACGAATCAAAATGGTGCGTTCCAACATATTTTACCGGATTTTACTGCGAGTTGAACTAATATTTGTACTAAAAAATTTCACAAAACTTCAAAAATTTTCAAGATTTTTCACTAAATTTGTCACGTGTCATTTTATATAATTTTTAACAATTTTATATCAAATCAAACACAAACATCTACTCATTATTTCAAAATAACATTTTACACTTCAAACTTCAAAAAAATTTCACTTTTGTTTATTTTTTTGTTTTTTTTTTTGGGGGGGGGGGGGAGGGGGGCTCCAAACCAACCCTATATAGTGATGTAAGAAATTTTATAAACTTTGAAAACTATAAAGGGACACTTTTAGAATATGGATGTTGTCCAACTCGTACGAGATAGACATATTAATCATAAACATCAAAATTCGCATTAAATATATTATGTAATATATTTAATTATTTTACTTTTTATTCAAAATACAGTACTAAAATAATCATTAATTTGTTCGGCCTAAGTTTTTAAAATCTACTTACCCAAAAAAAAAAAAAGTTTTAAAATCTTAAATTTGAATATGTTGAATTATCTATTAAGTTATTAGATTAATTTTTTATAAGATTTTATATTCATGTGTATGATTATTTGTATTATGTTGTAGTCCTATATTAGTTTTAAAATTAATTGTATCTTTATTCATATCTGATATTCGTATTTAAGTGTTGTTTGATATTATCATTTGTCATTACTATAGTTGTTGTAATCCACCAATTTAAATATTAGAATATTTTAATTTTAAGTTAGTACAATATGCAATTAATTTAAGTCCTACTTTACAATTAAACGGAAAATGAACTGTGATTAGTAGAGACACATGAATCTTTTCTGTAAGTGTCATTCAGACTAGAGTTTGTGTTAGCAATTTCCGAGACAGCACTTTGATTGTAATTGTTAATCTTTTTTTTTGTAGAATGTCACAAGTTAAGTTTTTAGATACTTAGACAAACGCCAAAGAGTGTTTAAGCATCCTTGTTAATGGTTGAGAAGTGCATTGGAGTTGGAAGAGAAGTGGTTACGGGTTCAACAGTCTTTGATCATTCTATTTGGACTTAAAATGTCACTGTCCAAAACGTTAGAAAGTCTGACAAGCAGTTCGTGAGAAGTTTATACCCATGAGATGCCTGTAATATCTGAAAATTTCTGTCCAGTATGTAAGGGGGTCTTATGAGCAGTTCATGTGCAGTCTGTGTCCACAAACTGCCTGTGACAACGTCCAGATTTTTTAAGATATGTCCAAATGACTTTTTTAGCCCTCTCTTTTGATGTAAAAAGAACTTTTCTCTTCTTAACCTAAACATTTTGGATAGAACGTTACTCACTTAGCCTATTTGAGAAAGAAACCAAAAGGGGATGACGGTGGTGCTTAGCTTGCTTGATTCTTGACATCACCAAACATCTTTGGTAAAGATTCATCATCAACAAGCTCAGATTTATGGGTGTGCATCAGATCAGGTGAGCTTCTTCATGTATTGAAGGTCTTCTTCTGCACGGGCTGAGATGTATTGTGAGATATCTAGCAAACAAGGTTAGAATGGGTCTTTAGGCAAGTAAATCAACAGGTAGTTGGTTGGAGAAATTTGTAATCCATTTCTATATACCTTATAACCTCTTATTTTATAGTGGAGAAGGTTTAGTCTGATCCGCTTAATGATCCAGAGTTGTTTTCTCCTTAATGTTCTAAGGAGTTTTTACTCTAGTCAACAAATCCTTGTGTCTCTTTAGTTTATCTTATTGTTTTCAATTGTGGATATTTTGATTGGGATACCATTGTGTGAGATTTGGGACTTTCATTTTCAATTTGTAAAGAATCTTATGATTTATGCCATTCAGTAAGCAATGGAATCAACATTAATTGGAATTGGATTATGATTTGAAATATATTTATTATTTTTTTAATTAAAACAAAATTAGCAAGACTCATAACAACCTAAGAATCTTGCAGTACTTGTTTATCATTTTCGTATGAGCCGTTTTTTTTTTTGGCATCTCAATTTGTTGTAAACTTTTAGTTTTTAAGCGACTAAAATGTACATCCCAATATTAAATTTTTTTAAGATTTCGTAGAGGAGTAAAATAGTGCATTAATTTTTATTTAAACATTTTGATGTCTATAAAATAAAACAGGACGGTTTTTGAAAATGTCTTTCTTACAAATTGAGATCAAAAAACTGAGATTAAGTTTTATTTTTCAACAAATGGTTGAGATCTTTTACAAAACTTTTATTTTTTTGTCCCACATTACCAAAACATTATAACTTTATTTTTTCATTTATCTATAAAAGTACGAAAATTGTGGTATATAATTTTAATAAATGTAAAAATCTCATGAATTGTAAAAAGGCGCCACTTTCTTTGATTCCGAAAAGACTCATGTGTTGTAAAAAGGAACCTACTTTCTTTGATTTCGAAAAGAAATTTATTTGCTCATAAGTTCCAAAAAAGAAACCTTCTTGCTTAAAAATTTAATATAATTGTTAAATTTATATATTTCAATTATATTAGTAATTAAATTAAAAATACAAATAAAATGGAGTTAAATTAAAAAAAACACAAATAAAAAAACTTAAATAATTATAAGATTATTTTTCATACAACAATTCTTAGTATTTTTAAAATTTAAAAGTACAAAAAAATATTGAATACTAATTAGGCTTCAGAGTAATTATTTTTCTAAATTCTAATTTTAAATTTAAATTAGTTACAGTGACTATATGTGTTTTATTTTATAAAGCATATATGATTAATAATAATATTTTTTACTTGAGTTATTTTTATAAAACTAATTAAAAATTTATTATCAAATTTAATGTGGAACTTTCTAACTCATCATTCTACTTTTTTATTTTTACAAATATTTAAATAAAATTAGTCTTAGGGTGTGATTTTTTTATTCTAATTTTAATTTAAATTAATAAGGTTGATTATATCTATATAATAAACACATTTCAAAATTATTTCTTCCACAAACTAAAATTCAAAGAATGATATGGAGTTTTATTCTTCAACGAATAGTTGAGATATTTACAAACTAAAACTTTGTCTCAAACTCCTACTCAATTTTTGGATCATTACACATTCTAGTAGACCATTGAATTGAACTTAGGAATGATATTTGAAGAATTGCATTAAGAAACAGAGTTTAAAGAGCTGCATTGAGAAATAGAGCTGTATTAAGAAAGATAAAAATTTTACTTCTCAGTATTACAAATACGTGTATATTTAATTTTAGTTGAGAAGTGTCGTAGGTACAAGTTATTCGCTAGCATATAAATAAGATGTAAAGTGATATTTTAGTGGTTGAAGTACATTTCTTTAATAATTAATAATTTACATTACTTGTTGAACTCAATCTTAGTGATAGGCCATGGCGAGTCATATTTAAAATCACAAGTTTACCATCTTTTTATTTAGATAGTGTAATGATATAAATTTACTAATTTTTAAGTATAATAATATTTATTATTCATTATTTTTATATATTTTTAAAGCATAAATAATATATTTTTATTATTTTTAATTTTATACCAAATTTTATTTTTCATAAATTGATAGTATTCATGAGTTTTAAATATTAAATTTATATTTACGGTGCAAATACTGTAATTATTACATTTATAAAAAAAAATTAAGAAAAGAGAAAATAAGAGAAAATAAAAGAATATGAGAAACGGTGTGACTCGTGAGATCAATCCGACGGTTCTGATGAAGAGTAGTAACCATCAACGGTTCTCAAATATTATTGGAAATTGCTTCGAATTTCATAGTGAAATCTCTTGGATTTGACAAAGATACTCATGCAATGTTCGTATAAGGGATGAAATTGATGGATGGGAAAAGTAGTTATTATTTTTTATCAATTTAATTTTAATTTTATATTTAACTCGTAGTATTATAACTTTAAATTGAGTTTCGTATCTCTAAAATAGGAGATAAATAATATTATAAGATATAGTATTATTTATATCTCACTCTTAGATTTATTTATTGTCAAAATTTAAAAGTATAAGATTATTTTTTATCACATCTCATATTAAATTATATTTTTTTATTTCAAGAACGAAATATTAAATAAGTAACCTTACGTGAAACATTAATCTAATATTATATTTAATTTCATATATTATTATAAATCATATAAATATTCTAATAAAAAGAAAAAGAATATATTAAAATATTAATCACAGAACAATAATAATAAAAAAAAATGTTTCCAAACTTTTTTGCCCGATAATTTCCTGACAGCTGCCCGGAATACGACCACCAACCGAAGACGGTCAGCTACCCGAAGTCTGGGCGGGCAGTGGTTCAAACTCCGAGGGCACTCCAATATTAGTACCACACCTACTTTAGATGACAATTGGCCTTCCCTCACCTGTAAATCCTGTCGACGGCCGCCACCACGTCACCGCCGCCGGGGACGGTGGCGCGTGAGGAGGAACCACCAGAGGAGCTTCGCCTGATGCTGTGATGGGTCAGGGACTAAGTTGCGGAGGAGGACCCCATGAACATGGGTTGTTCAGTGCAGTCCAGAATGGAGAGCTTACAGTAGTGGAGGCCATGGTTGATGAAGAGCCAAGCGTGCTGGGACGGACCACTGCCCATGGGAAGCTCTCTGCACTGCATGTGGCTGCTGCAAATGGTCAGATCCAGGTGGGTTCGGTGTGTTTTGGGTCATTGATTTTCATAGATTAATTTGATTTTTTTTTCTTTTGTGGGTTTTTTTTTTTTTTTTGGGAATTTAGTTTGATGGGTTTTTCATTTGGTGCTCGATTTCAATGATGGGTAGGTCCTTTCTATGTTATTGGATCGGTTTGTTAATCCAGATGCTTTGAATCGCCACAAACAGGTAAATTGATTTATACATATACATATATATATATATATATATATGTATATATATATATTGTGAATTGTGTGGAATGATGTTTGTGTTTTGATTTCTTTGGCTTGTGATTGGTTTTCAGACCTCATTGATGTTAGCTGCAATGAATGGGAAGATTTCCTGTGTGCAAAGGCTGATTCAAGCAGGGGCTAATGTTCGTTTTATTGAATTAGTTTACCTCTTTTTTCATTCTCTGTGGGTTCGTTTCTTGTAAGTTTCTTGATTGAGATGTAGAGAAGAGAAATTAATCAACATTTTTTTTTTTTTTTTTTTTGTGAAATTCATTAGATTTTGATGTTTGATTCACTCCATGGAAGAACCTGTTTGCATTATGCTTCTTACTATGGTCGTCCAGATTGCGTACAAGCTATTCTTTCTGCTGCTCATTCCACCCCTGTTGCAGATTCCTGGTGATTCTCTCTCTCTCTCTCTCACATACACACACAATGCATTTTCTTGTTTTAAAAATTAGCAAATTTGTTTATTTTGTTTGGAGTTGATGGCAGGGGATTTGCAAGGTTTGTGAACATAAGAGATAAAAATGGAGCAACCCCGCTGCATTTAGCAGCCCGACAAGGCCGGCAAGACTGTGTCCATATTCTGTTAGACAGCGGGGCTCTTGTTGGTGCATCTACTGGGGGATATGGGTAATTCTGTTTAATGAAATTTGTCTGTTTTAATAGATAAAACTGTTCATTTTTAATCCATGTTGAGAAGAGGTCCTTCTTGCAGTTACCCTGGGAGTGCGCCACTACATTTGGCTGCTCGTGGGGGTTCTTTGGATTGTGTTCGGGAATTACTTGCTTGGGGTGCTGATCGACTTCAAAGAGATTCATCCGGGTAAACTTATTATTTGTTTTTTGGAAAACGAAGAATATTAGGTTTATTTTCTGGCTGATTTCTGAGTGTATGATATAATAGTTTAGGTCTAAGAAGTATGGATACAAATACGTATATGATACAGGAATGGACATGGACACAACAATTTTAAAATAATGAAGATACAGGCTTGAGAGGGATACGGCCAAAAAATATAAATTTTATATATTTTATTAGTTATATAAATGAATATAACATCCACAACAAAACTAATTTAATATATAATTCAATATACAAAACATAACAAAATGTAAGATTTTATAATTTTCGGAGTTTCGACTGTTTAAATCTAAATTTATCTCAATTATATATTTGAAGAAAAATGATAAAATAATAGGATGATAGCGTGCCCGATAAGTATCTTGGTCTGTTTGAGGAATATGTATGTCTAATATGTATCGAATACAGATACGGCATCCATTTTGAAGTGTTCATGCTTCCTAGGTCTAGTTTAATTTAGATAGTGGATTTCAAGCTTCTTGGTAGTGAAATTGAATGTGAGCATATATTCTCTCTCTTGTTGTGTGTAAAAATTTGGTGGTACTAAATATCGGAATGTTACAAGTAGCATGTAAACAGTAAACCTCCTTGGACTTCTCCTCCTATGGACCTCAATGCACTGCAGTTTTTGTAATTTTAATGTGCTCAAGTTGTATTATTTCTTGCAATTTAGAACAATAGTCCAGAGTAATTGATTTCATAACGATGAGAGAAAATTTTGGAACAAGTCTTTGACAAATTTGATTTAATAAAATATCTGGTGACACAGAGGAAGGATTTATCGAGCCCACTCGAGTAATTTTAGGGACGTGCATGTGTAAGAGCATGTGTTTGCAGTCATAACCTGATTTATAACTTGATTTCGAAGCTCAATTGTAATTTTCAGCATGGTTGTACTTATATATTTTTCCTATTTTCTGCTTTTTTATACTTCCAATATATCAGGTGGGGAGTTTGCTTTATCGATAATTTGACGAGTGGAGTCCTTAGCTGTAAATATTTTGTGAGGAAAACTAATCGTATTTAATGATATTTCGGCAGGAGGATACCACACATGGTTGCTTTGAAGCACAAGCATGGAGCCTGTGCAGCATTACTGGACCCATCAGCTCCAGAGCCTCTCGTCTGGCCATCGTCATTGAAGTTCATTACCGAGCTTAATCCAGAAGCAAAAGCCTTGTTAGAGAGGGCCTTAATGGAGACAAACAGGGAAAGAGAAAAGGTCATCTTGAAGGAGACAGTCTACTCACTTCCATCATCTTTGCATTCTGAAGCTGAGACTGCTGATGATACATCTGAGGTAAATTGCCTTCCCCTAAACCCTGCAGTTTCCTGTTTACACACCGCAAGAATGTGAACATACATTTGACTATTTTCAAATCCAAACCATTGTTGTTAAATCACCAATTATCCCCAAAGTTTAAGCTGGAGCAGAGATGAGCAAACTAAATCAAACAAGATTCACCAGCACAAATTTACTGGAGTGCACAAGAACAAATGGGAATAAACATTGATAAGAGATCTGAACACAGGACCTCCTGGAGCCAAAACTTTAATACCATATTAAGTTACAACTTGTCCCAAAAACTTAAACTATTAGGAAATGGGACTAATAATGTATGTCAAGCTATTTCAACTATTGTGTTTTAAGTTTTTTCTTTAACTTCTACTGTCAAATTCAAACCCTTGATTTTGCTACACACTGCAAGAATGTGAAGATGTCTCAATGGTATGTTAATATTCTCTTAATATAAACAAATGCAGAAACAGATAGACAGTGGGGAGGGAATTGAAAGTACATATTGAAGCCAAAAAAATAGAAAAGAAAAAGAAAGAAAGAAAGAAAGAAAGAAAGAAAGAAAGAAAGAAGGAAGGAAAAAGGAATCTTTTGATTTTCTCTAAATCTGCAGAATCCTAGCAATCTCTTCCTATCTTTGTGCTGCGTTTTATTGATACTGGGATTTTCCAAACAGGCTAGCGACACGGAGCTGTGCTGCATCTGCTTCGACCAAGTCTGCACAATCGAGGTCCAAACGTGCGGTCACCAAATGTGCGCCCAATGCACCCTTGCTCTGTGCTGCCACAACAAGCAGCCTAATTTTGCAACTCCTGCTCCTCTGGCGGCCCCAGTTTGCCCCTTCTGCCGGAGCAGCATCACCCAGCTGGTAGTTGCCGAGACCAAAGCCAGCAGCGATGCAGCAGCATTTGAATTCAGTCCGTCAAAGCCAAGGATGTCTAGAAAATCTTTCAATTACTGTGAAGGTGGCAGCAGCAGCTTCAAGGGTCTGTCGGCCATGGGATCGTTTGGTAAGTTGGGAGGCGGCCGTGGTTCTGGGCAAGTTGCCGTCGAATGTGACGATGAAGTTGATAAGCTGTAAAATTTAAGAGTGCTTGGTAACCAAAACCGGGGGGATGGGGAAGAAGTTCATTTTCTACTTATGTCGTAATGCCTTTTTGAAAATGAGGAATTCTTACAGGTTTTGGTAATATGCTTCATTTTAGTTTGAAGAGTCTACTACCTGAATAACTTCACGGTTCTTTTTTTCCTCTCTCAATGTTGGAAATCATCAAAATGGATGTTCAACCATTACACACTTCTTAGAGGGCATTGGGAGTACCAAAATAAAATGGAATTTTTTTGTAATTTCTATCCTGCTGCTGTCATTTGTCATATGAGAAAGTTGGAGAAAGTTGCTACGACATGTCATATGAAAAAGTTGGAGAAAATTGAAGAAGATTGTAAAATTTGATAGATTTTAGATTTTAGTGTAAGATATTTTGTTTTGATAGATAATTTTTGATAAATTTTGATAAAGTTGGATTTTTTTTTTAGAAAAAAAATTTGAGAAAATCAGAGGAGATTAGAGTATGTTACACTCCAAATACCACCTTAGTCTCTATTTGGCATCCAATAGTCAAAAACTTAAAGCTTTTGGCTATTGGTTTCTTGGGTTTTTTCTTTCTTTTTTTTTTTTAAATTACCAAAATTATCATATTATATTTTGAACTTTTTTTTATCCGTAAAGGGCAAATATGTTAATTAAACAAAAATTTAAAAAGTTAGTTAGTAACAAGTATTTTTTTTTTCAACAAACCTTTTAGTAGTTAGTTGAAAAAAAAAAAGTTAGTTTTCTTTCCTCAAATTTATTTATTTTTTCTTTCTCAAATTTATTTTCCTTTTAAGAGACAATATTCAAGTAAATATATTCATCCATTGTCTGTGGAGGTACGAACTTATTTCCCTTTTAGGAGAGAATATTCCACGTAGTATATTTGAAAATTTTATATATGAAAGATAATCCAAACAATCAATCACACAAATATTCAAGTAATAATACGAAAGTAGAAGAATAAAGAAATATAAGATTTAACGAGAAAAAATTCGAATCAGGAATAACAACATCATAAAGTTCATCTCTATTCTAATACATAAACAGAAGTGTGGAAAAGAACTCCACGTGAACATTACATCCACTGTTTATTTTAGAAATTTAATAAGGTGGTTCTTTAAATTTAGAATCACCCTGCATTATCTATCATATATAAGTTTCATTTGAAACTCTAAAAAAATTCTGAAAATTACTAAAAATCTTTAAAAATTATTTACTTTATATCTCACTACATAAATTATGAATTCACAATTTTTATCAAAATTTATCACTTTTTGTCACTCAAAACGCTTCCATAATTGGTTAGAGAAGTATATGTAGAATAATTTTGAATAAAAATTCTCTATTATTCTTTTTTTTTCTCTTTTTTTCCCGAGAATATTCCAAAACTTTATTTGGATCAAAAATTTATCAAAAGAAAAAAAAAAGAAAAATGACAGAAATTCAAAATTGTTCTTCATCACTGATTGATGATGAAAAATGAAACAAAAAAATGTAATTTTAGAAATTAAAAATAATTAAATCAAAAATTTAACTTATTGATAAATTCTTTTTTATCTTTTTTTATATGTTTTTAATATATTCAAATAAAATTATGCATTTAAAATTCTATACTTTCTTTCTGTTTTCTTTTCCATTTTTCCAATCATTTTCTTTTTCCTCTCTAAATTTTCAATCCAAACACACCCAAGAGGAAGAAATGTGGATGCCCAAATACAGGACATCTATTCCCTGAAATGTGACAGCTGATCTGAGTTCTATCACTTTACAGTTAAAAAGGACCAGGCAAATGCTTTCTAAGCCCAAAGAGAATTTTGTATAGAAATTCTGTTCTGTCAACATTTTCCAACAAGCACAAAAAAACAACCTTATAAGACCTTATACATGACCCAAAGAGCAATACAATGAAACCAAGAACCTTAATGGACTGGATTCTATTTTATCCCAATAGTGGATGGTGACAAACTGGAGGTCAAATAAACAATCTGTCTAAAGTAGTGAAGCACCATTGATACCTATACAACTTGAACTTCAAAACATTATACTACTGATCAAGATAAGAATACAAAATTAAAGCACCAGTCCACATTAAATCATCCACATGCACTGCAGGGACACTTTGGGGATACAAAATTTGATTAATCAGACTACTGCATATATAAGAGAAACCCTAGTGGAAACAAGGTTCTTGCATTGCAGACTCTGGAGAGAGTCAAGATATAGGCAAACAGGGCTGACTCTCGGATTCAAAATTTTGAACCCCCCCCCCCCCAAATTGCAAGAGAAGAACTTTACTGTTGCAGGTGTAAATTAATAAAAGGAAAGGGATAAAAGAAAAGACACAAGAGTCCTTTGAAAAGCACAAACTTATAAAATAGTAGTAGTGAGTGCTTATATTGTATTTGGTATTGGAAAAGACAAACTTTAATCACAGAAAAATGAAATGCAGTTGTTGTTGATAAGGTTACACAGAATCCACCCAACTCTGAATCAAATAAAACAATCAGCACCCAGTAAATGATATGTGCTTCTTTTCAATGCAAATCCAATTTTGTATTCAATCCAAGAATGTGAGACCCAACTTCCCATAAGAAAGAGGTAAAAGTTATTCACCAAGTTGTCTACATAAGCATGATGAGAATGAGAGTGGAGCTGATCCATACCCATTGCCCCCCTGCTGCTGCTGCTCAAATATGCCTCTGTTTGATCTTCTCTCACCATTTGAATCAAAACAAGTGCTCAACTGATGAGGAGGAGGGGGAGGAGCGACGTTGCCATCGACAAACAGAGAGTTTGAGGTCGAAACAGGAAGGACGTGAGAAAAGTCGTCCGGGCCATAAGCAAGTGGTGGACTCTGATTCCTCCTGAATATGGTTGCTGCTCTTCTCTCTGCTTTAAGAAAGTGGCCCAGGGATGGAGTGTTACTATTATTGTTATTATTAATGTTCATGTTCACAACAGCATCAGTGCTCAGCCTTGAGCACAGTGAGAATAACCAAGGTTTCAATTTGCAACTCTTCTTCTCCCTTAGAATTTCCCCCGGTGTTCCCCTCCTCATTGATCTTCTTGAGAGCTCTAGGATGCTGCTAGACACACCTATGAGGCTCCCAAGTGTGATGCTTCTGTCCCGGAAGAAAGAACCAGTGGACTAAAACAAACACATTATTAAAGACAAATTACTCCAAATAGAAGTTTGTGATTGTTGTATAAAGTGATTCACATAGTGTATCTACTATCATGCGTCCAGAAAATAGAACTTCAAGGCTATATTTGATTAAGTAATACTATATGATAATACATAAAATTAGATATAACATGAGATAATTATTTATATGAGATTATTTTTTAATGTTTGATTGGTGAGATATGGAGTAGATTAGGAGATATGATTTAACAGGAAGTAATTTTAAATTTTTGGACCTTTGAATGAAACTAATCCCATTATGGGATGGCATTGTATATCCCTCCATTTTGGGGGATAAATAGTCCACTCTAGGCTTCAGGTCACTTTTGCGCAATCAAACACTGGACACGGTAAGCCCCGCAGATAACTAATCCAATTCCCTTCTCTAATATCCTAATCAAACACAACCCAAAATTGTCCTTGATATTACTCCCTTTAAGGCTGTATATGCTAATGTAGATTTGTTGAAGGAAAAGAAAGAGAGAGATTATTCAAAATTACTTCTTTTGTTTGGTTGTGGCGGACGATATAAGCAAAATATATGGAATTTAAAAAAAAAAAAACTAAGAAACATTTATTTTCTTAGATTTTCTAACCTAACTAAATAAGAACATATATTTAGAATTTTATATGGAAAATGATATTTTCACTCAAAAAAAAAATGAAAAATTCTTGCACTCCATCATGTGAATGAACATTTTCTTCTATAAAGGAGTGCCATAGGTTTTTTTTCGAATGCCAATATCAACACACTTTTATATTTTATTCATCTTTTACTTTATTTATTTTATTTTTTCCTTTTACTTTTCTTCTCCCTCTTTGAAATCCTTGGATTCAAACACAACATAAGGGAGCATATGAGAACTCACACCTCCAAAATCTCATCTTTGTAACACGATTGACAAAGCCAAGCCTTGATTAATTTACACTCCAACTGAAAGCTGTCTTCTAACTGTTTACCAATTTAAGCTGTCTAATGACACATTGGAAAGCAACACACTTTGATAACAAATCAGCTACTAGTGCTAAAATAGACTTCAGATTTCTTACCCATTCATGCTTTTTTACCCTTTTTATTGTTCCCTTTGAACGTGCCATTGAGAAGTACCATATCACTCAATTTTCTTCTTGAAAAAAACAGACTACATTACCAACCAAATGACATATATGTATGGACAAACTATATATATAAATATAAATATATGTATTAGGTGCAGGCGAGTCAAGACACAATGATGTAAAACCATGTGAAAAAGAGTAAAGCGGCTCAACTTTAATAAGAATGATGCAGTATGACTCAGAAGACAAAATAACATAAACAACGGATGCAATAAGGAATGGAAGTGAACCATATGCAGAAACGGTGTCCTACTTGCTTTAACTTTCGTTTGTTTGTGGTTACTCACATGACACATTAAAATGATGTTCTTGTCATAATTCTTATATTTTCATTAACAACAAAAATTACTAAAGGAATTTAGTTAAAGCACTTGTGTCATCAGAGAATAAAACTGCAAATGAGTCGAGTCGAGCATAGTTGACTTGTATCATCAGAAAATAAAACTGCAAATGAGTTGAGTCGAGCATATTTGTTTGACTCGTTACTCAAACTCAAACTCAAAAGGAAACGGTTCTCTTATCGAATCGATCCTGATTCGAGCTTTGAGCTTGAAATATTTTACACTCTATTTACTGAGTATTAGTTTACCAAATCAAATTCTTCTGATTGGATTCACTTAAATTTTGTTCAATTGCTATAGCTTTATATTTCAAGTCGAGCTTGTGCTCAAGCAAGCTTTACAATCCTATCAGTAAGTCCCCTAAATTGTAGGAACTGTTTCAAGATCATGCTCTGTACATTGTTAAAGAATCTATTGCTACTAAATGGCTTAGAGATTTTTTCTTTCCTTCATTTCCTCTTCTTTTCCCCCTTTTTCTGATACCAAATTAGAAACTTGAGAGTAACAAAATACACAAAAGTAGAAGAACAGAAATTTGTCTATATTCTTCCCATCTATCTCAGAAAACTATGACTTACATTTTGGGTTTATTGCAAGAAAGTGAATGTTCACCTTTAAAGCCTCAGTAGACAGGCATATTGGATTCTTACTATTTTCTTTTCATCGCCAGACTCAGAAATGAAAGCATGTAAAGGTACATACATATATGTGCGTGTGTGTGGGTGTGTGGGTGTGTGTGCAAGAACTGATACTGACCTGGGTGTCAAGATCCGAAGAAGAGCCGGTGGAAGAGGTGGGAGAACCAGTGAGGAAAGTGCTGAAGGAAACTGATCCATTTCGATCAAGATTTCTCACCAACCCTACTCTCGCATTGAGTGGTTGCAACCCAAGAGGCCACCCATCTTCCTGCAAATCAAATTACTTCCATATATTCAGCACATCTCAGTTTAGCTCATATACATACAAAAACCATAGATAAAGATTTTTAAGAGAGAAGCTCTAAAAAGAATCAAACATAAGACCACTATACCCTCTCTCTCATGGTGAAGAGACACTCAACTAACAAAAGCAATCAGTTTAAACAAATAGAGGGTTTAAATGGAAAATTCAAGGAAATCCCATTCAACTATCACACACACAGAGAGAGAGAGAGAGAGAGAGAGTAAAAAGATCTCGCAAGAAACGCCTAGAGTGAGAAAGAGAAAGACAAAAGGATACCAGCTGAGCCATAGCTACTTCTTCCAGCTACCCAAGTACCCGGGGGTGGACTGAGGTTTTTGAGTGACTTACTGAGGAAGAATCCAACGAGGTCACTTCAAGGAGAGATTAAAACTGCCATTCCCACTGTTACATTCTCTTCTCTATAAAACCAAAAAACAAAAATAATACTATTTTTAATTAAATAAATACACCAATGACTCTGCGGTCTAGTCTGGTGGTCGAAATGAGCACCTTTTAGAGTTTACGTACTGGAGTATGAGAGTTCGAATCCTCCAGGTACACTACCGCGATTTAAACAGTGGGATGCTTTCAGTCGGGCCACTCCCCCTAATTTGACAAGTCACGGTGAGTCCAAAGAGGTCTGCCCGACTCAAATTTCGGGTTATCAAAAAAAATAAATAAATAAATAAATAAATAAATAAATCGAAGAAGAAAGCAATTCGACAGATAGGTGGGAGGAAAGGAAGCTGCAGACCATGGAAGTACTCGTTTCATACACCGTCCATTCGACAATGGCTCCGTTTGGAGCTTTCAAATAAAAATAAAACTCTACAAATTTTTACAAATATAAATTATGAGATAATAAAATTTAAATTTTTCACACACTGCATGAATTACGAGGTATTTACTTTTATAATTTTATACTATTTTATATAATTTCAAATACACCCAAACCCAATATTCAACAGAGAGAGAGAGAGAGAGTGACAGATATTAAAGAGTCAGAGAGAGGACTTCGCATAGACTCCTTTTTATTCGAGTTTTGGTTTGTTAAATGTCTATATTTTAAAAATAAACATTCGTAAGCTTGATATTTATTTAGGGTGTGTTGGGAGTAAAAAAAAATGAGATAAATTGAGAATTTGTAATACGTATAGTGAAAGAAAAAAGTTGATGTGATATACAATTAACAAAGATTTATAGAATTTTTTGTTATTTTTTTTCAAACCAAATAAACCCTTATTTTAAACAGCAAAGCTTTTTGTTATTTTTTTATTAATTTAAATGATTGATGAATTTGATCATGTAAAAAAGTAAAAATGTTTATAAAGGGATAATTTCTTAAATGTTAAGCATATTATTGATATTTAATTAAAAAAATACTAAATATTCATACAAAAAAAAAAAACTAAGTATAATAATATATAAATTTATTTTAGACTACAAACTATGATTTTCTTTCATTTTAAGATAATTTAAGTATGTTATATATACTTGTAGTCTAAATAAATAAAAATAAAAATTTAACTTTGGAAAGGTATTTTAGCTTTTTACCCAATTACATTCCTTAAACCATCTAATATTTAGAATCCTAAATTTAGTTAAAAAGATCAAAAAAAAAAAAATATCAAGTTTTAAATTTTAGTTCGTGGGGTATTTAGTACATTTATGAGAAGTGTTAAAAATATGAAAAAATTACTAAAAATTGAAAAAAATTGATAAACCTTGCAAAAAATTAAAAACTTTTTACGTTACATTAAAATAAATTAACACTTTAAACATATTGGGTGCAAGACTCTCTGAAAATCTCTAAAAATTTACTTTATATCTTACTGTATTGATTACAAACTCATAATTTATCTGACTTCGAAACTGTTTGGAGTTCCAACCAAGTTCAAAAAAACTCCAAAAAACTTTCAAAATTTTGATTTTTTTAAACTCCAAAAAATTCTAACCTTTTCAAAAAATTTGTCAAAATTCGTTTAAGCGGATTTTTTAAAAAGTTAGACCGACATTTATATTAAAAAGTTTCACAAAACTCCAAAACTTTTTTTAAATTCTCCACTAAAATTTTACCACATGTGACTTTGTATGATTTTTAACAATTTTATATCAAATCAAATATAAACATCTAACTATCATTTCAAAGTAACATTTTACACTTTAAACTCCAAAAAATTTTACTTTTGTTAACTTTTGGTTTTTTTTTTAACACCCCAAACGGCATCTTTACCTCACTTTTTTCACTCCAAACTCTAAGGCACCATTTGGTGTGGCAAAGAATAAAATAAACAAACCAATAACCTTTAAAAACCACTAAAATTCTCTATTACACTTTTATACATTCTCATATTTACTAATTTCAAAAAAGTTAAATATTTCGTTAAAAAAAAATTCGAACCTCGAGAGGAGGTTAACCAAGTAAGAAAATTTTTTTTTTAAGTAATCAAGTTTCCCGACTCCAAAAATTTGGAACAAGTACCATTTTGGGATAAGTTCACATAAATTGTTAAAATGAATTGGTCAAAACCGTTCCCACGGATTAGCCAGAGACTGTGGTGCAGTACACAAATTCAAGATTTTTTGAATCCGTTTTAATGAATATAAGAAAACTATTCTAACAGTTTAACACTATTCATTTTTTAAAAAATACGATTTAAAAAAAAAAAAAACATCAAACACAAATTTACATTTTATTTTTTTTTTTTCCTTGTTTTTTACTACTCCAAGCGGTTCCCGCGGAAACAAATAAACACTCCGGTTTTGCACAGTTTGTCCCGGTCGATAGTGGAATGGAATAATATTTGTACAGTACCGAGAGGGCCCCGGGACAAACTTTTATTCTTTTCCCTAAATGACCAAAATGGCCCCGGTCAATGACAATATTTTCTTTGTGCGTCGGTTGAAAAAAAAATGCTTTTTTTTTTGGGGGGGGGGGGGGGGAAGGTCAAGAAGGGGAATCAGGGTGCCTTCAATATTCATTGTAATTCAAGTTTGAGCATGCAAATACCGCAAAGGCAAACAATATCCTTCCCTTGATATTAAAACTAAGAAAAATTCTTTTGATAGCATTAAATTTTATCAATTTTTTTAATCACATTAATTTAATAAAAAAATTAACAAGTTAATATTTTAAAAATAATAATCTCATAAATGTTCACATCATTCATATTTTGTTAAAAAATTCTAATAATTTTTTTTAATTATATCGCATCACTCAAAAACTAATATCAAATCACTATCGCAAAGGTGTAATTTTATATAATCGTGAGAGTTAATTCAACTAATAAAATTTTGAATTTACTCTTTAATAATCACTAATTGGAGTCTTTTTAAAGTCGAATTTATTCAATCGTTAATTTCAAAGGTTAAGAAATTAATCGAAATACGCACAAATTAATCCGGACACTCACAGAGTTACTCAAAAACAAAAAGGTATAGTTTTCCATTCTGTCCTCACATTATGGGTAAAAACTCCAAATTGCAAATATGACCACAAATTATGGCTATTTTCACACACCTATACATATGCTAAATAACGTTTGCTAAGATTACTTTCTTCAACGAACTCCAGAAAATAAAACTTTCCCTAGGAAAAATGGCAATCAATGGCTCAATATGACTTCCAGGTACAACAGTTGGGGGGGGGGGGGGGGGGAAGAGGCTTAGTGAGCATTTTAAAGATTAACATTGAACTGCCCTTCCCCTTTGTTTCCATTCCTCGGATTGATCTGAAATTACAGATTCGACTTTTGGGTTCATACAACATGACAATTTTCACTGGTTCCAGCAAACGATATGATAATCTTTCAGGACAATTCTGAACCAGAATTGCTAATGGGTTAGCAGAATTGTGAACAGTTACTTCTATGGCTGACCACGGCTCGCACCAGGTCGATACTCTCCAATTCCTAGCAGGTCCTGCAAATGTTCAAGTGTTGATTTGCTTAGTAACTGCAGAATTTGGAGAAGTGAGGTATACATATAAATATATAATATGTAATTCTTAGATGATATGAGGATGGTGTTGAAAATGAAACCTTTAGGAAGAAGCAGTGTGCAAAAGATATGAGAATATAGATTTTTAAGACTAGTATCACGGACATGTAAAGAAGAGGGGAAAAAAAAGCATGGGCAAGAATGGGAATTGGACAAAGAAGTGATCATGCTGAAGGTAATGGGGTCCAGCACCATGTCTCCATATTTGGAACATAACAGGCATCAAGATTTCAATTAGAGAGATTAAAGTATACTATCAGACGAGATGGATATAAGGATGGAGAGTTCGTTAGTCCCCTGAAAAGCCTCTAAATCAGTAAAGTATGTGAAACAAATGCAAAGATGGGAATAAAAATTTGTAGGCTTGTGGAACTTCAGAGCCAAACTATTTAAAATTTCCACCGACAATAACAACTCCAACTCCTTTTTTTCCTTTATTCTACAAGTTAAAATCTATCCAAAAAGAAAGTTTATATGCTTGTGGAACTTCACAGCCAAACTATCCAAAATTCCCACCGACAATAACAACTACAAACTCCCTTTTTTTTTTTTTTTTGTCTTTATTAAGTTAAAATCTATCCAAATTCCTGTGCTGCATTTGTAATCTGTAAACTGAAAAGCACAATCTTATTTTGACAACCAGAATACTCCCCTAGGTCCGTGGGCCTATCACTTTGCCTTTATTATACACTTGCCATTACCAGGTCATCCTGGTACACTTTGTCACCTACAATAACAATTTCCCTTTTTCTTTCTAATTCTTGGTTATGCTTTGCTCCGTCTTTCCCTTTCTTCTGATCCTATCATTCCAAAGATGATGTCTACATCAAGAAAAGTAAGCTTCAAGAGACCGACGACAATTCAGATCGAAGCGCATTAAGATGCGTATACGTATGGTGGGCATGTTCTTCAGCTAATGCAAGCACCAGAAGATTTTGTTAATTTGTAACAGGGTTGTATTTTGCGTACTGGAGCTGCTAAGAATTAATATGTAGTCAAAGACACTCAGCTCGGTAAAACCCGAACCTTGAGGGATGAGAGATGTTTAAGCCAATGCACAGTGGCATTTATTGTGCTTCGCTTGGTTTAGCACATAAATGAATGTTCATGACCGAGCACTGTTTGTTGAACCTAACTTTTTTATTTTTTGGTGCAAAGTTTTTTCTTGAACCTAATTGAGTTATTAAAGTACTTGGCCCAATCTGGCCCTGAAATAGCAAAAATAAAGAGGAAAATAAGAAATATCTTAGAAGGTGACAGAAATGTCTTAGTATTTATTTTGATGAGTAGATTTATGAATTAGTTTATATAGTATTTATTAATTTGTCTCTGAGAGTATCGTAATATATTTAATAGTCTGGCATGTTAAAATTTAAATGAATGCATATTGTTTGTTCAGCTTTAGCAGATAAACAGGTCATGTATTTTCCAAGTAAAACCTGGCAAAATTCAAGTGAGGGTAGTCTTTGCTAACCTAACCTGAAGGACAACTTAGCTTCCTATCCATTTGATTTAGGTTCAAGTGAGGGTTCCGACCCAATTGTTTTGTTTCAGTTTGGATCCGTAGCATAATGATAATTTTACATATTCGTAAGCAAAAAAATTATGTTGACTCAGTTCTATTTGGCTCAAGTCTTAGAAATAGGTTAATTTAGAATCAAACGGATAAAAAATGGGTAGAATCAAACGGATAAAAAATGGGTAGGCACATTTGAAATCCATAATCAAACCAAATCTCTAATGGAACCAACCCAATCCAAAAGAATCAAATTGATTCGGTTTTTGGGTTGCTCAGGTATTTTGTGCACTCGTAGTTAAAAGGTATATATTGGCCTAATATGTAACAGAATAATTAAAGCTTTTCGCACATGGTTTAATTTGGTAGTAAAACCTAAATCAAACTGCAAGTAGTCAGTTTAAAAGATTTTGAAACCGTAACCTAACCGTTTAACTAAGACATTGAACCACTAATTTTAGTTCAAAAATTTTTAAATCCGTTCAAAAGCTACATTAACCCTCACAACAGTTATTCGGCATGGAAGCATAAGGCTAGTGCTCCTTTAGGAGAGGTGCAACAATTCACATAATTCCAAGCACACACTAACACATAGAGTTCTGATCTTTGAGTTCAAAATTTTTTTTCACAACAAATAGAGAAGAAAAAACTAGTGCAGTCAAGAGATTATTTTTGGCATCAAAAATAGATTTTGGAATAAACCTGCAAGTAAAATTAACAACAAACCTGGCACGCTTTATTTTTGGCCCTAGTTTCTGCTGTGCTTGGAATATCATGATTTGGTTTTGTAAATCTCTTCTCACGACGTTCACACGAGCCCCACCCATCTGAGAACCTACCACCACTGGTAACAAATAAAGGAGCATTAGAAGTACTAGTTTATAAATTCTGTGAAAGCAAATTTTTAATTTACTACTTAATCATCAATATGAGAATCATACTGCATGTGTGCTCGAACCACAAATTCGGCACGTAGAACATTCCGATTCTCATCAAATTCAATGGTCTTGTCTTTAATTTCATAAGAGACATTGAAATAACATGATATCTTCCTCCAACCTGTATAGAAAATATGCAGCCTATGACACACCAAACACACATTTCAAAAGAATGAAGAAACTTAAAAACCAACGATTACCTGACTTTTTGATAAAAGAGCTGCCAGAGATCATAGTGTAATCAGTTTTCTCCAGAATCTGGCAAGTTTGTAACATAGGCATCATATATTCAAAACCCAAAACTGAGTTGTAATGAATTACATTTATGGAAAAGAAACCATTATGTAGATAGAAAATAAACCTAAACAACTCCTTGCAATTATCCAAAACCCACAGCAGTTTATTTTAGTTGAATGCAAGCAGCTGTGCACAATGTGTTTTGGGGTTTAATGACTCTCCTTGTGTTGCTTTTGTGCGCATATATTTATTGCGTTGTCAGAAAAATGACCATTTGCAAACAACATGTCGGAATTTAGAACTCTATTCTGTTTGAATGTGGAAAAGAATTGCAACCCGGGGATTCAATTGGAGGTGCAGAAATGCACTGAGGATATCTAGGGATTCAGCAGCTGCTAGTTATACAATGGTTTGGAAGTAGATGCTATGCCATCATACAATTCTATCATGTAGAAATATCCTAGTCTCCTAGATTAGTATTTTGCAAGGATGAAAACAAGTTGATGGTAGATTTGAAAACTAAAAAAGAAAATAGATGGAAAATTACAAATTCTGTCTGGCTAAAATATGTATTTCTACTACTATAAAATCCATGAATGAAGTAGGACTATCTAGCCTTGCAAGGTGGTCCTTGCTAATTCACACGGGATTTCAATAGTACAATTACACGGGGCAAAAAGAAAAAAGAAAGAACGGAAATATTTATTTTGCTATCATCCTAACTAGAATCAATGAATTCAAATACCTACTTTTACATTTTTGTTTAAAATTCATCATAGTCCATATTGCTAAAACTCCTCAAAGCCAATTGGAAATTCATGTCTCTATATTTGAGATATTCTCCTTAAATAATCAGCAATTAATCCTTTCATTTCACATTCATAAATTCAAACTCAACCATCTTGAATCCTTGAAATGGGGGACCCAATTACTGAAGGAAATATATATATACACACACTAAGGGAAAGGCACACACTTGGCAGAAATAGAGAAAGAGAAAAAAAAAAAACAGACGAAAGAAAAAATTTATGAAGGCCGATGTGTCATTGCGTAGTGTGTGCCTCTCCTCTCGTGTGTGTGTGTGTGTGTGTGTAGATTCATATTTAATTTGCTGGCATGAGTTATCTCTATTGACAATAGGCATGTTCTGAAGATCTGCAATTAGAACAATGAGAAGTTTGAAAAGAAACTCATATGCAGAGGAAATGAAGAATCTAATAACAGATTCCAAGAGTAATTACCGCCATAGCTGCATTTTGGTACTCTTTGAAAAGCGACACAGACGGAAACCGACCAGACAGGCTGTGCCTCATTGTTTCTTTCTCCTCACTCTGCCCATAATTCAACGTCGAACACTCCGAAGCGGTAGGACTAACCTCCTTCGCCAAAAATCTCCTTCCTTCTGGCGATGTGTACGACGGTGTAACGGGCGTCCGCTCCACATGCTTTACCATAGCCAGAGGACTCGCTTCTCTCAATTCGGAAACGCAAGATCTAGCCATTTTCTGCGGGCGTTCCTGCAAGAACTCGCCCTCAATTAGAGCTCTACAATTGTTCTCTGTCGAGAAATAGCTCCTAGGGTTTTTGGGGAATTTGGTTGGCGGCGGCGAAGAGGGATTCGAGGTTAGAAGCGGAGTCGGAGACTGACGATGGTTTCCGTGCTTCAAAGCCAGGGGTTTTCGATATTTAGTGGCGGAGGAAAGAGAGGCTGCGGCGGAGTCGATCACGGCCCAAAGCGCGGCGTCGTCAAGGTCTTTGTCGTCGACTGGGTAGACGATTGGCGATGTCATTTGCTCCGGCAAGGGATTGGGGGTGAATATCATAGAGAGAGAGAGAGACTAGGGTTTTGATTGGAGATTAATTACGAGTACAGAACTACAGATCTATAAAGCTCTTTACTTTCCGCTCAATATCTCCCCTCCTCCGCCTGCTCTTGGGAACAAAGCTCTCCGTAAGCACAGGCGCAGGTAAACCGCGCCAACGTGAATTCAAATTGGAGATTACAGCACTGCGACGTCGTATCACTTTTTTCTTTTTTTTTTTTATCTGTTATAACTTTTATGAACACATAAAGATGGAAGCATAAATTTTTAGCATAAATACCCAATTTTTTTTTCTTGAATGTTTGGTAAAATATTAATTTTTGTTACTTTTTTGTTTAGTTATAATAATTTACAACTTAAAAATTATAAAAATTTTTATCAATAGTTTTACTAAACATTCAAAATTATCAAAAATTTTATATATTTTTATAAGTTGTGGGTGCATTTGGTGTACCAAAATTTGATGAAAATCTTAAAAAATTTCTGAAAATTTTTAAAAAATTTTACGTATTCCCGCTTTCTTAAAATTTAAAAAACGTTCAATATCTTTTCAAAAAATGTCAATAACTAGAATTCAACTAATCAAATAGTAAAAATTTATTCGCCATTCTCACCATGGACTGTCAAGCTACCAAATGACACCCATTTTGACTATTTTTGTGGTGTTTTTAAAACTGTTCTAACGGATTATAAAAACTGTTTTGACGAAATCTCGCGGCTAACTTTCGTCCAAACGGTTTCTATAATCCGTTTGGACGAATTGTAGTGTAAAAAAGTCATAACTGGTTAAAATTTTGAATCCATTCAAATGGAAATCCAATCTGTCGGAACGAAATTTTACTATTCATATTCAAAAAATACGATTTGAACGGTGTGCACTAAACATAAAAAATTTTTTTAAATCATATTTTATCTCATTTTTTTTTTTGGTAGGTATTATCTCATTTTTTTTTATTTTTTAATGCGTCAAACGTAACTTATATATATCTATATAATAAGGAAGGTTATATAATAAGGAAGGTTTAGTTAATAGGATGTTTATCCTATGTGAAAGCTCGGCGTGTTGGGGGTGGGAGGCCTGATGGGTTTCTCGGGGGTATGTGTGTGTGGAGGGGGGGGGGGTTTGGTTGGAAGCTCCTTGTATTCGGGGAGGGGCAGGCTTAGTTTGGGAAGGCCTAATGAGTTTCTCAGGGTGTGTGCATGGGTGGAGGTTGGAAGGTTTGGTCAGCTAGAGAATTTTTTAAAGAAATTAAAAGTTAAGAAAAGTAAAATTTTTTTTGAAATTTGAAGGATAAAAAATTATTTTGAAATGATAATTAAATGTTTATGTTTGATTTAATATAAAGTTATTAAGAGATGTATACAAGTGACATATGATAAAATTTTAATTAAGAATCTTGAAAACTTAGAAAGTTTTATGAAATTTTTTAATATAAATATCAGTCTAATTTTTTAAAAAATATGTTACAACTCATTCTAACGGATTTTGATTGGTTTTTTAAAAAGTTTAATTTTCTCGGAGTTTGAAAAAGGTGAAAACTTTTGAAATTTCTTTGAAGTTTTTTGACTTTTTTTGAGTTTCAACGCTCCCTTACACGCCAAATTATATTTCTACTCATTTACAGAATTTTTTTTTTTTACTTACAGTTTCGATTTTAATGTGTTTAATACTTAAATTTTAAATACATACATTTTTACGCTATTTGAATTTACTAAAATTTTTAATTTTGAAATATTTTCAATTGTTGAATTTGCTCAATGACCGGAATTATTTTTATTTTTTTTCCTTTTTGGTTGTCTTTTTTGTCATTACCTTAACATCTTTTAATTCTTATTTTTACAGGTTATTTTTATAAATTTTCATGTACTTTATTTTATAAATTTAAATTTGAACTATTTGTGTATTAAATTTTTATATTTTTGTACCTTTAGGTACGAACAATTTATAGTATATGAACATATCATGACAAACTAATTCAATGTACAAAAATAAAATTTTATATTCACAAGAGTTTTAACTATTAAAATTTATATTTGTCATAAAAGTACATTTGAAATAAAAATGATAAAATAATTTAATTTTGATTAGAGCCTGTGGGCACTATTCTAAAATAGGTCCGAATAAAGGCTGAGAAACTAGTTTTTGCTGGTGGCAGCTCTTGGGAAGTCTTCAATGGCGGCCTCAAGCTCCAAATCATTTGATACACGGTGCACTCCCTTTGTACGATGCCTTTATTAATTTTTTTCTTTGCATTTAAGGTTTTTTGGTGGGTTGTTTATGATTTTGTTTTGTTTTTTTTTTTTTTTTTTTTTTTTGCCTTGCTGGAAAAAATAAAATGAAATGGCGAGTTACTCATATTATATCATCTTTACAACTTGTATATATATTGACAAATTAATATGTATTTCAAAATTCCTTTTTCGGTTGTAGAAACATAATAATTCAACTTATTTTGAAATTATCGTTAAACATTTGGACTGATACTAATACTACTAGAAGGGTTTAAAGGTTAATTTATATAATTTCAATACAATATATAATTAAAAAAAAATACATATGCAATTGGTAAATCCCGACCCATGAATCCACATTTGTGTTGGTGAGGGATGAGTGAGAAAAATAATTAGTTAAATTATATATATATATATATATATATATATATATATATATATATGTTAATGCATATAAATATGCTATTTCAGTTTTATTTGCTCGTGTGATTCATTTAAATTGTATTTTATAGTTGCATGTGTCACATAAGCTAATATCCACCATATATCATTTTAATAGGTTATAAATTATAATGGAAACTCAAGGAAGCAAGAAAGAAAAAACTATATTTTCATTTTTTAAACTAAGGGAGCAAACATCAACTAATGAGGGACATTTTCCATCCAATGTTGATAAATCAAATCACGATCAACCCCCTTCCAAATCTCAAAGAGTTGAAATTGATATTAGTACTCTTGAATAGGATCCTGGGATACGGATCTCTATATGACAGCATCCTGTTAATCAACAGGATGAAATTAGAAGAGCCTATATTAAAATGGGTTCGTATCAACTTAAGTTAGCAAATTACCCAAGGACGGAATCAGGAAGACAGTATCATCGATTTTAATACTCTTGGTTTGATCAATTTCCTTGGTTAGAATACTATCCGTTCAAATGATGCAGCATTTTGTTTTCCATGCTTTCTCTTTCAAGAAAAAAGTCCCTCGTCATCTCGCATTTATCACCAAAGGCTTTAAAAGTTGGAAGAGAGTTAACAATGGGGCTAAATGTGCACTTTTGATACGTGTGGGAGGTCCCATTTCACCACATAATAATGCTGTGAAATCTGCTAAAAATTTAATGAAAGTAACTGGACATATCGATAAAGTGCTGAATGCATAAACTGCAGAAGAAGTTCAGAAGAATCGATTGCGACTTACGGCAACAATTGAAATTATTCAGTGGCTTAGCTTACAAGTGTGTGCATTTAGAGGTCATGATGAATCTCCATCTTCTAATAATCATGGCAATTTTGTGGATATGATGAGACTTATAGGGAGATTGAATGTTAATATTGACGATGTTGACTTAGAAAAAGCTCCAAAAAATGTAAACTATACCTCACTGACTATTCAGAAAGAAATTTTGCATATTTTTGCAAACAAAGTGAAGAAAAAGATTCGTAAAAAAGTTAAAGATGCGAAGTTCTGTATTGTGGTTGATGAAGCCAAAGATGCATCAAATAAAGAATATATGGCTATTGTTTTGAGATTTGTTGACATTTAGGGTTTCTTACGAGAGCGCTTTTTTGAGATTGTGCATGTTTTAAACACTACTACTTCAATACTCAAAAAAGAAATTTCTAATGTCCTTACTCGATATAACTTACATATCCTCAATATGCGAGATCAAGGGTATGATAGTGCTAGCAATATGCGTGATGCATAGAATGGACTACAAGCTTTATTTATTAGAAATTGCTTGTATGTATATTATGTACATTGTTTTGCCCACTGACTACAAGTAGTATTAGTTTGCAACTGCAGGAAATGAGATTTCTATTTGGCTATTTTTTTTTTCAAAATTGACAACCATTATCAATCTTCTTATTAGTGCTTCTCCCAAACGTCATATCGAGTTCCCAAGCTATAAAAATTGTATATATGGTAGCTACTAGAAAACATGAGACTAGTAGAGGGGCTAATCAAATTGGTAATTTGTATCGGAGTGTAACTACTCAATGAAACTCTCATTTTGATTTAATTTGCAGTTTAATAGATATGTATAGTGTAACTATTACCGTACTTGAAAGCATGGTTCATAAGGGATCCTCTAACTCTGTAAGTGGATAAGCTAGTTGTTGTTTGATTGTAATGAGGTTCTTTGAATTCATGTTCAAGTCATATTTGATGCATAAAATTATGGGGATCACTGATTTGCTTTGTTGAACTTTGTAGCACAAATCTCTTAACATCTAAAATGCAATGGATCTAGTCAAAGTACTAAAGCTTTGCTTCATACTTTGAGAGAAAATGGATTTGATCATCTACTTATCCATGTGCAATCTGTTTGCACACAATATGACGTTGATATATAGGATATGAATAGTTGGTATAAAAAAGCTATAGGTCATTCATGCCAGCAAGAAAAGCCATTAACAGTTAGCCAACACTATCATGTTGGCATATTTAACTCGGCAATTGGTTTTCAATTGGAAGAGTTAAATTCTAGATTTAATGATAGAGCAGTAAAACTCGTTGTGTTTAGCTCTACTCTAGAACCTAATGACAACTTTAAGTCATTTAAAGTTGATCATATTTGCAAGCTTGCAGAGAAGTTTTATCCTGAATGAATAGGAAATGCATTATTTGAGATGTCAGTTAGAGCATTATAAGATTAATGTACTTCAACATGAAAGATTCCAAAATATGTCTGCTATTTATGAATTATGCCGAGGACTAGTTGAAACAAATAAGTCAAAACATTATAATTTGATCGACAGATTGATTCGTCTTGTTTTGACTCTGCCTGCTTGTATTGCCACTATAGAACGAGCATTTTCAACTATGAAACATTCTAAAACTGCTCTTCGCAATAAAATGGAAGGAGAGTTCTTAACAGACTCTATGATAATTTACATTGAACGAGAGCTTGATGAAGATATCGATTCAGATTCAATATAGATGAATTTTATTCTCTAAAATATTAAAGGGTGCTGCGTTACTTTTGTCTTTTGTTTACTATTTTATATACACTCGAATCTTGTTATATGTGTTTGAAATTTACTTTTTTTCTTTCATTTTCTGTATTATGTATTTAGATTGAATATTTTATAATTAAGTTGATAAATTTACGTATTTAGATTAATAATTATTTATGACAAGAAAAAAAAAATTATCTTTATGTATCCCAAGGTAAGAAAAAAATCCTAACTCCGCCCTTGCAAACACAACCAAAAGAATTGTGTGATTTACACCCCTTTCCTTTGTGGGTGACTACTGGAAAAATTAGAAAACTCATGGGTAAATATACAATATACATCCTAGATTGGATCAAAAATAATTCTTGAATGAGGTATTCAACTCTATGGACAAAACAAAAATGAAAATTTTCACTTGTAGGACATCATTAGAATTGCATCATATTAAAAAAAAAAAATAGCAACTCAGTACACGATCCTCTCGCATTGCGGGAATGAGAGAGAGTTAAATGTACACAGTGCATTGCAGGCATGGGATAGAGTTAAATGTAGACAGTTGTTCCTTTATGAGCAAAAATGCTAAATTTAGAATTCAATTTCTTGACTCAAATTGTAATGGAATTAACTTTACTTTTGCTCTAAAATCAACTTTTTTATTAAAAAAAAAGTTTGAATCGCTTCATTTTTTTTTCTCCCCATTCAATGAGCATCTCTAATAGCTATATGGTAAAATCTCAAGGCTTGACTGCAACATCCTATCTGAATCAGAGATGATTATATGTTATGTAACAGTGAATCTGTTCTAATATATACCTGAGATATGAAGAGTAAGTCAGACATTTACAAGACAAAACAGCCTAGACCAAAACAGTCCCTGGCATTCCATCGTAGGGATCGAATGAGGGCTCAATTCTCATCCATAAGAACTATCCCTTCTCCATACACAATTCTTTTCTTAGGACGTAAGAACCTTAATCAAATACGAACAAGTACCTTTTACTGATACAAAAAACCTTCTATTTGAGGCCTTTTAAGAGATCGACCTAACGGCCAACTTTAACAGGCAATCCAAAATTCTGATAAGCTCTGATCTCCCCTCCCAGCCCTGCTGTCACAATCACCAAGCCCCAAGCCGTCGCTTGGACGGTGTGGTTGTTTCCGTTGCTATTACTGTCGAATAAGGACCAAGAGGAAGACCAAGACTGAGATTGTGAACTCCCGGAAGCAGAAGAGATAGAAGGCGAGTCGTTGTATCGAATCGACGATGAGCAGGAACCAAATGACTCGCCGATTCCAATCTCAGAGTCCGTGCGAGAAACTCGAGCAGGGTCTTCATCCAAGTCGCCATTTTTATTGGGAAGCGGCGGCAACTGTCCTCTTTTGCTGTTTGCACCCACCAAGTTGTCTTCTCTGGTTGGAGATCCACCGGCTGACGAAGATGATGATTGTGGGATGGAACGCTTTGAGTGCCTCTTGGAGTTGATTTCGACGATTGGTGGGTCATTTCTTATGCTACCAGGCCATGGAATTGCGACGGAAACCTCTCTGCATTGGAACTGCTCGTGAGAGTGAGATGTGATTAAGCCTTTGCTTTTCCCTGGGCCTGCATTTCGCAGCTCTTCACGCCTCCAGATGTATACTTGAGAATCCTCACTTGCGGATACAACGTACTTCCCGTCTGGGCTAAATGAAGCCGAAATTTGGCTGGTGGTATTTCTGAAACCTGTGAACTTATGAATGATTTCTGAGCCATCGATGATTCGTATTCGAGAGTCAGCGGAAGTAACGAGCACTTCGGATGGATTGTCCGGGGCAAACTGTTTGTAAGAAAGATTAGTTTGCCATAACTAGTTGGGGGATAACTGGGAAGAAAGGAGAGAAGATTACCCCAAAACCAGTGATTTTTTTGGCTGGAGATTTTTTCTTAGTTCGGAAGTCAATCCGATCTTTTTCTTCTAGCCTGCAATCTAAGTCACCAAACGATATAGAAATTAGTATAATTTTTTTTGCATACTATATTCTTAGATCAGAAAGTAGAAGTCAAGGTTGAAAGAATCTGGCAAGGCAGCTCTTACCAGCTGTACTGTACAAACGATAATTCCCCTTGTGTGAACCAACCACAGCGCCCTTCAATGATAGAGAAAAATAAGATGTTATGAGAGAATGTACGATATGTGTCCAACTAGTATGGCATAGGAAAAATGTTACACAACAAGTAATAAGAATGAGGTGAAACATTTGCGACCTCTCACTTGGAAAAAAAAAAAAAAAAAAACTACTCGTATAAGTCTGTTTTAATTAAGAACCATTAAAGACTATTGTTTGACCAAAATTACACAAGAATCCCTCCTTTTTAAAATTGGTAAAATCACCTATCCCATTTTATCTATTTTATCCCATCAAGATTTTTGATGTGATGCAAGAAGTTGGCACCAGGGGAAGAAGCAGAGTGGTTACCTGGCCATCAGGTGTATAGCTAGCAGCGGTAACCATCTCATGAAGGTCAGTATAGTCTTGGAGTTGCCGATTTGGTATGCTCCAAATTCGAACCTTCTCATCTAGAGAGCCACTGATGAAATAGTCATCATCTATTGGGTTGAAGTGTATACAAGTTACTGCAAAACCAAACATGCATCAGAAGGTAAAGTAGGTTAGTTAGAAAACTTATGATGAAATTGCCATGCTAGCTAGGAAATTGAATATATAGTAGCAGATTGGTTAGCTAGGCATTCTACCATAGTCATTATGTGCAAACAACTTTAGACAGCTCTTGCTGTCCATGTCCCATAGCCTGACTGTCTTGTCCATTGAAGCTGAAAGCAATAGCTGCAAATGCATAAAAACTTGTGAGATTGTATGTCAACCTTCTATGTGGAATAAAGTAACTTGAACTAATGGCTTTCTTTAGCAAAAGGGGAGGTTGACATCAAAATTAATGTCAATTGACATTAAGATCGGAGGCCATTGAATTTCAATCAAAAGGTCTAGATACATTCATGCCCCCCAAGCTGATGTCCCCAAAATGACATCGTTTTCGATGGCAGCTCCCCAAGGTATCTGGTGTGGTGGGAAGCTAACCTGTGATTTTGACCAAGAGAGGTCCAAGACATCATCCGTATGACCTGTAAAAGTACACACTGGTTTTTCTGAAAGTGAGAACACAGTTTCTGGCACTTGGACATAATCGGGAATTGGGTTGCCCTTCTTCTTGTTAGAGGCTTTCCCCCATTTTCTCTTCTCTTGAGGTATCGGCAAGAGCTCTGGAACTGGAAGAGGAGGCCGTTCTTTCCTCCTCTCAGGTGAAAGCTCTGGAAGGGGATTCCCCTCCGATGAATGGCCCACCATGGAGTGAAGCGGCGTGGAATTAGCAGAACTCGAATCATCCAGTGGCCTGGTAGACATGACTTTGCATTCTTGGACTTCCCACACATGAATTACCCGGTCTTCTCCTGCACTGGCGAGGTAATGGGCGTCCGGGCTGAACCTAATCGTCCAGATAGAGCCCTCGTGAGCCTGTATCTCTTGGCAGAGATGCAGAGCAGTGAATTCCTTAATGGACTTGCCTTGCTGACGAACTCTAATCCATTTGGAGGAGGGCGATGAGTTCTTGTTACCTTGCTGATGATCTACGGCTTCTCTTTCTTTGTCCACTTTTGGCTCTATTATGGATTTTATGTTCTTTAACAGGGCAACCCCTCTTCTCTTGCTGTATCTCAAGCTCTTGGTAAGGTAAGAATTCGCGCCGACTTTCCTTCCATCATCAGCATTGCTCGAATGCTCGCGACACATCAGCTCCTTGACAACAGGGGAATGGCCAACCCTCTTCTCGAATTCGGCCAAGGTTAGCTGCTTCCCGGTCTGAACTTCACTGAGCCTGTTCCACATTCCATCATCGTCGGATTCTTTGACGATGAACTCGTTGCCGGTGTCCAAGTTTTTTATCAAGAAGAAGGCGCCAAATTGACAGTGTGGCAACGTTAAGCCACCACCGTTTGGGGCGGAGTATCTGGTTTTACCCCCTTGTGGCGATACTCTTACGATATCCGCGTATTGAAATATACCCGCCTGTGGTGCTAATATCATCGACGATGTTCTGGTGAGACGCTGCTTGGATATGGTGCCTATGAGTTCTTCCTTCCTCCTCCTGGTGTTTGCCGAAAACGTGTCGATATCTCCGTCTGATCTGGACCGGACGAGCACAATTGGCGCTGAAGTTGAAGGTTCCGGCTCATGCTCCGGCTCGGCCTCTTTGGTGGGGGGTTTCTCAGCCGCGGACGTATCCTGATGATGATCGCTGCTGATTTTCTTGGAAGCCGCGTGGAAGTTGCCGATTTTCACGGAAGGAGCGTGCATGAACTTGGCGCTGGTGATGCTGAGAAGCCTCTTGTTGCTTGTTAATCCCATTCCTTGGAAGAGCCGCCGTCGGCGCTCGTTGATCGAACCCGGTTCCGCCAACCACATCCCGTAATCCCCGAACACGGACGAAGCCGGAGCCCCAATTGAGCCTCCTCCACCTCCGCCACGAAAACCCTCGATGGGGGAGGAGGAGATGGCGGAGACGAAAGACATCCGGCAATCGTCGAAATCGTCGTCGTCCAGGTCGAGAGGGACGACCGAAGACATCCGATCACAGGTTTCGAAAAACGTGTCATCGTCGACCTCTCCTATGCCGTCCCAGTTCAAGCTCATGGTCTTTCTTCGTTCCATGGTCGCGCCCTTCTGAACTTGGTCGTCCATTGCTGACCCTTTCCCTTCACTTTGGATCATTGTTTGTGCATTGGTGAATGGAGTATTCAACGGATCAATTAAAAAACAGAGGAAACGTAGACGAAGAAATTGCTGTCTCCGATCTTCAGTGAACTCTGTGATTTTATTTTGTTTTCTTTTTTTTTTTCTTTTTTTCCACCTGCAGGAGAGGAAAATGAATGGAAAGAAAGAGAGGTGGAAGAGAGAAAAAAGTGGAGGTGGTGACCGTTATGAATCTGATTCTTTGGTGGGAAAGAAACGGTCAAGGCCCTCTGACTCTCGATGACCTCTCTTCACGTACGTTCCCCTACTATCTGCCAAGCAAATGAACTTCAATAACATATCCAAGACATTCTTTTTACATATGATTCACCCCTCATACCTCGGCCACGTCACCACAATCCTCCTTTTGAGAAAAATAAATTATATTATAAAAGAAGTATTGTTGCAAGATAAGGAAAATGACGTTCAACCAAATTGTATGCAAATGCATTCATTTTATCTAGGATGGCATGTTGTGTTGATTTATAATTTTGCACATTCGTTTTCATGCTCAGATATCTCAAATTTTAATAAATTTAATAATTTATTTTTCTAAAATCAAATAAAATGATATTAATTTTAAATTACTATACTCGTATCATATTGTATTCTTTTTTTTTTTTCTCTTTACATTTGTATTCATCCTTATGTTATTACTTATAACAATTTATTTGACTGTGATTAGCTTTTTTATAATATAAAAAATGTTAATAAAAAAGTTACTTATGAACTGTTTGAAGTTAGTAAAAGATTCGCTCATACTTGTTCGTTATAAACAAATTAAATTTAAGAAAAAAAAATTAAGACTCATTATTAATCAAGTTTAAATAATTTAATTCATTTATAACCCTAATCAACTTAGAAAGTTCTCTGCTCCCACCAATTCTTTACCCCCTACTTGTAGTGTCACATCCTTTTTCAAAGTAGATTAGTTAGGGAAAAAAAGAAAGAAAAAAAGACAAGAAAAAAAAACCGAGAACATGAAAGAACGTGGGAGGGAGATTATGAATGGAACAGATTACTCTGTTAGACACAATCAATTTCAACTTGCTACTAATTTTAAAATAAACATTACGATCGTGGACTCTATTATGACATGGATTTTCGTTTAATAAAATAAATTAATTCTATATGTATCTCGGATGCTAGTAATGGATATTAATCTCAATCAGTCTCCTTCATTCTTAGCCAGGCTCCTGAATTACATATATATTTATGTCTTTCTCTCTCTTTTTAAATATGTCTTTAATTTTAAACTTTTACATTGAAGTTTATGATATATATTAATAAGTACTTTATGACATCAGGCCAAGTTTGAGTTAATAGGTCAAATTGAGCAAACGGGCTTAATTGTCTGCAAAACTTGACACACATTATCTTCGTGTCACTAGTGACTCGTAGGAATGAACGACACGTGAAACTAATACCTTGTGTGCTTGGAATCTTCACTTATAGTTTGTAGTTTAATTTGAAACTTTAAACTTTCATAATTTCGAGTTAATAGGTTAAACTAAGCAAACGAGCTGGATTAGCAACGAAACTTGGCATGTACAATCTTTGGGTTACGAATGACTCGTAGGAATGAATGATGCATAAATTGAGGCTAGTGTGCCCAAAATTCACACTCATAATTCTTTGTTAAATTTTCAAACTTTTAATACGTATGTATAATTTTTTTTCCAAATTATATATTACTAATTTATGTTTGATTTCATTTTTTAGTTTTAATGATGGTAGGAAGATTTTGAAGATTTGAACATTCGGTTATGTTTTATGCTACTTTAATATTTGATGGATTATTAAACTTGAACCTTTTAGTAATTGTAATAATTGTACTTTTAGTAAATTTCGTTTGTAAATACATTTATTCCACTTCTTTATAATATTATTTGTGTTTGTGATTTTTGAAAATTTTGTTCTTGAAGATATGTTGGTTACAAGTAATTTTGCTTAAAGGTATAACCTAGATTGAGAAAAAAGAAAAAAAATTAAAACTTTGTTGACTATAAGCATTCACTTAGGCGGTCGCTAAAGCCTCCACATGCAGTCGCTTGTATTTTAATTTAAATAATGAATAAAAAGGAAAAAAAAATCTTTAGGATGAATGCTAAAAGTGATTTTTACAGTTGTTAATGGCTTATTTAGTTTGTTTTTCTATTTTTTATTTTTTATTTTCTGTTTTTGTTTTATATTTTCTGTTTTGAATTCATTTTTCATTTTACGCTTTTGAAAATAAGAAAAAAAGCTAAAAACGTATTTGGTTACTTGTGTTGTTAAAATTTATTTTCGAAAATAAAAAATGAGCTTACACATAAAATGAAAAATAATAAAAAACCGTTTTGAGTATTTTTAATTTAAAATAAGAAAAATTTTAAAATAACAAAACAAAACTTTTTATGTTTCTTTATTTTAAGATTTTTAAAACATAAAATAAAAACAAAAAATAGAAAAACCAACCAAATGTCAACTAAAAGTTTCCGACACTCCATTTGAATTTACTTAGTGACTATCGTGTGGTGGGCGCTAAAAAATCTTCCGAAACCCTATTTTTGATATGTGTATTTTTGTGATTGCTAATTTAAACATAGTGGCTACTATTAGCAAATGCTAAAAATCTTATCTTAATAATAAATATTTATTTTTATTTTTTTACTAGCAAAAGTACTAATACGGTAACCGTCCTTACAATCACCGTATTAAAAATTTATTTTAACTAACATGACCACTGTTTTGTTTTTCCTAATAGAGGTCCCAAATAAAATCTGAAAGTGAAAATTAAAAATAAAAACAAAGAAATTAATGTGTCCGTTAGACTCATTCAGCTTACAAATAACTCATCTATGATCCAGCATTAACAAAATTAACAAAAAAAGAAAAAAGGAAAAAAAAAAAAAAAAAAAACAACGGACAGTCGCTCTTATCGGACTGAGACCGCGTTTGGCGCTCATTTAAAATCCTGCAATTCCATTTCCTTACAATCGGGTTTTCTCAATTGCCACAGAATTTCTCTCTCGAAGACTCAAACGCGCCTCACCGGGGGACTCACTCTCTCTTGCTCGTAAAAGGTGAATCTTCATTCGGTTTTCTGCTGATTTGTGTGTGAAATTTGCTTGCATGGGTCACTGATCGGCCACTTTTGATCGATTCGGAGTTTTCATTGAAGTTTCTGAGCGATTTGGATGCGTACTGCGCGTCTTTGTTCGTGCGCGCGCGCGGGCGTAAATTGTTTGATGATATCAGTTTTCGGATTGGCAATTGGATTGCATGGCGGTTTTTTTTATGAATCCATTGAGAAAATTGCATTTATTTTTATTAAGATATGAATCCATGGATGTGTATTTATATATATATATATATATATATATGCCCGCGCATATTCGTGCATATAAATGGCAACGCACATCAACGGTTGTATATGGCGTTCGTCTCTGCACTTAGGTTATGCAGGCGTTGAGGTTTTTGTGTTCTAATTAGTTTTTCTTGACTGATCCGTTGAAATTGAGTTGTTTCTGTTATATTTTAGGTGTCTGTGCCATTTATCTTTCGAGATTTCTTTTCCCCACCTAGAATATTGTAGCTTTATTGTGAGGCATAATTAGCTTGATTGGATCTTGTCATTGGAAGAAAGGATCTGCACTTGCTGTTTGTGTTCATAAGACGGAATCACATTTTCCTCTTCATTCTTAATCTCCTAGTCATGAATAGCTCTTGCCAAATAAGCATCAGAAAATGCATTTGCATGTTAATTAAGGCCCATTTATTCTAGTTTACTGGAGATAGCTTCTTTCACATCTTTCCTTACATTCATGATTTAAGAAGATCTTGATAGACTTATGAGAAAGTATTTTTTCCCGGCGCCCCCCCCCCCATCATCTTGTGTGATTGTATCAGCTGATCTATAAATAAGATAAACTACCCAACTGAACTCAACTAAAAGTTGGCTACATGATCCTTTTCCACCATTTTTATCTATCAAGTGCCACTATATTGATTAAAAACCATGATGTGATGTGTCCTTCTTGTCTAAAATTATTACTAAAAGGAAATAAAAGAAAACATACTAGAAAGATAAGGCACCTTCCTATGTGATTAGATATACCTTTCGTGGAGAAATACCTAATTTCAAATAATCTCATGGAACACGTAACTTTTGATAAAAATGAATTGAAGAAATTAATTTATATAGCCGACCCCGACTAGTTTGGAATGCTTAGTTGGGTTGAGTATATGCTCCCAATCAATTACTATTTCTTAAAGAAGTAAATCCCTTCTTTTATGTAGTCCTCTGCTTGTTTACATAGCTCTTCCAGATTTTTTATCGTTTAGAATTCATGATATTAGTATTATCAGTTGATGATTGTGAGATCTTAGTTATGATGTGAAAATATAAAAAATAAAATAAAATAAAATACTCAGCTAAACACAACTAAAAGTTTGCTATAGGATTCTTTTCTGCCATTCTGCTTTATCAAGGGTTACTATCTCAATTAAACCACACTGTGGCGTGCCCTTTTTTTCTAAAAATTATTACTAAAGTGAAATAAAAGAAACATACTGGAAAGATAAGGTCGCTTAATATGCGATCAGACATATGTAGTGATCTTTGTTTTCAATATGTGCCCAATCAATTGCTATTCCTTACACAAGTAACTCGCTCCTTTATCTAGCCCCATGCTTGTTTACCTGGCTTTTCCAGATTTGTTTATTAAAATAAAGCTCACGATTCGAGCTCTTATGGTTATTTTATGTTGATATTGTGCTTGTCCTTATAATCAACTCATTCAATGGGATATTTCAATTTCAAGGTTGTAGGATCTTTCAAAATGAATAATCCATTCCTACTCCGTATATTATCAATATAGGACATTGTTAGGTATCACCTTTTTAGCAATCCCATAGATAACCCAAGTTGATGAGTCCTGCGAAAAAGAAAATTTTATTAGCTTTTTCCTTCCCCATAACACTAATTTTGAATGTGTACATTCTCTAGCAGGCTATAGAAGATGGCGGATGAGGACATTCAGCCTCTTGTCTGTGATAATGGAACAGGGATGGTCAAGGTATCCGATGAAATCCATTTATTTATGTGCATCAGTACCAACATACTAATTAATTTTTTTTTTTAAGTCTCCTGTGGGAATAACTATTCCACTGATTTTTTATATTATATGAGAGCTTTAGGTTTTTCTCCTTAGAATTCTAGTTACCCATGATGGTTCCGACTTGTTCTTATAGGCTGGGTTTGCTGGAGATGATGCTCCTAGGGCTGTGTTCCCTAGTATTGTTGGCCGCCCTCGACATACTGGCGTTATGGTTGGCATGGGGCAGAAAGATGCATATGTTGGGGATGAGGCTCAATCCAAGCGTGGTATACTAACTTTAAAATACCCAATTGAGCATGGTATTGTGAATAATTGGGATGACATGGAGAAGATCTGGCATCACACCTTCTACAACGAACTTCGTGTGGCTCCAGAAGAGCATCCGTGTCTCCTCACTGAAGCGCCTCTCAACCCAAAGGCCAACCGTGAGAAGATGACACAAATAATGTTTGAAACCTTCAATGCTCCTGCTATGTATGTTGCCATACAGGCTGTTCTTTCTCTATATGCCAGCGGTCGTACAACTGGTAAGCTATCCATTCAATCTCTACTATTTATAGTGTCAGATACTTCATATCTTATTTCTAGGATGAGCTGGTGTATGTGATCTTGGTTTCCTATGAATATTCCTTATGTCAATGCCAGCTAAAATTGGTCTAAGCTAGGTGTCTAAACTAGAAGTCAAAGCTTTGGTAAATCATTTTCATTTTGATGTTGTAATGGCTAATGAGTGCTTATATGTTATTCTATTTTATTTAGACTTTCATGATTAGTGAGGAATTACAAAATAGGACAATGTAAATTACTGAACTATTTCTTTGGTAACTCATTTTCTTTCCATGTTGTGTAGGTATTGTTCTTGACTCTGGAGATGGTGTCAGCCATACAGTTCCCATCTATGAAGGGTATGCGCTTCCACATGCTATTTTGCGTCTTGACCTTGCAGGTCGTGACCTCACGGATGCGCTGATGAAAATCCTGACAGAGCGTGGCTACTCATTTACCACCACTGCTGAACGTGAAATTGTGAGGGACATGAAGGAGAAGTTGGCGTACATTGCCCTTGATTACGAGCAGGAACTAGAAACTGCCAAGACAAGCTCTTCTGTTGAGAAGAGCTTTGAGTTACCGGATGGGCAGGTAATAACCATTGGAGCTGAGCGTTTCCGATGTCCTGAAGTCCTTTTCCAGCCATCCATGATCGGAATGGAATCTGCCGGAATTCATGAAACGACTTACAACTCTATAATGAAATGTGATGTCGATATCAGGAAGGATCTCTACGGAAACATTGTACTTAGTGGCGGATCAACCATGTTCCCTGGTATTGCTGACAGAATGAGCAAGGAAATAACAGCATTGGCACCCAGCAGCATGAAAATTAAGGTGGTAGCTCCCCCGGAAAGGAAATACAGTGTCTGGATTGGAGGCTCCATCTTGGCATCTCTAAGCACCTTCCAGCAGGTGGGTTTCTTTATTTATTTCCTCTTTACCTATGAAGCGTGAATTCTTCAAAATGAGTGTTGTATCCGCATTCAGCATGTATCCAATGCATATACTCATTGGATACTCCGAAATACGTGTCGACATGTCACACGGCATGCCAAATTATTTTTTATTTTTCAATTATTTTTTGTTTTTTTCTTCAAATATATAATTAAAACAAACTATATTCACATTTTGAGTAGTTGAAACTCATAAAATTATAAAATATTTTATCTCACATTTTGTTATGTTTTGTATATTGAATTAGTTTTGTTTTGGGTGTTATGTTCATATAAATAGCTAATAAAAATGATATACCTCTCGGCTGCTGTTGTATCTGTATGCTTATTTTTATAAAATTGATATTTTCGTATCAATGCTTCTAACTCTTCACTGTTGATATCGGACTACTATTTTCCAGTTCTTCTAACGCGAGGATTGGTTTTTTTTTCTTCTCGAATACAGATGTGGATAGCGAAGGCAGAATACGATGAGTCTGGCCCTTCAATTGTGCACAGAAAATGCTTCTGAGATCACAGGAAGAAAAAGGGCATCTGAGTCGAGTGTTACTCCATTATGGAAAGAAAAAATGCTGCTTGCTTTCTTGTTCTTTGATTTGACATTTTCTTACTCTTTGTCATTTATCATAATATCTGGACACATTACCTTCAACGCTTGCTGGAAAATTCCAATTCTTTGATTGTTATTTTATTTATCAGTTCAGAAACATTTTCCATCTCAAAATGCAAGAAGTCGTGCTGGTGGCTTTTATGCTTGTTCCGTGAGAGGGAAGCTGAAGTCAAGCCCAACTTCAGCCCTGAAGTCATCATAAAACCGTGCCATCCTTTTTAATTCTTGCATTCGGATATGAACTTGTGCATCCAAACGTGAGTATTTGAACCGTAAGAGCATCCAATTACAAGCTGGTGCATTCAAATATGATCTTGTCCGTTCAGGCAAGAGCTGGATGAATCTGGATACTCACATCTGGATGCATCAGTTTATATCTGGATGCAACATATATCCGAATACAGCCTGCCTTATATACGGATATTAATGTTTAAAAGGGACTAGCGTTTTACGATGATTTCAGTTTAAAAGGGACTGCCGTTTGTTGATGATTTCACGGGCTGAAGTTGGGCCTAACTTCATCCTCCGTTGTGTTAGACAAAGAAATCATGAGTTGGGGTTTTAGCCTCCGCTTGTTTGGATGTGAAAAAGTTGCACTTCAAAAAATATTTTACATGCAAAAAGAATTTTTTATCAAAATTATTTTTCATGTTATTTATTTATTTATTATTATTATTATTTTTTTTTTTTTTTTTTTTTTGTGGGTTTGGTTAACATATGAAAAAAGTTTTTCCAAAGATAAAAACTTGTGAGTGTTGGGAGAAAGCACAATATCAATAATACGACAGAATTGGTTTTCCAAGGTTTGGATTTGTATGAAACAAATGTTTCTGGGTTTACTAAAACATAGGCATGGCTTATTCCTCAAAAACAGATTCATAAAAATCTTTCATATGCTCACACTAGTTAATTGGAGGAATAAACTAAAGAGAGCCCAAAATCACCGAGCGATCTAACCCTCGAATTGTTCGAGCGTGTTTTAGGATAATAACCTGTGATTTTTTTTTTTAAGTAATTTATTGTTAGATTTCTTATGGCAAAAGTTTTTAGATAAAATGCTTTATGTCAAAGCAAACGTAGCCTTAATAAAAGATGTTTTTTAGGTTTAAGATTCATAGTCCTGAGTCATTAGATTAAATTACCATTACAGGAAATTTAATTTTAGCTCAATACTTATTAAATATAACAATATTATTTAATTAATTATAAATGACTCATTCTTGTGTAAAACATATTATTTCAATGGGCGAGTTTATTTGCACTCCACAAATAGTTTATTGCACTCCACTTACTTTTTTATTAATTAAAATTATGCAATTACTCATTTTCTTTTCACATACTAAAAATCTCATAAAAACCCTCGTACAAAAACTCAATCCAAGATATATTTATAATGTTATAAATATCTTTATTTTATAATAAAAATTATTTTTTAAATATATACATAAGGCAACTTACCAATTTTTTTTTTAAGTATTTGATAAGTGGATAAGCAATTTCAATCTAATTTTTTGAAAAAACAAAATCACTTATGCAAATGAATTACTTGATAAAAATTTTTAATTCTATATTATTTTAAAAAATATTTTTTATTATTAAAAATTAAATTAAGTTTTCAAATGAAAGATACTTGTAATTTATTTGATAAATTTATGTATACTTAAAAGTTAATTTTTTTTGATTCACTGATTATCCTAACTAGATATTTTTTAATAGTTTTATTTTTACCTTACATGAATTTGTCTATGCTTAAAAATTAATTTTTTTCAGTTCATTGATTTTCCCAGTTAAATTTTTTTGCATAGTTTTATTTTTTTAGTACATGAATGGTGAGAAAAAAAAATCAATGATTCTATTTTGAATTTAGGATTAGTAAAAAAAAGTTAGTAGGGATAAAGGACAATTAAAAAAGTTAAATTCATAAGTAATCTTATTTTCATATTTGTAGGTTTGATGTAAGAAAAAAATATTTTGAAAAGTCAAAGTAAATTTTATTTTCATTTATATTTTTATCAATCATATAAAACAAAGTTATTTTATAATTTAATCAAATAATAAAATAACTTATTTCTGTTTGAATTTATTTACAAACTTTTTCATTTTTTATCACCTTGATATTTATTTTTTTTACAAATATTTCATAATTGATTTATTTTAATATTTACAAAATTTATATTTTTCTTATATTTTATTTCATCACATTATTTTTAAAACATATTACTAAATTATGAGAATTGAAATGATCGTATATAATGTTACTGAATAACTTGAGGATAATAATAAAAGTTAAAATAACAAAAGTTTACAAACAAAATGAATGCGAGAAATTAATTTTTATTTGATTAAATTATGAAATAAAATAAAATAAAATTTATTTTATACAGTTAGTAAAAATAAAAATAAAAATTTTATTTTAGTCTTTAAAATTATTATTTTATTCATTTGTCGGTCTAAAGGTGTTTGTTTGAATTTATAAATATTTTCTTTATGAAGGATAATTATGTCATTTCAAATTAGAGACAAGAATAATTAACTTAAAAATAAGAGTTTTCTAATTTTACCTAGTGAAAAAAGGTAAATTAGAGTATAAGAGACTATTTGTAAATTGCAAATAAGCTCACACTATTTCGATAAGTATCAACAAATTTATATATACAAATGTGAATGAAAGTCGGCTTTTTTCTTACAAGTTATCAAATGTTTTAGATAATATTTTTGTTAGGTAATTTAAGTACTAAACTTATTTTCAGTTGACTTATTAACTTAAAAATTGGTATCAGATAGGCTCTCCATTTGGATTCTGGGTTTGCAATTGCATGAAAAAGAAAGAAAAAAAATGAAGTAAAAGAAATAATTTTTTTATTTAGTTGGGTTAGAAAAATAATGTTATATATATCTTTGTGTAATTTGCTTTGTTTAGTTATTTTTAAAATAAAATGTATTACTGACTTTATTTAACACGTCCATAAGAAATCTAAGTTTCAAAAAAAATATACAAGTTTTTATTCATCTCTTTTTTTTTTTTTAGATTTGAAAAAAAAAAATGGTGGATACAGGATGCGAAGAACAAATGAAAATTCTTGAACTTATTTTTTTTTCTGATTGAAAATAATATAGAAATTCATTTGGATTAAAGAAATTCATAATTTAAAACTCCAAAACAAATTTGATCTATCTGTATTATTATAAATAAAATACTAGAGGTATTGGTGAGACCCAAAAGGGTATTGGTGAAACCCAAAAATTAATGAAACTTCTACTTTGATGAAATCTTTTAATTTCTTAAAATACCCTTCAACATCTCATCTAATGTAAATGTTAAATCAAATAACTTTTAAAACTACCGCTAATTAAATCATTTTATGAATTTAAAAATTTTAACCGCTATATTATTTTACTTTTTAAACCTCTGAATTAATGGGGTGTTTGGCGCCCTGAAAAACTTTAAAAATTTCTAAAAATATCTAAAATTCTCCAACACATTTTATACTTCTCGTGAAACAATTCTAAATTTATATATATCTACATATCCTAATAACATTTTGTAAACCCCAATAATTTTTTTATAAAACCCAATAACATTCCACAAATCTTAATAACCTTTTTATATATCCCAAAAACTTTTTGCACCTTTCAATAAATAAATTCTGACATAAAACTATTCCCACGGACTTAAAAACCCTTTTGAACAGTTTTTCTTTCAAAAATTCTGACGCAAAGTTAAAAAATTTTACTATTCATCTGTGAAAAACGTGGTTCGGTGAGTTCGCGCCAAACGTAAAAAAATTACTCAAACCATATTTTTCGTTGTTTTTGTTAAGCCAAGCGACCCCAAAAAGATATAAAATTTCCTTCTACTTTCTTGCTTTTCCTGAAATACTTTTCAACCTCTTATTTAATTTCATGTTAAATAAAATAACTTTAAAACTATCCGTAATTAAGTTATTTTATAAATTGTAAATTTTTAACTACTACATTATTTTACTTTTTAAACCCATAGTTAAAAGACATAAAATTTCCTTCCATTTTCATGCTTGATTTTTGAATTTGGAGTAAATAAAAAGAAAAAAAAATATAAATCAAGGAATCTTAAATTTTTTTTAACTTTTCCTTTAATTTCTTTCTTCCTTTCTCTTTCTTCTTAAAGAAACAATCAAAGTATGCATTTAATTCGGTCATTTTTCATATATTTTATGCATTTTTTTTTGTAAAAAAGTAAAAAATATATATATTTAATTTAGAAAAAGGTTTTCTTAAAAAAATACTTGATAGAAATAAAAAAATAAAATTTAATTAAAAAATAATAAAAAATATTTTAGTATGATCTGACTTTTTTTTTGAATACTATATATTTCTTTATTATATTTTAAAAACTACAAGAATTTTTAAGAAATGTCTCGAATATTCTTGAATATTGTAAATATTATAAAATAAAATATAATTTATGAGAGTTTATAGAAAGTGTATTGATTATTGTAGATAATATTAGAAATTTTAATGAGTATTATAAATATTTTAGATATTTTGATAAATAATTTCAGAGGTAAAATTCTTACCGTTGGATCAAATCAATCTATTCTCCATGAAAGAATATAAATAGAAGTAGAGTTTATCTATTTGTACGAACGGTATTTCATATAGTTAGGTGAGCTAATGAATAAATAATTCACAACAAAAAAAAAAAATTTGTGTGTCTAAATTCTACAAAGGTCAAAAAAAATTTTTAATAACTACTGCTCAGTTAAATAAATTTAATTTTGTATTTTATATATTCATTAGATACATTTTTTATTCTCCTACTATTTTTATATTTTTTATTTTTTAAATTTCACTTAATTATAAATTATTTACTTAAATTTCATTTAAAATTGTCTAATATCTTATAAGTATTTCAATATTTTTTATTTTAAATTTGTTTAATAATTTATTAAAAATTAAAAAAATATACTTACTGAAAAAAAAAAAAAATCACACGCAGTGCTCGCCCACATCTAATTAGAAGGACGAATACGATGTCCATTGGGCAGAGGACAAATACGACGTCGCATTTCTGTGGTCTGGGTTCATTATCCCGTCTGCCTTGCTAGCTAGGGCTTGCCTCGCTCGTTCTGTATAGATTGTCCAAAATCTGTAAAATTAATCGGTGAAACCAAAGAAAGACGCCAATCCGATGCACGAAAAAGCTTTCTGACACAGTTATTACCTGTAGATACTGTATATATATATATTAGAGATAGAAGATGGGCAGAGTAGCAGTTGCAGTGATTGTGAGCTCGTGGGTCATCCCAATTTCCATCCTTGTCAATCGCATTGCTCCTGACCCTTACATGGTATCGTAAAGAATCCTCATATATATGTATGTATGTTTGTATGTATGCATGTATATATGCATATGTTTGTATGTGTATGTGGTGATATATACGTATACGATGTGCAGGATGAGATATTCCATATACCTCAAGCGCAACAATACTGCAACGGGAATTTCAGAAGTTGGGATCCCATGATCACCACTCCTCCTGGATTGTGAGTTTTCTGAAGATTTATGCTTTTATTGCTTTCTTTTTAACATCTATTTGTTTTTGGCGTAAAGATAGCCATTGGGTTTCTTTGAATTTTAGTAGATGTCTAATTGGTCTGGAATCTCAATCATGGTGCTGTTTTGGAAGTAATATTCATTGTATGTTCAATTCGCCGGTTCATATGAATCTTGATCGTACTGATTAGAAGTGCCCAATTAAGATGATCTGATCAGATTTGGAGAAAAGGCAATGATAATCTTCTGTTTGGTTCTGCTGAAAGTTGTTAGAGAACAAACATGAAAGAAAGGATAAAGAAAGAAAATTAGATAAATTTGCTTCTTGGAGCAGAAGAAAGAAAATTAGATAAATTTGCTTCTTGGAGCAGACTTTAACTTTTTGACCAGGTTTAATATTTTCCTTTGGAAACAAAGCCACAAGAAAATTAGACACCTTCAGTCCATGGAGCAGAATTTAACTAGTTGAGCTTATCATTTTTCTTTGGGAACACAGTGGCAGAAAGCATTAATCTTCTTCCTTACTTCTTGCAGTCATGGGAAAGTATCTTCATGTAATGCCACAATGTTCTCCGTTAGATTGTTTTGTAGATGCTACTAAACTTGTGCATAAAGGCTAATTGCTACATGGACATGTAATTGAAGGGTTGAAAGTCATTGAGCAACTGCCATATGATTAAAAAAAAATTGGGAATAAGTCCCTTGCCTGATAGTTTTTGTAATAGCAATTTGTTGTGAGACTACTGTCGATCTAATTGAAAGTTTTTTACTTAATTTTAATTGTTGGCTGATAGTTTTTGTAATAGCAATTTGTTATGAGACTACTGTCGATCTACATGAAAGTTTTTTTACTTAATTTTAATTGTTATTAGAAAGTACATCTGACCGTTCTTATTCTATATGGTTTGCATTGGGTTCATCTGTTATTGATGTCGAATTTTTGTTGATGAAATACAAAGTTTGCATGTGAATATAAATTTTCTCTTCTTGTTCCTTTTGCTTTCAATTAGTAACAACAATAACAATTGAAATAAAAATAAAATATAAAGAACTAATAGTGTATCTGTTATATATGAACATAAAATATTAAACATCCTTGTTTTCCATGAAAAAGGAAAAAGGAAAAATAAAATGGAAATATCCTTAAAAGTGCCCAAATTATAAGAAAGACAATAGAACTTGATACATGCAATTTAAAACTTTTGCAGGTACTGTCTTTCACTTGCCCATGTTGCTTGTTTGTTTCTAGGCATGTTTTGGGTGCAAGCAGCCTCATCATTTTCTGATTCCTGCTCTACTGCAATTCTTCGTTCCACCAATGCCATCTTGGCTATAATTTGCAGTGTTCTGGTTTATGAGATAATCACTAAGTTGAGGCCAGCTCTTGATGAAAGAAAAGCTAGTCTTTATGCTATTGTTCTAGCATTGTACCCTCTCCATTGGTTCTTCACTTTTCTTTATTATACGGACGTTGCATCACTTACTGCAGTGCTTGCTATGTATCTTGCATGTCTAAAGAGGAATTACCACTTTAGTGCTTTGGTAACAGAACCAGCTCTAACTAATTTTGTATCATTTTTACTTTGAAAAATTTCCAGATCATCTATTTATTGGTCATGGTTGGAAACTTTTATAACAAATTGCCTCCAATTTAAGTAGTTACTGTCACAATCCCAAATTGGGGGAGTACCTAGGTCACACAACTCCAGGTGGTTATGCCAACTACAGACTGGTCTTTTAGGTTGGAATCCAGCCTATGACATTATATTCTTCTCAAATCTCAACATATTTCAAGTAATTTGTGAGAATAATCAACTTTTACACCCAAATATGTGCAAGAGATAAGGTACTAGAATATTCAGTGCTTTTTCTATCCTTTCCTATGGATGATTGAAAATACTTTTAGCTTTTGGTCCTATTTCCTATTACTTTCAGCTGATCGTATGAAGAACCTTCCTGTAATTTTAATTCTCCTATGAGTTTAACTTTACTAGAATATACAGTGCTTTTTCTGGTGTTGGATCCTTTCCTGTTGATGATCGAAAATGCTTTTAGCTTTTGGTCCTATTTCCTATTACTTTCAGCTGATCGTATGAAGAACCTTCCTGTAATTTTAATTCTCCTATGAGTTTAACTTTGTTTTGATTTCCTAGCTTATTCCTTCAAAGCATACTTTCACTTTGTCATATTTTCTATTCTCTCTAAATATGCTGTCAGAGTACCCTTTGAATTAGGGGCTTGAATTTCTATTGATGTGTGTTCCTAAGGCAATTACTGAAGATAAGTCTATGAAGTTTTCCCAACTCTTGCTGTGTTTAATGTGTTTTGTCATTCCACGATAATTATTCTTTTGAACAAAAAGATTCATGCAGAGGGAAATTGTACTTGGAATTTGGGTTGAAGGTATTCCAATTTATCTTTGAGAGCCAGGGTTTTCAAAGATTGTTTCTCAAATATTAGGGTGGTTTCTTTCAATTCCTTTACTAGAATCACAATGAGCTTCGACGCGGGGTATTCTTCTATGTGGTGGTCTTGTTCCTTCCAAATACATTAAAGCAATAGTGGTTTTTATTTATTTAATAGATTCTTGGGTGAAAGAAGGTCTCTTCTTTTTTGATGCATGGTGCATTTAAAGGGCTTCAAGAGCTTAACTTAGGATCTAGAAAATGAGAAAAATTCATAATTACTTCGAGTGTGAGGGATGAAAGAAGGGCCACGGTCAGACGATCGCTTCCAGTTAAATTAGGATCTAGAAAGTGAGAAGCTATCTAGCAAGTTCTTTTGGAATATATTAGATCCATAGAAGATATCTGTGATACACTCAAAATATTTTCTGTTTAGTCGCAGTTAGTTTCTTGATGCATGAGGTGACTGATGATCACTCACTTATCTGCAGCTTGGGTTTTTTGCTGTATTCATACGGCAGACAAATATTATATGGGTTCTTTTTGTTGCGTGCATTGGGGTTATAGATTTGACTCTAGCGTGTAGAAAAGAAAAGGTGCAATTAGATGATTATGATTTACTCACCAAGAAAGACGGTCGGTTAGCTCATGATAAAGGTGTCACTGGAAGCTCCAACCTGAGAAAGAGAAGTGTTGGTAATGGTGTGGATACCGTCAACAATTCTATTCAAAGAAGTTCTCATTCCACAAATTTTTCAGCAGGTTCTTTGCCTCTTTCTCACATGAATTTCTATTCATTTGTACAGCGTTTGATAAGTTCAGAGTGTCTATCTCCTGCATCAATCATGTAGAGAACAAGCTTTCCAATAGTTGGGGGGTATGTATTTCTTAAAAATAAAGCCCGGTTGTAGTGATGATCGTTTTCTATTACTTGAATTGCTCTACTATTTTGAACATAGTGTAGCGTGTACAAAGTCAAACCAATGCTACAAATTCATTTAAATGTAGCTGAGGTCCTGAGGATTCTATTGTTTGATGCCAGAGCCTTCATAATTTCTTGACACCTGAATGGTGATTTTTGAACCTTAACTTGAGGATCTCTCTTCAAAGTTTCAAACTGTAGCTGATATGCAGCTAAAGTGTCATGTTGACTACTTACCAAAAAAAAAAAAACTGTCATGTTGACTCACAGATTGATGGGTTCCATATTGAAGGTTTCCTGGTTTAAACTATGGCCCAATCAGATAGTAAATTCCATTTTGTGTGACCTACATATTTCCTAACTTATTCTGACAGTATCAATTGCGAGTTGAGCTGATTCACCATACTAGGAGGGAAAAAGATGAAAATGAAAAAGAAATAGGGCAAGTAAGAAAAAGGAAAAATTAAGGATAGTTTAAAAAGATACCTTTATATCTTGCGTCTTGAGGTAGCATCTTGCAACATTAGAATTTGGACATTTTGCAACTTTTACATCAAAGTTGAGGAGTTTCTGTATTTTGCTTAATTTTTCTGATAATCAAGATTTTTAGCATTATATGGTGGGATAAGTGGGTACAAGTCTAAATTTGAGATATCACTTGCAACTCCGAGACTTACTCATGGTTTATCTTGCCCGTGGCTTTGTATGATTTTTGGTTTCAATGCTAACTTGCCTTTTTGTCATTGTTTTCTTTGCAGGTTTTGTTGATGAGATTCAAGAAATCCTTCTAATGGCATGGCTTCTTAAGTGGAAGCTTTTGGTCTCCTTTAGTCCTTTCTTGACAATTTTGGTGGCTTTTGCTGCTTTTGTCCGTTGGAATGGGGGTGTTGTACTTGGTGAAACAGCCACCTTTGCTTCTTTTTTAAACATATGTTTTTATTTCAAAACTAATTCCATTTTCTTAAATTTATTAGAGCTAATTAGAACTAAATAACCAATAAGTGATTTATTTCTTATTCCGCGTCTTGAAAATGCAGGTGCAAAAGAAGCTCATGCAGTTTCTCCACATTTTGCACAAGTAATGTATTTTAGTCTAGTTTCTGCTCTGTTTATGGCTCCTTTCCACTTCACTTTACGTCAATTTGCGGTTCTGGTCCGGTCATTTGGGAAGAACAAGCTGCTTGGTTTCTTTCAATGGTTGATGGCCCTTGCTGCTGGTTTCCTTTCAGTGCACTTCTTCAGGTCAGATCAGCTGACCTTCTAAACACACCAACCAAACTATAACGGGGATTTATTTTATTTTTACTTTTTAATGAGTTTGTCCCTCAAAATTTTAGTCATTGGCTTGCATTGAATTGAGATATTGACTAGTTCCATCTTATGCACATGGTGCATGTGTGAGATGTGCTATTTAGTGCATTCCATTGACGAGCTCTAATGTCAATCATCATCTTTGAAGTGATTTTTGCAACTGTAGTCCTAATGTGCATCTGTCAGCCCAATTTTCGTTTTTTCTACTTACATTATTGAATATTTCGTACTTCTATTACGGTAAAGCAAAGATTTACAAGATTTGCAGCCCAATACAACACAAACATTGCATTACTATGAATTTTAGTGATATTTGATGACATTGCATCGTGACTCTTGCAGCATAGCTCACCCTTATCTTCTTGCCGACAATCGACACTATCCCTTCTACCTTTGGCGGAAGGTTATCAACGCTCATCAGTTAATGAAGTATCTTCTGGTCCCGCTATATGTTTACTCATGGTTTTCTGTCGTCACTATCTTAGGTCAGTACTAATTTTAGGCAGTGGCAACATTTTTTTCTTGTTTCAATTGCATTGAATAACTGTTTTTATTTCTCTGTCAGCAGCAAGGTCTCAAAAGAAAATCTGGGTGCTGATTTATTTCTTGGCTTGTGCCGCAGTCCTTGTTCCTGCACCATTAATAGAGTTCCGATACTACACCATACCCTTTTTCTTCTTAATTCTCCATTCTTGCGATGACGATTATAAAAGTTGGCTTCTCATGGGGATCCTTTATGTTGCCATCAATATCTTCACGTTGTTTATGTTCTTATTTCGTCCATTCAAGTGGGATCACGAGCCTGGGATTCAGAGGTTTATATGGTAACTGCATGTGCCTAAGAAGTTCTACAGAAGTTCTTGAAGCCAGGTTAAAAATTCTTTGAAGCAAAAGAGCTCCTCCTTCCTTCCCACTGATGGAGACCAAAGTTTGGCTTATGTTATGGTTTAGACATTTTTCTGTATTGACTATTGCTTGTTGAGGTGGAAAATTTTTGTGGTACAACACAAATGTATGGCCCTTGTAAAGGATGTTTTGGAATATTGTCCATTCATTTGGGCAGCGTGGTTTGTGCTGTAATCCTTTAATTGAAGATTAACTGAAGACTGCTAGCAGCTTTCTTTTCTTGAGTTCTTCGTCACTACGATGAACTTGATTGCGAGAACAAAGGTTTAATTCTTGACAAAGGAGGTATGAAATTGCAGATCAAAAAAAGTAACCTTTGGAACTTAAAGATATTTTTATACCCTGAATGGTGAGGTGGTGTTTGGATTGCCCCAAAAAAAAAAAAATATGAAAATGTTGTTGTAAAAGTGATGGGCGACAAGATTTGATTGGAGGAAGTTAAAAGTTTATAACTTTTTTTTTTGTAACTTTTTGTACGTTTCGGTTGTCAAATAAAACCGGAATAATACCCATTTAAGACGTCTCAAATTCTGAGAACAAAGTTAAATTACAAAATGACCGGGCCGTTTGACACCTAAAAATAAATAAAAAGGTATAACATTGCACCTATGATGAGTGATAGCAGGTGTGCTGTTAGACAAATAATATCTTGCGTAGATTATTGAATCAAAATCTAGCGGTTTAAATTTATTCAAGTAATTTTTAATTAAAAAATATATAAAAATATTTGAATGTGTTTGAACTGTTGAATTTTAATCTAATAGTTGAGAAATGTAATGTACGAAGTTGACATCAAATTCGATGCTAGTCTCTTTAAAATTTGATACTTTAGTGGCTGTTAATGAGGTGTTTAGTAAAAATTTATAAAGTTGAAAATATCGCAAAAAGTCGGTTTGTGCCAGGAGAAGATAGTTAGAAAAAATTAATAAAAATTAACATTTTTTAATTTTTTATTTGGTGAGCCAAGTAACCCCTTGTATGTTTGGTTATCCGAACCAAATTGTTTTTGCCTTAAACAAAAATTTAAGTACATTTTTTCCCTCAAAAGTCAAAGAAAGTGAATAAATAGTAAAAGAATATTTAAAATATAATTAAAAAACCACTTTCAAAAAGTGGCCACACTTGGTATTATTATTGTTATTATTATTTGTGTTTATAAATTTTTAAAAATTGACAACAAAAATTTATTTGGTTATCCTGGTTTTGTTTTTATTGCTAGAAATAAAAATTTGTTTAAAAATTTAAGCTCAAATGTTAAAATAAAATTATACTTTCACGCTTGTTACTTTTTCTTTTTATTAATATTTATCAATTTCATAACCTAAATTGGGCATTTTGTTAATTTTTGTTGCATTCTAGTAACACGATTTATTTAATTAACTTAAATTTATTTTTAATAAATAATAATTATCTATTACGGTGGGCCAATGGGCTATATGATTGCTGAATTAGGAAGGTTGATAGCAATATGATTATGCCAGCTCATGATAAGACTAAGTCTGTAATAGAGAATAGTTGGAAACTATCTCTTAATATTAATATTACTGTTTGTTTGCCTGACTAAAAAAAAAAATTAATTACATATTAAAATTATTATTTTCTTAAATATTTTAATGAATTAAATTATTTTTAATAAATAATTTATTATTAAATTAAATTTTTTAATATACTTTATTAGGTTTAATTATTATTAACAAAAGATATTTTATAAAATTTTATTAGATTAAATTAATTTTCTAGAAAATAAATATTTTATTAAGATAAAGTCAATTACTTTAAATAAAATTGTATTACTAAACATATTTTTATTATTATTTTAAATAAAAAATTGATAGCAGAAATCATAAAATAAAAAAATTTTAATATAAAGTAAAATAAAAAATAAAAATATTACCAAACGGTGTGATTGCTCAATTCTAAAGAATTTCTGTATTGAAGAGGTCTTTTGTGGGTCATGAAGACCCGGGGTCAACGGGTATATCATCACCCAATTAGAGGTGGGTCAACAAAACTACTACAAATTAAATGAAATGATTTGATTTCAATAATAAAAAACTGTTCCATGGAAGCTTGATTGGTCCCAAATGTACATGAAGTAGACAGTCAAGTAAACTCTCTGCTCATAAGCATGTTTGGTAAGTGTTCGAAATATTTGATTGTATATTATATATTTGTAGATTTTTTAAGGAATTTATTGAGAACTGATTCATTTAATTGAGACTTAAGCTCTGTTTAGAAACAATTAATATTGACTAATGGCTAATGACTGGTAGTTAACTAAAAAAAAAATTAGTTAATTTTGTATTTAGGAAAGAAAAAAAGTGACTAATGGTTAATGGATAGTAGCTAGCTAAAAAAAATTAGTTAATTTTGTGTTTGGGAAGGAAAAAAAGTGACTTTTTTTTAAGTGACTAACTTGTTTTGTTAAATTAACATTTTTATCCTTCAAAGTTTAAAAGAAGATTAAAATATAAGAAGGTAAAAAAATTCAACTACGGTTGAAATAGCCATTAACCGTGGTTAATGACTACTCTTTCCAAACAAACCCTTATTGTTGAATAATGTCTTTGAGTATGATTGTTTCGAGAATAACAGTGAATAAATTTTATTAATGTAATTTTTGTCCTTTATTACAATGGTCTGGAAGAAAAAATAATAATTTTATTAGTGATAAATTATTACTGGAGTTTCAATAATAGGAAATAATAAAAATTATACTATTTTTTCATTATTTAGTAATTTTTTTTTTTTTTTTTTTACATTCATATCAAGTTTTAGGCAACGTTCTCTCTCAATTAACTTTTTCTCTTAAGAATTTTTAAGTATTCCAAATATAAAATAATCATTAATGAATAATATTTATTCTTTAAATCCAAGTATAAATATCATGAATTTTATTACCCCTTGATACTATTGGGTAATAATTACCCTATAATCTTTTATCTAAAAAATTTTTAATTTAAACCAAATGTTTCCTTTGTCTGATTCCAACTTTCTATATTCTAGGATGTTAATTTATCTAAATTTATGTAATTTAGAACAATAGGATGATGGTACATTTAATGGCACCGGTTGCAATGTAACAAAATTTTAATAACTTATACAAAATTAAAATTTTTTACTCACAACAAGAATTATAAGGCTAGAATCTTAAATTTATATAAATTCATACAATTTCAAATACATCCCGTTAGCATTACATTTATTCTCATCAACACTAAACATGTTTTGGTGTAGGTTATTGAGCTTAAATAAGATCCTTAACTTAACTTATACTCAATAAAAAAAAAAAAAAATCGGATAAGCCAAGCTTAAATACCAAAATTAAAACTCATTAACACCCTATTTAGAATGACGAATCTTATAAAATTTGATTTCATGCGGCAAGAATTATCATTAATTCTTATGATGAAATTAAAATAAGATTTTATGAGTTGGATATGATTTAATTTCATAATTTAAATTTTAAAATTTTTATATCAATTAAATCTAACACCAAGGCACCGTTTGGTTTGTAAAAAAATACAAAAAAATTCTATAAATCTCTGTTAACTTTATATCACATCAATTTTATTTTCACTGCACGCATTACGAACTCTCAATTTATCTCACTTTTTTTCACTCTAAACACACACCAAATAATAAATATTGATAAGAATTTATTATCTTCTTAAGTCACTTAAGTACGTAAATAAATTTTTCTTTATATATCATATTTATCATATTATCTATTTCTTATTAATATGATTAAATTTGATATTTCTTGTAAATTAATTTAACCTAACTTTTAAATTCAAATACGTACTCTAAATGTAAATTTACTCTCCCTTTCAGATTCCACCATAGGAAGAATTGACTTGAAAGAAATCCTTGCTTGTTTTGATGGATTTTCAACTAATGGGGTTTACGTTGGAAAAATGAGAGGTTTCCCGGTTTAATACTTGTTGGGCAAAATAATACTAAAACTGTACTCTTGCCGAACAAGTTTAGTCTGTTGTCACGTGGCACAGTGCCGAGCATATTCACATAAGCCACGTAGTCATTTGCCGAGCACGTTCTGTCGGGACACGTGGCGTCCCGCCGAACAACTGACTATTGGCACGAGAGTTCCACGTGAGTGTTATACGTGAACACACGGTTCAGAGTTAGTGTTCCAAAGAGTACCCTGAACCTCGACATCAATAAACAGTGTATTGCCACGCGGCTATAGCCGAGGATCTTGGAAGCTAGTTTGCTCGGCCTATCTGTTGACGGCTAATAAATGTCGAACCTGGGACCCACAGCCTTTAAAGAAGGCTCGTGACCATAAATGCACCTTAGTTAAGATTGAACTGGGTACTTGTCTCTGGGGATGTAACTAAATCGGTCTATCTCGTCACGATTTGGTGGCTGATGTGACAGGAAGACAGTCTGACCCTAAAATTCCGGCTGTAATGCCGTGTTAAATTGCCAGAAGCATTAAATGGAAGGCATGGTGTATTAATGAGGGGTCTGAGGCATTAAATGAAGGGGAAGAGTATTTAAAGCAAGGATAGAAAAGAGGGACACGGCAGTGTCGTAACGTCAAGTCGCAGGTATGCTTTAATCATCACTCAGACCACTATATATAGGATATTCTGCTGAACCACAAGGGTAAGCTGACTATTGCCAACTTAAGCTTTGACTCCCTTATTTCCATAAAACTTCCTTTTTTAAGCGACTTGCTGATTTAATCATCGGAGGGTTTTCCGGCCTGAGACCTCCTCTCCGGCCGTCACCTTTCTTTCTGTCTTTGTTCGGCAGGTCGGCGATTGTATTTCCGGTTGGCGTGGTCAGCAGTTCCGGCGGTAATTTCTGCTGCCGAACATTTGGCGCCCACCGTGGGGCTCGTTGTCTAACCCAGCATTGTTGTTCACTAGCTTTTTTCTCGTTTCTTTGTCAAGTCTCCAGTACTTGTCCACATAATGACTTCGGGAGGAAACACTACCCCCCCACCATCTCCACGAGCAGGAGACGGTTCCACTCCTGCCAAAACTAAAGAGAGTGCGTTGGTTATCCGGACTCCAGGTCTGGAGCATGCCCGGAGAAGAAAAATGGAGGATCCTGAGGTACTGAAACGGAGAGAGGAGCTGATGGCTAAGGCTAGTGAAAAGTAGGCAGAACTGGAGGAGATTCTGCTGGAATTGAGTAAGGAAAAGGGAAAGTCCCCTGCTAGCCATACAGCTGATTCTGGTCAATCCGACTCGGAATCTAATGAAAGTTACGATGCTCTTTACGAGGACCCCACTGATGAGGATGACGGGGACACCCATGAACAGAAGGAGGTGCGCTCTCGCTCGCGACGTGATGTCTCTCCTTCCAGGAAGGACTCGCGCCGCGCTAAACCCGTCGCAAAACGTGACGTGAGATCTGATGTTGACGCGCCCATCAAAGCGCATCACCAAAGGAGTTCCTCAAAAAATGTGCTGGAGGCGCACTCAGAGGAGGCGGATAGCTCGGACCAAGAGGAGCTAACTTTGAAGCGTAAGAAAGCGGGGAAGGCAAAGATGGAAGACTGGGGGCAAGCAGAGGAATGGGGTGCTCAGGGCCAGAGCACACGAATGATGGCAAGGAAAGCCTTGGGGCGAATCTCTACCTCCCCATTCATCGATGAAATAATCGATGCGGAGCCTCCGGAGAAATTCCAAACTCCGAGGCTTAATCTCTATGATGGGAGAACTGACCCCCTGGCCCACTATCGTCATTACATGCAGGCCATGACATTATGGAACAGCAACGACCACCTTATGTGCAAAGTATTCCCTTCCAGTTTGGGAGATACAGCGCTTCAGTGGTTCCATAAACTGCCCCCTGGCAGTATTCGGTGTTGGCAGCAACTGGCAGAGGAGTTCGTCACCCGGTTTTTGGCTAACACGAAACAGCCCAAAACGCTGACGTTCTCCTCACAATGAAAAGAAAGTCCGGGGAATCATTGAGAGATTATTCCCGCCGCTACCTGGAGCTCTACAATGAGGTGGGAGAATGCTCGGAGCAATTGGCGGTCACCTCGTTTAAACTGGGGTTGCGGAAGGAGTATAGGTTGTGGCTCTCCTTGACCAAAAAGCCAGCCGCCAACATGTCAGATCTTATGTGCCGAATCGAGAAGTACGCCAAGGTGGAGGACGAGACACAGCCAGCCGAGCAGAAAGAAAGGAGATCCCAGGGCCAGACAAGAGAGAAAAGACGGGGAGATGGCCGCCGATTCATTGACGAGGGGAAGTCCGTCTTTGAAGCGGTCAATACGGTGTTCAAGGAGCCAATCTTCAAGATCCTCCCCCAAATAAAAAATAGGCCATATTTCAGATGACCCGGAAAGCTGCCGGATTTCCCTAGAAAAGAGAATTCCAAAAACTACTGTGCGTACCATCAAGACAAAGGACATTGCACCGGAGCCTGCCAGTCGTTGCGACATCATCTGGAAGAATTGGTGCGCAGAGGCCACCTTAAAGAGTTCGTAGACGAGGGCAGAACTAGAGAAGCAGCCCCACAGGATAGAGAGCCAAGGAGGCAACGAGAAGAGACTGCCGAGGAGGAGGCAGCCGAAGAGGTTCAACCCCCACCAAGGGCCAGGGCGCGCAGAGATGTCCCGAGACCTGCAGTCATCCACGTGATTCATATGGAACGGCGACCCCAGAGTGTCATCAATCATGCCCCTAATCCACCAAGTAAAGAAATCTTGGGCATCGCGGGTCAGCCGAACAAGCGCCCAAGGACAGCCGCCATGGAGGAAATCACTTTTCATGAAGACGAGCATCCTGGTGTTCAGCTGCCGCACAATGATGCCCTGGTGGTCACTCTGGGCATGTTCGATTCAGAAGTAAGAAGAATCCTGGTAGATGCAGGAAGCTCAACAGAAGTCATGTTCCTGAGCTTATTTAAGAAGCTCGGATTAACTGAAGAAGATCTGGAACCGGCAGAATGCCCGCTCATAGGATTCAATTCTGCCCCTGTCTGGCCTCTGGGCAGAGTTATCATTCCTGTCCGCGTGGGTCCGGTGGAGCAAGAGGTTGAGTTCACTGTTGTGGATTCCCCCTCTTCCTACAACGCTATAGTAGGAAGGTCGTGGATTCATGCTTTGAAGGCGGTTCCCTCAACCTACCACCAGGTGCTAAAGTTCCCCTATTGCGGGGAAGTGATTTCTATTTTGGGGGATCAAAATACCTCCCAAAAGTGCTTCTTTGCAGCCCTAAAATCCAAAACGATCCCGGAACAAGTCCAACTGGCGGAACTACCCGAGGACACGCCAAAGATCGATGATGTCGGTGGTGATCCGCGGATGAAAGCCACAGAGGGTTTGGAGAAATATCAAATTGGCCCGGTTGAAGATGATAGATTCTTCCTGATCGGCGCTAACCTGAGCGCCGAGGAGAAACTAGAGCTTACAGAGATGCTCTTAAAGAATATTGGAACGTTCGCCTGGACTCCACATGAAATGCCAGGCATTTCCCCCGAAGTCATGACTCATAAGTTGAATGTGAATCCGGAGGTAAAGCCTGTGGTACAAAAAGCAAGGCGATCAGCTCTCCAACACGCAGAGGCTGTCATTGAGGAGGTCGGCCGACTGTTAGAGGCGGAGGCCATTCGAGAAGTTTCATACCCGGAGTGGTTGGCTAATACGGTCGTGGTCAAGAAGAAGAATGGGAAGTAGAGAGTCTGCGTAGACTACACAGACCTGAACAAGGCCTGCCCTAAGGATCCATTCCCCCTGCCAAAGATCGACCAACTCGTTGACTCAACTGCTGGATGTTCCAGGATGTCGTTCCTGGACGCTTATAGGGGATATCACCAGATCCCTATGTTCGGCCCTGATGAGGAGAAAACTTCTTTCATAACCCCCCGAGGCATATACTGTTACAGAGTTATGACATTCGGGCTGAAGAACGCTGGAGCCACCTATCAACGGCTGGTTACGAAAATATTCAAAGAAGACCTCGGACAGACGATGGAGGTCTACATTGACGATATGGTGGTGAAAAGCAAGGAGCCGAACACCCATCTCCAACATCTCCAGCATGTTTTCTCTACCCTTGACCGGTATGGGTTAAAATTAAATGCTGCCAAGTGTGCCTTCGGAGTTGGCTCAGGTAAATTTCTGGGCCACTTGGTAAGCAGAAGGGGAATTGAGGCTGATCCCGAGCAAATACGTGACATTCAATCTGTTTCTCCTCCACGCACTAAAAAAGATGTTCAGAAGCTCACAGGGATGGTGGCGGCACTCAACCGGTTTATTAGCAGATCATCCGACAAGTGCCGACCATTCTTTAGACTGCTCAAAGGGGCCAATAAGATGCAATGGGATGCAGAGGCGGATGCGGCACTGGAAAAGCTTAAAGAATACCTGACAACCGTCCCGATATTGTCAACACCGCAGCCGGGGGATATTTTGCAGCTATATCTGGCAGTCTCAGAGCATGCAGTTAGTGCCGTCTTGCTGAGAGAGGAACAAGGGAAGCAGCATCCTATTTACTATGTGAGCAAAACAATGCAAGGAGCGGAGACCAGATATCTTCCCCTAGAGAAGCTGACCTTGGCATTAATAATGGCATCCAGGAAGCTAGCCCATTATTTTCATGCACACACCATTCAAGTGGTCACCGATCAGCCAATTGGCCATGTTTTAAAAAGGGCCGATATGTTGGGCCGGCTAGCAAAGTGGGCAGTTTCCCTTGGCACATTCGACATAAAATTCATCCCAAGAACCGCGATAAAGGCTCAAGTCCTGGCCGATTTTGTAGCGAAATTTTCCACACCAGCCTGTGGTCAAACAAAAGACGTATGGCATGTTGAAATAAAGTCTGCCCCGGCCGAACATAATGAGACCGAACAACCTTGGCAAATCGAGGTTGACGGATCTTCGACTAGAAGAGGAGGCGGCGTGGGCATAGTTCTGACCACGCCAGAAGGGGTCTCAATAGAATATGCAATAAAACTCGAGTTCGAGGTTACTAATAATGAGGCGGAGTATGAAGCTCTCCTGGCTGGACTCGACATTGCTCGGCGTTTGATGGCAGATGATATTGTAATAAGGACTGACTCTCAGTTGATTGCTAACCAGCTGAAGGGTGAATATATGGCTAGAAGCGAAAAGATGGCGGAGTATTTAGAAGTAGCGAAGAAGAGAATTGAAGGCTTTAATAAAGCTAGCGTAGAGCTCATTGGCAGGGATCATAATGCTCACGCTGATGCACTTGCAACGCTAGCCGCCTCTTCTCGAATAAGGTTAACTGACCAGGTCTTTATGGAAGTCGTAAAGAGGCCGAGCATAACGAAAGACGTAGAGGTAATGTGCGCTGACCTAGCCCCATCTTGGATGGATCCAATCATCACTTACTTGAAGGACGGAACACTTCCCGAAGACAAGACAGAAGCAAAGAAGCTAAGAATAAAAGCCGCCAGGTTTTGGCTCTCTCCTGACCAGAAGTTATACAAAAAGTCATTCACAAGCCCCTATCTTCTTTGTGTTCATCCCAATAAAGTGCAAGACTTTCTTTATGAGCTTCATGAAGGTGTCTGTGGAGCACATACTGGGGGCAGATCACTGGCGCACCGAGCAATTACTCAAGGGTATTGGTGGCCGAAGATGGGATATGACGCTCAGGCCTATGTCCGGAGATGCAAGAAATGTCAGAAGTTCGCCCCCATTCCTCACCAGCCAGCCCAGGAACTCAGCCCGCTTACCAGCCCTTGGCCGTTCGCTCAATGGGGACTCGACATTGTGGGACCGCTGCCTTCTGCTTCGGGAAATAGAAAGTTCTTAGTGGTCGGCACCGACTACTTTACTAAGTGGGTGGAAGCAGAACCCCTAGCTCACATCAGAGATGCTGATACCATTCGATTTATTTGGAAGAACATCATTACCAGGTATGGCATCCCTAGGACACTTATTTCCGATAATGGGACGCAATTTGACAGTGCCCCATTTAGGGAATATTGTTCTAGATATGGAATCAAGAATATTTACTCTACACCAGCTTACCCCCAAAGCAATGGTCAAGCCGAAGCTACGAACAAAGTCATTCTGAATGGGATTAAGAAAAGACTGGAAGCGGCAAAAGGGAGATGGGTGGATGAATTACCATCAGTACTGTGGACCTACCGAACAACCCCTAGAAGATCAACCGGAGAATCTCCCTTCTCTCTGGCTTACGGTGTTGAAGCCGTCATACCCTTGGAAGTTGGCCTCCCGAGCATCAGAACTCTATCATTTGACAGAGGGGAGAATGATCAAGCTATGGGAATAAGCTTGGATCTAATCGATGAAAGAAGGGAACTGGCAGCACTGAGGTTAGCCAACTACCAGCAAGAGACAAGGAAGAAATTTAATAAAGGGGTCAGACATAGAAAATTCAGCACTGGCGATTGGGTGCTGAGAAAATTGATGGGAAGCAGGAAAGATCAAACTGAAGGAAAGCTTGGAGCTAATTGGGAGGGACCATTCCTCGTCTCTGAGGTGCTCGGCAATGGCGCCTACAAGTTAATTGACATGGAGGGAAAGCCAATCAAAAGACCATGGAATGTAGCCCATCTCAAGTTGTACTATCATTAATTTTTTCTTCACGTTTGTTGATTAAAGACTTTGTACGTTTAGCAATCCTTTTTACAAAGCAAAAGCGATTTCAAAAAGCTTGAGATCACTCCCTGTTTAACAAAAAGACGCCACGTCTCTTTGGGTGGTGGCATGGAAAAGAGCCATGCTCGGCTTCCCGAGCATTGGTACGAAAAGAATGCCCCATCTCCGTCGATGTTGGCACAATCCTGGTTTATTTACTGACCAGGAAATGCTCTTTAGACTGAGATTCAATTCCTCAGTCTTCTGAAAAGAATTATCAAAAGAACCCACGCTCGGCTTGCCCAGCGTTGGTACAATCCTGGTTTATTTACTGACCAGGAAATGCTCTTTAGACTGAGATTCAATTCCTCAGTCTTCTGAAAAGAATTATCAAAAGAAACCACGCTCGGCTTGCCCAGCGTTGGTACAATCCTGGTTTATTTACTGACCAGGAAATGCTCTTTAGACTGAGATTCAATTCCTCAGTCTTCTGAAAAGAATTATCAAAAGAAACCACGCTCGGCTTGCCCAGCGTTAGTACAATCCTGGTTTATTTACTGACCAGGAAATGCTCTTTGGACTGAGATTCAATTCCTCAGTCTCCTGAAAAGAATTATCAAAAGAAATCCATGCTCGGTTCGCCGACCATTGGTACAGAAAGAATCCACATCATTTCTGATGGTGGCCCAATCCTGATTTATTCATCGACTAGATACGATTTTTTAAATCAAGATTCGATTCCTTGGTTTGTTAATTGGAAGCAAAAGAAGCATGTTCTAAAGAGCTCAGCGCCAGTATCATAAAGGTACACTTTTCCGATGCTCGGCATGAGATTAAAAAGCGAAGATTTGTCAGAAGGTAGTTACCTCCGTTATTATGTGAAAGCAGGAGGACAGCCGAACTTATCGAGGTATGTGAGATTTATTAAAGTTATGCCTCTTTAACAAAAGCTTGAAGTCATTTTATGAAAAGCAAACTACTACATGAGCTTGTTACCTCTGAAGGGTTTACTGTTTAAAGTATTTCTGTTAGAAGTTGTGGTTGCTCGGCAAAGTGGTACAAATCCAGACACCATACATACTTCAATACAAAGCACAAAATATGCAAACAGAAAGACAGACTGTCAATAGGGGACAATTCAAAAGCTTTTATTACATGCCTCAGAGTACGGTTACAATACATTTTACATAACTATCAATCGAAGAAGCTACCCTAAATCTAAGATGAGGCATTAACATTTGTTGTAAGGGTTTGTAGCTACTTCGTGGGAAAAAACGTCAAGGTATTCCTCGGCTGCACTCCTTATAATTTCATCAGCTAGCCAGTTAAGGCATTCCCCAATCAATCCATCGGCAGTTCTAAAGAAACAAAGACAGAGAAAAGTAAAACACGATTAGAGAAAAGTCAAACTACTTTCATTCACTTGGAATTAAAAGTCCTATATTGTTACATCCGAATAAAAGAAAAAAAAAATATACATATGTACAAGAAGGCTCACTTCTCTCCTCCCTTAGTAGGATCACTCTCCACTATTAAATCAACTAGTTCAAGCGCTTGGGAGGTGTCCTTCTGGGCACTATCCACCTCAACCTCCCCCTCGTCAATTGTTTCTTCGGCAATATGAATTGAGGGAGTTTGAGGTGGACGCTCAAAGCTGAACTGAGGAATTGGGCGCTCTGGATCAGGATAAGGGACCTCCTTGTATATGGGGTTGGTGTGATCAATGTTGTTCCTCTTCATTGCGGCCTCCCAACCCTCAAGAAAGAAGTCGTTGTGAGCGTCCCTCATCTGATCCACGCAGTCATTGATTTGGGCTTCCACTTCAGCTTTGGCCTTCTCCTCGGCTTCTCGGAGGGCAGCTTCTTTCTCTGCCAGGGCCTGAGTCTTCAGCGCAAGCTCTGCCCGAAGGTTGGCAAGCTCTTGCTTCGATTTCTCTTGCTCGGCCCTGGAAGCCTCCAACTCCTTCAGGAGTAATTCCTGTCCAGTCTTCGTGGAGGACAACTCAATCTCGGCCCTGGAGAGTTTGCCCTTGACCTCTAATAGCTCATCGTCTTTACGAGTTAGGATTTTATCAATTGATTGCACACGAGCTATGCTTCCAGCAACTTGGCCAAGGGCAGTATTGAGTTGATGCTCGATCTCCTTATTTTCATCTCGAAGCTGACTTCTCTCTTTTGCCAGAGCGTCATTGCTGGATTGCAGATTCTTGTTCTCCTTCTCCAAGGACCTCACACTCGCTTTCAACTCCTTTATGTCCATCCTATCCTGCTCGGCTCTGGCTTCGGATGCTCGGCTCCGAGCAATTAACTCCATCGTACGGAGAGAAGTCTGCAGAAAGAACAGAGAGTTAGAAAAAATTATAATAACGAAAGGATTCATATAAAGGAATATTATAGTACTTACAGAGATGATGTTCTTCATCAGAGTCTTGTGGATATCCTCCGTCCTATTCTTCCTCGTGTTATGAACATCCCGAGGAGGGAGGATACCCTTGAGATACTCCTCGGCATGGTTGAAGGCTGTATCTTGGACAGTGAAGGGACGGCCTTGAGGGTGCTCGAGGTTAGGAATAAGGATTTCTGGAATAAATGGAGGGGAGTCTCGAACCGAATTGGCCTGATACTCGATGGCCAGAGGCACGGGCCCAATTGGCTGAGTAGGTAATGGCTCGGAGGTTCTTGGTGGTGCGTCTTTGGTGGGTGGCGCGACCTTGGAAGGTGATGGCCCCCTCGCGGCGTCCTCCTTCGGCAGTTTCGACTGCTCGGCCGCTGGAGCCGTGTCCGCCAATTGTGTCTTGGCCCTCTTCTGCTCGGGAGGACCAGATGGTTTCTTTTGAGCTGCCTCCTGCTCCTTCCCTTTCTCCATTTTAACTTTCATTATTTGCTCGGCAGTTGAAGGAGCAGGGGCTCTCCCCTCATCAATCTTCCTCTTCCCACCGGCCTTTTGCTCGTCGGCCTTCTTCTTCTGGGCCTCTCCGGCCCTTTGTCCTTTTGCCTTTGCCATGGCGAGCTTCTTGTAGTCGATCTTCGGGGCCATGACTTCTTCTTCTTCCCCTTCTAAATCTGAGAAGTAGTCAAAGGCAGGGGGTATCTCAACTTCTTCTTCTTCTTCTTCCTCTTCCTCCTCGTCCAAAAGAACAAATCCTCGCTTCCTCGGCTGTTCGGAAGGCTCAGGAACTGCTACTTGAGGGGCTTGAACTTGCTCGGCAATAAATGGAATAACGAATGGAGGGGGGCGAGTCCACCCTGGATGCCTTAAGGCGTAGTAGTTCTCTTTCTCTTCAGCAGAAGCCCGGAACCACCACTGAAGACACCTGATAGCCTCCGAGGTTGCGAAACCTTGAGGGGGGCGATAAACGTCTGATGAGAGGGGATGAAGTTGAACAGAATTGGAACCGCTCTGGCGAAGGGATAGAGATCTGGACCCCCGAGGAATTTGAACACCTCCTTCAAATGATCCTTGTCAGCACGAACGCCAGTAGCCCAGAACTTCTTTAACTGGACACCTGCACAGGTATTAAATCAAACAATTAGCATGCTTAGAAGTAAGGGTAAAATGCCGAAGAAGAATAAGAACTGGTAGCATTTGAAATCAACCAACCTGGGTCCAAAGAAACCCGAGGGACGATTGGAAAACGATCTTCGTCTGGATCGTGTGTCCAGTGACCTGTGACGACGCACAGGTCACTTTCCGACTTAATCGTATCAGGCAGCATGTGGACCAAGGCCTTTTCTGGTCGGGATTTCAGGTACCACCTGTTCTCATCCTTCCTCACCTTCTGGATTGAGTAACAGTAAAGAAGATCCCACTCGGATATGTGGAATCCGTATCGCCTGTTTATTTCTATTACCCCATTAACAATTCTATAAAAGTTGTGGGTGAGGTTCCTAGGGCCAAGGTCCAGAATGCTCATCATAGAGCGAAGAAAGGGGTGCAGGGGGAACCTAAGGCCACCTTCGGTGATTGCCACTATGGGGAATTCCCCTGTTTCGCGCTCGCCTTGTTCGGCGAGCCTAATACCTACGTTCTGAGGAATCTGGTATTTCTCCTTGAAAATCCTAACTTTCTCTTCAGAACTTAGCTCGTTTGCGAGTCTACCCATAACGGAAAATTTAAAGTAAAAAGGGGATTAACTCACCGGGAACGGAGAACGATGGGAAGGGTGAAGGCTCGCGAAGACGAAAACTCAGAGGGAAAGAAGCAAGGGAAATCTGATGGCTCGAATCGCGGAAAGGAAGTAAGAGAAGATGAACCAGGTATATATGTATATGTGTATGTATCTGTGAGGGTAACCGAAGCGTTTCCAATGAAAAGGCAACGGGCGGTAAAAATGGCATTTATTACCGCCCCAATTTTTAAATTTCTGACCATTCACGTTTTAACACCTCGTATCTGGGAAACCGCGTAAGCGGCGCGGCAGATGAAAAGCTGAAAGGGCACTACGCGTGTCGTCACGAGGAGAGAGAAAAGTCCAATCAGATTTGATGCGCGTCAGGGAGATACTAAACGACAAACTGCGTAGGAGGATTGAAGGATCAGTGAGGTAAGGCTATTCTGCTCTGCTACTCTGCTCGGAAAATATCTTTTTCCAACCAGAGTGGGGGCAAAATGTTGGGCAAAATAATACTAAAGCTGTACTCTTGCCGAACAAGTTTAGTCTGTTGCCACGTGGCACAGTGCCAAGCATATTCACATAAGCCACATAGTCATTTGCCGAGCACGTTCTGTCGGGACACGTGGTGTCCCGCCGAACAACTGACTATTGGCACGAGAGTTCCACGTGAGTGTTATACGTGAACACACGGTTCAGAGTTAGTGTTCCAAAGAGTACCCTGAACCTCGACATCAATAAACAGTGTATTGCCACGCGGCTATAGCCGAGGATCTTGGAAGCTAGTTTGCTCGGCCTATCTGTTGACGGCTAGTAAATGTCGAACCTGGGACCCACAGCCTTTAAAGAAGGCTCGTGACCATAAATGCACCTTAGTTAAGATTGAACTGGGTACTTGTCTCTGAGGATGTAACTAAATCGGTCTATCTCGTCACGATTTGGTGGCTGATGTGACAGGAAGACAGTCTGACCCTAAAATTCCGGTTGTAATGCCGTGTTAAACTGCCAGAAGCATTAAATGGAAGGCATGGTGTATTAATGAGGGGTCTGAGGCATTAAATGAAGGGGAAGAGTATTTAAAGCAAGGATAGAAAAGAGGGACACGGCAGTGTCGTAACGTCAAGTCGCATGTATGCTTTAATCATCACTCAGACCACTATATATAGGATATTCTGCTGAACCACAAGGGTAAGCTGACTATTGCCAACTTAAGCTTTGACTCCCTTATTTCCATAAAACTTCCTTTTTTAAGCGACTTGCTGATTTAATCATCGGAGAGTTTTCCGGCCTGAGACCTCCTCTCCGGCCGTCACCTTTCTTTCTGTCTTTGTTTGGCAGGTCGGCGATTGCATTTCCGGTTGGCGTGGTCAGCAGTTCCGGCGGTAATTTCTGCTGCCGAACAATACTTTACCAACAATGTTGGGTTGTTCTTCGCGTAGGATAAATGGAATTCGCGTCACGGGAATCAACGATTGTGATGATTCTCGGAATTCTTCCTTGCGTTGCTGACTACAACACTTCAACAACAACTGATATACGACTCCAAAGGCACTTCAATTGACTTCAAAAGTCACTCAAAATCGAAGCTGCTTTGGTTCCGGGAGGTGATCTGGGCCAAGAAAAATGACTAACGAAACGATTCATCGTCTCAGTTGGCGGAGAAAATGGAACAACAGAGACTGGGCCGTCGCAGCAGCCGTCGCCGTCTTCGTCGCTGCTGTTTCCGCCGGATTTGCCGTCTTTATGATCTTCGCATCTCAATCTGATTCCCGGAGTAAAGGGTCCAACCACCACCCGACCCAACCGCTAAGCCCGTTCGCTCCACTACCCGCCAGCCCGTCTGCCCCTCTCTGGGTCCCCTTAACCTTGTTGCGCAATGACAACGGCGCCTGTAAATATAATAATAAACTCTCTGCAAAACCCATTCTCTCTCTCTCTCTCTCTGAATGTGTATTATATATAGAGAGAGACATGCATATGTGTGTATAAGTGTGTTTATTTGTGTTTGTTGTGTTTTGCGGTTGCAGTTTGTTTAGATGGGAGTTTCCCTGGATACCATTTACAAAGGGGTTTTGGATCTGGCTCTAACAACTGGGTTCTTCACCTTGAGGTGAACTACTCTTCTTTTATCTGACTTTTTGTGCTTTCTAGAATTTGAGTGTTTATATCATTGTAACTCCTGGAGTCCCAGTTTCTAACTACTATGTTCTTCTTGGAAGTTTGGAATTATACTTGATAAAGTTTTGTATTAAGTGATCCTTTTTAAAATATTTAACTTTCAATTGATTAGGCATTCTATACTGGAAATCTTTTCTTTCCATTTAACTCCATCCAAGTGGTCTAGTAGCAATGTTTGTGGAAATGGTAATGTTCCTGGATATTTATGTGCCTAGGAGAACTTGTAAATCAATTATACCTTCACCCATGTCAGAAGCAAGCTAATGACTAGAGCTTTTGTTTTATTTATTTATTTATTCATTGTTGTTGTTGGGGTATTTAAATTTATATATAAAACCTAATCAATATAATAACAATAGTATATATAAACATTGACAAATAAAATTCAGGTTCATATACATAACCTCTGAATTTTATCAATTAGAGTAAAAGTCGACAACTTTTTCTGTCACGAAATTTATCAACAGTTAAATCTGTATAGAATTTATCTTTCCTCTTGTTATGAGACTATATTTTAGCAATACTTAACAGCAAAAAATGCACACTATGTACTTGCAGTAGTTTATGACATTTTTTTTCCCGTTTTGCATGAACTAATCTTGTGCCTTTTGATTTTTCTTTTTTATTATATTTTATTTTATCCTTGTTTCGTATTGTTTTGATTTGGGCTATTCATAATGGTGTTAAAATCTTAAAAGATTAGACTAAGAATATTTTTACATGCTTACATTTCTGGGGTCATTTAAATTTTAGACTATTTCTTTGTTCTTTTTAGGTGGCATTCGGTTTAATTTTCTATTTTCTGCTCAAAACAAGAAAATAAAAGATGTTTTGTTTTCCTTATTTTGAGATTTTCTTTGTTTTAAGTTGAAAACGTTCAAATGATTTTTAGCCATTTTTCATTTTATGTGTAAACTCATTTTCCATTTTTTAAAACAAAATTTGAAAATACAAGTGACCAAATGCGTTATACCTGTTTTCCGTATTTTCAAAATGACAAAATGACAAATGCGCTTAAAACAGAAAATTAAAAACAAAAATAGAAAACAAAAAATAGAAAAACAAACCAAATGAGCCCTTAGTTTTTTGAGTCATTAACAATCATTGATAGGTTGAGTTATGTATAGATGGTAAAATTTTTTGGGCTGCCAAATTTTGGACTATATATAACAATTAAGAAAGAATATTCAAATTTTAGGGAGGTTAGTCTAAAGTTTAAAATATTTTTGACCCAAAAATTATGTGTACTAATTGTGTTTTCTTGAACTGAATGGGATTTTTTCCCCAACTTTTAGGGGTGCCCTGTAACATAAAAAGTTTTCGACTCAAAAATTTATGTGTACTAGAGGTGTTTTTCTGAACTGAGTTGTGTTATTTTTAAAATTTTTTTGGGGGAGGGGGGAGGGGGACCATGGCATAAAAATTTTTTGGCCCAAAAATTTACAAATACCAGTGGCATTTTCACGAACTCCAGGGGGGCCATGGCCCCAGTGCTAGGCCTCGCTTCGGCACTAGGTGGGGGTTGTTGAGAGGTTTATGTGAGGAACTACCCTTGATCTCATGTGTATTTGTCAACAAGAAGCTCAATCAAAAGTTTAGCTATTAGAGAGGATTTAACTCTATTATTTATATGCTCCACATGCATCTCTGTGTGTTCTGCTTCCCATCACGAGCAAGTCAATTGTATAATAATTATGAGGCAGGCCATATGATTAGAGCAATGATGATTAGTCTATCACCATGTTAATTACCATCTCATCTGAAACCTTGATCTATTAGAAAGTGTGCAACTTAATATTTATTTATTTAAATTGTAAACAGTTTCTCTGTTCTCTCTTGGTGGTATGATTGAGGCCAGTTTGCTGCACACAATTCTGCTCTACGTTTTTTTTTTTTTTTTTTTTTCTAATCTTTGTTTTCCTGTTGTGTTCTAGGGTGGAGGTTGGTGTGGTACAATTAAGTCGTGTTCTTCTCGTAAGAGAATTGCGTTAGGCTCTTCAAGATACATGGACAGACAAGTTGAATTTGGTGGAATTTTAAGCCCTGAATCATCACAAAATCCTGGTAAATCATGTGGTGTTTATTCTACATACCATCATAAATGTCATAAATAGTGGATTTGGAACTTACCAGCACTAGATGCCCAAGAATGCAGAATCAAAGTTTAACTTGACTTCTTGGCCAGGTACTAAATTCCATTCACAGCGTAGCGCTTAATTCTAAAGCCTAAGCTGCTGACTGACTGATACTGACATCTCCTAAGCAGTTTGTAAGCAATTTTTTCTCTCATGGACATATGTGGTCAAACTGAGTAAATGTTCCTTCTTTAACTGTGATAGCCTAAAATTCAATTCACGATATTAAACCAGACAACCATATGTTTATGAGGGTCTTCTTGCGTATAATCGGGAGAGAAGCCAGTCGTTATATATATGTATGTATGTATTTTTTTGAGGGTGGGGCGGTGTATGGAATTAAGCCATAAACATGCAATAGTGATGGTGTCATCTCTTAACAACAAAAGAAAGTTAACCGTGCAGACAAAAAAAATATCGGTACAAAGATTTGATTTGATGCGGATGTAGTTAGATTTGATGATTGTCAAGCTACAAGAAATTATGGCAAATTGGACACCCAAAACTAGGAGCAAAGGCATATATTTATACTAACAAGGAATTCTGTATTATAAATATCTGAGAAAAATTATGCAATCTATGTGGGATTTTGAAAATTTGGAGGGGGGGGGGGGGAGGGGGTGGGGTATGTCTGCCATTTGGATGGGGAGGGGTTCCTTCGTAAATCAGTCTCTACACACATGCAGTTGCACTGCTACAATGTACAAGGCTGTTTTATTACCATGTTACATGGACTCGCATGCAGTTCCATTGCTAGTCTACAAGACTGTTTTATTACTATGTTATATGGATTCAGGGATGTGTATTGGATGCTGTCCAGGTGTCATACCTCTCCAAACCCTTACTATTAGGATATTGGAATATGTATCCAAACAATGGATATGGATTTGTGGAAACATTGGGAACATTAAAATATTTTGTAAATTGTATAGTATATTGATGTGAAAAACGTTCATTATTTAGAATAATTGAAATTAAGTGGAACTAGAGGTAAAAAAAAGAGGAGATTTTTATCATAATTTTTTTTATATATATATATTTTTTTCTTTTACCACCACCAAATGCGAGTTGACACTTCTTGAAATATTGTTAACAATTAGAGGTTCCAGGTCTCTAATTTGGTTATAGGTGTTAGGTGCACATCTCATATCCTTATCATTGTCATATCCGGTGGACACAGTTACTTTGGAGAAAATAGAAGAGTCCACAATAATGCTTTGTTATATTGGCTTTCCATCTTTTGTTGGATAATGGATATTGTCTTTATAAATTTAACCATTTTGCCTGGACTTTGTCTTGTCATTGAGTGAGTGTCTGCAACATGACTACTTGAGTGGGTTTTATTTTATATAAATGGTGGTGAATGACAAGCCTTTGAATTCCTTACCTTCTCAAAGTTCACTATTAGTTGGCACTATTTCTATGGCAAGGTTATCCATATTAGTAAGATTTATCAAACCTTGCTCTAGGATTAATGCAGCTTCACTTTATTCTGTAAAGGACAAAGGATTTTTACAGTTTTACTCATTAACAATTTGGGCATCTTCAGATTTCTTCAACTGGAACAAAGTCAAGATACGTTATTGTGATGGTGCATCTTTTGCTGGGAACCCTGGAAGTGAGTTTAAGGCAAGTGTGCCGGATGTTTTTAAGCCTGATTGGAAATTGTTCAATTACGTACTTTGACTAATTATGTCATCTCTTTAACTTATTATTACTATTTTTTATTCCATAGAATGGAACAGAGCTCTTCTTTAGGGGTCAGCTTATCTGGGAAGCAGTTATGGATGAACTCTTGTCAGTTGGACTGTCTAATGCTAGAGAGGTATCTTCCTTGACTCTAATTTTAGAATCAATTTTTTTTCCCTTTTAGATAAGAAGTTGATACATGTGGTTGACCCCAGTTAGTATGAGACCAAGGCTTTGCTGAGTTGAGATAACAAGTTGATATATAATTTTCTATAATTAAGCACCCTGAGACTTGTAGGCGATTTATTCTTTATTCCCTGGTCAATACTTGTGGAAGCAAAATAAAGTTTTCTTCTTCCTCTTTTCACTCTCATTTTGGTGGGCTCCAAAACTCTATGATGCGTTATCTTCAGTTAAATCCTTATTTTATTATAATTATTATTTTTTATCAATTGATGAAGTTATGCTTCTCTTTTCTTCTTTTGCCTTTGCCTGCAACTGTACGCAAAATATATCGGAAAAAAGTGTTCATCTCTAGTCTGCTGATTCACCTTGAACAGTCAACATTTGCTTACATGAATGTGACAGAGTGTTTCCGATCATAATAATCTTCATATTGATAATTGAAAATTCTTCTTTTGAGGGGTAGGTTTTCTGATGGATTTGTGGAATTCTTTCGTCACTGTTTCAAAAAAAAAAAAAAGTATGTCCCTGCTGATGCATTTGATTACTATACAGGCTCTTCTTTCTGGATGTTCTGCTGGAGGGCTAGCAACTCTCATACACTGTGATGGTTTCCGCAAATTTTTGCCAAAAGATGCTACTGTCAAATGTCTTTCTGATGCAGGTTTCTTCCTTAATGAGTATGTTCTTTTACATACTCTGCCTTGTACATTTATAGCTTCACCATTCTCTTTATGAGGAGTTCCCAGATTTCAAATTTTCCAAAATAATATTTATTGATAAATATCATCTAAACCATATGTAAATCAGAGTAATGGTAATATTTCCCATCCTCACTAACTTAGATGGTGTAGGTAACGTTAAACAGTAGTATTCTTGCTAACTTAGATGACAATCATTATCAGAATCTAACTTCATTGAGTCAGTGCCAGGAAAAGTGCAAACATCCACCATAGTGAATTTCTTACCTGTGCCTTTTATGCTGCACATCTGAATTGTAGTGGAACCTTGTTCTTTATGTTGTGTGCGTGTGAAGGAAGGGTGGGGGCAGGGATGGTATAAACTTTGAAATCACAAAATCTAAGCCTGTTTTTCTCATGACTTGGTTCCCCAAATTTTATTGAGATTTTTACTATTACATTTGAACACTTGTACCTTCTCAATCTCGCATGATATATCTTTATTTCGTGAATTCGATATATTTGTTTACATCAACTTCTAAGACTTCACCTGTAGAATCCTTATGAAATTGCTTCCTCAATTTTGAAAGCCTGTGTTACCACTATGATTGGTTTGTTTATCCAGTCATCATGAAATATGAGTTTGTTTTAATTATGATTCCTTTATTGCAGGAAAGATATTGCTGGACATCGTACAATGAAATCTTTTTATCAAGATGTTGTCCACCTTCAGGTTGTGACTTGGCTTTTCTCTATGTCAAGCTACATCAGCTGTCTTTGTTTGTATTTCACAGTGCCATTCTATTCTACGTAGTTAGATATCAATTGCCAATGCCCTTTTTAAGGAATAATGTTCTATTTATATATGTATTTTTATAACAGAGCCTGAAATTCTTAGCTTTTATTTGTAAGTTTACTATTGTGTTGCTAAGATTGATGATATAACATGACAACATAGACGCATTTGACGCACCACTTTCGATAACTATCAAGACACAACATGGGGTGGATACATCAGAAAATAAATATGTATTTTTATCCATATATATGAATAAATAACTATTTATTCATTTTTAATGTAAATTCATTTATCTTTTATTTATTTCAATTTAAAAGAATTCTATGCATAAACCAATAGAAAATTTTGGGTTTTAAAATTCTTGAAATTAGAAAAAATAAAGGAGAAAGAAGGATTAATAGATATTAGTTTATATTCTTTTCTTTTTATTATTTAATTCCATGTTTTTCTTCTAAAAGTTACGTATTTTATGTGTTAAGTGATGAATTGTGGTCCTAAAGTGTTTGAAGAGTTTCGTTTTTTTTTAAAATATTAAAAATAATATATATAAGTCCATCCGTGTGTGCTTAAGATTTATTTTAACACTTCCAGTTCTAAGCGCAAATAAAAGAGGAGGGTTATGGGAGGTTGGCGGCAAGCATAAAATAACACATCACTTCCTATGAACATGAATCCAAATGTTAATTTTGTTGGGGGCATCTCCTACTTGCGACATGCTACATCGGATCTCGGGTGTAGTGTGAAATGGGTTAGGGTTTGCTAGGGCGTTCTCTTAAATTAATGCGCCACATCGGTGCCCAAGTGTGGTGAGAAGTACGCAAGGGTTGCCAAACTTTAATGGATGGGTGTGGGTAAAGAAGCTAGTTCAGGGAGTAAGGGTACGGATAGCAACTTGGAATATAGGTTCATTAATAGGAAAGCAACAACATCATAAGATGAGTGAGGCCGAAATGAGAATGCCATGATGAGTGTATGGTAATACAAGAAAAAGTAAGATAAAAAATTAATATATCCGAACGAAAGTTGGGGTAGCACCAATAGAAAAGAAGTTAAAGGAAGATCGTTTACGATTGTTTGTCATGTCTAATATAGATAGAGTACCAGCATGGAAGAGTGAATAGATTCAAGTAGAAGGTGTAAAGAGAACAAAAACTAGATCTAAGATTATATGGATTGAAATTGTATGACCTAATTTCAGATAATCTTACAGAAAAGATAATACATGACAAGATCGAATGAAGAAAGAGGATTCATATGGTCGACTTCAATTAGTTAGGGACCAAGACTTTGTTGAGTTATATTTTAAAAAAAAATTATGATATAATTAGATGAGTAAATTCAACACATATCAAGGGAGTGTTCAATGAGGGTTGGTGTCCAACATGGATATGACATGAGCATGGCAGTGTCCATGCTTATAGGTGTCTGACATGTTCCATAGAACAAACAAATCTGCTATCAAATTAACAAAATAGTTCGGCTTTTACATTTGTTTTGGTCAGTTTTTTCATATGCAGGCAATTTATTTTCCGAGAGTTGTTTCTGATGTTCCATGCTTACCTTTATTTGATGGTTGTCAGGGTGTAGCAAAAAGTCTAGACAAGGATTGTGTTGCAAGGATGGAACCGTCTATGGTTGGTATTCCATTCTATTATATCATAGAATTATTTTTCCAGTTGTTATCATTGATTACACTGTGTTGTCTAATGCGCAGTCACTGTTATTTGTTAACTGCAATGGCAGTGTTTCTTTCCTCAAGAATTCATAAACAACATAAAGACCCCAGTTTTCCTTGTCCAAGCAGGTTATGATTATTGGCAGGTAGCCATCCTTGGTTGACATTTTCCTTTTTATTTTATTTTTATCCTCGACATTAGTTTGGGTCGATAATTTACCCTTTGTGATTTGGCTCAAAAAAACATAACTTCTTTGTAGTTTAAAGGTGAACTAATAAATAACCTCTCTATAATTTGGATTAAAGTGATTCTGTCATCTGTTTCATCAATCCAAACTAACAGACGTGTTCCATAATTTCATTTTTCTTAGATTTTACCCCAATGCGATTTAGTCCAAAAAACCCCCTTATATTTTGTAATTGAACAAATCAGCCCATCTTTGGTTTGGACTAAAATGCTATTGTCAATTTTACATCCAAAAAAATAATCACACTCCAAAAGTAGAAAATCTTAATTTCTATTTTGAATTTTTAATATATAAAATTATTGTTGTGCCCTTAAAATTTTGTTTATTGTCTATATTTTCATCTTCATCTCTCTCTCTCTCTCTCTAGAACTTAATCAAACATATTCCCCATCCCCCCCTCCCCAAAAAAAAAGATCTTCCGAAAAATAAAATTATCCACTCTCTCTAACTAAAATAAATTAAATTCAACACAACGTAGTACTACAACTCATTCTCTCCGTACGATTTGATTGTATAATAAGTTGTGAAGTCTTTTGTAAATAGTAATCTGTAAACAAATTGTGTCGCTCTACACTAGTATATGTTGGAGGAGGATGTTAATTTGGATGAAAAAACTAACGATAACACTACGATTCAGATTATTACAAAGATTTTCATTTTTGGTTTCAAACTATATGCTGGTGATTTATTCATGTTTTGAAATATATGGGGATTATTTATTTTTGAACTTAAACCGCAAGGGGTAAAACATTAAAAATTTTAAATTATAGAGTGTGACCGTTAATTTGGATGAAAAAAACAGAAGGAATCAATTTGATCCAAGTCATGGGGAGGTTATTTGTTCACTTTTAAACTTAGAGATTATATATTTTTAAGCCAAACCAATGGGGGTAAGATTTTTTTTCTCCTAGATAATTAAATATATGTGTATGTACTCTCTTGTATAATTTTCAGGTACGAAAAATCTTCGTCCCAGATGTATCTGATCCTCATGGCAACTGGGCAAAATGCAAGCTGAATATTCATGAGTGTAATTCCAATCAGATAAAAGTGTTACAAGGTATCTTCCCCTGTGAAAATCACGTGTAATCAGTGGTTTTGATACATGAAATGTAGGCCACTGCAGGTCACTGAACAGTTCCTTCAAGAGCTACAATCTTAGTGATCTCTTGCTGATAACTAGTTAAATGGGTGGTCGCTGGTCATAGCCATTGACTAAACTTAACCCAATTAAGGCTCCGTTTGCGAAGTTTAGCTAGCTTTTCGGTTTCTAGCTTTTTAGTTAGCCATTGACTAAACTTAACCCAATTAAGGCTCCGTTTGGGAAGTTTAGCTAGCTTTTCAGTTTCTAGCTTTTTAGTTTTTTGTCTTTTTTTTTTAATCTTTGAAATAACCAAAGTTACTATTACATTTTTAATTTCTTTTAAACCTATGAAGGGGAAATATGTAAAATAAACAAAAAGTTAAAAAGCTAGTTACTAAAAGAAGTTACTTTTTTTTTTCTTCCCAAACTAAGCCTAACTCTTAGTTCCAAGTTAATTAGGGTCAATAACATGATTTTATTATTATTATTATTAATTTTTTTGATTAATGGTGACATGAATTGTTTTTTTTTATTCATTTCTATTAAGGGTAATGTTACTTAATGAGGTTATTTAAAATTACGTCTTTCTTAAAAATTTCATTCCATTTCTCCTTAGGTTTACCCTTTTTTTTTCAATTTTTTTTGAACACATTTTACTTAGATCCGATCACTCTTTGCATATGCATCTCTAGGCATACATTGGCCATGATCAAATCATTTTAAACCACCTTCTCTCAATTTCTCTGCCATTAGTACTACTTCAATTTTCTTTTTAATATATTTATTTTTAATTTTAATTAGTTACTTATTTTGGACAGTTTTTCTCAACAAAAGATTAGTTGGTGTTAGTTACATTAATCAATTTTTTTTTTCATTCAATTTTATCAAGAATTGTATTTTCTGTGATATTGTTTAAAATGGCAATGTACATATTCTATCTTGGATCGACTTACTTTAAAACCTCTGAACTTTAAAGTACGTCTTTAAAATTCTAACTTATAATTAATAGCAAATTTAGTTTTATGTATTAATATAATAACAGTCGCAAACGATATATATCAATGGATATTGACTTGAATATAATTAGTAAGCTCATAAATAATTAAAGTGAAAAGATAAGTGCTTGAAGAGAAGTATTGGTGCAAACCAATTGTCTGGTATTAGGGAGTCATTTTCTCCACTAGATATTGATTGTAGTTGTTGTCATGTGCAGGTTATCGGAATTCATTGCTGAAGATATTGAGTGAATTCTTGCAAAATAAGGAAGGAGGGGTGTTCATAAATTCTTGCTTTGCTCATTGCCAGACATTTATGGCCGAGGGGTGGCACTCTTCCAATTCTCCAAGAATTAACAATAAGGTAAGTTTACAGTTTATTACTGACTCTCAGTAAATCTACACTGTGGAATTACATCCCAGATGAAGGCTTCTAACTTACGAAGAAACTAGGTGTATATAGTTTGTAAAAATATCATACAGAGTGCACGCATTATAAATTTAGTGAAATTAAAATTACAAATGAGAGTATAGTGAAAATTTAGGATCTAAAAGTTCAAAAAATGTTGACTTTCGATGTTTTGGATCAGCTATTCGTGTATATGATTAAGAGCGGAACTAGTATTTTTAATTAGTGGGGGTGACAATTGCATTCTGTCTCCAGAAAAAAATGAAAATATTTTTTATGATAAAATTATTAAGAATAATTACGATAATATAATAAAAGTTATAAGAATAATTATAAAATAAAATTATTTTAACAAAATTGATAATTTTGGCAGTGAATTAGCCTTGTACATGTGCGTTGTGCCCAAAAAAAGGATAATTGCAAATAGACAATAGGGTCAGTTTAACAAAATTATATAGGGTGATTTAAAAATAATTATATACAATAAAGAAATTTTTAATGGGTTCGGCTTCCCCCCACAGCATTGGTGGTTGTTTCGCCTTTGCATACGGTGAGATTGATGAGAATATTATTCATAAAATTTCAAGCTTCATGGTTAAAATAAAAATGTGCTTCCCAAATTGGTATAAGATTTTAGTAGGCCTCTCCACTCCTTATCAATCAATTTTGAGTTCGGATGCTTTAACATGATATTAGAGATAGATTTGAGAGAATTCTCTCATCTTTTCGCTCCTCAATCTCTCGTATGTACACTTTTTGTACTCAGTAATACCATTTATCTCTCCACTTGCAAACATGCAGGGGGTCGTATGTAAGAGTGCGTATTAAAATTTATTTCACATCGATAAAATTAGATCGATATAATATTTTAACGGGTTTTTTTGCTTTTTATTAATTAATTTTAACAGCTTGTTTGGATGGAAAGAAATAGGAAGAAAAGAAGAGGAAAGAAAAAATTTTTAAACGTAACTCTTGTTTGTGAGTTTTTTTTTTTTGGGGAAAGAGAAGAGAAGAAATGGGAAGAAATGAGAAGAAATGGGAAGAAAAGTGAGTGGTTAGTTTTTAAACTTTTCATCCTCCCAAAAGTAGGAAGAAATGGAGAGGAGTGAAAAGTTGTTTGATGAAATTTTTAAAATGATCTTTATCCATGAAATAAAGAATAAGGAAAAAAAAATTACAAACATGTTCTAGTGCAAATTAAACTCTTTTAACTTCATTGCTTTAGTAGGTTTTTACAACTCTTCTCAAACTTCATCCTTGCATCCCTTTCTTCGTTTTACAGCCTAGGTAATTTTTTTTTTTCAATAATGTTTCAAGGTAATTCATTCATATATATATATGTGTGTGTGTGTATATCAAGCCTAATTAGTTTAGAACACTCTAGTTTCATCTATCTATATATATGTATATATGTATTTCAGCCGTTTCAAGGTACGTGTTTATTTTTTTTAATAATGGCGTTCTGTATTGAAGTTTCTTTTTTTTTTTTTAGTATTATTATTTGTACTTTTTTTTAATAGTAGCATTTTGTGTTGATTTTTTTTTTTTATTAATAGCATTCTGCTTATGCTTTATTTGTTGATAATGTAGAGAGGTTTAATTATTGATTATATAAAGGTATGATAGTAAAAATAATAATATATATTTTCTTTTTTTTTTCCGTTTCTTCTCAACTCACAAACAAGAAGAAAGAAAGAATTTTTTTTTTCTCGCACAAACTCTCAAACAAATGGAAAGGGAACTATTATCATTTCTTTTTTTTTTTTTTTTTCTCTTCTCTTCTAATTAATGTTTTCTTTTTCTTTCTTAAACTCAGAAATGGAGCCTAAGTTACATACTTTTAACAAAAACTAAGAATAATTATCTTTTCCTTTTTTGCGTCACAACTAACAAGGTCAAACACTGTAGCGTCAGCAACCTGAAATCTTCTTTATTTATTTTTTGAATTGACGACGCTGTACGTATTGCTTGTCAAGCAGACAAAATTGACTATATATGTATATGTATCTTTATTAGTGGAGCAAGGCTGATTTTTTTAACGTTTGTAACAGACAATTGCAGAGTCAGTCGGTGACTGGTTCTTCAACAGAAACGTCGTCAAACAGATTGATTGCCCCTATCCATGCAATCCCACTTGCAACAAGATAGAACTCACACGACGACATTGATATGATAGCTTAGGACTTCCTCTACTCTTTCTTATTGGTAGATTCCATTTCATAGTATCGGCTAGTTCTATTGGAAATCATCGTCATTTCTGCAAAGTGGTCTCCTGGATTGAAAAGATGAAGGTGCCCAGAGTAATGAAGGTATTTACTTTCACCACAATAGTTGTAATGTATACATTCATTGGTGTGATCTACTCGTTGACAGCCTGTTAAGAGCTCTGATCGAGTTTGACCCTTTTAATAGATAACCCGAGTTTAATCTTCATTTTAAACTCATTTATTAAACGAGTTGAGCTCGAGCTCGGGGAAGTTTGGCTCGTTAGACTCGTGAGCCTACTCATAGTCTATGATATCGTCATTTATTTAATACAGATGCATATTATATATAATAATTTGATATTTTGTTAGTATATAGCGATTGTTTTGATTTGGGGATTCTTTTAATTTTTGCTGGAATGGTGTAATATTTTAGGCCTTCTCAAGTTGTGTAGAACTTTTTATCAATTATTAAATATTTTGAAATTTAAAATTTGATTTATCATAAATATCAATTATTTTTTATAATAAAATATTATAATCTGATAAAATAATGATTTGTTACTATATCCATTAAAGTCGTTGATTTGGCAAACGATTTTAACCTTGCTTTTTATTTTTTATACCGAGTTCACGTTTGCGTGCCTGCACTCATACATATATAAAGGTAATCAATGGAACCAGGTAACCAGCACTTGGCTGATTGTCATTTTTTTTTTTTTTTGGGTAACCGAGGGTGCTCGGATCAGTCTATGCGTATCTTGACTAATTCTTGGGTTTTTAAAGTTTAACAACATTGGGCTAATTGTCAATATGTGGGCAGAGGGCGCTCTCGTAATTTTTTAATGGATGATCATATTTTTTTATTTAATATTAACAACATAATTAATAAAAAATTTAATTGTAATAAATATTTTAAAATAAAAGATACGAATATAAATTTTAAATATTAAAAATTAGTACCAACAACTAGACAAAATATTTAAGAGGTAAGTGTTATTTTATTTAGTGGACTATAAAGAGGTCTGAATGTATTCAAGTAATTTGATTTCTTTTGCATTTTGTTTCTTAATACATTTTTTGTATTATTTTTCGATCAAAGAATTTGTTAAGCTTCTTTAATTTGTCTATTTTATTTTATTTTCTTTTCTTTTACTCGAGGAACAATTGAGGATTGAACCATGCATGTAAGTAATCCTCTCTCTCTCTCTCTCTCTCTCTCTACAAAAGAGACAATCACTTTGGCATATATTCTGCATTATTATTTTCGACAATTAATTAAATTTTAGGAAAATAGTGTCAATTAATCCACTTACGCCAGAAAAGCTTTCGTTCAATTGGGATTATCTTATTAATATGTGGGGTTAGGAAAAAGAAATCAAGAGTATCAAAGGATGCAAATTGCAAGTCAACTTAGAGAATTTCAAAACCCCATCCCCGAATAGTGGGAACCAGATTCTGACCAAATTTTCCCAGATCAAGCTACACAAATTTTCTGTTTGGTTTTTTAGGTCAGAGAGAGAGAGAGAGGGAGAGAGAGAGTCATCACCATCATCACCTTAATGGTTCCAGCAAACAGGCCTCTTGATAAGGATAGTTCAAATATCAAACCAACTTATTCAAATTCAAAATCAGAATTAATTAGTGGATGAAAAGATGTTGATTGGAGATGCCAAAACCACAAGCACCCGTTGCTGCAATGGGCGGGTAACGGGTGTCTTGGGTTAACGGGTCGGGTATTTTTAGGAGGAGGTTTTTTGATTTATCTGTTAACACATTATCTGACAAACAAGAGCAACAAATTGCCCGTTATTCTTTTTAATTTTAAATATATATTTTTTAATTTTAATTGATCACCTGCTAGTCCAGGTGATTTTTTTTTTATTTTTTATTTTTTAATGAATTCATGGAATCAATCTCTAGGGTGCGATCAGCACAGCAGTTGAGTTGAACACCGGCTGGTTTCCAACTAAACTATTTTCTGGGTTTTGAAAATCAGAGCACAAAGTCAATAGTCAACAGTGCCTAGAGCTTTATTCATTTATTTAATTTAATTTAATTTCTCTAAAACTTTCAGTTCCAAATGCACTAATGTGATTTTTAGTGGGTAATCTAATGATAACCAAAACGCGTGGAAGGAGTAACAATGATGACTTGTCTTGACTATCTCTCTATCTCTTATTAGGTGTTGAAATATTAAGTATAAAACACCTAAAAAAAACCTTGAAATATCTATTGATTAGTTGAAATGTGGTATGGGTATATATATATACACACACAAAGATACCCAGCTTGGGAAACATCCTGAAAACTTAATCTGATAGTGATTTTTAACAGCTATTAGCATTTAGATGGGGACTTCCATAGCTGGAATAGCATCATTTGATACACACACACATATACACATACATATACATAAGAGGATAATTAATAAAGCAGTGGTGGAAGATTGGTTTGAAGGCAAGAACTAAAAAAGAATTAGCAGCATCATATTCCACAGTCCCACTTCTTCAGTGGCCACAATGTTTGATTCCTAGTTAGACTTTTAAATATATATAATATGCATATAACAGCGTAGTGCAAGATATGATTAGACAATTCTCTCTATCTCCCCCCCCTTCTCTCTCTCTCTCTCTCTTTATTTTCACCTTCATATGGCTCGGTTTGGAGTTAGAAAAAAAAAATTATAAAACTCTATAAATCTCTGTAAATACGAATTATAAAATCATAAAATTTAAATTTTTTACTCACTGCACAAAGCAAAAGACACTAACTTTTACAAATCTATACAACTTCAAACATATTCGCAGGGTAAAATTTGAAGTTCTAAAATAAATAAAAGAGCAGTAACACGAAAGGATTAGAAATTGATGATACAAAATGTGTGTGTATATATATATATATATAACAAATGAATGAAATCATAGCCCAATTGGCCGATTTGTATACATATCAACATGTATAAATATAATGGTCTCCTCTTTTGGGAATAATTCACCAAACTCTTAAGGTGGATTACCCATCTGTGCTATCCTAAAGAAAAAGGGGAACATCAGGAGCATTGGTTAGAACTCAGCAGTCCCCATAGCCTTCTAAATGAAACAACAAGCTCTCTGTACATTGAGAGAGAACAGAAAATGTGAAAATGGCTAATCTATTCAGTAGTATTTATATATAGTACTAGTACACCGATGAACGCCATATTCTTCCCTCGAAAGAAATAATGATTATTGATACATCGTCGTGGTATTTTCTTCTTTCTCCCTGTGGGATGTCAAGTAACTCGTGGAAGCCCATACCTGCAAGTTCAATAAGAATTATTAGTGATTGTTTGGGGGAAAACAAGTTAATAACTCAGTTTCTAACTACTAGTCTTTTTTTAAAATGATCAAATTTATTCTTTTTTTTTTAATTTAAACTTCTTTTAGGTTTTGAAGAACAAAAATGTCAAATTAATAAAAAGTTCCGTTCCCAAACAAAAAATAAAGTTAAGTTTTTATTAGCTAACTACAAAAAAGTTGCCCGCCCTTTTTCTTCTCAAACTCAACCTTTGCGTTTGGGAAGCATTTTAGCTTGTCAGCTTCTAACTTATTACTTTTTTTGGCTTTTTCTATTACTTTTTTTGGCTTTTTCTAAAATGACCAAATTCTCTCTCTTACATTTTTAAATTTTTTTTTAAATCATGAAGGATACAAATGTCAAATTAACCAAAAACTAAAAAGTTAGATACTAAAAAGTTAATTTTTTTTTCTCTTCCCAAACACAAAAAATTAGTTTTTTAGTAGCTAATAACTAATAGCTAGCTAGCTTTTTCTTCCAAAACTAAATTTAGTTCAACGAGTCACTCTACTTGTAGAAAAAAAGCTATTTACATCTGACTCTCTCCGACCCACAATGTGAAGGTTTTGTACACTGAATTTCTATTTCTTAATTTACTTCTTATAATTCACATTTAAGGCTCGGACTCTCGGAGAAAAAATGCCTTACCGGCTTTTTTTGCAGCTCGAAACAAGACTTCTTCAACAAGATGCTGTGCAGGATCTCCTTCCGGATGTGAAGAGATGAACATCTCAACTTCAGAGACGGCTTCTTCGTTAGTGAAGTACTGATAGAGTCCGTCAGAAGATAGTATCAGAAATCTGTCTCTCGGACTAAGCCTGTGGTGGTAGAGAGATGGCAAGCAATTGATGTATGGGGAATTTCCAACATAATCGATTCTGAGCATCTTTAGAAGTGCATTGTTCCATTTGGGCTGCAAAAGGAAGAAAGGCATTCACAGGAATTAACAAGTTAGTTCAAGTTCTCTTTTTGGATAGACCTAGAAAGACAACAATGGGAAGCAAATCCTCAAGTTTTCTATCCGGTTAAACCAGAAAACACAACAATAAGCAACACTTTCACATGAATTAACAAGTTGGTTTAAGTTTTCTCTCTGGTTAAACCAAGAAAAACACAAAACTAAGCAAACTCTCAAGCTTCCTTTCTGGATAAATTGAAGCAGAAACCACAAAACCAAGGAACCCTTCAAGTTTTCTTTTCTGGTTAATCCTAGGAAGACACTAGTTATGTCACACAATACTAAGGCTTAGTTTGGCAAATCAAAAAGTAGTTGCCTTTACTCTAGCTACTTTTTCGTCATATATGACATTTTTTCGCCAAAATTTGATTTTCATTTTTCTTGGGGGGTTGGCTTTTAGGCTTTTGTTCACATTTTTCTTAAAAAAATGTGTAAAAAAAATGCTTAAAAACAAAAATTCAATAACGATGCATGGGTTTTCTTATTTTTAAGCATTTTTTGGGAAAGTAAATAAAATGCCTAAAAGTTATGAAATATAACCCAAAAAAAAAAAAATCAAATTTTGACGAAAAAAATCTTACAAGAAAAATAAAAAGAAAACAGCTTCTTGTTTTTTAATTTCTTGTTACCAAAGTTTTGTGCCATACATAGAAACCGCGAAAAAAAAGAAAAGTAAAGGAAAAAAGAAATTGACAGAAAAACTATAAGCTTTGGAAAATAGTAGTTACCTTCTTGAGAAAACCAGCCCCAAAAGCTCTAGTGACCTTCAAAGAACCTTTCACCCTATTATTTGTGATTGCAGAAGCATCATCCAGATGTTCCTTCTTTATTCTTTTAAATTCCTGAAATTCACAAACAACAAATCATGCATAAGACTGCTGTTAAGTCCTCAAAACTCCCCCAAATAATTAGAAAGGATGTGCATAAATATATAAGCTTCACCTCTTCCACAGACGTACTATGATCCATCGTGAGCTGAAGAGAAGTCAGGCTTCGCAAATTACCAAACTCATTTCCATCATCAAATGCTTCAACATCATTCAAAGTTTCTTCATTGATCCTTTCCAAGTCCCCAAGATCAGGCTCAGCTCTCCGACCTAAAACAGCCCTACTGTCCCCAACATTCATCAAGTAAACATCTTCCCCTTTCATCAACATCCCCAAAACACAAGAACCCATCATAGACAACACTGGAGTCTCCTTCAACATCAGATCAGCTATCTCCAAATACGACTCCTCTGTCTTCCTCAATGCCTCCGAAAGTGCTTTCAAAACATCAGAATGTTTGACACCAACCTCATGATCATTTCTTGATTTTTCTCTATCCCATTTCTTTTCCCCGTTCGTCGATTTCCTTCGTCTCTTCCTCCTTGAATCGGAGTTCTCATTCGTAGTACATGGATAATTCTCTTTATCAGAGCAGTCTGAACAACTATCAAACTCTTGATCTTCAATCATCTCGGACTTGTGGTTCCACAGTAATCCTTCGAGCTCCTTATGAAGATTAGAATAAAGATTGTTGAGCAGGAAATCAGTAGCATCAGGACCGTTGAATCCATCATAAATTCCGACGAAAAGCCAACCGTGTTCCTCGGAGATCACGATGTGAACTCGATCCTCGCCGGCCTTTCCCTGTGCCCATTGAACGTTCGGACACTCAAAGGACTCCTCGCTCTCATCAGCTGAGGTTAGGTTATCATCACTACTCACCGGACCGTTCTCGTTAGTCCAGTCGGAGACTTTCGCCGGCGAAACGCCGCGAATCGGACGAACAATCGAATTTGCGATCGCCCTTTTGAGGCTTTTCATCAAACCCCATTTCTTGGAGTTGGGTTTATACCTCTGAAGCTGATCGTACTGGTTTTCCAACGGACCCGAGATGTAACTGCGCTCGATTGGACCCGATTTGAACCCTCTCTCGATCGGGCCCGACCCCAAACCGGCTCCGGAGGTTCGGGGAATTGGGCCGGAGCGAACCGAGGGAATCGAATTCCGGGGAACTGGCTGCAGCGGAATGGCCGCGAACGAGTGGGAGCTCTCGAACGACGAGGCCTTGTCGATGGACGGACAGAGATCGACCGGCGCCGTGGAGAGAGGCGTTGAGGTGTTCGCGCTCAGAGAAGCGCCGGAGATCGATTTAAACATAGACGTCGCCGTCGCCGTCGCTGCCGCCGTCGCTGCAGTGAAGTCCTTGGATAGGAGGCCTGATGGGTCGGGCCGGAAGTAGCAGAAGGAGTGACCGAAGCCCTCGTCAAGAGGATCCGACAGATAGATTGCAATGTCGTGTCGACGCTGTGAGATGTCGCCGGCCGATACCCCGGCGAAGCAGAGGTTGAGTTTCCCCACACCGTTGCCCATTTTCAGAACCCAAAAAAAAAAAAAAAATCTGAGAAAAGAAAAGAGAGAAAGCAAAGAGAGATGATCAGAGAAAGCTAAAAAATCAAATTGTTTATAATCATGGGCGAGACTTTCTGGTTCTGTGTTGAGAGAGAGTTCAAAGCTTGATTTTTTCTGTATTTGGGTATGAGAGAGAGAGAGAGAGAGAGGACAGAGAGAGAGAGAGAGAGAGAGAGAGAGGTTAGAGATGGAGGGAGGAGGGGGCTGACTTTGGATTGACAAATGGAGAGTTGAATTAAGTGATGGCTTGTGGATTTGTTGATTTGATTTGTCTCTTTGTATGATTCTATTCTCTGTTGAGTTGGGTCGTTGACTTTCGAACGCAAACGGAGCGTGTGGGGTTCGGAGGGGGGAAAAAGATATCGGAACAAAGAGCCGCAAAATTCACATGAAAAATTTGCGAGAGGAAACGTTGAAGATTTCAGAAAAGTCAAAACCGTCAGACACGGTGTGGCGGCTTCCACGAGTGGCTGCTAATCTGCGCACTAGGTGGTACGGGTGCCGGTTCCTTTTTTAATATAATAAAACATTTTCCGGTTTGAAAACGCGAAAACGTTTCGACAGGGATAGCGCGTGGCAGTCAAAATTGTACTCCTTGCCGTTACATATGACATGAAGGTTCAACAAATCATATTTTAATAAGAGATAAATATGTTGATTTATTATTTTGAAAATTGGATTGCCAAAAAAATTTACTCCTTAGCTATAAATTATATTTTAATTCATTGAAATGGACTTATTATATATGTAAATAAATTATACTTTAATTCATATTAAGATTTTACTTGGATATATTGCATTTTTGTTGAGAGAAAAAGTAAGACAATAAAGGATTCAAATTTATTTGTTTATTTGATTTTAATGAAAAGTGAGGAAAAAATTAAGAAATTTGATAAATAAAAAACTAAAATTAGAAAAAAAATATAAAAAAAATTCTTCTCATTTTCTTATATGTTCTAATCTAGACCAAATTAAGAATGTATTTATAATTCTAAATTTTACTCTCTCTCTCTCTCTCAATTTGTTATTCAAACGTACAAATAAGTACCTGTTTAGAGTGCTAAATTAAAAAAAAAAATAAAACGTAAGCAAATTTTGAATTATTAGATGTTTAGTGTATTATTCAAAAAGTATAAAAAAATTTGTAATAATTAGATAAAGTTGATAAAAATTAGTAAAATTTGGAGAAAATTGAAAAAAAATTAAAAATTTTTGGTGAGAAAAAAGTTAAAAAATTTTGAAGAGAATTTGAGATTTTTGATAGATTTGACACTCCAAACACACACTAAAAAAGTTAGTACGTACATTTCAAAGTTTAAACCCTGTTATTATTGAAAGTAATAATTCTTTGCGTTCACTCAAATTTAATTCTAATATTTTATACATTTACAAAATTAAAAACATCATGGGGAATCATTCCTTCATTTTAAATAAATTCTTCAAATTTTAGATTTTTTTTAATATTTAATATCATTAAAATTTTAATTCTTAAGTTTTATGGAAAAAAATCATAATTAATTACTATATGCATGCCCTATCATCATTCTTCAATTACTATAACTAATTAGTAAAATATTCAAAACCTTTTTATATTATACCTATTCTAAATATAAACCATTCACTAAGTATAAAAACGTAAAATAAAAACCCATAAGGATAATAAGTTTAAAAGCAGCTTTAAAAATTTGGAAAACTTTAAATTTTGAATTAGGTGAAAAAAAAAAGGATAAGCTACCTAACAAATCCATTTATCATAAAAAATAATTATTTTGAATTTTCTAATTTTTTTATTGTTCATATAAATTGAAACGTTGTTCTAAATTATAGAAAAACCATATATTAAAAAATGTATAATCTAATGAAAATAAAAATATCATGGATATTGTAAGTTAAAATCATAATTTATTATTATTATTATTTGTCAATTTGAAACTCTAAACAAATTTCGTGTGCATTGAATTGATCGACAACAATAGTAATAATTTATTACAAATGAATATATAGTTTGGCAATAAATATAAGCCAATTAAGCAAAAAGTTAAGGGCTCGTTTGGTTTATTTTTTTATTTTTTGTTTTTGTTTTTCATTTTCTGTTTTGAATTTATTTTTTATTTTATGTTTTTGAAAAAAAGAAAACAGGTTAAAACGTAATTGGTTACTTGTGTTTTTAAACTTTGCTGTCGAAAACAAAAAATAACTTTACACATAAAATGAAAAATGACAAAAAATTATTTTGAGAGTTTTTAACAAAAAATGAGAAAAATCTCAAAATAAGAAAAATAGAGTATTTTCTGTTTTCTCGTTTTGAGATTTTTAACACATTAAACAAAAATAAAAAACAGAAAATAGAAAAGTTCACCAAATGTTACCTAAGTTTTTTTTTTTAAGTTTATCGGACACATTATTCAGCCTTTTGATTTTTGCTTAAATAGAAAGTTTTTTCACGAAATTTATAATTAATTTAATAAAATGAGTTATTATTCAGTTAAAAAATTATAAACCAAAAAAAAAGAAAATCTTGCCATCTGTGCTCGAACAACTGCTAAGAAAGTTGACTTCTCAAGCACGCTCATTGAAAGAAACCCCATTTAACTTTTGAAAATTGCCCTTGAGAAGGTTATTCAATTTTCCCATGGCTATTTGCCCATTACGTATTTGGCTTTGACCAGTTAATTTACACCACTGTTTTCTTTTAGATTTGAACAATTCGAAGTTGTTTGACCATTACAACTTCCCAAAATTAGAAACTTCCAAAACTACACAAAAGTAAACAAAATCTGCCATTATTATACCTAGTTTTTTAATACAATGCCCATTTGGAGCACCAGAAAGTGCCCCCCAAAAAACCAAAAAAAAAAAAAAAAAAAAAAAAAACAAGGAAAAAAATTTCTAACTCGGAGAAAGTTTGATGTTTGTAGTGTTGCTAAAAAAGTCTAAAAAAATTTAGAAAAAAAACTGATAAGAATTAAAACAAAATTACATAAATTAAAAATTGATAAAAATAAAAAATTATATAATTAAAAAAGTTAAAATTTTTTTATAATTTTTAGTATTCCAAATAGAACCATAATTAGAAATATAAGTGCGGCGGTTGCCTCTCTGCAGTTCCCTCTTTTTTTCATTTTTTTGTTCTTGGTTTGGGTTCGAAAAGGCCAAAAAAAAAAAAAAAAAAAAAGTTTTTGAGACTTTTGGCTTAACATTTTTATATTAATCCCACCCATTTATTTCTATATGTCAACAAGTATTTATATTAACAACAAATATAGTGTATATTAATTCCTTAAATTATAAAAAATACTATTTTATCTTGTCAAAATATTAAAAAAGTTTAACTTATTCCTCTCACTTAAATTTCTATATGTCAACAAGAGGACCTTACCAACTAATGAAACTAAACAAAATAAAGAATTAAATCCTGTTTATACCATGACCTTCTAGACGAGATCTGCATATATATATATATATATATATATATTAGGTGGCATTTAATTATGGAAAATACCTAAGTTAGGATTTGGTTTTGTTAGATGACATCATTTCTCAGGATTAAAAATATTCACAACCACCTCTAATTATTTTAGTTGAGATGATTTCATCATGTAGGTTTAATTAATTAAATAATCTCAAAAAGATGTCATTGCACGCCCATTAATTAATTAATTTACACAATTTTTTGTCACAACCTAAAAAAAATTATTGTTCACTTACAAAGTTACACATCTATTCTTGTGAAAAAAGAAAATGATAGTTCAAAATTAAATTCATGTAACGAGAATGATAGTTCAACGACTGCGTTCTCATTTTTTATCCTATGCATGCACACACACACATACTTATACATATATATATATATATATATATAAATCATGGTATCAACCAGAAGAAATTGACTTCTTCCTCTTTTTTTTTTTTTTTTTCCATGGAAGGAGGTGCAGTTCATTTAATTTACACAAAAAAAAAAAAAAAGAAATGGTCATCCTCTTAAGGATCTCATTTCATTTAAAATATTAAAACAAATTAGTGATATTTAAGGAAACCTAAACTTTTTTTTTTTTTTTTTTATCTTTTAGTACCTTTCAAGAAACGTGTAAGCTGATTGTCAAAAAAAGAAACGTGTAAGTTAACTTTGGAAAATTGTAATATATTTAAGCATTTTTGCTTCTAATTACAAACTTTTTGACATTAATTTATTTAAGCATTTTTGCTCCTAATTACAAACTTTTTGACATTCTTTCAAGACCTATTAATGTTACAAGGGTTTTGTAACTTTAATGGTATAATAGTCATCCTATATATCCCACCTCCACCCTCTATGTCTAATATTGAGTTAGATCATTGAATGAAGTAAATAATTTGACCTCAATTCGTGTTTAATTCGACTCGTTATGAAATAAAATTAAATTTAGATACAATTTTTACAATTTGTTTAACACGATTGAAATTTAGATCGATAAGATTAAAATTGCGTAAAGTAATCAGGTTCCTTAAACTTAGCTCAAAAATTTAAGTGACATTTAGTTTAAGTGGCGTTTGATATACTTTTCTGTTTTCTATTTTTATTTTATATATTAAAAATCTTAAACGAGAAAACAGAATATACTTTATTTTTTTTATTTAGATATTTTTCTTATTTTTTTGTTAAAAACTCTCAAAACGACTTTTTGAAATTTTTCATTTCATGCGTAAACTCATTTTCTGTTTTCAAAAATAAATTTTGAAAATACAAATAATCAAATGAGTTTTAAACTGTTTTCCTTATTTTAAAAAGTATAAAATGAAAAATGATTTAAAAATAGGAAATAAAAAACAAAAACAGAAAATAAAAAATAGAAAAACAAACCAAATGAATTTGTATTTTTTTTGTTTTCTGTTTTCATTTTGTGTTTTAAAAATCCTAAAATAAAGAAATAGAAAATATTCTATTTTTATTATTTAGAAATATTTCTTATTTTGGATTAAAAATACTTAAAATAACTTTTTGTTATTTTTCGTTTTTACGAGTAAGCCCATTTTTTATTTTTTAAAATAAATTTTAAGAATACAAGTGACCAAATGTGTTTTAAACATTTTCTTTGTTTTCAAAAGCGTAAAAGAGAAAATGAGTTCAAAATAAACCCTTAGTAAGTTAGGATTTAAATACATTGTTTTAAACTTTAAACTTGATAAACCTTTAATGTTAGATATTAAATAATCTACTGGGCTGGACGGTGCTTGTTTTGCTCATATACATATCTATATACACACACACACGTGTATAAAGACAAGACTATTAGGTTAGTGATGGATATTTTGACTTTTGATCTCATGCAAACTTTAATTGAATTTTACGATAACGAAAGCTTGCATTTCAATGGTCAGACTGTTGAGTTTTTTTTTTTTTTTTTTTTTTTTTAATTTCAAGTCGGTTAGGCAATCCGTGCAGCGTAATTGGACATGGTTGACCTAAAAAAAGCAATGAATGAAACTATCACAGGTTGTTTGCAATTTGCATGCATGTAGATATATGCATGCGCGTGCGTGTTTGTGTTAGAAGAAAAGAAAAGAATTCTTGTTTATTGATGTATGTTGAATACAAGATACAAGGTCCCTTATATAAGCGGGACAATAACCCTAATCCTAGTATGATATGGATAGGACAATAACCCTAATCCTAGTATGATATGGATAGTAATCCTAATTATGGTATGATACATAATAAGGAATCCATAAATTACAAGATTCTAAATATAATACTAACTATATATAATACCAAACTTAACACCCCCCCTCAAACTCAAGGTGGTAACGCAGGAATCAACTTGAGTTTGGCGATTAATTCAGAAAAGCGGCCAGGAGGATGAGCCTTTGTGAAGAGATCTGCAATTTGATTCGCTGAAGATACAGAAATAAGACGAACAGAGCCTTGTCTGACATGTTGACGAATAAAGTGACAATCTATTTCAATGTGTTTGGTGCGATCATGAAAAACATCATTGTGAGCAATCTGAATAGCACTTTGATTGTCACAATATAATGGAGTGCCTGTAGAATGAGGGACACCCATATCAGTAAGGAGCCACCTAAGCCAAAGGAGCTCTTGAGTAGTATCAGCGAGAGCACGGTACTCAGCTTCAGTACTAGAGCGAGCAGTGAGGGTTTGTTTCTTACTACGCCAGGCTATGAGAGAGGTCCCTAGAAAGAAACAAAACCCTGTAGTGGAGCGACGATCAGTTGGATCACCAGCCCAGTCAGCATCAGAAAAGGCATGTAACTCAAGTGGAGAATGTGCTGAGTAATAAAGACCATGAAACATAGTGCCCTTGATATAGCGAAGAATGCGGAGTAACGCAGTAAAATGATGAGACCGTGGAGCAGCCATGAACTGACTAACAATATGGACAGCATAAGCAATATCAGGGCGAGTGACAGTAAGATAAACAAGGCTACCAACAAGTTGACGATATAAAGTCGCATCAGATAAAGGTGTACCATCAAGAGGAGTGAGACGGAGCTGTGTATCAATCGGGGTAGAAGCAGTCTTACAATCAGAAGAGCGAGTGTGAGAATCTGGGGTAATCTTCCTGACATATTGTGGTCAATGCCTGAATTGAGTTTACTCGATGTTTCCGTCAATAACTTCACTGGTACTCTACCCAACATTAATTTGAATGTGAAGGGCACCACTGTTGTATTGAACCTCTCGCAGAACAAGTTCTATGGAGATGTACCAGTTTTGGCAAGAACTTGCTGAATGATGGATTCCACATCAGTCATAGAAAATGATGGATCAGAAGATGAGGATCCGTCTGAAGCAACAGCAGCAGTGGTACGGGAGCCAGAAGATTTGGCTGAGGACGTAGAAGATCCTCTTTTGAAATGAGCCTTGGAGGAGGAAGCCTTGGGACAGTCACGCTGAAAATGACCAGGAGCTGTTTTGTGACAAGTCAAACACTTACGAACTGGACAGTGCTCAAATGAATGAGTATGTGGTAGACCCCTGTTTTGACAGTAGATGCAGGAGTGAGAAGCTGATGATCCAGAAGAGCGAGTGTGAGATATGACAAGGGCGGCATCTGGAACAGAGGACGGTGTCGTAGCAAGAACTGAGTCCAACGTCTTGGTTTTGAGGCCAAGACGGGTTTCTTCAGACAAAAGTTCTGAAATAGCCTGTTCAAGAGTGGGTAGTGGCATGCGATGGAGCAACGAGGCACGAACCGACTCAAAGGTGTCATGAAGAGCCATAAGGAAGAGCAACAGTCGTTGATGATTGCGGTGGACAGTGTACAATTGAGCATCCTCAAAATCTTTCCAGGTGGGTTCACATAAGGCAAGCTGATCCCAAACAGAGGACATGTGAGAGAGGAAGTCATTGATGGACTGCCCAGGCTCTTGACGCATACGGTGTAGATTCTGAAGTAGCTGATATTGATGGGCATGACCAGTGGTCTGATAACGATCCTTTAAGAAATCCCAAATAGCCTTAGCCGGAGAAGGATACTGAGCATCATCATGGAAGCGGCCAAATTGAAGACTAATGGAAGGAACAGTAGTAGCACGAAACCAGGTAACAATCTGGTAATTCTTGCTTTCCCAATCGTCAAGACGATCATCAAAGGCTGATTGATCCTCATTGTCTTTCTGAATAGGTTTTGTCTGAGAACCAGAGATAATACGCCATAAACGACGGCCCTTGATAAAACCAGAAAGGGCTTGGGCCCACAAAACATAATTGGTCCCATCGAGAATGACAGAAAGGGACGTAATGTTGTCGGAGCGGTCCATAGAGGTAGCTTTCAAAAGGGCACAACAAACAGTAGATGAAAAACAGAGAAGAATGGGACAAAACGGAGATCACCAGTGTGTCCGGAACGCCGAAAAAGGTCAGGAACCGGTCTGAACCGGCTGAAAAGCTGACGGAAGATGAGTGAACCGGCCCAAAGGGCGAACTGAAACCGGTTCGGGATGAACCGGTCTGGATCTGGCAGCGGCGCGTGAGATCACGCGCGGAATTCAAGCGGCGCGTGAGGGCGCGTGCGGGCTTCGTTTTGGGGCCGGTTGACGGTGGTAGGTTCGTCTCTGAGAGAGGGACCCGATGATATATATATATCCTCGAATAACTGCAAGACGAAGACGAACAGAAGCGAAAGAAACAAGAACTTCTGAAAATCACGGGCAATCATCAGGCAGTCTTCAGGCGGCGCGTGAGAGCGCGTGGAGACTTGTTTCGGCTTCTGGTTGATGGTGTTAGGTTCGTCTCTGAAAGAGCAACCCGATGATATATGGAGATCTCTGAATAACCGCAAGATGACGGATGATAGAAGCAAAACAGACAAGAACGTCTGTAAATCACGCAAAAAAAAAAAAAAAAATACCAAAATTTTCTAGAAAATAATGGCTGAAAAAAAATTTGAAAAGAATTAGAGCGAAGGCTCTGATACCATGTTAGAAGAAAAGAAAAGAATTCTTGTTTATTGATGTGTGTTGAATACAAGATACAAGGTCCCTTATATAAGCGGGACAATAACCCTAATCCTAGTATGATATGGATAGGACAATAACCCTAATCCTAGTATGATATGGATAGTAATCCTAATTATGGTATGATACATAATAAGGAATCCATAAATTACAAGATTCTAAATATAATACTAACTATATATAATACCAAACTTAACAGTTTGTATAAAAGTTGGGTCAGGATTTGAAACGCGGAAGTCTTATTTTTCCATTGCCAATTTGAAGCATTTTCATACCCAAATTCTTAAACTGATAACAGCTATTTTAGTAATTATATTATTCCTTGAGGAAAATACTATTATATATATATATATATATATAATGTAAAAATATCTTAAACTGATAACAGCTATTTCAGACGTGTAGTTATAATTCATTTTGGTTATTATTATTATTAATTTTCTTTTTTAGTCTAAGGTGCAAGAAAATTCAAGTAAGAATGATAATATTAAAAAGTGTATGGTTCAAATATCAAATCGTTATTATCGACAAAAAATATAAAATTAATTAAAATAATCATAAATTTGATACGATATAAATAGGTTAATTTAAAATTAATAAGATTTGATTTAATTTTAAAATAAACTAATTATTTAATATGTTTATTAAATATATACTTAAATATAGATACGTATTAAAACTAATTATAAATTTAAAGACAAGACCCAACAAAAACACGATTTGCAGTTTTACACCCCTGAAACGAAGCAGGCATGAATAAAGAGAAAATGGATGGCAAAAAAAAAAAAAAAAAAAAACAATAACAGCAATAATAATAAACAAAGTTTGAACCCAAATTGAGAGGCTCCTTGCTGTGGTGGTGGTGGTGGTTTTGCTGTGATCCTGTGGGCAGCCGCATTTGATGACCGAGAGGGCATGTAAGTAAACGGTAAGGCAAGCCATCGGAAGGTCTTGCAATGCCAATTATTGCCACGAAAGCCCCCTTTGAAAATTGTACTCGGTTCCCTCTCCCTGTATCTCTCTCTCATTTTTCTTTTATAAAATAATGAGTCTACTTCTAAATCTTTGCAAGATTTAAATTTTTTACTTACTATACGAGTTGTGAAACTATAATTTCTACAAATTTATATTAATTTATTACTGTTAACTCGTGTGAGGTAGGAAATTAAATAATATTTTTTATAAATAATACATAAATTTTAAATACTTTACAAAATATTTCAACAAAATTACATAATTTCATAAGATAATTAAGAGTGATTTTTTTTATATTTATATTTTTATTTGTATTTGATAGATTGATCATATTTACATATACTTACTAAAAATTTAGGGGTCATTTGGTTTATTTTTTTATTTTCTGTTCTCTGTTTTTATTTTCTATTTTCTAGTTTTCATCTCATTTTTCATTTTATACTTTTAAAAATAAGGAAAACAAGTCAAAATTTATTTGGTTACTTGTATTTTCAAAATTTATTTTCGAAAACTGAGAATGAGTTTACACATGAAATAAAAAATGATAAAAAGTCGTTTTGAGAGTTTTAAACAAAAAACAAGGAAAATCTCAAAATAAAGAAAATAATGCATTTTCTGTTTCTTCATTTTGAGATTTTTAACGCATAAAGCAAAAACAGAAAATAGAAAACACAAAAATAAACCAAATGTCACCTTATATTTTACCAAATTTCGATGCTATTCGATTCAATACTAAAAAATAAGATTTGCTCTAGAATATATATTAAATCATAAACTTTCTTAATTGACCTTATCTCTTTTTTGTTTTAAACTCTTTGTTAATTTTAATATACATTTTTTTTAATTCTTGACTCATTTTGCATTTAGTTAGAAATACAATTAATCTTAATTACATTAATCAATTAAAAATTATAATTAGAAAATTTTCTAAAAATAGATTATTCCCAAGCTTAATTTTTTTTTTGTATTTTTAAATTTAAGATATGAAAGATATACATTTTTTTTGCGTTTTTAAACAAAATATTTTCATTTTTTGATTTGTGTTTTTAATTTAATCACTAATGTATTTGAAATATATAAAATTTACAACTATATTCAACTTATAAGCAACTGGATTCACTTTTAAAACCCATGAATTTATTTATATGAAATTTAAAAGTAAGTGAATCTTTTTTCGACACACAAACAAGTGGATCTCTCAAATCATGAGTTTTTTTACATTTATTAAAATATATGCCACAATTTTAATACTTTTACAAGTAAAAGAAAAAATTAAAGTTGTATTGTTTTATTAATGGAGGATAAATAAACAAAAGTTCTGTGAATGAAAAAAAAAAAAGAAAAAAGAAAAGGGAATGAATAAATTTAAAAAATAATTCAAAATTATATAAAAAGGGAAAAATAAAATGGCAAGTCGTGTAAAATTGGAGTGACAAATAAAAGAAGAGAGAAAGTACATTCTTTTAATATTAAAGATAGATAGATAAATAATATAGATTTATAAAAAGAACTCAAATATTGAGTGTTGTAAGGTTTTTTAGTGGCAAATCCATACAAAATCTTAAATTAAATGTGGCAAATTTGAATGTTTTCTAAATTGAAGAAAGATGAAGATTTGCATATTTCCTAAATTGAAGATTTTTCATAATGGACAAGTTTCCAAAAGATCATAACCGCAATATTGCAATCCAAGTCCAATTAGGAATAAAGAAGAAGACTGCAAAGATTAGGAAACACACGCGTAAAAATCCAGTGTACCTCACAGGCAGTACGCAGGGAGCGCGCGGCTGTGCCACATGGCGCCGGGAGCCCGCAGCATGTACGCAGGTTCGACCTTTTGGCAGTAGACCTCGCAGGGAGCACGCAGGGAAACTGATGGTTCGAGTTATAGAAGATTTTATTTCCGTTTAGGAAATCTGCTTGTATATTTGAGTCCTAATTAGAATAGAATTTTGCTTATTTATTTGAGTCCTAATTAAAATAGGATTTTGCTTGGAATAGGATGTGTAAGTCTATATATATGTACCCAAGCTTAATATACAAGAAGGAACGAGAGGGGCATATTATAGAGTCTTGTGAGAGAGAGAATTTTTCCTTGTGAGCTTATAGCTCTTTCTCTTATTTATATGATTCTTGGTTAAGTCTGTTCACTTTCTAAGGAGTTAGAAAGTTTATTTCCACTTGGTCTAGGTGTGTCGAGGGTTCGAGTAAGTGCTTGAAAGAAGTCGTGCGAGGAGTCGTAGAGATTTCGAGTGGGTACTTGTAACCTAATTATATAGTGGAAGTTTGGGTGGTCTCCGAAATTGGACCCGGAGTTTTACCTTTACTTGTTGGTAAAGGGTTTCTTCGTTACCAATCTTGTGTTCGTTATTTTTTTGATTGGTTGATTGGTTTGGGTGATTCGAAAATTTTCAAGTGTTATTAATCAGATAAAAATTATCGATATGACCAATTCAAATTTAAAATTAGAAAATTTTCAAAACAAAAAATTATTCCCAAGAATATTTTGGCATTTTTTTGTGTTTTTAAATTTAAGATATAATAAGAGTTGTTATTATAAGAGAAATTATATTCTTTAAATTTGTTTAATATTTAATTATTTTTAAATATTTTTCTAGCCCAAATTAATTGTTTAGTATATGTTACAGTTATAATGAATCAAATGGCAAATTTCATTTAAGAAACTCATGAGTTTATTTTACATGGATAAAGATCACGTGTCATAATTATATTAATTTTATAGACAAATAAAAAAATAGAGTTGTAGTCATTTACTGATGTAAGACAAAAGGAAGCAAATGTGTTGTAAATAGTAACAAAAAGTATTAGAAAATAGAAAATTTGTATTTGATTTAAAGATTTATAAAAATAAAAAAATAGAATAGTAAATATAGACTTATTAATTTTATAAAAATAACTTATATTTAAAATATTATTATTTATCGTACATGTATTTTATTAAAAAAATATAATCAATCTTACCAATTTAAATTTATAGTTAGAATTTAGAAAAAAAAAAATCACTCCCCTAAGACTAATTTTCTTCGATGATTTGTAAAAATTAAAAAAAAAAAGAATGATGAACTATAGAGTGTATCATATAAGATTTGATAATAAAATTTTAATTGATTTTATAAAAATAACTCAAATAAAAAATAATATTATTAATTACACGTACTTTTGACTAATTTAAATTTAAAATTAAAATTTAGAAAAATAACCACTCCCAAACTTAATTAATATTCATTTTTTTGTACTTTTAAATTTTAAAAATATTAAGAATTGTTATAAGAGAAGTAATTTAATTGTTACTTCAACTTTTTCTATTTATTTTTAATTGAATTTTAATTTTATTTTGTATTTTTAATTTAATTACTAATATATTTGAAATATATAAATTTTACAATTAAAATAAATTTATAAATAAGTTGATCATCTTTTGGAATCTCTCAGTTTAATCATATGAAATTTATAATCAAGTGAGTCTCCCTTTTCAAAACCAAGAAAGTGAGTCCCTTTTTAAAACTCATTTGTTGATTTAAATTTATTAAAATCACATGGCACAACTCTATTACTTTTATATGTCAAAGAAAAAGTAAAATTTTAGTCTTTAGACGATGTGGTACAAAGAAACAAAATTTTTTGTTAATTAAAAAAATAGAAGAAAAGAAAAAGGAAGGAAGGCAATTAAAAAATAATTCAAAATTTTATAAAAAAAAAAAAGAAGAAAAATAGAACAGAAATCAAAGAAGCATATCACCTACAATTAAAATAAAGGAAAAGAGGAGATAGAAAATATGTTATTTTAGTATTATAATATAAATATAATTCCAAACACACGAAATATTTCTTCTCAAAAATTCTATTGGAGTTTAGTTTAAGGATGTCATTTAGATAAATGGAAGAAACTGGCATTGATATTAGGTTGGTGACAATCGAATTCTGATTCATTAAATTTTAATCGGTACAAACACTTTTACATATTTTTGATACGGCGAGCGCTTTCATCGAGTTCTGAGTTGTTGTACTAAAATTTAATGATTCAAATATATTCATATTTTTTTTTTACTATTGTCAGCTCGATTACAATCGAACTTTGAGTCGCTAAATTAAAATCTAATTCACCATTGAATTAAAAATATGTGAATGTGTATAAATTATTAAATTTTAATTCAATAATTTAGAGTTTGATGACAAAATATATATATATATATATATATATATATACACATGAATATATTTAGACTATTAAATTTTGATCTAATACCTCAAAACTAGTTTTGATGACAAGCTACACGCTCAAACCAAAGCCGCCCATTTCCCCTATGTTGGGACTAGAATCAAACGTTGGGTCAAGGCCAATATAGAAATTAACTGTGATGGGCCTAAACTGCCTTTTAAAAAGAAAATGGCCCTGCACTTGGCTTCCGAATAATGAGAATTAGATACATAGGATACATACTCATATTTATAGGTCTTTTTTTTTTTCAGAATATTTAACATACAATATATATTAGGGGATGGGGAAAGGGATCCCGAGACTCTAGCCCGAAATATGACCAAGCGAAAGAAGACTCTTTACCACTATAATTATAAGTCATGCTTTTCATATATATATATATATATAAGTTAGTGACTTTATTTTCATATCCTTGAATATCTGGAATACTCACTAAATAAAATTTTAATTAATTTTCAATTTTCTAATATATAATTAAAAAATAGAAATCAAACGATTATATGTCAACAATTATATCCAATGACAAAATTATGTTTATCACAAGTACCATGCTCAATACACTATTTCACATCACCAACAAACAATAATTCAAATGACTTATTTAGCCAACTGTGTTGTCAAATCCAATTTGAACTAATTTCGGCTAAGAATGTAAATAAGTCGAGTATCATGTTTAATTAGTTATTATCATTGTCATTATTAAATTTATTTATTTTTTCTATCCTATTCTAAATTCGATTATTTTATTATTTAGAATTCCAAACTTGTTTAGTCTCATCTGTTAAGTATTCGTTTAAACAAACTTGTTAAATACCTATTCAAAAATTGAAAATTTAGATTCTAAAAAAAATTAAAAATTTTTAAAACAATTAATGTGTTCTCCATTACAGGTAGTGTATATTTTATGAATGTATATTTAGATTTTTTTTTATCAAAATCTTCATTATTTTTCATATCAAGCAAATCTTAAAAAAAAAAAAGATCTCGTTCTAATAAACTATAAAGAATACAGTACATATAATTTTAATCGCTACTTTTATATTCAAATGATTTTACAAAATTAATCATTTAATTGTCATTTCAAAATATGAATTATTTGACAATTATCCACATTAAATAGTCATATGCCAAAGAGTTTAACTATTTTTATTTGAGGAACAAAGTTGTAGTTATTTAAATAAGTATTTCGCAGGTACCTTATAAGCATAAATGAGTATCGAATAATCTCAAATTTATCTCAAATTCAAATGATATTAAATTTTAATTTCAAACCCATCCTATTATGTATTTCCCAATAATTTTTTTTTTTTATATATATACACAGATTTGATCCAAACAGATACTCTTTCTATCCGTCCAAACATAACCCAGTCAAATGCATAAACGAACATAACGGCCTTTTCATTTCTCTCTCCCATCATTCTTCCCCTGTATCAGACAATCTCTCTCTTCCAATCATCCTTCACGCCCCCCATCAACTCTCTCTCTCTCTGTGCAAGGACTCTTTCAGCTCTCCCCACAAAGCTATCAATCAATGGTATTATTAATTTCCACTTTACAGAAAAATGTTCTTTTGTGTGTGCATGCATTGAACCATTTCTGAAATTTAATCTTTGCATGTTTATGCAACTGTGTTTTGGTGCTTTTTGTCTTGGTTAGTAATCTTCATCCCTTTTGGTTGCACGCCACCTGTATGATTGTAAGTACTCTTTGGTTTATAAGAAACCTAAGGAAAATAATCTTGATAACTTGTTATGTTTAAAATCAAATTAATAAGCCTAATAATTTGCGTGGCTAAGTTGAAAACAAATTTTTCATCTGTTAGGGTTCTAAATAAGAAAGATATGGGGTTCCTCTTGTCTTTTAATTTCTCTCTCTGCAGCCAACTGAAATTTACATTTTATCAATCAAAAAAAATAATAATAAATTTTCTGATTTTTGATTGGATTGAAGCTTTCTTGTTTCAAGCCTGATAGCCTGTTGAATTTCCTCTGTTCTGTGCTATGTGAGTGTAAAAATGATGTTAGACTCGATTTGATTGAAGCATTGGCATAAATTTTGCAACCTTAATGTAATATATATGCCATACACAGACTTGTTTGTCCTCAATATACCTCAATAGTTTCCTTTAAATAAATCATGCACCGCCGATCAAAGCATTAGCATCTTGGAGAAACATTCAAATACTAGGGAACTGTTTGGACACCACTTTAATTTGAGCAGTCCCATTCACAGTTCATATGGCATTCTAAGTGGAAGTCTGTCATCTTGGATGGAGCCATCGCTAAAATAAGGGACATTTCCAGGATGGAGTCATCGCTAAAAATGAGGGACATTGCTGCATATCTTCTTATGTGGACAATCTCAGGCATGCTTGATGGCTATGCGTGACTGGGAGATAAGATAATAGGGATGAGAAACATCATATAATAATATATAGGAATGGATATAACATGGGTTTAATTTTTTTTAAGTAGGATTACTTTTTTGGTGTTTGATTGTTAGGATATCGACTCAGATAAGAAATATGAGGAGATGGGATAGCAGAAGATAATTTTGGACATTGGGATCTCAGCGAGAAATTAATCCGGAGATGAGGAAAATACAATACCACATCAGGGTATTATGCATCCCCCATTTTGGGGGTAAAAAGAATGCAGGCCATGCTTAAAATCTGAAGCAATTTACCCCTACTAAACATAGGATTTGTAGACCTCACTGGACTAGTAGTCCAGTTGGCCATTTTTTTTATACCATTTCAAACGTGGCCAATATGACCCGAATTCAACATTTCAAAAGATCATCCTTTTGATACCTACCATTTTCCCCCTTGCTCCATTCTGGACTATGAATTTCTACACTGAAATGAGATGTAAACTAATAGTGGTTATTTCAAATTCATGGGGACATCCAACCAAGCCTCAAGAATTTATTTAAAAATTTTCTAGCCAAGATAATCGGTATGTTGCCTTTTTCTAGCTAAATCGATATAGATTTCATAATTATCATTAAACCCATATGTAGTAATGTTTTGCTTTCCACATGCAGGAGGCAATACTTGGATATGTGTGGTTCTGATATGGTACTTTGCATGGTAAAACCATGTAGAATTATTTAACGCTAATTTACAAACATAGCTGATTAGTGTATTGTTGTTTTCTTGATCTCTTTGGTCTGGTGCTTAATTTTAGGCCTCGTGTTATAAATTAGGTCAGGAAACTTTGGAGCTTGTAACTGAATCCAACTGTTGCTGAATACTGAAGTGGGTTCCTCAGGTTCCTAAGTGTTCATCGAGTCAAATGGGCAAGAGCCGGCAGCAACAAAATACCGGCATTTCTATAGAAAGCAATCACCCTGGATGCATGTGGAACATCCTTCATGTTCTTCACTACTCCCGCTGGAATCATGTCAGGAAGAAAATGTTAACACATAGAAGGCATGGAGGTGGGAGGCAATCCACCGGTAAGCAGTATGAGTTCTCGTAAATGCATATTATTGTGGATGCTAGGGAAAAGAAATGGAAAAGGAGAATGAAATGAGCAGGTATTTCCAAATAAATTTGATTAAAAAAATTATAAAATTATTTTCTTCACCCCGTTTCCTTAATATTTTATTTTCCCCTTATTTTCCACTATGATCAAATGACTAAACAAGAGAGGTAACTTTACATCTAGCTCTTTCCTTTCCATTATTACATCTAAGATCCAAACATAGAATAAATTTGTCTTTCTTTTGTTACGGTGATATATGCGAAACCATCACAAGAAGTCGGTTTTTAAGGAGTAGATTACGTTCAAGTAGAAAAGGTCTTTTGATACAACTGGATAGATAATTACACAAGATTTTCTACGCTCAAATGAAGATTGTTGTGATATTTCCACATCTCTGCATCGTTCAGTTTGCCGTACACCTTTTTGCATTGTTTTGACTTTTGAGTTATTGTTGTTAGTCGAAATTTGAAATTTTGTGTTCTTGGCTTGGTAGAGAAGTATGATGGAAATATTTTGTTCTTCATTGATAATTCTTTGTTGTTCATAGGGGTTGGAAATTCGGAAAATGATACAAATTCCCCTGATGCCGAAACAAACATCTTTCTTGTAAGTGAAAACATCACCTTTGGTTTCTGTTCATATTTCACTTGCATTTCTTGATGTATAAATGCAATATATGATGCAGTTTTTGGCTGCAATGTAAAACTAAATAAGTAAATGACTCCAGTGGTGATCTACTTTTTGGCTGCTTTGTAAAACTAAATAATGAAATGATATCAGTAGTAGTAATATCTGAATTGAAACTTGTCAGATTGAAGAAAAAGAGACAAAGCCTGCTCGAGTTACCAGAAGCTCTATGAAATCTCGAATAAAAGCTATTCTTATGGAGGAAATTTCTAAAAGAATGCGCCGGCATCGCAGAAGTTCTTCGTACCCTACACTAATGCAACTTGCACGAACTGATTCAATCCATCACCTTGCACCTTCATATTTCAGTCCCCTTGAAGTTGCTTTAAGTGATGCTAACCCAAGGATTGTTCACCAAGAGAATGGAAACTCTGCCAGCAGAGTGAACCTACTGCAATCAAAGGCATACGAGGAACCAGTAACCAGCAATGAAAAGTGTGTGTCGTGTGCTGCCATACTTGCTGCAAGTTACACGGGGTTCTGCCAGTGTAGTGACCACAGGAAGCAACCAACTGGGAATGACACACTTCTCCAGGACAAGTTAAATGAAGCAAAGCAAGATTTTTCAGCACAGAGACTGTCAAATGCAAAGGAATCCGGCAAAGATGTTTCATCCCGAGAGAGAAAGCAGTTTCAGGACGCTCTTAATGTATTTGACATGAACAAAGAGTTACTCCTGAAAGTTATACGAGACCCAAGCTCTCCATTGGCACACTACTTATACGGTCGACCAGCATTCAACTCGAAGAGAGAATTCACGAAGTCAATGTCATTTCCTTTGCCAGGCTCATCACAAAAAAGAGATATTGAGCCTAGCAAACTTGAGCAAGAGCCAGAGCCAGAGCCTTGTGCAGAAGGGGATAAAAAGACACAAGAGGGCAGTGGAATTCAAAAGTCCACGGAACTTGAATGCACTGAAGATATCCATGAATCCTCGATGCCACTGATGGCTGAATCCAGTACAGATGGTGTTCCAAAACCATACATGGCAAGCCCCGAATCTTTGGATAATTCTTCCACTGGTTTACTCCCTGGTCTGAGGAATCGAAAGGGGAATGAAGTGGTCATCAAGCATTTCAAGAATCTTAAAACGAAGTTAAAACATGCAATCAGAGAGAGCAGGAAGGATAGGCGGATTACCATGGATGCTGTCCTTCACAAAATTCCCTATGGCCGCAAATTCTCCAAGGATGGCTCAGGGGAGATTGTTGATTTTTGGAAGGATCCAGCCATGGCCAAATCTGGTAAATCTAGCCCTCAAAGTAGCTCTGAAAATGATGGCAAGTGTAGATCAGAACACAACGGAAGAAGGTATTCTGATGAATCACCAGATAGATATTTTCGGTTATATGAGTCCAGCTTCAACACAGAAACCAACCATCATATGCCTGAGAGAATAAAGTCAAGAACAGATGAGACTCCTTCGCCTAGTGGAACAACTCCAAAAACTTTGGTAAGGATTCATTCCTTACCTGATCTTAGATTATACAATTATCTCCGAAATGAGGTCTCCCCAGATATTATTGCAGGAAAATCATTTAGGACTACCGATGTGAATGGGAATGTAGTCAGAAATAGGCTTGATGAAAGGAGGACATCAAGCCTTCCCTTAGGATCAGAAAATGAGACTCTGTCAGATGCCCCAGTTGAGATGGAAAGTCAGAACAACTTGGTAGAACTTGGTGAATCAAACGCTGTTGCAAAAGATGAGGTGGGATCAAGATCATTGGGAAATGAAGAGGAAGGTAAAATGGGTTTTACCCCTGATGATTTGAGAGGCTCGGCAGCAGCAGAAAGTGATGCACAACACGAGAATGAAATTCAGGCCACACCAGGTCCTGTCAGTAAGCTGGAAGAACCAAGTCATTTTTCTATTCTTGAGTCCTCTCAAGAGGATGTGAACAGCCCAACAAAGTTCTCCTTATCTGAAGGTATGTCCATTTCTACTTCTTCTTCCTTCTATCGGGTTACATGCTTGAGGAAACAATCTGACCCGGCACATAAAACTTTAGGCCTTTTGACCTTGTGCTAAGTGAAAAAAAGATATACAGCTACGTTTACTATTCAATTAAAGGTGGGGAATATTTAAGCCTTGGCATTGTGCTAGAGGGATAGACCTTCTAAAACTCAGAACAAACCCATCGTCAAAGTAAAAAATCATCCAAAAATAAAAAACTAACTATGTTGTTGAACATACAAATGGCAACCATACAAGGACCAGAAAGATTAAAGTGGGACAATTAAAAATGTAGGGACCAAAGTGGAATCTGGTGGAAATTGTATGGCTAAAATCTGAAATTTAAGTGTGTTAAATTACCAAATTGTCCATGAAAGGGTTGTGTATGACATGGGACTTAATGACTAAATTTGAAACGGAAATAGACAGAAGGGTCACATTGAAACTTAACCAAAATTATAGGATTTAAATTTTTATGATTAGAACTACAAAAACTAAAGTATGACATAAATTGTATGGATAGTTTTTGAAATTTACCCAATAATTATTTTTTTTAAATTTTCACATGGATAGAAAATAAAAACCTCATTTTTTTCTCTTTCATTTAATATAAAATACATTCTTAAATAATAATCATTTCTTGTCTTAGTATACTCTATAGCATACCTATATCTAAGTTTTGGATATGCATCTATATCTCAATACCCTAAATTTAAAATTTTGACATTGACGTCCAAACAAATACTCTCATACTGGATTCTCGTATCGGGGTTCATGTAACAAAGGGGAATATTAATCTCCTCACCACTGTTACGTTTTTAAGGATGACAAAAATGGATTGATGTTTCGTGATTTGGCTCAATCTTTTGCAGACTCGAGACTACAACCTTGGAGCCTCTTTTCTGATGGGGAGTCTCAGGATTCTTTCGCCAATGAGCAACAAGTGGAGACCATGGATTCACCCATTCTGGCTGAAAGAGGAGAACGCCTCGAGGAGAAAACAGGAACCTCTATTGAGCAGTTAAACAGTGAATTCTTACGCGTTCTAGTTGATACAAAAGATATAGCGGAGTTCAACTTTGTGAAATACGTTCTCGATCTATCTGGCTTCAGCAGGAACGAATTACTAGGAGCATGGCATTCCCCCGACCAGCCAATCGACCCTTCCATGTTCGAGGAACTGGAAGACTGTTTCCTCCCTGAACCTATCTATTCCAACAATGAAGGTGGCAACAACTGTAATCGTCTGCTCTTGTTCAATCTAATCAGTGAAGTGTTATTGGAGATTTACGAGAGGTCGTTCACGTACATCCCCATGCCTTTGTCTGCAACTTCCCACGTTCGTCCGGTCCCAGTTGGATACCGTGTTCTTGAAGAGGTCTGGGCAAATATAAGCAGGTACCTGAGCTGGAAGCCGGAAACAGACCTATCGTTAGACGACAACGTGAGCCGAGATTTATCAAGGTTTGATGGATGGATGAACCTCCAATTTGAAGCTGAGTCTATTGGTATAGAGTTGGAAGACATGATATTTGATGATCTTCTGGATGAACTAATTGGACTTGATGAGATTAATTCTTGCAGCTAAATCAGGTGCCCCTCTTCAACAACTAGCTTATACATAAATTACAGCTTTTTTCTCTGGTTGATTTTGTAATTTATATTGTTTCATTTAGTTACACAAAAAGAAGAGAGAGAGTGAGAGAGAGATTAGGCAGAAAAGAGTTGCCCATGGAACTGATGCCTACTGTATATAGGTATTTAAAGAGTTGGAGCTGATGTTCAAACGAAAGTAGAAAATTTTGTGCAGTTGCTGGATCAAAGTTGGTCAAGAGGGTTGCATAGGAGTCAGTTCACATGGATGTGCGCTCTTCTTGTTTTGTGTTCATGCCCAGATTTGACACAGCATGCAAATATTTTTGGATATAAATAATAGATTTATATGGAAATGAAAAGAAAGAAAATATAGAAGTAAATAATCCATAGAAATATTGTTTGATTGGGTTGGAAAAATGGGAAACATATCTCACCGTTTTTTTTTTGGTTTCAAATATTACATTTGTCTAGGATAAGTGTGAGCACAATAAATTTTTTCTTACCTATGCTCTTAACCTTTTTTTTTTTTTTTTGAAACGCTTTGTTCTCACCTTTGTTGAGTGTGAAATACAAGTTTCTTGATACCATTGTTTTAACATTCTTAAGACTTGGTTTGGTAAGTAAAAAAGTTAATTTTTTTTTTTTTTTTTTGTAAATAGTTAATAGATAACTATAAAAAGTTAGTTTTTTTGTGTTTGGTAAGGGAAAAAATTAAACTTTTTAGTAGCTAATTATTTAACTTTTTATTAATTTGACATTTTTATCCTTAAAAGTTCACAAGAAGATTAAAATATAAAAAAATAAATTTAATTATTTAAAAAAATAAAGCTAAAAAGCTAGTAACTGGTAGGTTAGCTACCAGCTACTTCTTGTTGGACAAAGCCTAAATTTCAATATACCTAGAATTGATTTTGACTTATTTCAGTTCCGTTGATTTAATCTATTATAACATGTAAAGGAGGATTAATTTTAATGTCTTATTTCCTACGAAACCAACTCACACTTTTATATTTCCCAAATACTTTTTAACCAAACACTTTTTCCTAAAAATAATTAGTAATAACTGATATTCTTTCATAATAGCAAAAGAATAGGAAGGGTAAATGAGAGAAAGTTTAAACAAGGAAATGCACCCAAAAAGAAATAAAATGAAGGAAAAATATTGGAGGATGAAAATTAAAGAATTGAAAATACTAAGAATGTAAAAGAAGACACACTTGTAGTGTGTGCCTATACCCTAAATAAATAATATTGATATTCTTCTTTTATGGAAATATATATATATATATATATATAAATTACACTATACATTTAATCTTTATAAATTGGCAATTGCGTCTCTATTTTTGTTTGTTTTCTTTAAGTATTTTCTTAAAATTCAAAAATGATTTCTTGTTGGTAAGAGATTAACATAATCATACATAAATTCAGCAGCTTGATACAAATTTTTTTCTATTTTTAGAGTTCTGAACAACAAATCCCTTCCCCCCTTGCATCTGTTACAAATTTATAAAATATTACAAGGTTTTTTATATTCAATTGTACAGTGTTTACCTAGTATTGGTATATAAAAAAATGTACTAAATCGATACTTTTTAATGAATAGATCCAATTGCAACGTCGAAATAAAATTACTCACTATTTATTAAAATGCCACTATTTACTATTTCAAAATAAATTTTTTATTTTAATTTAGCTTTTTTTTTTTTTTAAATAATGGATATTTCTCTCACACACAGAGTTTGTACACTTTTAGTTGAACAAAAATGTGTCTTCTTTTTTTTTAGTGGTAATATGATAAATAATTTTACACTTTTACGACTTAAGAAAAGAGCAAAATGGTTTGTTAATCAAAAATTCCAGAACAAAAATCCACGTTGTAGCAAATTAGAAATATAAGAGTTTTTTTGTTCCAAAAAAAAAAAAAGAAATATAAGAGTTTTTATTAGAATTGAGGGGTAAGCGTTGAATAATAGCACTTATATTGGGGGGGGGGTAGAGAAAAGTAAGAAATGAAGTAAAATAGGAATAAGATGCTTCAATAGGACTTATAAAATAGGAGAATCTCATAGTCTCACCAGCCCGTCTAGCTCAGTCGGTAGAGCGCAAGGCTCTTAACCTTGTGGTCGTGGGTTCGAGCCCCACGGTGGGCGTAATGGGCTGAACAGCTTAATTGATGTCTGCATTTTAAAATTTTTATTTATTAACTGAATGCGTATTTATCAAGTTAAAGAATTTAAAAACTTTTAAATTTAAAAACATAAATAGTAGGTACTTAAAAAAAATAAAATAAAATGTTAGTATGGTTGAGGATATATTTTCCTTTAATAAAATTATCCCGTAATTTTAATTACCAAAAAAAAAATATCACGTAATTTTGATTATTTTTTTAATTTTTAGAATCACATTTTTCTAAAATATTATATGATTGGTGTTTTTTATATAGAATTTAAAATTCAAAATTATATTGATATAGGTTGCGATTGTTTTACTTAGGTGGCATTTGATTTACTTTTTTATTTTTTATATTTTGTTTTTAGTTTTATGTGTTTTATCTTTTAAAAATCTCAAAATAAGAAAACAAAAAAATAAATATTCTATTTTTTTTATTTTGAGATTTTTTTATTTTAAGTTGAAAATGTTCAAAACAACTTTTTTTCATTTTATATTTTATGTGTAAACTTATTTTTAATTTTTTAAAATAAATTTTGAAAACGTAAATAACCAAATGCATTTGAACTGTTTTTCTTACTTTTAAAAGTAAAAATGACAAATGAGTTCAAAATAGAAAATAAAAAATAAAAACGAAAAGTAAAAAATAAAAAAAAATCAAATATCACCTAGGAACTTTAAAAATTTTTTAAAATCTCTAAAAATTATTCATTTTTTATCTCATTGTATAAATTATAAATCCATAATTTACTTCACTTTATTTCACTTTTTATTACTCTAAGCACTTGGCCAAAATCAACCAAATTCTAACGACTTTTACTAATTTTTTTATACTTTTTTAAATTAAATTTTATCACATATTATTTTTACATTAAATATTTATACTTTTAGTGTACTTCTTAACCAATTTTTTGTCAATTAAACACCCCGTAATGTCAGTGTTTGCAACATTAAAATACTTATGCAATCTGTTGTACCCAATATATATATATATATATATGCATGTATAAGTCATCGCTTTTTAATTCTTTTTAGCAATTTGCGCAGGAATTTGATATGTGCAGGTAAAGGGTCAATTTTGCATGTGACTGATGATGTAAAATGTCGCAAATCGGCCCGCCACAGCTGATCTGCGTCCTTTCCGGGTCAGATCGAGTCTAAGGACTCGTTTAGAATCATAAAAAAAATTAAAAAAATTTAAAAAAATTTCAAAAATTTTTAAATTTCTCCGATCACATTTTATCACTTATCATTTTTACATCACATCAATTTTATCTATTAATTTTTTTTTTATTTTTTTAGAACTTCAAACGCACCCTAAACCAAGAAAAATTTTGATCTTGACTTATTTTTTAAAATTTTTAATGAGTGCGACAACGAGACGGTAAATCAAAGTAGTCTGGTCAAAATTTTAGGTTGGATTTGAGAATAAATTTAGTTATTTTTTTTTTAGTTAATTACTAGTTAACTAAAAAAAAATTAGTTAAATTTGTGTTTGAAAAAGAAAAAAAAAAGTAATTTTTACCCTTAAAAATTTATAAAAATATTAAAATATAAGAGGATAAATTTGATCAAATACTGTTAAAATAGTCACTAGCTTGACTAATGGCTATCGATGCCAAACGCAACCTTAACCTGTACCGTTCAGACCGAATCAATACAAACACTTAAACAAGATCAGGGCAGGCCCGAGTCGATCGGATCTGATCGGATCCATTTACATATATGTGCCAATGAGTAAGAAGATCCAAAGACAAAGGAAAAATTAATTTATCGGTTGCTACGCCAAAAGCAATTTCATATCCTTATTTACACGTCCACGTCATCCAAATCCAAGGGACAAAGTTCATTTAGGGCCCACCACAAAAACAAAGGGCCTTCTAGGGTAAGTGGGGTTGGTACTTGGTAGGTTGTGAATTTCATCCTTTAGGGCATGCTTGGATGGAGGAAAAGTCTCCCTCTGAATTGTGTGGGTCTCACATTTTTGCCATGATTTGGTAAGTGCATTATTAAAATTTTTTACCCCCTCTTATCTTTTCCTCTTTCTCATTTTTTCCTCCTTGGGAGATAATTTTTGGACACTTTCAACTCTAACTAAAAATTTTCACTCCCTCTTAACTTATCTTTTGATGCTTTTAGCTCTCGTTAATGTATTATTAACTTAATCAAAATAAATATAATGCTAGTAAAAAAATAATACATAAGCTAACAAGTCAAAATAAATATAATTAAAAAAATTGGATAATAACCAACCATTCAAAAGTACATATTTAAAAAAAAAAAGTTCTTTAAATAAATTCATAAAAAATTAAATTTTCAGTGAAATAAATAATATAACTTCAAATTGTCCAAAAATAATTAAATAAAGTGGGTTTTGTAATTTAATATTTAATTTAATAGATAACCAAGTTTGAGATACTATAAGGGTACCTCTCTAAAACTTATCCCTCTAAAATTTTAACACCATCCACCCGGGCCCTTAGGCCCTTCTCCAAAAATTGGACTAATGCATAATTTACTAGCACGGTTCGACTCAACAATGAAGAGAGACACTGCAGGGTAAATTACAGCAGGGACCTCCGTCAATCATGCTTCTTGTTTAGCACATTAGAGAGAGAGAGAGAGAGAGAGAGAGATAACAGCCCCATGTGCTGTGTAGAGAATAGGATAAAAGGCGTTTGCAGAGTTACACTGGTTTGGAGAATGTGAAATTCGGGATTGAATTTATTATTCATAAATCTCATAAATTTTATATTTAATAGCCAAAAAAGAAAGAGAATTAACAATTTCTTTAAATTACTAATTCTTCAAAATATGAAATTAAAAATTTCACGGATAGGTGGAATAACATATTCCTTGTCTCCGATTTAACTTTTGTAAAATTTGAAAGTTTAAAATTATTTTATGCCATATCTTTTATTAAATAATATTTTTTATCTCATATTATATTTTATCAACCAAACATTAATAGATAGTTAAAGTCTTTTCAAGTTTACTGTCATTAATTTTAGAACTCTCAAGAATTAGTCAAGGTGTGTGTAAACTGATCCAAACACTTTAAATTTAAAAAAAAAAAACACTAATAAAAAAAATTCACATAAAAAATTAATTTTACATCATATCCGATCCATACATTATTCCATAATCTCATTTATCTTCCATCGTCCATGCTGCGAATCAAATGTATCCGTAGTTGATTGGGCAACTGAGAATTCAATATGAAATCAGATTCGAAAGAGAAGACGGGGAAGCCATTCTTTACAGTTCTTGAGTGCTGGGGAGAATCCAATAATGTCCGATAGGCTTTTTGCCATTTAATTAAGAATACTACAGAATTGATAGACAATGATAAGTACATTACTTTCTTTTTCTTTTAATTAATTATAGTAGTTTACTTTTCTTGTAATGCAAGCATATATAACAATAATTATGGGGAACTTTTCTTTTCTTTATATATATGTATATACATATAATACTTGACTTGCAATGATGCCTAGCTCCATTGTCTGGATTTGATTGATTAATTTCTCTCTGTTAGCTTAATGCTGGACCAATTTGGATTCGCCATTGGAAGGTGGTGGGATCGAGAAATGCTTCACAGCTACCCCCTAAGGAATAGTTGAATTGATTTAGATGACGAGTTAAATGGCTTAGGATTAATAGGTTCTAGATTCGAAAATATTCAATCAATTATTAATAATTATATTAAAAGAATATAAAATAATATTTTAATTACATTTAACTTTGATTATTTACTATTTATTAAGAGAGATAAATTTTAGTTGAGAGAGATAAATTTTAGTACTTCAGTAACATTAGGATTTAGAAGTCCATCTGATTAGTTAATTTAAATAATATTTAATTTTTTATATGTTAGACATTTTGTAGATTAATCAGAATAGAGTAGAAATAAAATAATAAGATTATTAAATAAAAGTAGAATTATTAGATTAGAATTATTATAAGTTATTTTATTGTAATTTGTAAACTATCTAGTTTTTATAACTTAGGCTCTGTTTGGAGGTCTGAACTCCACTAAAAAACATTGAAAAATTTTTAAAATTATTAACTTTTTATTTCACTGTACGAATTATAAACCTATAATTTTTATCAAATTTTACTATTAAAAACTCACAATTTTTGTCAAATTTTACTAATTTTTTGTATTTTAAACGCATCTTTTGTTGATAGAGATATATCAACTAATTAGAGACTATCTATATATAAAAGTACAATTAATTATAGGGAGTGTTTAATTGATAAAAGTTTAGCTAAAAAATATAATATGTAAAAGTGATACGTAGTAAAATTTAATTAAAAAGAAGTAAAAATAATTAATAAAAATTAATAAATTTTAATTAATTTTACCTAATCAAATATCTCTATAATTCACTCGCAACATCATATCACTCGCACTTCAACAAAAATATCTTAACTAAGCCGAGTCAGCATCAAATACATGTAAAAATATCTCAAATAATTTTCAGATATCCTTATCTAAGTTGAAATCACTGCGTAATCAGCTACCAAACCATCTCAACCAACTAATTCCATCATCATCAGCTCTCTCTATCCATATATCACTCACAGTAAACATCAAATCACGACTCAGGATCAGCATTAACATCAAATCAAACAAAATTTTTAATTGTAATTGGAAAAGTAATTATGACAATTTCTTGATAATGCTAGTCCATTTTTGTCAAAAACTAATTATCAAAACTTTTAAAATTATTGAAAATTATAGTTGGTTTGGGTACAACTATTAATCCTACATTTCATTAATTAATTAATTATTTTTTATTTTAATAATTTTTAAGTATGTTATTCACATTTATTAAAAACGAATTGTAAAAAAATAGAAAAGTTCATACACAGGTTAACAAATAGCTTTTTATTATATGTACATAAATTTTTTTAATCAAAACCATTTTTATTATAATTTTTTTTTATGAATGCTAACATATTTAAAAATTACCAAACAAAAGAAAAAAAATTAAAATTTTATTAAAAAAATCATATAAAACAAAAAAAAGTAAAACCTGAAAACTAAGGTGATATTTGGCTTGCTTTTTATTTTTTATATTCTGTTTTTATTTTAGGTGTTAAAAATCTCAAAACGAGAAAGTAAAAAATACTATATTTTCTTTATTCTAAGATTTTCTTTTTTTTTTGGTTAAAAACTCTCAAAACGATTTTTTGTTATTTTTCATTTCATATATAAACTCATTTTTTGTTTTTGAAAATAAATTTTGAAAATATAAATAACCAAATGAGTTTTAAACTGTTTTTCTTATTTTCAAAAGTATAAAGTAAAATATGATTTCAAAATATGAAATAGAAAACAAAAACATATAATAAAAAGTAGAAAAACAAACCAAATGAGCTCTAAATTTTTCATTTCCAATCCAAATCATACATTATTTGGAGCTAATTTTCAATTTCATATACATTATGAAAGTTATATGTACATTATTTGAAAAATATGGCCATTCATTTTTTTTTAAATGTTAGGTAGATGAATTAATTTCAATTTTGAAGTTCTTTGTGATATTTAGTGAAAATATATAAGTTGTCATATGATATTAGAGCAATTATATAATTTCATGTTTCATAGAAAGTAAAGTGAAATAAGAAAAATTAATGATGAGGTGTGAATATTATATCTTAAAATTAATGATCGGCTAAACTCTTTAATGGTCTTAATGAAACACGAACTAATGATCTCTCTAGTGGTCTTGAGAAGATTCGAACTAGTGATCTTATTAATTGACTTAACTTCTGTAAATAGATAAATTTAAAAAATATTTTTATACAACTATAGTCTATATAATTTAACTATACATAAATGAATTTAAATGTTAACTTCGCAATAAGTGGAATTGTCATATTTTTAGGGAAATTTAAATTACTTTGTTTCAATAGAAGGATCCGACTTTCAAAAAGAGTATTCTTAGAGACGTTTCGAAGAGACGTTGTTTCAATATCTTGATAAATACTAAAAAAAAAAAAATGATTAGTAATTCTTTTAAGACTTGTTTGGATTTAAAATAGTTTTCAGCTTCTTTAGTAATTTTTTTTTAATCTTATATGGTTATTTTTATTATATATTTTAAGCATGTTAATTGTATTCGTTAAAAAAATTAAAAAACTTACATTCAAGCTAGGAAAAAAAACTAATTTTTTCATTATTTTTTTTACTAAACAGGCAGAAAAGATTAATTTTTTCATTATTCTTTTATTTAGACGGATAACTTTGACAAGAATTTTTTATTTTTATTTTTTTTTTACAAATGCTATTAATACACTTAAAAGTTATATCTTATAAAAAGAAAATTAAATTTTAGTAAAAAGAAGTTATAAAAAAAATTAACTTTTTTTTTAAATCCAAACTAGCCCGCTAGTTTAACAGCGCAAAATAATAATAATAATAATAAATAAAATAAATAGGCGCTCTACTGAGTCACTGAAAATCGCGCTTTCACGTAGTAGGGTCAATCTTTGGGCTGATCAGAGCCATTGAAAAAATAGACTAGCACGTGGAAGAATGAAGATCGGAACTGTAGCAATTAACAACACGTAAGAGCATGATAATGACACGTGTACGTTGATGGCCTCACCACCCACCCGGCCTTCGGCTATAAATTTGCGCCTGGGGTTCTTCCGTTATTGCAAACTCGAGAGCTCTCACCTTCCTTCCTGCACGTACATTTAGATTTTCTCCGTTTCTCGATCTCCATCTTCCAACTTCTCTTTACCGAGAAAATGTCCTGCTGCGGCGGAAACTGTGGCTGCGGCTCCGGCTGCAAGTGCGGCGGCGGCGGCTGCTGCGGAGGGTAAGGCTTTTTTAGTTCTCATTTTCTCTCTGTTTGTTTCCAGAGAAAAATTGTTTCTTGATAATTTCCTGGCAGGAGAGCTTTTACCTTTGTTAAAATTTGTGAATTTTTCTTATAATATGTCGATGGGTATTTTACTGAACTTGAAAACGATATATTTTACCCGGATTTTCTATTAGACTGCTTCTATCCGGAAAATTTTCTAGGAAAATGAATTTAATTTTCCGGTAAAACAAACGGATGGGCGAGGTCTTTGTTTTGGTTCTGATTTGAGTGCCGTTTGGAGCACTGAAATTTGCCAAAAAAAGATAAAAAATTTTTAAAAGTTACTTATTTTTTTTATCTCATACAAAAATTACAAAACTATAATTTTTTTTTTATCAATTTTTACTTTTTTAACTTTTTGCGCTACAAACGCTTGACAGGTGCAAGATGTGCCCCAACATGAGCTACTCAGAGAGCACTACTACTGAGACTCTCGTTGTTGGTTTTGCTCCCATGAAAACGTATCTCTCTCTCTCTCTCTTTATATTTTAGTCATATATGTATATTAGTCAATACCCATGCAAAGCACGGATCGCTTAGCACTCTCTCTCTTTTTCACTCTACGTGTATAATTGTCACATTAATCGATATGTTTTATTATATAAATTTGAGTTTCAAATTTTAAAATTTAAAAAAAATGACAATAATAACGTGATAAAGTTTTAGTGATGATTGGATAAATGTCAATCATAAGTTATTTAACGAGTAAATAACTCTATTTTAAATTCATAAAACAAACCTATATGAAAAGGTGTAAAAATAACGTATAAAAATAAAAAATCACTAATTAAAAGAAATTAAGGTATAAAATTTTATTATTTATTATCACTATTATCACATTTTTTAAAATATTAATTTAAATCATTTATATAAAAAGTATTAAAAAATAGAAAATGTGAGAGAAAAAAATAATCCTGACTAATAAGGAAATTTAAAATTTTAATTTAAATGTTTATTTTTTAATAAAATTTTTAAGAAAATTGAAGTTTAAGTATTTATTTTAATTAAAAAATTTAGTTGAGTTTGTTTAATAGATATCTATACATTGTTTAATATCCGTTTGGTAATGCTATTGTTTTTTTGTTTATCTGTTATATTTTTTGTTTTTATTTTTTGCTGTTGTTTTTTCTGAAATAAAAACTAAAACTGCTTTTAGAAATACAATTTTGTCTACAATTAGTTTTTAAGAAATTAATTGGATTTAATAAATATATTTCTTGTTAATTTAATTTACTTATATTGTTTATTAAATAAAATTAAAATAATTATGTTATTTATTGAAAATAATTTAATAAAATATATTTGATATTAAATAAATTAAATTAAATTATTAAATATATTAACTAATTTAAATTATTTAATATAATTTTAATATTTATTCAAAATTTCATATCAAATTAATTAATTATCTATTTAATTAATTTAAAAATTATTTAATTTAATTTAATTATTTAGTAAAAATAAAGTAATGAATATGATACATATTAATTTATATATTTAAAATAATTCACTTTAATATGATGTACTAAAAATAAACAAATATTAAAATTAACAAAATATTTGCAATAGAAAAAATAGAGTAAAAAAATTTTTTTTATTACGTTTTTCTATTTCAGTTTGCATTTTGTTGAAAAAAAAAATATAAACAGATTTAACCAACATTTTTTAGGTGCCAATTAACAAAATTTTAAAAACATAAAATTTTAAATTTTTAAATGTTTAAATGTTTAATTTTAATAAAATTTTAGAGAGTATTAAAATTTAAATATATAATAAAAAAATTTAATTGACTTTGTCTATTGGGTATCCATCTACTGTCTAGTATTATCATATTTTTTTAAATATTAATTTAAAAAATTTTATATATAAAAAGTATTAAAAAAATATGTAGAAAGGGTTAGGGATTATCATCAACTTTTTGTATTTTTTTAATCAAAATTTGTCACATATCACTTTTATATCAAATTTTTATATTTTTATTATAATTTTTTATCAATTTTTTTCTAACCAAACATTTCATCATACACACATTTCACTAATTTGAATTTCAAAAATACCTTTGCGATCCTAGTGCCAATCTTGCCATCCCTCTCCTCCCTCTCTCCTTCTCTCTCTCCCTTCTTTACACGGGTCCCAGCTACCATTTCTCTCTCTCACTCCATTTTTCTTTCTTTTTCTCTCTCTCTCTCTCTCTCTCTCTCTTTCCCCGCCACCCCTGCCCTCGCCAGCCACCCTCCCCTCGCCTTTGAACGATATGTACACAACGGTCCTGTCAACCGTTATAAAATATTATATAGAAATTTTATATAGATATTTGAGTTATTTGTGGTCAAATTATATTTTTGTTTCTTTAGACATGGATAATATCTATCTTCCCCAACCTTGAATATTTAAGGGGTCGTTTGGAGTACCAAATAAACTCAAAAAATTTAAAAAAAAACTTCAAAAATTTCATCTTTTTCAAATTCCAAAAAATTTCAACTGTTGTTAAAAATTGTTCAAAATCCGTTAAAACAAACAAAAATAGCACGTTCCAACGGTTTTACCAGATTTTTTAAAAAGTTACAATAATGTTTGTACTAAACAGTTTCACAAAACTCCAAATATTTTTAAGATTCTCTACTAAAATTTTGTTATGTGTCATTTTATATAATTTTTAACAACTTTATATCAAATCAAACACAAATATTCAACCATCATTTCAAAACAAATTTTTACATTCTAAACACTAAAAATTTTCATTTTTATTTTTTTTTATTTTTTTGACACTTCAAATGGCCCCTAAATATTTTAAATATTTAAAAAATTATTTTTCCTCCTTAAATCCCCACCCCACATTCTTTCTCTCTCTCTCTCCTGCACACCCTGGCCCCACCCTCACTCTCTCTCTCTCTCTCTCGCCACATGGGGCAAATAAGCCCTGGAAACCGCCCACCCACCCCCATCTCTCTCTCTCTCTCTCTCTCTCTTGCACACCTTAGCCCATCTCCTCTCCCTCCCCCTCTCTCCTTTGTTTTTACTCTTCTTTCGCTCAGCAATTGACACGTATATAACAATTCCATCCAAATGTTGTATTTTATTAGATAGATATCAGTCAGTCTTTTAACTGTGCTTTCATATATGTTAAGATAATTCAAGAACAAAGAAAAGAAGAAGATGTAAGTAAAAGTATCTATGTATTGAAAGTAGAACAGTGTATATTCTAATGAATAGAGTACAAATATATATAGGCTAGGATTAGAGTACAATGGCTAAGGTTAGAGTACTATTATATTACAATAGTACGACGGCTAGGGTTAGAGTATTACACAATAAATATACACAATAAATAGAGAAAGACTAAACTACCCCTAGCACATACACATATCTACACTAACACCCCCCTCAAACTAAGATGGTGAAGCAGAGACCAACTTGAGTTTGGTGACAAGAGCATCAAATCAGCCAGGTAGAAGAGACTTGGTGAGGATATCAGCTATTTGATCAGTTGAAGAAATAGGAGCAAGATGGACGGTACCACAAATCACATGTTGTCGAATGAAGTGACAGTCAATTTCAATATGTTTAGTGCGATCATGAAAAACATTATTGTGTGCAATCAATATGACACTACGATTGTCACAATGAAACACAGTGGCCCCAAAATGAGTGACACCCATGTTTTGAAGCAGCCACCGAAGCCAAAGAAGTTCTTATGTAGTGCCAGTAAAGGCACAGTACTCCGTTTCAGTGCTAGAGCGAGCAACCAGAGTCTGCTTCTTACTACGCCAAAAATAAGGGAGTCGCCTAAAAAGAAGCAAAAATCAGTGGTAGAACGTCGATCCGTAGGTTCTCCAGCCCAATCAGTATCAGAGTAGGCATGTAACTGAAGAGATGACTGGCTAAAGAAATGGAGACCATGAAAAATGGTGCCCTTGACATACCAGAGAATGCGAAACATAATAGCATAGTGAATTGAGCGAGGTGCGGGCATGAATTAGCTGACAAGATGAACAACATGAGCAATGTCAGGACGAGTAATAGTCAGATAGATAAAGCTGTCGACGAGCTGTCGATACGGTGTAGCATCAGATAATGGTTCACCATCAATAGAATTAAGGTGAACATTAGCTTCCAGAGGAGTAGAAGCAATCTGACTATCCGTTAGTCTAGCACTGGTAAGGAGATCAGAAGCATACTTGGTCTGAATAAGATAATAACCATTAGATCTAGATGAAACCTTAAGACCAAGAAAGTAGCTCAGTGGGCCAAGGTCTTTCATCTCAAAGTGACGATGGAGAAAGTCCTTGAGCTCAGATATACCATGAACATCATCTCCTGTAAGTATCATATCATTCACATAGAGAAGAAGAAGAATAATGCCATGGGTAGACTTGCGAACAAATAAAACAGAGTCATAGGCACTAGCAGAGAAGCCAATAGTACTGATGGTAGAACTAAACTTAGCATATCAGGCACGTGGTGCTTGCTTAAGACCATGAAGAGCATGACAAAGTAGGCATACCTGTCGGGAAGAAGATGAGAAACCAGGAGGAGGTTACATATAAACTTCTTTAGTCAGATCACCATTGAGAAACGCATTCTTAACATTCATCTAATATAGAGACCACTTGCGAACCGCAGCAACAGCCATAGGACTCCTAACAGAGGTAAGCTTGACTACAGGAGCAAAGGTCTCCTCATAGTCGATACCATACTCTTGAGTAAAGCCCTTAGCAGCTACACGGGCTTTGTATCGCTCCACAATATTATTAGATCGAGTCTTGATCTTATAAACCCAACGGCATCCAATAATAGACCTGCCAGAAGGTAGACCAACAAGGTCTCAAGTGTGAGTTTTATCAAGAGCCTGTAATTCCTCGGCCATAGCGTGCTACCAAATAGGATTAAAACTTACCTCGCGATAAGAACGAGGCTCATATTGAGCTAAAACAGTAGAAAAACAGTGTAATCTCGAAAATAAAAAGGAACTTGTCTTACCCGAGTAGAACGTTTGATAGAAGAATCACAAGATGGACGGACAAAGAGTGCAACAGAAGGTGCGGGATCATCAAACAGGGACTCTACGGGATAGACTGTAGCAAGTGGCACAACATCATTAGGGAAATCATCAGGAACATCAACATGCTGAGAAACAGGAGATGGAACCACAGTAGAAACATCCACATCCTTAGAAAAAAAAGTCAACATAAAGATCAGTGAGGTAAGGAGATGCAAGAGAAGAGGACAACTGGAAAGAAAACAAAGAGAAAAATATCTTATGTTCCCAAAAGACGACGTGACAAGAGACACGAAGGCGACGAGATAAAGGATCCCAATAACGATAGCCTTTATGTTCAATCCCATACTCTAGGAAGCAACACAGAGGAGATCTAGGTTCTATTTTAGTACGTTCATGTGGTTGCAATAAGACAAAACAGGCACAACAAAGACACAGAGGGAATGGTAATTTGGAGGAGTACCATATAGACGCTCATAAAGAGTGAGGTTATCAAGAAGGATAGATGGGACTCTATTAATAGTGTAGGCAGCTGGAAGAGCAGTTTTACCCCAAAACTTCTCAAGACAACCAAAAGAAATAAGGAGGGCACGGGTGGTATCAAGTAGATGGCGGTGTTTGTGTTCTGCCCGCCCGTTCTGTTGAGAAGTACCAAGATAAGAGCGGTGGGAAAGGGTGCCTTGGGCTCTTAGAAAGGCATGAAATGAGGTATCACAATATTCTTGAGCTTTATCTGAGTGAAAGACCTTGATATTACGGAAAAATTAGGTTTTAATCATGCGGGCAAAATCATAGTAGGTTTGTTGTAATTGGGATCGATTCTTTAATAGATAAAGCCAAGTAAATCTAGAGAAATCATTCACAAAAATAACAAAATACGAAGAACCTCCCATTGTAGGAGTGGGGGAAGGTCACCAAATATTTGAATGAACTAAATCAAAAGGAGTAGAAGAAATAGAATTACGTTTATTAAAAGATAAAGCTGGTTGTTTAGCAAGTTGACAAGATTGACAATCAAGGTGTTTATTAGGGACATGATTTAAGACATCTTTAGACACAAGAAAACGTAAACGACCTAGAGACACATGACCTAAACGAGAATGTCAAATCCCAAAAGATGGTGATGAAGATGTTGCGGAGGTGTTGACAGTAGGGGCAGCAGTAGGAGCTGAAATGTGAAGATGCACAAGCTAAAACAGTAAACCATGTCTACAGCCTATCCCAAGAGTCTGTCCTGTTCGCGGATCCTGCACAACACAACCAGTAGAGGAAAATAAAACAGTAAAGCCAAGGTCACATAGTTGACCAACAGAAATAAGATTAAGAGAAAGTTTAGGAATATAGTAGGTACGGGGGAGTGACAAAGTAGAAGTGGAGACATGCCCAACATGATCAACAGTCATAGAGAAGCCATTAGCAGTATAAATAACAGGAAAAGAAGACTCAGAGGATTTAGAAGAAAAGACAGACAAATCAGAAGTCATATGGTTACTGCACTCGGAATCAAAGTACTAAGAGGATATACCTGAAGGAGCAGACAGGGTAGTGGAAGGATTACTGAAAGTTGACATAATCTGCTGAACGAGAGTAGGAAGATCACTGACATCAATCAGAGTGTGAGAGACAGTAGCAGTAGGAGAAGTCTCAGCGGTAGCAACAGCAGCAGCAGCAGTGGACTGGAGACGAGTATCTCAGCGGATAGGATTCTTAGGACAATCAGACAGATAATGGCCAGGACCTTTCTGGCATCAAGATCCTGGCAGCAATGCTTGCAAATCCGAACATGACAGGTAAGCAAGCGATGATCAGTAGCATGACAGAAGGTACATGTATCATGCCGAGAAACAGTGCCTCAGAACTAACCACCAGAGGTTGAAGAACCTCGAGGCCACTAAGGGTTGAGGAAACTCAATAACCACCAGAAGAGCCACGAGCTCTGGAACTAGGTACTGCAAGAGCAGTGTTTACATGAGTAGTCGAAACAAGGCCTAGGTGAGTCTCTTTAGATAAGAGCTCAGAAATAGCCTGCTCCAGTGTAGAGAGAGGATTGCGATGAAGAAAAGAGGCTCGAACTGGCTCATACACATCAAAGAGATTCATGAGAAATAAAATCAAATGCTGTTGATCTCGATAAGTGGCAAACAGACCAGAATCAACAGGAGAGACCTACTTAGGTTCAGAAGGGGTCAACTGGTCCCACAGAGAATAAAGCTGAGGCAGGAAGGCACTGATAGATTGTCTAGGCTCCTGTCGCTATCGGCAAAGAGAAATCAAAAGTTGATGCTAATAGGACAAATCAGTAGTGGTGTATCTAGTGGCCAAAAACTTCCAAATGGCCTACATTGTGTCAAACCTCCCAAACTGTAAACTGATAGAAGGAATTGAGGTGTTACAGAACCACGTGATAATCTGATGATTCTTGTTATCCCATTTCTCAAGACGCTCAGTGTACGCAGTATTTGTCTCATCAGCATTTTTAACGGGTGATACAATTTCTCCAGTGACATAACACCAAAGTTTCCACCCCTTGAGAAAACTAGACATCGCCTGAGACCAGGGAATATAATTGGGGCCCTCCAAAGTGATAACAATAGGTTTAGAAACCTCTGAACAATCCATAATAAAGCAGCAAAAGTAGAAATAATCCCCAAAAAAATAGTAATCATAGCCGAAACAAAGCCGAATTATACCAATCTAAATGCAGAAATAGAATAAGAATATCTAAATTCCTTTAGAACCACAGTGAATCAGATCAAAGCAGGCCAAGAAGAAATTGAACTCGCCAAAAAATAGGTGAAAAGTAAACTTGTATATTAGAAACAGTAGAAACCAGACAGATTCAAGAAAAACAGACCACAAAATCAAATTCAGAAGGGTCGAAATAGGTAGGAATCAGTCTGAACCGGAAATGAACCGGCCAGAAGATGGTTGAAACAACTGCAAAAAGAGGGCTGAACCAGACTAGTCAACCCTTGTTGATCTGGCGCGTGAGGGCGCGTGCGGTGGTGAATCGAGCGTGCGTGATGGCACGTGCGGTGGTAGATCAGACTGATTTTTGTGTAGTTGAATTCGCAATGAAGAGACAAGTCCAACGGTATATTGTGGCAGCGAAACAGAGGTATAGGCAACAGTGCAGAAAAGAAAAAATTATTTTTGACAGTATTCGGCACGAAAACTAAAAAGAGTTGTTTCTGGTGAATGGTTCAGCAGTGCAGAAACAAAGAGATGATTATGTGTTAAAACCTTGCTCTGATACTATGTTAAGATAATTCAAGAACAAAGGAAAAAAAAAAGATGTAAAGAAAAGTATCTATGTATTGAAAGTAGAACAGTGTTTATTCTAATGAATAGAGTATAAATACATATAGGCTAGGATTACAGTATGACGGATAGGGTTAGAGTACTATTATATTACAATAGTACGACGGTTAGGGTTAGAGTATGACACAATAAATAGAGAAAGACTAAACTACCCCTAGCACATACACATATATACACTAACAATATATATATGTATATATTTATGTGCAGGTACTTTGAGGGATCTGTGATGAGCGCTGGGGCTGAGAATGGCTGTAAGTGCGGAGCCAGCTGCACCTGTGACCCATGCACCTGCAAATGAGAGTTGCATCCAACCAGCCTTTTTATAAAAGGCAAATATATATATATATATATATATATATAAATAAAGAGAGAGTATAATACACTAAAAGTAGTTTGTTTGGGCTTGTGGGTATGGAGCATATAGAAATGAGGGAAGCTTTTGTAGAAATAAAATGGCCATGGTTTCAGCAGTGGTCACGCAGTTGGTTGCGTGGCTCTGTTGGTTGAATGGTTAGTATGTTAATGAGAGAGCTCTCTGCTATCCATCTATGGAGATCTTTATATGCTTTTGAGTTTGAATGAAAATTCTTCGCTCTGTTAGTTCAATTGACCTTCCCTTCCATTTTTGGTGCTTTTTTTTTATTGATTTTTGCGGATTAGAAGTTTTGGTCCTTTGAGAATGACATTGAAAAGAGATGTGCTTTTAGTGCTTTTTTTTTTTTATTGATTTTTGCGGATTAGAAGTTTTGGTTCTTTGAGAATGACATTGAAAAGAGATGTGCTTTTAGAGATGAGATTGATCCTCTAATCTATAGTGAGAAGAAGTTGGCGATATGATTTCGTTTTTCTGTATAATTTGGAATTTTGGAGTCTTGCATATTGGTTGTTGAAATGTTTGAAGGGTGAATTAATGGTAGTTTGGAGTCTTGCCTATTGCGTTGTTGAAATGTTTGAAGAGTGAATTAGTGGTAGTTGTTATCATTGACTTAAATTCAGATTTTATATATATACACACATGTATGTATTATAAAATAATTAGATATTGCCCGTGCCAATGGCACGAAATCATAATTTGACTTGTAAACTCAAATTTAAATTTGTAATTGAAATAAATTTATATAAAAAATTATAAATATAACTTAGATATAATCTAAAATAAAAAAAATAAAAATAAATAATTCTATCATTAAATAAATAAAAAAGAGTATTAATGTTTTTAGCATGTCATTTCACTCAGCATCTGCCTCTTCTCATGCCATGTACACAACTATTAAATCAACAAAATAAATCAAATAAATATTATTTTTAATTTTTAATTTAAGTAGATTAAATTAAATTTTAAATATTATTTTTTAAAATTTAGTTAACTTTATTTAATATTTATTCATATAAAAAATCTAAAATGGAGAAAAAAAATAAAAGTATATTTTTTATGTAAAATGACCCAAAAACAACTAAAGTGGAGAGAAAAAAATAATTCTTGACTAATAAATAAATTTAACAGTTAAAAATATAACAAATTTAAATTCTTTAAAATTAATTATTTTAATTTGTATGTATTTTAAATAAAAAATTCAGTTTTCTAATAGCGTTGGTATGCTATTAATAAAGTTTATTCTGCGTTGCTACTTAAATATATATTTTTTATAATTTTGAGTTATTTTAATTCAAATCATTATTATATATTTTTTTAAAATATTTGACCACGGTTAAAAGTCGAGAGAGTATAAAATATATGATGAAAAAATAAGTAATATAAAATATAGTAAACTGATATTTATAAAATTTAAAGAGATTTTGGATGTTTTGATTGTCAAAATTATCAATTTTTACTAAATTTTTTAAATTTAAATACATATTATTTTTTATTAAAAGTTTTTTGTGCTATTATTGTTTTTTTTCTAATCACACACTTACCCTGGATTTTTTTCGCTATTGTAGAAAGATAACACAAATAGTATAAAAGTGAAAATATTTAAAATTAATTATTCTTATTTTACTTACCAACAAAATATTTTTATTTATTTATTTCTATTTGATGGATAAAAATTAATTAAAAATTATCAATTTTTAACTTTTTTTATTTTTTTTAATAAAATTTTAACTAAACATTCCTTTAATTAAAATATGTCAAGTTTGGCTTACTAATTTTAATACATATTACTTTTATGTATCAAATTTTAACTATTTTTTGCCGGCATCCCTTTTTGTCTTACTCACTGCACGTAAAAAAGCCAAACTATCTTTCTCTCTGCACCTATTTTTGTCGCGAAAAAGACCAAAAAAACAAAAAGAAGAAGAATACCAGCGGCCTCTCTCACTGCCCAACCCTGCCCTACCACTCTTTCTCTCTCCCAGCCACCCCCTCTCTCTCTCACTCCCTCTCTCTCCCAGCGACTGCCACACATGCTCTCAAGAAAGACAAAAAAAAAAAAAAAAAAAATCAGTGGCCTCTCTCATTGTCTAACCCTTCCCCCACTCTCTCACTCTCACTCCCTCTTTCTTCCAGTGATTGTCACGTACACAAATGTTACATCCATCCCATCAAAAAACTGAGTGAATTTGTAATATAGAATTATCTGTGCCTAAAGGCACATAAATATGATTTGGCCTACAAATAACTTAAATAGATGCATGTATTTAAAATTAATTATTAATTATTTATATAGTTAAATAGTAATTATTAATAATTTTTTATTTAAGTACATCAAAATTCGACAAATTTTGACAAATTTTTTAAAAAGTTTGACCGATATTTGTACCAAAAAGTTTCATAAAATTTGAAAATTTTAAAAAATTTTAACTAAAATTTCGTCACGTGTCAATTTAAAATTTTTATTAATTAGTGTAAAAGTATATATTTAATTATTTTTATAGATATGTAAATTAATTATTATATAGTAAAGTAAAAAATTTATAAAACATTTATAAACATTTAATATAGATATGCAATATAGATTTTAAAAACATTTATAAAAAATTTAATTTACCTTAAAAAAACCTAACTTCCAAACAAACCCACCCCAACTAAAGTATATGTTTTAAAAATCTAAATTTGAGAGAAAAATAAGAGTGTATTATTTTGTAAAGTGACCGAAAAGACAACTAAAGTGAGAGGAAAAAATAATTCTGACCATTAAATAAATCTAACGGTTAAAAATATATCAAATTTAAATTCTTTAAAATTAATTATAATAATAAATTAATTGTTCTTATTTATTTATTATATTTATTTTCAAAAAAAATAATTTATCTTAAAAAAAAACCCAACTTAAAATTTTAATTTATCTTAAAAAAACCCCCAACTTCCCAGCAAACCCACCCCAATTAAAGTATATGTTTTAAAAATCTAAATTGGAGAGAAATATAAGAGTATATTTTTTTTTAAAGTGACCGAAAAGACAACTAAAGAAAGAGAAAAAAATAATTATGATCATTAAATAAATTCAACGGTTAAAAATATATCAAATTTAAATTTTTTAAAATTAATTATAATAATAAATTAATTATTCTTATTTATTATATTTATTTTCAAAAAAATCCCAATTTAAAATTTTAATTTATCTTAAAAAAATCCAAACTTATCAGCAAACTCATCCCACACCCTTCGGCTCCAACCCCCGCGTGGCCCAACCCCCATCCCCACTCTATGCCCGCGTGGGCCCCCACTCTCTGCCCCCCTACTCCCCCCCCACTCTCTCTCTCTTATCAGCCGTGGCCCCCTACCCCTACCCCTTTCCATTTGACACACACGTAAGTGTCAAATCAAGTGAGCTCCTTTGTATATGTATAATAGATGTATAAAAGGTCACACTTAAAGAAAAAAAAAAGAAAGAAAAAACAAATAGCTTTGATTTTGAGGCGAATTCATAATTAAATTAGTTAAATTTAAGTGTTATTTGGTTTATTTTTTTATTTTTTATTTTTATTATTTATTTTTTGTTTTAAATTTATTTTTCATTTTGTGTTTTTGAAAATAAAGAAACTAGTTCAAAATTTATTTGATTAGTTGTGTTTTCAATTGGTTATTTGTATTTTCAAAATTTATTTTAGAAAACAGAAAATAATTTTACACATAAAATAAAAAATAATAATAAATTATTTTAAGAGTTTTAAACTCAAAATAAGAAAAACAACGCTTTTTTTATTTTTTTCGTTTTAAGATTTTTAACACATAAATAAAAATAAAATATAAAAAATAAACCAAATACCACTTTAACTTCTTAAAGTCGGTCATTTTAAAAAATTTAACAGCATATAAGATTATAAGCCGACATTTGATGGATGCGAGATGAACGAAGTTTAATATTTTTTCATATAAAAACAATAAAATATTGACAAGGAGCACCTATTGATTAAGCAAGGTGTTTGTTATATCCTATGATTCTTTTAGTTTTAAAAATAAGAATTTTGAAATAGTAGGAAAAAATATAAAATGAAGTATATCAATTTGAATAGGAGACGTAGCAAGACTACGTTATACATCATTTTCTAAAAGATGGGGTCTAAATATATATGAAAATTATAAATAAATCTTTAAGTACATAAAAAATGAGAAAAAAAAACTTGGGACCTAATAAACACGAAAATTATAAATGAATTTTAAAATAAACAAAAATAAATAAAAAATTAAAAAAAACAGAGTCCTAATAAGTATGATAACTACTACTAAGTAAGAAAACATAAAAATAAAATTTTAAACATTAACTATTATGAAATTTCTAGAAAAAATAAAAAATTGAATTCTAATAAAAATAAAAACAACAAATAGAATTTAAAATATAAAAACAGTAGGGATGTAACGGTTAGGGTATCTACCTAATTAGCAATTATTATCACAAAATTTATTTATTTTTTAAATCCAACATTTATGAATAATTTAAAAATAAAAACTTGCGACCTAACAAGCACGAAAACTATAAATGAATTTTAAAATAAACAAAAATAAATAAAAAATTAAAAAAATGAGTCCTAATAAGCAACTCCGCCTATGTTGGGGTGTTAGGGATAAAGTAAGAATATCACCGATTGAAGATAAAATGAGAGAAAATCGATAAAGATGGTTCGGGCATGTTAGAAGACGTCCAACAGAGGCACCTATTAGAAGGCGTGAAAGCATGGAGATTGCCAAAAGTGGAAGATGAAGAGGAAGATTCAAGAGAAGTTGGAAAGAAACTATTAAATATGACCTTGCCTACCTGAATCTAACGGATGATATAGTTCTAAACAGATTTGATTAGCGTCATCAAATTCACATAGCCGACCCCACCTAGTGGAAAAAGATTTGGTTTAGTTTGGTTTGGTTTGGTTTGGTTTAAAGTTTTAATAAGCATGATAACTAGTAATAAAACTTAAAACAAGTAAAAAAACATAAAAATAAAATTTTAAACATTAACTATCATGACATTTCTAGAAAAAAAATATAAAAAATTGAATTCTAATAAAAATAGAAACAACAAATAGAATTTAAAATATAAAAATACGTAGAGATGTAATGGGCAGGATATCTGCTTAATTAGTGATTATTATTGTAAAATTTATTTATTTTTTAAATCCAACAATTATGAATAATTTAAAAATACTTGTTTGTTATTTAGATATATATGTTTTTTTTAACTTAGTTTGTACGCTTAATTTATTTAAATGGAACACTTTATGAATATTTGAAAAATGTGTCTATATGTTAATCATTTCCGATCATATATATATATATCTCTCTCCTTAATTATCCTATTGGAGTATCACTTATTTATCGTATTGGAGTATCACTTATTCTTAATTTTATTAAATTAGACGTATTTTTTTAATATTTTTATGTATTGTCTTATATTTTATTTTTATTTTATATTTTTTTATATATTTTCAATCCTAACAAAGTTATTTCAACATCAAATTTAAATTAGATGATAGCATATAATATAATATTATTGGCCATATTTTATTAAACATTTCATAAAGGAAATAGGATCCATAAAGTCCCGTGAGCTATACCAATTCCTAAATTTAAATATAATATTATTCTCTTTTATTAATCAATCTAAAAGGACTCCATTCCTTCCTCCTGTCATATTTAAAGGGTAAATTAGGCAGTAAATGAATGTAGCATTAAATGTGATTTAACAACAAAACAATACGAGGTGTAATAGACTCGATCCAATTCTTTTAATTTGATTCCTATATTATTTTGAATTGTAATACATAGGGTGCATTTGATTTATTAAAAATTATTGAAAAATTTTAAAAATTTTTGAAAATATCTAAAAGTTATTCAATTTCATTGCACGAATTACGAATTTACAAATTATTTTACTTTTTATCACTCTAAAAACAACCATACTAATTAATTATTTAATAGTTTTTTTTTTTTAATTCTTACTAAAAGAATGTAGTTTTTGATTAGTTATAGAATGAGGTCAAACTTAAGTCCAAATTAAACATTCTCACTTTTAGTCCATTCAATTTTAAGTAAGTTAAAAGTTAAACAATTTTTGTTAAAAAGCCACGCGACAATCTAACAAATTAAGATAAAATAATGTACATTCAATCGGAAATTTTTTAAAAAAAAAACTCGATGTTGATATTGCAATATATTAAAATCTAAGACCCTTATTCTTTAGATTGGAGAAGTTGAATGAAAATCCATTTACATTCATTAGCAAGGTTTCTTTTATGAAAAGTTTTAAATTATATTTTGTCTACCTTATTATTTTTCATTATTTTTACAAATATTCATCATAAATAAATATAGTTGAATACGTATAATAATATTTTTAACTATGTTTTTTTTTTTTTTAACTTTACTTTTCACTCCCTTTCCATATCTCCCAACAGAGAAAAGTAAATTAACATAGTGCTTTAAAAAAAAAAAGCCTGAATAGGTTGGGAAAATTTACCTGAAAATATAAATAAAATGCAGTCACCACAATGAATGCTGCTCAAACTGTTGCAAACTTGCAATTCAATCTCATGTTACTCCAAAAGAGTTGTAAGCTCTTCATCAATAAACATTGCTTTATTATCAAAACCCAAAAGTTCTGAAACCAAATGGGACCCAATAATAATCTGTCAGTGAGGAAAACTTTCGTGACTGAACTGTATATATCAGTTCTTCAGTCAATCAGTTTACCAACAGAAACAATAATATTAACAAGAAGCAAAACCTCTCCCCGTGTTTATTTGGACTAAAAATAGCAGTTCTATTACGATCCTAAAATTTGAGAGAGACACTGACAAAAACAACTCAAGGTACGAGGAAAAGAAGAACCATAATTTCAACCAAGTTGATAGCCAGCCGAGTCCGGTTGCTGTACAGATCCATATTCATTGTTTACATTTCCTTTCACGACTCTTCATTCCTTTTTCTCCACACACATGACAAGAAAGAAACCAGTGTTTCTTCCTTGATCTTCATCGTGTCTTGTGAAATTTTGAAGAGACAGCCCACATTAATTAAGCTTCTTATCTTAGGAGCATCCCTGTATCATTCAAAATAATTCAATTATAAACATATGATTGATCATTAAAGCAATCAATTAAAAATCAGAGAAATGCAAATGCATATCCCCTGCTCTTTAATAAACCTAGGGGTGGACTCAAGATTTGTAATTAATGGGGGCAAAAATACAATTTTCGAGTGAATTGGGACCCAGAGAGAGAGAGAGAGAGAGAGAGTAGGACAAAAGTAAAATTTCTAGACAAACGAGGGCTTAGTGTATTTTTCTAAATCAATTGCCCCCACTCGGCGCTTGGTACGTCCGCCCTTGAAAACCTATGAGAAAATAAATTTCTTTAAAATAACTACTCAACTCAACAAAACTTTAGTCCCAAATTAGTTAGAATCGGCTATGGGAATGCTCTTTATTTATTTCTGTCATGAGTTATATTATCTGTGAGATTATATGAAATTAAATTTTTTTATCATAATTTCAACCTATATAATACCAGATTTGTCTTTTGTCATCTTTATCTCTTCTATTTGAATTGAAAAACTAGTGTATTTTTAATGATCTTCTCTCGTATTATCTTCTTTTGAAGTTACTCTTAACTTTTTTTAAGATATATTAATTTCTTATTCTATGTTTTTTTTTTTTTTTTTTGGGGGGTAATACCACACATTCTACCTAGTGGAAAAAGATTTGGTTTGGTTTGGTTTGGGTAATATCACACATTTATTTTAACATTTTCATTTCTGTTACACTTAGTGTTGTTTCTTAATGACCCCTCACTCTGTGCCATAAAACATACTTGGTGTTATAACTATCTTATATAATTTTCCTTTTAGCTTAGTGGCAACAATTCTCCAATCACATAGAATACTCAAGACACTTCTTCATTTTAATTACCCAACTCAAATCTTACAAGTAACATCATGTTCAATCATTCTATTTGCATGAATAATTGATCCAAAATATTGAAAATGGTCATTTTTTGGCACTTCTTAATCCTAATGTTTACTAAGGTCCCATTCGCAGTTTTAGTTTTACTGAATATATGATGCATATACTATGTTTTAGTCCTACATATCCTAAAACATCTCGATTCTAAAGTGTACCTCCAAAGTTTCAACTTATCATTAAGCTTAAAACTTTTTTAACTTATCATTAATCTTAGACTTAGTTTCATTCATCAATATAATATCATTTGTAAACACACACACTAAGGGATATCGTCTTTAGTATGTTTAGTAAGTTCGTCCATAACTAATGTGAAAAGATAAGGGTTTAAAACTGGTCCTTGGTTCATCCATTGAGGACAAATTCTTTCAATGCTTTATTCCAGTTACCCAACAAAAATTGTTAAATTTGGTTTGACAAGACAAGCAATCATTTGCTAAAAAAGGTAGCCCGGTGCACGAAACTCCTGCCTTGCGCAGGGTCCAGGGAAGGGTCGAACCACAAGGGTCTACTGTACGCAACCTTACCCTGCATTTTGCAAGAGGCTGTTTCTACGACTCGAACCCGTGACCTCAGGTCACATGGCGGCAACTCTTACTGTTGCGCCAAGGCTCCTCTTTGCAAGCAATCATTTGCTAATGGTTCTAATTTAGTTCTCATGCAATCAAGTATAGATCAGGAATAAAAACACTAGATCAGAGGAAATGTATAAAGCACCATCAATTCAGACCAGCGAAACTGCTGGTGAATAAAACTTACAAGATTTATGTTCTAGGTCAGACCCATCTTTGATGCACCAGAACAATCTTTGGTTACAGGACAATTTCCTTTCACAGTTGAATCCGCTGGTTTGTGATTAGCAAGGTGCTCTTCGTCAAATGTGAACTTGAGTTGCTTTTCCACAGACTTTAAACCAGCAGTTCGCTTGGATCTTAACCGATAAGGAGGAGATGCATTAAAAGTTTTAACATTAGATAGCCCAGTTGCGCCATTATCAAGACCAGGACTTTCACACAAGCTTCCATCTTGCAACCCAGAATGATTTGCAGTTTGCTCTTGTTCATCTGAAGTATGGAAGCTGTTTTGGAATGCTTCCCCATCAGCTTTCCCAAGTGTGTCTGATGGCATAGGTGTCACAACTTGTGTCTTTCTCTTCCGTAATATGGAAGGAGTATTAGGAAAACTCTTGGCAGCAATTTTCAATATTGATTCTGGACTCGTCCTCATGGAAGTATCATAACCCTTCACGCAAGGTGGAGTGAAGAAGTTGATAGGGGATGAGATTGGACTAGAGTCAGAATCTCGCTGAATCCAAGGCATATTCAAAAGATCCACACAACTTCCAATTTGTGGTGGCTCATAATACAATGAGCCATATGTTGGAATTTCGAATTCCGGAGACATTCCGTTCACTTTGTCTTGATAAATATCACCATTAGTTGTACATTTCTCAAAATTTGGCACTTCATCTGAATAGCTACTTCGAAAATATCTTCCTGAAGATGATGGATCACATTTTACAATTTCAGAATCAACAGATTCAGTTGCTAGAACATTTGAGGAAGCACCCATATCTTGAAATGGGGTTGACTCTAGATCTTTGCAGTCATCTCCTATTTTACAATTATCTGTAGTTCGAGATGAAGTCTGGGCAGTTGACTCCAATCCTTTACTTGAACATTTATGCAAAGTTCCAGTTGGAGCAGTTCTATTTGTGTCTTTCACACCATTTTGTGTGCCATTTTTTGTAAGTGGAGGAAGGTTCCCTGTAGCCAAATAGAAATCTAACTTCTTCTTCAAGGAACTATTCCAGTGATTCTTGATTGCATTATCAGTCCTGCATAAACAAAATTTAATGATGAGTGAGGATTGGTGCAAGCTTTCCAAACTAATTCAGGGCACTCCATTGGTTGGAGTTGGGGCAAGCACAAGTAGTAAGATAATTAACTTGAAGCTGAGAGATTTTTACAAATTTGTCGTCTTCTTGTTAATTTTTACCAACCATGGTAGAACCAAGGCTTTTAAAATCGCAATCCGGATCCTACAACCTCATTTTACCAAATCGATTTGAATCGCATAACATTTGGTCCAGATGTCGGATCACAGTAGGATCATAAAATCCAGCATGGCCTGCTTTATTTGAGTTCAAATTGTCAAATTGAGCTTATAAATGGTTATAGCCCAAAGGCATCCCCAAATTTAGCTAATGTAAAGGATACCAACTATAGGGCATCTCAAAGACCTTCATACCAGGAATTCAGAGCAGTTGCAGAGTAAAAATAACAAACTTATATGCTATTTTATGAAGCTAATTGAAATTGTCAGGACTCGTGGCAACGCCATTGCATTGACACTCTTCCCCTCCAATGAAAAATGTCAACTACATTGAACTTGTTTGTTCCTTCATGATAGCTCTCTACCACAGAGCTTAAATGACGTGCTGTTTGCTCACCATGAGAATATTCCTTAGCTGAAGAGCCAACTCAATGGACTTAAAAATCTGGTGCCACTTGCAAAGGGTGCACAGATGAATACAAGACAACATTGACATCTCCTATTGAAGACTTAGCTGACACAAGTTGTTGAGCAAGCAGATTAGGTCACAAAAGAGGCTGAAAATCTAGCATCATTTTGAAGTACTGAAAGTCAAATCCCCCTCCCTTGGTTGCTTGCTCATGTTAGCATATCCTTCTTTTTTCGTTTTGGTGGCTGTGGTTGTTGTCTCTGTGGTTAATTGTCTAAGATATGCTTTCTTTTCTATTCCCATTTGTGTAAGAATGGTGCTTGTTGGTTGTAAGAGGAGTTAATTAATCTAGTGTTATTATATCGACTTTTCATAAGTCCTCAAGAAAACTTTATAAATAACATACATCTCAAAGGCTCAAAGCCTCAATTTTCCCATGCTACACTCTATAAATAACAAAGTTAGTACGAAAGCCCCTACCATTTGAGCTACATCCTCTTATTTTCTTAAAGCCGTGTAAAAATTAGGATAAACAACAATTTTGTCCCTCTCACTTCACTTGGAATTCTAATGTCAACCTTGAACTTTTATTTTTTCTATTTAAGCCTCTAACATTGCTTATAATTTCAATGTCACCCATAAAATTTTTTTATTTCTATTTAATTCCTCTAACTTTTAATAGTAAGTCAATATGATCTAACAAATTAACCAAACCATATCAAACCAAGCCTTTTCCCACTAGGTGGGGTCGGTTATATGGATTTGTCGACGCCAATTAGATCTATTTAGGGGCATGTCCTCCGATAAATCTAGGTAGGTCAGGTCATGTTTAATAGTTTCTTTCCAGCTTCTCTTGGGTCTTCTTCTACCTCTCCTACTCTTGGCAATCTCCATACTTTCACATCTTCTAACAGGTGCCTCTGCTGGACGCCTTCTAACATGGCCAAACCATCTTAATCGGTTTTCTTTCATTTTATCTTCAATCGGTGCTATTCCTACTTTGCCCCTAATCTCCTCGTTCCTAATCCTATCTTTCCTTGTAATCCCGCACATCCACCTTAGCATCCTCATCTCCGCAACTGTCATCATCTGACCATGATTATACTTTACTGCCCAACACTCTGATCCATATAGCAGCGCTGGTCTAACCGCTACCTTATAATACTTTCCTTTCACCTTGAGGGCGCACAAAACCCCCGAAGCACTCCTCCATTTAGTCCACCCAGCTTGAATCCTGTGACTTACATCAATATCAATCCTTCCATCTTGTTGCACCATAGATCCAAGGTACCTAAATTTATCTTTCTCTACAATCTTTTGTGTGGCTAAACTTACTTCTATACTACTCGTTATCCTACTTTGACTAAACTTACATTCCATATATTCCGTCTTGCATCGGCTTAGCCTAAACCCTTTTGTCTCTAACGTATCCCGCCACAATTCTAGCTTAGCATTCACTCATTCTCTCGTCTCATCTACTAAAATAATATCATCTGCAAATAACATACACCACGGCACCTCATCCTAAATATGTCTTGTAATCTCATCCATAACTAAAGCAAACAAGTACGGGCTTAACGCTAAACCTTGATGTAAACCAATCGTGATTGGGAACTCATTAGTCTCTCCACCAGTCGTCCGTATAGATGTCATGGCTCTATCATACATGTCCTTTATCGCCTCAATATATGCGACACGCGCTCTTTTCTTTTCCAATACTCTCCATAGAATCTCCCTAGGAACCCGATCATATGCCTTCTCTAAATCGATGAACACCATATGTAAATCTTTTTGACATTCTCTATACATCTAACAAATTAACCAAGACTAAAAAAATATATATTAATGCATATTTAGTAAAATAGACCGTAAGTGACATGTACTTTTTTCTTCCAATCTACCTAGAAATAAATACATTTGGTACATATAAAAACCATTTTATATAATGAAAAAATAACATTCAAAGTTGCCTAAATACAATACTATAGATTTTAATAGAGTGAGCATTTACATTCGTTGTTGATTAGAAATAATTTTAAATATCATACTATTAAGCCAAAGAATGAATAAATTAGTTCTAAATATTTCATGAACAAGCATATGAAGAATAGATATGAAAAAACTATTTTTACCACTCTCAATTGTTTATGGGAAAAACGTTACCCATATACATAGTTTCTATACAATGACATAATGAATGTGTGAAATCTAATAGTTGGAATTTGTTAGAGTGTTAGCCACTATCTCACCAAAAAGCTTAAATTGTTAGGTAAAGTAGCAACTTTACTATTTATATTAACTTATTTTTCATCAACACACCCCCTCATTGGCCAGATTAACATTTTTAAAGGGCCAAACACATGTAACCATGGACTTTTTGGGTGGTGGTGAGATTTAAAATTGATAACCTTTGCATCCTGTTATATCATGCTAGATTATTAGCCACCATCTCATCTAAAAACTTAAACTATTAAAGAAGGGACAAATTTATTATTTATATTGACCCATTTTCTCCCAATACACCCTCTAATGTGAAATCGGATTGACTTTTTCGAATGGATCAAATATGTGGGATTATTGATTTTTTTTTTTAGGTGGGGGTGAAATTTGATTGAACTCGGGCATGTTACATTGTTAACAACCATCTCACCTAAAAGCTTAAACTATTAGGAAAGAGACAAACTTTATGATTTACATTGACATATATTCTCTCAAAAGAATTATACATTAGTAATTATGTCAAGCTATTTAATTTATTTTATGTGAATTAAAAATTTCAATATCACATCAGTTAAAAGTTAATTTTTCTATAAGATGTTGATTACATAGATTTATTATTAAAAGTCGGTAGAAGAAACAATGGTTCGAGGATAAAATTTAAATTTGAAGTAAAGTTAAAGGACTTGAATGGAAAAAATAAAAATTCAAGGACGATATTGAAATTTAAAGTAATGTTGGAGTGACGAAATTATTATTTACCTTAAACTATTTGACTATTTCTCCTTTTTTGTAGGATTTTATGATCCTCAATCTAATTCGAAGGACCCCTCCCGTGATCCCATGTAGGATCCTGTTAACAACCTTTGGTAGAATCTGTCTTATAATAGAAGAAGGGCACATGAAAGCCATTTTCAAACCATGCAAAGCCATTTCAAAAACATGCCTCTCCAAAGTAAAGAAAACAAAGAACTACTCTAGCGAGTTGCTCTGTCGGAGATACACGCCAAGGCAAGATATTCTGTCTCTAGATGAAGATAATGTCGTTTGGAGCATTACTCTATGTAAAAACCTCCACATTTGGGAATTGGAGAGTTTTGATACTCTTTTGGTTAGATTGTATGCATCGAAGGTGGGGGTCGCGAAGGATAGAATTTCTTGGAAAATGTGTAAATTGAGAGTCTTAACTGTGAAATCATATTTAGAATATTTTGCTTGGCAGAAAAGAGAGTGATTTGTTAAGGTTTGGAGCTCCCCCAAAGGATGCTTTCTTTGTATGGTGTTTGATTCATGAAATCTGTACCAAATATAACCTCATTTTGAGAAGAAAGGTTATGGCTAACTGATGTTGCTTATGTAAAAATGATGCGGAATCCAGCAATTATCTTTTGTTCATTGCTCATAGTCTAAGGAATTGTGGGATTTGACGCTTGCATTTTGGGGATGCAATGAGTTTCAGAAAAAAAGTGAATCAAACTTTTGAGGCTTGATGGGAAAGTAAGGTAGCTCAACTAAAAACTAAAGTTTGGAGAGCATCATTTTGTTTAACTTGGTTGATTTGAAGCGAAAAAGAATAGAAGAACTTTTCAAGGATCCAAATTTCCTTAGTATAAGGTGAAAGGAATTCTTTTGTCTACTTTGTACAGATGAATAGTGAGAGGTATAAATGAAGATATTGATGATTAGATTTCTTTTTGTTTGCTCAATCTTTTGTACTTGGGCGGTATGCCTCGATATATTTATCAAGATACTGATTTTTATCTATTAAATAAAAAATGAATATATCACATGAGAAAATACCTTCCAGGTAGAACCTTAGCTATTTCAGCCCATTTGTTCCCATGTATATGATGGGCGTTCATGAGAGCCATTTCCTCCTCCAAAGTCCAAGCATCCTTTTTTATATCTGGATTAAGATGATTGTGCCACCTGAAAATATTCAAGCATCACAATCAAAGTTCAATGAATAAATTGCCAACTATTGGCAAGATTTCAGGATCTCAAAACACTAGGTTGTCAGAATGGATGGACGCACAAAAACAGAAAAAGAAATTATACATATAGAACAAAATTCTCATATAGGTTAAGAAATATGCAATAAAACATAATCATAAAACTTGAAAACAAATAAAAAGAACTTGGTGAAGCAATAAAATAAGTGATTAAACATACAATATCAAAGAGTTCTGCCACCATAACTAAACTACAATTAAGTGCAATGGAGTGGATGCAAAACACCAAATTATGACTATTAACCATAATATTACCTCTCACGACATTGTTTCCCAATACGACCCGGCAAAGACTTGGCTATGAAAGACCATTTTGCAGGCCCGTATCTTGATACCAGTTCCATGATTTTGTCATCCTCCTATGAATTAAAGCAGCAACATGCAAACGTTTCATTTTCCAAATGAATTCTCAAAAAAAGGAAAAAAAAAATGTTTTAGACTCAATTACAAAACCAAAGGAAAAGAAAATGTCACAAAAAGGACCAAGAAGCTAGGTGCTGACCTCCTGTGTCCAAGGCCCCTTAACAAGTTCCGGATTGAGAACCTTCTGCCATCGATGTAGACATTGCACTTCTGATCTATCAGGGAAGAATTCAGCTGCATAGAAATCAATATCTAATATAAGCTCACCTTCCAATTCATCATGAATTTAAAAGGGTCATTGTCCCAGCAAAAAATAAATGTCACAGTTTTGAGAAAGTACATATTCATGTATTACTACCATATATACTTTATCCTTCTTACATAAGTTGGTCACAAGTTAAGATTACATAGTTAAGCCTGACTGCTGTATGGGTTGGCTGAATGATTGAATTGTTGATCTAAGGTAATTAGGCAAGGTTTAATGCCAGCTGTTAGGAATCAATAACTAATTAGAGTAACAATCTGGAAAAAAATCAGAATTTTTCTGGTTTAGTTTTGTCTGGCTCAGTTTTGTAGAAGGGCTCTTTTAGTACCAGATGCAGCATAAAACCAAACCAAACCAAACCAAACTGACCAAGTGCACCCTTTGCATATTGTCAGAGCTTTAGACACAAAAACAACATCTGCACAAGTGAATTCTGTAGACTGGTTCATCTGACACACTTTTGCAATAACTGCTCACAGTTGTAGCTGGTAGCTTGCCAAGGGTAACAAAAGATTAGCTCAAGCAGTGCTAAGTCCATTTCAAACTCCTACGCACTGAAAAGTTGTATATGACGGTTTTTCTTCTCTATCAACCCTCTTCAGAAGAATATTCAATCCTTTTGGATGAAGTCAAAGTTCCCAAATTCTGCCATACTTAAAATGTAGGTTGTTCACCAAACAATTATATTGAGCTATGAAGCCAACTCTTTGAGTGCCTCTGCATATATTTAATTGTTCTGTCCACATCATTTCTGTTACCTGATTTCTCACGAAACTCTTCTCCCAGCTCCACTTCGGATCCCACATAAGAACTAGATGACAGATGATGATCACATCAAACAATTTATTTATTTATTTATTTATTTTGTATAAATCTCAAGTGGGTGAAACCCTGCGCAATTTTCATATACAAAACCACAAAGCCCGTAAAGTTTGGTCACCAAAATATTTAGAAACATGTATATAATTTCCAAAAGTCAACAAAAGAAAATAAACAGAAGGTAACAAGCCCATAAAACAAGAAAAAATAATGATTCCCTAAGAACTGAATAGACAACTCTACCCCTTGAATAACAAATCGGCATCATGTATATGTTTGCCCAACCTCCTAGGGTGACAGCACCTCCAACTAGCCATCATCAAAGCCATAACTGTGGAATGCGTGACCCACATCAACCAAACAAGGAAAAAAACCAAGCTCCAAATATCTCTGGCTATTAGGAAGTGAAGCAAGAAATCGTCCACTGACTTGGCAACATTTTTGCATATGTAGCACCAATCAAGAATAAACATCTTTCTCCTCCTAAGATTATCCTTGGTAACAATATCCTCCAAAGATGTCATCCAAACAAATTATTCTACTAAGGGAAAGCCTTGGTTCTCCATACATCCAAGAGGGGAAGCACTCTCTTTGTCCAAAAAGAGCCCTATAAAATTCCCAAAAAAAAAAAAAGAAATCCATTTTTTAAGGCTTTCCACAATAGTTCATCGCACCCCTCATCATCCAAATAATTTAGCTCACATGCATTTAGTTTCACGAAAGAGATTCAGTTCTTCATTTATTCACCCAAAAAAAAAAAAAGGTACAGAAAAAATTTCTAGACTACATCCTATAGCATCTTTCTTGTTACTTGAACCAAGCTAAGTTCTTGTAACTGCCAGGTCTCTCCAAGTCTTTTATTAAGCTCTCCGCAGTTTATTACCTTTTCAATTAGCTCAAGGAAACATATTAAGCTCTCCCCATTTTTCTCTCATTTTAAAAAAGGACAGGCAGTTGATTATCGAACTTCCAACATCATAAAAATAGTTCTCAAAAGTTTAATTATGCAAAGATAAATATTGGCTTCTAATAAACTGGAAACTGTAGTAAAAGATACTTTGAGTAATCCAAAGGCAGGATTCCTTGAGTAGTTAAGTGCAACTAACAATAGACAACCAAGTAGGTTAGGATCGATCATATTACTCTTAAAACTAAATAAAACTATTTTACAACATCATTAAAATTTGCAGAGCTAACAATAGAACAACAAAATACTCCTTTTCTTTTTCAAGCACTTGACTATAATAAAACATACTGCTAGTTCAATTGACATGATGTTAAAAACGTTGAACTGTACTACAATATGGCTGTACATCTAAAAGGTTTGCTGTGGTTTAGAATATCAATGTTTGTTGTGCTGAACCATAACAAGAATTATTTAAATTAAAACAATTAAAAAAAATCTCCCAGGTGAAAAAACTTTATCTCTTATTTTCTTTTTATTTTTCTTTCAGCCAATATGTGTGATATGCCTGTGGACATTGGTTAAAATCTTAGCAAGCATACGAACAAGCAAAAAAGGGGTTACCCCCACCCCCCCAAGGTCCACATCGATACCCTAGGCCATAAAGGTCAAACTAAATAACATGCATAAAACTAAACTTCATACAAACACATTTTTTTTTTTCAAGAGAGAGGAGGAAGGGGGGTAGTTAGTGGTTCAAGTAAGCATTCTCCCTTAAAAGCACGACAATTTATCATTGCACTACAACCAATGCCCTAGCTTTATAATGACACCAAAGCAGTCCTTAGAGCAGTGAGTAGAACACAATTGCAACCATGAATTGCCACTTCTTATATGGAACAAATTTAATCAACAGGTAAAGCAGTCAAAGCCCATATGTAAGTGATGCACTTGTAATCAATTATCAATTTTTAGTACCAAAATGTAAACAAAGTTAAGGATGAAAAGACCAAAAAGCTTAGCTATAAATTGATCTGGCTATTCCCTCTCAATTGAAGGAATGTTGGCACATATGATATTCATAGTACTTTGAGAGACCAGATGGAAAACATAGAAGTCTTATTGGTTACTCTCTAATGGCACATCTTCTAGAAGATAGGAGTAAGTTTTCGACCAAACCCCAAAGTTGTATTTGTTAAGTCACCAAATAATCCAAAAGTTTAAATTGTTAGAAAATGGGCCTAACAACGTATATTGTTGAAAGTCATATTCTGTCAATCTCTCAATATTCTATGTATCTTTCATTAGAGTAATTTTAGGGATTTGATCAAGGAATCAAATCTTCTTGTATCAATATTTTGTTTCATAGTTTATTGTAAATAGAAGCTGAGGCAAACTAATTGGGCATAATCTCCAATACAGAAAATCATTTTTTTTTGGGGGGGGGGGGGGGGGCATATATCAGAGCAAGCGATCCTCCTATATTGAGTTTCTCCACTAATTTTCTACCTTTCCGACGAGCGGTAAGGAAGTCTCCCATTGGATTGGACATCTGTCCAGTTATTGCATTTTTTGCAACAGATAATATTTAGTGTCTTGTAGTAACTTTTTCACAGTACTTTTGCTGGAAATTCACAAAAATTCTCTCACGGCAGTTTTGCAACATGACAGATAGCTTATTTTGTAGTCAATTTGCTACATATTCTGTTGCCAATTTTTTGCCCTTTCACTAAATATTTCATTCTTGTGCCAACTTTTCCAATTTGCCCCACAAATCCTGTGTCCATTTGGCTAAAGTGGGGTGGAAAAAATGGTTAGAGTTTAAAGATATGTTTCTATATCCTTGTTTGGCGTTTCAGTGGTGAACCCAATTTGTTATTGATGCAGATTTGATATTTGGCCACCTTTGTGTTCACAATGATAGACCTATAATCACGATAAGTCGAGTTCGCTTATCCTTGTTGGCAAATCAAATGTTTGTCAACAAGGATAAGCCAACTCAACTTACCTTGATTATTTGTCTACTTCACACTTGTTTGTTGAGGCCTTGTTCATGGACCAAACTCAAGCTCCTTTGTTTTCTCTTATAGAGATGTTTTGATAAATCAAATTGATTTATCGGGTTCATTCCATATTCTAGTTCAAGTTTTGAAGCTCAATTCAATTTTGCGATCCAACAAAGAATGTTCACAAGTTTGAAGATTTTTAATATTCAAGATGACCAATTCAGATTTATACACGCTCATTATCCGGGGGGTTGTTGAAAGTTAATAGTCTATAAATCTCTCGATATTCTATGTATCTTTCATTAGATTAATTTAGGGAGTTGATTAGGGAATCAAATCTTCTTATATCCATATTTAGTTCCAGAGTTCTGTAGTTTATTACAAATAGAAGCTGAGTCAACCGAGTGGGGATGCTCTCCAATACAAAAAGAAAAATCTACATATATTAAATTATTTCAACATTCCCGTCACGTTCAACCCCAAATCACAAATGTAGGAAAGACAAACAAACTATATTAAATAAGATGCACCAATGTAAGAATAAACAACGAATAAACATTGATAATAAGACTTGAACCCATGGCCTCCTACAACCAAAACTCACATAATGCTAAGTCACCAATTGTCCCAATAACTTAAACTGTTAGAAAATGAGTCCAACAATATATATATATAGCTATCAATTTATTTTTTAACAAGATTCATTGACAATAAAATAGGAACTATTTAAAATAACCCAAAACTATAATGGTACGTAACTTATAATATCAACTAAATTCTAGCTTGTAAGACGAGGATCCATGAAAAGGAACATGGGAAAAAAATGTAACACAATACACAAGGTTACCGTATTGTGGAATCTGGGGAGGGTAAAGTGTGAAAAGCCTTCCCTCTATAAGCAAATAGGCTAATTTTAGGATTCCAATCGCAATGGAACAACCTTACAATTATCCCAAGGTCACACTATTAAATTAGAATAAAATAAAATCACACTATCTAATCAAGGCGCATGATCTAACAACTAGCCACCACAATGTAACTTCAACAATTAATAAACAAATTGGAAAAACGATAGACGTAAGAACGGAACCTATTTTCTTCCAACATTTCCCGTTGAAAACTGCAACAACTCTTTTCAATGTATCATCCTGAGTAAAATTGAACATATTGTTAGTAAACCAAGGCTATCATCCATAATGTAGTAACGACAACATAATCAGCATATAGTAGACAGAACAACTATTAAATAAAAGCACTAGAACAAGTACGCTAATACATTAAGAATGTGCAGTGGTTTTGAAGTAAAATGGAAGCTCACATACGTTGAATGTACACTGATTTTTTTCTTTTTTGGTAGGTGAAGCGAAATTTTAATAAATTAAAGAAACTATGTGAAGAAACAACTAAGCGAAGCTTTTCAGATCCTTTGATAATCTAACAAATGAATCAACATAACTTCAAAATGCCAGCTGCCATGTAATGCAACTAAATTCATGCGTCAAAGAAACTGCTTACCTCCTCTGGTGTCCAACCTCCCTTTGCTCGCCTAATAGGGCCACTGGTCCTCCTACAAAGTCATACATTATTATATAAAGTTAATGGCTAGAAAACTCATCAAAGCACAAAAAAAAAAAAAAAAAGCCATAACATAAGCCATTTTTAACTTTTTACCACCATATGTTAATTTTCCAATCCAAACAATATTGAATTCATGCAAAAAGAAATTTAAGACTTTACAGAAAGGTGATAAAATAACATGATCGTTAAAAGACTCTATAGGCGTTTAGAGTCACCTTGCCATGCGAGGAGGCCCGGCACCAACCTCTATCGAGGCAAGGTGGCGTCGCTCGTGGCACCCCTGCACCAACACCTTCACAGCAGGTACCTTTTGCTTAGAACCCCCTCCTCCCTACTGAGGGCATTTAGGGTCAAAGGGCATTCCGGACCCCCATCATGAGATCTTCCCCCCTGGGGGACTCCCATGGATGAACACTTGGGGACTTATTACACCCCAAAGGGCCAAGAGCAAGGCCTAATGGTTGCCCAGTCAAAGGATTCACTCACACACACTCACTTGCGAGTCCATCCGAGGACAAGCTGTTTGGTTGCTAGAGTTGGGAGATCCGTCGAAGCACCTTCGACTAGCCCAAGAAGAGAGAATCACCACCCGACAAAACCAACTTTGTACTAGACAGCCACGCTGTACTTATATGTCCACGATCCTCATACCAGCTAACCATGCAGGAGCATTACCACCACTTGATTGGAAGTACCTTCATCAGCAAATGAGTCAGGCTATGCAACGTCGGCCATCTGGCGTTGGGAGCATTGCCCTTGGCGCGTGTGAGCCACCCCCCTTTGTCTTGACTCATCCCTTATGTAAACATTCAGGAATTGAATAGAATGACTTGATTTCATTATGTTTGCCACAACATCTATTTATATACATAGATACATATACAAATTAGGAAATGACTACAATCACAATAATCTAAACTAAGAGAGGATCAATAACAACATCTACCTACCATATACATCCTATTGTATTTCTAATACTCCCCCTCAAGTTGGAATGTATACATTATACATTCCAAACTTGTTACAAATATATTAAACTCAAGACTCGCCAAGAGCTTTAGTGAACAAGTCAGCTAATTGGTCTTCAGATCAAACATGACCGGTTTTGATAGTATTCTATAAAATCTTCTTCCCAATGAAATGACAATCTATCTCTATGTGTTTAGTCCTTTCAAGAAATACTGGATTACATGCTATATTAGAAATCTTAGCAGGGATTTCGAGTGTAGGCAAATAATATGTAGGGATGCAAGATAAGACTGATTGTGGGAAAAAAAAAAAAAAAACAAAAAAACAAAAAGTCTGCCACCTTTGGAAAAAAATGATTTCTTCCAACCATCTAGCCTCTTACTAATTTTTGTTACATTTTCAAAATATTTCCATTTTCTACCCAAGCAAATTGGAATAGCAGACTGAAGTTTCTGCACTTGCAGCAAACATAGAATACATGGTCTATGAGTAAGCATCATAGGCCCAGATGGTGGATCGTGATGGAAGCAGGAGAGAGGGTACATGAGGGAGAAGTGTCCTTATTACTGGAAAATTGCCTGATTTTGAATGTAAAGGATTGTATATTAACTTGTCTGCATGATGGTGCTACCTACAACAAATATAGATCGGCTAGCTTAGTTGAAGCATCATGTCCAATGGATGTGCCATTTAAAGCAAGTACCAGAAACCTCTGCCTCCCAATAAGCCCTTGGACAAATAAGGGCAATGAATCAGTAGCCAATAGAGACGTATTCACTTGTAGTGTCCAAGGCACAATTGAAACATTGATGCTGAATTCGTAGAACAGACTTCACATAGCTATGGCTAAAATATAGAAACATGGAAATTAGAAAATTAACAATTACCGATTAGACGGTGAGGTTGTAGTAGGGCTGCAGATCTCCGGTGACTTGAGCGTAACACTGCCGCTGCCCTCAGAAACAGAAGAGCTTGATTGAGCCGCTGATTGTTTGTTCACTATACAAGGATCTTCTATGTTTACCTCAGCCATCTCCTTCTAACCATCGCCTCAATAAAACACAACACTCTTATCAAAATTGAGTACCGAAAAACAAAAAATTTAAAAGCTCAGCACGACAAACAAAATACAAAGACCACCATTCTAACAGAGTCCAGAAACAACGACCTAACCAGCATAAACCCTGCAAAACCCTAGTCCCAACTAAAAGTTCCAAATCTGCATCGTTAGCGATTAAATCAAACTGAAGCCAGATCCTACAGCTAATAATCAGATCAAAGCAAGATTTCCAATACACATCAATATACCATATACATAAACAATTTATACTGTTACCAAATTAAAAAGAACACTTGAAGAAACAATCAAATCAAACAAATCAGAACTAGTTCAATTAAGGAAAAAGAATTTCAAATTGTGATAACGGTTGAGTATTGAAAACAGAAAAGGGGAAAAAATATACCAGTAATCTGAAAGCAAACTACCTCAGACTGCAAAAATCAAAGTCAAGCTCATCGAATGCCCAACAGTTTCAGCACTTCGAAGCCCAATAGACGTCAATAGAGATTGAGAGAACCAGAGAGAACTTTTATTCGAAAAACCTTGCCCGTTGAAATCCACAAAGAGAGAGAGAGAGAAAATGTATATATAAATGATATGTTCGTATGTAACGAATAGGGCCACCGTCGTCTTTCCGTTAAGTGCCGTCATTGGAACCCTGAGCCTTATCTTTCTTAGACTCTCCATGGCTCGCATCACTTAACGGCCGTTAGCGTTTTACTCGAACGTTAGGGGATAAAAAGTTTGAACCTCAAACGGCACTCTCTCCGCATATGGCAGCCATTAAATGTTGAACATGTTTGGAAGTGTGGATGCTTCCCGGGAATTTTTAGACTGTTGGATCGTAAATGGACGATCGAGATTTAACACGCAGTGACGTGTGTCGGTACCTGGATCACCCCCCATCACCTGTGTGGACCGTTTGATTGGAAGTCAATAGTTTGATTGGAGGTTTAAAGTGGGGCCCATTAAACTTCAAAATTAAATAAATGAATAAATAAAATTTCTTTTTGAGTACAATAAATATTAGAGTAGTAGTAACAAGTCGTCCTACGGTTTAATTTTTATAGGAGAGAATAAAATTTTATTAAAAACGTATTTGGAGTAAAAATTTAATGAATTATAAAAAAAAATGGTGAGAGAGAAATAAAAATAAAAAATAAATTTTGAAATACTTGTCCTTATTTGAATAGATTAAAAAGAAGTAAAATAAAGGCACTCATCAATATTAAATTTTATTTAATAAATTTTAATTTCTTAAATTTTACATATTTTTCTTTTATTTTCTATCACAATTTAAGTTAGAGAAATAATTTTAAATTTTTATCTTTTTTTTCTAAATAACTTCTTAATTAAACACTGTTTAAATGAATAGAAAATTAGATTTTTAAAATATTAAAATTGCCGTCTTGAAAGAGAGATCCGAGAGAGAGGGGGGTTAAAAGAAGTGATTGATATTTAAAAAAAAAAAAAAAAACTAAGTTGTTTAAAACAGGTGGAAACAGGTATAGCGTTACAACGCTTCTATAACATTAAAGAATTTTAAATTTTTATAAATGAAATTCGGATACTAAGAAAATTTAAAATTTTAACTTGAGTTAGAAAGTTGAATACTAAGAAAAAATTTTTCTTTGATTTTATACTCTCAACTGGGATTAAGATAAAGAATAATATTGAGTTAGAAAGTTGAATACTAACAAAAAATTTTCTTTGATTTTATACTCTCAACTGGGATTAAGATAAAGAATAATATTGAGTTAGAAAGTTGAATACTAACAAAAAATTTTTCTTTGATTTTATACTCTCAACTGGAATTAAGATAAAGAATAGTATTGAATTATTAATTCTTGAAATCAAGTGTTCCATATCCCATAAGTCATGAGTATTATATTCTTGACTCGTTGAAAGAGATTTTCAAACTTTGCAAAAACTTATTTTAAATATCATGTGATTCTTGTTGTCACCGAATTAAACTACTTACATGCTTTGTCTTGTAACACTCTACCTCTCTAATTTGCCAAAGTTTCACTTAATTCATTACTAAGTAAAAACTCGATTGCTCCGAGAGATTTTAAAATTTTGCGAGACCTTATTTCAAACACCATGTGATTCTTGCTTTCACCAAATTCAACCAAATAAAATTACTTGCATGCTTTGTCTGATTACACTGTACCTCCCTAACTTGCCTAATCTCCATTTACCTAATTAATTTACTAAGTAAAAACTCGACTCCCATGACTAACTTTTAACACATGATGAGAGTGTCAGACAGAAACTGAGGGAGGAGGATTACGAATAAGTTTTAAAAAATACTATTTGTATATATAAACTTTTTACTAAAGAAATTTATACTATGATTTTGACTTCCCTTAAAATTTTGAAAAATGATTAACCTTAATAAGAAAATACCACCCATTGTACATAAAAAAAAAAATTAGGTAAAAGAAGTTTAAATTATACACTAGTACTCCTAAAACTTAATTATTTTTTTCTTAATTCTTATATATAATCCAAAAATTAAAAATCTAACTGATCGTATCATTTATAAAAATACAATATCTTATTTTTATTTATTAAATATAATCTAAATATTAGTTATAAATATTTGACTCCTTCACTCAAAATTCTAACTTCATCCCTGGTGTCAAACATGGTCAAAGAAAGAAATCTTCTATAAAATAGTAACTTAATTAGTAAATAAATTAAGTAAAGTTACAAAGTGGAGTAAAAAGAAGAAAGTTCATTAAAACTTTAAAAACTAGAGATTGCTGACGCATTCAAAAGGAAAAAGGAAGAACAGAAACCTTCATTTCTCTATTGACAATTTTCAAAACTCAATTTCTCCTTATCCCTGAATTAATTTCGTGACTGCACCTTATCCCTGAATTAATTTCGTGACTGCAAATTTCATCAGGTAGAATGATGAATTTCTTAGAATATGTTGTCAAAGCAGAATGATGAACTTCTTAAAATATATTCTACGCCTTCAATTCGTATTGCATGCTAACATTATTTAATTTGTAAATTGTAACATGTACCCTCTTTCGAAATGAAGAACTAGGTCAATATTTAAAAATTTTAGTTATTGCCTTGAATATGTATGAAATTTAAATTTCATTTATGATTATATATATTTAGTTTCACTAATTATATGTTTTAACCCTCTTACACATACTCCACGTGGTCACAAATACACAAATTAGTGGCACGGATCATAGGTCCAATATGTGATCTCTTGAATCTCAACCAAGATGAGAGAACATGAAGATTAAAATCCAACAAGATGAAGCAATAACATACTAAAATCCAACAAGATGAAGCAATAACGTACAAGTTCAAATTTGTCATCCCAACAACACACTGCATTAACCGTTTCAAAGTAAACATTATCTTTATACAAAATGGAAAACTGTACAGTAAGGAAAATAAGAGGAAGAGCTTCCCGGGAACAAATCTCCTGTTCAACCAAATTTCAAACTAAATGGGAGAGCACATCCAAGTCATCTGCCCAAAAAAATAAATAAATAAAGACTAAAGCAAACGTGAAGCCATACTGAAAAACCACCACAACTTGATAAAATTGAGAACCCCTTTCGAACAAGCAACAATGATACAAAACTATATGTGCAATTCAGAACATAAATATAACAAACGATTTCTATGAAAATTGGTTCTCGAGAAATGAACACAAAATGAAAGCATGCCAAGTAACTGGCCTCCTGAGGTACCAGAAAAACCCCACACAAAAAAGGAGATAAAGAACAATGTCCAAACTAACCTTAATGATCTGTACATTGGACCATGCCAAGCCACGAACTCTCTCCAAAGACCGTTGTGTTTCTAAGCACGAAACCTAGGATATATAGACAATTGCAAAGTCGATATTTGGGGACCTGCTAGATATCATAAATCTGAATCAGAACCTACCTACCTGTGAAATCCAATAAAATATTCATCAAAAGAAGTTTTGGATGCATTTTTTTATCAGTGTGTAAGATGAAGGGTGGGTAGGGAGGGGGGCAGGCAAACAGTGACCTTCACACGAACGCATCCCACAAACTGTTGCTAAAGCATGAGGAGAGAACCAGTAGTTGTCTGACGAAGAACCTCGGAACTCCGGTCAAGGCCATGACAAGCCACCTACCAAGCAGCAAAATAGGTCATGGATGCACAAGAAGATATAATTGGTGATTTAAACCAATAATAGCAAGTCTAGAGGTAACTGATCATATAGAAACCCTAGACAATAAGTTCATCTTTAGTGTTTCACAATTATTGTCCACCTTAAATTGTTGGGCAGCCCAAAGCAAGAAGCTCCCACTTATGCGAGGTGCGGAGAGAAACAATAAACGTAATCTTAACCTCAATAACTTAAACTATTTCCGAGTATCAAACCCAATCGTCAGTGTACAAAATTTTTTGACAGTCCTTTCGAAAGAGTAGCCCATTCTAAGAAGTTAAACAACATAAATTTCTTCAAAAAATAGTTATCAAATGATTTATCATCAAGTGTATATATATATATATAGCGAGAGAGAGAGAGAGAGAGACACCAATAAGATAAAATATAAGCTTGAACACTTGGGAGACACTTCTGCACAATCATAGAAGTGTCAACAGAAACTTGGCCAGCACGCATAATAGTCAATTTTGCCCCAGACTGCTAACCCAAGCCCCCTCTGCAAACTGCGCTCCCCAAACCAACCACCCAACCCCACCCCCTTCCCGGGGGCCAAAAAAACACCAACCAATCAAAGGGAGGTTCAGACCCTCAGTAATACCCTATGAAAATGAAAAGGATGTCAAATGCTACTGTACTAGTGGTAATAAAAAATGCTTAAAATAGCAATGCATGCAACAGGCTCCAGCATTAGTGTTTGAAGAGAGTCGGATGCACGCATCTTTACCCCTGCTTGAAGTGGTTTCCAATGTTCAAACTTGTCACTCCCACGTCATAATGGAACAACCTTACCATTATACGTAGAAAATTCCTACTTAAGCAATTGTTATTCCAATTAAGCAATAGATTACCTGACATGTTCTACAGAAGCAACAATAGAGAAACACCAGCAGCCACTGAAAAACTAAAAATTAAACAAAAAGAGATGGCATAGGCATCCAAACTTGCTATGAATTCCAGGTTACACAACTCACATAGTGCACATCACAATTAGAACATTCCCAAAACAATAAAACATAAAAATAATTCCCTGCCAACAAACCATGAGATGTGTGTACAAAGGTCCAAAGAGTATAAACCAGTTTTGTTCAGACGCAACATAATATTCAGTTTCAAAGCCACTATTACTCAAATAGAAAATAAATTGAGGAGAAAACCAAAGCCCAAAACTGTTCCTCACCATATGAGTTAGGGCTGCATAGCGTTCCTCATTCAAGTACAGTGGCTTCCCCCTATGCATTTCAATATCCTGCAACAATTAAATTTGAATAACGTAAAGCAATATCCTAAGATATTTATAAGTTAACACGTCATTATTGAACACATAAGGCAATTACTGAACTAAAAGATGTAGAAATAATCAGCCGAAGCACATAATGCAAATAAACAATATGGATTGGCTGACGGAAAGCAGCAGCAACAACTTAGAAGAATGCAGTCCTCCAAAAAATGAAATAAAAATTAAAATTTAAAAAAAAAAGGTTAAGATTAGTAATGGGCAGCAAGGGTGGAGTTGGGTTGGGCCATGAAATAGAAATAATAATAAAAATGTTTCGTTTAGTAACCGGCAGGTATGGGCAGGGTTAGGTCAAGTTAAAACAACTGAACGGAGTCAACCCAATTACAACCATTTAGTAACAGGTCGCTTTTCAGTGGGTTAGATACGGGTCCTATTAACCTACAAACCCGAACTGACCTGTACATTTATTTGTTTATTTTTGTTTCATTTCAGTTTAATTATATCTAAACTAATATTAAAAATGAAAAATTCAATTCCATTCTAAATTAATTTCGTAAGAAAATACAGGAACGGGAATAGTCATTCCATTCCATTTCCACTACCATTCCATTCCTACCACCTTCCATTCCCGCATACCAAACATGACCTTAGAGAAATATCCTTTTGCAGTATAAGAAACCATTATCAAGCAGCAGCTTTGTATGGAAAAGAAGAAAGAAGTGACAAAACAAAGAATAGCTAAACTTACAAAAAAACAAAAGAATACGCCTAGTGAATGAATATTTGGCTACAACATTACAACAGATTTATTTCAATATCACTTACCACTTCACCAAATGCATCCAAGTATGGGGAAGTCCATAGAGTCTGACGTGCAGATCTCTGAAGCAAGATTGTGGTTTTCTACAATAGCAAGTACAAGTTAGTCATCTCCCACCATGGAGTCAACAGAACAACAAAATATAAATTTAATGGGCCCTCAAGCACGAGGTGTGGCAGTGTGTAAAACTTACCCTAATTAACAGGAATACTCCCGTACCAGCACCACAGGCCATTGCATGGATTTGGCAACCACTTTCCCTTCGAAGGCACAATAAGAATGTCAGAGGTACAAATATAACTGTCACGTATACAATTGTAGCAAGCATATTACAAAAAAGAAACATTCATATCAGCACAAACACCATACACAAGTTATTCTTCCTATTCAAAATCAAAAGCCAGCTTTTTACGCGTCATAAATAATGCATTCAAATGCTACCAAAAAAAAAAAACAACTGAAACAAGACCAATATCCTATTATTTGAATAAAACACTGTCAATTATATGGACAGGATGCAGACCTGCAACATGTCTTCCAGGTTGGAGAGCACAATTTGCCACACAGGAGACACAATGCTGGCTCTTCCAAAACAGCTCCACAACCACGGCAACACTGCTTTATGTATCTGACGAAGCACATGTCCTTCCCAATCAATTATGGACTCAAATGATAAAGGAACCCAAAAAAAGTTTCAAGTGTAATAAGAGTTAACCTCTGCAAAAGATCCTGGTAGAGATGTGGCAGACGCATCAACTTAAAAGGAACTGCTGGTGTTAAGTGCAAGACACTTCCACGACAACCACCTTCGAACTCTTTGTTAAAGTGACGGAACCATCTTAAGGTTATACAACGTAGCACTTCATCCTCAAGAACAACATCCAGAGAGGGTATCTTAAACATCTTCTCCAGCTCATCAACTTGAAATGTATCGACCATAATTCCATTCGCATAATCCATTGTATCATCAAGGCGATGAGATGACCTATCCAACCCTTGAGCCCCATCACTAAAAGGTGTGTAGGTGGAAGAGTTCATTACTTTCCATAACAAAGCACATCTTCGCAAATAAGGAAAGCACAAACTACGAATCACATCCTTGATATCATAAGAAGGATCAATATAGTTGGAAATAAAATACTGCCGAGCAACTCCACATTCTCCAATAATTTTAGAGATATCAGCAATCAAACCGCCATGAAATCCCAGTTCTGTTGTATTGGATTCAAATTTTCCACAATACGTGATTATGGCCTGCAATATATATATATATATATCTTAAGACTATGATAAACAAATTTTAACATAAATTAGAATCAAAGCTTGTTATGGCTTGAGACATAAGAGTAGTATAACAAACCTGAGCCACGGAAACAACATAGAACATATGCACAAGAGATAAGAAGGAATCTTTGCAAGACAGAAATTTTGATGGAAGACAAAAAAGCACCCACATCAACGATGAAAAAGCCTCATGTGCAAGAACAGGATCAGAAGCTCGTCTCCAGAATTGAATGTCTGGACAACGCACATTTGTTTCAACATTCTTCAAGATTGATAACATATTACCTGTGGAGTAAAATAGCTATCAGGTAATCCATAATTCAAATAATCTAAAACAAATAACTAAATACACGTTCCAAACCAAACCAAACCAAGCCTTTTCCCACTAGGTGGAACTAAATACACGTTCAATTAAAAAAAATTTTGACCACTCTTTAATATTGTCTACAAATAATGTATCTACTCTGTTTGTCGAAAAGAGAAAGAAATTGAATGGAAAAATTCTCTCTGTCTTTACATTGATCACCACAAGGTTGTTTATATACACTCAAACCTAACCAAAAAAAAAACTGCCTTATTAAATCCTTATCACATCCTAATCAAATCCTATAATTATAGAAATTTAAATCCCTCAATTATAGAAATTTAAATCCTTTAATTATGGGAATACAATTATTACAATATTTTCCTATACTCCCCCTCAAGCTAGTGAATAGATATTTTCATTCCCAGCTTGGATACATTTGTTTGAAACTTCGCACTGCTCAAGCCTTTGGCAAGCACATCTACAAGTTGTTGATTAGTAGACACGTAAGGTATACAAACCAAGCCACTGTCTAGCTTCTCTTCGATGAAGTGTCAGTGCACTTCAATATGCTTTCTTCAATCATGCTGCATTGGATTATGTGCTATGCTAATTGTAGATTTATTATCGCAATAAAGTCTAAGAGGGCCATCCCATCGAACCTTCAAATCTCCTAAGATGATTTTTAGCCACGACAGTTCACAAATGCCCAGAGCCATTGCTCTAAACTCTGCTTCAACACTAGCTCTTCCCACCACATTTTGTTTCTTACTCTTCCACGTCACAAGATTTCCATCAAGAAATGTGCAGTAACCGGAAGTTAATCTTCTGTCAATCACTAATTTGACATTAGTCTGCATCTGTATATGCTTCAAGTATCAGCCGTGTGCTTCTTTTGAACAAAATTCTTTTATCTAGAGTTCCTTTAAGATACTATAGTACTTGATTTACAGCTTGCATATGAACTTCCCTAGGATCGTGCATAAATTAACTGATCACACTGACTGAATAAGCTTATATCTGGCCTTGTGTAGGAAAGATAAATGTGTCTTCCTACCAGGCGTTGATACATCTCCTTGTTCACTGAATCATCCTCCTCAGCTTCTCCAAGCTTGCGATTGGGATTTATTGGTGTGTTTACTGGTTTACATACCAATTTCCTGTCTCTTTCAGTAACTACGTGATGTACTTCTATTAGGAGATAAAGATTCCCTGCCTTGAGTACCAAACTTCAATACCTAGAAAGTACTTTAGCCTTCCTAATTCTTTGATCTCGAATTTTTTAGCCAAGCATTGTCTTAAAGATTCTCTCTCCTCATCATTCCCATTTACAATTATATCATCTACATATAATAGATGAGCTATGACTCCCCGCTGAGCTTGAGTGCTTGACAAACAACGTATAATCCTCTTGACTTTGTTTGTATCCCATGCCAGTCTTAACTTTTGCAAACCTTCTAAACCACACTCTTGGAGACTGTTTGAGCCCATACAAAGCTTTCTTCAGCCTACACATTTGATTAGTAGCCATGTTATTTCCAAATCCAGGTAGGATTTCCATATAAATTTCTTCTTCAAGATCTCCATGCAAGAATGCATTTTTCACATCAAATTGTTGTAACCCCCAAACATAATTCACCGCCAAGGATAACAGAACTATGACACTATTCATCTTGGCCACAAGAGCAAAAGTCCCCTAATAGTCCACGCCATATGTTTGAGTATATCTCTTAGCTACTAGCCTTGTCTCGTACCTCTCTAGTGACCCATCTACTCAGTATTTCACTATATAAAAACATTTACATCTTACCTATTTATTCCCCGCAAGTAGATTCCCATATTTTGTTCTTTTCTAAGGCTTTCATCTCTGCATTCATAGCTTGCTTCCAATTTTCATTAGATAAAGTCTCTGATAATGTGATAGGAATAGAAATGTTGTTTGGATTCATAAGGAAACTTCTATGGAAAGGTGAAAATTTCTCAAGTGATACAAGATTAGAGAGCAGGTACACAATGGAGTTTTCGTACATTTCTTGGTTCCCTTTTTAATAGCAATAGGAGGATCCAGATCTTAATTACTTTCTGACTCAGTTTGCAAAGGAAAATTAGAAACTGTTACCTCATTTCCAGAAGTCGGGTCAAATTCCTGGATTGGTGCAAGTTCAGAGACTGAATACTTCTTCCACGAGTACACATTAGCAAACCCAAGCAACTGAGCAGGATCTAGTTTAAAGGCAGGTTCAGGTTAAGAGACAGATTCATTAACAGAAGCATGAGGTACAGGAACATTAGGGGACATAGGTTTGGGTGATGAAGGAAGGTCAATAAGAAAGAAATCCTTATCTTCCATGATTAGATTCTCTTCCTAAAGATAGAGAGTGGAAAAATAGGATTCACATTCATGAAAGGTGACGTCTATAGAAGGATAAAATTTCTTGGAAGGTGGATGGTAGCATTTATAACCCTTTTGAGTTGGAGGATATCCTACAAAAGCACATTTGATTGCCCGAGGGTCTAATTTACCCCTGTTTGAATTGTGAACATGGACAAATGATAAACACCCAAATGTTTTAGGAATGAAATGGTTGGAAATACTTAGGTTATGATAGAATTTTGAAAACATTTCCATGGGACTCTGAAAATTCAAGACATAAAAAAGTAACCTGTTTATGAGACAGGCAGATGTTAAAACTGTTTTCTCCCAATAAGACTTAGGCAAATTGTTTTGAAATAAGAAAGCTCGAGTGGTATCAAGAAGATGACCATTCTTTCTTTTAGCAGCTCTTTTTGTTGTGGAGTGTTGACACATGACAACTCATGAATTATCCTTTCCCTTTGAAAAAAGAGAGCCAAGGTTTGGTTAAAGTAATCCCTTGCATTCTCTTTTTTTTTTTGGGGGGGGGGGGGGGGGAGGTGGTAAATAAGAGAGCATTTGGATTAATGGGATAAGTGTTTACAAAATCTAGAAGGCATACTCTCGATATACAATCCCTTGCATTGTCAGAACGAAACCGTTTGATTTCAACTCCATATTGATTTTGTATCATTACATGGAAATTTGGAAGAACAAAACTCACATCAGATTTTTTTTGAGCAGAAAAATCCAAAAGTCTCTAATGCAATCGTCAATGAATGACACAAACCATCGTACACCAGAAATAGTAGGAATAGGAAAGGGACCCCAAATATCACTGTGAATATGATAAAAAGGAATTGAACTTCTTTTATTGCTAACACGAAAAGGTACACATTTGTGTTTTGCAAACTCACATCACACTGAAAATTCTCAATCTCTAACCCCATACACAAACAAGGAAATAGAATTTTAAGAGTTATGAATGGCGGGTGCCCAAGTCTACAATGATACGACCAGACCTTTTCTTTATTAGATAAACAATGCTCAAAAAGAAATGATAAAGGGACTTTATTTTTGTCGTCCTTGGAATTGCTTGGTGTCTCGAGGTAATAAAATCCATCTCGTTCCTTAACACATCCAATCGTCTTCCTCAATTCCCGATCCAGAAATATACAATAAGTAGGGTTAAAAATGATGTTGCAACACAAATCTCGAGCAAGTTTTTGTATGGAAATAAGATTAGTGGACAACTTGGGAATATGAAGAACATTTTTTAGGACAAGTGAGAACATTTCCTAGACCTGCTACTGTGGTTGATGAACCATTTACTGTGGAAATTTTCCGATTGCTCAAACAAGGGTTATATGCGCTAAAGTTTTGTGAGGAGTGAGGAGTGAGTCATGTGGTCAGTAGCCCTCGAGTCCATGACCCAAGAACTAACAAAGGTTTCATCCGAGACATTTAATCCAATGGAAACAACAAGCTTACCTGAATGTACCAAGGAGCAGGTACCTGAAGGTTTTTTAAGAGTTCCAAGCAAAGCCTTCAGCTTCTCAATCTCATCTCGATTAAAATCTACTTTCTCCTGAGTTTTTGTCTCATTCTGCTGCACTGTTGTCAAGTTTGCTTGCCCACTGTTTTTCTTCTGCACCCCTTTGTTTCCCCACTATTTACCCGAGAGTTTGCCATAAAGTTTCCAACACATCACCTGAGTGTCTCTTGCTTTCTTGCACTGGATACACCACATACTATCTTTGTTGTCCCGATTTGGATTCACTGATAGATCTGTCCTTCCGTTCTCAGACGTTATTGTTTGTTCCAAGTTTGCTTTGAGATTCCCTCTGCTAGCTACCATAGCTGAACCTTCCAAGGTTTGAGATTGAAGCATGACTCCTCTCCCGCTTTCTTCTATTCAAACGATAGAAATAACTTCATTCAGAGGGGGAACTTCATCCTTAACAAGTATTTGAATCCTGACTTGATCGAATTCAATACAAGGTCCGATAAGGAAGTCATAGACTCGGTCTTTCTCAATGTAGTACTTTAGAACTACTGCATCTTCACGGCACTTCAGCTCGATACATCGGTAATGATCAAGTTCTTGCCACAGGTTTTTTGCCAAATTAGCATACTCCGTAACAGATTTGTTTCCCTATTTTGTTGCTGCAATCTTGACTTTGATCTCGTACACTTGAGCTGCATCTCTGGCCTTTGAACAAGTTTGTTGAACAGCCTCCCAGATATTCTTTGCAGTGGCAAAGAACATACACGTATCACTTATCTCAAGTGTCACAGAATTTCACAATCACGTCATAATCATCGAACCTTCCTCATCCCAGGCATCAAATTGCGAATCAACTCGCCTCAACCCTGATCTCTTTAGAGGACTTTCCTTACCCTTACCTAGTTCGAATAAGTTGAGACCATTTCAAGTAGTTTTTTCCATTCAATTGATATGCAGCTTAAATATGTTGTAATTTTCCAATCTAGGCAACAGGCTGCATGGCAATGGCAGTATCTTTTGTTCTGACATATTAATAAGGTACCAGTTATTTACCCCAAAAAAAAGAGTACCAGATTGATTAGTCTGGATATCAGCAACAATCCGGGCAACACCAATACTGACCCACGACGAGAGAGAGAGAGAGAGAACACCAACAATGACCAATTAATTACCAAGGGGAAAAAAAAAAAAAAACAATGACCAATCTGCAGATCAACAGCGACACACCGACAGTGACCGACAATGAGAGAGAAAACACCAATGACCATCAACTAGGGTTCCGATCAATCAAGACAGGTGATCAATTTCAAGGACCGCAAAGAAGATAGACCAATAGCGAAGAGAGAGAACACCTTCTGCTGCAATCAACAAAGACAGGGAAGTTGGCAAGAGTTCCAAATCAGCTTTCATAGTCGATGATAGCGAACACAATGAAGATGACCAAACAACGATGGAAGCTACGACATTCGATGGCGACTATTGACGAACAATCAGTGATGCAGACTGATTGTTGAACACCAATCAGCAAAGATAGATCTTCAATCGACAACGGCAATCGATGACAACAGATCGTCAAATCACAATTAACGAAGACAGATCATCAAATCACAATTGACGAAGACAAATCTTCAAATAACAATCGATGAAGACAGATCCCCGAATGGCAATCGATGATTGCAATCGATGAAGATAAATCATCGAATCACAATCAACGAAGACAGAACGCCAAGCCAGAAGGTACAACTGAAGCAATCGATGCCGACTGAGGTGGCATAGTTGTCGACTGGAGATTTTGACGTCAACTGTAGTAATGATGGCATTCCAACGAAGGGTATGATCTTACTCTTTTGAATAGTGGACGACAACTAAGGCCAAATAGCAATTAAAGCTAAAAATATGCCTAGCAATGAAGGCCAAATGGTTGAAAATTTTTCCCAAACAACTGAAGGCTCTGATACCATGTCGAAAAAAGAAAGAAATTGAATGGAAAATTTTTCTCTATCTTTACATTGATCACCACAAAGTTTATTTATATACACTCAACCCCAACTACAAAATAGGAAAACTGCCTAATTAAATCCTAATCACATCCTAATCAAATCCCATAATTATAGAAATTTAAATCCCTTAATTATAGAAATTTAAATCCCTTAATTATGGGAATACAATTATTACAATATTTTCCTACACTATTTACACCTGCACAATTATATTAACTGATCTACAAACACAATTTCCGTTTGCATTTACTATGTTAAAACTGATTACTAATGTTCAACAAAAGCAAGTCCAACCACAATTTACCAAAATGATCTAAAACATTTATCCACTGAAGAGCAATCCAATTATATCAAATGTCTAAGCTTAGTCAATGTTTGTGAACGTCCTGCCCAGTGGTGGATCCAGAATTTTAATTGAGAGAAGGCAATTAAGCATTGTAACAAGTAAAATAATATGGATACTCTAATGATTAAGTATTCAAATCATTTACGATCAATCGAATAATTATAACTATAGGTGACATTAATGAATATATTTCAAATCTCCGAATCAGAAAAATGATAATTCACCATGCTAATAATCTCTTTTTTGCCTTCACAAATCTTTTTCCTTTTTGTCAATCCAACGCAGACAAATAAATATTTTTCATTCTATATTTATTTGTATAACTAAATACGAATAAAGGTTTTCATGTTCTTAAAATTGAAGGAATTTGACTAGGAGAAGAGTTGATATACTCTCTACACGAGCCTAAGAGAAGAGAAGAAAAATCTTGCAAAATCGAAAATACTGATTTTAAATTTTGGTAATCGGAGAATGATATGAACAGAGATGAAGTGGGAAGAAGTATTGATAGGGATCTCAAAGATGAAACAGTAGATTTTAAGAAAATAGGTGATACAGTAATGTCCACAAAATTTGTATTAGGTGAAGAAATAATTAATATTATTAGTAATTATGCCCCCATAGGACTAGATAAAGCAATAAAGCAACGCTTTTCGGAAGATAGGGATGGATCTGTTCAAAAGATACCAAGTGGACAAATTTTCTTTATAAGAAGACATCTGAATAGGCATCCGGTGAGAAACAATTGAAGTCCTGAAACGGTGCATGCGACTTATGGATTTGGAGATAGAAATTAGGGAGGTGAATTTGTTTGAGAGTTTGTTACAGATATGACATAGTTATAGAAAAAATTTGTCTTGACATTGTTATGATTGAGCTATAGTTTTTACTTCTTTCCTAGAGTTCTATTTTATTAGTTTACAGGATTAGCTTGTTATTTTTTAAATCAGGGCTTTGTGTTTACGGGCTTAACCCATGGATCGGTAAGATTTTTCCATTTATTTGCTTATTGAAGAATAATTTGACAAGACTTGATGAATTGAATTGATGATATTGAATGCCTGTATGCCTGTATTCTCTTCCGCACTTTTCTTCTTCTTCTTCTTCTTCTTCTTCTTCTTCTTCTTCTTCTCCCTCTTACTTGATTCTTAACTTTCTTTACTGTCAACAGCTTTGATCCCCATCAATTTTGGTATCAGATTTAAGTTGACGCAGGGCAAGTAAGATTAAAGCACAAAAAAGAAAAGAAATTAAGCCAGGAGGAGAAGAAAAGAGAAGAGAAGAGTAGATGCAAGAAAGAATAAGAACTCAAGGAGGGAAGAGGAACAATGATAAACACAACATTTCCATTAATCTCCAGTCATCAAAATCTAGTCCCCTGAACTAATACTATTAAAACCAATATATAGGCTAGCAAACTCTTACCATTATTCTAAGATAAATCAAATCTCTAAGGAAATCAAATTAAAAATAAACATCTCTCAAACAAATCCTATAAAATCTCTAAAAGAATCCTACTCAAAATAAATCCTAAATTAAAATAACATTTTGAATTGCATTCAGTATCAATTTTGGTATTGATTTGCATTTGACATCAATTTTGGTGTCAAAGCAAGACTATTTTAGTTAACATGGAGCATTTTTCTAAGATGGCTCACTTTATCCTTGTGTAGCAAGACCATTGATGCTTCTAAGGTCTCTAGATTGTATTTCACAGACGCTTCTAAGGTCACTGGGTTGTATTTCGCAGAGATTGTCAAATTATATCGTCTTCATAAAAATATTCTCTGATAGAGATGTTGCTTTCACTTGTCAATTTTGGAGGACTCTCTAGCACCTAGTTGACTCCAAATTGAATTTTTTCAGTGACTACCATCCTCAAACAAATGGTCAAATAAGTTAATCAACTGTAGTTTAAGAAATCTCTTACGATAATTACGTCAAGTAAACCTTCAGAATTGGGATTTATTTCTCCCCATCGCTCAATTTTCAGTTTCTCTACATAGGTCCCTAAGTATGAGCCCATTTGAAGTTGTACATGGATTCAAGCCTAGAAAACCTTTAGCCCTCATCCCCAGGTCTCTGCATTCTACTGTAAGCATTTGCAAACATTTGCATAATTTACATGTTAAGCGCGATAAACAAATTGTAGCTACCAATGCATCATAAAAACTTTGAGCAGATGTACATAAAAGGAATTTGGAATTTCAAGTTGGGGTTTATGTTATGATTCGAATTTGATCGGGACAGTGCCGTCTAGCACCAGTTCCAATTGTAGCCTTGTAATGCCAGGCCATTTAAAATCTTAAAGCTGGTTGGACCAAAGGTTTATGTTATTGAAATTCCATCAAATTTTGGTCATAGCCCTACATTTATTATTGAGAATCTAGTAGCTTACAAAGGCCATACGACAACTCCAACTAACCATTTTGTTCCCTCACCTGATGAGCCTAACCCGAAGTCCGCACTATTACCGGTTTCTCCAGCACACACTAATAAAATTGATGTTATTTTGGATGATCACATTGTATTTACCACAAATGGTGCAGTTCAACGTTTCTTGGTTCATTGGTTTGGCCAACTGAATTCCCATTGCACTTGGCTTTCCAGTGATTCTCTTCAGCGATTAGATCCTGACGCGTTGGAGTTTTATCGCAGCCAACAAGATCTTTCGTCTAAGTCAAGTTCCACCCACCCGAGGAGAGTCAGTGTGGACACCACATTCAGACCACCATTGAAGCGTGTACACAAGCGGCAGAATAAAATTGCGGCGCAGCCACTCAGACTGGTAGGGTTTTTGGTTTTTCTATTTATTTGCTTATTGAGTAATAATTTGACTAGACTTGATGAATTGAATTTGACGATATTGAATGGTTGTGGGCCTCTGTTTCTATTCTCCTCTCTTTTTTTCTTCTTCTCTTGCTTTATTCTTCTCCCTCTTATTGGATTTCTTCTCTTTCTTTGCTTTCAATCTATTTGTTATGTATTAGATATTCACTCAACAACCAATTTAAAATGGATATAATATTAGTCAAATTATATTTTTTGAGCGCGCTCCATGAAAATATTGTGAAGTAATATTTTATCAAAAGAAATGAACATTACTGATCTACCCAAACATCTAAATGTACACAAGGCATCAGTTTAAGTTCCACTTCTCATAAATTAAAGATATCCTGGGCATAGTACAGTGGAGGGAAGCATCATTACATTTTACAAACATGCGGGAACACAAAAAATGACATCAGGAGGTAGAAAAGACTAGGTGGAGAGAAGCTTGAAACAAGAAGTAAAAGAAGCACACAGCCTGTTTACACATTAGAGCATGTAACAAAATATGTTTGAGCAGCTAATGCACACCACAGATAAAAACCATCACAGCATCAAGTACGATGTCAATAAGAGGTCTTGAAACATAATTAGTTCTGTGTTATGGTTGAGTTTCATCATGAATCCCTATATATTGCTGACCAGTCAGTGTATGTTCTACACAAATAAGAGGAAATAAATTACTAACAAACCAAAAGGGCAGTAGAAGTCATAAATGACACAAAATATAAGAATAAGACCACTACATCCAAAACTATGCAGTTACCAATCATACCTCCTCGTCTGTATGTCTGGTTTGGAAAGTGATCTGGAGAAACACCAGAACATATTGACTCTGCAAACAGTTGAATGCCTCTCAACCTTAGAAGAACACTGAGAACATTTCTAGTACGTGTACTTTGAACAGCTTTTAGCAACATGGGTAATAAAAAGCTGCTTGAAGATTTGAGCTCCTTATATAAGGCATTAAGGCTATTATTTGGAGCCATAGCATTCCTGCTCCGATCAGCAATTTCACTAGATATAATAGAGTACTTAAGAGTATCCCACATAATCATCGAGTGGCTTACACTTGCAGATCCAGAAACCTTGTCCTGTTTGCCAGGAAAATACATTCCAGAAAGTAAGCGAACCACAGATTCAAAGTTTGAGCTTATCTTTGCATTTCGATGCATTGGGAGAGCTTTCAGGATTTCACCACTCCCAGCAACATCAGCAGCAATCCGCAAGAGAGACAAGGCTTCTCTAAGACGAAGTGAATGACCCTTTGTGTTTTCTGAGGTTGTTTGACCAGTAGCATCTGACAAACCGGTAGAAACAACTGCTGGCCTAAAAACCTTTTGAGACTCTCCAGCCAATTTAGGAAATGCCGAATTTGCAAGTCCGCGACATGCAGGGCAGAGAAACTCCCCCTGAGAATGTATATTTTGAATTTCCAATTTCATAAAATAAACCAGTTGACATTAACTGCAAAAAAAGAATTAAAAGACCTGTACCTGATCTGGATCCACAATATGCCCGCCTTCAAAAACAATTCTTCTAACATACCTGTATTGACAGCATAAAAATATCTAATTAGTCTTCCAATGTATGCAAATCACCAGCACTGCATCTTAAGCACCACGCTATATTATCTATTTTACGCATATCACCCGCACCTTGTCTTTTTTTTTTTTTAAAAGATAAGCAAGTTTTATTAATAGCATCGAAGAGATGCTAAAAAGAAAGAAACAAATTATAGTTTCCCCTAATCACTGTATGCTAGCTACAAAATGCATAAAAGAACAAAGATCAATCTCTCTTCCCTCTTCTACCCAACTATACAAACAAGAGAGGAATAAACTTTTGACACGCAAAACAGTCCTCTCTATGTTGTCAAATATCCTCCTATGTCTTTCCTTCCAAATCAGCCAAAATAAACAAAAGGGCACCAAATTCTATATCTTCTTCTTCCTCTTTCCCAATGGTTGTCCCTACCATACTAAAACAAAACTCTTTAGGTTTTTGGGAAAGCACATTTGGACTCCAAAACAAGAAAAAGTAAGACTCCACAGCTCGGCAGACCAAGAGCAATGAAAGAACAGATGGTCAATTGATTCATCATGATTGAGACATAAAGAACATCTATTAGCTATAGAGTAACCCCTTTGTTTTAGATTATCCATGGTTAGAATCTTCCCCATTCCCGCACACCAGGAAAAGAAAATGATCATTGTAGGAACCAAAGATTTCCATAGTTTCCTCCAAGGGAAAGCTTCCTTCTCGTCACCCTGTAAAGATAGATAAAAGGACTTCACAGTGAAAACATTTTGTTTTGTCTGCTTCCATATCATTGCATCTGCTATGGCTTCCATCTGTAAAGAATAAAGAAGTTCCAACAGTAATCCGAAGCTATCTAATTCCCAGTCATTCATGTTTCTTTGCAACTGAATATTCCAAACTCTTTTCGATCCAGAACCTGTGCTGCAGTCTGAAATTAAAGCATTCTTATCAGATGCAATGACATAGATTTCATGAAATATCTCTGATAGGCTGCCAACCTCTAACCATTTGTGTTTCCAAAACAATATTCTGTCACCCTTTCCCACCTTCCAAGAGATACAACTGCCAAATTTAGCCCAATTCTTTCTGATACATTTCCATATGCTAGTGCCAAAAGAATTTGAGCCCTCAGTTAAGAGCCAGCCTCCTTTTTCCTCTCCATATTTGATAGCAATCATTCTTTTCCATAAACTAGAATCTTCTTAGGCAAATCTCCAGAACCACTTCCCCATCAAAACTTCATTATGCAACCTCAGCTTCCTTATTCCAGCTCCACCTGATTGGATAGGCTTGCATACAACTTTCCAGTCCACTAAATTGTGTTTAAAGACTCCTTCACTACTTCCCCAAAGAAAATTTCGTTGTAATCTTTCCAATTCCTTTAACACAGAGATTGGGGCAGGGAAAAGTGAGAAAAAGTAAGTTGGAAGGCTAAAAGAACACTTTTGATCAAAGTGATCCTTGCACCAGCTGATAAGTAGCTGATTTTCCATTCAGCTAGTCTTTTCCTACATCTTTCAAGTATAGGTTCCCAAATCAGTTTGGATGTTAATTTGGCTCCCAATGGCATGCCCAAGTATACAGTGGGAAGAGAACCTATTTTGTAGCCTAAAATAGCAGCTAAATCTTCCAAATCTGAGCTAAATCCTGCTGGCAGAATCTCTAATTTGCTGAGACTAATTTTCAATCCTGTAACAACTTCAAATCCCAGAAGAATACACCTTAAGTGGCCTAATTGCAATAAGTCTGCTCCACAAAAAATTATTGAGTCGTCTGCAAACAACAAGTGAGAGATTCTGAGATTGCTGTTGCGGACTGCTGAGAAACCTTCAATGAAACTTGCCTTCTCAGCTTGTTGCATCATCCTGCTGAAAACTTCCATTACCAAGATAAAATGGAAAGGTGATAAGGGATCACTTTGTCTTAGTCCTCTTGATGCTGCAAAGAAGCCTTCGGGAGAACCATTGATCAAAATGGAAAAACTAACAGTTGAGATGCACCATTTTATCCACTGGCACCATCTATTTCCAAATCCCATCCTTTTCAGCAAATAAATTAGAAAGTTCCAGTTAATATGATCAAATGCCTTCTCTAAATCCAGTTTGCATATTATTCCAGTTTTCTTGCTCTTTATTTTGGTGTTTAAAATCTCATTGGCAACCAATATAGCATCCAAAATCTGTCTACCCCTTACAAAAGCATGCTGAGAATCAAAAATGAGGTTATCCATCACCTGTTTCAGTCTACCAGCTAGCACCTTTGATATAATCTTATAGATTGCTCCCACCAAGCTGATAGGCCTGTAATCCTTCATCTCCACAGCTCCATTCTTCTTGGGAACTAGTGCAATAAAGGTGGAATTCAAACATCAAACAAATCTGCAGCTTCTATGGAATTCAGCAAAAATAGACATTAAATCCTCCTTTAAGATACTTCAGCAATTTTGAAAGAAGGCTATAGTCCAGCCATTCGAGCCAGGGGCCTTATCTCTACTTAGGCCCATAAGTGCTAAATGAACCTCAGATTCAGCAAAAGGGAGTTCTATGCCTGCTGCAAACTGTGGACTGAGTTGTGAGAATTCCATGCCATTTACCTTAGGCCTCCATTTTTCTTTTTCTGTAAACAGATTCTTGTAGAATTCCACAATGCAGTTTTTAATCTCTCCTTGATCATCTGTAAGCTCCCCATTAACTTGCAGTTTATCTATCCAATTTTTCCTTTTGTTTGCAAATGCCATTTTATAGAAGAACTTTGTGTTTCGATCTTCTTCTTTGAGCCATTTAACTCGGGATTTTTGTCGCCAGCTGATTTCTTCCATTTTGATTAACTGGTTTAAATTCAGGATCTTGTCTTGTCTCTGCTTTCTCCCTTGTTCTAAAAGGCTGCCAGCTTCATCCATCGAATCTAAAGTCTGAATCTCTTTTTCCAATTGAATTTTCTGCTGTTCAAGTCTTCCAAAGACCTCTAAATTCCATTTCTTAAGATCTGATTTAAGGTTTTTTAGCTTCTGAGTCAACCTATAACTTGCAGACCCATTAAAGTTGTAGCTGTTCCACCATGCAGCAACCATTTCCTTGAATCCCTCCACCTGCAACCACATGTTCTCAAATCGAAAAGGTTTAGGGCCTCCTTTCATTCCTCCCCCATCCAACATAAGGGGAAAATGGTCGGAGACTAACCTAGGAAGAGTTTTCTGCAGTGATGTAGGAAATAAGTCCTCCCAATCAGACGAAACCAAAAACCTGTCAATCCTTGACTTACTGATGCTGTTACTCCAGGTAAATTTGCTTCCGCCGAGAGGTAAGTCAATGCATTGTAGTTCTTCTATGAACTCTGAAAATCTTTTCATTTGCTTTGTCCTTTTTTTGCATCCCCATTTTTCCTCAATGCTTCTAACCACATTAAAATCACCCCCCAAACACCATGGCTGATTCCATCTAAAAACTGCTACTCCTATTTCTTCAAGAAATTCAGTTTTCAAAGCTTTATCCACTAGGCCATATACACCAGTGAAAGACTAAGCAGTATTCTCATCGATTTGCTGAAATAGAATGGAGATGGAGAATGAACCAACCTCGGATTCCACTGCTTTCAGTTTCCTACTATCCCACATGACTAGGATTCCACCCGATGCCCCTATAGACTCCAAAGCAACCCATTTACACCAGCCTCCACCCCAAAGAGATCTGACCATGCAATCATCAATCTTGCTGAGTTTAGTTTCCTGCAGACAAACCACACCCGATGCCCCTATAGACTCCAAAGCAACCCATTTACACCAGCCTCCACCCCAAAGAGATCTGACCATGCAATCATCAATCTTGCTGAGTTTAGTTTCCTGCAGACAAACCACATCTGATTGCCATTTTTTAATTGAAGATCTTATTAACAACCTTTTCTCCTTTCCACAACAGCCCCTTACATTCCAACTAATGATTTTAGGAATCATTTAAAACATAAAGACAGTGGCTCCTCCCCTCTACTGGATTCAAGGACAGACTCCCTTCCTTCCTTATCATAACTTATTGAACATTGCAAATTCCTTAACTCCTTGGCTCCTCTTTTGGTATGGCTCTTGTGTTGTTTTTTTTGTCCGCTATAATGTACTTTCCTCTTCTCTTCAATTGATTGAAGTAATTCCATAATCTTATCTTCAAAACCATCACTTGAGATACCCAAAATCTTCTTGAATGATTTCATTCTATTAATCAACCAGGCAGAGATCTTGCTTTGATCCTTACCACAATTCCCCAATAGCAAATTATCAGAATCTTTCGGCCATACATCGTCTGGACTATAATATGCCAAAGGTTGGCAGTCAAGAACATGGTTACCTAGTTCGCTCCCCCACTTCCGACCCTCAAACCGGATCGCGCAATCCCAAATGGGGTGCGTTCGCGATCTAGATCGTAGATTTTAGAGTTTTATGATATGAGGAATACCTGAGATTCGTCACAGTCAGCCTCCATCGTTGTCGCAATCGGCCTTCTTCATCGTCGCCCTGAGATTTGTCGTCGTCCTTCTTCGTCGTCGGCCTTCATGGCCGTCGGTTTTCTTTGATTTGTAGTCATTGCCCTTCGTCGCCGTCAGCCTTCTTTGATTCGAAATCGTAGCCCTTACGGTTTCATCGCCGTAGGCGTCGCAAGGCTTAGGGTTAGAGTCGTCACCGCCTATCTTGTTCAATCGTGGACTCTTTGTTGCCAAACGAGACTCTACAGCTCCTTTTTCGTATTTTGGTCAAGAATTAATACAAACTATACAACTTCTTCCTTTTTAATTTTTACGTCAACATAATTAATTTGTATTTTTCATTCCAACTAAAAAAAACTCTTCAGATTTCCTTTACTTTTTCAAATCAAAATAAGAAACATTTTAGCTACCCAATATATATCTGCGACTTTATTTAATATCTAAGTCAAAATTTGGTCAAAAAACCCTACAATTTATTTTCTTTTATTTTTTTAATCAGGATAATTAATTTATGTTTTTGTTCCAAACAAAAATGACTTTACGAATTTCCTTTTCTTTTTCAAATCAAAAGAAGAAACTTTGCAACTTCCTAATATATATCTACAACTTCCTTTAATTTAATTTCTTAAAGTAAATATTAATTTTAATATATATATACACATATATTACTAATAATTAAATAATATAATTGGTTGGATTTCCTGAATTAAATAAAATACATATATTACAAATAATTAAATAATATAATTGGTTTGATTTCCTAAATTAAGTAGAATTCCTTATTTATAGTTAGGAATTGTAATGGCCAATTAATAATATTTTTCAAAAGCATATATATCACAATTAATTAAATAATTTAATTGATTTGATTTAGATATCATAAATTGATTTAACTAACTTTATTTTTAATTACTTAATTAATTTAAATATTTATTAATTTTAACTTGTTGGTAGTCCACTGAGACTTGTTTTCATCTATGATTTCTTTTTAAGTTTGGTATGATTAAACTATTTACAACTTATTTTGGGGGCTAGTATAATGATTTAAATGAAGTTTTATTATTTAGATAATTCTCTTTACCATGTTTTTTATTGTTGTTAAACACTTCATGCATATTTTATAATATATATTATGCAAATTGCAAATACTATATATATCGAACCAAATAAAAATTTGAGACGAATTGCAATCCAAAATAGCGTCCAGTTAAGTATACCCCCACTGTACCACGTACCGACCAAAGTACCGTACCGCGAATCCGTACCTGTACCACGTACCAAATCGACCCGCAAACTAGGTAACTATGGTCAAGAACATTCTCCTTTTCACCTTCTTGGGATCCAAAGGTGACAATCATATTCTCATAGTTTGTGGTATTTCCTACTTCACTAGGGTCTTCTGTTTGAGAATTATCAGCAGGAAATTCCTCAAAGGGAATACTAGCTTGAGGTAAAGTCTGCAATTGTCCAGAATATTGCTGGGAGGTTCTCCCGGGGCCATACTTTTTCCCATAGAATTTCCAGTTGTCCAATGTTGTGGCAGAATTTTCCTTGACTTCTTCCTCTTCTCCTTTATTGTCCTTCTTCTGATGTGTCGCAAGATTGGATTCTTCCATTAATTGCTCTTCATTGTTCTAACTTCTCAAAATTTCAAATCTGTTTACTGCAGGAGGGCCCACTGAGTTATCTATTGGGTTTCTCATTAATTGTTTGGATTGTTCACCTACTCATATCCGTTGAACTTTTCCAATAGCCTTTGAGGGTCCTTTAGTCTTTCTAGTCCCATATTGAATTAACTTCTTGCCCTTTCGATTTCTAAGAATAGGAACATTCAATGAGCTAGCAGGTGGATCACGCGCCTCCTTCTTCTTAGTCTCCGATGGCCGGAAAATTCCAGGATGCTGTGAGATATCTGCCCAGTCCACCCAGGTCTTCCTTTCAACCCAAATTGGACAATCATACAATGAATGGCCAACAGTGATTCTGACAGATGCAGGAATTTTCCTGCCATCTCCTCTAACTCTGATTCTAGCCTATTTGTAACTACCAGTGGAGTAAAGACCTGGCTCAGTTTCAATGAAACCTCCACAATAGTTTCCTATACTACGAAATACATTTGCATTCCATAGAAAGACAAGCAGTCCTACCACTTTGATCGAGACGTCTTTTCCATTCCAACCTCTTCTAGAACAACAACTCCAACTATGCCAAGAGTCTAACCATAAGGGATGCCCAATTATGAAAGTTAGCTCCTCCATCTTTTCAGCTAGTTGCTTGGATGGAAAAATAAAGAGGAATCTTTCCTCATCTAACTCCTTTATTTCTACTCCACCAGGAATTCTCCATTTCCTATTCACCCTTGTTGAAAGGCTAGCTGCATCCAATTTGGCCTCCCCTGGACCTCCTAATCTTCCAACTAAGCACCTTTTCAAAAGCATACTGTTTTCTACCGCATCTTCATAATTGACAATGACATGTTGATCATTATATGTGTTGCGGATGTTTGAAAGCTGCTATATTGGAAGGGCAGTAGCCTGAGCATATGACTTGGACTCTTTTGGGACCCTATCAATTTCTTCATAAGAGGAAGCCGACTGTCTTCCATGGGAGACTTGTTTTTATGAAGAAGGAACACATTCATTAATAATAAAAAAGCTAAGAATATGAGCTAAGAAATTCCAACCTAAACCATATGATAGCTCGGGAATTCTAACTTGTCTTCTTCCATAAGGTGCAAACAAACGTAATTCTAGCTTTCTACTAGTACCAGCTTTAACGATAGAGCAAACAAGTGATCTAGCACCTCCTCTGAGACAGCCTAATTGTTGGTAGCCTTCAAATTTCCTGAGCTGTTTCTGGCAATGCTGATGCAGCCATCTAAGTTCTTCCTCATAGATGACTAGTATTCTAACATAACCTCTTCCACGCTCAATGATTCTAAATCCCCCTTTGATCTTGTAATCTTCTTCGATCTTGATTGTAACATCTTGAACTTGAAAAGTTTTCCTAACTAAGCTATCTTGTTTGAAAGAACTATAATTTCTGAAAATACTATAATGATGCATTTTAGCGAAATGACCCCTTAACATGCACCGAGAGCATTTTTATCCTATATAAAATGAGATGGTTAATATTTTAATACTCACCCGCACCTTGTCTTAAGCACCAAGCTTTATCTATTTTACCACAATTATAAGTGTAAAAATTCAAAGCTTGCCAGAAGAACTTAATTACTTCGGGAGAACTTAATTACTTTGGGTTATCAAGAATAGTGTGCAAAATGTAGGTCTAGCTAAAGAGAAATACAAGGTTGCATTTTCGCAATTAAAATCTCCCAAGTTGCATTTTCATACTACAAAACATATGAAAAGATAACAAACCCTTTCCACCACAACAACTGCATAAAAGTCAAGGAAACTAGCTATGTTTACATTTTCCCTCATTGTTCCTACCAACAAAATGGAGGATCACTACAGAGATAGAGAGACTCTCCCTCTCGGCTTTGGGCATTCCCCAATTAACAACGCCCACCCCCCCACCCCCCCCCCCAAAAAAAAGTTAAAAAGGAACCAAAAAAATCAACAGAGAGGAGGATAAAGATAACATCTAGATCCCAGCTTAGTGTTTACCTATCCCTCAGTGATGATAAATATCGATCAAGACACGCCAGATGCACAGCATGCCCACAGGAAGAAACATGGATTCCATCACAATCTAATGGGCCAAAGCCATCATATGCTGAAAGATTAGTAGCAGATTCTGATGGTGCCGCATTTCGAGAATGGTTATTTTCTGAAGCGGAAGGGTTATCCATTTTCTCCCTTGAAAGTGCAGCAAGATATTTTCCTAGCAAAAGTGATTCAGTAACCCCACTTGTTGAACCCCCTTCAACCATTAGTGATTTCTCAAACTCCTCTACAGACTCTGAACGAAACAAATTATCATGCAATTGTTCCCAAACCGTCAAGTACATACGTTCTTCCAATATCTCAAGAGTACATCCAGTCCTTTCCCTCGAATCAAATGATTTGCAAGGCGGTTGAATGTTCCTAACTGAAGGGAACCGAGCCTTGATAAATTCAAGAAAAGCATTGATTTCCCTGGGCTGTCCATCTGAAGCAAACTCATTAACTGCATTTTGGATCAGCTGATTCAACTGAGACGAACTCATTTCAGAACTGCTTGAGACAGTGTTCCCACCGGATGGAACACTCATCTTGTTTGTGTGAATATGGACATGCTCCTTGTCTGACCCGAAAACTTGTTCCCACGATGGAGGACCTTTGTCAACAAGACTTAGAAGCTTGGATTTCTAGTTCCAATAATACAAATGAAAACATCATGTTAGTTTTATGTTAAGTTTACCAATAATAGTAACAATCTACAAAGCTCGTCACACCAAATCAGTCTGTAAAACTTATCAATAGCAAGCAAGAGCAAACACACATCAAGAAATTACTTACTTGAAGAAGAATCAGAAAAGCTAGAGGATTTTTAGAATTTGGATCATGGCAAAAAGAGCAAACATCCTGTGCACACTCTCCAGATTCAAGTCCATTGTCAACAGGGCATGCTTCTTCATCTTTCGGACCCTCCATTCCATCATTTCCAGTAAAATTAATACTTTCCAAAAATTTAGATTGTTGTGCTCGCATTTTTTCCTGCATATTAAACATAGTGAGCCCTGGAAAGACACTTCAAACTCGGCCTCGTGTAGCCACATCATTTCAACCTTACCTAGAAAATTTTCTATTGTATTTTAATTCAAATCAGTTAACAAGCACACTAGATGGGTAACAAACCACCAATTCCCACAAGAATGCTTTAGCTTGATAGCTCAGAGAAAAAAAAATGATATGACCTAGCAATCTATGCCTCTTATATCTGGGAAATTAACCAATATAAATGGGAAAAAAATGATCCTACTAACTTGATCTTACATCTAAATCATCCATAACTTATTTCATCATTAAGTAAACAAGTGTTTTCCCTTTAAAAATTCTTTAAGATTAGTGTATAAAAGAAAGATGCATATCTCACCAGTATGGCAGCTTTTCGCTCTCGAGCTTTTGCCTTGCGCTTATCAGCTTCAGAAGCTACACCCCCGATATCAGTAGTACTATTTGGACCAGAATTTGAGAGATGATTGACCACTTCAGGTGCAAGTTTTTGCAGTTTAGTCATACAATCAAAGTCAATCTCAGCAAACTTCTTCAGCAAACTTTCAATCAGAGATGATACGTTGAAACTGCCAGCATCCAGAAAGTTTTCTACCTTTTCCTTCCTATGCATCCTCATCAATGAAACAAGAAGTGATAACAAGCTCTGATCAGCAGATCTATTAGTGAGTCCCACACATACTTCTTCACTTGCAAAAGCCAAGATTGGAATTGAGTCACCAGTATAAAAAAACTGGTCACCTGACTCCCTCTGCCAAAAACAGATGTCTAATGCTAGTGAGAGCAAGTGTAATGCTGTCAGAAGAACTCCATCAGGCGCACGAGATGCAGTTGATTTGTCTGAGTAAACAGCATAAAAGAATACAGCACGAACAATTTGGAGGACCACTTTGCAAGTAGCTACTCTGGCCACTCCACTGAGAGGGTTATATATCTTTGTCCATTTTGGAAGCTGAGAAGTTAGTGCAGAAGTGCCACAGAAACGCAAGTATCTCTCTTCTGCAACTTGCAAGTCCCTCGAGTTCCAACGAGGATGATACAAATCCAGTTCTTTCCAGTATTGTAAGCGCAGTCTGTACATGCCCTGAGAAACAAAGCAGTTTCAGGATAAATTTGATTAAAAAACATGTCAATTGAGAGAAACACAGACATATACAACCAAACCTGATTCATGCCGGATGGATTAGAATACACTGCTATTGTATCCAAAATTTCGTTAAGCTGATCAATTTTGGAAAGATCACGAGGCAGTGACTTCACCAACTGACTGTGAGTAGCATCTCCAATAGCCAGCTTATAAATTAACTCTCGTTGCAAACACTCGCTTATAGTTAGTCCACAAAACCGCCTTTCTTTTGCTATTTGTATAATAAGAACTAGCATTTCCTGTACCAGAACAGGTTCATACCTAAAAAAACGACAACAAAAATTTAGTTTTTCTAATATAAATGTTATTTAATTAAGACAGAAAAAAATCACCAGTTTTTTAACATAGCTGCATGAAACATGACCATGAATCCCACACATAGAAACCTGTATCTTTTTTAACATAGCTGCCTGAAACAGAACCATGAATGCAATACACAGAAACCCATTCTAATCAGATTTAACTTAATCCTTTCACATGGATAACAATTCGACACCTCTTCGTGACTTTTTCTTGAGAATATAATTATTTTAATAGTTATATACATAATTAATTTACCAAAAAAACTGTTATAGTTTGTTTATATATAGACATAACTGGCACTTGAGTGCCTTTTGGCACCTCAGGATTGCCCAACAGCATCTGCTCGAAGCAAAAGCAACACATCACATATAAGATTCTTGTACAGCAGTACTGATGTAAAGATGTTTAATACAATGATATACAACAACAAAATCTAACATTCATCCTTAAAAAGTGCTCAATACAACTCAGCTGAACACATCCTTAGTCCCAAACTAGTTACAAATTCTCTTCCTCCATTTATTTCTATTGTGGTTATATATATATATATATATATATATTTTTTAACTAGTTTTTGTTATGAGTTATGTTTTCTGCAAAGTTAAATAAACTTAAGTCTTTCTTCACAATTTCAATCAAATAAACTTAAGTCTGCCTTTTGCCCTCCTTACCCTTTCTACTCATATCCACTTAATTTTTCTTACCAGTGCATCTCTAGGTTTACGTTGGACATGATGAAATCATCCTAAACAGCCTTCTCTCAATACTTACAAACAGAAGTTCCTCAAATTGTGCTTTTAATAAAAAAAAAATGAGAATATTTCCTAAAATTCTTCGTAGATCAAAGAAAAGAAAGCAAACTTCTTCCCCATCAAATTGCTCAACAGTTTTGTGTATAAGCTCCAGAAATTCGTAGTTAATCAACTTAAAGGAAGTCAATTTTCCAGTGACTCAATTTTACAATATTTCAAATCCAAATCACAAAACATAAAAAACTTAGGTGCCATTTGGTATGCCTGCTTTGAACCCATTTTCCATTTTGCAGTTTTGAAAACAAGGAAAACAGTTTAAAACGCATTTGGTCATTTGTGTTTTCAAAATCTATTTTAGAAAATAGAAAATGAATTTACACATGAAATGCAAAATGGCAAAATGTTGTCTTGTGCGTTTTCAACCCAAAATAAGAAAAATCTCAAAACATAGAAAACAGGAAATGTCAAAACAAATGCATTTTCTGCTTTCCTTATTTTTGGATTTTCAAAACAGAAAACACATAAAACAAAAAATAGAAAACAAAAACAGGACGAAAAATAGAAATACAAATCACATGGCACCTTACTAACTGAATTGTCTACACGCTGGCAACTAATTTATTCCCCTTCTTTTAGAAGAGGAAAATGAACCATTCAGATGTTAAATACAAAAAGATTAGGATATTCGATAATAAGTGGAACAGAATAAATCAGAATTTACATGGATTAAAGTTAAAAGTAAAATATAATGAATAATATTGAAATCAGAAGATTAGTCAACAGGTTAGTATATATTTAAACATAAAAAAGATACGTAGATAGAAATTATGAAAATAAAAAATTTTTAAAAAATACAAAGATGATTAGATAGCAGAAAACAAAACCTCCTTTTATCAATGCGTCCGTGAATTTGAAGAGACACCGAAATACTAATGTGATGAATGCACACATTAAATTAATTTCCCAAAAAAAAAAAAAAAAACAAAACAAAAGAGGAGTAGATAGCAGAAAACAAAACCTCCTTTTATCAATGCGTTGGTAAATTTGAAGAGATACCAAAATACTAATGTGATGAATATACACATTAAATTAATTTTAAAATATTACAGACGTGTGACAAACTTAGACATTATGTGAAAAAACTGAAGTTGAATCATTATAGCACATGGAAAGACAAAAATTATAAACAAATATCTATGCAAAAATCCACATGAATCTGATCATATGTTGCTCCAGACATCCTGTTCACTTCATTTACTCAATTGTTTATTCAATTTCTACAGTACAAAAATCTGATATCAACATGTTTCCGCAGCACAGTGACAAACATAACAATGTTATCGAAATTTTAATAATGTTTTTGGTCAATATTCAGCCCAACAAAGCCTTGTGCCAGCTATATATTGACTACATGAATCCTCGAATAATTTGAATTGACTCAACAGTTGACAAAATAATGTTGAATGCATCCTTCCATAAATATCTCAATCATGCATTTTTACAATGTGATTCCACTAGAAATTTGTGGGCCTAGTCACTATCCTCAGGAATGTCATGAGTGATGACTCAAGGGTTGCCTAAAGATTTAATAGAGCAGGTTGGGTGCTCAGGTGGAGAAGAGGCAGCAGAAGGCTTGCCAATTAGTGCCACTTTGCACAGCAAGAATGCTAATGTTACATTACAATCAACAACTTTCAAATTTCTGTGACTCTCAAGATCCCCTTACCAAGCCAGAGGTGAACTCTCATTAATGAACACTGAACATAATATCTCTAAATTAATGATGAGCTAGCTTCATGTTAACATTTTCCTAAAAGAACAGAACTTACAGAAATAGTAAAAGAATAATCCAGGCACAAATTCGAATGACGAATACTGTCCACTAGTCTCGTTCCCAAGTATCAACTGTATCATGAACTTTTGTAGAGAGAAACAATATAATTATGACTCCCATGCATAATCATGCAACATAATACATAACTTCCATGAGAAGCACACCATCTACAGAAGCATGATTACCATGCTCAATCTAGAACTAGAAATAATGATAAAGTCACTAGTCCGTTAAAAAATAGGAAGTATAAATTGGAAAGATAAGTTACATACTCACTAGAACGTTCAAGATTCAGAGAGAGATAATTTGATAACCCAAAACGCTCCAAGATTCTACTGACATAAAGATCCGGTGGAGCTAAAGCAGCACAGCATTGCAGCAAAAATAGATCAAGCTCCAATCCCTGTTCAGACCTGCGAAAGGAATCAAGAGAGACCGTTAAAAGGACCAACAAACCTGACAAGAATACACAAGCAGATATTTAGACAATGCATTACCAGCGGACTGAACGATACCACTCCCAAGATAATATGGCAGCATCCCCATTCTTCCTCCACATTCCTGCATGAACCTCAGCACAGAATACTTTAATCCGTAAAGGATGCTCCATAACAAAGGCAGAGAATCCAAATGGGTGGCACCCTCCCAGAATATGCCCAAAGAAATCCTGGTAGATAGCCGATGGTAAATCAGCAGAACTTGCACCAATTGCATTGCTTGACACAGACTCGCCAAAACATCTTCTCAATGCTCTTAGTAAAAGCAATGACAATAACCGATGCAATGGAATGTGGACAGATATATCCTGTAAACTAACATCATATACAATATCTGGCCAATCTGAAAGACTTAGAACACGTAGAGCTTCTAATTCAGTAGCATATTCTCCTTCCATAGTGTTGTCATCACAACTGGCTGGGGTCGGATCATACCCAATTATTCGCCCACTTTCCAAGTCAACACCTGGACAAAATCCGCTGTGAGCTGGCAAAGAACCCTGTCTACCTGGAACTTCACTTGAACCCATAAGCTTATTGTTGGTTGAAGGTGCATTATATGACCTAAAAATAGATTTTCCCTTCCTAATCTTGGATAGTGTTCTCCTAAAAGCAAAGAAATTGTTCCCTGGCATGTTAGCTGTTTTTGGAGATAAGGCATTAAGAGCCCCTGATGTGCTATCCATTCTTAACCAATTTTCAACAGCCTTCAAGCACTCCAACGTTAACGATGAAACGGAATGTGGAATCAAAATAGTATCAGGTTTTGCTTCAACAACCTTGGATACCGAACCCAGTGCACTGCTCCTCCCTGTTGCACTACTAACAGAGCTTTCTTGTGAAAGCCTTCCTACTTTTGTATGCCTTGCACTATCTTGGTCAACATAATCTTGTTTAAATGCGTCAAGTAGAATTTCATCATCCATCTCCTCTGCATTACCAGCAGAAAAAGCCCCCGCCACCAAAAGAGAGTGAATACTTGCAATAGAGTGACCTAAAACAAAAGGCAAGTGCATATTATCATTTTCTTCTTCTATATGAATTCCCATTTCTCTCTTTTGAGGGTTCATCCCTTGCACAAAAGCTAATAGCTTCATCCACATCCTCGTGATGTCTCGCCGAACATGGGTTACATATTTGGGTACCATAGCATGGCTCATGACAAATCGAATATCTTCAACAACACGGAAAGTTGTGTCATACAAATTTCCCCACTTATTAACCTGCAAGAAACTCTAATCAACCATCTTGCTCTGGATGCCAAAAAATGTGAATAAAGAACACCCACTATCACTGATGAAAAAATAAAATGAAGACCTAAAATCACAATTCAAAAATTAATTGTAAAAATAGAATAAAAAAGGAGTAAGACAAGGTAAATAAATCACAACAAAACCAATCATCCAGCTCTTGAACGATAAAATATTACTTTCAGTTGGAAAGCAACCATAAGTTTTATTTATTATTTCGCATATGTGATGGAAATTTTGTAAAATAGCATCATTGAAATTGTTACTAGTTAGCATCCATAAGGTTCCCATGCTTTTGTTTAACGTGTGCACATGTGTTGGGGGGTCTTTTTGGTTCAACTATGAGGTTGATTGTTCGAATATCAATCATCCAGAAGGTTTTCATCCTAATGATTCCATAAATTTTTTGTGAAATTAATCCTCTTCAATTGGGTAATTTGAGATGTGTGCTAACTAGTAGTGGGGATGAAGTTTCATGGATGTAAGGGTAGTCTACAATAATGAAGTGCAATTTCTTTACCCTCGATGTATTTAGGATTGCCTTTGGGAGTTTCTTGCAAGGAAAATAAAAATTGGAATTGGCCTACTGAGAACTTCAGATGAGATTCTCAAGTTGGAGAAAGTTTCACCCTCAAATAGAGCTTGGATAACACTTATAAAAAATAATTTATCCAGCATTCCAACTTATTTTAACTTATTTTATGTCCCTGTTCAAGCGACCGGTGACTATAGCCAAGAAATTGGAGAAGTTGCAAAGGAATTTCCAATGGGTTGGCATTTGGGATGATTTTAAATATCATTTAGAGTGACTTTCTTTACCAAAGGCAAATTTGGCATCTAGGTATTGTTTGTATCAATAATCAAACAATCATAAAAAATAAAAAAATTGATAAGTAAAAACAATCATAAACTATCATATAAAATAGAAGCACCTGCCACTATGAAGTGCCACGCATCTTCTTCATATTGCATTTGTATCTTCTCCATAATGGTTAATTTTAATTACCATTAAAAATCAAGTGCAAATGCAGCCACAGAGAGAGAGAGAATCCAAGAAGTTGCACCCATAAACATCCATGAAGACAAAAGGACACAATCTATGAATATCTGAAAAGCACAAGTGGCCTAAAATCCCCACAGCCACACACGCACGCACGCACGCACACGCGCGCACACCCACCCCCACAAAATCAGAAGATGCAAATCATACAATTCTAAATATGCCCCAGTCTGATTGCCGGTACCGGCATCCAAAACTATATGGCTTCGACCTTGCGCCACATTGAGTGTATCACTTGATGTCGCCTTCTTTACCTTCCAAAGCCATCGACTTCAACGGCAAATTTACTATCAAGCGAACAGCCCGTCAAGCGACTCTGAAAAGTCAGAGAGATCTCTTCTCTCATCAATTTCGGGTGAGTTTTTGTGAAGTGGATTGTCAGTCATTTTCTGCGATTTGAAGTTTGGTTTGGATTTTAACAGCAGAGATTTTGGGAAACAAATTCAGAGAGAGAGAGAGAGAGAGGGAGAGGGATGTGGAGTTATCGAAATTTTTTTAAAAAGCATATAATATGATGGAAAGAGGACCTCGTTACTGTCTTAACAAGACATCATCATGGGTACAATGAGTTGTTTTGTTTTTCTTCCTTTTGCTCTTTTCTTCTTATCAAATTGTTGATCTAACTGCTCGATTTTCTGTTTTTATTTTTCCTTTTTGTTTTCTCACAAAGCCATTGGGATTTTTTTTCTGCTGGTGTTTCAATTTTCGTTTGGTTGTTGAGAAAATGACAGGAAAATAAAATAAAGATATAATCTTGATTTTTTATTTTTAACAATCTATTATCTGGTGACTAAATAAACCCAAAAAGATGAAGTAAAATTTTCCCAAATAAATTTTTTCATATTTTGAAACACCTGCGGCACATAAAACAAAGATTTCAAGGTTGTATACATATCTTTTCTTAGTCCTTTATCCATGGCACTTTGGCTCACAAATAGAGTTTTATAGTCCTCTGTATTTCCGTCTCTTCATTCTATGTTCATGTTCATTGGAAACCTAGAAATTTTCATAGGTTAAGTAGTTCTCTAATTAAATAATAATAATAATAATAATAATAGTAATAATAATAAAATTATCAAGTTTTTTTTCTTATCGAGTTTTGTTTTTTTTAAATCAAAGTTTATTGACAATTCATTTTTCATGTCCATAATCACTAATAAAAAAACAATAAAGACCATATATAACTAGTTTTTATTAAAGATAAGAAATATAGTTTCCATCAAGGGAATGCCAATCTACAATGACAAATAAAAGATAGTAATTTGATCACATAAACAAAAAATTGACTACAAGGAAGATCTCTCTCATCTGATAACCCTGAACCTAAATAAGGAGTTGCACTTGTGATATGTAGTAATAGGATATGCTTCACTGAAACTTGTCTGTGACTAACTCTATTATGTTATTGTCCAAAAAGAATTAGGAAAAGCCTAGCGCTCAGTAGCATGTAATCTTTCTATCTAAGACGGGTAGAATTTAGAAAGTTTTAGATTATGTAGATGTGAATTTTTCCAATCTTTGGAAGCATCACTTAATTCTTCTCGTCATCGTCCTTTCACAATGATGTGACAACATTGTTCTTGAGTTATGGGTCACAGCACATAAGCCTCAATTTTAGCTCCAAAAACAAACCTTTGATAACAAATCTTAAATCAAAATCCTAACACCTTCCCTTAATTCCATTCAAAAAGAAAAAAATCCCTTAAAAACAGCTGTACGAACAAATTCCGACCCCTCTCCCAACAAATTAAACAATATGCAACTTTAAACAATCTAATCTAATGTGGGCATCATCTCACCTACAAACTTTAGGACTCTTCTACCTTTCAAAACTTTAAAAACATTCTTCCTCTCAGCCCACCACAAATCCGACCATCGCTAACTTCCTCCCAACTTTCCTAAAACTTTCCCGTATGAATAAGACATTTAACAAGCACAAAATACCATCAAAGATAACAGATGAGATGGGTCAAAAAAGAAAAGGTACATCCTAAGTACAAATTCTGTAATGTTTCTGCCGCCATTTAGGAGGGGGGAAGCAAGAAATATAACATAACAAATCACACATCTTTAGCCAACAAATAGGTAATCATTCAGATGAAGATGCTCACTGAACAATTGCTATAGGAAACAGAAGACAATAACTAACAAGGTAAAAGGACTCCACACAGAGCTGTTCTCGATAATGCAGGGAAAGAAGGAAAAAAATATATGGCGCACGTGCAAAATAAATAAAAATAAGTGCACTACCTCCAATCTTCCGTCTTCTGCAGCACAAGACACAAAAATGTCCCCTAAGCATTCCAACAACAAGACCATGAGATTCTTTTCCTTCACCAGGCGTGGAGTCAGAGTTGGAACCGTGAAAATTTGCACAGAGAATGTGGACAGCAGTGGATACTTCTTAAAAGCAGCATCATTACATTCTTTTATGGCTTCATTCACGACAGTTGGATAATAATTAAGAAATGCCTTTGCAAACTCATACTTAAATACAGGTTCACCCAACAATTTCAAAAGTAACTCATGGAGCTTCCTTACAACATCATCACCCAGGAATCTTTCTGCCCTCACCAAAATATCCAAGAAACCAACTGAAGAAAACACCCTAGTAGAAATAAAACTGAGCAAACTTTCACTGTGCTCACAGAACTCCAAAAGCATCTCCACTACAGCACATGTTAGCCCATCTGCAACCTTTCTGAGCTCTGAAACATGATCATCTACTCTAGGACCTTCATTAGATATAGTTTCAGCATTCAGTAGCTTGTTTCTCCAACAAACGAAAAGTGCATCAAGAACGGGACCTACAGAGCTTGCAAACTCCTCAGAGAGGGGTTGTATCTGTTCTGTACCTTTATGCTTTGAACAAAATCCCTCACGTTTCCAAGCAGTCACATCTCCACAATCACAGCAACCGCCACCAGTATAGATAATGGAATAATCATGGTCCTTATGATTCCCATTCTGGAAGCAAGGAACGCAAATTGCACAGGTTGGGTCATGCTCACATGTTCTGCAGCGGTATGCTATATCATTGTTTCCCCAAACAGCCCCACAGACACCACGCTGACCAACACTCATTTTGGCAATGTCCCTCAGTGCAGTACCAGGTTCACTTTCAAACATCAACCACTGCAACCAAACCATGTTTTCATGGAAATGATCTGCAAGTCCTGAGGCTACAGCCTCCCCTGCCTCATCATCAGTAGGCAAGATAGCAGAGACCAGCTCTGGTACTCTGGACTTGTAGTCCTTCACAAAAGCCACAAGGCCAGGCTGAAGCTCCTGAAGATTCACCTCAGGAACTCCCTGTAGAGCAAGCCTCTGGTATAAAATTGAAAACAAAATGTGAATATCTCTTCCCATTTCCTATGAATGATGCAAAGTTTTTTGAGGTCACCAAACATTGAGATAAAGTCATCAAGTAATCATTAGAAACCTTCAAAAGAAACCACCAACATACAGAAAAAACTTGATAACAGAAATACATATTCACCAGAACGATGATGGTTTCCATAGGTTAAATTCTGAATTTAAAAAAAAAATGTAGGTATCTGCGTATCAACTTTACTCAACAGCAAAGAAATACAATTAGAAAGTATACGTTCCATACTTTAAACTTTGTGAAAAGTGTCAGATAGCAGCAAGCTCTGTTGATTAGAAGTGTTAGTTTTTTCTTCGTGTAAGCTACTCGTAAGGATATGCGGTGAGCTCTTTTCCAAATTAAACTTGAAGAAAATGGTCCTAGCAGCACTCTCTGTTGATTGCATGTTTTAATCTCCTAAATTCCTTTTATTTTTCTTTTGTTTTGTTGATCGCATGTTCTAATTTCCTCAAAGTCCAATTCCTTCTCTTTTGGTGGTTGGTGGATGGTTTACTTGCCTAAAAATTCAGATATGAAAATGAAAAATCTACAGACTTCTTCGAGTAAATAACTTTACCAACTCAAAAACCTACCGATCCCAAAATTTGCAGAGAATGATTAAGAAACAAGAGAGAGAGAGAGAGAGAGAGAGAGAGAGAGAGCAAGCAAATTAAATTGAGCAACAAAAAAAATGGAAAAAAAAAAACATGTGGAAAGAATATTTTCTGCAGAAATAAAAAAGAGAAAGCGATAATCAAAAACAAATACGTAACTACACATAGAAATAGCACATGAAATGGAATAATTTCCACAGAAATACCTCAAATAAACACGACCCTGATCAGAAATTAGACTTCCTTTTATTTACCACGAAGTACCAACAAACAACTCAAAACAAAATAGTGCAAACTGTCAAATTTCACAACGCCCCAACTGTCATTTGACTCAGTTCAAGAGGAAACTCAGAAAACCATGTTCTCCCCCCCCCCTCTTCTTAAGTTTTACTCAGCAGCCAAACGCACCTAACTCAAGAAATTTTGAATAGCATACCTGCACAATTCGATCTCGAGGCGAAAGGGCATTTGTATCAGGAGATGAATCAATCTCCATTCTGAACCAGAATCGAAGCCAATCGGCGCAACAACAGGCTCCAGATTGCGAACCCTCGCTCCCCAGGGCTGAACTTCGGTGAAATCTATACGAACGTACAAATCCACCTTATATATATGTGTGTATGTATATGTATATACACAATAAGTTAGAGAAAAAATACCTAGCTACTCCGATCTTCGATTTCGAGAACCATTCGAGACTGAGCTCTCTCTCTCCCTCTCTCTCTCCACAAAGGCGGTTTCGTTCTCAGCTACTCTTAAATCTGGAATCATCCATCAGATATGCGCTGTAATTGGGAGCCGGTGCTTCGCTTCGTTTCACTTACACCCCGTTTGGATGGAATGAAATGCGAAAGGGTCGAAGAGAAAATAAAAATTTTAGAATTCATTTTTTTTATTGTTGAGTTTTTTTTAAATAAAAATAAGATAAATTAAATTTATAAATATTTCAAAATAACATGTTTATTTATGAAATAAAAAATATAAATATATCATTGCAATAAATAAATTGGTAGCTCTTTAATTTCTTAAAAGATTTAATGTTCAAATATTAATACACACTTTTTTATTTTCATTTCTTCTTAACTCACAAAAATAGGAAAAATAAAATTAATATTTTTATCTCCTAGACTCCTAAATAAATAAAAAATATGATATTTTTTTATTCTCACTTAATTAATCTTTTTTTCTCCTAAACTCACAAACAGAGCATTAGTTTAAGTTTGGTTCATAAAGTAAGCAAGTGGAAAAGAATCTCTTTCCTAACTTTTAACTAAGAAAATAAAAAACATTAAAATAAAGGATGTTTTTTCTTATTTTTCTTTTTTTCCCCCTTTTTTAACTATTTATATAATTTTTTATTTACTTTTTTCACGGATTAACAAAACAATTATTTTCTTCTTATCTCACCTTATGGCTATAATTTTTCACCGAAACAATGCGGTATAATTATGTGTATATTATTTTAAAAAGCAATCCACCATATTACATTTTTATTTATTTAATGTAACTACCACATCAATTTTGTCCCATATTTTGCTAAAAAAAATTAATAGGATAGTATTTTTCGATTATTGTTTCTTATTTTTAATTTTTTTTTCTAAAATTCTTAATTTTTTAACAACATGGAGATTTTGATTTTTTTATTTGGTAACTTTTTTTTGGAAAGGTTTTTATTTGGTAACTAACCGTTACAAATATTAAATTTTTAATAATAGAGCGTTCTTTGTACTTAGGATTCGTTTGGCGCAACGTAAAACGTTAAAAAATTTTTAAAATTATTCACTTTTTATCTCACTGCATGAATTACAAACCCATAAATTATATCAAATTATCTCATTTTTTGTCACTTCAAACACCCCCAGTAATAGATATTCATACAATTACCCTATGGCTATGGTGCCATTTGGAGCACCAACAAAGTTCAAAAATTTTTTTTAAATTTCAAAAGTTTCCACTTTTTCAAACTCTAAAAAGTTCTAACCTTTTTAAGAATTTTATCAAAATTCATTGGAACAAACCAAAATTTGGATTGACATTTGTACCAAAATTGTGCGTTCCAACGAATTTTGCTAGATTTTTTTAAAACTTTGACTAATATTTGTACCAAAAATTTTATAAAACTCCAAAAATTTTCCACTAAAATTTTGTCACGTGTCACTTTATATAATTTTTAACAATTATATATCAAATCAAATATAAACATCCAACCATCATTTTGAAATAACTTTTTACACTTCAAATTCTAAAAAAAATTTACTTTTAGTGTTTTTGGTTTTTTTACTCCAAACGACCCCTATATCGTGTTGGAACTAACAATAGATGGGTCAATTTTATATTAAACCTATTATTAACTAAATTAATTGTTAATTACTAAATTCATCCAAATAAATTTATTTAACTTATAATTTTTTTTTACCCTTTTTCTAATAATTTTCTTTTTTATAATTTACACTACTAAGTTACAATGTCTAAGTCATAACCTATTAAATAATAAATTATTCACTCAAACGTTTGTGTTAATATTTAATTTTGCAAATATATTTTTTCTAATATACTAATAATATTTATATAATTATATTATATTTTAATGCTTGACATTCAAGCTTTTAAGCAATTTGGCAGGTTTGAATATTTTTTCGTATTTATCTCAAATAACCTAAAAATTAGCAAAAATGTTAAAATATATAGGAAGGTGAAATGAGCTAAATCAGCTCACAAATATGTGGCAAGCATTAAACGAGTTCACAACCCACTTTTCCAATCTAGGGATTCTGAGACACTTAAACTCCGTTTGGTAACTTTTTATTTTCTAATTTTTATTTATGTTTTTAAAATTAACAATAAAAATATGTTTATTAAATCTATTTACATTTTTTTATTTTCAAAAAAAATGAAATCTTAAACAAAAAAATATTTTTACTCTATTTTTTGTATTGCAAATATTTTATCAATTTTAATAATCTATCTATTTTTTTACATCATATTAAAATAAATTATTTTATTCAAATATTTTATTAAATTAAATTTATTTTTAAATAATAATATAATTATATTAATTTATTTCTAATAATTAATTAAATTAGTTAATTTAATTAATAGGAAATATATATTATTAAATTATTTTTAATAAATATTATAATTAAATTATATAATTTAATTTAATAATTAATTTAACTAAAATTAAATATATTTATTAAATTATTTTTAATAAATATCATAATTAAATTATTTAAATTATTATGAAATATATTTTATTCAATTATTTTTAGTAAGTAATATAATCAAATTATAATTAATATATTTTATATTTACTGGATTAAATAATATAATGCTTATATTTTATTCTATTATTTTTAATAAATAATATAATTAAATTAAATTAACATAAAATATATTTATTAAATTCAATTAATTTTTAAAAAACTAATAAAGTTAAATATTTTTTGAAAATAAAAAATTAGTAATTGTAAATAAATTTGAATTTCTAGACGTAATTTTAATTTTCATTTCAGGAAAAAAAATATAAAACAAAAAATTGAAAATATAAATATATAAATATAAATAAAAAAACGACAGCATTATCAAACGGTCTATTAATAAAAGATGAAAGGAGAAAGAACATGACTTTTTTCTTACTCTTTCACGTATAATCAAAGAGAACACTATAGGATTAATGTGGTTTAAGCAATCGGAATAATAATAATCATGGTCTAGTTTCAGTTTTATATAAGCAAATAAACTCTCAATGAGAAACGTACATATTATCTAACACTCCCATACTCCTTATACTATTTTTTAAAAGAGCATTCCTAATTTAATAGTCGAATGGATTTTCAGTCGAATCTCACTCAGTCGATAATATGTTTTCAAGCGTTTGAAAACTAAAGAGAATAAAAACCATTTGATCAAATTCTCAAGACAATCAAGTTCCACGCATTCCAAAGTGATGATCATCTACAACAAATTTTGTTTGGTCAATTTTGTGACACTCCAATAGGCTTAAGCATATCCTAGTTTGTGAGTTAAGGTTTGCTTGTATCTTACAATTACATGGGTAGTTGTAACAATTTAAATTTATAAAAACAGTAAAATACTGGGCGGTCTCACCTGAGAGAATATTAATTGACTTACAACTCTTATTATCTAAGTCAGTAAGTATCATATAAGAAAATATTTAAAGTATCAGTCAATATTTTTATTTATATATGTGCAATATTATATTAGTGTGCATATGATTACCAAGGTAAAACAATCTAAAATATTTCATTTTAAGTATGCATCATTTCTCGAACAAATGTAAAAATATGCTATAGTACAACTCAAAACATTTAGAGCACATAATAGGATCAATTGATCAAATATAACTCAAAACATTACATCTGAAACTTCTAGTATATTAATCATCTAAACAAAAATAGCCACCATCTAGACATAAGTAAAATAAAATGTTACGAACGTCAATACCTACCCTACTTTCAGATAAAATTTCCCACCATTTAAATATAACAATATATCTACATTGACATCTAAATATAATATAAATTTCTACACTCGACTTTCGATGACCTTCCATATGGGTAAGGTGTGAGGTGCCTAACGTTTGAAAGAAAATAATATGGAAGGTCGTTTGGAGTGATAAAAAAACAAAATAAAACGTAGTTTTAGGTAAAGAACGATATTTGGTATTTTCTTTTAAATCGCATTTTTTGAAGATGAACAATGCCAAAACTATTAGAACGGTTTCCAAAATCTGTTCTACCGAATTCAAAAAAATGCCGGTCAATGTTCTGCACAGTAGGTATTTTCTCTTTTTTTTTTTTTTGCACTAAACTGTTTGAACGGTTTTGAAAATCCGTTCTAACGGATTCAAAAAGTCTCAACACTTTCGCACAGCGCCAAAATCGTTAAAACGGTTTTTTAAATATATTCTAACGATTCAAAAAAATTCGTATAAAATAGCGACAATGGTGCTCGTTTGAAAACTTTCCACTTGAAAAATATGATTATCAAAAAAAATTTTTACACTCGATTAACCTCCTTCCAGATTTTTCGTTTTTCAGTGAAATAACAAAATTTTTTAAAATTAGTAAAAGTGGGGAAAGTATAAATGTGTAATAGAAAGTTTTAGTGATTTATAGAGGTTGTTGGAGATTTATTGTGTATTTTTTTTCTTTTGTTAGCACTCCAAACGGTTGCTTCCATCACGATGAAGCCAAGGAACATATGGGAGGTCGAATTAGAATTTAACTATTTTTAGATTTTAAATCCAAATTTTTAGAATTTTGACACTCATATTTTCAATTCACAAATTATTTAATCCGAAAACACAAAATATTGCTAATGTGTATCTTTACCAAAATCAAAATAATAAAATCCCTCACCTATAGATACAAACACATCAACCAAGTACAATTATTCTTTCTCTACACCTCCAAATTCCTTAACATCTCACAATGGTATATATACTAATTTTTTATATCAAGTTTAACACATTCAAAGCTGCTAAACAAACATCAAAACTTGCGCATTTATTTGCCACCAACAATTTCAAGTTTCAAAAACGGAGGAAGAAGGTCGTCATCCCACCTTATATGGACAACACAACAAACCATCTCAATTTGTTTCGAACCTGCAAGATACATCACAAAGGCGTATCAAATGGTAGCAAGCTCGGGCAATGGGTTGGGTCATATCATACGGATATGGGTCGAAAAAAACACCGAATACAGGTTTATCAAATTTATCAGTTGAGGCATCCAATTTAATTAATTTAAATTTCCCAATATCCCAAAAACTATCGTAATTAAGTTACCAATTATTACAGTATGAGTATTATTGATGGCATGGGGATGGAAAAAAGGGTCCAATTTGACCCCATCTTCTTGATATTCCTGGATGGAGCTACAATTGTCTTATTATTATTATTATTATTTATGGTGGTAGGTTGATTTTTGCATAACGTCGACTCAAGAAGCGCTAATAATTACTAACTAGTGTGCATTTTGGATTGGCAATGATTTATTTGATTTATGCTTATTTTAAATCATTAATGTACCAATAAAATTGTAATTATTAACGTAATAAGCAACGTTTTATTTATTAAAGTTGGTGTGGATAATACAATAAGTTGTTTTAATAGTAGTAATTAGGCTATGTTTGGGAAGAATTAGCATTAGTTAATGACTAATGGCTAGTTGCTGAGTAAAAAAAAAGTTAACTAATTTTGTGTTTGGGAAGGAAAAAAAAGTGACTAATGACTAATGGCTAGTAACTAGCTAAAAAAAAGCTAGTTAATTTTGTGTTTGAGAATGAAAAAAGTGACTTTTTTATAAGTGGCTAACTTATTTTTGTTAAATTGACATTTTTACCCTTGAAAGTTTAAAAGAAGATTAAAATATAGGAGGGTAAAAAAGTCCAAACCATTAGCCTTGACTAATGGCTACTCTTCCCAAACAAACCTTTATTATTCAATAGTCAAACGTAGGGTGCATTTGGAGTGATAAAAAATGAGATAATTTATAAGATCGTAATTCGTACAGTGAGATAAAATATAAATAATTTTTAGTAATTTTTAAAAATTTTCAAAAATTTTTAATAAATTTTAACAAATCAAACGCACCTTTAATAGAATAATTCGTATTTTTGTGAGTAATTTAAAATATAAATACAAAAATAAAAAACATAAAATATATTACACAATTTCTATCATTCAAATTATGTGGTCAAATGACAATACGAGCAATTAATGTTAATACAATTGCATTAATTGCACCAATAACTTGTATCACGCCTATTAATGATTGTACATTGTTCTTGCATTTCACTTTGGCATTAACAATTTTCAATTATATTTTCATGTTTCAATTTACAATTTTGTGGCCAAGGAGCATTTTCATGGCAAAAGGCCCGACACACAGGCCATGCGGCTGCTATTTTTCCCCCCACTTTTTAAGATATTTTTGCTATTTTATACTGTTAAATACGTGTCAGTTTGCAAAACCTCACATGAGATGTTAGTGAAATTCACCATTATTACCTTAAAAAAAAAATTCACCATTATTCTTCTGGTACGAGAAAACCGCAACATCTACCTTAGGGGTGAGTACTGAGTGAAGCTCACTTTGTGACCCTAACCGACCAAGAACCACAAAAAGTAAATCAACCTAGACAATTCGTAACTGATCGGCTGAGTCGAGAAGACTGTTAGACAGCCCCACAATAAAGGAAACAATCGCCTCCTCACAGAGGAGTCAAACTTAGGACCACTTAGTCTTAATCCCTACGGCACGCTATCCGAATCAACTCAATTCACCATTATTCTTGTTTTTAGGGCTAGCCAATGGGGGATTGCGCCGGATAAAAATTTTTTTTTTCTTTTTTTTTTTTTGTCAACTGGGCCTAGTTTCAAATCCAAGGTTCCTCACGTACACTCATTTATATTTTTAAAATTTGTTAAATTATTATTTAAATAAAAATAAATTTAAAAACTGTAAAAGCAAGCAGTTAGTATTAAAATAAATAATTTTAATTTTTTTTTGATATAAGAACTTAATTTTATAAGGAAATATAAATAATATATAAATTATACAATCTATTAAAAAAATTCAACATTTAAGGCTGGACTCGAGCCTAGAAATTCAATTTTAAACCTGGAAAAAAAGTATGGTGTGCTATGGACGAGTTTACCGGACAGGACCTAAAATGTTATCTTTCCCCGGCACCTGATTTGTTAAAAACTAACAAAAATATCTCAAAATTGAGAATCTCTAAAACTTTGTAACACATTTTTGTCATTTCGTATTTTATGAAATCTCTATATCTATTCATTTGGTGTTCTAACAAATTAAATAAAACAAAATAAATCTCCAACAACTTCTATAAATTACTCAAATTCTCTATTACACATTTATACATTTCTGTCTTTACTAATTTTAAAAAATTTCAATATTTTGCTAAAAAAAAATTCGGAAGGAGGTTAACTGAATGCGTAAATTTTTTTGATAATCATATTTTTCAAGTTGAAAGTTTTTAAACGAATACCATTGTCGCTATTTTATACTTATTTTTGAATCCATGAGAACGAATTTAGAAAACTGTTCTCACGATTTTGGTACTGTGCATCCTCCAAAGCAAAACATTGAGTGTTGATTTTTTGAATATGTGGGAACAGTTTTGAGATAACCGCTCCCACATTTTGCTACTATTCACATCCATAAAACGCAGTTTGGGAAAAAACACCAAACATAAAAATTAACTAAAAATTACGTTTTATCTCAATTTATCTTATTTTTTTCTACTCCAAACGCTCACTACATATCCTAAAAAGTTTGTACAAACCCTAATAACTTTTCAACAAATTTGACATAAATTCGTGAGAATGGACAAAAAAAAAAATCATTTTCATGATTTCTCTTCCCAACTTTTTCACGCATAAAACAAAAGTTCAACAACTTTCAAAAAAATTTTGACATAAATCCGTGGGAACAGATATAGAAAAATCATTCTCACGATTTCTCTCTCTAACTTTTTACAATAAAAGTTTAAAAGTTACATTATTCATCTCCAAATAATGTAGTCTGAATTAGAAACACTAAACGCCAAAAATTATCCTAAACCGCATTTTTTCTTATTTTTTAGCAACGTTACTCTTATTTCACAACACAAACTAATAATAAACTCTCAAACTTCAGCTTACGAAGCCCGAACAATTTTTCTTATGACAGTCGGTGAAAAATGATTTTAATTATAAATTAAAACACATGTAAAGTAATGTCATTCTCATCTTAATAGTAAAACCATAAAAAAAAATTGTGATTATCATTTACAATAATTTCTCGTGAATACAATGCTCATTAATGGTTAGTGGGTTTGTTGGAAATTATAAATTTTTGGGTCTTCTTTTTTCTTTTTCGGTAGACATTTAATTTTTCTTTTCTTTTTTTTTTTTGGAGTTAAAAGATTAATTAATTAATTAATTTTTTTTTGGCTATTTCAGATAAACTACGACTGATGAAAACGATAACTTTGAACATTGAAAGTTTGAAGTGCATTCTCGGCCATCTTCTGCTTTGCTGCTTATCAATTTATGGATACGTATCAATATGGTTGTTTGCATGGTATAGTTTCTAACTGCTGGAATTGGCTTGGCAAAAGCTACCACTTAACTAATTAGATTCATTTTCTCACATTTTAAATTGTTTTTAAATTTTGAAGGGTAAAAATATTAAATTAATAAAAAATTAAAAATTAACTATTAAAAATTAAGTTTTTTCCCTTCTTAAATACAAAAAAAAAAAAAAAACTAATTTTTTAGTGGTTAACTAATAAATAGTAATTATTAGCGATAAAAAATACTAATTTTTTTACTTCCCAAACCAAGCGTAATCCGAGATAATATTTCGTCTAAAGACAAATACTCGGCGTACATTACTAGCATAACTTTTGCCATATTTAAAAATTTTTAATTTACATAGTTTTTATTTTGATTGGTAATTTGCATAGTTTTAAATAAGTGACAAACTTCAAGAGGCTTACTACAACAAGAGTCAATGCGTTAATATTGCAGTCACTACCTATCTTAATGACTCAGGACGAAAAGCTAACTAATAAAAAGAAATAACTAGTAAGAAGACAAACCGAAGTTAGCTTTTATATTCTACATTTAATAAATTAAATGCATTTTATTTGATGGTTAAGTTAATTATAATTTTTTTATATATTATGGTGCGTTTCATTTGCTAAAAATCGCTAAAAATTTTTGAAAATCTTTAAAAACTTTTAAAGGTTAAGTTATTTACTGCACGAATTACTAATTCATAAATTATCTCACTTATCTTATTTTATCTCACTTTTTGTCACTCAATGCACATTTTATGTAAAAAATTGAATATCGAATTTTTCAAATAGGATAATATAAGATGCCTAAAAATTCAATAAAAATTAATTTGAATTTCATATTTTTAACTCATTCTTCATTCGATTCTATAAAAAAAAATTAGCCAAAATTATTTTTATTTTTGCAAATTGGGTTCAGATTTTTCCCCTGCGCCTTTTTCCCGCCGGGCCTCCCATAAAATCAACAATCATTCACTATTTTGCTGGAAAAAATTAGGGGGAAAAACACATACAAATTAATTATTAATCAAAAGTAAAATAAAATAATACATATAATTAAAAAATAAAAATTTCAACCCCTTAGCCAATAAAGTGAAAATATTAAGGGGGCGTTTGGAGTCTCAAAAAAAAATTAAAATGTGGGATTGATGTAATGTAAAAATGATTAGTAACAAAATTTGATTGAAAAATTTTAAAAACTTTTAAAATTTTTTAAAATTTTTTTATTTTTTTGAGGTTCCAAACAAACCCTAAAAGTAACTTTGTGAATTAAATGTTTGCAACTTAATTAAGAAGAGTCAAGGTAGCATCAAGGGACAGTTATACGGGATCTCAGATCAAATTTGTCGTTTAACATATCCCATTACTATCATTAAGCTCGAAAGAGAGTTACAACTCACAAGCACCAATAAAAGATAATTGGATAATAGTTGAATAGAGGGATTGAGGGCGCTCCGCGCCGATTTGTTGTCCAGTGCAAATTGGATTTTCTTAAATGTAACTTTGCGGCTTCTATTACAAACTTAAGATAAATAAAGATATAATAACTAACAGCATTCTCAGCTGAGTCGGTCAGCTAGGGTTTACCTAAGCTGATTTACCTACTCGTGGTTCTTTGCCGGCTAGGGCCACGGGGTGGGCTTCACCCAGTGCGCACCCATCGATAGCGGCTGCGGGCTTCTCCTCGACCCCAGAAGATATAGTAACTAAAAACTAAAATAAGTTAAACTTGTATTGATGTAAAATTTTAATTATTTATTTATCTTTAGTTGTTATTTTTATTTATCTTAGTTGTTAATCTTAATCTAACAAATTATTTATCTCAATCATAATTTTAACAAAATAATTAAAATTTGAAATTAATATAAAATTAAATATTTAAAGAAAAATAATTAAATATTTACAATATTTTTATTTATCTTTAATTTAAATTTAAATATTTTAAAAATTAAAATAATTAAAAATTTACTATATTTTTATTAATCTTTAGTTGTTATCTTTATTTTATCTTTAATTGCTATATTTTTGTTTACCTTAGATGTGTAATAAGAGACGTCGAATTTCACTTAAGAAGATATGTCATTCCACATTTTGCACTGGACAACAAATTGGTGTATAATATACTGGCGGTCACCTCAACCTTTGAATAGAATCCAATCAAATTTCTCATTTTACACTCCCGTTACCATCCTTGAACTAGAAAGAGCGTTTGAATCAAAAATAAAAACAAGCTTCATAAATTAACACTAAATGTCTGTTTGGAGTGTCAAGTTTTGATAAAAAATAAAAAATAAAAAACAAAAATAAGTAAATTAAAAATTTTTGAGTGTGCGGTGTGTTTATCAAAAAATGCGATAAAATTGATAAAAATTGTAAAAAAAATGAAGAAAGTTGGTAAAAGTTAAAATTTTTTTGTGTGTGGATTAACTTTGTGACAATTGAAAAAAAAAATTGAAAATAGTTGAAACTTTTTAATCAAATTTGACACTACAAATGCAAACTAAGAGTAAATAATAGATAACACTCTCCTTATCAAAAGTATTAGCTATGCAAATTTAAATTTAGATATTTTCTAAAAATAAAATGGTCAATAAGTTAGGATCTAAGTGTGTAATTACCGGAATCTAAATTCTTAGACTTGAAAAAAATTAATTAATTAATTAATAACATCTATACCACTTAATATAAATAAGAATAGGTATTTATTAATAGGTGTCTCACATACACCCATTAAGGTCTAATGAAAACATGTCGTATAATAATATTTCACAATTTTTTAATGTATAACTTCATTAAAGTGCGAGATATTATATATTATTAAACTGCAAGATATTTTTACATGGTATATATTAATTGACTATTAATGAGTACACGGGCACTCATTAGCGAGACTCATAAGAATATTATGTATATTGCTAAATTAAATTAAATTTTATTTAGCATCACTGAGCTTTAACAAATCCCGTGGGAGTCAACGCTAGCGTCCTTGTAAAATGACATTATTTCTTATTCACTCGCAAGTCAAACGTGAAGAAACTTGCCAACATGAATCGCATATGCATATATGTATTGGCCCATATACATAAAATGCAATGGCACATGATATAATCATCACTGGCTTTTTTTTTTTTTTTCCTATTAGGTTTGTGTTTAATTACAATTGCTTTTTTTACAGTTGTCTTTTATTTGCATTGTCATACTGTTTTCTTGAAGACACCAACTTCCTTTTCTAGTAAAAATGCACCACCACTAATTACCCAAAAAAAAAAAAGCATCGCCACATAAACCATATATGAGTGAATATAGATAAGTAAGATTTGTAAATCAACCCTATTGAGTCAAGTAGTCGTATGAATGAATTAGGCTTTTTTTGGGAATCAAACACGATCGACTCGATCCTGAGTTAAATTTGAATAGTTTGATATTTTATCACATATTTATCGGCTATTAGTTTATTCAATCGGGTGGGCTCAACAGCAGATCGGACATAAAATTATGATATTAAAGTTCGATATTTTACAACATATTTATCGACTATCAAATTACCCATTGGTTGGGTTACATAAACTTATGATTCAGCTATAGATAGTTTATAATTTGAGTCGAACTCAAACAAATTTATAACCAAATTGAACTCGAGCAAGTCTCGACTAGCTTAGTTCATCTTACAGCCAACCCGCAGAAGCTACTTGAAATTGAATATCATAAGTGAATGACTTGTGATTAAACATATGGAGAAGAAGAGGATAAAAGTTACACAATAACGTTTGAGATTAGACCAGCAATGCGAATAATAAACGTAATTAAAAAAGGCGAGTACTGAAACAACGACACCAACCGTCAACGGAGGCAAAATAACCTTTTACCGGCTATCGGACTCCGCAATCCTCTGCCGGCAACCCATCTGCTCGAGAAACTTCGTCAGCCGGAAGTGCTTCGCAGCCCACTGCTCGGCTAATTTCTGCTCTTTAGCTTCCGCATCCCTTCTCAGCCCCGCCAGCTGTTCTCTACATTCGGCCTCAATCCGATCCAACGCCGCCTTCTGTTCTTCCCTCATAGCCATAATCTTGGACTCAATCTCCTCCATCTTCTCCTTCCTCCGGCTCGCCTTCTCCGACTCCAGCTGAAGCTCCACCCTTTTCAACCTCCACGCCGCTTCCTTCTTGTGCGCCGCCCAAGCCCGGTGCCCTTCTTCCAATTCTCTGCAGCATTCTGCAAGCTCAGAAATCAACAAGTTTTCCCCACACGGGGCAATGCCAATTGCCCCATGCGGAGGTCCTCTGTCAGGATGGAGCCAAGGAATTGCAGGTGAGGGTGGGACAGTTGCTGGGGAGAGACTTAGTGTCACGGAAGGAGAGGAGGGTGGTCTAACATTGGTGGCCTTGTTAGAATTGGAAAGCCACGGTGGAAGTAAAGTTTGCTGCGGTGGTGGTGGAGGTGGTGGTGTAGCAGGCGGATCAGTGTGAAGAAATCCTCCATTTGAAGCCGCCATTAGAAATGTTGGTGCGGGCCGCTCCTTCACTAGCTTTTCGGCAAAGGTCTCGAGAATGCGGTCGTACTTGCCGTCCTCTGCCGGGTCTATAACAACCTTGTTGTTTTCCTTCTGTTCTCTCTGCTGCTTCTCTTTGAAAACTTCCCACCACTTCCCCAGTCTCTTGGCAGTTCGGCCAGGAACTTCAGCCGCGATTTTTTTCCATTTGTTGCCGTGTTTGGCCTGGAGACGAATGACAAGCCGCTGCTCCTCCTCGGTGAGGGATCCCTTCTTGATCCCGGGCTTGAGATAGTTTTTCCACCTCTCCAAGCAGGATTTGGCGTCTCTGTTGAGGGGTGTGTTCATGCGCTGAGACACGAGGTTCCACTCCTTTGGTCCATATTGCTTTACATATGCACGTAGCAAAGCATCCTCTTCAGGTCGCCACCGCTGCCTCTCCTTCATTTCCAGATGCAAACGCCACTGCCCATTGCCTCAAGCTCTTCATAATGTATCTGACAATATTGAAATCAAGAGTATCATCAGCCTCTAGAAATTGGTTCTTGCAAGAGAAAAAGGATTGGGATTGGTTCTCGCAAGAGGAAAAGGATTGGGCTACGTCCGGTGCAGTATGCAGTTGTTTGTTCTCCGATGCAAAAATTATACCAATTTTTACACGTAGGTTCCATTATACATGTAGAGGCAAAAATTCAATTTTTTGAGTTTGGATCCTACATATAGGAACCATTGTAATATTTGCACTGAAAAACAAAATGGTGCATACTGCACCACACTGGATGTACCCCCAACTAAGAGAAAAATAGTAGGCTTTTAATAATTTCCATCCCAATTACATACAGAAATATCACAACCACCCATAATCAATTGGAAAATAAACATTTACGCAACCCATAATTGGTTCCTCATTGACAAAATCTAGAGCCATCAGTGAATAGAAGCTATGCACAGATCACCAGCAAGTGCCATACTCTCGATACATAACAGGATAGAAGGCACTCAAGCAAAGTAATAAAGCCATACTTAAAAAGTTCATAATTTTTACAAACTTTTATTTCGTTAAATCTATTTTCAATAGGAAAATAAAGCTGAGTTTTTAGCTTCAGCTGCAAATTCAATCTGCACTGCTGGTACAGCGATAAGCATACAACAAGAACACGTAGCAAAATAGAGGGTGAGCATCAGAATGGTACAAGTTGGGGCAGATGAACGGCAACTCAGAAACAATGAAAAAACTCAAATTGTAGTGTTTGGATGGCAGAAAGGAACAAAAAGTTAGCGAAAAAAGTGACAAGTGACAAAATTTGATAGGAGGAAATTTGAAAAAGTTAGTGACAGTTAAGAGTTAAATTGGAAAAAAGTTGGTAAAAGTAGTTTTTCATTTTTTTTTCTGGGTATTTGTTGGTAACCCAAATACCATGTAAACAAAGCAAAAGGAGAAACAAATACCAAAGTACAGAGTTCAATCCAAAACAAATAGTATCCCCCCTCCCCTCCACCCCCCCTCCCCAAAAAAAAGAGAAAAACCAAAAAAAAAAAGTTAAAAAAAAAAGAAAAAAAAAATTGCCTGTTGGTAAATTGCAAAACCAAGAGTATGGAGATGTGTTTCTACAATCTCAAGGTAAACCACCATTAGATTGGCTAGATTGAGCAGTACTATGAACCAACTTTTCACAAATTCTAACTCACAGAAGCAGTTAAAATCATACCATTTCCTGAATTAAAACATTCACGCGATTAGCCCAAATACTTACAAATTCACAAGGCAATAGAACAGATTTGTTTTTTTAGCATATAATAGAAATCAGTAGGCAAAAATGGCTCCAAAATGCATGAAAAATTATTGGGGTTCCATAAGGGAACACTTATTATTAAAAAATCAAGACATAAACACAAAGTCTTTTGTGTTCAATATCCATAAGAAGCTAAAAAAAAAAAAAAGAAACGGAATAGATACAGAATATATGCGCAGAGAGAGAGAGAGAGAGAGTAAATACAAACAAATGCATTACTTCTTTTCTCTTCATCAAAGGATAAACCGAAGAAAGCTCTTACAGTTCTCTTTTAAGAAAGCGAACTTCTCCGCCGACGCATTTCCGTTCGAGTTCGCTACGAAACAGAGCAGACCAAACCCAAACGGGAACGTTACGGGCCACAAACGCTAGAGAGAGCAAATAACGGGGCTAGAGAGAGAAGGAGAGGAAGAAAATGAAAATCACATAACAGGAACGAAGATAAGGCTTTTGGAGAGAGAGGTCTGACAATGGCGGAAAAGAAGGCACGCGAATAAGAGTGACAAGAGCAAAAGGATCCTAAATTTCAAAGGTCCCCTCTCCGTTCGATGACGTGTAAAAGGAATGTGCTTACGTAAGCTCTCTAGGTATCTATACGGATCGAGAGTGAGCTGTATATGTACGTCTGTATATATGTATAGAGAGAGACAACCCCAAGGGGTTAGATGGGATGGTCTTGGACTGGGACTTAGGGGCTTACCACCCCAAGGTCTCAAGTTCAAGTCTCCTCTCTAGCAAAACTTGGGGCCAGCTTCCTGGGCGCAAAGCGTAATAAAGGTTGGTAGGACGGGCCTCCTTGGCTGGACGAACCGTATCCAGTTCTTGGGTGTGGGTCCGACTCTCCGCCGCTACGCGAGTTCGCGATTGACCCCTATACATTTTGAGGGGCCGTATATGTACGTCTGTATATATGTATAGAGAGAGAGACAGAGAAAAACAGGGTATTGCAGTGCAGAGTCGCCATGAGAGAGAGAGAGGATGTCATTAACGACAGTGGGCGCAGGCTCGATTTCAGCGTCTAAAATGCGCCGCGCTCGGTCATTTCGCGGCTCGGTTCGTTTTCACAACGTTGGCTGGGCATAACTGACAGGGCTGTCATTCTGTAGAACGACAGCGAAATCACGGACGTGGAAACTGTAGAAATAAATTCGATTGACGACGGAAATGAGATGTGGGAAGAATGGTTCTGATTTATTTAAGGAAAGGAATTTTACCTTCAAAGACAGGCGGGAACTGCGTGTCGTTATTGAGGGATGGTAATTTTGTAACGAAGGATGTCCTGTCACCTGGTAGTCCCCCGGGCCAATTACAATTGAAAAGAAATTATTATTATTATTATTATTTTTAACTTGGTTGCATTCAACAACTATTAGCCAATTGCTAGTTTTTAATTACTTATTTTTTTATTTTTTTAAACATCAAATTTATTTTCTAACATTTAAAATTTTTATAAATAATAAAAAATAAAAATGTTAAATTAATTAAAAAAAAATTAATTTTTTTCCTTCCCATACCAAAAAAAAAAAAAACTAATTTTTTTACTTTCTAAACACCACCTTATAGTTTGGCAAAACCAATGAGTTAATTTTTTAAGAATTTTTGTAAAGTTATTAATTTTTAGGTAGCATTTGATTTGATAAAAAAAGATAAAAATTAATATAAAAATGACATATAACAAAATTTGATTGAATAAAGTTAATAAAAATTAGATTTTTTTTTCACTTTTTTAGATTCAAACACTCCCTTAATTTTACTTTTATTATTAAAAAAATATAAATGGATAAAAATTGAAAATTAAATTTTGGTAAGAAATAATTATATTAGACAAAAAAAATAATGACAAGACTAGAGGACATGGAGTTTACCAAATTACTATCTTCAGTTTAGTTATTTTTTTTTTATAGATAAATTGATAAGCTACGCTAAGTATCCAGTTAAGACTATTTCTCCTCAGGTTAATCAAATAACAAAAAATTTTTTTATTATTCTTGCCACGGACTCCCAAGTTATCAGATGACGCCTACTGTGACTAATTTTTTTAAGGTCATTCTGACGGATTTGTAGTTACCGTTTGGACAGTTTACTTTTGTATTTTTTTTCCAGTTTTGTTCGAAATCATTTCAATAGTTTACTGCTTGTCGTTTGGACAGTTTTCAATCGATGCATGCTCATTTGGGTGCCAGCCATTCAAGTACTTTATGTCATCTCTTGTAAAGATTCATTTTTGAAATTGTCAGGACAGGAATGACACTGTTCATCTATAAAAAGTAGGGCTTGAGATGTGCATACCAAACATCAAAAATTTATTCCAACCATATATTTCGCTATTTTTATCGCTCCAAATGCATCCTATATAATCAAAAGATTATGGTATAGTTTGATTGATTAGTGAATAGTTGAGGATAGTCAAAACTTATGCTTAAAATATAATAAATCAAAAATATTAGCAAACTTCAGCTTAAATTTCAAATGAGATACAAATTAAACGAATATTCAACCCATTTAGAATAAACTCAAACTCAAATTTTAAACGAAATACAAACCAAATTCAACTCATTAAGATTATAATAAAATGCAACTTTTTTTAACCAAAGTCAAAAGGTTTAATTGATTGTCACCCACTTAAAATTGAATATATAAGTACTTAGGTAAGTTTGATTTCACTCACAAATACTTTCTGGTATAGTTTTTACTCAAGAATGAGTGCTTTGACACTAGATACATTTAAAGGTTTAATTATTACTCCCAAATATTTCCTAGCATAATTTAAAAAAAATTTGGAAATAATAATGTCACAAACAATGCTCACTCAAAATACACACACAAACTAGGAAAGCACTTATCATTAAAATTATCAAGGTTTATTCCCCTAATATATACAAAAATCAAATCCTATTGGTAAAAATGAAATTAAGAATTTTTATCGCTTTTAGCTATCAAATAAAGATTTTTTTTCTCAATCTTAAGTTGTGGACTGAGTGTTAAATTAGGCTATAGACTGGCGAACTAGAATGTTATATAATATCAGTATTAAAAAAATTTTGAGTCAAAATATTACTTTGTTATAACTTACTATAACTCATTAGCTCCACCCTTATTGGAGAATGTTTTACAAAAGAGATTATCAAAGTTTTTTTTTTTTTTAAATATGAGATTATGACTTTGGAATGAAAAATATTAAATGTATTTAATCCTACCTTTTAAAAAATTCGTATGTCAGTCTAAAATTTTCTAATCACATGAATTTTGACAAATATTTAATTTTCAAACAAGTTAGTAATTCAAAATTTTGCACTAATTATTTTGCGTTCAATCACGCCCCGCTATATTTTTTTTTTTTTTTTGGGGTCCCCCGAACAAGATTTTTATCAGGAGATGGGGGGGTAATTTTCCGAAATTGAGGGGGTGCCATGAAGCGGTTTATGTGGGACCCACGGGGATGGGTGGGTTGGTTCGCTGGGGGACTCTAGTCCGGGTTTCGCGGCACAAGGAGACGGGTCCGATGGCGACTCGACCTTACTGCCACCTCCTTCCCACTTGTCAGTGATACGTTACGTCGCCTTTTTCTTTATCCCCCCACCTCTCTCTCTCTCCCCCTCTCCTCCCCCCCTCCCTCCCTCCGTTGTCTCTTATGTGTGTAATTATTTTTTAACTAAATTGTGTAAAAAAGTACGTTTAGAATAGTAAAAAGAATAAAAAATAAATTAAAATAAAATATAATTTTAAATTAATTTTAGTACCTTTTTCTAAGATGAATATAGCAAACAGTAGGAATGGTTGCTTCAAAATAGTTCCCACGGATTCAAAAAATTAACACTCAAAACCCACCATTATATACGCACGCGCCAAAACTGTTGAAACGGTCTTTCCAATCCCTTCTCACAGATTCAAAAAAATTTGTATAAAATAACGATAATGGTACTCGTTTGAAAGCTTTCGACCCGAAGAATATGATTGTCAAAAAAATTTACGCATTCAATTAACTTCCTTCTGGATTTTTTTATTTTTAAACAAAATATTAAATATTTTTGAAATTAGTGAATGCGATAATTTGGGTGATTTATAGAGGATGTTGGAGATTTATTTTGTTTTATAAAGATTGTTAGCATGCCAAATGCACACTTTTTTTATAAAATTGGAGTTGTATAAATGGGTAAATTTATAAAATTCATAGCCTCATAATTTGTGTTGTAAATAAAAAATTTTAATTTTATAAAGATTTATATTATTTTGTAGATAAATAAATGAGTCTGATATTAATTTTTTTATTTATGTTAATATTAATGAGTCAATAGAATTGATTAAAATTAAATTTTTATATAAATATTGAAAATTTTATATTTTACTAATCAACCTTATTTGTTTTCCAATTTGTTTGTTGATTTTACTATGTATTTTAATTTTTTTTAATTCTTGGTGTATTTTACAAATTAGCTTGAGTTAAAAATGTTATTAATCTTAATTATATTAAAGTAATTTTTGATTGATTTTATACAGATATCTTAAACTAAAAATATTATTTTTATTAATTATATATTATACTTTATAAAAATACTTCAAATATTGAATACTGTGAATTATGTTTACAATAAATAGTCAACAAGACTATTTAACTTTAAAATTGAACTTAAAAATAAAAATTATAAAAATAATTCAAATATTGAATGTTGTAAATCAAGTTTATAATAAATGATCAACGACTAATTTAACTTTAAAATTGAACTTAAAAATAAAAATTACTCTATAGTCTAATTAATATTTAGACATGCCCAAGCCTCGAGTCTAATTAATCACAAGCATTTTTTATTTATATTTTAAATATAGAATATACTAAGAGTTATAATTACGAGAGAAATTAATTTTTTTTAAAGTTGAATTAATAGTTAGTTATTTTTAAATAATTTTTAAACCTAATTATTATTTAAATACTTTTATTTTGTGCTTTTAAATTGAGTTTAAAATATGTTTGAAATTTGTAAATTTTATAACAATAATGAATCAATAGGTGAATGAGTTACGGTTACACAACAAAAGAAAAAATATAGTTGTAATCATGTACTGGTATAGAACAAAATAAAGTAAAAAGAAAAAAAAGTACTGAGAAATAGAAAAAGAGTAATCTATTCAAAAATAAAAAAAATAAAAAAGTAGAATTATGAGTGGTGAAAATTTTAAAAAAATAAAAAAAAAGTACGATTGATTGGTGGTGAGGACCCATATTGACTATGAAGATAAAGAAGTATTATTAATTTTTCATACTCCATTCAAAGTTCAAAGTACCATCTATACAAGTAAAAATCCCCTTCGTTATGATAAATTGGGGGGTGCACGTAAAATTTAGCTTAACAAAGATAAAAATTATACAACTTTGATGTATGTATATGTGTACATAAATAACATAGATTTATAAAAATAATTTAAATATTAAATATTATTAATTGATTAAACATTATTGACATGACCAATTTCAAACCAAAATTAAAAAATTTTCTAAAAGAAAAAATTGCTCGTTAGCTTAAATAATACTTTGACATTTTTTTTGTTTTGTATCTTTAAATAAAATTTGTGTGCAGATAGGTAAGGGGAGGAACACATAAATAGGCCTTCATAAATGCCTTTTTTTTTTGGATAGTTTTTATTTTGTTTTATATATTTTTTACAAAAATTTAATTTTTTTAAGTTGTATTCTAAAGTGTCTTAATCACATTTTTTTGGAAAAAATTAAAAAATTCACATCTATTTGAATAAAAACTAGAAAAAGATTTAACTTTTTTTTTTAATCCAAACAAAAGAAAAAATAAAAAAAAAGTTAATTTTTTTGTTTAACTTTTTTTTATTTTTTCATCCAAACGAGTAACTTTTACCTAAATGAACATGAATTTTTTAATTTATTTTTATGAATGCAATTAACACGCCTAAAAGTTATAATTTCTAAAAAAATCAAATTTTAATGAAAAATTTATAAAAAGATAAAAAATTAATTTTTATGCAGAATCCGTTTAGAGCTCCACAAAACCCAACAAATTTTTATAAATATCTATTAAATTTAAATTTTTTATTCACTATACGAATTATAAAATTATAAATTTTATTAATTTATAATATTTTTTTTTTCAGTCCAAACATTCTCCTAATCAAACTAATCCTAAGGATATACTTGGGATGAAAAATGTTGATTGTGACACATCAAACAGATTGTAAAATTGAGGGAGATCCTCCCCAATCTTCACTCTGAGCCCACCTCTGAAAAAAATTTGGGACTCTTCTCTGTGGGAGTGGTACCAATTGAAGGGCCCTCCAACAGCGAGCTGTCCTCCGAAGCAGTGCCACCTCTACCCCAAAATGCAATACAAATACACAATAGCATGTACCCCAAACAGTCCTGGAACAGAGAAGCTATACACCTAACATGTGTGTACACAGTACTGCCTTTGGAGGTTTTGGCATTATTTGGGAAACGTTTTAAATCATATAAATTAGTATAAATTTATACTTTTTTAATTCGTATAATGAGAAAAAAATTTAAATTTTATAAATATTTATAGAGTTTTGTGAAGATATATAAAGTAACAGTCCATAATGTTTTTATTTTATATGATTTTTTTTTTACTAAAACATAATTTTTGTTAGAAGATATAACTTTTAAGTATATTAATCACATCCATAAAAAAAATAAAAAATTTATATCCATTTGAGTAAAAGTTATCCGTTTTGATTAAAAAAAAAGAAAAAAAATTGATTTTTATTTTATTTTTTTAGCTCTTTCTAATGGACATGAATTTTTTAATTTTTTATAAATGTAATTAACAAATCTGAATATTACATCTTCTTAAAAAAATAAATTTTGATGAAAAAAATTATATACGATAAAAAACAAGTTAAAAAAAAGATAAAAACTAAAATATAACCAAACACAACTTTTTTTTTTTTAACATAATAGAAGACAGTACTACCAAAAGCCAGCCTATCTTTTGGAATCATATAAAAAGAGAGAGGATATATATATAATATTAAAAAATATAATAAATATATTTTATTTTTAACTTTTTGCACTTCATCTCATTTCATAATGAATATTAATTTTTTAAGTACGAGAAAGAAAAAAAATACATTTATAATTTCCCTTAAAAATCAGTCTATGCATTAACCTCAGTTTTCTGAGAGCTCTATCTATTTTTTTTTTTTTTTGAAAGATCTGAGAGTTCTATCTAGCCTCCTATCAAAGTTGGGTTGGTGGTGGGGAAACATACCAACTCTAATGCGAAATAAACTGAAGTTTCAAATCAATCTATAAATCAAGTTTAAATTCAATTACATAAATTTAAATTTTATAAAATAATTAAATTATTTTAGCATATTAATCTCAACTTGAAATCTTAACAAGTAAAACTTAAACAACTTTTTTCTTTTTGTTTAAAAAGGAAAAAAAAAAAACTTTCGATGACAGGAAATTGAAACATTTACTCTGATTACATGCTTAATGTTGCTAATAATGCTTATAGTAGAGAATAAGAGCCATTTGAAAGTTTTTACATTACGTTCTTCCTATACGTTATAAGCACATAATGTTGTTGAATCTTTTTCCACTAAACTTACTAACCACACACGAGACCTCCTCTTGCCATGATTGAGTAAGTTTGATGATTGAGCATATTTGTAGGACTTTATTCCGTAACTCAGTAGAGTAAGAGCAAGAAAAGAAGAAATGCTTTATATTTTTAGTACACGTCCCACGTAAGACACAGATAAAGTTAATAAGCATTCCTCATACAAGTAGCTTATCCTTTGTTGAGAATCTTTATCTAATGGTAAGTTAAAGAATAAAGCTGTGACGTGGGATGTGATAAGAGAATCATAAAAGTTTATGCTATTCCATCTTTGGAGATTTTCGTCTAATAGCATTCCAAATAACTGAACATTATAATCCCCATTTTTTTATACAAGCCAAACAAATTAGTTTTAAAGATGCGGTTGTAGTGAGTTAACATTTTTGTTTTTATGGTTAAAAAAAATTTAAAATGTAAAATAATAAATCGAATCATTCTAAAAATATCAAAATGCTAAAAGTCTTTTAATTATTTGTCCAAAACAAAGATTATTCTTCGGAAACAAATCTTTAATTATGATGTACCATATAGTTTCAAAGATGTTATTTTCATTGTTACTACTTGCTAATAACCAGTAGAGACATATTTAAAATTTATAATTAGTGGAAATAAAATTACTTTTTAAGGTGAAGGTAAAAATTAAAATACAGTGGAGACAAAAGTTTAACAACATTATATCGAATCAAATAAATATGCAGCTGTGTCGAACACGTTCGAAAATTCAAAATCTGAATATGCTCGTTGCATTGAAATTCCTACCCGAGAATTTTAATCCGATCAAAATTCTATACATTATGCCATCAAATTTAAAATAATAAAACTTTCCAAGATAGTTGAAGATAGAATCAAATCAAACAAATATATTTTTTATATATATCTATATATATATAAAGGCTCCGTTTGACATCACAAACAAACTTTATAAATCTTTATAAATCTCCAACAATTCTTTTTTGGGTTCCAGGGGACTGTAGTGGGAGAATCCACTGCAGGGGTTGCAGTGGGTCAATTAACGGTTAGGATGTAATTGCATAAAATCTAGTGGTTTTAATTCAATGTAATAAAATTAAATTTAAAATAAAAATAAAAGTTAAACAAAATCTGATTGGCAGATCATTAATGAAGAATATGAAAAGACACATCACATTAAAATGTAATTACATCCTAACCGTTGATTGACTTACTGCAGCCCCTGCATTGAATTCTTCCACTGTAGTCCCCTGAAACCCTTCTTTGTCCTCTAATTTTCCTGCCATTACAAATTTCAAAAAATTCTAATATTTTGTTAAAAAAATAAAAATTTAGAAATAAATTAACCGAATGTATAAATTTTTTATACAATTATATTATTCGTGTCGAAAGCTTTCAAATGAGTACCATTGTAGCTATTTTTTGTGAATTTTTTTGAATCCGTGGGAACGGATTTGGAAAACCGTTCCCATGGTTTGATACTTTTCAGAAAAAAAGGCATCAAAATTAACATCAAACCACATTTTATCTCAATTTATCTTATTTTTTCTTACTCCAAACGGGACCAAAATATATACAAAATTTAAATATGTTTATACATCCCTCCCTCCACGGGACTTATAATTCGATTGAAATTCTATATATTAAATGTAGGAATAAGACTTTAAACGTTGACACAATCAAATTAAAATGATAATTTATTCCTTTAACAGGGTTAAAGATCGTATCAAATAAATATACGATTATATATATATATATACATGTATGCAGAAACACGTCCGAAATCCTATATATGTGTATACACACATACGCTCAGCTATGCCGTTATTCGGATTTGTGCTTAACTTATAAAGAGCTGAAACTGTAATTTCACTTCAGGGAGTATTTCCCAATTTTTTATTATTATAACATTAAACAAAAATGCTTTTGAGTTTTGGGATAATTGGATTCTCGAGTTAAATTATACTATGCAAATATTTCGGGGGCCAGGGTATGGTCCGATTTCATTTTCCCAGTTTCAGAAAATATATACATATATATATATATATATATGGTCCGATTTGTATGTGGTGATCCACCTGCAGTGGGCTTTGCCAAAGAAAGGTTGGACAAAAGGCCCAAATCAAGTCGTTCCTAAGAGGGTCAATACGATGGTAGCAGCCCAAGTTAGAGAACTCAATAGGTTTGCACATTTATTTAAAAGGTAAATTTTCACATAGATAATTTAGAATTGAACTGCTGTTTGGCAAATTATTCTAAGTCGGTTCATAGGATAAATTGAGAAACATTCTGATCAGAAAAGATAAATATTGAAACTTCCTTATTTATGTATATATATTTTTTTATATAATTCCAGTGATAGGTTCACAAAAACTATTATTGGTTCAAAAAATATCTTAAGCACGTGATAGTTATTATAAGCACAGACACATCGAACTCACATATCTTAGAAATCTATCCCAAGTATAATTCATTCCTAACCTCATTTATTTAGTTCCAAAATAAAGAAATTAAGTTTCAGTTCAAGTCCAATTATAAGATAAAATTATAATTAAATTAATTCGTTATTATAATTAAGCTAGTTCATTAGTTTATTAGTGAAGATATGAAGTGGCAGTTATATTTTTAAACATGTCACATCTCCCTTGCCACTTAGAAATAATCTTGCACATTAAATGTAAAATAAATCGTCATTGTAATTACTTAAAAAATAAGTAAGTTAGTGAGATTAGTATAATTTTGTTGTCAAATATGTGTCCACTAATTTATACTTTTCCAAACCTATAAATACTCCAAGAAATTCATTAATTGAGGTACGTTCATTATGGTTTACAGAATTCTTTCTGATTAAAATACTCTCTAAAATTCTAGCTGACTAGAGTTTCGAAGAATCTTTGATCAATAACTCCTCCCGATTTGTTTCTTTACTATTTTCTCTGTTGTATATTGTTGGGAGTGAAAACTGTGCACTTGGTGACTACTCACAAAAAATTTATTTTATCCCGCACAATTATTAATAATTATATTGGGGTAATCTTAATTGGCAACAATTTTTTTCCTTTCATTTCAAACTCAATATAAAAAATATATAATAATAATAACAATAATAATAATAATAATAAGAGAGAAAAAACTTGATTTTGTAAATTAAGAGCTGCTTCCCTCCACTCTTAGAAGTTGACTCCCCCACCATTCGTAACATTTGACCAACTCGCTTGAAAGATTCATTTTAACTTTCCAGTTGTAAGAGTCAAAGGGAGCCCTCAACCTCTGACTTTGGGCTTGCTCCAAATCCCCTCATCTCCTTACAACCACAAATACTTTTACCAAGAAGACTTTCGGATAAATCATAAATGTTAAAAATAGAACAATTTAGGTCTTGTTTGAGAAAAATTTTATTTTTATTTTTTTAAACTAAACATAAAATTTATTTAGCAAATTTGTTTTTAATTTTTTTGGTATGTAAGATAAATTAGGTTGATAGAGATAAATTTACCCGTGTCTAAGGGGCATACCCTCATGTACAAAAGTATTACTATCATCTATTTATAATAATTGGAATCCTCCACTTTAAACATAGATTACTATCATCGAAAGTATATTTGATTTTAAGTTTTTACATTGCACGGATCCGTACTTTATATTTTATGACTATGATTATGTTGCTACTTGAAGATGGGAATTTTTTAAATACTCTAGCATTTCTCTCCAGCTAGATGTGGTATATAACTGCAGACCAAGCAAATCTGCATATATTGTTTGCAAAAGTTTTCTTGTCAAATTTGCCTAAGGCCCATTGGATCTCTTCTTCCCAGCTTTTCTTCTGACTTTGGATGTTGCATAGTTGAGATATCGAGCCTTATACTTTATTAGAATAGGAGAATGAAAAGAACAGGTGGTCTACAGTTTCATCTTCTTTATCACATAAGACACATTTTCAGCCATTTGTAATACCCCATTTAATAAGTCTATCCAGAGTGTGATTTCTTTTTTGAATAGCCAACCATGAAATGAAGCTGTGCCAAGGGATACAGTTGGGGAACCATATGATCTTATCCTAGTGAACTATAAGTTTGGATTCTCTAAAGGCTGACCAGGTGGCTGAGATTGAGTAAGAGTTATTACTGGTTACACTCCAAATGAATTTGTCATCGTTCATGCTACTTGGGGATTAATCTGGCAGGTTGGCAGTGATCTCCATTAGCTCTCAGGTAATGGGAAAAGGCTAAGAGTAATCATCATTAGAAATAATTGCAGAAACTTAGGCACCTAAAGAAATATCTACATCATAGGGTAATCTTAGGCCATACCTAGGAACAAGTGGGCCAAGAAGATGCTAGTTACTGAACCATAGGGAAGTAGTAGTGTCATTGCTTATGTGATATTTGGAGAATTGAATTGTTATAACTTTTACCTTGAGAAACTTTCTTCAAGTTCAAGAGTAGTTTTGAGGGGTTTTCACTTGCCAAAAGTCTTTACCTTTCAAAAGCTGCGTCCTATATCACAAAGACCATAAAGATTGTTTGTTTGAGCAAAGATTCCATATATGCCTTAATATAGCAGCTTTGTTCCATTCATCAATCTTTTTCATAGGCCATCCTCTTTTTTAGGCCTACAAATAATCTCCCAATAAACCTTATTGCTGTGTGATTTAAGTTCAGAACCAGACTAGAGAAAACGCCTTAAAGTTTGTTCAAGTATTGCGCAAATCTTCTTATGCAAAAATGAAATGTGGGCACTAATATATTTGGATACTGAATAGAACAGCCTTAATTAGTTGAAGCTTGCTAACATAGGATAAGACTTTACTTAACCAACTCTTCACTTTTTGTAACACTTTGTCTATGAGTCCATAGCAATCAGTAGATTTTAGTTTTGTAGAAATCAATGGCATTCCCAAATATCTTACTGGTAAATCCCCCAATTTGTTTTCAATTTTTAGTTTTTAAAAAAATGAAAAACTATTTTCAAAATTTTTAAAAATTATAAAAATATGAAAAAAATGTGTTTTTTAAGTTTTTATTTTCAATTTTTAATTTTCCTTCATAACTATCATCACCACCAGTCATAACCATCAAAGACCACCATTCACAAATATCACAGACCCTCATTCATTGCAATATGACCACCATCAAATGTAGTCAGCCACCGCCACTACCTCTAACCATCGGCCTTGATCAATCATTATCCATTGTTGACCTATTATCACTCACTTTTAACTACTGCCCATTGCCACCCACTTCCGATCACACATTCGTTATTGGTCGCTACCCACCTTCCAATATTACTTATTGTTACCAAACGTGTTTTTAAGCTTTTGTTTTTATTTTTTTACTATGGAAATGAAGATAAAAAATTGATCACAAAAACTAAAAATTGAACACAAAAATTGAAAAATGATAGTTTTGTCAAATCAACTCTTAACATTTAAAAATAGGTTTGAGATTTAATTATAATATGATATAATAATAGAGATAATTAATCTATGTAAACATTATCTGAAAATATTTATATTATTAATTTGAAAAATAAGGTTATAATAGTTTTATCTTGGCAATCAAACACCCCGTCATCGAGCCGCCACATTCTAATGAGTTCTCATTTTTGTTTCGTGTGCATATTGTAGCACGACTAAGGGTGAGAACGAATCGAACTTTCTTCGAACTATTCGAGTTCAAATTAAAAAGTTTGACTCAAGATAAAACGAGATCGAGCTCGACCTCAACTCCAAAAAAACTCGCGAGTTGGCTAGATAAAATATAATTATAATAATTTTTATTTTTTTAAATAATATTTTTATTATATGTTTATAATATTTTATTTATTATGTTTTATACTAAAACGATATCATTTTAATTTAATCGAACTGTTCGTGAACTGATATTGAATTTAAATTTTTCTTTATCGAACCGAATTTGAACACTTATATAAAACTTCAATTATTTTTCCATAAGTCCATTTCTAAACATAACTGGTAGGCATGAAAATTTTATTTTTCATCAAAATTTGATTTATATATTTTTTGTAATTTTAAATTTGTTATTTACTTTTTTAAAAAACATTTAAAAATAAAAAAAAATATTTAAACATAAAAATACGTAACTAGAAAAAAGTTGAATTATTTAAAATAGGTAATCTTTTTTCATTTATTTTATGTATTTTTTTTTTTTGGTAGTCTTGCATGGGACAAAACCGTTGGATAGAACCTTGCTTTAATATTTGACAATAAATTTTTTATTTTATTTTATTTATGAACTCCTTGTGGCCAATATTTAACTCAAAAGTATTCCATGGATATCAAATAAAATAAATAAATAAATAAATTAAATGCTGAACTACCAACCGCCACAGGGTCCACTATGCATGTGGGCCAGGACACCATACCCTGTGGTGGGTGGCTACAAATTTACACCGATGAATTAATTAAAAAATGACAAATCATTAATGAAAATTATTTGTTTATTTAAATATTTCTCCCCTCGCTTTGGTGTAGTTAAAGGCTCTGTTTGGAACTTAATATTTTACAATAAAATTTCATAACTTTTTACATATTGTACAAACTATAAGATTACAATTTTTATCAATTTATATTAATTTTTTGTACTCTAGCCGCACTCTTATCATCTCATTTTTTCATTATTATAAAAACAAAAATTAAAAATAAATGGAACTGTTAAGAGTTCTTCCTAACCTAACTTAACTCGTTCATTTAACAAATAAATTGAGCTTGAATTAAAAAAATTAAACTAATTTAGTAAATGAGTTAACTATAAACACTGTTTGACTTAGCTAGTTATACCGTGAAGTTCGGTTAATATTTTTATATATAATTAAATGGCATAGATTGAAAATATATTGATTTAATATTTTGTATCTATACATGATATAGAATATTTTTCATTCTAAAAATTGTAGTATAATTTATTAAATTTTTATTTAAATTATTTCTAAATTAATAATTATCCATTCAACTATGATGTCTCAAAGTAATCTTTTAAATTTATATGTCATATCTATATAAGAATTATACACATAAATATATATTTTGAGTACATAAGAATTGGTCAATAAGTAGGAATGGTAATGGAGTAGATTAGAGGCAGATATGATAATATTTAAATTTGAACTTCCAACCTCTATTCGTCTCCAAATTTGTCTCGGAATCTAAACGGATATTTTTTTAGACCTCTATCCCCACTCCAAATAGAGAATAGATATATCTACGAACATTAAAAAATCTGAACCCTCTATCTGCCGTTGAATTTGCCGATACATAATTTGATTACATATGCAACCTATTATTATCAAATAATTCATCTCTAAAACTAAAATAATACATAAATACTATCACCTTGCTGATACATAATTTGATTGCATATGTAACTTATTATTACCAAATAATTCATCTCTGAAATCAAAATAATACATAAACACCATCACAATAATTCATCAAACGAATACATAGATATCTCTAAAACTAATATTTCACCAAAATACCATTTCACCAATTGATAGATAATTTCAAAGTATCAACATTGTTCTAACTTAAAGTAGCAAAGACAAAATACAATGGTTCATAATATAATTATTAATCTCAATTTCTTAAACCTCCAAAAATCATCTACATCCAAAGGGGGATGTTTGAGTCTGTTCGGATATTTTGGGGGCAGATTGGTACAGATTTGGATTGAACATCGAATTCAGGACAGATCGGGGTGAAAGCATTTCCATCCTCATGTCTGATTCGATATTCGTTTTTTTTAAATAAAATCTAAATCTGATCCAATCTATGAAAAAAATATGAATCCCATATTCAATCGATTCGAACGAATCGGATTGAATAGATCGACCAAAATGGCCTCCCCCCCCCCCCCCCCACCCCGGGGCCAAAAATCAACGAGGGAGGGGATGTTTCTGTTTAGTTTGAAACTGGATTAACAAGGTTGGCATTTAAAGGATCGGCTCACCTGATCTCAAGCCTTCCTTTTACATATTTAATATTCCCATATTAGAAATAAGTCAAGGTTATTTTTAAGGGGTGTTTGATTTATCTAAATTAATCAAAATTTATTAATTTTTATTAATTTTTTATATTTTTAATTAAATTTTGTCACATATCACTTTTATATCAAATCTTTTTATTTTTATTGTAATTTTTTACCATTCGAATACTATTTTAATGACCACGACTAAAGATATAAATAATTCTAATCAAATAAATAATTATAAATAAAATTAAAATTAAAAAATAAAAAAGAAATTAAAGATTAAAAGTGGTTAGAAAAACTATTTTCATCATACAATGGACACAATTTAGGTGAATTAAATGAATTTGCTTATTTTTGGAATATGTATATATATATATATATGTATGTATGTATGTATGTATGTATGATTTTTATGTTGCGCATTGATGAGTGTAATAGAACTTAAATTGCCTATAGAATTTCCTGTGAGAGAGTGACCCCACTCACATATTTATTTCCCCGCAAATAAAACATTCGCGCAGCTGCATGACAAGGACCGGACAAAAAGGCAAATTATGTATTACCCAAACATGGATTTGACTAATGATTGAAAAATCTGGCATTTTGAGAGAAGTAATGTTGCATTTACACCTCTTTGTTCATATATTTTTTTATATTTTACTTGTTATTATCAGTATAGTTTACTTAAAATTATCACAATTACACGTAGAAGGTGACATCCAATATATTGGTCATAAATGCTACACTTACACTTTTTTGTTTACACATTTTTTATATCTTACTGGTCATTACCAATATAGTTTACTTAAAATCATTACAACCGCACGTAGAAGGTGACATCCAACGGCTGTGATGATTTTAAATAGAATATATTGGTCATGACCTGTCATGACTAGTGGGGTGTAAGAAAGGTGTAAACAAAATGATGTAAGTGTAGTATTACTATTTTGAAAGACTAAAAAAATCTTAACGCCCAATAATTCATCTCCATGGCAGCTGATGTCGGAGATAGTACGGTAGTTTACACTTTAGATAATGCAATCTAATTAAGGAATATTTTAGAATGATAAAAATGAGATAATTTGATATTATTTATAAGTTTGTAATTCGTACAGTTAGATAAAAATAAATAATTTGAGAAATTTTAAAAATTTTAAGAATTTTTCAGTATTTTATAATACGCTAAACAAATCCTAAATATATATTACTTATATATATATGTGTATATATATATATATAGAGAGAGAGAGAGAGAGAGAGAGAGAGAGAGAGAGAGGGGGGGAAGGGAATCTAATTCTAACTTTTTATGGTAATGAATAAACAATCTCTTTATAGTATTTTAGGGCCGTTTGGAGCATTAACAAAGTTCAGAAAATTTTAAAAAATTTTAAAAATTTTAACTTTTTCAAATTTCAAAAATTGTAACTTTTTAAAAAAATTTATCAAAATTTATTGGAATAAATTAAAATAGTGCGTTCCAACGGATTTTACCAATTTTTTTAAAAGTTAGACTAATATTTTATCAAAAAGTTCCACAAAATTTTAAAAATTTATAAAATTCTCCAATAAAATTTTGTCACATGTCACTTTATATAATTTTTAACAACTTTATATCAAATCAAAAATAAACATTCAACTATCACTTTAAAATAACTTTTTATACCCTAAATTCCAAAAAATTTAGTTTTTTATTATTATTATTTTTCTTGCAATCCAAACCGCCGCTCAACATTCACTCTTGTTGGATTCGCGATTGAGGCCAAATTAAATGAACAACTGAGAACGAAATTCAATGATTAATATTATATTTAAAGGGTTCATTTGATTTATTAAAAAATACTAAAAAAATTTTAAAATTTTTTAAAAGTTATTCATTTTTTATTTTACTACACAAATTACGAACTCACAAATTATTTCAATTTATTTTAATTTATTTCACTTTTTATTACTTTAAACTCATTCAAAATTAAAAAGATACGAAATACATGCTCGAAACAAAGGTTGATTATAATTATGTTATATTATTAATTCTTTTACTTTGTTATAATTTTAATTTATAAAAAATGTAATTTGAAGTCATGATATTAATTAAAGAAATGTAAATATCATTATAATTTTAAAATCTAAACTAAGAAGGTTTTTTTTTTTTTTTTTTTTAAATCACATACAAAGAGAGAATCTTGCACATTGAGATAAAAATAAAATATTAAATATATTTTATTTTTAGCATTTTACCTTTCTATAATAAATATATTTTCTTAAAATGTAAAAAAATTATAAATAAAGTAGGGGTGTGTTTGAATTTGTATAAAAGTATATAAAATAAAATAAAATTGTAAAAGTAAATATTTTATAATTTGTGTAACGAGTAAAAAATTTAAATTTTATTATTTTATAATTCGTATTTATTAAAATTTATAAGATTTTATTTTATTTTAAAAAATTTCAAACAGAGTTTATATTTCTTGTTTTATTTAATTAATGATTAGCGTATAATTTTATAAACTCTTACGTGTGTGTATATATATAATTATAGAAAAGACAAGTTCAAAATGCGAGTCAACAAGTACGTGCTTCGGGAAAGTCCAAAGAGGCTTCTCCCTATAAAACCCACAGCAAAGGTTCTCTTTTCTTTCACCTTTTCGATGTCATCTTGATCTTCTCTTCCCAGATCCAAACTCCCAGACAGGTAAAGGCAATCAACAGGTCACTTTCTAGTTCACTTCGTGACTCGTTCTTTTTTTCCGTCTAATTTTCCCGTCCAACCAAACAAGAGGTGCTCAGAGAAAGTTCCTTGAGAGAGAGAGAGAGAGTGAGAGGCGGTTGGCGGCTGAAACCTAACCCTGGAGAGAGATAAACCAGTGGTTTCACATTCGGTGCCATTGAGTGTTCCTTGAATCTGAAAGATTGGTTTTTTATTTCGTTTCTGATAAAGTTGTTTGAGCAAATGAAGCCTTAGTGTTTATTTAGTTATTTATTTTTCGTAATTTTTATTTCTTCGATAACCGTAGTTTCGAAGCTCTGTTTCTTCAATGGGGGCTTGCTGGAGCAATCGAATCAAGGCCGAAAACCTATTTCATGCTGGTACTCCTATACACACACACATGCATACATACATATATATAATATTTCTACGCTGTATAATATTAATGGCATGCAATTTCTAGTTAGTTGTTATTTGTTCTGATTTTGGATTTTATTTTGTTCTAATCCTTGTTTGGTAGCTCGGAAAAGAGAAGAATGCATCAATTTTCTTATTTTGGATATTTGTTGTTTATGGTTTCCGCAGAGTTAAAGACTCAGCCTAACCTTACCACATAATAGTATTAAATATTAATTCAGTAGGCCTCTGTAATTGGGTTCTTGAATTATGAAAATATACAAATCCTGATGATTTGATCATTTGTTATGTTTCTTTTTCTCTTTCTCTTTTTCTTTTTTCCCCCCCTAATTGAGGTTTCATATACTTGAATTTGTTTGTATAATTTCAAAACTGATGCTTCTTCGGAGGGTTACTTTCTGTGTGTCTATTGTTTTGATAGTAGGTGATTTGATGTTTAATGGCGGAAATTTGAGTTCGGTAATGCTAATGTTTGGAAACATCTGCCGTTGGTTTGTGTAGGAGGGAATTCAAAGAATGCGATCGGAGATGGAAACGATTTAAGCAATTTGAGTAGCAATTCAGTTACCATACCCCCAACCCCTCGCAGTGAGGGTGAGATCTTGAAGTCCTGCAACTTAAAGAGTTTCGCCTTTGGCGAACTCAAAACGGCCACCAGAAATTTCCGCCCAGATAGTGTATTAGGAGAAGGTGGATTCGGTTCGGTTTTTAAGGGGTGGATCGACGAGCATTCATTTACGGCTGCAAAGCCTGGGACTGGGTTGGTGATTGCTGTGAAGAAGCTTAATCAAGAAGGTTACCAGGGTCATAAGGAATGGTTGGTGAGTATAAGTATCACTTTAAGAAAAATCAAATCAATTGTTGGGGGTTGGGGGGGGGGGGATTATTCATTATGTCCATGCCAATGAGCCTTCTGTCGAATTGTTGCAATTAATGTTTGTTCCTGAAGAGGATGCTGGCGCTGGTAGTAATGGATCCAGGATTTGATGTTTGAGAGGGGGGGATTGAAAAATTATGTACAAGGGGGACTGTTAAGGGGTTTTGTAAAAAAATTGGGGGGCAAGCCTTAAAGGGATTATTCATATTTTTTTTTTTTTGGCTAAAATTACACCTCTTGAGAATTTTTCGAAGCTTGGGGACGGCACGGCATTGGGCGGGCTCTCCCCTAGATACGTCATTGGATGCTGCCATTATGGTGTATGGAATTTTGCAAAATTTTGACTTCGCAACTCTATATTGTTCAGAATATTTCAGCGCCATCTGAAATAGCTTATTTCCTGTTGCTTCTTTGGATTTACAGGCAGAGATCAACTATCTCGGGCAGCTTCACCATCCTAATCTTGTGAGATTGATTGGTTACTGTTTAGAGGATGACCATAGGCTTTTGGTGTATGAGTTCATGCCCAAAGGCAGCATGGAGAATCACTTGTTTAGGAGTAAGTTTTTTATATTGTTCTATTAAATGTCCTTTTAAATTTTTATGTTATGCTTCTACTTTGCAGAATGGTTTAGCTTTACAAAATACAAACTTCATTATTTTGAAGCCCCTAATATGTTCTAAGTACTTAACACATTGGAGTATTGTTGAAACAGGAGGATCTTACTTCCAACCCCTTTCTTGGAGCATTCGTTTGAAAGTTGCTCTTGGTGCAGCAAAGGGACTTGCCTTTCTTCACAATGCCGAGACAAAAGTTATATATCGGGACTTCAAGACATCTAATATTCTGCTCGATTCAGTATGTAACTCAAGATGCATCTACGTATTGTATTTCGATAATAGGATTGAATTTTGTGCATTTATTTAACTTCTTGCTGACACATTTGCTATCCCCTTGCATTTCTTCCATTTTTTTCACAGAACTACAATGCGAAACTCTCTGATTTTGGTTTGGCCAGGGACGGACCAACTGGTGATAAAAGCCATGTGTCCACTAGGGTCATGGGAACCTTTGGATATGCTGCACCAGAATATCTACAAACAGGTATATTTTCACGTGCAGTCTTTATTCCATAAATTCCTTGGCTTGTGCAAACTTATTTGTTTCCATACAAATTCATTCATCTACTTGTCTCTTCTTGAAGTTGCTTTATCTATTTATTGTTCCTCAATTTCATTTTGCAGCTAAATGCATTAGTTTTTGTGTTTTGGGTGATTGCGTCTGAAGTAGTGGGAAGTATATACCAATGTATCTAAGAGAAAGCTGTTTGTGAATATACATTTCGCAAAGGATGAGATTTAGTACACATTAAGGGTGTGTTTGGAGTGAGAATTTGGAGAGGGACAAGAAAAAGGAAGGGAAAAGTAAAAGAAAATGGTAGGAAAATGGGGAAAGAAACATAAAAATCTCAAGTATATGTTTTGATTTGAATGAATCTAAAACTATAATAAAATAAAAGACATTCATCAATTACTTGGTTTTCTAATTTAATTATTTTTAATTTTTCAAATTCTGTACGTCTTTAATTCCATATTCAATTACAAACCAAACATAAGAAGTGATTTTGAATTTCTATCCCTTTTCTTTTTCCTTAACAAATTCTTGATCCAAACAGAGCATAAAAGCTTGGAATAGTTGAGGAGTGTAGGAACAGTTTCTTGCAGTATTTTGAAGACAACCTTAAAAATTTAAAATTCCTTTAGCCATAATGTTTGGATTTCATATTGGTAAAATCAACTCTCTCAAACTAGTATAAGGTCCTAATGGGCTTCTCAACTCCTTACCAATTGGTTTTGAGTTGGATGATTTAATGTGGTGTCAAAGCTAGGTTTACAAGAACACTCCCCTTTTTCACTTCTTAATCTTTTGTTTGTGCACTTCTCGTTGTTGGTAAAATCAACATGTGAGTGGGATTACATGTGACGGGACGTGTTTGGATTTATCCCACATCAGTAAAAACAACCCTCTCAAACCAGTATAAGATTCTAATGGGTCTTTATACTCATAGACAATTGGTTTTGGGTTGGATGTTCAAATCTTGTGGATTGTTAAAACATTTTAGGATCCTCAATCGATGTTCTAGTATCGTAGACTTCTATCAGTCTTTTGTTTAAACAGACCAGGACCAGCCTTATATTTGTTTGGATGATGCTTCCATGACCATCCCTTCTTACCAGCCAAAAATGTCAGCTCTCATGTCTCAAATGCTCAGTTTTCTTGATTGAACTTAATTAGTCTTATGTTACCATCATTATCCACTACACTTTACAATGTAAAACTAGTTTAATGGCAATAAGAAGATACATCATTTGCTCTGATCACTGGCTGAATATCTTTTTGAGAAGGTCATTTAACTACCAAGAGCGATGTATATAGCTTTGGAGTTGTTCTCCTGGAGATGCTAACAGGAAAAAGGGCGGTAGACAAGAACCGGCCATCCGGAGAGCACAACTTGGTAGAGTGGGCAAAGCCATATCTGGGAAATAAACGAAAAATTTTCCGGGTTCTTGATGTTCGTCTTGAAGGCCAGTTTTCACTGAGTCAAGCCCTAAAGGCTGGCAACCTTGCACTTCAGTGCCTCTCGGGAGAACCTAAACAAAGGCCGGGCATGGATGATGTTGTGACAGCCCTGGAGCAGCTTCAGGACACGTCAAAAGGTGCCCGGAAAGAGCGCCAGCCCATTCGGCCAGGAAATTCCATTGGCGGGCCGACAACTCGCAGAAGCAATGGAGAAGCCATCAGAGTAAATGCTTATCCCAAATCTTCTGCTTCCCCTCTCTATGCTTAGATTTTTCTCTTATTATTATTATTAATTTTTTTTTGAGGGGGTGTTTGGGGGGAGTGGTTTTCTTGAATGATTTCTGGAATTCAGAGGCTTGTGCTATGCCACCAGTGTTTTGTTAAATCAGTGTATAGTTCTTTATTTTGGTTGATGTATGTATGTGTGTATGTAAAATCTGTCCGCAGCATGTTTTACCAAAGAATTGAGTTTTCTTATAATTGAGCTTTCTTATAATTGAGGCTATTTTACTTTGTATATGTATGTATGTATGTGTTTTTTTTTTTTAATCTGTCTGTTATGCTATGTCAATTACAATGACATGATATGACAATTGCAATGAAAATTTTACCCCAAGTAAGGGATGGTGGAGCTTAGAGTCCAAATTCATTGAAGGGCAGTGAAGCCCATTTTCTGGGATAGCCTAGTAGTGCTATAATAGTTATGCTAGTTTTTATATTTCTTCATGAAATGTCGATTCAAAAGCGTACGAGAAAGTTGATGACGCTGAACATTTAATTCTCTGTCGTCTAGGTTTAGGATTCGAGTTCACTTCTCAAATGATCCATAAATTTGAGTGATAAGAAAGGAAGGTGAAGTTAAGGTACTTTTTTTTTTTTAAATAGATTTGGGAAGAGCCATGGCTCCGCCAATCTTCCCTTGATCCTTGTATGTGTATATATACATGTATGTTTATATATAAGGTCTATTTAGGATACTAATTTTTGCTTAAAATCTCTGAAAATAATTTATTTTTTATTTCATTGCATAAATTTCGAACTTACAATTTATTTCATTTTATCTCATTTTGGGTGTGTTTAGAGTGATAAAAAGTAAAATAAATTGAGATAAAATGTGATTTGAAAAAATTTTTTGCGTTTGGTGTACACATTTCAAACTACATTTTTGGATATGAACAGTGGGATTTTCGTTCTGACAGATCGGATTTTCGTTTGGACAGATTTAAAATTTTGCATTAGTCGTGGTCTCTTTATAGACTAAACCGGACTCGAAACGATGTTTACAATCTGTTTACACGAAAGTTGGCTGTGCGAATCCGTCGAAACGGTTTCTACAATCAGTCGGAACAATTTCTACAATTCCAGAAAAAATAGTCACAGTGAGTGTCATTCGATAACTTGGGAGTCCGTGATGAAAATAGTAAAAATAATTTTTGCTATTTGATTAATCAAATTCTAGATATCGATTTTTTTTTTAAAAGGTGTTGAACTTTTTTCGAACTTCGAGAAGATAAGAATGTATAAAAATGTAATAGAGATTTTTAGAGATTTAATAGGTTTTCATAGATTTTCACGAAAATTTGGTGCACTAAATACATCTTTTATCTCATTTTTTATCAATCTAAACAAACCCATAATACCAAAATTGTTCATAAAAAAAGAAAAAGTCGTAACCATCACATGATCCGCCTAGGACTAGGTCTAGGTGAGGACTCGAATTTAGAACATCAACTAGGATAAGAATCTTACCAAACTGGTTAACGTAATATTTTCAACTTCAATAGGAAACAGCTATAGAGGGTTCAAAGAAATGCTGCGGGAAACGTGGTTGTCTGCCAGTTTGAAGTACCAAAAATTATAAAAAAAAAATTTAATTTTTTTCACATGAAAAAATTTTAATTTTCTCTAATCTTTGTCCATTTTTAACTAATTTTTTAAAAATTTTTTAAACTTTTATTGACTTTCTCAAATATTTTCAAACTATTTTAGCAACACACTAAACACTAAAATTTATTCAATTTAGTTTTTTTTTTTTTTTTTTTTTTTTTTTGCGCTTCAAACAGGATTATAACTTTTTAAAAGCGTTAAAACAAAACATGTGAAGGTGAGATCATCTTAGCCGAGAATACATAAAAGGGCAACGATCTTTATCATATTTAGGGTGTGTTTGGAGTAAAAAAAAAATTAAAAAAATTAAAAGTGAAATTTTTTTAGAGTTTAGAGTGTAAATTTTTTTTTGAAATGACGGTTAGATGTTTGTGTTTGACTTGATACAAAGTTGTTAAAAATTATATAAAGTAATATGTGGCAAAATTTTAGTGGACAATCTTGAAAAAATTTGAAGTTTTGCGTAACTTTTTGATATAAATGTCACATCAACTTTTAAAAAAATCTAGAAAAATCTATTAGAATGTACCATTTTGGTTCGTTGTAATGGATTTTGTTAAATTTTTTAAAAAAGTTAGAGTTTTTCTAGAGTTTGAGAAAATTGAAACTTCTGAAATTCTTTAGAATTTTTTGAACTTTTGGTGCTCCAAATGGCACATTAAAAGGGGTAATTAAATAATATAATTATACTCATTATTCAAAATTTATTTTACCATGAAATGCAACCTAAGGAATTGAGTGATCCGATTCGAGTCGACTGCCCCATCTTTACTCTCAAGACAAAGCTAGGCATTGTCAACCTTTCACGTGGGGTCCTTTGTTCCCTACCGATTTTAGTGCCGAAAGGCTTTCTTTGTAGATATAGGCCCGTTTGAAAGTCATAATTTATGATAGTTTTTGACAGGTGAAAATTTTTAGTTTGTTTGATAAAATAAGTAAAATTTTTAATAATTTTTGATAATTTTTACGTATTAAATAAAAATTTTAAAAATATTTGATAACTTTTTGTATGCTTGACAAAAATTTTGATGACTTTTAAATTGAGTTAAAGTGAAATAATTATTATACTTTTTATTACGTAGGTAAAAAATTAGTGCGTTGACAATCGGTCACGAAAGTACAAACACATAAAACCTTAAAAGTTGATTTTTTTTTTTTTAACCAAATTTGTTCCTCCAAACGTTAGCATAATAGAGATTTTGTTTTCTCTGAAAGGATACGTATTTAAAAATCTTAGTTAGGGTAGCTTTTTTACTTCAACCAATTTTTATTTGCAAATTAGGGTAGCTTTAAACTTAAATACGAAAACAATGGGAGGTTGAAATCATTAATTTTGCACTAAGTTATTTACAATCGCCGTCCGAAAATACGACTTCATTGTCATGCTACATATTTTAAGAAAACTGTGCTTACGGATCATGAATTTATTAATAAATAATACAATTTCAACAATTAATTTAATTTTGAAATCCCACTCGAGAACTATACACACACACACATATATATATATATATATATATATTTGTGTATTATATGGCCTCTGAAAAATAAATTTGAAACCACTCCCCTAAAATAAAGTTATGGTAGGACTCATTTTCAGAGAGAAAGAAAGAAAGGGAAACTCATAAAGTTAAAGGGCGCAACCAGTGCCATTCTTTCTTTCTTTAGTAGAGACTTTTTATCTTCTCGAGGTTGATGGATGGGCAACGAAGCTAATTGACAACCAAAAAGCTAAAACCGGCCTATCTTTTTGCATTTCCTTTTCTTCTTTTTGAGTAAGACCCCATTTGAAAACACAATTGTGTAAAAATTGTTAAAACTCCATTTTTCTCCCTTCTACAATAATTTATTCAATTCAAAAGTTACCAAAATTTTAACTAAATACACAAAAGTTATAAAAAGTTCTTAAAAATTACAAAAAAAGCTAAAAATCATCAAAAGTTGTTAAAAATTACTAAAAGTTGTCAAAAATTTTAGTAAACATTATAAAGTTACAAAAAATTACTACTTATTTCATTAAGCACATAAAAAATTACAATTAATAATTTTTGATTAAAAAAATACCAAAAATTACTAAAATTATACCTCCAAACGCATTCTAAATTAGACTTATCACTATTATACTTTACACCTTTTTTCATTTTAATTTTCTTTACTATTAACTATGGCAGTCAATATTTTTGATCACATATGCTATTAGTACGTGTAGATTTTTCTACCCAAAAACTTTTAATATGTGGATCAATCTTTTTAAAATTAAATACCTTTTTTTTCTTAATTGTTATAAATAGTCTGAATTTATAAGAGATAATTTCTTGAACTTTTTATCAAGTAACAAAAATTACTAAAAATTTTTGTAACCAAACTAACAAGTGAGTGTGCTCCTAACATTGTTGGTGAGATATTCAAGTCTTGCGACTAACTGGTCCACAGTAGGCCGACTGTGCATCTTCGTTTTACTTGTCTGCAAAAACCGTCAGAGTTTCATGTCACAAAAACAAAAAAAAAAAAAAAATTAAAAATTGTTAAAAATTTTAAAATTTTATCAAACACATAAAAAGTTCAATTACTAAAAATTATATTTTTTTGTGCAATCAAAACTCACACTTTACGATAAAAATAAGACAAAAATGCAAAACAACATTTAAGTGTGAAACATGGATTTATAAAAGGAAAAGCAAAGAAAAGTGAAAGGAATTGTATGAACACAAATTGAGGGGTGAAAAGGTTAAATTTATTTTATTTTTATATTAAATTAGAAAAATCAAATTAAAATAGATAGATATTTATTAATAAAATTTAACTTTTAATTAATCAAATATGCATGTTAATGTATTAGATAATTACTAATAGAGTTTGTTTATAGTGAGATAACTAGTAGATTGGGTAGAATTATAATAGGAGAGTTTATTTTTTATTCTTCTTCTAATTTTAATTTAATACCTCTATAAATAGAGTTGCTATTCTATTGTATAGATACAGATTAATATATATAAAATTTTTCCAGTTCCTTTCCTTTTCTTTTCTCTTAACATGGTATTAGAGCTATTCATCTTTGGCATCTGAAATTTTTTTCATTGCCTCTGGTTAATTTTTCAGATATATATATATATATATTTTCGTGGCAGCTTTCCAATTTTTTAAGATTTTTCCAAAATTCTCCAGTTTTCTGGTTTTCCTCAATTTTCTAGTTTACTGGATTCCAAAAGTCTTGGCGTTTTCTTCCGCCGACAAGAGTAGCACCAGTGTTCTGTGAGTTCAGCAGGTTCTAATTTGAAGATTCCGAAAGCTCTCTCTTTTCAACAGTGTGGTTGTTTTGGTGACGTGGCGTTTCTCTTTGTCCATGCAGTTGAATCGGTGACGTGGCGTGCAGGTTTCGTGCTTCCTCGGTGCGCCTCTGCTCTGCCATCATCCGGTCAAACCCGGTCCAACACTGTTTGGATTATTTGGACGGTTTACAACACTACTCTGCCATCATCCGGTCAAAACCAGCCCAACACAGTTTGGACTTGATTCTTCGCCCAGATTCACATAACGTTGCGGCTACTTTTTCTTTTCTCTGCCCATGGATCGCTCGGAGATCTCTAAACCCATCACGGTCACCCTTGAAGGCCCTAACTATATCCCTTGGTCTCAAGCCATGTCTAATTTTCTTAAAGGTCAAAAATTTTGGCGATACATTATAGGAGATGTTACTGCACCAAAAAAGGTTCCTACCAAGGAAGATGATGAAGATTTTGCTAATCAACTTGAGGAATGAGAAAGCAAGAATCACCAAGTTATCACTTGGTTTCATAATACTTCAACCCCATCTATTGCTCTACAGTTTGGTCGTTTTGAAACTACTAAAGAAGTTTGGGATTTTCTTCAACAGCGATACACCACTGTAGATCTTGCTCATCAGTATCAACTACTCAGCTCTCTCCATCACATAAGACAGGAACCTGGTCAATCCATCCATTCATTTCTATCTCAAATGCATGCAGTTTGGGACCAGTTAACAACTTCAGAACCTATTTGGACTTGTCTAGCTAATGATACCAGATTTGCATCTTATCGTGATCAGCAGCGATTGATAATGTTTTTAATGTCTTTCATGGACAAATTTGAGCATGTTCGAGCATCGTTATTACATTGAAGTCCTTTACCTACATTGGACCAAGCTGTTTCTGAACTTTTATCTGAGGAGACTCGATTAAGGATTTATAAAACCTCTGACACTGTTGCTGTCACCACTCATTCCAGCGGTTCATCTTGGAAAGCCTCATCTACCCAATCTCGTGACAATAATTCAAAACAGTCTTGCCAAGTTTACTGCAACTTTTGCAAAAACCCTTCCCATTCCTATTAACGCTGCCCTACTCGTGTTTGTCCCATCTGCCAAAAGATTGGACCTGGCCATTACCCCTCAGAATGCCCCCAATTATCAGCCTCCTCTCAGGCGTCTCTTTCCAAAACAAATCAAATTGCAGCTGTAACTAATACTTCTGAGGTGTCTTCTATTACTTTTTCATTAAGTGATATTAAGGTTATCGTTAAATAGGTGATGTCTTCTTCTAATCTGCCTACTGCCATGTCTGTTATTTCAAGTACTTCATCTTGATTGTTTGATTTTGCATGTTGTAATCATATGTCTTCAGACACCTCTTTATTTTCTTCTTGTGCAGTTACACCTGACCTTCTTGTTATTAATACTGCTAATGGTATCTCTATGCATGTTAGTCATGTAGGATCCATATCTACCACAAATCTCTCTCTTTCCCATGTGTATCATATACCTTCTCTTACGCTAAATCTTATCTCCGTTGGTCAACTTTGTGACGTTGGGCTTATTGTTGTTTTCTCTCGCACTGGCTGTGTTGTGCAGGATTCACAGACGGGGCAGACTATTGGGATAGGGCGTAAACAAGGACGCTTATTTGAGCTTATTCACCTTCAAGTACAACCTTTACCATCATCTACTCCAGTTCAGTCTGCAGCCTCAACCAATGACTCATCTTCACTGTATCTTTGGCACTCCCGTTTGGGTCATGTCTCTTTAGGACGTTTATGTTTACTACTCTCTAGTGGTCATTTAGGGTTTATTAAGTTAGAAAAACTTGATTGTTTGTCATGTCAGCTTGGAAAACAACCAGCTTTACCTTTTAATACTAGTACCTCTGTTTCTTTAGCAGCTTTTGATCTTATTCATTCTGATGTATGGGGACCTTCCCCTAGTGCCACAATAGGAAGTTCAAAATATTTTGTGATTTTTGTGGATGATTTTTCTTGTTATACCTGGATATAACTGTTACATAACCGTTCACAAATACCTCAAATTTATTTTGAATTTGAAAAAATGATTCAAACCCAATTTTCTCGACTTATTAAAATTTTTCAATCCGATAATGTCATGGAATATAAAGAGTCTAGCTTTCTTCAATTTCTAAAAACACAAGGCACAATTCCTCATCGTTCTTGTCCTGGCACCTCTCAACAAAATGGTCAAGCTGAACATAAATATCGACACATCCTTGACACTGTTCGTACCCTTCTTATATCCTCATCTTGTCCTGAACAATTCTGGGGTGAAGCTGCTCTAACTGCTGTTTACATTATCAATCGTGTTCCTTCTCCTCTTTTGGGTAATATCTCTCTCGATGAAAAGCTTTATAGTCATTCCCCAACACACACCGATCTTCGCGTTTTTGGGTGTGCTTGTTTTGTTTTATTACAACCCCATGAACATTTTAAACTTGAATCTCATTTACGCCTATGTTGCTTCTTAGGTTATGGTATTGAACACATGGGTTATCGATGTTAGGATCCTCTTTCTAAGCGTCTTCGTATATCTTGTCATGTCATTTTTTTGGAAACATAAAATGTTCTCATCCATATCTTCTTTTCAACTTCCTTTTTCTTTCACAAACTTCTTCACTGATACTTCTGTGGCATTATTCCCTCGTGATAATGATGGTGATGATGACTCGCATAAGCTCCATGTTCCTGGCCATCCTGAACCCTCTGCTCCAACTACTGATCCTGTACCGGACACTGGTCCTCTTGACTCTGCTGAGCATAATTTGCCACTTAATTCACCACCCCATCGACGCTCTTCATGAGTAAGTGAACTTCCCATTCGTCTTCGTGATTACCATTGTTATTTTACTTTAATCTCCCATCATGAGCATCGATCTTTTTGAGAGGCTAGCACTAACCCTCTTTGGTAGCAAGTAATGGCAGAAGAATTACAAGCTCTAGAAAAGTCTCGTACTTGGGATTTGGTTGATCTTCCTTCAGGGAAGACTGCTTTGGCTCTAAGTGGGTTTACAAAATCAAGACTCGCCCTGATGGTACTATCGAGCGTCATAAAGCTCGATTGGTTGCGCAAGGATTTACACAAGAATATGGCATTGACTATAAGGAGTCCTTTGCTCCAGTTGCCCGCCTTACTTTTGTTCGCAGTTTGATTGCAGTTGCAGCCTCTTGTCATTGGAAACTTTCTCAAATGAATGTCAAAAATGCTTTTCTTAACAGTGACCGCACTAAGGAAGTGTTTATGCGTCCTCCACCAGGGTATTTTAACCCTCGCAATAAGGTCTGCAAGTTTAACCGTGCCCTTTATAGTTTAAAGCAGTTTCCCCGAGCTTGGTTTACAAAGTTTAGCACCACCATTAGTCAATTGAGATTTGTTTCTAGTCCTTATGGTTCTGCTTTATTTATCCGCAGAACTACCTATGGAATTATTTTTCTTCTTTTATATGTTGATGACATGGTGATTACTGGCGATGACTTGTTTAGTATTTCTGACCTTAAATCCTTTCTCGGTTCTCTATTTGAGATGAAGGATCTTGGTCCACTTAGTTACTTTCTGGGACTTGAGGTTTCATCTGACACTGATGGTTACTATCTCACTCAAGCTAAGTATGCTTTAGATTTTCTTGCACAGGCTAGTATTAATGATAGCAAAACTGTTTCCACGCATTTAGAACCTAATGTTCGATTGACACCCTTGGAAGGAACGCCTTTTGCTGATGCTACACTTTGCCGTTAGTTGGTTGGTAGTTTTATTTATCTCACTATCCTACGCCCAGATATTGCTTTTACAATCCATTTAGTGAATCAATTTATGACTGGTTCTCGTTCTACTCATTATGCTGCTATGCTACATATCCTTCATTATGTCAAAGGTACCTTATTTCATGGCATTCACTATTCTGTTAATTCTTCTTTAGAGCTTCGTGCATACTCTGATGCAGATTGGGCTGGAGATACTACTGATTGTCAGTCTACTACTGGTTTTTGTTTTTTTTTGGGCTCTCCTAGCTTAATAAGAAACAAGCGCTCGTTGCTCGCTTAAGTACTGAAGCTGAATATCGTGCCATTGCAGACACTACTCAGAAGTTTCTTTGGATTCGTTGGCTTGTTGCTAATTTGGGTGTGTCTTTCCCCAGTGCTACAACTATTCACTGTGACAGTTATAATGCTATCCAAATTGCTCATAACGATGTCTTTCATGATCGTACTAAACATATTGAACTAGATTATCATTTTATACATCAACTTGTTATTCGTGACAATATTTGTCTTCAAGCAATTTCTTCTGTAGATCAGACAGCAGACATTTTTACTAAGTCTCATCCTTCAAGACATTTTGTGAATCTTGTTTTTAAACTCAAGTTGGTTAACGTTTTACCACCTTAAGTTTGAGGAGGAATGTTAATGTATTAGATAATTACTAATAGAATTTGTTTATAGTCAAATGACTAGTAGTTGAGTAAATTATAACAGTATAGTTTATTTTCTATTTTTCTTCTAATTTTACTTTGACACTTTTATAAATAGAATTACTATTCTATTGTATACATACAGTTTAATATATACCAAATTTTCCTAGTTTCTTTCCTTTTCTTTGCTCTTAACAATGCAAAAATAGCATAAATTATAAAATTTATTTTTTCTTTATTTTTCTTTCCTATGTTCTATTATAGCATTGCAAATAAACTCACCCTTTAATATTTCTCTTAAAATACGTTACCAATAAATACAGAATATAGCATTGATGATATATATTTTATTAGAGCTGCGGGCTGCATCGCATGCCTTCGCCTTCCGTGCAGCCTCCTCAGCCCATATGCCAAACAAGACACTAGTTATAACTAAATAAGAGCCCCAAAAAAGAAACATCAAAATTACCACAAACCCATTTCTCTAACCTATCATTTTCTCTCTCCCACGGACCTATTCTACTGCCCTCCCAACTTCAATTTTTCCCGGGAAAAAAGCGAGAACAAAAGCTGGGGGGGAAAGAAAATTTCCATAGTTTTTTTTTTTGCCCCTTTTTTTCTCAAACGCGGAAATTCTTGCCCCTGAAGGTCTGGCCGAACTGCCAATTAGGGGGTGCCACGTTCCACGAGGTGGAGGTGCGACGGTCACTGCCCGTGACTCTAAAGGACAGCGCCTGGCCCACCAGCACGGCATTGGACTGCCAGTTCTGTCCCCAGTTGCGGCTCATCGTCATCCACTCGGTCTTGGTGCCCTTCACGCTCACCCTCACGATATCCCCTGCACCTGCGACGTTGGAGACCAAAACCAGGTTGAAGTAACGGAAGCCGTTGATAGTGAATCTGATCCCACCTTGCTTTCTGCATGGCACACTGTAAAAATATACATGCACATACATCAGATGAAATATTCATTGTTTATTTTTATTTCTTTTCTGAAGCTGATTGTTTATTTTTAGTTAAAGTCACCCATTGGTGCACTTTTTAGGCGGCGAAGAACTCTAGGTTGACCGGTAGCTGTAAGCACTACCTGGCGTTTCACAAGAGTTGTCTCCCATTGGTCGTGATATGTACCAGGGGCATTTTCGATATTTTATATTTACTGCAGACTACGCCACCAGAAAAGGAACCCGAAACATCCCAGCTAAAATTATGCAGACGGCGGTCCATCAATTAACCGTAGATATGTGATTCCGGACTGGTTTAGTCACAGTTAAACTCACAAAAAATTAAAAATTTTAATCAATTTTTATATTTTTTTCAATCAAAAATTTTCACAAATCATTTTTACATCACATCTTTTTATTTTTATTATATATTTTCTTTTATTTTTTATCCACCAAACAAACCCAACCGTATCTTTTTATATTTTTCTATTAATTATGTTTCAATTAAATTTTATTTAACTTTAATTTTTATTTTAAATTTAATATTATCACATTAAAATAAAATCATTAATCACCTGTTCGATGCTTCAGAAAATAATAAAAAAACACTTCAAACTTTTAAAAAATTTCTGAAAATTTCTAAAATTTATTCAACGCCTCAAAAAACAGTAAAAAAACACTTAAAACTTTTAAAAATTCTCTTAAAATCCCTAAAATTCTCTAAATACTTTACACTCTTCTTACTTTTTATAAAATTTTTATAAATTCATATATATTTATATATCACAATAAATTTTTTATAAATCATAATACCATTTCATATATTTCAATAATTTTTTTACAAATCTTAAAAATTTTTTAACCACTTCTATTAAATTTTAACGCAAAATTATTCTAACGAAACAAAAAAAAAAAAAAAACCGTTACGGAGAAAAGAAGTTTCACTATTTATTTGTTAAAAACATGATTTAGTTAGCGCATGCCAAACGTCAAAAATTTCTTCAAATCAAATATTTATTATTTTTTGTTATTATTATTATTTTTTTTGATGACCCGGAACTTGAGTCGACTCAAAAATCCTAACCTGCGAAACCGGGGAGGAGTAGTCCGACTCAAGATATCCCCTAATTCAGTCACGGTAATACACCTAGGACGAATCTCCACTCTATGAAACCCTCACAATTAAGAACTCAGAAGTTACACCCTTTGACCACTAAGTTAGACCGCGAGATCTATTTTTCGTTATTTTTCACTTAGATAAACGGATCCTAAATTTTTATTTCCACTGCAGCCCATGAAAGCAGCTAAAATTTCGGTTGGCTCCGTTATGATAAGCGGAATTTCAACTGGGGTGGGCATAACAGGGAATTAGGAGACATGGGTATGGGTATTTCTGTCCACCTAAAAAATACAAAAGATGTAAGAGATATGATGTGCCAATGTGTGCTCCCAGCTTTGGCATAAATGCCCTCGACGTGTCAGAAGCAGTGCTGTCTAAGACTAACATTGGAGGCTATAATAGTCATTTCAACGAGGAGAGGCTACCATAGCCATTTACAATGTTGCCCAACCTTTAGCTAATTTGTAATTTGCAAATGACGGCAAGGTCAAAATGCAGAGAGCTGAATCAGAGCCTGAAAAGATTCCCCTGTAAGGGGTATCGTTGTCAACAGAAAACTACACGCCGAGAGGCTGGGATCTCAACACAAAATGTGAGGAGAGGGGTGGCTGCAGTCAACTTAAAACAATGCCATTTTTTATTTTTTAAAACAACGTCGTTTCTTTTAAGTTCACAATATCGAATATAAATGAATACAGTCCACAACATTGTATATGAATGAATATTTTTGAATACGAGAATTTAAGTGGAATAATGTCGTTTTAAAGAAAAAAATATCAAAACGACATATTTTTTATGGACTGCAGCCCCGGTCCCAAAATGTGATTATTTACCCAAATACCCCGATGCGCGAAATCAAATCTCTGTGACAGTGACCGACGGGCTACAGTGGACTAATAAATACCGAGGGACTGACTAGTGGTAAGCAAAAAATCAGTCAGCCCCTTGAGGGTATTTCGGTCCAACAGGAAATAGATACCAGCCAAAACAGAGAATCTGATCCTCAAGCGTTTGGATTTGGCCAAGGGGCGGGTAGACTCACCGGCGGAAGGAAACGGGGACGATGCCGGCACGGTACTCGGCGATCTTGAGGAACATTGGCATGGCGAGGTCGAAGTGGGAGCGAGGTGGGTTGCACCATCCGCCGTCGTCGCTCGGCTGGGCGAAGTTAGGGGGGCAGAAGTTGGTGGCGGTGACCAGGATTGAGGGGCTGCCGGGGTGGCACCATCTGGGGTCATTGTCGCACTTGATCTCGAAGCACGCCCCGCAGCTTAGCCCGTTGTTGAACAGTGCCGTGCTTAGCGCCGCCGTGTTCACGCCGTACCCTTGGCTGTACAGGTTGCCATAGCCACAAGCACCACCTGAACACCACACAAACACATCTCGTTAAGGTCTCCGTATTAGCTGAGTATACAAATGCACAAACTATACATACATTGTACCTCTCATTTATATCGATTTTGGAAGCAAATTTGAGTACTGGATTTAAGATTTTTACACTAAACTGGAAAAATAAGAAAGGTTGACAGTGAAACAGAGCATTGGGAGGGTTCTAGAAAAAAAATGGCAGGAAAATTCAGAGGAGAAGCAGAGACCAGAACATTGTCTACTCGATTTGCAAAGAAGTGTATATATAGAGTGAAAAGGCATACAGATATGCGTACATCTCAGCATATATCTTCGAAATAACTTATGTTTGGACTAGAAATTTACCCATCGTGCCAGACGCGTCGCTGCCGCCGTAGAAGGTAGCGTGTGCCGTCTGCCACGACCCGCCGGAGTAAACTCCGGGGATTCGAGCTTCAACAACAGCCAGAAGCGAGACCAGACTCGCAATGCAGAGCATTCTCACTAGAGCCATTTCACACTCGCTCAAGTCTCTGATCTAGACAGTAAGAGAGAGAGAGGGAGAGAACAATGGGGTTTGGGGGGCGAATGGGAAGCGCGCGGGAGGGGGTACTTATGGAGGAATGCCAAGGGGAGGAATCAAAAGAGGGGGGTCCCATAATTATTACCGTGCAATTAATGCTCCATTTTCTTTTTACTGCCTTTTTTTTTTCTCGTGTTTAAATATTTAAGTTACAAATATTTATCCTTTACTTGGATGGCAAGCGCACACCCAAAAAAAAAAAAAAAAAAATCATAACAACAATAATAATAATTTTTTTTTTTTACGTTCTATTTTTCTATCTCTTGTCCAAGTTATAAATATTTATCTTTTATTTGTACCCAAAAAACATAATAACAACAATAATAATGATGAAATTGAAAGCAATGTATGAATTTTTGAAAAATTATCGATTCTTACTCGTATAATTATCAAAAAGAAGGTATAAGAAGTAAGAATTAAAACTATCTAATTTATTAATATTAAACCTTTAAATACTAATATTGGGACTTATAAAACTCGAGGAATCCTTATTTTTTTGTATAGATACTGCATAGTAACAATTTTTTTTGGTACATCGAGAATATACTCTCTGAACTATATAGGGCTCGTTTGGAGTAAGAAAAAATAAGATAAATTGAGATAAATATGGTTCGGAGTTAATTTTGACGTTATTTTTTTTCTGAAAAATCGCAAACCGTGGAAACGATTTTTTAAATCTGTTCCCACAGATTCAAAAAAAAATTAAAAAAATAGCGACAATGGTACTCATTTGAAAGCTTTCGACACTAAGAACGTGATTATATAAAAAATTTACACATTCGGTTAATTTATTTTTAGATTTTTTTATTTTTTTAGCGAAATATTGAAATTTTTTAAATTAGTGATGGCGGGAAAATTAGAGGTAAGGGAGTTGTTAGAGATTTATAGAATTTTTTTAGAGATTTTTTTTAATCCAAACGAGCCCATAATTTATTCTCTCGTTAATCCAAATTAGTTTACGTGTCAAAATAATAATAATAATAATAATGAAATTAGCTTGCATGTGAGGGTCACGTGACAGCCAGGCAATCCCATAGGTGGAGAGCACAACCACTTGTGATGGGATGGCACGTGCCATGCATGTACCACATTACGAAAGAAATATCAATTGAAGAGAAAAAGAATATTTGACGTAAGAATATAATTTGACCGAATGATTTTGCGGAAGATATTCCAAAATTGTCAAGACTTAGTTGATTACCATAATTTAATTCAATGAGAAACATGAATTATATGTTTGTATATATATGTTTTTCGTATTGAAATTGTAAATTTATTTAAAACCTACAAGCATGAAATTTTATTGGTTAGATAGACTTTTTTCCCATTTGTTGGGAAAAAGAGAAAGTTGATATAAGTTTCGTAATTTGTGGTTAAAGACCGTTTAGTTAAAAAAAAAATTTATTTAGTTAAGTTGAGTTTGAAAAATAAAAAAAATTAATTTTTAATAGTTAGTTTTTTTTTTTAATTTTTTTGTTGATTTAATATTTTTGTGTTTTATAATTTAAAAGAAATTAAGAATATAAGAGGATAAATATATGATATTTGAGAAAAATAAAAAATTGAATAATTAACTATAATTGTCAATCGTCAAACGCGTACTTGAGTTTTGTTTGGATTCAAAAAAGTTACCATTTTTTGGATTTTTTTTTTATTTTATACGATATTTTTTCTCAAAATTTGAATTTTTTTTAGAAGTCCTATTTTTTAAGCGTATTAATTACACTCGTAAAAAAATTAAAAAATTTAAATCCATTTAAGTAAAAAAGTTAGAAAAATAAGAAAACTAACATTCTCGTTACTTCTTTAATCGATGGTTTTTATTCAAATTGACACAAATTTTTTGATTTTTGCTGCGAAAGCGACCAACTTGCTTAAAAGTTATAGTTTTTAAAAAGAAAATTAAATTTTGATAAAAAAATTATATAAGACAAAAACAAAAAAAAAAAGCTACCAAAAATACCTTTCAAATTTTTTTTTTTTAATCCAAACTAAGAATTATTAGAGTAAATGTGGGTGCGCAGCTGACAGGCACAAGTAGGGTTCTGTAAAAGGCGCTAAAGCTACTAACTATTCTTATCTACCCGCAGCAACTACCTCTCATCTGTGCCTTTACTACTCCACGGACCATGGTCCAACCGCATCTAATTCTCTCTTGCCCGACAAATAACCGCGGCGCGTACCAAAAAAGGGTAAACATAATATATTTTTATTAATGTAACATTCAATTTGAATAAAAATTATAATATTAAGTGAATAAAAAATAAAATAAATATTCCTAATCTAGAATTACTTTTTAATAATTTTAGTTAATGTAATATTCCTAAAATTATATTATTTTTTAATCTGTAATATTAAATGGTCAGTATAATTCAATTTAAATAATTATAACGTAATCACACTTTTTATTAGCTACAAATTTGTTAACCCAAAACAAAAGAATCATTATGTAAAATTAAATTGAACCAAATCAATCTTCATATGATGAATTTAGACTCATAATATGATGACTAATTTTTTTTATGAAAATAAGAAAAAAAAATTAAATTAAGTCAGATCACAAATGTATACTTTTTACTGATCATCTTGTTAATTATATTTAATATCTATTGATTTAAATTATTTTTAACGAATAATATAATCAATCAATTAATTAAATTAATTTAAAATATAATTAAATATTCTACTAAAATAAAAAGTAATTACTTTAAATGAAATTACGTTTTTAAACACAGTATTATTTTTTATTTTACAAATTATAGACAAAAAAATATAAATGATTAATATAAATAAAAAAATCACAATATTGTCAAACAGGTCTTAAAAGTCACTTCCAAACTACGAATAACAGCATAATTTTCTTTCCGCGAATTGTCCTTTGCCCCGTTGTTTGCCCTAATCGGAGGGGATATTTGTGTCAATTCAAGGAATATTTATAATTCATAAATATCTTTATTTTATAAATAAAAATATTTTTTTAAACAAAACAAAGAATAGATAATTCATCAAAATATTTTTATTTGTCTAATTTTTTATTTTTTCTAGACTAGGAAGGCAATTGTTACTTTACTTATTTGAAAAATCCATTTACTTTCTCATTAAGTGAAATTAATTTCATTTGTATTTTTAAATAGTTTTTTTTTTCCATTCCATCCTATTTTCTTCGTTAAGTGAAATTACAAAATTACTAACCTTTTAACTCTTTTTTTTATGTATAATTTGAAATAATATAATTATCCTTTAAAAAATTTTTTACAAATTTTGAAAAACACTATAAGGCCAACTTTGGTACAATATAATGGAAATAATATTTTAAAGATTAAAATAAATTTTATTTAAATTTTTAAAAATATATAAAAACATATTTTATGTTATTTTATTTTCTAACTTATTCAAATAAAAAATTAATTTATTTCATATCTTTTTCTTTACAATATTTTACCATTCTAATTTTCCCATCACCCTCAAGTCATTTAATAGAATTTTATATGATCTTTTCCATATATATATATATATATATATATATATATATATTGGAAAAAACTAACAAATAGAAAAATCAAAATACCAAAAAAATTAACTTTTAAACAAAAAGTTAAATTTATCAAACAAACTATAAAAATTTTAATTTAATCTTTTATAATAGAAAATATTTTTTTCAAAAAATAAAATTAAAATTAAAATCTTTTAGAATTATTCATATGTTATATATAAGCAAATTTCTTTTTTTTTAAAAGTAAAATAGTAATTTCATTTTTACTTATAAAAATTCTAGGCAAACAAAAATATTTTGGTGAGTTGTATACTCTATAGTTTATTTTAAAAAAATATTTTTATAGTTCAAAAACATATATATATATATATATATATTTATAAAATAAAAATATTCATGCATTAATATAAATATGCCTTGGATTTCATTTTTGTATAAGGGTATTTATGACATTACAATTATATAAAACATATGGTGAAAAGAAGAAGGACAATTGTGTAATTCCAATTAACAACAAAGAAAGTGGAGTGTAAGAGGAAATTAGTAGAGTACAAATAGACGCACCATTTGTGAAATATTATTATTTAATGCAATCCTATTTAAATTTTAAATTGATTATGATATTAATTTATAATTATCTAATACAATTGATATTAACAAGAAATGCATACTTTTTACTGGTTATTTAGACTCTCTCTCTCTACATGTTTTATCTAGTTTTTATCTGATTACATCGTCAGAAAGTTTTTGATTGGGTACCACTTCCTAACCACTTTCTTTGATTTTCTCTTTACTTTTAAGTACCGATGCTATAAGAGGAAATTAAGTAACTGATGAGCACACATGGAATAAATTTTACCTCCACAAAATTATAAATATATAATTTGCATTATGGAGCGAAAAGGAATCAAGACAATAAGGGAAATATTTACGAAAAAATGGTTATTAGTTACATAGGTAAACCCGAAAAATCCAAAATGTGGTGTACGAGACAACAATTTTATGAAAGGTTATATTTGTTTCATGACATTTCATTTGCCACAAATGTTTTTGTTGGTTTCAGGACTTGTCCCTGCATGAAAAAAAATATATATAAAATAAAATAAAATGGACACAAACGTTTGATAAATGAGAGGTTTACATCAAGTTCATGTTTAATTTCTTTTTTTTTTTTTTGGGAGTTTTAAGGTATATGTTATTATAATTTAAGAAATTGTTGATGAAAAAATTTGTCACACATTCTCCCTCTCCAAGTTTGAAATTATACGTAAGGAAAAAGTAAAAGAAAAATGATTAGAAAAGTTTTGATCAAGAACTCTTTGACTTTCAAGTAGGGGTAGAAACGAGTCAAGCCAAGTCTAGCCAAGCCGAGTTTTAACATACTCAAGTCTCGGCTCAGCTCGGCTCGAGTTTTTTATACTGAGCTTGAGCTCGACTCGATAAAGAAGAATTTAGACTCAATTAAGCTCGCGAATAACTCGATTAAACAAAAACGACGTCGTTTTGATTTAAAATATAATATATTTAAAAAATATAATAAAAATATTATTAAAAATATATATATTATTCTAACCGAGCTTACCCGCAAGCTTTTGAGCTGAGCTTTCTCTAGGCTCGAGCTTGATCTCGAATCCAAAACGAGTCAAAAACTAAGTTCGGTTCGAGCTCGTTTAACTCACGAATCGAGCTCGAGCCGAGCTTTTTTCGAGTTGAGCTTGAATAGCTCGCAAACAGCTCGGTTCGTTTCCACCTTTACTTCGAAGTTAAGAATCGAATAACTCTTAAAACTTAGAGAGAAGTCTTAATTTGTGACCTCTAGCATTTATAGATGTAAAATAACTAAGTGGCACGGTTAATTTGATTGTAGCGGTAGAACAGTGTATTAAATGCAGGTGACAATGTGACTATAGGGGTTAGTGAGAAAGCAACCTTCTTGTGAGATATATTTTTAATCTTATTTTTTAATACACTTAAGTGTACTGAATCAAGTAACTATCAAATTATATAATTCAATTCTAACCTTAATATAACTTATTGTTAGGGTGGTATTTTTTTTTATTGAGCTTACGTGGTTAGACTATTTTATGTCCCAACAGAAACAACTGTAAAAAAATAAAAAATCTCTTAATTCATTTTTATCAAAAATATGAACAACATACCCAAAAACTCCGGAAAAAAAAAATTAAATGACAATATGGTTGAAAAAAGTCATAAAAGTCCCCCCCGGGGGGGAAAAAAAACAATAAATTCATTTTGTTATCCAACGGTAGTTACTTCATTAGTTCATGGTCGTTTTGTCATCGAACGTTAGTTGCTTCATTAGTTCATGGTGCTATAAAGATCAACAAATTTAAATAAATATTGTGTTACAAAGTTTGGAAAAATGAAAATGTTAATTTCATAAGGTTATAAATGAGAAAAGTAACAGTAGATTGCTTTAATCGAGAAGTTAAGTCTACTTAGAAATATATTTAAGATTGATTTAACTAATCCCTTGAGCCCATCTCAAATGTGTAGTTTTATTCACTCCATCAAAGTAGGTTAGAATTTTAAAATAAATTTATTTAGGGTGCGTTTGGAGCGATAAGAAATTTTTTTTTTTTTGGGTAATGGGGGAAATCACCCAGCGGTTTTATCCGCTGAGCTACAAATTCTCGGGGGAACAGTGCAGCAATCCACCGCCACGTCCCCCCACTTAAATCCTAGTAGCTCCAAGTGAGAATCGAACCTGCGACCTAGGTCTATCACCCAAGTCTTAGGGTTGACTCCCGCTCCACTAGACCAATCAGGGGTGAGTCGATAAAAAGTTAGATAAAAGATATGTTTGGAGTGATAAAAAATGAAATAAAATGAGATAAAGTGTGGTTTGAGAAAACTTTTTACAGTCAGTGCACACATATCAAACTGCGTTTTCTGGAATGAACAGTAAGATTACGAATTGAATTTCCATTTGGACATATTCAAAATTTTGTATTAATCATGACTTCTTTGCACTAAAATCCGTTGAAATGGTTTCTATAATCCATTTAGACAAAAGTTGGTTGTGCGAATCCGTTAGAATGGTTTCTACAATCCGTCAGAACAATTTCTATGACATCAGAAAAAATAATCAAAGTGAATGTCATTTGATAACTTGGGGGTTCATGGTGAGCATAGCAAAAAAATTTTTACTATTTAATTAACCGAATTCTAGTTGTCAACTTTTTTTTTAAAAGGCATTGAACTTTTTTTGAATTCTAATAAAGTAAAAATGTGTAAAAATGTAATAGAGATAAACTGAGATAAATTATGAGTTCGTAATTCGTGCAGTGAAATAAAAAGTGAACTTTTAAAATTTTTTAATATTTTTTTATTATTTTAAAAAAAAATTTACCACTCTAAACAGAGCCTTAATTATGTAAATAATTAACCTGAAACAAACTTTTCACAAGTGAGGAGGTAAGATATTTTTTGTTTATCAGCAATTAAGCTTAAAAGTCTTCGTGTATTTTAAAGGTAGCTTTTGGGTGAGGGCTTGCAATGACTCGAACACGATTTGATTCTTGTAATACAAATTATTTTAAAAAAATACATATATAATATAATACGAATAAATAAATTCAAAAATAATATGTTTTAACAAAATTTAATATAATGATAAATAAATTAATTATTTAGCATATTTATTAAATTTTAAAATATTTAAATGACATTTAGCTTACATTTTTTTTTTATTTTGAGATTCATGTCTTAAGAATATTGAATACACATTTAGTTTAACATTTTATATTCCTATGGTTTGGAATTCTTAGTATTCTGGGTCAAAAAGATCCAAAATGACATTTGACTATTTTGTATTTTATATGTAAATTCATTTTTAATTTTTTAAAATTGATTTGTGAAACTTTAATAGTTGCAACTATCTAAAATATTCCTCTTATTTATTCTAAGTACTCGACTAATTTTAATTTAACTTATTAAAACTTGATTGATATGTGGTTGAACTTAATAATGTTTTTCATTTTGAGATGGTATAAAAATTCAAACAATTTAAATTTGAAATTTGATTTGAAAGATAACCAAAGTTTAAATGCAGTTATTAATCTCGTTAATTTTTGCGATAATCTTAGATAACATAATATTTAATTCTATTTATTTACGTCACATTATGTAAAACTCTAATGGAAGTAGATCAAATATACAGTAATGAAATGGTACAATTGAAAGTATCGATTTTGAAGTTGATTAATGATAAAATATATGAGTATTAAGCTTTTGTTCAGGGCCTAGGGAAGAGATAGATGGAGGGAAGAGAATGGAGGTGACCCTTCATTGACCAAGATTTCTTTCGCTCACAATATAAATGGGTTCGTTTGGAACTACACAAAATAAAATAAAATCTTATAAATCTCTATAAATACGAATTACGAGACAGTAAAATTTAAATTCTTCACTCATTGCACGAATTACGAGATATTTACTTTTACAGTTTTATTTTATTTTATACACTTTTATACAACTTCAAACACACTTTTAGTGTGTTAAAAAAAAAAATTGAATTGTGTTTTCTTTGTCTAATAATCCATTCCCTTTCACCTCTCTTCCAATAAAGTAAAAATAATTAATCTTTTTTCTCTTTCATTCTTCTTTTTTTTTTTTCTCATTTACTTTAATTCCATTCACTCTTCTTTGGCGTTCTTACAAAAAAAGATTGAGAATGCATTTAAAGTGTAAAAAATCAATAAATTTTCATAAAAATTGTAGATTTATAATTAGTGTAATGAAATAAAAAGTAGATAATTTTTAAAAATTTTTAATATTTTTCAGTAAAATTTATAATTTCAAACTTAACCTTAATGCATTTTACTCAAAGATATGAATAAAAAAAAAATACATTCCACTAAAATTACAAATATACTCTCCAAGACATCTTTGGTTTTTATGGATGAATTAGGAAAGAAAAATTAATTTTTTAAATCTCGATTTGCACAAAAACCAAAGAACTAAGTTTTCGTTTTTTACCCAAACAATGCCTACCCACAGAAGCACATCCGAAAAACGGTGGGAGAAAAGGACGTGGACATCAGATGCGTACACGTGGACGCGTGACACGTGAGCGGTCGGACGTGGGTGGCACCGTTCACATGCATGAGCATGGGGGAGTTTCTCTGACGATGGATTAACATAAATTACTGTTGACGTGGCGGATCTCAAAGATCTGGTTGGTAGGGTAAGTGGGGGCACCTTTCCTCTTCTAGTTTACCTTACTCCTCTGTACCCCTTCCTTTCTTTACCTAACCACGGCCTCTTATTAATGGCCACCTCGGCAGGTATTTATATATAAATAGACATTACTATTATATTTATATATAAATAGATATTACTATTATATAAAATATTATGTATACAACAATATAATATTATTTACAGCAAAAATTGTAATGGAATGGCATTATAATGTGCTAACATCAACATAGCAATATGATTAATTAAAATTTGATGATTAAAGCACATTTATAATGTATACAATATAATATTATTTACAACAAATAAGTTAAAAAAAATTGCAATAGAATGATATTATAATATGAACTTACAGGGCTGACGTTAATTTGACAACATAATCTGAATCATTGAATTAAAATTTGACAGTTTAATTACATTCATGAAATTTTTAATTTAAAAAATAAGTATTTGTCACCTTTAAAATGAAAAAATATGTGTTTATCACCTTTCATTTAAAAAAGCCTCCCCATTTCTTATGATATTCATTTTTGTCACCTTTGAAATGAGAAAAATTAATCACTAAGATTATCTATTTATAAGAATATTATAATTTCATGATATACAATTTTTTAGAAGTTCTTTTTTATTTTTTTTTTTGGAATTTTTGCATAATATTTGGGACTAAAATAATATTCATTTTAATTAATTAGATGTTTGTTATTTTAAATTTCTTCTTTACGAAATCTATTAATTTTTAATTTCATTGTAATCCCAAAAGTCTTATTGGTATTTATTAAATTAAGAAAATAAGAGTTAATTATTGTTAGAATATAAAAAAAGGTGTATCTATATTTTTAATTTTTGTTAGACAATAATGGGCCACAAAAATTTGTAATTTAATAGTAATAAATATAATCATTTTAATAAAATATTTAGTGTGATATAGGCATTCTTTATATATATGTGTGTGTGTGATTTGATGAATTTAAAAATTTAGTAATATTAGTCAATTTTTTAATACCTTATTTCTTTCGAGGTCCTTGCTTCAAACATTATAGAAATTAAAAATCCTCACGTAATAGGATAATTTTATAAGCTGTAATTATAAAATTTAGAAGAGGCTGTGATTACGAAAACAATAAACTGTGGGTGTGTTTAGAGTTGTATAAAATAGTATAAAATTATAAAAATAAATATTTCGTAAATCGTACACTGAGTGAAAAATTTTAAATTTATTATCTCGTAATTCATATTTATAAAGATTTATAAGGTTTTATTTTTTTTTGTTGAGAGATTCAAATGGAGCCTGCATATACATGATACATGCTCCCTACCGAGTGACATGTCTCTCCCCAAGCACATGTTCTCTCATTTGTCATTATTTCCTTGAAAACGATTTTTTATTTAAAAAAATAAAAAAAAATTGGGGATAAAAAAATTTATACAAATTTTAAAGGTGGTATAAAACTATTAAAAGTATCTAATTTAAAATTAATTGACTAATAGGGAAGAGACCTAATAGAACTTTATCTTAATTTTGAAATTATTATTTTATCGGCTCGAGATAATAGTCAGAGCAGTGCAGTATGTAAGATAAATTTTAATACGTCCCGTCACATGCTACCATGTTTGCTTATAGAGAGCTAGACTTATATGTCATGAACAGGAAGTGTATGATGGAGAAATTCGGAAGTGAAATGAGCATGGATCCTTCCAAACCTCCGAACCCCACTTGGGGTGTGTTTAAAATTATATAAAAGTGTATAAAATAAAATAAAATTATAAAAATAAATATTTCGTAATTCGTATAATGAGTGAAAAATTTTAATTTTATTGTTTTGTAATTCATGTTTGTAAAAATTTGTAAGATTTTATTTTATTTTGTTTAATTCTAAACGGAGCCTTGGTACGATGTCAAATATCAAATTCAAAACCTTTTGGCATTGGCTGGAGAGGCTCCACTGAAATTTTATATTAGTTTGGGATAATTGGTTTTACTGATTTAGAATAAATATCAGTAAAAGAATACATAAAATTTGATAGGACGGACTTCCTTGGTTGGATGAACCATATCCAGTTCTTGAGTATCGGTCCGACTCTCCCTCACTACGCGAGTTCACGATTTACTGCTGCACATGTTGAGCGATCGGTATATGTGGCACAAAAAAAAAAAAAATATATATATATATATATATATATATATATATATATTTGTTAAACATTGTTTCAATAACAACCTTTAAAGTCTGTGATTCAATTCAAAACTTATCAAAGAAATGATTATTATTATTTAAAAATAATGTTATGCTAATAGAATTTACTTGTTTGAACAATGAACTGTGTGGTTTCTTGTAAGCCAATCATTTAAATTAGTTTTTTTAGACAAAAGGATTTATAAAAATACATATTTATTACACAAATGTCATTGTTATTTCAATACAATTTTTTTTGACAAATAATTATGCCAGAAAATCTTTTTTGAAATTTAAATTACATAAATAACACGTAAACCAATATGGGAAAAAAAGATAACTATGATGAAGGAAAAATAAATATTTTATTGCAAATAATAATTTTAGAATAATTATAAGTTAGATGTTATGCAAATATGGAATAAAGCAAAAGTAAGGCTTAGTTTGGGTACGGAATTTTTTTTTTTAATTTTCTTGTTATATGCAACTTTTTTTTACTAAAATTTAATTTTTTATTTGGTAATTTTTAATTCTGTTATTTGCCTTTTTAAAAAAATTATAAAACAAAAAAAAAAAGAATTCACATATGTATAAAAAAATTAATATTTTTAGAAAAAACATTTCTTTATCTTATATGTGAATTTTTTTATTTTTTATAATTTTTTAATAGACGCGAACAAGATGTCTAAAAACTGTTAAACAAAAAAAGGAAATTAAATTTTAATAAAAAATTATATAAGATGAGAAAACTAAAAAAGATTAATTTTTTTCATACCCAAAACAAGCCTATATCAAACAATCTTAATTCTTTAGTAAAATTAATTAATAAAACTATTGGAATTCAAAGAAAAGAAAATAGAGATAGGAGGGGGAGAGAGAGAGAGAGAGAGAGAGAGAGAGAGAGAGAGAGAGAATCAATGAGTGAAGGCACATGGTGGTGGGCTTTGGATGGGACAAGAGGCGAAAAGATAACCTAAAAGGGTGGGAAGACGAAGGTGAAGGAAGAAGCAACCGAATCAATTGTCTTATCCCCTGCTCGGTTCACGTGCATGCGAATTGGGTCTTTTTTTGTTTGCTTTATTCTTTCATTTACCGGCTGTTTGGTGCAAAAAAATGAAAAAATAAAAATAAAAATTGTAACTTCGCTCCAGAATACGGCACCTAGTTTATTGGGTATCATTTGATTTATTTTTTATTTTTTATTTTTTATTTTAGACCCATTATGTTAAATTTTGGTATTTGAAAAGTAATTTTTGATTAATTTAGCACTATAAATTACCTTTAAATTCTTAATATTAATAAAAAAATATTTATATTACCATATGTTGGATTCTTTTTCATATAAAAATTATATTATAATTAATTTATTAAATTTTTTATAAACAATTTTCATATTAGTACTTTAAATTATTATACTTGACCATAATATTTTAAATTTATATTATATGTAAATTAGTAATTATACATATATACGAATTATCATTACTTTTTTATTAATAACCTAATAAACTAAACATGAAAATAAAAATTACATTATAATTAATTTATTGATTCTTTTGTGAACACTTTTTACACTAGTACTTTCAATTATTATATTTCACATTAATATTTTAAAATTATATTATATATAACTTAATAATTCTACATACATATAAATTATCATTACTTTTTTCCTTCATTCCTTTTCATTACCATCAAACAACAACAGAAAAAACCTTAAACAACAACAGAAAAAACCTTACTTTTAATTTTTTTTTTCATGTATTTTTTATAATAAGGGTATAAAAAGTTACTTTTTAAATGAAAAATTTAATAAAAAGAGTTTGAGTAAACGTGGTACAAAACTCAAGGGTCTAGATATACTTTTATAAAACCTGTAGGGTATAAGTGTACAAGACTAAAACCACGGCGTGTAGGTTAAAAAACCCATTAGTTTTTGTTTGGGTATTTAATAAAAATTTATAAAAATTATAAAAAATTAGTAAAAGTTGAAGAATATTGGTAAAAATTGAAAAAAATTTAGATAAAACTAGTAAAAATTAGAGAAGGTGTATAAAGGTTAAAAATATGTTTAGTGAAAAAAGTTAAAAAATTTTGAAAAAGTTATATATATATATATTTCTGTAAAAGCCGGTGAACCGCTATCCTAGGAATTAGTCACCCGAATTAACGTTGCCCTTACAAATTGTATGGCTCCCAAATGATCTTAGGAGACATAGGGTTTGTTTGGAGTAAGAAAAAGTGAGATAAATTGAGAGTTCATAATACGTGCAGTTAATGAAAAAAAGTTGATGTGATATAAAGTTAACAGAGATTTATAAAATTTTTTATTATTTTTCAACAAACCAAACGAAGCCCATGATTTATTCAAACTAATTGCGTAAAATTATAACCTGATGCATCGGTGTTAATTAATTAAAAGCGTGTGGTAAATATAGAGAATTGTTCTAAGTTATTATTTATGTGATTGGAGAGCACATATTAAGATATTAATATTATAAACATGCTTTATGGCGTACAGTGTTAAGCCATTAAAAATAACAACTTCATAAGATGAGTATAACAAAAAATAAGACATTAATAATACATAAAAAATATAGTAAAAAATGAATATATTGGAAAAAAAAATGACCTTTTCATATGAAATATATATTTAGAAATGCACCGATATAGAAGAGTAGTCAATTCAAGTAGAATAAATAAATAGGACAAAAATTAAATCTAATATTATATGGATCGAAATTGTAAAAAGGAAATAATAATAATTTTATATAACTTTACAGAAAAAAATATAGTTCATAATAAAAATAAATAAAAAAAAAAAGATTTATGAAAGTAACTCTTAACTTTTTTTTTTTTTTTTAGATTAAAATTTTATTGTAATTGTTTTGATAACGGAATACATAAACGGGGACGGACTTTGGAACGCGCGAAATGACCACGGCAGCAAGCAGATCAGTCGACTCGATCCAATCCAAAGCCAGTGCCCCTTTTGGATGGAAATTGTCTACATTCTCTGGATTGTTGATGGGGCTTCGGACCCACAATGGTTGGCATGGCAGTGGACGTGAGATTGTTTTATTCAAATCTTTGTGCTATTTTTGTTAGGTGAGGAAATTAAACACACACAAATAATGTAGTATTTTGATGTGATTAAGTAATTATTTCCGTCTATAGAAGAGAAAATTCATTAAATGAATCAAATCCGAGAAAAATTAAAAAAACATAATTTCACTCAAATTCTCTAATCCTCCTTGTATTTCTCTCTCTCTTTCTTTATTTTTCTCTCGACTGACCACACCTCTCTACGGGTGTTTACCAGAGCCACTTAATTTTTATAGTGATCACCCCTTTATCTAAGCCTTCTGGCATTTGTAGCGGCCACCCATTAACGGTGACCTTCAATCTTCATCTTCTCACCTATGTGGATGGATCAAACCCAGCAATTTTGTCTTTTATCTGGAATTGTATTGTGTGCCAATGGCATATTTATTTATATGACTTTTGGGTGTGAACAAAACACACGAGGGGGTGAAAATTTAATTAGTGGGGTGAGGAGGTGGTTATATTGGTTCAATATCAATTTGTTGACATTAGGGTTAGAAAATTATTGGATTAAAATTTAATTATTCAAACTATTAAATTTTAATTCAATGATTCGAGTAGTATTGTTTTGCAACTAATATTGAAAACAATGTTAACCCTCCAAATTAAGTGTAATGTGCTTAAATTTATAATACTTGAAAATTCCAAACCCACACAATCACACACACAGTGAAAGTAATCACACAAGAGAATAACGAGGAAACCCTATCACAGGGAGAAAAATCTCTATTTACAATCCCACTATCAACGGGTTACAAGACTCTACTTAGACTCTCTACGAATCACTCGCACGAATCCTTTCGTCACTCTTGCTCGAATCACTCGATAAACCCTACAAGCAGGCTTTCTGCCTCACACAGAAAGTGAAAAGAAAATACAAGACGAATTTAGAGAAAGAACATAAAAGCTCTCAATCCTCAAAGACTCTTTCTCTAGGTCCCTATAATATGTTCTCCCACCTCTTACAATTACAGAGTTGGTTTCACATATATATAGGATTACAAAGTTGCCCTAGTTTGGCAAAATAGGAAATTGAATCCGAACAAAATATTCATAACTCGATCCCTCGCGCTCCCATCCTCCAGCCTGCGACCTGCACTGGAATTTTTATGCTTTAGAAACTAACACTGGCGCACCCTCGCGCTCCCATCCTCCAGCCTGCGGACCTCACTGGAATTTCTGAGACACCTTGGCGCACCCGCGCGCTCCCTTCGGGCTGCCTGCGTGCTTGGGGCGCACCCGCGCGCTCCCCGCGCCGTGCCTGCGAGGTACACTGGAATTCCATTCATGTTCCAGAAGGCTGCGTCCGAATTCCATTAGGTTTTGTAATCCTTCACACCAATTAGAATTCTTCAAAATCTTGGTCAACTTGATTCATTTTATCTCCTTAATTGTTTAGAATTCTTCAAATCTTCAATTTGCATCACTTTAGGAAACTTGAATAGCATTCCTAATTTAACTAAGATATTGATTGGATTTGCCACAAGACTTTACAATCTCCCCCTTGGCAATTCCATATCAAAACTTAAGTTAAATTTTAAATTCTGCTCAAATTCTGCACGTACTGAACACACACATCAAGGCACCATGTGGAATAATATAGAAATGATCAATGATATCATTACCAAAGCACATTATACATAAAATATCATGCCATAGCCGAAACACGTTCACATATTACATACATAACTTGAAATGACTCCCCCTTTTTGATATGGAAATGACAAGTGCACAAAAATAAGGCAAGATCAAACCGAAGACTCATGAGTATGGCATACATGACACGACCTCTTCTAAGTGTGACATCAGAATAATGTGAGGGAGGATATCCTGCGCCCTGCCTACGAGGCTCGCAGGAAAATACGTGTAAGTGCAGATTTGGACACAGACAATCAAAACTAAAAAGAGACAGTAGAAGAATTCACTAAAAAATGTCAAAAAAAAAAACTTTTAATTCCACTATACCAATACATGTACATCAATCTCTCACCCTTCATAAATTCAAAGATTCACATTTTGATTTTCCAAGAAAATTGTCAATTCTGTGTCGAGAGGTGAAATAAGTCATAAAATTGAACAAATGCTTGTGCACGTGTGAGTTTTTGACTATAATATACATATAGGCTCCCCCTCAAACAAATCATAGACTCAAAAAGTTAAATTTGATGTACCAAATGAATTGAGAGCCAATCTTCCTTTTTTTTTTTTTTTTTTTTTTTTTTTTTAACACTTGGCGGCTTTCACACGCTTATGGGCAGGTAGCTATTCCTTAACAATCAACGAGTCATTAAGGGGCTTCTCACTGGTCCCACCGGTAGCCCTTTCCAAGTTTGTTTGTTTTTTTTATTTTATTTTTTTTTTATATGATGCATAACTTTGATATGCACATATCAGGCTCCTCAACATTTTTTAAACACATCAAACAATAACCATTGATTCGTGGAAAAGAAGAGAAAGAGATATATGCATGTACAGTCAAGTGTAATAGGAAGCACTTCAAAATTATGACAAAAATCACCAAAACACTTCGTATCAATTTACAAGGAATGCGAAAATTATGAACTCATTGAAATCGATGAATCTGGAAGATTTAATGTACAGGTAACAGTATAGAAGTCATAAAATATTTTCAACTTAATCAATGAACTTCTAACTTATCTTTTAGATTTCAATGGTGTGTACAAATGCCTACAGATTTTCTTAGAGACTCAAAGCGAAGGGCATTTTGTGAAACAAAACAATTTAAATCTGACTTTCTAACCCAAATAGCTCTAGTTTTAAGACCAGTTGTCTTGACAGGTTTTTCCTCACGTTTTTGACTTTTATGAAAATTCTTTTTCTCAACAAATTTGAAATTTGTACCTCTTCGAAATATTGGACTGTTTTGTTTTTGAAAAGGACGTGAGTTTTTGTAATAATCTTCTGAAAATTTTGAAAACACTTGAAATTTATTCTTCACAGGGACTCTAGGCTTCGGGTTTTTTGAAAAATTTTTAACATGGTTTAAAGGAAGACCATAGAGTTTGTGACAGTTTGGACGTATATGACCTTTGATTCCACAATGGTGACAAACAGGTACAAAGGATTGAGATCTAGCAAAATGCGTACCTTTCACTATGTGAAGAGGATACTGATAGTGTTTATTCTTTTCAAAACTCTTCTTTGGTGGTGCAACAGACTTAGGGAAGGTCTTTGGATTGGCTGCAGGTTTTGAAACAACCTTTGCTACTACTGAAGGTGCTGATGATGATGAAACAATTGTACTTTTCCCTCCAGTGTAGCCTAAGCCTGCTTTGTCTCCATGTGTTCGTTGTTGGCTCCAAATTTCTTCTAGCTTTTGAGAACTGTAGTTCATTCTTTCAAGTATCTTCTCATCACTCTTGATCTTCTCTTTCAGTTTACTGACCTCATCCTGAAGTTCTTCAACAACTTTCTCCAATTCATCAATCTTTTTATTCTTTTCTTCAAGTTTTTCTTTGAACTTTTCTGCACTATGAGACTGAGAAGTTTTGTCAGATTCCAAAATAGATATTTTACCTGTGAGCTTTTCATTCTCTGTCTTCAAGGAATCTCGTTCACTTCGAAGTTTACAGTTTCGGGTATGTTGGGCTTGTCTTTGTTTCTTCACCTTACTGTATTCAACAATTAAAGCATCATATGCTACTTGCAAATCATTATTGAATTCATCCTCAGAGTCATCATCTTCATGATTTGATATATCAGTGTCGCTTTGAGATCCAGAAGCTGTTCCTGCAGACGAAGAGTGAGACGCCATAAAAGCAACAAAATTACCTTCATCGTTTGAGGATGCTGATGAAGATGATTCATTTGAACTGGATTCATCATCTAATGTAGCGTTCATGACTTTGACTTGCTTCTTTTTCATCTTTTTGTTTGCACAGTCTTGAGCAAAATGTCCATATCCGTGACACTCAAAACACTTGACCTTGTTCTTCTTGTTTTCTTCCCCAGATTCAATCTTCTTGATTTTCTTTCCTTTTTCTTGAGATTGTGACTCATTCTTGTTATTCTTATTAAATAAACCCTTCTTCCTCATATATCTCATGAATCGTTTAGCCACAAGCGCCATTTCTTTATCCGACTCCTCTTCATCACTTTCTTCTTCCACTGTCTTTAGAGCAATACCTTTTGACGCTTTGCGAGGTTTCACCATATTTGCTTCAAACGTTTGCAAGGATCCCACAAGGTCTTCTATTCTCATGGAGTTCACATCTCTGACTTCTTCTATTGCTATGACTTTAGAATCAAACACTCGTGGAAGAGAACGTAAAATTTTACGTACCACTTTGTATTCTGGAATAGGTTCTCCAAGGTTATGGCATGAATTAACAATGTGACTGAGCCGGACATAAAAGTCATCAAACCTTTCGTCTTCATTCATCCTTAGTCCCTCAAACTCAGAAGTGAGTTTTTGAAGCTTGCTGGTTTTGACTTGTTCGTTCCCTTCATGTGTACTTTGCAGAATTAACCACGCTTTTCGGGCACTCGTACAACTTGAGATGCGGCAGAATTCATTAGGGCAAACTGCAGAAAATATGGCACTCAAGGCTTTGAAGTTCCACTCCGAACTCTCTTGCTCAGTTTTAGTCCACGTCTGAATTGACTTTTGTTCGATTCTTCCGTCAACTTCATGGGTCGGTTCTTCCCATCCTTTAACTATTGACATCCAGACTTTGTAATTAATTCCCAAAAGAAAAGCTTGCATTCGTACCTTCCAGTATGAATAGTTTGAGCCGTCAAACCAAGGGGGTCTAGTGCTTGAGCCTCCTTCACGTGGTGAATCCATTGGTTTGGACGAAGATCTTCACTCAAGAACTTAGAGTGACCTGCTCTGATACCAATTGAAAATTCCAAACCCACACAATCACACACACAGTGAAAGTAATCACATAAGAGAATAACGAGGAAACCCTATCACAGGGAGAAAAACCTCTATTTACAATCCCACTATCAACGGGTTACAAGACTCTACTTAGACTCTCTACGAATCACTCGCACGAATCCTTTCGTCACTCTTGCTCGAATCACTCGATAAACCCTACAAGCAGGCTTTCTGCCTCACACAGAAAGTGAAAAGAAAATACAAGACGAATTTAGAGAAAGAACATGAAAGCTCTCAATCCTCAAAGACTCTTTCTCTAGGTCCCTATAATATGTTCTCCCACCTCTTACAATTACAGAGTTGGTTTCACATATATATAGGATTACAAAGTTGCCCTAGTTTGGCAAAATAGGAAATTGAATCCGAACAAAATATTTATAACTCGATCCCTCGCGCTCCCATCCTCCAGCCTGCGACCTGCACTGGAATTTTTATGCTTTAGAAACTAACACTGGCGCACCCTCGCGCTCCCATCCTCCAGCCTGCGGACCTCACTGGAATTTCTGAGACACCTTGGCGCACCCGCGCGCTCCCTTCGGGCTGCCTGCGTGCTTGGGGCGCACCCGCGCGCTCCCCGCGCCGTGCCTGCGAGGTACACTGGAATTCCATTCATGTTCCAGAAGGCTGCGTCCGAATTCCATTAGGTTTTGTAATCCTTCACACCAATTAGAATTCTTCAAAATCTTGATCAACTTGATTCATTTTATCTCCTTAATTGTTTAGAATTCTTCAAATCTTCAATTTGCATCACTTTAGGAAACTTGAATAGCATTCCTAATTTAACTAAGATATTGATTGGATTTGCCACAAGACTTTACAATACTGTTCGTACATGTTAACATTAAGGGTTCATTTGTCAGTGTGTGTTTTGGAGTGCTAAATTTGATAAAAAATTTTAATTTTTTAATTTTTTATACCAAAAATTTTTATATTTTTTAACTTTCTTCATCTTCACACCGTCGCGCAAAAAAAAATAAAAATAATAAAATAAAAATAATAATAATTTTAGCGAAGCAAACAAGTTTGAAAGGTTACTTGTGTTTTGACTTTTTGTGGGTAAAAGTTATGTTTTCTTGGGATCTAAACTCACATGGGAAGCTTATGATTATCTTTGGAAGACAAAAAAAGAAGGATGGATCCAAGTATTCTTCTTGATGATAATGTAGCCCAATTAGTATCCCAAATTATGACCCCACAACACAAATCATGGAGGCATGCACACCCATCATTATTTATATATATATATATATATATAAAAGATTTGTGTGTGATATATAGTAATTTGTTCTTCAATATGTCTCCTAACTCATGATTGAATCCATTCAAACAAAAGTTTCTTGCACTAGAAGTGTGGTTAATTTGATCCCTTATAAAATGTGTGATAAAAATACAATTAAAATCAATGCAATAATACTCTCTCTGTTTTCCAAATAAAAAAATTTGCCTAACTTTTGTCACCCTTACATTTGGATTTTATTCTTGATAATCTTGTGCTTCAATGATATACCATCGTCTATTTAAAAAATTTAAATATCCTTAAAAGTTCAAAGTGGAATCAATTTAAATATTCTTAAATAATATTTATTAAATATATTAAAAGTGGATGCAAGTATACTTACATAATTGAAAAGGACAAAGTCGAATAGGATCTTGTAAAGCAATCCAAGCATATATGAGTTTTGTGTTTTTAAGCAAATGTTAAGAGTATTCTATATTAGTTTATGATATATACTATTTATATTAAAATATTTTATATTTTAATATTTAATAAGTAATTAATTTTATTTTGATGTGTAAATTATTACTACACATATCTCTCATTGTAAGCCTATTAAAAGTCTCTCTCTTTTTTTTTTTTTTACTTTAATGAAATATATCACAAGATAGAGACTTTATATTTACTTCCTGAATTCTATTTTGGTCTTTTATTTTTATTTCAACATGGTATTAGAGATCATGGTTTTCGATCCTTGATAGATTAGGTCACGTAAATTCAGTATGATTTAATTTGTCTTTTATTTTTTATTTTTGCCAAATCTTGTCAACTCTGTCTTTCCAGTGGATCCATTCAGCTTCCACCAGTGCTGCCACCATCTTATTCTGTTGTATTATTTTTCATCGCTATAATATATTCAAAGAATTCTTTTATCCTCTATTTCAACATGTTATCAAAATCATACTTTGAGTTTTTAGGTTATTTTCTTCTCTGGTGTTTTTTTTCTTCAAAGCCTTATTCTACCATACCACCACCACCGCAACTACTACAAAAATTTTTCTTTTGTAGTCTGAACCAGTTCTTAGGGTTTTTAACCCTTCTTATTTTGTTTTTTGACATCTGTCAAAAATTACAACTATCAACTTTTGATAAAAAAATATTAAAAATTACTAAAAATTGTGTCTCCAAACACCATTTAGAAATAACCTAACATCTAAAGGACTTTTTGCTATAAGAATTATTATTATTTATAGGGTAAAAATGATACGTTGCTTTGTACTTCAAATTTCGCATTCAAGAATATCGGATTAATTTATTTATGAATATTTAATTGTAAAAAGAGAAATACCCAAAAACTTATAATTTTAAGTTTAGTTACTCATCTTGAAACATATGGTACTGATAGTGGTGAATTGAGGGCTCATTAAAATGGACCAACGGGCGGGCTGAATTTGCCCCTGAATTTCAATTTCATCCGTCGAAAAAATGCGCTTGAATCTCAAGATGTTACACGCAACTTATTAAACATTATCCTTTGAATTCCTTTTTGCTGGTTCACCTCATTATATATAAAAATACCTATTTACTAACTAGGTTGATTTTTTTTACTGTTTAAATATAGATTTTAACCTATTAAGCTAAAACACTTAAAATTTATATCTAACTAATAACATTATATCTTTAATATTTTTTTAAATTAATAATACCAAATTCATTATCTAAAATTCATAAATATAAATACTACTTAAATATATTTGAAAAAATTATATTTTATAATAAAAAATTTACATTTAAATTAATATACCTTTAATTTAATAAATTTAAAAATTTTTGACAATATTATATTATATATATATATATATATATATATATATATATTTTGCCCTTTTTCCCTTCTCCCTACCAAAGGGAGTGAGAGCGAGGGAAAATGGGAGTTGACAGGAAAGATCAATCAGGAGCCCACGTGGGTTGAACCTTCCAGGGGGGACAAGAGAGGAGAGGCTCCACAACGTACGAGAGACCCCTCGCCCTCCCTGGCGCATCAGTTTTTAGGGTTTCGGCCCCAACCATCCCCAAGACCAGATTCAGTCTTACCAACTAGGATAAAGATTGTTCACCGGTTCCAAGTAAATCTCTTATGTCCACAGGACTTTGCCTTGGGATTCTTTTAAAAATTGAAGCTGCGTTTGGTACATTAAAAAGTGAAAAAAAAAAAGATAAAATATGATTTGAAGAAATTTTTTATATTTAGTACACACAGCTCAAATCGTATTTTTTAGAGATGAATAGTAAAATTTCGTTTCGACGGATTAGATTTTCGTTTGGACGGATTCAAAATTTTAGGCAGTTATGATTTCTTTACACTATAATCCGTCCAAATAGATTGTAAAAACCGTTTGGACGAAAGTTGGTCATGCGATTCCATCAGAACGGTTTCTATAATCTGTTAGAACAATTTTAAAAATGCCACAAAAAATAGTCAAAGTGGGTGTCATTTGACAGTTTGGGAGTTCATGGTGAGAATGGTGAAAAAATTTTTGTTATTTAATTAACCGAATTCTAGTTATTGAATTTTTTTTAAAAGGTATTAGACGTTTTTTAAATTTAAAAAAAATAAGAATATATAAAATTTTTAAAAATTTTCATTAAAATTAAGTGCGCCGATACGCACCCTAATTAGGTCTCCGTTGATAAACAACTACCACCAACTTCCTCAGTTTAGTAAAACTCCAAATCCTTGGCAGAAGCAACACCAAAGAAAAGTACATCTTTGCACCAAGATGCAATGTGTCATATTAATTTTTGACTGAGTATTTGATAAAAATTAAAAAAAAATAGTAGAAATTGAAGAAAAGAAAATATCAACAAAAGTTGAAGAAAGTTACATAAAGATAAAAATGTAATTGATGAATAAAGTTAGAAAAAATAGATAAAAAATTGATTTTTTTTTTCTTTTAAATAAGTAACACATACACATACCGATTGTTTACTATTTATTTAAAACAGTTAGTTCAACAAATCTTATAAATTAGAGTTGTTATCTAATTATTTCTAAGTCCCATGAATTAAAGGTCGAAGATATTTTTACTCTTCCATTAATTTTTCTCATTTCAAAACAACTTTAATTTATTAGATGAACAAAGAGTAATGCGGTGCAGTAAAAGCTAATAAAATAGTGTAAATACAAAATTAAATTACTACTTAATTATTTACGAAGCACCAATTTTTTTAATTAAAAAGAAATTTCAACTAAAAGTTTTTTATAAAAATATCCCTCAAGCTATCATTTTTTTTGTTTATTTCATCCTTCAACTATCAAATATATCGATTACATTCTCGAATTATCTAATTCCATCCTATTTGGTTCGAATACTAATTCCATCCATTAATTTTAATAGATTCAGACCAAATAAAAAGAAATTGGATAGTTCAAGAATGTAATAGGTGTATTTGATAGTTCTAAGACAAAATAAAAAAAAATAGATAATATGAGAGATATTTTGATGAAAAACTTTTTCTTTTGTAAATATTTATTCAATTTTAACACTTTATTCATTTTTTTGCATTGTATTAAAATAAATTACTCTATTTGAATATTTTATTAAACAAAAATTATTTTTAATAAATAACATATTATTATAATGATTTATTTTATTATAATTAAAAAACAATTTTTGATTAAAATAATTTATTTTATTAAACTAAAATTAAAAAGTAATAATTGCATATTAAAATATTTATTTTTATTGAAATTAAATTAATTATAAATAAAATAATAATTTATTATTAAAATATATTATTAATTAAGATTATAATTATGTTTTAATAAATAATAATTACAAATTAAAATTAATGATAATTACATATTAAAATAATTTATTTTTTAAATTAATATTACTATTGAAAAAATAGTTTATTATTGAAATAATTTATTTTAATAAATTAAATTTTTTTAATAAGTAATAATTATCTATTAGAATTATTTATTTTGTTAAAATATTTTTATTACATCAAATTAATCTTAATAAATAAAATATTAATTATTATTAAATTATGTTATTTATTAATATAATTTTTTAAAATTAATTATTATTAAAAATAATATATAATGTTAAATTAACTAGTTTAGATATATTTTATTAAATTTTGTTAATTTTATAAAAAATTAATAAAATTAATTACCGTAAACATAATTATACTACCAAACATGTTTTTATTTTTATATCAGAGAAAAAAATAATAACTGAAAATAAAAAATTAAAAACAAAAACGGTTGAAGATAAATAAAAAAAATATAAATGTTACAAATGAGGCTTAAATTTAATAATAATTTTTTTTATGAAAATATCCTTCAGACTATCTTTTTTTTTTTTAATTTCGTTTCCAACTATTAAACACACCTATTACATCATTAAATTATTTAATTTTATTCTATTTGGTCCGAATCCTTCAAAGTTATCGAATGAAATTAATGTTTGAATCAAATGAAACGAAATTGGATGATTTAGAAGATATAATAAGTGTATTTGATAATTTATAGACTAAATAGAAAAAAAAAAAGAGATAATTTGAGAAATATTTTTATAAAAAACTCTTCCACTAAAAATAACATTATAAAAATGTTATAAGCAACACTTGACAGATATTAGTTTTTTAAGTAATTTTTACTTTTTTTAATATTTAATTTAATTTACTTATGACATATCCCTGATATCAGAGTCAATTCCAGATGATTCCATGACTGAACCATTGGCCTTGACCGGATTATTTTTTGAGTTCGTTCAACCATCCGAAATTCAAAACATTAATACACCAACTTACGACCACTATACTAAAGTACGCATTGTTACAATTATTTTTTTTCTTCTACCCTTTCGATTTGAGACTTGGAAGTATCGGAACAAAATCTCGTAATTCTATCAATACAAAAGAATAAATAAAATGTTGCATAAATCAAGAAATAAAAAAAAAATTCGAATCTCGGGGGCCCAGCTGGACCTAGCCAAGCATACCCCGAAGTTCACTTCAGCCCAACTCAACCCCCGCCCAACCCAAATCAATCCCAAACCAGAACAACCACCCCACTCCCGCCAGCCTTTCTAGTTTCCTCTAGTGGGGTAGCACAACCGCATAAGCCAAGGAAAAGATATACCAAACAAGTCAATAGTTTATTTACAAATCTACTTTCAGAATTTGACTTTTATTCTTTCGATTAGTTTAAATTAAAGTTCAGAGTTTTAGTCATAGCAGTTGAGATTTAGGTACAATCTATGTTTCTTCTTTTTTTGGTAACTCAAAACTTCTACCGATTTATTATAACTCTTAACGAACTGTGTAATTAGATAAACTGAAAAGATATACACTACCTTTCACGTACGTCTTACTTGAGTTAGGAATCTAACTCGTGATATTTGTGAAAAGCATACGACGCCATGGGACTTAACTCTACAGGTTTGATACTACTTTTGTCACAGCTAAATGAGTACTCAGCATTTAAGCTGACTCTTACTATTAATAATGGGGGGGGGGGGGGTAGGCAAGACTATATAAAAAGGCAGCCACCACAACCACCAGCCCATCAACCCTTCTTCACAATGCCCACAAACGCCCAGAAAGATAAGCTAAAAACAAAGACAACCACTCATCTACTGACCACTGGGGGCGCCGTTTTAGGACACTAATTGCTAAAAATTGTCTAAAAATTATTGCCCCTTACCGTGTCTAGTAACTTCGATGCAGAAGGGCACTCAAATCATGTTAACTAGACAACCATTTATCAAGATTGTAACTGAGGATCACACCGCAGGGTGATGGGCTGCTGGTCGCCAGCTTTAGAATAGGTGTAACAAGCAGTCTCGTGAACGTCTGAATCAGATCTCTTGCTCCTATCAACTCGTTCCTCTCGCTCTCGGTGATCAGAAACCCTTTGCTGTAAAGATTGTTATCATCAGTAGAAGCTAGCTCGCGCGTACTATAACAAACCAGACAGTACATTAGTGCAAGCAGAAAATGTCAGTAGTTCCAATTTAATGATATAAGCAAACTCAATATGTTATTTTAGTAATTACTATATGGCAATCAGATTTACAACCGACAGTATACATCAGCACCCAATGACCTGTATTTCCTGTCACATGAAAAAAAAAATGAGGCTTGATATCTGCCGTCCACCAGTATAGATCGGATGAATAATTATGAATACCCCACAGCATCATCACACCTCAGGAATGACCAGTGTAACTGCCTATCAGTTTCAGCATTCTGATCATGGTCACCAAAATAGCGACTTGAAACAATCCATACACGTGATTGGCTGCGGGCCTTGTGGCTCGGATCACTTCTGGAAAATGCTAGTAAATGTTAATTCAATTGTGGGCTTCTTAGGACTTCAAAATTTGTGCATCCTGTGGTGCCTCCATATCCTCCTGTCACACATTGCAGATGCAGTGACCATGATCAAAATTGGATCATCTTTCCCAAAAAGCATAAAGAAAACTGATCAGGGGTAGATATTGAAAGGCAATCACTTACTGGTAATCCAAGAAATCTTTGCAGCATCAAGACAAATTATACACTGGCATTTAGCTGGTCCAAAGAGTTTTCTTTCATGTCGCTTGAATAACCTCCCTGAGGGAAAGAACATCATCGCGTGGATGAGCTTCTTCCACCTGAACTATCACTTCATCACCAACCTGCACCCCTACAGACACCCATGTGGAAGCGTGAATTCCAACCTGCAATATTACATCATAAATCATTATCTTTAATGCACAGCATTCAGCCAGTGAGGATGATAGTCTATGAAGCACGGATACGGATATGGGAGCGGATACTGATACGGGATACGGCAATTTTCAAAAAATGAGGATACGGATACGGCGAAGATACGGCAAAAAAATAAAATAAAATATATATTTTATTTAAAATATTTTTGAAGATAGCATGTATATACTACTAAACATTATATAAATAACAATTATATAGTTTGAAAAATACTATTCAATTCATAAATTAATATCATTCATACTCAAAACTATCAACATCATTCATACACAAAACATAAATATAACAAAAAGTATCAAATACAATTTCATATATCCTAAAATAAAAAGAGTTTTTTCATTTCCTAAATTTTAGTTAGATCGAACTTCAATCATATCAATATATTTTAGTTAATTATAGTTTGGCCACTACTAAAATTTTATCATGTCAATTGTATCCCCAAAAAGATTTAAAATATTACATTTGGACCCCTGCCGTATCCTAAAAATATCTTTTTCCCGTATCCCAGCTGTATCCTCTGCAAAATTTAAAATAAAAAATCAAAATACGCCACGATACATATCAGGCCGTATCCTAGCCATATCCGTATCTCCAAAATCTCTGATACGAGTGCGGCACCTAATTTGAAGTATCCGTGCTTCATAGATGATAGTGAAGCTCTGACAAAAACAGAGGTCTAAGTCCCAACTAAACTTCAAATTAGAATTGTTTTACAATTTAGCAGTCAGCATGGCAGTCCCCTAATGATGGCCGGTGCAGAATGAACAAGGAAAAACTCTCAAACCCAATATCCGTGTCCATACAATAGCAACTAGGTTTAAGGACAACATGCTTTAATTTTAGAAAGCGATCCAGCACATTTTATGATAGAGCAGACGACATATAGTTATCGTTCAACATAGGTTAAAGGCCACTGCATTACAGGAATAATAGATATAAGGGCACTTTATCATAACCACTTAAGTGGTACAAGAATGTCCACTGGCAAAGGCTATACAAATTTCTGCCAGAAATATGGATGTGTAGCCCAGATCCAGTAGGTGATATACTGCAACAAAATCTGATGTTCGCAATGGAATGACAATATACTCGACTACCGGTCAAAGGGTTAGTATTTCACTGGTTGGGAAAATCTGGTACCCTCCCCAAAGTGTTGCAGGACAAAATCTTGAAGACAGTAATTTCTATAACCCTGCAGTAAAATTCTACAGATCAATTTTCCATTATTCATCATAAACAGTTATTGTGGCAGGACTTTCATCTACTGTATAGTTATGCAGTGTGATTCTGAACAAGTACAGAAATCATATTATGAAATGAGATACATGGGATGTTAGAGAAATTTTAACATTTGTCGGTTTCGCCTTTTTCTTTTGATAAGTAAACATTATTTATCAGATCCATGACCTTTGGTATGGGTGGGATCACATCTGTCCAGTTGAGCTAGCCCCTTTCATCATGGTGTCATTTGTCAATTGCACTTTATAAGAAATACTCAGAAGTAGCTGTTATAAGCTTACCTCCACTAATAATAAGGCTGCAATCCTATCTTTGATGAATCTAAGGATCAAAGCACGAAATCTTCTCTCTTTTGTATGCCTCCTCAAATATTCTATTATCCAATATCGAAGACTGCTGCTGCAGACCCTCCTTACAACTCTAATATTCATATTGATTATTGATGCCATCCCTTCAAGCTGGCCGGCTGAAAAAGGTGGAGAATCACCTCTAAGAAAGGCCTTCAACTTCATATGCACATATCCAAACAAAGAACGCGTCAAACATTCCTTCTCCCTATCATTAGACCCCTCCCCCAGACAGAGAGAGAAGGAGAGGGAGGGGGGGGAGAGAGAGAAAGATCAAAACTCAACGTATCACCAGGTAACAATTCAGTGGTATGACATATAAAGCACGCAAGAAAATTAGTTTGCCCAAAAAAAAATAAAAGAAAATATCCTGAATTTCAAAACTGACATTATCATGTGAACTATCCCTGTCCCGAGACAAAGGAATCCTAACTCAGTATTAGTTTTACCTATTTCCTTTAGTGACCAGGTTAGGAACTCTGTGGGTTACAATCACTGCATACGATGAACATTTTCCCCTTTTATTGCCTCCATCAGGTCAATACTCACTAGAAACCCACACTAGTCCAATGAACTGATCTTCAACATCCAGAATACCAGTCCAAGTATTGCTGCAAGTTGCAGATATGGCAAGTACATTTAGTGGCATATTTTTACATGTAACTTAGAGCCTGTTTGGAGGTTTAAAAAAAAAGCAAAAAAGTAAAACTTTTGGTAGTTTTTTGTGTTTTTTTTTAGTTATAATTTTTTGGTGTGTTTGGTTGGGGAGCCCGTTTGGAAGCCAAAAAAACTCAAAAAACTTCAAAAGTTTTCAAATCCCTCAAATCAAAATTTGTCACCTATCATTTTTACATCACATCAACCTCAAAAGTTGAGTTTTTTTGAACTTCCAAACACCCCCAAAGTGTAATTTTTATCAATTTTTTGCAACTTTTAGGTGTTTGGTAAATTTTTTACTGTAGCAGAGCTGAAAAGTGGTAACTTTTTATATGTTTGGTAAGTTTTTTTACTGTAACAGATCAAAAAAGTGACAATTTTTGTGTTTACTAAAACTTTTTGTGGAATAAATTATTGTAGCAGAGTAAAAAATTGGGAAAAATTGTGATTCCACCAAACGCACTAAAAGTTACAAAATGCAACTTTTGGTATTTTTTTGCCTTTTTTTGAGCCTCCAAACGGGCTCTTAATGGGACACAATAGGTGAGAGGCCTTGGGGCAACTATAAGGATGCCTCTTTATGAGTAGGAGGTCATGGGTTCAGTATTCGGAAATAGTATCTCGAGTTAGTGGGGTAAGACTTTGTACATTGCCCCTTCTTAGACCCCATTCAACACAGATAAATGGCCTTTAAAATTAAGAAGCTTAACCAAAACTTACAACTAAACTTCTAGCAAAACATCCAGAAACAATTTGCTTTTGGCATGCCTAATATCACCTGATAATGAGCTAGGAGATCCATATATCTGCGGATGGGAGATGTAAACTGAACATAACCAGGAAGCCCCAAAATCCCATGGCGTATAGGATTCCTGAAATCCATCTCAGCTGCGCGCATTACTTTAACAATAGCTGAGCTTCTGACAGGTCCTTCAGGCAGATGGGCAAATGCAGACATGTCGATATTTGACTGGGGCTGTCCTCTAAAGGGTAATGGAATGTTTTTAGAAGAACCATAAGTGGCTACAGCTTCCCCACAGAGTATCATCATCTCGGAGACAAGTCGCATTGCAGGGTCTGCCTGGTTTTCAACATAAACCTTGATCGAAGGCTCTGGATCATCTGGATTAGCTACCTTGATTCGTGTGTCTAATGTGGCTGTGTCAATTGCACCCTAAAAACTCATAACTTGTTAAATCACAAAAGTATTGAGAAGATTTACAGAAATTTATCAAATGCAAATAACCTCTCAAGAAAAATAAATCAAGGAATAACCAGTACAAAAAAGAAACAAAGAAGTTTACCAAGCTGCAATTGAGAACCCAAGCTATAAAAAATAGCAACCATGATAAGTTCACAATTGAAAGACAGATCAAAGAAGTCAATGCATGATGCAAAATTAATAGTGGAAGTCATGAGAAGACAGCTAGAATGTGGGGCAACACATGAATCATTGCAGACAAATATAAGCATCCTGTATTTCCAGATGAATATTATGTTTCAAAATGAGCATGTGCAAGCTTTTTTCCTTTTGGTAGGCATGTATAACTTAAGTTACTGCATCAAAAAATCTATAAAATATGCACTTCAATCTGTATGTGGGGTATAACCAGATTATAATCATGGAGAAATTAAAATTTCAGCATAAAAAACACATTCTCAACAAATATATGACGCAAATATGAGCAAACTGCAAATCATCCGCATTTGGGTGTTTCACCGTGGATACACAAATGACATGTCAACAAGTCTCTAGCACATCAATTGTTATCCTAAAGCAGAATTGTATCTTCAAGCTATAAGATGAATTATATATATTTTGGATATGGAAAATTCTAGCTTAACATAAGGGTGGTCGGGTGCAAGAGACTATGAAGAAGGGCAATATACAGTCTTACGCCAATAACTGAAGAGACTATTTTTAGTATTGAGCTGACAACCCCAGCTTGCAAAAGAACAATAAAAAACAGAATACAAAGTGCCTCGACTGGGAAGTAAGAGAATGTCATCTTCTACTAATTCAGTGAGTCACCAAGAGGGGGAAGGAAGGGCGTCTGAGAGAGAGAGTTGATAGGTTGGTGAGTGTGTTAAAATGTGTAGAGTGACCGAGGAATTAACTATGTATAAAACTTTTCCTAGGTTGTTGAGTGGTCAATGGATGCTCAGCTAAAAGGGAGCAACAAGACTAGTCTGGTGGGAACAAAATGAAGAAACATCCGGAGAATCTCTTCTCAATGCAGGGTAGCTCATAGCCCGAGATACTCCTACAGGGAAAGGGTGCATTTCTTTGTGATACTGATAGTTGGGGGCATTAACTGCTTGGTTGCAAAATAAAGAAACATCCAGAGAATCTCTCCTCAATGCAGAGTAGCACATAGCCTGAGATACTCCTACGGGGAAGGTACGTGTTTCTTTGTGATACTGATAGTTGGGGGCATTAACTGCTTGGTTAGGTGCATTTAATGCGTAGGTGAGGGTCTCTCTTTCTTAGATCACTGAGTTGTGATCCCTCAAGGGACCTAGCGACTCGCCCAGCCCTCGCTCTTGCTTCCAGTCCACTGACATCGTAAGTGGTCCTTGGTGATACCTTCACTGAAGGGAGAAGAAACTTCTCAGACTTAGGCGTATTATCAATTAAGGGTTCTTGAGGAAACAATTGCCTCGTCCTCAAGGAATATGGCAAGTTTGGAGAGTTTGCCGAGCAGGTGCTCGTGAAGAAGTCCATGGATTTGAGTAGATGGAAAGTGGCCCCAACCGTCTCGACGGGAGAGGCATGCCATCAGTGCGTCGCCCTATGTCGCAAGGCTTGCATAGGGGGAGGGGTTTCTAAGCGTAGCCATACAAGGTCGACGAATGGCCCCAAAAAGAGATAGGCCACATGGGTCATGGCAGAGGTGCCTACATAAGTATAATGTAAAACCATGAAATTTAGAGGCAACAGCAAGTTTACAGTCCAAAACATGTGCTATTAATACACTGACATGAATATTTAAACGAATAGAGTGTTGAAGAATGTGCTGACTGGTGAGCATGGAGATGATCAGAGAAGACGCTATTACACAGGACTCCCATGATGCTATAACAATGCAATGCTGGCAGTAATGTAATATTTATTATCATTGTGCACTTTACAATGGCAATACGGACTCAGATAGAAGTGAAAGCTGCAATCTATACCCATAACAGTAAAATCCAGGTAATTGATACAATGGCTTGTTATTTCTTCTAAAACATCCATCACCACAATATCATATTTAAATAGGCCTCTTCTCACGTGGTTTTACCACCAGCAAAACCAAGTTTTACTACCATTACCCATATTCACCTATGTGGATGGTTAAACTCATTTACAACACAACAGAAAAACTACCAATCATGTCGAAGGTCCAGGAAGAGAGACTATCATCATGATGAGTTCAGGATAGCGGTTCTGTAAACCATGCCACTCAGCAAAACCAAATCATTATTTCAAGGTAGAGGTGAGGTCAGGCCTTACCTGTATGCGACGCCATTGCAACCGAAGGGCTGCAGCCTCAGACAAAATTTTTAGTTCAGCCTCTTCTTCCAAGTTCAGATATAGTAGCTCAGATGCACTCTCATATGTCAGCATATAGGTAGGTTTAATAATTGAGTTCTCCACTGTATATTCTGCAATACTACAAGTCCCAATGAGATGTGAGATTGTCATCATAAAGAGTATAAATTCATAAGCCTTTCATATGGTAAATACAGTAGATGTTTATTTACTTATTATGGTTTGCAGAAAATATATAGTTGTTTATATTGTGTCACCAAGTAGAAAAATTATCTTATTCCTAATGATAAGGAATCAAATGCAACAACACCCAGAAGGATCATTCTGAGTCAAAATGCAAGATGACAGGATGATCTCAGCACATGATTATAATTAGATTCAATATTTGGCTAGCAATCCAGAGTGTGTAAAGGAGTTACAATACAGATGAAAATTACACCAGTCCACTGTTTACACACCTGGTAAACTTGGAGGCATACCACAATCAACTACCTAGATTTAGTCTTTTTCTTTTCTTTTCTATTTTTATTTGGTGGGCACCTAGAAACATTGTTATTTTTTGCATTCATAAAATGAATTGTACAGAAATGCATTTACTTCATGGCCCCGTGATTATGTACTTATTCAATTAGCAAACAAGGTTTGAATGCCTTACCAGAGCATAGCCAGCACTCAGGATATTATATTTCCAAGTGGTTTCAAAAACATCTTTCCATACATTCCCCCCCCCCCTCTCTAGTTTTATTTTATTTATTTATTTATTTATTTGGTGGGGATGGAAAGGGATAGGATCAGCCCAGAAATTCTATCAACTAACATACATAGCTTTTGCATAGAAATAGAATAAAGCAGACAATTAACAATCAAGAAAATAAAAAATAAAATAAAGCAGACAGCATTCATATTGAATACATGAATAGTTACCTGCCATCAGAATGCAACACAACAGACACAGTAACAGCTTTGCACAGCTTTCCTTGCTTCAAGCTCATTCCCTCCATCGCCAGTTTCTCAGGAAACATAGGATAAGTGGCAGTGGGCAAGAAAACAGAAGTTCCCCTTCTCATGGCCTCTCTACAGAGCACAAACCATATTAAAACTGCCAAGGATGAGATAGCCATAACAACTTCCCATAAGATCGTTAAATTACCTATCTAATATGCTCCCAGGTTGAACTAAGCTGGCTGGATCTGCAACATGTATCCAAACTTTAATCCGACCATCCTGCAATCTCGTTGCACTCAGTGCATCATCAAGCTGCATTTCTTGGGTCAATTAGTAATGTAAGAACTAAAAGCTTCCCAAAGGAATAAGAAGTAAAGATCATTAAGAGATCTCTCAGAATTGAGCAACAATTTTGAAGAAAACTATATACACTTTTTATTATCATACCTCATCAGCCTCGTCAACATCAATTGCATAAACTTTTAGATGAGTAAGATCCGTTCTGTCAACCTAGACATCAGAAACGCCAAATGAATAAGTAGCCATCAAAGTTGCAAAATATATGCAAAAATTATCACTTGATGCAACATATTTGTTATATTCATTTTTTGTGTTTAATACAGGAACCAAATGTAAAAGTTTTCAACCACATACAAAACTGAACTGAAATATTTCAGCCACCTCTCTGATGGAAAACTGCACCTTGGCAAACAGAGAAGACATATCTCCAGTAAGTGATGTAGATTAACTTATAAGACAGTTTTGTCATTATCTTTGCATAAGAACAGTACTTATTGGTTTTGATTATTGTGTATTCCTGAATTATGATCTTATGATGCGGGACTGCACACAAACACTTTTAACAGTCAGAACCATGGCGTATGACTGCTCAATTGACCAGGTAATTGTAATTATAGGATTTAGACATGGAAGGAAGATATACTAAAGACCAGTAGCCACTTCTACATGTGACGATAATTAGCAACCACCCAGCGGCTGTTTCTCTCTCCTCCCCCCACCCCCTCCCTTTTCTCACACACAAACATCAACAAGGCAACTTGAGCCTAGCAATTGGTAATTATGTGCATAAAATATGAAGCTCCTTTCTTCTCTCTAATACTTCTTTTATCTTTGTCTCTCTTCTCGTGGTTCTTTGGTGCAAACAGCAGTCTGATGGGATATGCAAGTACCCTACAGAGTGTAAAAACCTCATACTATGAGAAGAGAACTAATATGGAAACAGCCAGTAGGGAACTTTTTGAAATGTATTATTGCTGGATTTTTATTGTGCTTAGCACATAAGAGGCTCTCACATGTATTCGTCTCTGTTTCTAGGCTTTAAGGAATAAAGACCACCTTTTTTTCCCTTATTTTTTTACAGTTAGGTGAGAGAACATCCTCTCAAATACACAAAATAAAAAAAAAAATCCCTTCTTTCTTAGAAGTAGAACAAGAATGTAATATTTACCTTTTCTTCTTCTTCCTTTTTTTTTGGGGGGGGGGGGATGGAGTGGGGCACTATTTTTTGTGTGGAAATAGTTCTGTTCAACAAATATTGGTCATAATTTTAGACAAAAATGGAAGGATATAAAGTGACTTGGATGTTGGTTTTTATTTACCCTTCCATGACTTCCTCCCTCATCCTCCCCCCCCCCCTTAAGAAAGAAAAAAAAAAAGGGAAAAACACGACTTTCTTCTTGGCTGCGACTTCATGACAACCCTCAGGCTCAAGCAAAATCGAACCCTGATGAAGTAGAACACAAGAATCAATGGATTTAAACTTGTAAATGCCTGGTCAGTGCCAGGGAAAAGAGAGGGATTTCTCTGAGTCATCTCAGCTTCCAAATGTGTGTAACAAGTCTTCATAACTCATTGAGACCCCAAATAATATGCGCATGGTGTTGAACGAATGCCAAAATTTTAGACATCCAAGTTACAACAGATGCAGCCAAGTACAATATTATGCAGCAAGATCTAACCAAGAGAACCCCAGAATTCGTTTATGCTAATTTATTTTTTATATACATGTATAATGAGTTATCTCACTCATAATTATAGGAGGACCAAATTAGCATATTTGTAGTTATTATATATTTTAGGAATCAAAAGTAAGCTCACTTCTTCTGGGTCTGATGACTCTGACAGAAGACTTTCAGCAGCCGATATATTCTCGTCCAAATGGTCAGTACGAATATTGAACTTTAACAGATCAAGATTGACATGTACTGGAAAATACCCAATATATATGAGGAGATTTAATGCTGAAGCTGAGGTCTTTGCCAGTCCCATTGCCTTCAGGATCTGACAAGAAGAAAATAGATATTCCATTAGATCTGCAATGGAGAAGTGGGAGCATGTTGAAAATGAAACTAAACATTGACAATTCAAAAATTGTCATCACATGATATTCTCTTTCAGCTAATGTCCTTTTAGAATTGTTATTGAACAAATTATTTTAATTCCTCCAGGAATCAAACTTTAAAAAGTTAAAATTGAACCGGACAAGTAGCCAACTACCATCCCAGCAGTTTTCTTTTGGTCATCATTTTCACACGCATCAATGGCATAAGCTTCAAGAGACTTGATCCTCTGTTGAAGTTTCTCCCCAACTTCCCATGAAGATTTGGGGGGTTTAGTATGTGAAGGCATTGACTTCGCAGATTTCAATAACTGCAAAAACTCCTCAAATTCCTTCTCAGCAGCCTCCTTAGCAAGCTTTCTATGTATAAGTTCTTCTACCTAGTTTTTCAAACAGATGGAATCCTAGCTTTAGAATCATTGGAAAGCAATGAAACAATCAAGGCATATGGTATTACGCATTATCTAACCAATCAAATAACAATCATCAAGCATACGGTAGAGTATCATAGATTAAGAGATTAAAACATAAACTATCAGGTTGCAAATCGAGAGAGAGAAAGAGAGTCCAATCAAAAACACCACAAACTTTACACTAATAGAAAAATATGCAAGTGCTTTATTAACCTTACAATCAGAACCAAAACCATAATGCAGTAACAGACTTACACTGTTACATCAAGAATTGAAATTAAGTAATTTAGTAAACTGATAATTCTCCAGAGAAAATATGGTGCATCTTAGAAAAGTTCAAAAAAAGCCAAAAAAAAAAAATTGCATTTTTGCACTTTCTAAGATGCCCTCGGAAATTTTTACTGACAAAAATTCATAACTCTATCCAAATTAAAATATACATTATCAGGTTTGCAATACTGAATTCCCTTGTTACACAGATTTGAGATATAGGAAACTGATAGGCATATACCATATCAAGCTCCATGAGGATAGAATACTTAATTTAACAGTGAACAAAACTGAACACAAGTGATACCAGAAAAATTACATAATGTACCTGCACGGAAGGACGGGGCCCATAAACAGAAATGGGTCCTTTGGTCTCTAGCACTGTGAAATAGATTTCATCTTTTGAAAGCAAAAGATGAGCACAATAGCTCTCAAGAGGCTCCGCACTACCAAAAATTATCTGTTAGAATGAGCTAAGGTCATTAGAAGAACAATATGGCATGACACTTGCACTTAAAAGATATACCTCGGCTAGATCCTCAACTGTTACTGACTTATTATTTTCAAGGAGCTCAACCCATGCAAACTCAAGCAGTGAGTGATCCTACATCAAATCAAAGGAACCAAAAGTTTATCAGTTACACTGATCACAAAAGAGAAAAATTACAAATTTGCTACTGTCCTTTGAGATGAAAGGAGAACCAACCAAGTTACTTTGAGCTTTCTGTATAAAATCTGATATTTCTGTGTGATCAAAATTTTCAATACCAGGAACAACAAAAGTTATTTGTTGTGGTTTAATGGAAGTTGTGACACCATTCTGCATCATAGAAAGCCAATAGAACAATCAGTCTAACTGAAAGGCACCTGATCCTCGAATCATTGGTGAAACAAACAATGAGTTCTAAGTTCCAACACCTAGTGACCTATTAAAAATGTCGCATTAGTTGTTTCTAGTAGAACCTGATCAGTAACCATCCAGTTCTTCTTGCCATCAGGTTTCTGAGCAACTGCTAGCAAAACCCTTTCGGAATCTTTCTTGAACTCAAGCAGTAAACCTTTCTGCAATGCTTGCTTTTCAAGTTTAACTTCAAGAAGCTCCCCGCTACTTGTCAGTCCTATTCTGCAAAGTGATTTAGTGATTAAATCAAGTGTGAATGCACTAGTAAGCACTGATTTCTTATAATAGAGAACATCAATTGAATGTAGAGAAATCACAAACTACGAAAAATTCAACTGGTATCTTGAGTAGGAGCCTGATTCCAAGGGAAGCAATCCCTATAAATGTCAGTGTGTCACCTAAATGTTGGGTCCAACAGTTTCAACAAAACTAATATGGGGAGCAAAAGTGTCGGTTAGCATATCATGCGACTGCCTGACATATGTAAAGTAGTTTAGTTCAGCATCACAAATGTCTGCCATCATTATCATAAAAAAAATACCATTTCTCTTGATGTATATCAACTTGTATGGTTATTTAGAGATGCCATATGTAAATTTGAGCAGCATCCTCTGACTGAATCAAAAGTCAATACACTAGACAGAATTTACGAGATTGGAGAGGAAGTTGCTCCACAATAAGTCACCTGCTTTTCTGCCATTTCTCAATCATATAATTGATTGTAAAAGACATCTAATAAAATTAAGGAGCAAAACCACATAAACAATCTAATGATTTTTTGGACAGTTTTACACCTACAGTCAATTCCCTTCAGCTGCTAGAGAATTATTGCTTTCCTGCAAGCTGCAAATATACACTAGCTACTGTCTGAACATTGATTACAGAATCTTCTCATCCTGAGTTCATTATTTGAAACCTCACTCTCTTTTTTTTTTTTTTTTTTTTTTTGGGTGGGATGAACTGAAACCTCCCTTTTGTTGTTAAACATAGGTCAGTAAACAAAACAAAACCATACAAATATTCCGTCTGATAATCTGGTGTGTAGTGCACATGGTAGGATAGGAATAATTTTCCACATTTTATACCACTACTGATTTCATTTTTTATTTATGTCATTATGGAAGGATTTCTTGTTAAAAATAGTACCATAGAAACCAATACAAGATTAAATACTCTGTTTCTTAGAACTGATTACTCTTACAAAATGCATTTTAAATTACTTAAAGAAAAACACTTATGGCTAATTTTAAGACCCAAATGGGCCTGTTTGGCCGACCAAAAAATACCAAAATTCACCAAACTTTAACTACTTTTTATAATTTCCTTTGAGAAAATTTTAACAAATATCACCTGTCGTACTTTTTCCTCAACTTTCTTTCAACCAAACAACCCCAAAATCTCATCTTCACATCTAATTTTACGCCTTTATGCTACTAATTTTACGCCTTTATGCTACTAATTTTCGCCCAAATGCACTTATTTTCTCAAGAGAAATTCTAAGCTCCTTCCCTTTTTTGGTGGTGAAATCAACCAAGAATATGCCTATCAGATCCTAGAAAAGCTGATGGTTAGCCCCAGTCAGTACCACATGTATTAAAATGCAAATAGAAAGAGTCAATCTTGTCTGATTTAACCAATTTGTTTAGTTCCCTAATTCCCATACACAGACAATTGCAAGCACATACTTGCTACTTGCACGAACTCTCTTCCGTTTGCGCATGGCTTCGAGCTCTTCCATGACAGTCTCGACAAGACCTTGAACGGAATAGCTCCGACCACCACCGCGGCCGAGGAGGCTTTGCTCGTCATGCCGAAAAATTGTAAACCGAAGTCTTGAATTCGCCTGCTTCCTACACTGAAAGGCTCTGAATTGGTGGAGACGGCACTGGAAAGCGCCAATAGGTGGAGAAGAAGCAGAACGAAAGATTGAGCAGGAGGTGTTCACCGCTCGGACCGCCATATTCATGTGCAAAAGCTAGAGATTGGGAGTTGCAAAGCTTATGTAGAAATACAAAACTACTGATACGGTGATATATATATATATATATATATAATCACACACGGATAGAGGAACCCTAGAAGGCTGGAACGGGTTGAGGATGAGAATCAATGCACTGAGGATTTGATTTTTGGGAGGCCTTGAGGCATGCGAGCTCTCGCCTCGCCCGTTGATAATGCCGTAAGGTTGCAAGAGAGACTGTCCAATTGACGTAACTACCCCTGCAAAATAATAATTTTAAATAACTTAAAAATAATCAATTACATAATATCATATCATATAACATAAAATTATTTAAAAATAATTAATTACATAATACCATATCATGTAAGATAAAATTATTTACTTTAATTGATAATAATAAAAAATAATTAAAGTTATTAAAGATAAAATAATACTAACTATGTAAAATTTTAAATATACTTAATAATTTATAAAATATTAAAATACGTAGAATTTGATATGTAATTAAAATATTATTATATGTGCTTTGAATATAACTACTAAAAATTGATTAAATATTTAAAATAATTTTGATAATTAATAATCCAATTAGTTAGTAAATTTTAATTATATAGTTTCTTAATGATACTCAATTACTAAAATTATTTGTTTTAATTAATAATTAATAATTAAAATAATATTAACTATATAAAATTCAAAATATATTTAATGATTGATACTTATACTTATGTATTATATACATTTTATAAACTTATACTCATTTTCGATACATTTTTCTTCTTAAGGGTGCTTTTTAAAAATTCATTTAAAATTTACTAAAAAAAAAATATATTTACCTTGAAAAACAATAAACAAAAAGAAAATGGAGAAGTTGTCGATACGTAGTCCTGAGTTATGAATCGTTAGATCAAAATTTAATAGTCTAAAAAAATATATAAATATATTTAACCTATTAAATTTTAATTTAATGACTCTGAACGAGATGGTCACCTCGGATCCAACAAAAAGAAAGAAAAGTCTAGGCAGCATGTTGAAAAGTCAGCTATGTTAATTTATGCATCAAAGTGACTTTTAACAGCCCAATGATACTTGTATCAACTAATTGATTCTTCCGTTCTGTATCATATTTTCCAAATTCCATTCAATAACAAATATGGCAACACCAACATCGCGGACAGAAACAATTAGTTCTCATCAGTATTTAGTGGAGCCAAAGAACGAGCTATTATTTTCAACAGAAAATGTCAATTTACAGAGTAAATCCACGTAACAAAGGACGGAAAACACTGGACAACATATCGAAAAAACTCTGCTATGTGAATTCATACAAGAAGGCGACTTCAAAGAATAAGTTTACATTTTCAACAGAAAATGCCAATTTACAGAGGAAAGCCACGTAAGAAAGGATGGAAAACACTGGACAGCATATCGAAAACTCTGCTCTGTGAATTTATATAACAAAGTGACTTCTTAACAGCTGAATGCTGTTTGTATTAGCTAGCGGCAAAGCTGGGTGCACAGCCCCAGGATCTGAGAATTGGTCGCATTTGCCAACATATAGACCTGGCTTTTTCCGGAGCTTGAGCATGTCAAGGTTAGCTGGTTACCCATTTGTTCGGACTGCAACATATTCAATTCATGCCCATCAAATTCACACACATTATTGAAGGGAAGACAGAACGCAAATTTGTTAACAGGGTATTATTGTGGAGTTCTCTTTTTTTTAATCAAAGTAGGAGCAAAGTCGTTTGTGCTACAAATGCTTTGAGTTAAACAAAGAGTGTTTGTGCAATAAATGCTTTTACTTGTAATGAAAGAAACAAGAAAAAAAATTAGTTTGATTGAAAGCACACTAGAAAGCCCCATTTGGTACAAGGGCATGAATGGACATTGTCACACTTTCATTCTATTACTATACTTATTTAAAATGCTATTTTATGCTTATTTAAAATACTACTTTATTTGAGGGAATGGAATGCTAGTGTGATAATAACCATTCCATTCCATTCCTTGCATCAAACTAGGCTTAAAGGCTTTTGGATTGAAATTTCTTATTTACAGCAGTGCTTTGGGTCCGTTTGGTTGGCAAAATAAAAGGAAAAAATGGCAACTTTTGCCTTTTTGGTGTCTAGCAATAACACCTAAGGTTGCTAAAAATTTCTCCAACTTTTTATCGGACAACCAAAAGTTATCAAAAAGCCCTAGAACTTGCTGAAAATTTCTCCAATTTTTTATCGAACAACCAAAAGTTACTAGAAATTTTATATTTTACTAAACCTACCAAAAATTTCAATTACTAAAAATTGCTAAAAGTTCAACCTTTTTTTGTGCAACCAAACGAGCCCTAAGTGTGATGATAATAATGTAAACATGTTTGGATCTCTTACGATGAAATTGTTTTTGGCGCAAACACTTTGGCCTGGAGTGTGTTTCACAATTTAGATTAAAAGAGTTTACAAAAGTTTTCATTAACACTTTTGCTCCTACTATGCTAATAAAAATAGACTCTCTCCTATTCTTGTGTATATTACCATAAAGAAAAACACTCCTAATGTGCTTCTCTTTCCTTGGAATTAACCTACTGAATTGTACAAAAAGGATTTTTGTTCGTGTGTGTGTGTGTGTGTGTGTGTGTGTGTTTGAAAGGGGGGGGGGGATGACACAACTTACCAAACATGACGTGGGTTGTGTGTTGCAGCTCCACATTGAAGTAGGAACACAACTCAAGTAATGGCACCAAGAGCAGTGATCATTTGCATCAACACCACGAAGAAGCAAAACCAGGCCAACTGTAAACCTGTAAAATTGGCATGCTTTGCTAAGTCAATAGACGCATAAACACCCAAGACTTTTAAGGCATTATCCTCATTTGGTTACACTCCTGAACATGGAGGAGGAATGGTGCATTATTGTCTCATTCCAGCAAATTAACAATTGGTAACAGCCCTTCTTTGTGTTCTGACTTAGTTATAATATTCTTTAAAGAGTTAATATTAATCATTTAAATAAATTCTCAATATTAGTGTCGAACAAAATTTTGAAACCAAAGTTGGAGAAACAGGTTTTAAAAGAGCAGTATCACATGATCAAGTTGAACGTGTTCAATCAGGTAAACCACATGAAATTAACCCCATGTGACTGCCAAGCACAATACTTCTGGGCACCAAGATCAGCAATTCTGAAGAATTCAAATCACTTACCTGATCTAGTAAAAAAAGAATCGTATCGAGGAATAAAAAAATGCATTTTCAGGCTTACCCAACAATCAGAAGGATCAAAGAAATAAGCCACAATATGCACTGATATATCTTGAATTTAGGTTTAGTTGAAGCAGAGGAACATTCAGCAGAAGCATATCTCTGGCTAACCCATCCAAAATGGGGGCGGATTAAAAACACAAACCCAAGAAGAAAACCAGAAAGAAATCCTCCAATATGAGCGAAGTTGTCCACATGTGGGAGGATACCCACTGCAAGATTGACTGCAATGATGACCACAAGAGTGAACAGTGCAGCCACCTGGATATACAAATAGGGGATAAGGAATAGTCAGATGATGAGGCCTAACGAGAAAATCACTGCACTGTTCTTGCAGGAGCCCATGGTGCGAGCAGATAGATAAATACCTTATTAGCATATATAGTCCAATTAATAATGAGTTCAGAAAGCATGCCTCCCAGCAATCCAAAAAGTGCACCAGAAGCACCAACAGAGATATTGGACTGGATAAACAGACCCGACAACAAACTCCCACCAAAACCAGAGATGAGATAAAGCAACCCGATCCGCACTGCAAAAGACCAACAAGAAAGAAAGAAATTAAAAAATTGGGAATGTTAACATAAATTATACAACTTTGACCTTAACTGGAGTTGCTAATGGTATGCAGAAGAAGAAAAAGAAGAAGCCAACAAGAAAGACGGAAGTTAAAAAAATTGGGACTATAAACATAAATCACAGAACTTTGACCGTACTAATAGTATCTGGAAGAAGAAAAAGAAGTTTCATGCTATCATGAGCCATGAAGTAATGTAACAAAAAGAAACCCTAAAACAATGGGATGGTGAATGCTAGCTCCCATAAATAACTTCCAAATTAAATTAAGCCTAAAAAACTTGTAAACAGACAACTGTGGACCAAGATCTCAATATAAGAGGATTTTAGCATCGATTTACCACCACAAGTTCACTTAAGTTTCAATTATTTTTACCCAAGTGTCTGAATGTTTATCACATCAGATATACAAGGATCCGAAAATTCAGGTCATTAATCGATATAATTAATATCATAAAAGTTGATGCATTTGCAAAGATGTCCCACGGTGCTCAAAATGCTGCTAAGGCATCTGAAAGAGACAAGATGAGATTGGAGGATCATCATTAAAAAAAGAATGAAAAATAAAAGAAAAAGAACCATGACAATTGTAAAGTTTTTGGGGAATAAGGAATCATAATAGAAGTTTTGAATGAGACTAAGGAAACGTCTAGCGAGAATTTAATAGAACCATATACAATTTCAATGAAATTTTTTTTTTTCCAAAGATTATAGGTAAACAAAGTTTCATGACTGATAATAGCAACTAGTAGGAATTTATTATGTCATTCAAAACATCACCGCAGAAATGAAAAATGGGAAATTATTAATTATATTAGTAGTCACTATCACACCCTCACATATGTACCTTCCTTAAAAAAATCTGCATGCAAGGTAAAATGAACTAAAATAACAAACAATTTATGACTTAGAATAATGAGCTACCAAGATCAGTGGATTTAACAAAAACTTTTTCTATCTAGTATGTTAATACCCTTCTCCAAATCACTCTGTTTTTTGCATGTAACCTCCAAAACTATAAGACAATAAGTTTCTTCCTTCTTCCAAAACTATCAGGTAATGACTTCTATCTTTGGCTATTTTTGCAAGTACCACTATAGATGGCAAAATGATTACAATCTCAAGCAGATCTCCAGAATTTTGACCTCGTTTCTGCACAGTGATAAAAATATAGGAAGAAACTAAGAATATAATACTTACCGAAACCAAACTCTTGCTCAAGTCGAATGCCAATAACTACAAGACTCAACATATTGGCCAGCAAATGAAAAACTCCACCATGTAGCCACATGCAAGTGATAAGACGCCATCCCTGGTGTCCATGAACCACTTTATTCACATCTAATGCCCCCATCTTCTCTAATCTAAAGAAAAAACACATAAAACTGCTTAGATAGAACAGCAATCATTGACCTATATTGTATATACAAACAAGTTTGCAGGTTAGGGTTACTCTATTAACTTCAATAGTAGATGATTCAACATTCCTACTTTTATTAGTTAACTGGAATCAGAACTGCAAACCATTCACAATTAATCCCCAAAAACATTTATGTGATGGTTCTCAGCTCAACCTGAAACACCAAGACATTTAAAAAGAAGGGGGAGATACTAAAAAGATATAAGTCCTAGGCAGAAAAAACAAAAAACCAACCAAAAAAAAAAAAATTACCCCTGAAATAATTGTAGCTATCCTCAGATGCTGTAATGGATGCATGATAAAGATAATAAGACAAGAAAGGATGGGGTGAAAATAAACACATGTATGTTATCATATCAAAATAAATTAACGTGAGGTAAAATAACAGAAATAGCAAGTGCAATGACAGCTAAAAATTGCAGGGGCGAAGAATGATGTGGGCTAGAATACAGATTAAAAACCATGGTATAAAAGAAGATTTATGTAAAGACATGACAGTACATAAATAAACATCAAAACTCATTCATATCAGAAATATTTGAGGTACAACAGTTAAAATAATGTTCAATTGTCTACGGTGACAAAATTAGCACCGTCCACGACATTAAGAATGTTGTCATTTTAGACAACCTAACTAATGAAAACAATATATATATATATATATATAGGAAAAGGCTTCAGAGAACTTAAGTTGGCCTTGTATTATTTCATCAATTGAAGAATTAGAAATCAATGCAACTGGACAAATTTCTGCCTTCTAAAACTTCATCCCTGAAAACAGACCATTTTGAGCAGGCAGGGTTTGTGTATGTCAGTGAGAGTAGCATGAACAAAGCTTCATATCAAACCCACCCTTCCAGTTCAACTCCAATAATGCCTCAGTCTCACATGATGAACAAGAAGATTCCTAATCAATTCACCTTGAAAAGCCATAACATCACCGCAATTAAAATGATCCAATCGCCCTACCCTCAGCAGTTGTTTAATTATTTAGTCCTAAAATTCATCAAATTGTATAAAAAGAACAAAAATGATGAATTGAAGTTCGGAACTTTGATATGAATATATCATGCTGATGATGATGTGATTAACTTACGTGGATGATGAAGGCCCGAGAAGAGGGTTCTCTTTGAAGGTCTGAAACGAGAACCTTCCTAAGAACCTGGCAACGCAGGAAACAGAGTTCTTAGGGCAATTGTTGACGTACATGGTGATCACGAACATCACTACATTAGCGACGACAAATGAAGGTATCAGCCACGGGAACCATTTCTTGAAGTGCTTGATTTGTTGGTACATCACCGGACTCTGAGTTCCCGCCGCCGCCCCAGCCGCAGCCGCAGCCGGAGACGAAAGTGGCGGCGGCGTCTCTACATCCACGGGGTGGATCGAGTTGCTTCCCCGCCGTGATCGGCTCTTGATCTGAATCTCCAGTGGCGGTTCTGGAGCCATCGCAGATCAAACGCAAAATGAGAATTCAGAGAATGTGAAAGCTTGAAAGAGCAAGCAATAGAGAGAGAGAGAGAGACAGAGAGAGAGAGGGAGATGAGATGCGTTTGAAGAAAAGCAAGGTAAGAATGCGGAGTTGTTGGCTAATTAGAGTCAAAAATCAGCAACTCAACATCCACACCTACGAAGCTGCGACTCGCTCCGCCTACAGCTGCCGGCAGTATCGGGGCACTAAAATTTATCATCATCCACCAACTTTATTTAATTTTTTATATTCTTTTAATTAAATTTTTCGCCATGCCATCTTTATATCACATTTTTTTATTTTTACAATATTTTTTAATTAATTTTTTTTCAACTAAACACATTTATTTGAACCAAAACAGAAAATATAAAAAGTTCTAAAAAAAATTAATAATTAATTTGTTTTATTTTTTAATTAAATTTCACAAGCACGCCACCTTAACATCAATTTTTTATTTTTTTTTATTTTTTCTTCATCAACAATCTCTAATAGTTCTTTGCCACGTGTACAATTAAGCTCTAAGGTCAAACCAAATACCCGCGAAAACAAAAATATTTTAAGGTTTTGGCTTTGTTTTAAGTAGGATTCTGATTTAAAAAGCAACGAAAATTTTTCTTAAATTTGGGTTGCTTTTGGATAGTATTTTTTTAATATAACTCCAAAATCGGTTTATTAAATAAGTTTATTTAACCGTTTTTAAATCTTAATGAAAGTTTCAAAATTGAAACGCAACTAACTCATTTTCCTATTCTACGACATTTAGACTCTGTTTGAAATAATAAAAAGTCCTAAAAATTTGATGAAAAACATGGTAAAACTTTAAGAATTATTTACTTTTTACCTCATTGTACGAATTATAAACTTATAATTTATCTTACTTTATCTCTTTTTATCTCATTTTTTGTCACTCCAAACACACTATTAGTCTTACACTTTTGAAAAACTTTAAAAAAATGAATTTTTGATGAAGTGAAATTTTAAAATTCTAAATAGACAAATTTTTACACAATCTATAATTATATGAATATAAGTTTAAATCAGATACAACTTTTTTTTGGCACCAGGTATAATTAGAGTACTATACTTTTTTCTTGTTTTTTTTTTTATTTTTGGGAAAAAAATCTTTGTAATTTTTTAATTTTATTAATGCACGGCACTTTTTGTAATTTTGTTCTTTATTATTTCTTTACTAAATTTATTTTAACCATACCAGAAAATAATACAATACATGAAATCCGTTAATAATTAGAATTTTTAGTATTATTCTTATATACTCATAAATAGAATAAATAAATCTACAATATAAAGCAAACTAAATAGTTAAAAAAAAAAGCTGCAAAATATAAAGGAAAAAAGAAAAAAAAAAGAAGAGTCAAAAGAAGTGTGGCCCCTCGGCTTTCTTCGCAATGCGATGAAAGCATTGCCTTGGTACCGGGAGAAAAAAAATATTTGATCCCAGCAAATGTTTAACCAGGGTTCTCTTTCATTAACCACCGCTAGCTTGGTTCAGTAGAGTAGCGGTTGAAATCAAGACTTAGGTAATCTACCTAGGTCACAAGTTCGAATTCTTTCTTGACCAGGCCGGATAATTAAGTCGGGGACTGTGGTGGTGAAACGTGCTAGTCTCCTCGAGGATTTGTAACTGATAGGTTATAGAAGTAAAAATGAACCGTGTTGAGTTGGGTTAATTTTTAATTTATTCGAGTTTAAATTAATTTATTTGTACCAGTATCTAACTCGAAATTCAAATACAGGTTGAATTTTTACATAAGTTTGAGTTTGACTTGATAAAGAAAGAGTTGGACTCGGGATTGACTCGCTAATAACTCAATTAAATCAAAATGACGTCGTTTTATTTGAAAATATGATAAATAAAATATTATAAAAATATTTTTAAAAAATATAAAAATGTTATAATATATATATATATCATTTTATTGAGACGGCTCACGAGTTTTCGTGACCAATTTTTATAAACTTGAGTTTGATTCTAAACGAGATACAAATCAAATTTGATTCAAACTTGTTTTAGTCACCAACCAAAATAAGTTCGACTCGTTTTCTACCCTTAGTAGAGTGATAATGTTAAATAAGAATGTAGATGAATGGTTCGATTGTATTTAACGTCAAATCATTTTTTTCGAGTTTAAATTGTTGAATTTAGAATGAAATTGTGTAGCACATAATATTGAATCGGTTTGATTTTATCAGTTTTGATCTTCAATATAATTACAAAATTTCTGAAGAAAAATAAATGAAAAAAATAAATAAATTAGTTCGGATCAATATAAATTGAATCTGTTTTTCATGTTTTAAAATAGACTGATCTTAAACAAAATTGTTAATATCATATTGACACTTTAAATATCTAGAGTCAAATCGTACATAGCCAAAATGGTTGAATTAGTTCTATTTTTAATTATTTAGACACATTGTACATGTGTCGGCCACCCGAGTTGGCTATGTATAACCCTTTTCTCAATGTATATTGATTTTTTTTTTTGGGTTAAAAAAGATAAGAAAAGGCCGGTGATTTGAGGGTGCGTTTGGAGTTTAAAAAAAATAAAAAAAAATTAATAAATGGGATTGATATGATGTAAAAATGATAAGTGACAAAATATGATTGAAAAAATTTAAAAATTTTTAAAGTTTTTTGAAATTTTTTGATTTCTTTTTGTGACTCCAAACGAGCCCTATCCTGTTTTCATCAGCTGATTCGTTGAAAATGAATTAAAATGGGTGAGATGGTTGGAACCAACCCACCTTACCCATACAATTGTAGAGTTGAAATTTTCATTAAGGAGATTGCTTGTGTCACAATCTGATCGGATGACTTTTGTTTCAAGCCAATAGCGTCCGCGTCCTGATTCAAAGTTCAAAACGCCGCGTCGCGGATCTGATCAAAAGCAGGCTTGGCCCGATCCTGTCTGGGTAGTATAACCCAACCAAGTTCGACCCACCGCGGTAGTTCGAGCCTTTGCAAAATTTCCAGCATGAATTTAGAATATATATTTAATCCAAGGGCCGATGGAGAAAAATATAATATAAAGGCAATTTGCACTTCAACATCAAAAAGAAACTTAATACTATGTTATGTATTATATATGAAATTGAAATATTAGATATGAACTTAAGGTAATTTATGCATCGAAATTAAACATAATTACTATCCACTCTTACATAATTTTTTTTCTTTTTTTTTTTTTTAAATAGAAAGTAAGTGAATTAAAGGAATGTAAAATTATTTAAACATGTGTTTGGATTGACAATTTGGTGAGACCAAAAAAAAAAAAATGAGTCGACAAATAAAAGAAAAAAAGTAAAACAAAAAGAACGAAAAAATGTAAGAAGTTATTAATTTTATAATTTACTTATCTTTAGTTTATCAAATTCTATACATTTTTACTTCAATTTTCTATCACAAATCAAATATAAGAAGTTATTTTGAATTTTTATTTCTTTTCTTTTCTATTCACAAACCCTTCATTCAAATATAGCTAATAAACACAATAAGATTCCACTTGATTCTTATTCGGAGAAAAGAAGACAAAATAAAATGAAAAAATTACCATAACTTTCAAATTTCATAAGTCCAAATATCCTCATTCGATTGCATTTTTTGCAAATGACAACATCATGATGATTAACATGAGAAGATGATCAAAATCTTTAACGTGTTGCTACCCCCTCTTTCTATATGTGCACATGCGCTCTCTCTCTCTCTCTAAATAAGGAAAAGAAGAGAGAATAAAGAGAAAAAAAAAAAGAAAAAAATGGACTGGGCCCTCTGACTTGCTCCCAAGGCCCCTGTTATAACATTAGGTCCAATCAGTCTAAAAAAAATAAAACAAATACCACTACACAAATAAAATCTCAAGTTCAAATGTTGAAATGGTCCAAAATATCCAATAATGGCTAATACTCAGCCAAAAGTATAAGGCTACATGCTCGAAAAGGAGGGAAGATATAACAGACCAATTGTGATGCACATAGATACGCGAAAGACTGAATAAATACCATTGAGGCACCATAAAACACTCTTGTCTCACATCGCATGAGTGAAGAGAGTATCATATATTTACAATTCAATATCTTCATAGTACAATGTATTTTAAAATTGTGCAAACACCAAAGTTTATTAAAACTCTATAGTTATCAGTGTTTGGGTAAAAATAATATCAAAATGATTAACTCTTAAAAATCTTTGTGTCCCATCTAATTGAATTCAAAGCAAAAAATATATATATATATTATATATATCTAAGTTGCTATGAGATTATTGTGAGGGAAGGCCTGCTCGGTTGCCATCCCATTGTTATGTAAGATTTTCATCGGCTTCATTCATTGATAGTTCCAAATTAAACGTGGGCATGTTTGGATTGTTGTTGGGTTCTAATTCCTAATTCCATTCCCCCTATAGTGCTAGCTTTGGTGCTTCATTGTACATTAAAAAATAAAAATATACACTTTTTTTTTTCTGTTTTCGTGTGCCGCCACTTTTTATGCGTGCCTTAATTGGATCGATCACAAGCTTGCACAAAGGAATTAAGTTGTGCCTTAGTGCACAAAGGAAAATGCGCACAAAGGAAAATTCTTCCTTTTGCTGAATATCTAAATATCACTTTCAACTCCAGAAGTCATAACTTCAAAATACAAAAATTACTTTGTTTAAGTTTATCGATCAAATATTAACTAGAAATGATTTTTTTTTATTCAACAACAATTTTCATTATAAATTCTAAAAGTGTGGCAACCTTTATTAATTTTTAGCAATGGTAAGACCCTTAAATATTTTTGTATATATATATATATATAGATATATATATTTCCATGTTATCCTTTTCCATTTTTTTGTTAAGATCCACCCAGATTCATGGATGGCAACCCAAAACTCTCTTCTTCATTATTGCCTTTTTTAATGAACGATGTTGGCCTATCGAGTTATCTCTCACTGTTCCTCTAATTGTTTACATACATTAGAGAGGGTTTATAATTGAGGGTGTGGCAAAAAGATAAAAGGGATGCAAGCAAGAAAGTGAAAGTGCCGATTGGGAATGTTGGAAAAATTAATCAAATTCAGTCATTGTTTTGAGAAAACTAAATATCATTAAATTGAACTTACAATTTTGTGCAGAAAATTGAATTCACTGATCAAGTCTAGTGTTGGACACTATCTCCTTAAGACTGAATTCGCCCCCCCAGAAGGCTTTTGGTTTTAACGGACGTCAGTCTCCCAGGATAGAATGATCACACATACACACAAAAGGAAGCGACAATTTGTGTGTTCTTGTGAACCAAACTTTGTTTGTACTCTTTTTTTTTTTTTTTTGGTAATTTTGCTTGTACTCTTTGTATGCAAATGAAATTTTCTTATGCAAAAGAATTTTGTATGCAAATTTTTAATGAAAAAAATCCAACCCATGTTTATGCAAGGATGAATGTTTAAATAATTAACCATTAGCCATGTCTACTGGAAGAATAGACACCACCATTCATGAAAAGGGGCATCTGTTCATAGAACAGACATGTCTATTAGGAAGAAATACTCCAAAACGACGTAGTTTTGGAGAAACAATATTTTGACTGGGCTAATAATTAGATTGGGCTAATGGGCCACAGAATTTTCTAAGCCCAAAATCCAAAATGAGATCATTCAAGCCCAAAATTTATTCAGGCCCACTTTGATTCTAACTTTGAAGCCAATTTTCATTTACATAATTCATGGTTTTGAACATATGAATACATGAAATTAATATTCTTACATAATTATATTAATTCCACATTTAATCCATAATTAATAATATATGGACTCCACATAAATATTGGCTTAAAGTTTATAAAAATTCATAGTTAAAACCATAAATTCAAACAATCCGCCACATGAATGAAATGGCCAAAATGCAAATGCAAATGCAGACTCGACATAGAGTACAAATGGAAAGTTACTGCATCAGGATAGGTAGCTTTTGGCTTTGAACCTTCCCTAATGAGATATTATCGGGTTTATTTGCTAACCAGTGAACTTGATGTCTTGAACTGTTCAGCTTTTGTATAAACCAAGACAATAATATTCACACAGCACCTTTCCAACAAAGTTTGGTTCTTTAATTCTGTCCATTTTGGCCCTGGATATGCCTGGTAATTTCATTGAGTACTCTAGAAAATGTAGCCTTATCCATTCTTATAGAAGCGGCTCTTTCACACTCAATATAGGTGATCTCTTACTAAGAGTATCCTGTTATACCCCACTTGGATTTCCAAGATATAAGGATCATTAAAAGCAAAGCTTATCCTAATACATAGTTCAGGTCATCACTATTCATTTCATCATAGGAAAGGGTAGACAAATTAATTCCTTAGTGATCTCAACGAGTACTCCCACAATTCAGTTGTCCCTTTGAACCTAGATCTTGGGATCTCTAGTCAACTAGGTTGGGTTTCCATTGTGGCGATTCTCAATTTATAGGCTTTAAACCCATTCCCCTTGATGAATTATACACTTGATCTCTAGTTAAGCCCTTAGTTAAAGAATCAGCAATATTATCCTTTGATCTTACATAATCAATGGATATTATTCCATTAGAGATCAACTGTCTTACGATATTATGTCTACGACGTATATGTCGTGACTTACCGTTATACATATTATTCTGTACCCTTCCTATTGCTGATTGACTATCACAATATATGCAAATAGCAGACACAGGTTTTGGCCACATGGGCATATACTCTAAAAAGTTACGAAGCCACTCAGCTTCTTTTCCGCCTTATCTAATGCTATAAACTCAGATTTCATAGTAGACCTGGCTATACACGTTTGTTTTGAGGATTTCCATGAAATAGCTGCACCCCCAAGTGTAAAGACATATCCACTAGTAGACTTGGTGTCTTTACTATCAGAAATCTAGTTAGCATCACTGTATCCTTCTACTACAGCTGGATATCTAGTATAGTGCAACCCATAGTTAGAAGTATATCTTAGATATCTAAGTACTCTAACTATTGATTTCCAGTGGTCAACCCCTGCATTACTGGTGTATCTACTCAATTTACTTACTGAGTAGGCAATATCAGGACGAGTGCAGTTCATGAGATACATCAAACTGCCTATTATTCGAGAATATTCCAATTGTGATATACAATTTCCAGTATTTTTTGTGAGATGAAGATTCATATCAATAGGTGTTTCGTGCAATATTGCTATCATCTCTAATAAATTTATCAAGTATTTGCTTGATATAATGTGATTGAGATAAAGCATATCCATTAGATGTTTTGATGATTTTAACACCAAGAATGACATTCACAACACCTAAGTCTTTCATGTTGAACTTATTAGCCAACATTTTCTTAGTAGCTTTAATGATATCATTAGTGCTACCTATGATAATCATATCATCCACATAGAGACATACAATGACATATTCATTTGATATGTTTTTCACATAAACACATTTATCACACTCATTAATGTGAAAACCATTTGATATCGTAACATTGTCAAAATTTTCATGCCATTGTTTAGGTGTTTGTTTAAGTCAATAAAGTGACTTAACAAGTTTACATACCTTATTTTCTTGGCTTGGAACCACAAACCCTTCGGGTTGTTCCATATATATTTCCTCATTTAATTCCCCATTCAAGAATGCCGTTTTCACATCCATTTGATGTATTTCAAGGTTATGCAATGCTGCGAAAGCAATTAACATATGGATGGATGTTATTCTTGTAACAGGTGAATATGTGTCAAAATAATCTGCTCCCTCCTTTTGTTTATAGCATTTGACTACAAGTCTTTCCTTGTATTTATCAATGGATCCATCAGTTTTCATCTTTCTCTTGAAGATCCATTTATAACCTAAGGGTTTACTCCCTGGTGGAAGGTCCACTAGCTCCCAAGTATGGTTACTGATGATGGATTCAATTTCACTGTCAATGGCTTCTTTCCATAAATGAGCTTTAGGAGTAAACATTGCTTCCTTGAAACTTTGAGGTTCCTTTTCTAACAAAAATGTTAGAAAATCAGGACCAAAGGTTTTGCTAGTCCTTGCTCATTTACTTTGTCTAGGTTCATCTTCATTTCATTTTTCCAAAAACCTTTCGTCTTGCTCATTTCTAGCTACACATTCATAAGTTCTTTTGAGGGAACTTACTTCCTGTGTAGGTTTATAAGGAAATATATTTTCAAAGAATGATGCATTCCTAGACTTAATAATGGTATTCTCATGTATCTCAGAATTATTAAACTTATATACAAGAAACCGATATGCACTACTGTTATGAGCATATCCAATGAATATACAATCAATAGTTTTAGGTCCAATTTTAGTCCTTTTAGGAGTTGGAATAGCGACCTTAGCTAAACACCCCCACACTCTTAAGAATTTATAGGTAAGTTCTCGACCTTTCCATAATTCATAAGGAGTTTTGTTCAATTTTTTATGGGATATTTTGTTGAGAACATAATTTGTGGAAAGCAAAGCTTCCCCTCACAAATTCTGAGGTGAACCAGAACTTTTTAACATAGCATTCATCATTTCTTTTAAAGTTCTATTCTTATATTCAGCAATGCCATTTTGCTGATGTGCGTAAGGTGCAATTGTTTGATGAATAATGCCATGTTCAGCACAAATTTGTGCAAATGGTGAGTCATATTCACCACCTCTATCACTTCTTAGTATTTTAATTTTCTTGCTAAGTTGGTTCTCAACTTCATTTTTATATTGTATAAACATGTCTAATGCTTCATCTTTGCTTCTTAGCAAATATACATAACAGTATCTTGTACAATCATCGATAAATGTAATAAAATACTTTTTATCACCTCTAGTTTGAACATATTTTAAATCACAAATATCTGTGTGAATTAATTCTAGAGGTTCAGTGCTTCTTTCAATTGAGTGAAAAGAAGCTTTAGCCAATTTGGCTTCAACACAAGTTTTACACTTATGTTCCATGTTAATATTAAATTTTGGCAAAATATTTAAATTCATTAATCTTCTTAATGTGCCAAAATTCACATGTCCTAATCTACCATGCCAAACATTAACGGGCTCAAGCAAGTAAGCAGAAGATAAATTATTATTAATCTTTGGTACAACAGTCATTACATTTAGTTTGAAGAGGCCATCACTCATGTACCCCTTTCCAACATACATACCATTTTTAGTCAGGACAAATTTATCAGACTCAAATACTAGTCTAAACCCTTTCTTGCTCAATACTGACCCTGAAACCAAATTCTTGCGAATATCAGGCACATGAAGTACATCATTAAGAGTAAGCTCATTTCTGGAAGTCATTTTCAGCACAATCTTTCCTTGCCCTTCAACCTTGAAGGTTGCTGATTTACCCATATATAATTGTTCCCCCTTCCACAGCTTGGTAAGATGAGAACATCTACCTGTTGGTGCAAATGTGATGAGTGGCTCCAATGTCCACCCGCTATTTCTTTGGATTACTTCCAATCAGGTTCGCTTCAGAGACTATTGCTGAAAGATGTATATCATCCATATGACTCTCCACTTCAGTTATATTAGCTTGACTTGTTTTCTTCATTTTCTTGGAAGGCTCTTGAACTTTCTGTATGCGACAGTCTTTTGCTCGATGGCCAGGTTTCTCACAAACATAGCATTTTCCTTAAAACCTTTTAAAGCTGCCAGTCTTTGAGCTTTCTCCAGTGTACTTCCTTTTCTTACTATTGGTATATTTCACTTGCTCTATCACATTAGCCTTGGACACCATGTGCTGATATCTACTTTTCTTATCAGAATTGCAGTTATCTTCCTCTATCCTCAATCTCACAATAAGATCTTCAAGTTTCATCTCCTTACGCTTATGCTTAAGATAATTTTTAAATTCTTTCAAAGATGGTGGTAGTTTCTCAATTATTGCAGTAACTTGGAATGACTTACTAATTATCATCCCCTCAGTATGTATCTCATGTATGATTACTTGGATATCTTGAACTTGATTAATTACACTCTTTGAATCAATCATTTTGTACTCAAGAAATTTGCCAACTACGAATTTCTTCGAGCTAGCATCTTCTGTCTTGTACTTTTTGTCTAAAGATTCCCAGAGTTCCTTAGACGTTTTTATTGGACTATACACGTTATATAACATGTTATCTAATCCATTGAGGATATAATTACGGCACAAGAAATCAGCATGTTTCCATGCCTCAATCACTGCCACAATATGACTGTTAGTCTCATTTTCATCCAAATGTGGAACATCTTCTTTAAGAAACTTTGCCAAATTTAGTGTGGTGAAATAAAATAACATTTTTTGTTGCCATCTTTTAAAATCTGCACCACTGAATTTTTCTGGCTTCTCACCATGGCCCATTAGCACATTAGGAGGAGTGATCGGTGTTGTAACCGGAACAACAACAGAATTTACCGTCTCACTTGTCATTTTCAAATCTAGAAAATTGAGGAATTCAATATTTTAATTTAAAATATTACACGTTAAAAAAATTAAATGTGCAGTAATTTACACAATGGAAGAATTTAACAGTGTAGAAATAATTCTGTACTAATAATTTTAGACAGTGTAGGGAAACTGCAATTTCAGTGTAGAATACAATTTAGATCACTTATTAAAATACTGTAACGAAATAGAAACCGCAAAATCTAGTCGCCAAAATATTATACAGAAATTTGAGATTGTGCAAATTCTCAATTCTTTGTTCAGAAAGAAATATTATATTGCAAATATCTACAACACGCATAAATTTACTACACGAATAAATTAGTACCCAAATCAGACTATGATTCAAACCAAAAAGAAGTCTTTTACGTTTCGTAAAACGTAAAGAAGTCATAGGAAACGATGCAAGGATTGATTTGCGTAAAATTTGTTGTGTAGAATATTTACACAAAATCACAGAAATGTAAAACAGTTGCAGGAATGATTAAGTTCAAGTTCAATGCCGTACGGGATTTTTATTTTTATTATTTTTCTTTAAATTAATACAGAACAATGTAGAACACTAAAGTTAATTACATCAAACAATTGCCATGTATAAGCCACACTGTAAAACCAAACGGATATTCAAAATATAGGTTTGAATATTTTGTTTTGTGTTGTAATGCACAACTTCCAAGAGCCAATGCAAATTAAACAGAATATAAAATTTATAACTGTGCAGAAAATTATAGAACTGCGCGTGGAGAGAAAAGTTTTGTGCAGTGACCATAAATGCAGAAATTTTGGATACATGTAACCACTATAATTTTTTTTAATTTAATTTTTTTTAATTCGGACAGATGTGAATTTCAAGCCGTAACACAAAACCACAGGCGTCAAAACCAGAAGCAATCAGAATAAAAAATATCGAATCAATAGATTGGCAATCCAATTTATACTGTCAAGCAAATTACTTACCTTGCAAACTAATTTCTACAAAGTCAAAATGACTTTACATGATAAAGACTTGACAAGACAATGAAGTTAAGTTTGGAAAGTATGTAAATTTGATTCTTTCAGCTTTGCTGGGAATGGAAAATTAAAACAAACCAATACAGAACTATCCCAAAATTACGGTGCAGTGCACAGAAAAGGAAAACAAGAAAGAAACAGATTTTTTTTTCTGTTCTGTGCAACACAGAGCAAGAAAAAAAATTCTATATAAACAAAAATGTATACCAGTGACCTAAATAAAAAATTCAATCTTAAGATTGTTGAAAAAATTAATCAAATTCAGTCACTGTTTTGAGAAAACTAAATATCATTAAATTGAACTTACAATTTTGTGCAAAAAATTGAATTAACTAATCAAGCCTAGTGTTGGACACTATCTCCGTAAGACTGAATTCACCCCCCACAAGGCTTGTGGTTTTAACGGACGTCAGTCTCCCAGGATAGAATGATCGTACATACACACAAAAGGAAGCGACAATTTGTGTGTTCTTGCGAACTAAACTTTGCTTGTACTCTTTGTATGCAAATGAAATTTTCTTATGTAAAAGAATTTTGTATGCAAATTTTTAATGAAAAAAAAATCCAACCCGTTTTTATGCAAGGATGAATGTTTAAATAATTAGCCATTAGTCATGTCTATTGGAAGAATAGACACTGCCATTCATGAAGAGGGGCATCTGTTCATAGAACAGACATGTCTGTTAGGAAGAGATACTCCAAAACAACGTAGTTTTGGAGAAACAATATTTGGACTGGGCTAATAATTAGATTGGGCTAATGGGCTACAGAATTTTCTAAGCCCAAAATTCAAAATGAGATCATTCAAGCCCAAAATTTATTCAGGCCCACTTTGATTCTAACTTTGAAGCCAATTTTCATTCACATAATTCATGATTTTGAACATGTGAATACATGGAATTAATATTCTTACATAATTATATTAATTCCACATTTGATCCATAATTAATACTATATGGACTCAACATAAATATTGGCTTAAAGTTATAAAAATTCATAGTTAAAACCATGAATTCCAACAGGGAGCTCCAAGAGAGGGAAGTGAGTCTGTATTGCGGTTGTGGTGAACGCGAATAAAGAGAGTGGGTTGGGAGAGTTGAGTTTGAGAGGTTAAATTTTTCTAATCTAGTGTAACTATTTTGACGTCGCATAGTGAAAATATTTTCGGGTTTTGTCGTCATGGACGTAAGTTTTTTTTTTTTTTTTGGGTAATTAAGTGTAATTTAGATTAATGGGAGAAATATGTACAATATCTTAGGGGCATTCTCCCGTATAGCAAAATATTACAAATTAACTAGTGGATTCCTCGACTATTGAGCAAGCTAGTAATTACATTAGCTAATTCGACATGAATTCCTAATTTCTGTATGTGACATGAATTCCTAAATTCCTCATTTCAAGGAGGATGGGGAATTTGCAGATTTGGCTTTGGAAGCTTTTTTCTTTTGCATTAAAGCATGTTCCATCTTAGCTTTTTTCTTCTTTTGGCTCTTTGAAAGTTGAAATTCAGTATCTGGAGGATTTGTAGAAAGGACCAATACTTCCTCACCCTTGCTTTTGTCTTTTTTTGAACTTATACCCGTGGGTTGTACTTCATCCAGTGGCTGAGAATTCTCTTCCATTTTAGGCTCAATCAATATAGTGGAATGGGAGAAATCAGATTCTTGAATGGCTCCCCTATAGATAGTGGGAGCTCCTCCTTTTGCTCAATGTGGCAATTAAATTGATTTGTAGTTACAAGATTCTCTAATAAAGTGGCAGCACTATCTCCAATTGGGTATATACCTTGGACTTCAGAATTGTTGACATTTGTAGCTTCTTTTTGCACGCTGGGGACTTCATAAGCCTCTAGGTAGACAGTGGCTTCACTTATTTTTGGTTTGGCCAAGCATGAGACATCTTGAACCTCCTTTTGTGTTGGCTGTTCTTTTGAAATCCCTGTAGTCTTGTTCATAACCTCCATTATTGTTGAACTTTATTTGGACATTGATTGATTTTGTGGCCAAATTTCTTGCAAGCATCACAAATAGTGGGAATCCATTCATACTCAACCACATTACATATTGTATTTTTAGTTGATTTATTTTTCTAAATATTTTTTCATTTGCAACACTTAGTTATTCAAAAGCGTATAAAATAATAATGCTATATAACGATAACACATGATTATTCATATATATTTTTTAAGATTGTTTATAAATAAGTAATAAAGTAAAAATATGACGTATTTTAGTAGAAAAATGTACTGGAATAACATAAAATATTCATTGATACATCGTTTCAAATAGTTATATCATAAAAGTACATATTTTTATTATAAGATTGTAAATTGTAAAGAAAAAAAATTAAATTTCTTTTATTTTTATATAATTTTAGTTGTAATTTTAGATATATTTATTGATAAAATAGTATTTTATTAATAGAAACAACATTACCACTTTAATTTTTTATATATTAAAAAATATTTTTCATTATAAAAAGTGGTAAAGTATGAAAAGTTAAATCTAAGTGTAAAATATTATTTTTTTAATCAAATATAATAAGGCAAAGTTCGACTCTCCCTTCGGGGGTGGTCGAGTGGGGGTTTGGGAGTGCCTGAAGACTTGGGCCGCGTGAGGTCCCAAGTTCGACTCTCCCTTCGAGGGGGGGTAGGTTACCGTTTCAGCGGACTTCTAACAGCCCTCCTTGGTCGAGCCGGTCAGCCAGGGCTTGCCTAGGCTGGTTTACTACCTCGTGAGCCATTGCTGGCTTGGTCCACGGGACGGGCTTCACCTAGTGCGCACCCTCGGGTAGCAGCTGTGGATTTCTTTCCGATCCCAGAAGGCAAAGTTCAATTCACAACAATTAATGATTGAGACGTTCAATACCAATGGTCACCAATCACCATCAAAAATGATTTAGAAAATCAATTATGCATATTATTAAGAGTGTGTTTGATGTGATGTAAAATATTAAAAAATTTAAAATATTTTTTAAAATTATTTATTTTATTACATAAATTATAAATTTATAAATTATTTTAAATTATCTCATTTAATTTTTTTTTTACTCCAAATGCACCCTGAATCCTGAATTCGTTTCTTTTCCAACCAAACGATGGAATTGAAAAAGTCCAAAACATGGGGGAGAAGAAAACAGAAAACAATAATTACAAGCACCCAAGCATCTCCTCAAATCCGTCATAGCCCCAACCGGGAAAATCGGCGGTCAATGCCCCCACTTTAAAGTTATGTGGGCAAGCACTACATTTTTGGATGAATTGGTGCTTGGTGATTGAAAGATTTGGAAATGGAGATTTGGCATAATAACCTTTGGAAAAAAAAAAAAAAAAGAAAAGGCCTTAAGACTATATTTGGAGTCTGAATTTGTGATGGAAAAAAAAGTAAAAAAAAAAAAGAAAAGTAAAAATATAAACTAAAATGAATAAAATTAAATTCTTTTTTTTATTGCACAAATTATAAATTTTATCTTCTCTTCATTTTTTTCTTTTCTCCATAAATCTATACTCCAAAAATAGCATAAATTAAATGAAAACTCACAATTTAGAGATAGATATAATTAAATGAAAAAAATAACCTATCGTATTTTTTTCTAGGCTTGGACTAATCGAAATATTAAAAATAATTATTTTATTTGTATTTTTTTGTAAAAATTAAGTTTTTATATCAAAATTTATAAAAATATATTTATTTGAGCACTAAACTATTTACTTTTATAATTTTATAAATTATTATTCTTATCCAAAAATATTTTTTATTTATTTTTTTGCTGAATAAGTTTTAAAGATAGGCTTGGAAGGTAAACTTAAAACCGATATACAGTAAAATTATTCTTAATCTGACTTGAGCTTGATTCATCCTGAGCCCATTGTCCACTTTTACTCACATTAACGACAAATGAATTAATTAAAATATCTAAGAATTGAATCAATCTAATATTTTTAGTCAAATAGTAAGTTACACACAAATTATCTTTAAGATTTGATAAAAATGTGCAAAGTACTCTTATCATTTTTCGAATTATATTATGTTTGCTTTTTAAATTCTATATATATATATATATATTAATGTTAGTGTGTCGCTAGAAAGGCCAACACTATGTCATTGATGTCAGCAAAAAATGAGTTATAATAGTATAAATATCCTGTAATTAATTGAATAAAATATTTTAACTATTTTAAGAAGAGTTGAAAATGCTAAATTATCTTCATACTTTTGCAGACATCCCATTTTGACTCCACCATTTTAAGAGATTCTCAACAAAATCAAATTAATATTAAATAGTTCAAAGAGAAGAAAATTGAATCAAATTAGATCAACTCAGCAGATCAAATTTCTATAATTAGGAACAGACAAGACCCATTCGATCTAGATATGAAATAGCCAAAAAGTTAGTTTAAATCGTTAGGTCCAACTAGATGAATAAATTGAGAAGGTCCAAAATAGAGGCAATTGGCATTTGATCATCAATAATAATATATCTCATCATTAAAGTTACAGCCAGAGATTTGTCAATGTTAGAATACTCAAAAGACGAACTAAATAGATCCAATCACTAGGAATGGGCACGAGACGGGTAGGGGACGGGTGCGCATATCTCCATATTCGATCCCTAAACTAAAATCAATCCCTAGACCCTACTCAATCCCGACTAGAGATTTATTTTTACCACCCATCTCCGACCCAAACGGGGAACGTGGATCCCCATGAAAAAACGGGTACCTGAATTAAAAAAATATAAAAATACAAAAATTTTAAAATATGACTTATAAGAAAATAGAGTAGAATTCTAATATATATTTGAAAAATAAAAAAATACCATATATATATATATATATATATTTAGAAAGCATTTATAAAGTTTCTATTTTCCTACTATATTAATAAGTTTCTATTTTCTTATCATGTTAATAGGTTCTATGGTTCAAAATAGGAAAAGTAAACAAAGAAACATTTACAGTTAGTCTATCTCAACTTATAGTTTCTTTGTAAACTGGAAAATAAAGTAATTTAATAGGAAGGTGATAGATAAAGAAACTCAAAATATTAATTCACTACCTTACTACACACTAAAAAATTATATATATATATATATATATATATAAGAGTATTGGTGGGGTCAGGGAACGGGTATGGTAGGGTAGGGTAGGGTAGGATAGGGTACAGGATGGGGACAGACTCATACTTGTACCCTACTCGATCCCTAAATTTTTTTAAAAAATGTCTTCGTACCCTACCTGATTCCCAAAAAATCTCCTAATCCCCTACCTGTTTGGGGCGGAGATCGAGTAAGGTACGAACGGGTCGGCTGAGATGACCATCCCTACCAATCACTCTGGTATTTCTAGAATAGAGGAATTATAGACCCAATAAATTTGAGTTTGAGTCTATAATTTCTTTAAGGGGTTCGAATTTACATATACCTAACTTGATAAGGATTTGTTTCATGTCTATAAGCGCATAAACTACTAAAATGCATTCCTAGACTGCATTTGAGTTAAGAATTTATTAAAAGAAAATATAAGAAATTGGGATATGAAATTGCTCATTTTAGTTGTTGAAAAAAACAAAACAAAACAAAATAAATCATGAGAAATAAAAAAAGTAAAATTATGACTTCGGGGTGTTTGGCGCGATGAAAAATGCTGAAAAATTCTAAAAAATCTTTAAAACATTCTAAAAGTTATTCACTTTTTATCTCATATGAACCTACAAATTGGTGGTGTTTGGAGTGATAAAAAATAAGAAAAAATGTGGTTTGGGTTAACTTTAGTGGAATAATCCGTTAGAACGGATTTACCAGACCGTTCTAACGGATTCAAACTTTGTCACTCATTTTTTCAAGACCGTGGGAACAGTTTTCCAAATCAGTTCCCACAGATTCAAAAAATTTCATAAAAATAGCAACAGTGGTATTCATTTAAAAGGTTTTGACTAGAATAATATGATTACTAAAAAAAATTTACACATTAAATTAACATTCTTCCAAATTGTTAGTTTTTTTAAGCGAATTTTGGGTTTTTAGTAAAGGCGAAAAAAATTTAAATTAATAATGGCGGAAAACAAAACAGAGTCTTTTGGAGATTTATTTTATTTTTTAGAATTCCAAACGGTGCTATTATCTCATTTTTTGTCACTCCAAACACCCCATTGATTTATTGTGAAATACCTTCTATTTTGTTATTAAAAAAAATTTGAGAAATGGAAAAACTAAATTATGAATTAATTTATGTGAAATGCCCTATGTTTTATTATAATTTTAATATAAATAGATAAGAACATGTATTTTGATTTTTATGTTTCATTTGTTCTTTTACTTCTCATCTATAGTAAAATCTTTAATTCAAACAAAACCCTAACCTTTACGTATTTTCAGAAAACACAATTGACTAAACAGCAATTGGTCCCGGCGTTTACCTAGGCTACGATCGTCCAAATCGAAACCTCGTCCTCACATGTCTGTCTCCTTTGCCCACACAAACCCACAGGCATTTGCACGTGCAAGCACTGGTCATCCATCGCCACGAGGTCAATTTCGTAAATCGAGATTGGACCGCAGAACGAGCGAAAGCGAGAGTGCTTACGTGTCAGGCCGAAACCTTCGCGAGCCTAGAAATGGTGTTTTCCTTCCTTGACGAAACGTGTCGGTTCCTGATACGCCCCATCACAACCATACGGTGCGCCCTTTAGCTAGATGTCAACGTTTACCCCCGCGTTTCGTAAAAGTGACCGGCTATAGCCGGTGTCCCGTCGACGAATTGAATCAACGGCTGCGATTGTCCCTCTCTCGCAAACAGTGGTTCTCCTTAGAACAGACATGAACACCTTCTCAGTTCACTCTCTCTCCCCTCTCTCTCGTCTCTCTCTTTCTCTCTCTCACCCAGGGTTTCTGTGAGGTACGTTTTTCATTGTCTTTCGCTTTGTTGTTCTCTGCAAGGGTAGTTTTATTACAGTTAATGACCATTTTCTAGTGTTTTTGAAGCTTTTTAACTACTCTGTGTTTTTGCATTGTATAATTTATTGGGTAATATTTGTTGTTTACAGTCTCTTGATCTTACTATATATATATATACATATATATATATATAGTGCTTCTAATTAGCATATTAAACCCTGGGTTTTATATTCTGATTGATTCAGCATCAGGGCTGTTTCTAATTTTGAGGAGTTTGCTTTATGGAGGAAAAAAAAATCATGTCTTTTTAAAAGAAATACATGTATTTGCAGGACTTGGGCCTGAGAAATTTGTTTTTGGAAACAAGTCTTGAAAAAGTATAGCTGAATTTAGAATTTGTGGGTATTCTGACCTTGAATTTTAGGAGAGTGCTTGTGAAATAGATGACAAATGGATCCACGGCTTCGTGGCTTTTCGGGTTCTATGGGCGGAGCCTCGTTGGGAAATCAACCTGTGACCTATTTATCGGATCAGAACCGAGTTGCTGGGGCCAGATTTGAGAACAACCTTGTTACACATCACAACAACTTTGGAGGGATTTCATTCCATCCAAATGATCCCTCACCTAGTTATAATAATGCAGTTATTCCGAGTTCCTCGGTGGCTTTGGAGGAGGATCCTCACGACGAGGACTGTGATTTTTCTGATGCCGTTTTGAGATATATAAATCAGATGCTTATGGAAGAAGATATGGAAGATAAGACTTGTATGCTTCAAGGATCTTTGGATCTTCAAACTGCAGAGAAGTCTTTCTATGATGTCCTCGGCAAGAAGTACCCACCTTCTACTGAACAAGACCCTTCTTATGTTGACCAAAATAGCGAGAGCCCGGATGATTATTTGTATAGGAATCACAGTAATTGCATGAGTAGTAGCACTAATAGCAGCGATTACTTCGTTGACCGAAGCTGTGTTAACAATCAAGCTGACTACAGTACCTCTTCACTGAAAAGTCTTCCTTCTTACTTATCGTTTAATAATAATTTGAACGGTATCATTGATGGATTCTTGGATTCTCCGATAAGCCCTCTTCAGGTTGCTGAATTATACAGTGGGAGCCAATCTGTTTGGCAGTTCACAAAGGGGGTTGAAGAAGCGCGTAAGTTCCTGCCAAGTAGTAATGAACTGTCGATTAATTTCGAAGGCAATGGGATCTCACCTCTGGAGCCAAGAGGAGAATCTAGTGAAGTGGTGGTTAAGGTGGAGAAAAAAGAGGAGGGAGCCTACTTGCCTACTGAATCGAGAGGAAGGAAGAACCCTCACAGGGATGACGACGTAGGTTTAGAAGAGGAGAGGAGTAGCAAGCAAGCGGCAGCTTATCCCGAACCTACCTTGCGGTCGAAGATGTTTGATACGGTCTTACTTTGTAGCATGGGGGAAGGTAAGGCTGCCTTGCTAGCTTATCGTGAATTCCTGAAGAATGGAACAAGCAAAAAGATGCAGCAAAATGGACGATCAAAAGGACCTGCTAGTGGAAGGGGTCGTGGGAGGAAACAAAATGGGAAAAAAGAGGTGGTAGACTTGAGAACTCTCTTGATCCATTGTGCACAAGCAGTTGCTGCTGACGATCGCAGGAGTGCCAATGAATTTCTGAAACAAATCAGACAGCATTCTTCCTCTTATGGTGATGGGAATCAAAGATTGGCTCATTACTTTGCAGATGGCCTCGAGGCACGCTTGGCTGGCACTGGTAGCCAGATTTACAAAGCTTTTGTTACTAAAAGAACTTCTGCTGCGGATTACTTGAAAGCCTACCATCTCTATCTCGCATCGTGTCCGTTCAGGAAGATTTCTAATTTTGTCTCGAACAAGACGATCACGGTAAAGGCAAAGAACGCAATGAGGCTGCACATCATAGACTTTGGTATTCTCTATGGTTTCCAGTGGCCCACCTTTATACAACGTATTGCGGGAAGAGAGGGCGGACCTCCAAAGATTCGGATTACCGGGATAGAATTTCCCCAACCTGGCTTTCGGCCAGCGGCAGGAGTTCTGGAAACAGGTCGCCGTTTGGCAGATTATGCTCAGAGTTTTAACGTTCCGTTTGAGTATGATTGCATAGCGAAGAGATGGGATAGCATCAAACTTGAGGATCTGAAGATTGATGAAGATGAGTTTCTTGTTGTCAATTGTTTGTATAGGTCTAAGAACTTACATGACGAGACTGTGCTGGTGGACAGTTCTAGAAAAACTGTTCTTAATCTGATAAGAAGTATAAATCCTGATCTTTTTATCCATGGGGTTGTCAATGGGGCCTACAGCGCTCCCTTCTTTGTTACTCGGTTCCGGGAGGCTCTTTTCCACTACTCGGCACTGTTTGATATGCTCGAAACTAATGTACCTCCTGAACATGATGAGAGGATGCTCATTGAGAGGGAGATCTTTGGCAAGGAAGCTCTGAATGTGATAGCTTGCGAGGGGTGGGAGAGAGTTGAGAGGCCAGAGACGTACAAGCAATGGCAGGTCCGGAACCTGAGGGCTGGCTTCATGCAGCTCCCTTTTGACCGGGATATCATGACAATGGCGAAGGAAAAAGTGACGTCTAGCTACCACAGGGATTTTGTCATCGACGAAGACAGCCAGTGGCTGCTGCAGGGATGGAAAGGGCGAATCATCTATGCCCTTTCTTGTTGGAAACCTGTTTAGCTCCAACTTGAAAGGCAAATTATTAGTAGACTCCCCTGGACCCTGGAGGACTTCTCACATATTTGCGGCCATAATTGTCCAACCAAGAGTAAGTTTTCAGGTTTAAATCTACATTTTGTTTTTTAGCCCCATCTTTCCTTGTTGCTCCATTTACTGTTCTTGCAACTGATGGTTTTGCTAACCCACCAGGTGTTCTGGTGGCTGATTTTGATGGATTGATGATTGTCAATCATCCGAAGGAGAGGGCCTTTTGGTGATCTGGTTGATGATTTAGGCCTTATCGGAGTAAATTTCCTTGTACTTGCATTCCTCGCAATGAGCACTGATCCCTCGTACTTAAATTCCTCACGATGAGCACTGATCCCTTTGTACTTGTATTCCTCACAATGAGCACTGAAAAGTTCAATGTATTTCCATAATCGTACGGTGGTCTGACTTCACGCTATAGTGATTATTTGTCGAGAAATTATTAGATAAGAGTATTGTTGCACCGTCACGTGGTGCAGTGCACCTATGCAAATATGACACATGATACATGTATGTCATATTTATGAGACCCAAATTATATTATATAAGAATACATTACGTTTCATATTTAGATTAGTACATTACATCATGTGGCGGTACAATACTCTTATCTAGTAATTTTTTCTTTATTGTTCAACATACGTATAGCGAAACACCGTTATACAATGCAGTATGAATTACATTAGCCTTTTTTTTTTTTTTTTTAAATCTGTTCTTGTAGCCTGGATCCTTTTCCTCCCTCCCTTTATGTGCGTTTGTACACATTTATGTTAAATATATCCTGCCATGTATTTTGTCAAGTCAAGTAACTTTTGTATCCTCTCAGAAATGGAAGAAGCAGGCTAAAATTTTGGTATCTATTTGCATCCTTACACGTGCTAAATCCTCATATGATTTTTGGGTTTTATCTTTTGTTACACAGAGCCTCAGGAAATTCTTACAAAGACCCTTGGGAGTTCCTATGATTCTTAACATATTTCTGGAAACCAAAAATGGCATTTGAGGGATGTTCCTATCAGAGATGGGGCATTTTTCACTCAGTTGTCTGATTTGTAAGAGTGGGTAGTCTCAATTGGATATAACGTTGTTGTGAAATGGGGATCCAAGTTTGTGCAATTATGGTGAATAAGAACTAGGAAAAAGAATAAATAAAAAGTAAAGAACTCATGAAAAGGTTGATATAATGTGGTTTAGTAAAGTATCTATCTTTGCAAATCGGGTACAATTATATTTTTATTTAAGATTATAAGAACGAAGTTAGAATTATATAACGTGGTTCGGTAATCTGTATATTTTTACGAATACGGTACATTTGAATTTTTATTCAAGAATCCAAGAGTAGAGTTAGAATTATATGATTTGGTGCTTTTGTTTTTCAAGAAAAATGAAGAATAATTTGTAAATAATTTTTACACACCTCTTTAAATATGAGTACAATTGCACCGGTGTTTTCCCATTCTCATCCATGCTGTCTGCTTCTGTAGTTTTGGTACACCAATCTAGTTAAGTTGGATGGTTTAATAATCCTTTTTTGTTGGTTATCTTGATCTCTCAATGGCCATCTGATATGATTAATAATAATAATAATAATAATAATAATACTTTTTGAATGCTACTTCTTTTGGACAAACAAGGCCTAAAAGTATCGATGTCTGCACCAGCAAATGGGGCCTTTCCTTTATATTCTTCATCCATGTTCGGTCTTAAACTACTCTCTCTCTAAAAAGCAACACTTCTAAACTATTTACCATCATTTAAGTAACATGGAATTCTATGTAGCCAAAAAAGGTGAGGGAAAAAAATATGTAGAATGTCAATGGTGTTTCAATGGTACTTTTCTAGTAAAATTTCATTTACAAGGTTTCTATGTTAAAAAGATACCCATGTTTGTGTCTCATTGTCTTGGTCATTTATTTAAAAAATTACATGATATTTACATTAAGACTATATTTGATATGTGAGAATACAATAGGGATGAAAATAGAATAAAATGAGTATTTTATTTTTGGGTAATCAGCTAGCTGACGCTCTCGTTTCTAACAAAAAGTCAGCAATCATAACACTAATTATAAATGAAACTCAAGAACCACTGTAAATTCAGTCTAACAAAAAGCATTTCAACCAAATTCTGGTTGATTTGACTTACATAAGAACAGACAAACTCCCATGAATCATGCACAAAATAGCCAGCATTCTTGTCGAATGTTTATTTATTTATTTGGGGATCAAAACCTAGTAGTGATCTGCGAGAACAAAGCCTTGAAATCCTTTGTTGGCGTGCCAGTTCCCTCGGGCTTTGAGGCCAGGTCAAATGCCTTGAATTTGGCCTCCTCAAACTGTAGTGCCTGTTCATACAAGGGGCATGATTGGGAGTCAAAATAATGTACCAACAAAATGAAAGCATGCAAATTTAAGCAAGTGCAAAGAAGAACCGATGAGGCATTTCTTTCTTCAAGAACAGCCACTTCACACTTGTAACGAACAACTAACCTGAATGCAGACTTCTGCTACATCAGCCCTTGCAATAGTCCTTGTTTCCGTCTGTAGAAGCTCATCATCCTTTCCGACAAGTAATTCCCGAACACCACCTTCTTTGTCTTGCAAGCCTCCAGCCCTGCACAACCAAGACAGTCCCACCTGAGCCCCAATAACAATAACGTAAACAAAAGCAAGTGAATCAGGGTTCGAACGTTGTTGATGTCAGTTATAATATCGTCGGGTGTGACTTCGTTACTCCACAATCATAAAGATTTAGCAGATACCGTTTTAGATAAATTACAATCATTCAACGGCATAGGATAACTTTTTATTTTCCATAAACTTGAGGGAGACTTGGTAACAATTTGTACAAATAGTAATATAGTTCAGAATGATGTCAATATCAGTAATAATGGAGAGGTGTACTAAATCATAGAGAGATTACTTATGTTTTGTAAACGCTTCCAAATGTATGACATGCTAGTTTCGGATACTTAGACACTTGGATAAGAATGATTGGATAAAGGGTATGGTATATGCAGCCATATATATAATTGGAAATCTATACAGGCATATTTCGCAATTCAATTTTAGCACATAATTGTATATAAAACTTATAGTTAGCTTATCCATGAAATAATCAAAAGGCTCTTTCTAAATACCATCTTATCATATAAAAAAATAATTATATTAAACATACGAATGTTTTTCCGTGTCCAAATAATTCTTGAATAAGAGAAATTAGATGCATCCGGCTTTTAAACATGTATTTATATCCAAGTCCATGTAATATAGGTTATTATCCTTGGATATGAATTAGTATAACCATGGTGAGACTCACAAACTTATCTTGTAGGGTGCCATTCTCCATGGTTGTGAATTACGATATTGTAAATTCTCTAAATGGCATAGGAGGCTAAAATATTGTCGAAAAAATCACCTTCCTTTACCTTGCATAATTATCCGTTTCAAACACACCATAAGAAAACATTCTTCCACGTAGCAAACTTAGAATCTCTATCTTCTATTTAACATGTATATCGCATTCTATGATACCATTTGAATGCCATCAAAGCATCTATTACATACACATCAAGGGTGCACACAGTTCAGTTTAGTACCAAAATTTAAACCAAATCGCAACTCGTTCATTTGAAAGATTTTATAACCACAACCAAATGGGAATTAATTTAACAAGAAGAAATTACAATGATAGCATAGAAAGCAAAAGTAACTTTTGGTGCATCCATTAAATGAAAATTCCTTTTTGTTTTTTTGATAAGTAGAATTATTAAATGAAAATTCCTTAGGCAACATTATAAAGTAATATGGTTTAATTAAGAAAAACCATTTAGATTTGAGCTTTCAAACCTAAGATTCATACTTTTATATCTTATTTTTTACTGGTTCTAGTGTTTTTTAGGACAATATAAATTTTTGTTTTTTAATTTTTTAAAAAAACTAAATATTTAACATATTATATTCAATATTAATGATTTGGTTAACCGACTCCTCAAACTGCAAGTTGAACTAAATTACTCGGTTTTTTAAATCATCCTTCATATCTTATTTTTCACTAGACCATGTATTTTTAAAACTACATAAATTTTTATTTTTTGTTTTTTGAAAAAAAAAAAACCTATATATCGAATTGAATTGTTCAATTTTTTGAAATTTTCAAACCATAACCAAACCTTGATTAAAAAACCCGAACCAAAGGGATTGGTTTAGTTGTGCATCCTAACACACACTTATCAGTTTTAACAAAGATACAAGTATAAACGAGATGAACACACCTTACGATAGTGTATGGGATTCCAGAGTCAGCCAGATATTGTTCAGCCTTTCTCTTCCAAATCTGTAATATGGAAAACAAATATCTAATATATTGTTTCGTAATAAAATTTTCTTGAGGAAAAGTTTTAGAGAGAAAAAAAAAAAAAAAACGAAAAAAGAAAAATAAGGAAGCAACAAGGTTAGAGAAATGGAAATGTTTCATGCATACGAGCCTTACGAATTCCTATAGCAATATCCCGTGTTCTTCCTAGTTGTAATTGACTTAGCATCCTCCTAAGGTTAGAGACTCGTATAGCTCATCAAGACAGAAGATTCCATCTTTAAGATACCAAGACCTTGCATGCATGATCATTGATTCATTATTTTTCAAAAGTACTATTATTATTATTATTCATTTATTTTTTCTCCCTAGAAAAAGTAGCAAAGAAGAATTCGGAAATTAGTAAAGCAATAGTCCCATCTTTCGAACCCAACCAAACCAAAACAAGCATTTTCTTACTAGATGAGGTCGGCTATATGGATTTGTCGACTCCAATTAGATCTGTTTAGGGCCATATCCTCCGATAGATCTAGGTAGGTAAGGTCATGTTTAATAGTTTCTTTCCAACTTCTCTTGGGTCTTCCTCTACCTCTCCTACTCCTGGCAATCTCCATATTTTCACACCTTTTAACAAGTGTCTCCACTGGATACCTTTTAACATGGCCAAACCATTTTAATCGATTTTTTCTCATTTTATCTTCAATCGATGCTATTCCCCATTTGCCCCTAATCTCTTCGTTCCTAATCCTATCTTTCCTTGTAATCCCGCACATCCACCTTAGCATCCTCATCTCTGCAACTGTCATCTTCTAATCATAATTATGCTTTACTGCCCAATACTCTGATCCATATAGCAGTGCTGGTCTAACCGCCACCTTATAATACTTTCCTTTCACCTTGAGGGGACTTGTCGATCGTACAAGACCTCCGAAGCACTCCTCCATTTGGTCCACCCAGCTTAAATCTTATGACTTTACATCAGTATCAATCCCTCCATCTTGTTACACCATAGATCCAAGGTACTTAAATTTATCTTTCTCTACAATCTTTCGAACCCAACATTTAAGAAAAATTAAAAGAGTATGCAAATCCCTTTTTTAAATAACCAAAAAAAAGCAACTGGTACAAAAGACTCCGGCATTGTGGGGAGACACTATCGAGTTTAGGGAAGATCAGATGTAGGCAGCCTTCCATCTGCAAGTGGAGAGGCTAATTATAGAGTTCATACCCTTGACTCCCAAGTCTAGGTTGCAAGGGAACAATCTTACCGCTGCTCCAAGACAACCCTTTTAAGTAACCAAGGCGTAGAAAGATAAAATATAGATGAAATTACAAAACCCAAAGAAGTAAGAAGAATAAATAATTACAAGGAGAAAAACAAGGCACAGACCAAAATATTTCCATTCCCGATGCTGTTCAAAGGGTGGTTAGGATTTGTTCCTCCCATCGATCCAACTAGCACAATTTGCTTCACTCCAGCAGCTTTAGCTGTGCATACAGATCGCATAATTCAGTATAACACATGCCAAAAAAAACAATAAACCAGAAAATTTATATTAACTGAAATGTTATAAAAAACAGAAAAGCAAAACCCACCAGCATCTATTTGATTCTTCTGCCCAAACCAGTCAACCTAACACGTAAACATATTCAATCAGCCCCACGGAAAACACAAAAGGACAAAAACTGTAACATCATCCAAAAGTTAGATCATGTAGCAGCGACCTGCGTAGGATGAGAATCAAAACAAAGTAGTCACCTGTTCAGGATATGCTCCATCTTCGAAATAGAACTCAGGCCTTTCACCTTTACTTGGATCAAACCCAGGCTTCATTTTTGGCACAGCACTTGTAAGAATTACCAGAGCATCAATACCTTGAATTGCAGGAATGATGCTGTCAGCATTCCTTATATCCCCAACAAAAACATCCGCACCGCCAATTTTTTCCTTGCTCTCCTCTGTTCTGACCAAACCTCTTGCAACATACTGATCTGTCCGCTCCTTCAATTTCCTATAAACAATTTGTCCTACAAAAATTGAGCAACATGGGACCAAATCAGAGAGGAAAAGGAAAAAAAAATACTTTTAAGCTTGATTTAGCTATCAAAAAAGAGAGTCGCATGCAGTTATCATTGAGAATACATTCACCCATATGCATCACTGTTTACTACAGATACAAAATTGGATTTTCCTAGGATGTTGGAAAGGAGTTCATTTTAAATGACCATATATAGCTTAAGGATGCATTTGGAACAAAGACTTATCAAGGGAAAACAAAAGGGAAGGAAATTCAAAATTACTTCAACTGTTTGGTTTGTGGAGGAAAATGAAAGGAAAAAAGTCCTGAATTTGAAAAATTAAAAATAATTACATTAGAAAAATTATCAGAAAATACCTTTATTTTTGTTAGAATTCAGGGTGTATAAAATATAAAGAGAAAATACCGAATTGATTACCAAAGATCGATAAATTACAAGATGTAAAGAGTGCCTTTATATAGGCAAAGACGACAACAACAACAATATAAGCCTTATCCCACTAGGTGGAGTCGGCTGCATGGATCACACGGCGCCACTGTGTTCTATAAAAAACTATATCTTGATATAAATCATTTATGATAAGATCTCTTTTGATAACTTCTGCAAGTGTTCTTTTAGGTCTTCCTCTACTTCTTCTTATTGGACTACAAACTATTTGATCAACTCTCTTCATTGGAGCCTCTAGCGGTCTTCTTTGCACATGACCAAACCATCTTAACCGGGTTTCTGTCATTTTCTCCTCAATAGGTGCAATATCAACTTTCTTTCTAATACAATCATTCCAAATCTTATCTTTTCTTGTATGCCCACTTATCCATTTCAACATTCTCAACTCTGCTTTATATAGGCAAATAAATCACCAAAAATAAGGGGGGGGGGAACTAAGAGACACAAGTCTCTAATTAGAGCATAAATCAAAGAACAAATCATGGAGGATATAATCAACTTATTTTATTCTCTAACATATCTTATCTTCTAATACTCTCCCACAAGATTAGCTTGAATGGAACAAAAAGGCTCTTCTTAAATAGCAAGAATCTTTAACCAGCAACTGTGCTTGAGAACCAAATTTCAAATATTGCAACCGATCCCGAATAGAATCTCTTGAAGAGAAAACGGATGAACTTATATATTGGTCCATGAACAAAACTTCTACAAATTAGTGTGAAGCATACCAGAAATGCAAATCACTTGATTTGCCAACAAAAGATAAGCCACGATGACTTATCATGAGAGCGTAACATAGGTCTATCCAATATCAAACAAATAATTTGTTTAACCAAGAATAACACGTACTAAGTCCCCATCAACAACGAGATTCTCTAGGAAGCACCAAAGACATGACAAGGAGGAGAAGCAGGAAAAGGGAATTATTTTTTTCCCCCCTCAAACACTCCTTTTTTAAAAAAAAAAAACACCCTGTGTGTGTGTGTGTGTGTGTGTATGTGTGTGTGTTTTTTTTTTTTTTTAAATTTTCTTTTTCAATGACTCAAAAAAGTGTTGCAACTGCACTAGCAAACATAGAGAGGTTGCCACCTCAAGAAAATAAAGCTAGAAATTTAGGAATTGTTCCTGTGTAATTTCAAAAAAGGAATTGTTCCCACCTGTTTTTTAGAATTGTAGGTAAAAAAAAAAAAAAAAAAATTAGATGCTGAAGACCAAATAGATGGGGGACTTGAGGCTGTTTGTGGTGGATTTATAAGAAAAACTGAAACAACTGTAATTTTTTATTTTCCCACAAATTCTAAGGGAATATTATGCCCGATGGCATGTTATATTGCAACTTGAAACCTGAAATATTTAAAAGCCAATAGGGACACCGGTATTCATTGATTCAGCACCCTTTGGACATCCAACTAGGTTTTGTAAACTTTTAGCACTTCCATTTTTGCTTAAAAAAAAAAAAAAATCCCCCAGAAATGTAAAGCATGAGGGCTAAAAATAGAACATTATCCAATTTTCAAACCATAGAACTGCAACTAATTCCCACACCCAGTTTTAATCTATCCCAAACGTTAATTGTCTCTAAATACATACATCCAAACAACCCCTTATTTCGCTGTTCTACATAATTATGCCAGGACCCAGAAGTACACACGTACGGAAACACCTCAACCTCAAGATATATACATAATAACAATTATACACAAGCACAAACTAGAATCATCCACCAAAGAAGAGTACAGTAAAAAGAGGGTACCCGTTCTTCCGCCAGCACCAGTAACAAGGACTGTGCTTCGGTTCAAATCCGCCATAGCCGACGAAGAAACCACCGATATTCTCTTCAGACCCTTTTTCGCCAACCTCGAATTCTCTGGAAACGGCAATGAAGAGGCGAGAGTTGAAGAAGTTTCTCGAAGTGTTGGGATGATTGACTTCTTCAACCAGCAGTGTCTATGACGTTGACGCGAAGTTGGAGGAGCGAAGGGTAGCAGTGGGACACGTGTCGCTGTTGCCATGGACGATGACTAGGAGGACCGATTCGTCTCCATTCAGTGGTGCTCCCAGCCAGTGAGCCGCGAAATTTGGTCTCCAAGCAGAGAGAGAGAGAGAGAGAAGGATCCGATGCTTTCTTTATAGCCGTTGGTAGTTTGATTGAATTTTCTTATCCGTTGTTTGATTGGTAACCTTATCATATAGTTTTTTTTTTTTTGGGGATTGGGCCTCATCGTCCGAGCTGTTATGGGCCCGATGTGATGCGTATTGGGCCAACTTCTCCATCCCAAAATTGTTCTCTCCCAAGGAAATATCACAATTGAAGGAAGGGAAAGGTTGAGTGACAATGCAACTGATAAGAGTTAGATGGTGTTTGGCAGTTAAAAAAAAAAAAATTTAATTTTTGGTAGTTTTTTGTGTGTTTTTTTTTTATATTTTTTTGTGTGTTTGGTTGAACAAAGTGTATTTTTTAATATTTTTTTGTAACTTTTGAGTGTTTGGTAAAGTTTTTACTGTAACAAATCAAAAAAGTGGTAACCTTTTGTGTGTTTGGTATGTTTTTTACTGTAGCAAATTACAAAAGTGGCAACTTTTTGTTTTATTTTTTACTGTAATAAATCAAAAAAGTAAGAAAATTTATGATTTTACCAAACGTACCAAAAGTTACAAAATATAACTTTTGGTATTTTTTTGTTAGTTTTTGAGTTGCCAAACAGACTCTAAGAGCTCTAAAGAGTTTTACTTTTCAGTAGTCACTAATTTGAGTTTTATTCAGATCACTAAAGAGTTTATTTGATCATTAATTCTAAGATCTTAAGAATTAGTCCATATAAACACAAACTAACCTAAATATCTAATCATTTGAAAAAAAAAAAAAAAAGAAAAGAAGGGATAATCGATTTACAGACATGAGCTAGGCTTTTATTGGGGCATCCCATGCGAAAACTCGATTACCAATTTCCTACCCTAATGAAGGTATGAGATTAATTTGAATGATAAAAATCACGTTTTGGTTATATAATAAAATATTATATATATATATATATTTATAATTGATTATTTAATAAAATATTATAAATAAACATATTTATAATAATGTATAAATAATACTTATCAAATAAAAATAAAAAAAAGTATTATTTATAATTTTTTTTAATGTGATTTGTACTCGTATATATATATATATATATATTTTGGTAAGTACTCGTATAATTTGTATTGTTTTAATTTTTACTAGTTATTATTATTATTACTTAACTCCGTTTATTTTTATTTCACTCGTTCTCATTCTAAAATTGTTTATTCTATTAGTCAAGAAATTTCAAACCCATGCTGTTCCATCCTACTCGCTAAGGCGCAATGGGACGGATTCTATAGGGGGAAACTCACCAAATCCATTCTTCTTGATCCAGTTAAATATTTGATTATTAATAAAAAATAAAAATAAATAATAAGAGTAATTCTTGTCCGTTGTTGAATTGAATTATTATTTTTTTTATACAAAATGTGATAATTTACAGTTCAATTTAAATTTTGATATTAAACTGAACGGTGTGCATAACACGATCATTTGGAGTGTTAACAAACAAAATAAAATACGATAAAATTTCAACAACTTCTATAAATTATTAAAATTCTCATAACACTTTTACACATTCCCACATTTACTAATTTCAAAAAAGTTTAATATTTCGCTTAAAAAAAAAGAAAATTTGAAAGGAAGTTAATCGAGTACGAATTTTTTTTTGACAATCATATTCTTTGAGTTGCAAGTTTTCAAACGAGTACCATTATCCTTTATTTACACGGATTTTTTGAATCATTTAGAGCAGATTTGAAAAAATCGTTTTAACGGTTTACCACTGTTCATCTCGTCAAAACGGTGTTGGAGATTTTTTGAATATGTTAGAATGAACTTGGAAAACCGTTTTAACGGTTTGTCATTGTAGAGAGAGTAGAACTATTGTGCAGAATATTGAGGGGCGATTCTTTCGAATTCGTTAGAACAGATTTGGGAAAATCATTCTAATTATTTTGACACTGTTTATCTTCAAAAAATGCGATTTGAAAAAAAAAAAAAACCAAACTTATCCAAAATCACATTTTAACTTTTTTTTTCTTATTTTTTTATCACTCTAAACGATACTAAAATAAAAAAAAAATAAATCAATAAAATAAAGGGATTGACGAAATGAGATATTTAATTAATTATTATTATTATTAAAAACAACGAAAGACATCTACATCATCCAATCATAAGAGAGAAGCATGAGATGGGATCTAAGCTGTAACAGATGTCTCCACGGCAACGTTGCCAGCTGGGTAGCTGACTTCACACACCTTGTCACCGTCCCAAAGCTCTGGCAATGCTTCCTTCATGTTGTGGATACTCTCCAATGCATAATCTGCGCCTTTAGGTCTCTGTGAAGCTCCAACCTGAACAAACGACATTATCCACAACGACAAAAAGCCCATAAGTTTTTGCAAAAATGGTGGCCCATTATTGAAACAATCTTATATAAAAATTTCTAATCCTTTACCAGCACGGTAAGTAGACCTACGCGTTTTCCAGACTGTACATTGCGTACACTATCTTCAAAGAATAGCTGAAACATAGAAAAAAAAGAAGGGAAAAAAAAAAAGTAGAGTATAAATGAACAGAATCAAATTGACTAGAATCGAGTATTAGCGTGCTTGAATTAGATTTGTCAAGCTCAACAAACTTAGAAAATTAGTTCAAATTTAGCTTGTTTGTCTTTCAAAATTATCCTAAATAATTTGACATTTGACATTATATTTATCAAACATTAAATTATCGAGTCAAAACTGTTGTTTGATTCAATAGTTTAACGTGCTTAAAATTATGATTTAGTTTCGGTTTTCATCTTTATTTTGGGTTGAGTTTTAGTAAATTTAGAGATGAGAACGGGACGATGGTTAGGCCGTGCCAAGTTAAAAATAATTTTGTTGCCAATTGGACCGGATCGGGCTTAAAAAATTCAGACCTAGGTCTAATTCTTAGAGCCACACATGTTTAACTCATTTATTTAAAGAAAAAATTAAACTACTTTTTTAAATGATTAAGATGTCATTGGGTTTGCTTTTCTATTTTTTGATTTTTGTTTTGTATATTATGTTTTAAAAATTTTAAAATAAAGAAAATAAAAAATAGTTTATTTTCTTCATTTTAAATTTTTTCTTATCTTGGATTAAAAACGGTCAAAATAATTTTTTGTCATTTTTCATTTCATGTGTAGACTAATTTTTTGTTTTCTAAAACAAAAACACAAGTGACCAAATGGGTTTTGAATTATTTTCTTTATTTTCAAAAACTTAAAATGAAAAATGAGCTCAAAATAAAAAATAGAAAACAAAAATAGAAACAGAAATAGAAAATAGAATAATAAACCAAATATCACCTAAAAAGTTTATAAAAGTAAGTAGTTAATTTGATATTAAAATACATATTAATTTTAAAAAAATTTAACGTAAAAACTTAATTTCATATAGGGTAATAAACATAAAAACTACATTTTTAAAATTTCGGATAGGACCGGGCTCGTGCCCGTCAGGCTCAATCCCAAGCCCAGTCTGAATAATTAAACAAACTTAAAAAAATTTCTAAATCTAAAGGGGGAAGTCATCTTACTGTTCTCAGGGGGTTAATGTTGGCAATTTTGAGAGCTCGTTCAATGGCATCAGCTGATGGTTTGCAGAGAATTGGTGTCTTTGGCAATCTTGAGTTACCAGGATTGGGTTGAGAAAAATGCCCGACAATGTCAAATATTTCAACATTGCCACAGTTTGGATTGGTGGAAGCCGATGATCTCGACCCCACAAACTCGATGTCATCTTCATCGTCAGATGTTGTGCTCTTGTGGATGGGATTCAAAGTCTCGAAGCAGATAATCCCCTCAAAACAGTCTTCCAGTCCAAGTCTACTGAGAACTTTGGCAGCATGGACTCTGTCGGCATTTGTGAAGATCTAACAACCAGAGAATTCGAAGAACAATTAGGAGGCGGCCCCCAAGACATATCTGCAGCAATACTCTTAAAACCTTTGTTTTGCACACCCCCCCCCCCCCCCAAAAAAAAAAAAAAAAAAGGAAGAAGCTTATTTTTTAAGAATGCTCAATTATTTGTGAGAAGGGACTCACAACTTTCCGAATTGGCAAGGTGAGCAAAAGGCTTCTCAGAAGAGGATCGGGTTTTAGATTCTCATAAGGTAGTCTCCCATGAACAAAACTGCACAGCAGGGAAGAAAGCAAGTTCCCCGGTCAGAAACAACCATCAACATAAGAAGAATTGGACAAATCTTGTTGATAAATAATAATTGTTTGAAGGGGAGTTCCTCACCTGTGGTATTCATCATAGTCAAAATCATACCCAATTGCCTGCGAATAAAATTGCAAATGAATCGAATTAATTATGTAATGGTCAAGGGGCGTTATGTAATATGTGATACATATGTCCCACAAGAATACTATTGTAGTAGTTTTTAATTTATTTTTTGATTTTTCTTTAGCGAGGTTGGAGAGATCAAGAGAGGTTCTGGTTTACAAGTTCTGAGTTTATTTCCACTTATGGTTATATTTTAAAAGTGAGTTCTCCTAAAATATATAACAAATATTGAGTTTACATTATCTGCTTATGTGGGAGACAATTGACAAGTACCCCGATCTATATATATGTATCATATGTAATGCAGATAATAAGATAGACAGTTGGTCAGATATAACATGGATCGTATATAAACGATAATAGCCGGCGGCTCTCTAAGATTCTCTCATCTAAGATTCTAGTAATTTATATGCCTTGTATTCTTACTCTTAATAACTATCTTTTAGATGTAGTTCTCCTAAAGTATATATGTAACAAATTACTACAAACACTTGCCAATTAACACTTGAAAAAAAAAAAAAAAAAAAAGAGGAATTAAAGACATACCCTAAGGCCAGCCATTGTTGTCCCATAATTCTTGTAAAGAAGATTAGACAAATCCACGATTTTGTTCCTGTCTATGCCGAGCTTTGCAACCATATAATCTAGAAAAGTTTATTCAGATAAGTAAGAAAGCAAATTAAAAAAAGGGGAACAATATACATGATGAGCAAGGAATAAAAAAATGTCACAAGTTTACCTCTAATATTCTTGCCACATTGAGTTGCCAAACCAGAACTAAGGGGATACAGAGTATCGTCTAAATCTGCATGTTTGGATACAATCAATAGTTAGCCTTGCCTCAAATTCACAGTTTGGCAGTAGCCAGGTTTCTGCAAAAAGGAGATCAATCGGCTTACCAAACAGAAGACAGTCATATTTTGGCCTCTGGGTCTGACTGTAGAGGTCACCGAATTCCATTTTGTTCTGGAAGAGCTTCAGAAAACAACGGAAGGTTTTGAGCAGTAGGCACGGGTAAGATTCAAACCCACAAAACGTTATGTAAGTCCTTGCAATTCAATTTTCAGTCTACATATTTTCATGGCTCATTTAATTCTGGAATTAGTCTCCTTGGTTGTAGAGCCAACACAAGGCAAGATTTTATTTTATTTATTTATTTTTTTGTTAGAGCAACCATAACTATTTTAAGATAGCAAATTTGAATGGGCGGCCAAATAGTAAACCCACCACTAAGGGGTTATTTGGAGTAAGAAAAAATAAGATAAATTGAGATAAATTGTAGTTGGGGAGAGTTCGTAATGCATGCAGTGAGATAAAAAGTTAATGTGATATAAAGTTAACAGAAATTTATAAAATTTTTTAGAATTTTTCAGCAAACCAAATAACTCTTAAAGTGCATGGGACAAGTCAAGACTGGACCTATTTGACATTTTCCAAATTTTGTGAACTAGATTATTATTATTAATTTTTTTTTATATAAAGATTATTGTGCCCCCTCAGAAATCAGATTACCAACAAAGAATTCGAAATCCTCAATTAGTAAAATATTGACAGCATCCCAACAATTTGAAATAAGACCCAATTGATTTTGTGAAATTAAATGAAACAGTCTTTCTGCGATAAAAAATGATGGAGTGTTTAAAATTTTATAAAATTTAATAAATTTTTAAAAAATATAAATTTTTTACCTTTTACATACGTTATGAGATTACAATTTTTACTAATTTATACTAACTTTTTTTCACCCTAGACACCCAGGATGATTTCAACGAATTGAAAAATGAAAATTTCTGAATCAAGAAAGAGAAACGCAAAGCACGCCGTCAATGGAGAATTTACTGAACAGAAAAGTACAAAATTTCTTCAACGTTTTGACAATAATTTCGACCCAGAATTGAAACAGAGTGCAAGAAATTCAAACAGCCTTTAATCGCAAAAAGGGGCAGAACTCGGGAGCAGAGCTTACCAAATTCCGGAAACAAATGCCCCAGAGAGAGAGAGCGAGAGAGAGAGAGAAATGGGTAGCGAGAGAGCGAAACTCTAGAGAGAGAAAGCGTTATGCTATATGAGGTCGGTGCAGAGGAGAAAGGGAAGGAAGACGATGCAGAGGCTCGATTTATATAGGCAAAACGGTTGCCTCTTTCTTTCATTGTCCTCACTTTTTCATCTTTTTTTTTTTAAATGAAAAATGAAAAAGAACTATAATAATAACATAAAATAGTAAATACCTAAGTTAAAATAATTCATAATCTTATTGTTATTCCAAATTATCGATGTTGGCGAAATTAATAGTCAAATTTTGTTATTTTATTATTGTAAATAATAATAATAATAATAATCGTAAAACGTCTTCAAAATTTATCAAGTCAAGAAATGAGAGCAAACGTTTCCTAAAATTAATAGTTTAACCATATATTCTCTTAAAATAAGAAACCGTATATATTTGTAAGGTATATTCTTAGAATACTAATCCCCCCTCCAAAAAAAAAAAAAAAATCACGGTTGGTTTTACGTTTAATACGACAATTAACACGGTTTATACAATATTATAGACTCTTTTTAAGTAATGAGTAATTAATAGATATGTCAGAAATAGATAATTATGGAACATTACAATTAAGGATTATGACTATGGAGTCGTTCCGCGCTTTAAAGCAAGTTCTAACATGGGTCACTTCAGAAATTAGTTGGGGATTTGATAAAAATTTATAAAAGTTAAAAATTAAAGAAAATTGATAAAAATTAAAAAATTGTGTTTGGTGAAAAAAATTAAAAAAATTTAATAAAATTAAATTATTATTATTTTTGGATAAAAATTGGTGAATCTAATGACCACTATAAAAGATTCTAATATTTAATTTTACGCACGATATATGACACTTGCGGCACATGATGCATCCCAACATACCAAACATGTTGATTTTCATATAATAATTCACATTTTTTATTTGATAACTAATCCATAACTTCGAACGATAAAAATTCTGAACTCCGCTTTCATCGGCATGAGTTGCAAAATAGCTAGGGTGATTGAAAATTATTCAAAGATATAGATGGAAATGTTGTATTATTGGCATGGCTCATCCTTATCACCTTTTCATATTCTCTTCAACAAGACATCTGAGTGAAAATGTGGAGAATGATGACTACACATTTGCTTCTTAGCCTAAGAAGATTGCCAATGCACGAAACCATTATTTATTTAGGATTCACTTCCATCTAGTTTGTATGTCAAACATGACAACGACTAATATTAATGTTCATGGTTTGGTATATATATTTATATATATATTGTGGGCGTATACATATACAGTGAGTGAAAATGACAAGCCTCGTGCAGAGCACGACAGAAATTCTTTAGCAACATCGGAGGGCAATAATTGGATCCCAACATCATATGCATACAGGAAAAAAATAAAAATAAAAAGGTACAAAAGTTGGCACAAGCAAAGCCTAAAAAGGAAAAGGGCCTTTGAGAGACCCTTGTTTAGTCGCAAATTACCCCCCCCCCATTCACACATAATTAATTGGCTGCAACACACTAACAATTAAAAAAATAAATAAAATCAGAGATATACCTAAAATTTAAGATTCGTTTGACTTGAATAAAAGGTTTAATGATATGGTAGACAGAGTTTTAAAATTTTAGATTGAATAAAAATTTTAAAGATAATTTAAGTTGAGTTACAAAAATTTAAGATGGATTAAATTTAAAAAAAATTAAAATAAAAAATTATATTTTGGGCCAAACTATCTGAATTATAGTCGGGATCTCAAATTCGCACCTAGCACTTATATAATATATATATATATATATATATATAAACACAGATGGTTACGTGTTTGGAAAGAACTTTTGCAATCTTGCTTGAGCAGCTGGGCTGGTCTAGTGTGAAAGGATCATTTCAACCACCATGGCTGTCCCTGAAAGCGACCTAATTGTTTGTATTGGGATCACTAATATCGTAACATTTTATGGTTTATTATTGGACTTCTCTCTTCCAGTTTGGTTGACTAATTAAGAAAGCAACGTCGACGGAGATCAAAAAAAGATGAATATATGATTAAAAAAAAGCAGATTATATACTAAGAAGATCGATTAAGCAACGCCAGCTAATTTTCTTGTAAAAGTTCTACAGAGATTAGTTAAAATTTTGGATCCTTTCGTATGGTGTTGTTTTCATTGGAATGTGGATCAATTTGTTGCTTGATTAATGCGTTCATTAGCTGCAAAGGATTACGACCAAACGAGATCAATGATTAATATTGCTGGCACGCTATATATATATATATATGTATATCAGGTGATCAAGTTGTGTGTTTTCAAAGTTTTTTCTGTTATTAATTAGTAAACCATGATTTGTCCAAGTACGAAAATTAGATTCATGCTTTGAAAGTACATACAAAAATAATGCACACTTCGTGAAGTATGCAAACATTAAGATATTGGGGTTTACAGTGATAAAAAGTAATAAAAATTGTAAATTTATAATTCATATAGTGAAATAAAAAGTAAATAATTTTTAAAAATTTTTAATATTTTTCACCAATTTTTAGAATTTCAAATGATTTTTGTTATCCTCATATATATATATATATATATATATATATATATATATAACCCTTCTAATAATTGGTGCACCAATAATGCACTCCTCAAATGTATGGTATGCACCAATAATGCACTCCTCAAACGGGCTGACTAGCCAAAACTTATCAAAAGTTATCAAATTTTAACTATTTTTTGTATTTTTTTCAATAAAATTTTAACACATATCACCTTTATGTCACATTTTTCTATTTTTACTGTACTTTTTTGATAATTTTTTTTCTTCCAAACAGTCCTATTCTCCCTTATATCTATTCATTTTTTTTTTAATTAGAAATAGTGGATGGCTAAATGAAGTGTTGGAGACAGTTTATTAATCCAAAATTTTACTGGCTTTCCACGGAATTTTGACGTGTATCACCTTAGTTGAGTATTTAATAAAATTTTATAAAAATTAGTAAACGTTATTTATTTATTTAATTTTTTCTTTTTTTTTTTTGGTGAAGTTGGTAAACTAAAGACAACCTTAATTAAACTAGTATCTACGTACAAACATTGTTTCACTCAATTATGTTGGAAATAAATATTTTTAACGATTTTGGTCACGGTAACTTCTATCTAACTTCCTCTTCAATAAGCAATGATAACTTACTACGGGGGAACTTAATTGTTGTGTTTGATTCAGATGTTGTAAACCATATATAGATGCCCAAGCAAATTTTCTTATTACATTAGCAGTAGAATTTCCTAATGATGTGTTTGAACTCAGTATTGATTAAGAGGAGAAGAAATATGCAATTAATCCTTTTCATTTAGTTTTGATATTTATCGAATATGGCAAGACTTTAAAAGCCTATGGTAAGATTAAGGCTTGGTTTGAGAAGGAAAGTTAGCTGACTAAAAATAAGTCAGCTACTTTTGTGTTTAGGAAAGAGAAAAAAGATGATTTTTTAAGATAAATTTTTAGGTTTGGTTAATTTGAAGTTTTTGCATTTGAAGGTTTAAAAAAAGATTAAAATGTAAGAGGATAAATTTGGTCATTTTACAAATTGAAAAATAAGTCAATTAGTTATAAGCCAATTAGCTCATTGGATCCCAAACGATGCCTAAGACTCCATTTCGGAACTTTGACTTAGTGGCTTATTTACTTATTTGATTATTTGTAAAAGATCAAATTTATCTTCTTACATTTTAATTTTTTTTAAACCTTCAAGGGTAAAAATATCAAATTAATAAAAATTAAAAAAATAGCTATTAAAAAATTAATTTTTTTTGCTTTTCAAACATAAAAAAAAGGTAACTTTTTTTGAGAGTAAGCTAAAAAAGTCACTTTTTTAACTTTTCAAAGTAAGCCTAAATGTAAGATGTGAAATGGAATTTGGCTTATTTAAACTAGTTAGAGTTAACTCAAAAAAAAAAAAAAAAAAGCCAACTACCCCCAAAAAATAAAATAACATAAACCGCTTTTCTACTTCCCAAACCAAACCTAAATGTAAGATGTGAAATGGGATTTGGCTTATTTAAACTAGTTGGAGTTCTCTGTCGCCTTCTCTCTTCTCACTTTTGGAGTAGGTGGAGAGAGTGCTGTTTGTCTAAAATAATTTGTAAATTGTAATCTTTGCTCATGTACAGTCTGTACTTGTTACTTTATATATATAACATAATGATGACTTTGTTTTATATAACATAATGATGACTTTATTAAAGGTATTAAGAGTGTGTTTGGAGTAATAAAAAATAAAATAAAATAAGATAAAGTGAGAAAAATTATGATTTTGTAATTCGTGCAACGAAATAAAAAATAAATAATTTTTAGAAATTTTTTAAAAATTATAACAAATCAAACAAAGCCTAACTTGCAAAACCTTTCTTTAAAATATTTGCACATGCACATACATATATATGACATAATTATATTTAATTTAGTCTCTTATAATTTGGACGAAAAACAATGGACTCTCTATAATTTAAAAGCTAACATATAATTTACTCGTGATTTGAATTAAAGCGTAATAAAAAATATTAAATTTAACTAAATTTGTGTTACACATATCATATAAGCTTTTATGTAATTGTTTAAGAAACATTACTTAAAAAAATTAAAACAAATTGAATTGTTTTAAGAAATAAAATAATATTTCATTTGAACATAAAAATGGGTATAAATATATTTTTATATCTTTATGTTTGTGAAAAGTTTATTTTTTTTCCTATAAAATGATTTGGACTCATGAAGTATAAATCCAATTATTAAGTTGATTTTATATTTTAGTTTATGTAACGACGCGTATCGATATAGTACAATATTATTCGCTTTGGGCTTGGTAAGTTACTTCCTAAGAGGTTACCCATCCTAATACTGCTCCCACTGGAGCCCGCTTAACCCTGGAGTTCCCACTGAACCTAGTGTCCTCACGACTTTAAAACGCGTTGTACTAGATTGATATCAAATATTACATATATGCCACTTCCTTTCATGACCCAGGCGATGTGGGATGGGAGGCATTGCTTCTCTGCTTCACTTCCCGCTTCACTCTCCCGCAGGCAAAGTCCCTCACGGGCAGGTCCCTCACAGTCCCTCACAATCCTCCCCCCTTACAGGGCACTCGTTCTCGCGTGGCCTCCTGTTTCACTCTCCTGCGGACAGAGTTCCTCACAGGCATGTCTCCTACACGTGGGGCCCACGCATGATCCCACACTTCCGACTGGATATTGGCTCTGATACCATTTGTAACAACCCGCATCCATATAGTACAATATTGTCCGCTTTGAGCTTGGTAAGCTACTTCCCAGGAGATCACCCATCCTAGTACTGCTCCCACTAGAGCACGCTTAATCCTGGAGTTCCCACTGAATCCAGTGCCCTCACGGTTTTAAAACGCGTTGTACTAGATTGATATCGAATATTACATATATGTCACTTCCTTCCACGACACAGGCGATGTGGGATGGGAGACATTACTTCTCTAAATCACGTCCCGCTTCACTCTCCTGCAAGCAGAGTCCCTCACGGGCAGGTCTCTCACAGTCCCTCACAATTTAAATCACAAGAGAATTATATGTTGGTTTTTAAATTAAAAGGGCATCGTTGTTTTTGAATCAAACTCTCAAAAAGTATAATATAATTACCTCAAATATATATACACAACTCAAATGGGCAGCCTCACTCAAATATCCCTATCAGGGGACAGCAAACCCACTAAACTATCTGCAAATCATAGTTGAAACTCAATCGAACTACCCACCTTGAAAGCTCTATTATCTAAAGAAAAAGGAAAAAAATAAAGAAACAAATCATAATCCATTGTTTGAACATTGGAAGCATAATTGTTAAGTGCAGCACGGCAGACTACAAATATGCACCTATAGCATCTTGCCAGTCAAGATCCTTCTTCCGTTCCACACCCCTCCAAACATTCATAATTTAGTAGGTAATAAATTCTATTTAAATTGCTTGAACTAAAAAGAGAGATAGTAAGTTTGACATTTTGAACAGAGACTATCAAATGTAAATACTATTTTCTCTGCGAATAAAAAAAAGGCTGATTCTAACGTTGAATTATTTTTAAGGTAAATTACACTTACTTCCGTCAATATTTAGTTAATTACACTTGTTATCTCTCAAAATTTATCAAAAAAATAAAAAATCAAACCCAGTGGTTAATTATTTTAATTGTTGGAGGGGGATATTTTCTCCTCTGCTTTCCAAGTTGGTGGCCATTTAGATCACCCTTCATGCGGGGAGCATTTCTAGCCCAAAAGTGACAATCCCTTGTCCATATTTTCCCCAAATGACCATAATTATAATCCTATTCTCAATGTATTGCTTGTCAAACTAGGTAGGCCATCCACCACAGCTAGAGAACAAGTCAAAAGATGGGGTCCTATCCCACACAAAAACACTCTTTAAACTACACAAGCAAAAACGAATTGACTATTTTATTGCCATCAACAACCCTAACCCCGGATACTGGATAGAAAGATTAGAGATAAGACAAGAATACAATGCGAGTTGAACACGAATACTTTTAGGAAAACACAAAGTAATTGACAAAAAAATATAAACTCGACGAGACGCAAGTACGTTAAATCGAAATTAACATAATTTGATTTGATTTTAAAATAAATTAATTATTTGACATGTATATCAAGTTTTAATATATTTAAATAAGGTTAGTTACACATTTCAACTATACCTTATTCTTAATTTAATCCTTCATCTATTAAACTTAAAACTTTGACCCTATCACTATTTAGAAGGTTTCGTTTGAAAACTATTTGAAAATTTAGATGGAATAAAGTAAACAATTAACCCATTTTGATAATACAATTTTGCTAAGACCAAAACACCCTCGAATATAAAAAGAAAAAACAAATAAAATGCATACATATATGTATACACATATATGTGCATACAATACAATAAGGCCTCTAGCCTCCTCGACTCCTCCATCACCTGGCTTCTACCCATCCTCGACCTAACGTTAGTGTTACACACTCTCTCTCCCTCCAACCGCCAGCAACAACTAAGGGTGGAGGAGTGTATAGGTTAGGGTAGGCTCTGGCCCTAGTAAAATTTTGGCTTAAATTTTTTTTAATATTAATAGTATATGTGGGCATTTGGTTTATTACCCAATCATAATTTAGTTTAATTACGAGTCCATAGTTTAGGACCAAAAAAATTCTTAAAGCTTCGTTTGTGAGTTTAGGAGAAAAAAGGAAAGAAGAGAAAACATTAATGAGGAAATAAGAGAAAAGAAGAGAAATGATAATAGTTTATTTTCTATTTGTTTGGAAGTTTAGGTGAGAAAAGATAATTATTTTTTCTTTTTTACTATTATATCCAGAGTCAAGATGTTCTTTAATCCCTCTTTTTCATCTTTTTTGGGCTCCCAATTTTCAAAATACTCCCATTAACTCTAAATGACTATGTTTGGTATGTATTCTAGCCTATTTTCATATTTGGTATCAAAAAATTATGTTGGAACTCTGTTCCATAGGAATAGCTATTTTTACATGAAGTGGGAAAATGCATTCCATAATTTAAGTGATGGAATAGTCATTCCATTACAATCAAAATTTGACCCAAAAAATGAAAAAAAATAAAAATAAAAATAAAAAAGCAAATAGCTACTTAGTAATAAAAATTTCTCTTAACTACTTCATTGGATTGTAAAATGGGCATTTTACCCATTGACTTTATTTTTGAATTAGATTCAAACTTGGATTGTAAAATAACAGTTTTACCCCTAGATCTTTTTTTTTTTCAAATTAGTAATTCGGGTTTCCAAAAAGTTATTAAAAATATTCAAATTTATATTACGTAATAACTAAGTAAATTTTGATCTGATCTAAATTTAGGTCGTAAAATAATCATTTTATCCTTAGATTCGTTTTTTGCCCAAATTTATATTTTGGGCTTACGAAAATGTTAAAAAATATTTATCGATGTGTTTCTTAATAACTAATAAAATTTTACCTCAATTCAAACTCAAATTGTAGAATAACAATTTTATCTCTAGGCCATTTTTTTTATCCAAATTCATATTCTAAGCTGTCCAAAAGGTTATAAGAATATCTTTGACATATATTTCTTATTAGTTAAACAAATTTTAATCTAATTTGAATTCATACCATAAAATGGGTAGTTTGCACCTGGACCTGTTTTTGGGCCATACTTATATTTTACGCATCCTAAAAGATTAAAAAAATATTTATTAACATATTTTTAATAGTTAAAAAATATTTTGCCCAATTCGAATTTGAATGATAAAGTGACAATTTTACTCTTGAGCCTTTTTTTACTCAAATTTACGATCTGAAAATAAGTTTATTTTTTATAGTTTTTAAAAATTATTGTTAGTAATTTGTATTATATTTCATTTTATTTTTTTATATTTAAAATATCTAATCAAAATTTGAATATCTATTCCATTTATATTATTTTTATGTTGGCAATCAAATAAAGGAATAGAATGAGCATTTCATTTCATTCCAACTTACATTCATTCTCATTTCTTATTCTATTTTACTCTATTTCATTCACATGTATTAAATATAGCCATATATCCAAAGTCAAGGTGTTCTTTAATCCCTCTTTTTCATCTTAATTTTTTTGTCTCCCAATTTTTAGAATACTCCCATTAACTCTAAATGGGTTTGTTCTTGCGATTTTTATCTTATTTTTGAACTCAAAATAGCAAGACAAACTACATTACGAAGTATAACATGATTATATTATATTATCCATGTAATGATTCAAACAAAAAAAAATAAAAAATTGAGAAGTACTGCACAAAAGTACAGATAAATAAATAATTAAAAATTTATTTTCTCTGCTACTACAACTCATATATATATATATATATATATATTTACAACAAGCCAAGCAAATCAAATACAACTCCCATCACTAGTCAACAACGAGGGTCAAACCAAAAATAAAAAAGAGGAATACAACGTAGAACGTTATTGAAAAAAGAAAAGAAAAGAAAAAAAGAAAAAGAAAAACTTACTTTGATTTTCTTGACTTGAAACGGCTGGATGAAGGCATGATGGAATGCAACTTGAGAAGAGCAGTAAAAAAATTAATAAAGTAATGTAGTTAAACGCATTTAGTTTGCATTAGGATATTTTTATAATTTATTTTTTATTATTTATTTCATGGTAATGGTATCATCTTAAAATTTTCATTAAATTACTTTTTTTTTTTTCCCTATTTCCTTCTACTTTTAGAAGAACGAAAATTTAAAAAATCCGCCACTTACTTTTTTTTCTGCTTCTTTTCTTTTTTTTTTTTTTTTAACACTAAAAAAACTCACAAACAAGAGATGAGTTTTAAAATCTTCCCCCCCTCCGCCCCTCTTATTCTCTTCCCATTTCTCTGCAGCGACACAGGCTATAACTCCACTCCTGACAACAACCCTACTCTCGTCATGTTCAGGTCCTCCATGGCGTCCGTCCAAACGGGTTAGCTCCGGGCCCGCATCGACGCCGCCAACAACAACCTCGCCTGGCTAGCCCGAGACAATGATCGGAACATGAAGATGATAGTTGAAGAAGGTGGACTTGTTCCGTCACTCAACCTGTTAAAGGAGGGGCTTCGCCGGATGCCCGATCGAGTTGCAGCCGACACAGCTCTAAGACTACATTTTATTAAGAGATTGGATGATGTGTATAAATTATACTAATCAGAGAATACAAGGAATCGAATATAATATAAGATTAATTTTTTTATGTGAGATTATTTTTTTAGTGTTTTGTTTGTGAAATATAAAGTGAGATAAAAAATATGATCTGACAAGTAATGTAACAAGAAATAACTTTAAACCTTTAGATTTTGACTGAAAATAAATCTGAAAGTGAAGTATAAGTAATACCACACTCCTGTGGTATTACTTATATAAGCAGTCCTGTAACACTAATAATCTCCTCTTACTTTTTTTAATCAAACACGAGATTAGAGTAATAATTCCCTTTTACTTTTTTCAACCAAACACAAAATTAGAGCGGACCTTACGGATATAAGGCATGTTTGTTGGCTGGATGAGAAAAGGGAGATTGGAGAAATAAGCCGTGGGACTCACCAAGTGAACTGTTTGCTTTGGTTTTTGTTTAGTTCGTGGGTCCCATGGATGGGATGTATTGTGAAGCGTTTCACCGGATGTGTAATCCCGTGGAGTATGTGGTATTATTAATACCCCATCTCCGGATTTGTTTCCCGCCAAGATCCAAAGGTTAAAATTTATTTCTTATCACATCACATATCAAATCATATTTTTTTATCCCACTTTATATCCCACCAACCAAACATCAAAAAAATAATTCCACATAAAAAATTAATCCCATCTTTTATCCAATCTCATTTGTAGACCCCACAGTATTACTTATCCCCCATCTTCTAATCCCTCAAACAAACACAGCCGTATAACCTAATCTCAAGATTTAATTCCGGAGACAAACGTGGCCTAAAGCAAATCAGACAACTGAGAGTGTGAATAGTGGAAAGGCAACAAGAAGCACTTGGGACACGTGAGCGGACAATTATTCAAACGGGCTTAAAATGATGCGCAATCCATGAGTATGACAATAGTCAAAGACCCAAAGTGCAAAATGAGTTAGTAGCCCCGCAGAAGCCCAATCTAACAAGCTAACATTTGGAGAGAGGTGAGGTTTTGGTTCATTTTTCTTTTCTTTTTTTTTTTTTTTGGGTAGTTGGATACGTACTAAAAAGGTAGCAACTTTTTTTTTTTTTTTTGGGTGTCTGGGGGGCCAAAAAAAATTAATTTTTTGTTCATTTAATATAGTTGCGCTTAATGATTTAAAAGAATTGAAATGTACAAATGTAATTTTGGTCCATTTACAAATTAAAAGCCCAAAAGTTAATTAGCTAAAAACTAAAAAGCACCTGTGATTCCTAAACAGAGCTTAAATAAGTGAGAGGGTTTTTTTTGCGAGGTGACATTTTCCTTGCTAAAAGTTTACATTAGGCGACCAAACATGTATGTATGTTTTCAATTATCTAGGTTTGTTAGCAATATTTCAGTTTTAATTTTGAAGCACACTTCTAGTTGGATTCTATTTGCCATCTAACTAAGGTGGAAACAAGTCAAAATGAATTGAATTTTAATTTATTCGAGCGAAATATTTATACTAAACTCATAACTCGGTTTAAACTTTTATATAGGTTTAAACTCAGTTTAGTAAAAAAAATTTAGACTTGAGATTGACTTGTGAATAACTCGATTAAAATAAAACGGTATTGTTTTTACTATTTTAGTCTGAAATATAATAAATAAAATATTATTAAAAAGTATAAAATGTTATAATATATATTATTTTAATGAGCTGAATTTTTTAGGTATAGGCTCAAGTTCAATTTTAAACAAACTTTAAATTAAATTTGATTCGAAATTGTTTTAATCATAAATCAAGTTTGAGCAAACCTCTTTCTTTTTTTCTTAAACTGATCTCAAATAACTCGAAAAAAAGTTCAGCTCATGTTAACACTTACATCCAACAAAGGTTGCCCTTATTATTTGATTGCTCTTTGGTTCTCTTTCAAAAGGAACATTTTAGGGTTGTCCATGTTAATCTCCCAGGGGAGGGGGAGAATTAGAATGTATCTATTTAATCGTGTTCATTATATTCCGAGTTTGGTCCCCTCATTTCTCATGTAATTGGTCCGTATACCATGCATCTGCATTTATTGCATGTATTTGTTCTTATTCTATTGTGTCTATAAATAAAGTTTTTTTTTTTTAATATTCTCAAGCCCAACACAGTTTGCAGAGACTCCAATGGTTAATTACAGCATATTGGGTTTTTGACCTCTACAAAATTTTATAAATTTTTATATAATTTAAATTTTTTTACTAATATTAAAGTTATAATTTTTACAAATTTAATAGAAGAAGGAATATGAGATAATTTCACAGTATCATGTCATATTTATTTTTCGAGTCTTTTCAGAATTATAAAAAATTTATTCGATTGTTAATTTTAAAATTTCTGAAAATTAATCGAAATATGTACAAGTTAGCCCGACATCCTGAGATATATATATATATATATATATAAATATAAAGGACATGACACAATTGTTGACCGCGGCCACATATTCCTTGCTGATTAACCTCATTAACTCTGTTCATTCAATGCGATGAATTAATTCAGTCATATCTGGCTAATTTATCCATTTTAACTTTGAAATTAATTATAACATTACTGCAAATTCGCAACAATTATTTTTTAAATTTATTCAATTATTTATTTATTTATTTATTTTTTCGAAACCGTGGGGGTGCTTATATATATATCTCTCAAACAAAACATAAAAACGGACAAATGTAAAATAATAGAACTCAATAAATAACGTGAAATGTACATACATGGTATCTAAGAACAAAGATATATATATATATATATATATCACGATTACATTCTTGCCCATATGATTCTTATGAAGATAGAAGCAACAAGCACCTGAGGCTTATATATTTGATCCTACAAGATGAAATATTAAACTAGTAGATACGTTCACCTAATTATTGTAGATCGAGCTTATCATAAACTAATTAATATTAAAACATGAAGAGGAATAGTTGGGGGGCCAAGAAAGAGAGGAATGGGGTGACGTGGGTGGAGAAGGATAATTAGAAGAGGCACTGCAGGATGAGGAATTGGGGGAGAAGTTGGTTGATGGGTTTCGAATCATCAAAGGCACCAGGTCTTCTAGCAACCCTTGTGAGGCTCCTCCTCCATGTGGGGACAATAGTTCTTGATTGAATGTGCCATGGATTAATGTTGTTGTTGTTGTTGTTGGGCTCTCCTTATTATTGTTGTCTTCCTCTAATGGGAAGTATTTTTTGTGGGAGGGGGTGATGGTTTTGGGCTTCTTATTGGATAGTGGTGGATGAACTTGGTGGTGGTGGTTGGGGAGGAAAAATGGGTATGTGTAGTGAAGGTGAAGACCTTCATATGTGATGATGAGAAAGTCCGGATCGTTGCTTGATCTCTCAACCTGCTTCTTAGCACTGCATCTTGGGTTGGTGCATCTGTAGTAGCTCCTGTTTTTCAGTACAAATCACACACATATGAGAAAACCAGAGGCATGCTTATTTATATTTACGGTACCTTTGAAGTGATAAAAAGTAAGATAAAATAAAATAAAGTGAGATAAATTGTGGGTTTATAATTTGTACAGTGAGATAAAAAGTAAATAATTTTTAGAATTTTTCAGTATTTTTTACCGTTCTTCAAAATTTTTTGTCACCCCAAACGGAATCTCATGCTCTAACAATAATGATGCTATATGTTTTGGGTTTGGGTACAAAAGGAGAAGAAAAAAGCGATGAAATAAAATGAAACAAAAGATTTTGTTTGTTTAGATAATTAGGAAAAGGAAGATGATAGTTGTCGGAAAGATGTGCCTGCATAAGTTGTCAAATAAAAGAAAAGGAAAAAAAAATGAAAAAAAAAGGGAGGGAGAAAAAGATATAGATGTTTGTTTGTTTAGTTACTCATGAAAAGTGTACTTAAATATATATATTTGTTCTCTCTCTCTCTCCCTCTATCTCCTTTTTTTTTTTTAACCTATCCTTTAACATTTAGTAGGGAAAAGAGCTAATTAAGGTAAGTTGAATTGAGTTGTAAACTCTTTTAACAATTCTTTTTTAGGTTGAACAAGGTAGAAAAGAGCTTGGAGAAATTACTTAATTAAACTCACAAAGCTATCAAAAATCAAGTTACCTAGGATTTGGGCTATTCTTGATAGATTTCTGACCATACTTCCTCCACGTATAGCCATCATCAGCCATGGCACCACCACAGCTCATTATCTTCAGAGTATACTTATTCTCAACCTTACTCAAACCCTTCTCTAAAATTGAAATCCTGCAGAAGGAAAAAAAATTTCATGTCAAAACATAACAAAACAATTGGTGTGAGACCAGCCAAGCTCAAGAAACCCATTATTGGCACAAAAGATTTAACTTCACTCACTCATTATGGGAACAAACCTGGCCTTTGGCTGTGGTGAGATGTCCTGAAAATGGTGCTGATCATAATCTGCCACCAAGAAAGGATTGTTTGTATCTTCTTCCATTGTTGATACAGAATCATAAGCTAATGAGGTGACAAGCTGGTTTATGGGTGAGAATTCATTAGAAGGATGATGAGTAGAAGATTGGTTTATCTCCTGTGGTGGTGCAACCAAGAAAGGTGATACAGCATCCCAAAGCTCTGTGATCACAAGCTCACCTTCTGACCCATCTGACCAAGAACTCGTCATCGGTTCCTCCATGAATTGGGAGACAAAAGTGAGTATTTTCTTTTTTTGTTTGGCTTGTGAAGATATGGTGAGTATGAGAATAAGTATCCTTATGAAATGAGAGAAGGTGAGTGAGAGTGGAGCAGATGAAGAGCTGTGGCATATACTTTACTCGCTTGCCCCTCTAACTTTTAAGGCAAACATTGGGTACTAACTGTGTAATTTTTAGATATATTAAGCCCTAAAGGGTAATTTTTGTATCCATATATAGTTTATGTGCTTTCTACTTTTTGACTCTTTAAGAAATTCAAGCAGGTCAACTGTTTCATTCGTGGTTATAATAAGTCAACAATATTGTGGTGCAGTGACTCCTCCATTAATGTCATTGATAAACCCAAGTAAAAAATGACAGCCAGCTTTGAAGCACCGTTGAATTAAGTTAAAAGTCATCCATGAATATGGTTTTTTTTTTTAGTGTTTCTTTAATTGCAATTAAGTAGTACCTATTTTGGTTAGATTAGGTCACCGATAATATACAATTATTTTTTTAACTAAAAGAACGATTGTGGATTAATCAATTTAAATAAAAAAAATTATTAGAAAAGGCACCTTTATTAGGTACAAAAGTGGTAATAGTACATTATTCTTGTACAACTTAAATAATAATAATAATAATAATAATAGAAGAACATTAGCCTTTTAATTATTCTCACAAGCTGCTCTTGTTATAAATTTTGATCTTAATTGTAATAATAATAATAATAATAATAATTATTATTATTATTATTTTATTTTTTTTATTTTTTTGGGTGATTGGGAGGTCATGAGATCGCACCATTTATGACATGGTTTTGACTTACAATATATACATATATATATATGTGCGTGTGTGATTTGTCAACTTTTCCAATGGGGTACCCATATCTTGCTTGGTTGTTTTCTCTGCTATTTTTGTCATCTCGTATTTCTTTGTCTTGTTGTATGGCGTCGGTGGGATAGATGCATTAAGGTGGACCAAGTTTACCTGAACCATGACCTTTGTCAATTCCAATTAATTGAAGCAAGAGTCAAACCCTTAAAAAAATAAAATAAAATAAAAAGAGAGAGATATTAAAAGATACCCTATAGACTTATTTTATTTAACTTTGGGAAAGAAATTAAAGTTGTAATCAAATAAGTTAATTGCTTACAAAATTGCATTCAAATAGTTTCTATACATTTGGAGTTCACAATTAGTTAAATTTAAGGTGGCAAAAATTTACGTCTTAATTTCATTGTTAATATATGTATACTAGTTACTATTTATGTAAGACACGATTATCCGTACATACTCTCTCTTCCTCCTCAGTTTTCTGTCGACTTGACAACACATCTTCTATGCCACGGATACAACTATTTTATCAAAACTTGTGATTTATTATATAAATGTGTATATATATATTTCAAAGCGTATTATGGGCTATGAGGGGATGATGTCAATGAATTTTTGTTTGGGCCATATTATACTATTAAAAAAGTAATATTAAATAATTAAAAAAATTATTAAAATTGTTTGTGAGAATGATATATGTGCAACACATTTATAATTAGTTTATCATTTTAAAATAATAAACATAATGAATTATTTCTTAGTAATAATATTATCATTGTTACATTATTCTGATAAAATATTTTGGTACACTCCGTATCATTATTTTTTTAAAAAAAATTACAAAAAATCAATTAAAATTATGTAAATATAACTGAAGCTAACATTTTAGGGGGTGTTCAATGATAAAAAAGTACAAAAAAGGGACAAAAAGTTGATGTAAAAATGATATGTAACGAAATTTGATTGGAAAAAATTAATAACTTTTTGTAACTTATTATAGAGTTTGATAAAGTAAATACTTTATAAAACAATCTATAAATTTATTAACACGCACTTGGTTACAAAATTGTTGTTATACTATTTGCAATTATATTTTTTAATATAATTTTTTTTATAAATAAAGGAAAAAAAATGAAGTGTCATGGGTGATAAAATTACAACCCAGCTGGGGTTTTGGCTAACGGTAGCATCAAAAGTCAAAGTGCACGTGTCCCCAATCATCCAAAATGTTGAGTTGCTTCAAAGTTGGGGAAGGTTTTGTTCTTATGCGAGGTTGACTTCTGGAAGTCCCAGAAACTAGGGCAGAGCGACCCAACAAAAAGAGACAAATGGACTGTCGAGCAGAGCTTAGGAAGGTGAAGGCGATGGAGATGGGGGAGAGAAAAATAGTTTTCTATTATGAAAAAATTTGCCATTTAAAATTATAATTTATTCATTTAAAATTATAATTATTATACTTTATTAATTAAATTTATATATATATGTAATGTTGAGTCTTGCGAAAAATCCCCATGATTGTATAATTCCATAGAAAAATACTATTCTATCACATAAGTTAAAAAAAATTAAAATTGCACCATGTAATAATGATAAATGTATAATAAAGATATACTTTAATAATTTTTTAAAATTAATAAACTCACAAAATTTTCATACAAAATAATATCCCATTATTCTAGAATATTTTTCTCAAATATAGAATTACTTATTTTCATATTCTAAAATAGCAGTTTTATGAGCGTTTCTAAGAACTTTTAAATGAATTTGATAAATAAAAGTAGAAGTTACTTAGAGATTGTTTAGAGTTTCAAATTTTATCAAAAGAATTAAAAAAAATTATCAAATTTTAAATTATTAAATATTTAGTATATTTTTCAAAAAGTGTGAGAAAGTCAAATAAAATTTAACAAATTAGTAAAAATTAAAGAAATTCAGAAAAAATTAATAAAATTTGAATAAAGTCGGAGAAAATTAAAAAATTTTGATGTTAAGAAAATAAAAATAAATAAATTAATTAAAAAATTTAAAATTTTTATAAAAATTTGACGCTCCAAACATGATAAAAATAAGATTGCAAGCACGCGGGTTGTTTCGGATTTTTGTTAACAAAATAAACTCACGGGGCGAAAATTTTGGGACTTCGGAAAGAAACGTGACATAAATAAATCTACGTTGGACGTGTGTTCCAAAGTCAACCCTTTTTTGTGTGGGCCCAAGTGGCCTTCAGATAGGTGACATATCGGAAGGTGTGTGGTGGCCCACTCGGGTTCAGGGTCACATGTTGGGGTGGGGTCCGAAATATTGTCCTCACCTGCTCCTCTTTGCCCCAAGATCCGAGCGCTAGTGGGGTGGAAGTTAGGGCTCAACTCGCAAAAGAATCTGTTCGCAGGGTATCCAATAACCGAGTTGAAGATGGACCCGAAACCTAAAATTCGAGTTTGAATATGGGCTAGGTTTGGACATTTTGTATGGATTACCCAAAAAGCTCAAATGCCCAAACATATATGCATAATGTGTATGTATTTAGTTATGTAAAATATAAATATTTTAATTATTTTAATAATAAACACGCAATATTGTATGTTTATACCTCATTTTTAAATATTCATTGTATAGTTCATTTTAGTTATAGTTTGATTTCATATTAAAAATCTCATATCTTTATCTGATGTTTCATGATTTCAAATTGTGTGAGAGTTTTCGTGACTTCGAGAAGTGATCGTTCGACTGGCGACCCTGTTTTTTACTCCGTATAATTGAATGTATTGTGTATTTGTCACATTTAGGGAAATTGTCCTGGGATGCGTCTCTCCTAAGTCGAACCTCTATCTCTCAAGTATTAAAGAGGAGTTTGAGGGGATACCTGATACTTTTTATGTGCGGGAATTTTCGCAATCCCAAGGAGCAATCGTCCGACCGGCGACTTTTCTTTTCACCTGGCACAATTGAAGGGCCTAATGACTCATGGGTGCCCACTCGAATTCCTTCTTAAGGGATAAAGGGTTTGAGTCGGTGGAGGCGCACTTCAGGACAGTTTCCCTTAAAGAGGATAAATAAATAATAAATTTTATTGTATTGAGTAAAAAGAAGGGCAATTGATCGGACGATTGCTCTCCGGGTCACAAAAACTGTCACACACAAATCTTTAAGGAGATTATTTAACATGAAATAGTCACCGAAAAAAGTGAAGAGGGACCGAATGAACAAAAGTGAAATTTTTGAGTTATAGCAGTTTCCACGTCCGGACTAAAGGGACAAAATGCAAAAATAATAATAATAATAATAAATAAATAAATAAAAATAGTAAATAAAAAATAACAAATGACAAATAAAAAAGACCACCAACTCATGTTCGAAGATCAAAATTCATATTTGAATATCATGCCCAACTCATGTTCGACCATCAAATTTAATGTTTAAACGTCAGGCCTAGCGCTTATGCCAAACACCATCGCTTCCAAACGTCAAATTGACATTCAGACTTTGCAAACTAGAGGATAATGTTTTTCATGCTAATTTTGTATTTTCATAAACTCCCTTATGGGGTCTTGACCAGGCGTCCTTCATTTTTTAGAGGACAGACCATCTCCTCTCCCTATTTTTTATTTCATTTTTGTTCTTTCATTTTCATGTAATCAACTTTTAGTATCTTGATTGTTAGATATTGTATGGCCAAAAGATATCTCACTCGATCACAACATTGTACTCTTAACCAGAAAAGAGTATATTATAGTTAATTAGGGTTAGATGGTTTGATAGTTACATTATATAATTATTACACTTACTACACTCAAGTGCATTAAGAGACAGGATCTGCAAAATATATATAACAAAGTCACTTTTTTACAGGTTTCAATACTTACATCATTAAGCATTTAATATTACTACCGTATAGTCAAATCAACAAAAAAGTATGTCAGATTCTCACTTTATAAATGGTAGAAATGTAGTTAAGGTAAGGGTTCTTTTCTTCCTCTTCTCTTTCTATATATTTCTCTTTCATTTTTTTCTCTTTATATATAGGAGATTATTATCAATATCTGTAATTGACTAAAATATCGGATAGTTCTTAATCGGGAATCAACTCAACGGCCTTATATTACTATTTTTGTATATGTAAGTCTCCATCAATAAGGAGTCTATAGTAACAGGGGAGAAGGAGAGGTTTACAAAAAAAAGAAAGTTAAAATTTTCCTGCACAAATATCAAGTGAAACTCTTGAAGACTCTTCGAAACTCTGTGTTGATAATTATTTCGACACTTTCTTTTTAGCGTGACTTACAAAGACCGCTCTTAAACATTTAATTAATTATAAGTAGACTTTATATCATTCGAGTACAGTTAATTTGCCTTTTTACTGTGTTAAAAATATTATAAAATTTATTTTAAATAATTAATATGACATTTAGTTTATTTTTCTGTTTTTTATTTTCTATTTTTATTTTATGTGTTAAAAATCTAAAAATAAAAAAATAAAAAATACTCTATTTTTCTTATTTTGAGATTTTCTTTATTTTTTATTAAAAACTCTCAAAATGACTTTTTGTTATTTTTCATTTCATGTGTAAACTCATTTTCTATTTTCGAAAATAAATTTTGAAAATACAAGTAACCAAATGAGTTTTGAACTGTTTTCTTATTTTCAAAAATACAAAATAAAAAATGAGTTTAATACAGAAAATAAAAAATAAAAATAAAAAATAGAAAAACAAACCAAATGAGCCCTCAAATTTTTAAATTACAAAAACGAACTTACTGTGTAAAGGCTCTAAAATTTTTGATAATTCAAAAATTCCCTTAGTATGTAAATTGTCCAAATTTTTCCAAACGATATACACTCATCTGTTTGATTCAACATTACGATTTATTTACCCAAAACTCAAATCATGTCTCACCTCAATCTTTACCCATAATTATTATAAGAGCAATTTACATGCACATGCAAAATGTAGATTTTTTATTTTTATTTTTTATTTTACAATTAACGTACGTGTTTGATCATGAATTGGGTAAAACTTTTAACATTAATGCAAGTTGCTCTGATACCCATCACAAGATTAAACATCAATTTGCAATATTTGTTTTTGTATACTTTGATTGTGTTTAATTTGTTAAAAACTTATGAAAATTTCACTTATAAAAGTTATTCACTTTTTATCTTATTACACGAATTATGAATCTATAATTTATTTCACTTTATCTTATTTTATTTTATTTTTTATCCCTCTAAACACACCCTTTATTTGTGCACCTACCATTTTCCTTGCTATAAATATGTAATTGTTAATTTATTTTAGTAAATAATGTTATAAGGAACGATTATAAAATATACAGAAAATTGTATTTAAGTCATACTTTGTAATTTTCTAAGGCTATTAGTCATACCAAAAAAAAGTATTGTTTTTAAGTCACATTAATGTAGCAAGTTTTGTGTTTAAGTCACACTTTTGAGTGGGTCCCACGAGTTTGTTTTAAATACAGTTTCTAATATATCGATAATATCCTTTATTTCTATAACTAAGTTACACAAGTTATTTCCGAAAATTTTGAAAATCACGTGAAGATATAGTTTACCGAGAATCACGCTTCTTCCGTTTTTTTTTTTTCCTTCCTTATTTTCAGTTTCATTATTTACAGTTTTAATCGTGAAAATATGAAGAAGATAGAGCTTATTTGGCCTATTTTCTTCGTGGATTGATTTTACTGATTGGCGTTTTGAGCTATCTTCAAAACAGTATCGGTACTGTTTCAAAAAATATGATGATATTGACTCGTATGGTTGGTTTGTGTTATGTATCGATTAATATTTTTTACGCAGTATGAAAACAGTATCGGTCCAAAACAGTACCAGTACTGTTTTTATCGATACTGTTTTCAAAACAGTACCGGTACTGTTTTCAAAATAGCACCATGAATTATAAGCAGATGACAAGTTTTAAGGGCAAGAGAAATCCATGGGATCGATCGGCGTTTTGAGCAATCTTCAAAACAGTACCGGTACTATTTCAAAAAATATAATGATGTTGGCTCGTATCGTTGGTTTGTGTTAGAGACTTTAACTTTTAAAAATTTATATTAACTTTTTTTTTATTCCAAACACCCTCATAATTTTAAAATTAGAAAAAGTTAATATATAATTGTGGGAATTACTTTTTTTTCCTTTTTATAATTTTTGGTGTGTTTAAAATGATAAAAAATAAGATAAAATGACATAAAGTGAAATAAGTTGTAGAATCATAATTCGTACAGTAAGACAAAATATAAATAATTTTAAAATTGTTTGATTTTTTATCATTTTTTAAAATTTTTTGTTACTTGACACGGCGCCTTTGTAAGCCAACTGATTTTTACTAGTAAAAAAGAGAAACAGGGGGTGAAAATTCAAAGAAAGCCCACTCAAAAACAGTTTCCCGCGCGATTGCCGACTTGACAGGCGCCGCCTCGTTTGAATAAACATTCTCCGAACGCGTTCGTTCGTGGCCCCCCACCCCCACGTAACGCGTATTTCTCCGGCCTTACCCGAGTCGCTGACCATCCCCACTCCCACCAGATACGCACCCCACGACCCACGATCTCCGCATTTCTCTGCTGATTCCAAAATTTAATTATAATTTCAAACCCAAAAATCGACCCACCTCGCGAGCGAAACCAGAGAGGAGAGAATGGAGGTCGCATGCAGAGTTGAGGAAGACGAGGACGATTGCACGACGCCGAAGCACCAAGGGAGTCGAATTCCGGCGCCCTCCCAGTGCCCGCCGGCCCCGAAGAAGGAACCGCAGCGGCGAAAAAGCAAGACGGACCCGCCCAAGAACGGCTATTTTCAGCCGCCGGAACTCGAAGCTCTGTTTTCCGTCCGACGAGGATCTGATCAAGCTGCTTGTCTTTAGCTCATGCATGCACGTGTATGTGTTTTTAATTATTTTCATTTTAGGGGAGAGGAAAAAAAAAGATAGTTTAATTTAATTGAGTTTAATTAATTTAATTGTTTTTCGGTTTGTAGTGTTTGTGGTGTAATTAGAAATTCTAGCTTTGATACAGTTATTAGGTTAGGATGAAAGCTGAATTTGTTTTTGTTTTGAATTGCAATTCATTATTACACATATAGAATAAATTTAAATAATATGAAAAAATAAACAATTACTTACAAATCTAAAATTTGTTAAATGTTTCTTCGAAGGTTATTTCATCTCCATTTAAAGTGAAAAAAATTCTAAAAAAAGGTTAAAAAATACTAAAAATCTTTAAAAGTTATTTATTTTTTATCTCATCATATGAATTACGAATTCATAATTTATTTTATTTTATCTTATTTTAACTTATTTTTTGTCATTCTAAACGTATCATTCTTTAATTTGATAAAATTTCTTTTAATTGAAATTTCTTCTAAATTATAAAGATGGTGACCATATGAGTGACTGACTATAAATATAATTTTTACTATTTACTTGCACACAATATCTTTAGGCTCTATTTGGAATAAAGAAATGAAGTAGTTATTCTCACACTCTCATTCTATTATTTTTTTTTTTAAAGGTAAAGTTTTTTTTTTTATAAGGGAAAGAGGGAAGACTCGAACTCGAGTTATGAAAAAGTAGAAGACGTTCTTAACCACTGAGTTACAGGTTACGCTCTTCTATTATCTTGTTTACACTAATTAAAATATTATTTTATACTTGTTTGAAACGTTAACAAAAATAACCACTGAGTATTCTATTCACCAAACTAGGCGGAAGGGGATTAAAAGAAATACTCATGCAAGTGGGAAATAATTTGCATAAGGAAGTTCATTTATTGATTAATGGATTAATTATATATTAATTGAAATCTATTGGACCATGATTTAGTATTATTAACTCTTTTAACTAAAAAAATAATGCATTTATACTCCTTAACTATGTATGAAGTTGCATCACTTACCCGAATCATCTTTAGAAATATAAATAGCAAATTGTTAACCAACTGAAAAAATATATATATATATATATATATTTCTACACATGTAAATAAAATTTGTAACTTAAATAATTTAAATTGTGTTTTACTAATTACCGATTATTAGTTTTCATAATCACAATGCCATGTACTTGATATATATATATAACACTAAGTTATAATTTATTTAAATTTAGTATTGGGTAAAAAGAGATTTGGGTGTATACGTTCAATCTTCTCATTGTTGAATAAGAATTTCTTATGTATTACATCTAATTAATCATAAGGGCGGAAGTGCCAAGCGACCAATTTATTAACCATGTTAAGTGTCGATAAACTCTAATATAGTTTTTGGAGAGTCATTGTTTAAGGGGTTCTAGTGTAACTAACCATAGTTTTTCTTAATATTAAAGTTGTGTTTTGGATCAAAAATTTTTCTAGAGAGAAGAAGATGAATAATGATTTAAAATTTCTTTTCTTATTTTGGTTGAGATGAAAAATAAAAAGAAGAATGCACAAAATTGGAGAAATTAAAAATAATTAAATTAAAAAACTAATGTGTAGGTGAGTGCCATTTATTTTATTATATTTCTTAAGCTATTTTAATAAGGATATGTATCGATTATAATCACCTATGCTCTCGTGGCACATAATTTTTTAGATTGCCAAGAATTAATAAATAATTTTAAAAAATTAAATATATATTTAGTGTAAAACACAAAGTTAAATCATTCTTTAATTGTTTAATTTCAAATTAAATCATTTTTTAATTATTTAATTTCTGAATTATCCCTTTTTATTATATTTGTGTTTTTAGGTGGTATTTGAAGGCACAATTTTTAGCAAATTTTTGATCAAAAGTTGTTAGTTATAATTTTTGACGTGTTTGATGAGTGTCTTTTATTTTATTATATTTTTTAACTCATTTTAATAAGGATATGTATTATAATCATCTATGCTTTGGAGATACACAATTTTTTAGATTGCTAAGAATTGAAAAACTAATTTTAAAAAATTAAATATATATTTAATGTTAAACACAAATTTAAATCATTTTTTTAATTGTTTAATTTGTGAGGTATCCCTTTTTTTATTATATTTGTGTTTTTAATGTTCTTACTAACATTAATACTAATGAGGGAAAGATAATGCTGGATTTTCAGTTTGGTAAGTCTCCTCGCCTTTTGGGGAGAGAGATGATGAGTAGAAATGTCAACGGGACAGATATGAGGTGGGTATGACTTTTCTCGTCCTCGTCCCCGTCCTCGTCCCCGTCCCAATCCTTATTTTGGGAGAAAAAATTTTTCTCGTACCCGTACCTGTACCCGCTAAGTCATAAATTTTTCGTTCCCGTTCCTGTTTACCCGCCAAGTATACTAACTATTACAAATTATATTATATGTTTAAAATAAGTATTTAAAATTATTATAAATAAAAATATATTATATATATATATATTAAATAAAAATTAAAAAATATATAAACATATAAATTAATAAATAAATATTTAAATAAGTACGAGGTAAGGTGGAGATTATCGTACCCATCCCCACCCCCGTATCCGTTCAGGTAACACCTCAAATCCCTATACCCCTCTCCATCCCTACTACTAATATTCCCATACTTTTCCCGAACGGAACGGGTGAAATGGGTATTCACCGAGTGCGGGTATATTTGACATTTCTAAGTATGAGTGAGTGAGAGAGAATGAGAAAGAAGGAGATGGGCAAGAATTTGGCGAGGAAGAGAGAGGAGAGAGAGAGAGAAGGTAAGAAAAGATATTTAGGTCTTGTTTCGTATTCTAAAAATATAAAAAATCTCTGAAAATTTTTAAAAATCTGTAGCACATTTTGACTAACTCGTACTTTGTAAAATTTCTATAAAATTATAATTTCTTACATATTCCAATAAATTTTTATAAATTTTAATAAAATTTTTATAAACTCTAATAATATTTGTACAAATTTAAAAAAATTTTCCGTAACTTTCAAAAAGTTTTGATACAAAAGTCAAAAATTTTTGGTCAAGATCTATTTGGACGGATGAAAATCCATTCGAATGAAATTATTTATTTTTGAAAACCGTAACATGGTGCTTCAAACCCCCCCCCCCCCCGGGCGGGGGACTTTTGGATCAATAGTGAGTTTACTGAGCTAGAGAGTGAGTATTGCCTTATATTACCAATGAATTTGGTATATAAGAGGGAGAAGATATTTAATTCAAAAATATGTAAAAATAATTAAAAAAAAATAGATGGCAAAGAGAGATGTTACATGAGATTTGAAAGTATAAAAAAAGAATAAAAATGAGTACATAATTTTAATGCATATATATTTGAGATTTTATATTTTCTTCTTCTTTTTTTTTTTCAATCATTTTTTTTTTCTCATTTCCCTTACCTTTTCTTTTCCTCACTAAATCATCTCTCCAAACACAACTTAAGGAACACATTACTTTATTCAAATTAAGATAATACAAAAAATTTAAAAAATGAAAAAAGAAAGAACTGAAATTTGAATGAAGAGATGATAAAAAGTGAAGAACAATAGCAATTTAATGGGCTATAGTATTAGATTAATCAATGATCTTCATTATTATGTCAAAAGCAGGCCCATTCTGAACTTTGTTGAGAAAGAGGGTTAGCCTAGAAGACGTTGAGAGAATGTGAAGGGAGATTCTCAGGTTGCCTTTTGACCCCTTTTCAAGTTCTTCCGCAAATTTTCAGCTTTCAAATTGTGTCGTTCTGAAGCAAAACTCCACCCCAATTCGAAATAGTATTTCTTTGAATAAAATATTGGTATCACGATATTCATTTATCGACAAAATGAATATACTTTTTGCATTTAATTATACAAAAAACAATATAAAAATAGCAGTTAAATAGGCAAAAACACCCCCCTTATTACCGAATCTAAAATGACAAAAATATCCTTGAATGCAATAAGAAAATCAAAAGACAGTTACTGTCCCATCTAATCAGGGTTTCGGGGAACTGCAGTAAAAAAAATTGCCCTGCAGTGAAAAATGAAAGGCTAAAATTGGTTGATACTTTAATCATATTGACCTTTGACAACCATTACATAATCATCAGATCTACCAAAGTGCCGGTCAATTTGACCAACTGGGTCCGCGCACATTCACATCAAACTCTTCAGAGTTTGTTTGACAAATTTTCTTGTTTCTGACTTGAAAGTTACTCTCCCAAAGAATAAAATAAACTTGGGTTGGAGACCGACGCCAACGCTGACGGACGCAGTTTGACTTGAAAGCTAGGGCTTGAGACGATTGTATCAATGTTAGTTTAGAACTACCCACGGGCTGGATTGTTACTCTTATACCATCCACCAGACGTCTGGAACTTGAAGTGTAAGAGAGAATAGATAAGCCGAACCAATATATTACAAGAAAACGATGAGGCGGCAATCTAATACATGCACTCAACACCGGACATGTCAAACTTATCCAAACCCAACTACTGCCCTGTTTGAGAAGGGTTCGAAGATATTAATAATGAGAATGGAGACGAATATAAGATTTACTCACGAAATGAGAATAGGAATGAGTGTGAATCTCCACCTACCCCGTACCTCTTTAAATACTCATTTATAAATTTTTATATTTTTATTATAATATTTATTTAATATATATATATACTATGTATTTTCATTTAATAATATATATAATATTTTTTTAATATTTATTTTACATGTCTAATATATAACTTATAATTGTTATCACATTTGATAGGTAAACGGAGACAGAAAATTCACTACCTCGTGTGAACGGGTATGGAGAAACTTTTCATCCCCAAAACAAATATGGGAACAAGAACTAAAAAAGATAATGCTAAACGAAGATGAGAAAAGTGATGCCTGCTTCATTCTTGCCCCATTACATCCCTATTTATACGACTGTTTTGCAAGCCAATTACCAAATACAAGACGGGGTCACGAAATAAAAAGGGGACGGGCGCAAAGCTATGGAGTTATCCCACCTTTAACTGAAAACAAGAAGCTATATTTACAAATTACAATCTCATGTTAGCTAAGGGACACCCAAAAAAAAAAAAACAGAAATATGTACCTTTTGGCCGCTAATATTTTGAGTAACCTTTACTACTTCATAAGCATGGAGAAGTACTGCTCGAACTCTTTATCAATGGTTAGGTTCTCAGTGCTTGGTCCGGTTTCTGTGATCAAAATAACAATAATGTTTTCAAATTACGTCCTGACAAAAAAGAAAAATAAAAGAAGTAAGGAAAAAAAAAAAAATACAATCATCTTCCCAATTTCATAACCCATGGTTTTCATGATCCTCTTATCCTCGAAGAAATGCTTTGCACAACAAAACTGCATTTTACCTTGGTTAGAACTCAATCTTCCAGATGAAAGGAGATAATTATCCAGAGGCATCCCACTTGAGTAGAGCATGTCTTCTTCAAGTTCCTTATCTGTACATTGCTCGATGCTGTCATTTCCATGTTCTAAGCAACTGTAGTCTGTGTGGCTACCAAATTCTAGGAGGTGCTCATCAAAATTCAGGCACGTGTATAATCCAAAATCATTATGATGGAAATTATCGTTGCCCCCAATATACAGTGGCTGCAATTTGTCAGCATCGGCTTCTTTAGATGATCTTCCATCCAAAGAATGAAGGCTACTCTCAAAACTGCTACCATCCCAATCACCAGATGAAGTGGAAGGCCTACCGGATGGAAATGTCTTTGAATTCTCTGCCTTGATTTTAGCTTCAACAGATACAGATGTGCTAGATTCCGTATCTCCACTGTAACTACTGCTTTCTTTAGCTGACTTCAGTTCTGATTCGTCGTCTCTTGCCCCAGCAACAGCTTTTCCCTTGATTGTGCATGGGTCAGAGTCCTCTATTCTCAGGTTTTCATTAGATGGAAAATCGACAATTTGTTTCCAGAATTTGTGCTTTGGAAGTGGCAAGCCTAATTGCTCTTCCTGAAATTTTCTTTTCTTGTTCAGGTAAGGAATGCTAGACTGAAGTACACTGTTGTCATCAACACTGCAGCGACAACTGAAAGGTCAGGAAATAGTTAAAATCTCTTAATAGCATATGCTAGTGATGATAATATTGGCAATACATTCAAAGATTGCCTGAAGGACATCTACAACTTGTCACCCTAGGTGGCCCAAAAAAAAAAAAAAAAAACAGCCAGCTAAAAGAAGCGTAACATATTTGAATCATCTCTGTCATCCCATCGTAAGTTTCAAAAGTTCCAGAAGTCCAGAATTTGACGCTAAACTGATGAATAAACATGGAGAGAAAAAATTATTTGAGTATCAGTAACTCTTTGTTTGCATATTTTCTTCTGATGAAAATGTTGACTCACCAACTGTCCCAAAAAAGTAGAAATATAATGAAATGCCCAACAATGTTACATATATCAAGCTATTTAACAGTTTGCCTCATGTGGACCGGAAAGACAAATAATTGTGCACCAACCAAAACGGGTGAAACTAATAAAAAATCACAAGACTTGAACCTGACAAGTCTTGGAATATAGCTATAATACCAAGAAAGGATTTGGGAAAAAAAAAAAAAAAAAGGAAAGATGTCCAAAGTTTCTTAGAAGATCCATTATATATTCATGATAGCTTTCATATAGAAGCATCAACACGTTCTACAATAAATAAGGGGATTGTGTGGGATATATATTTCTTGACAAAATAAGAAACACTACTCAAACAAGTCAAAAATATACAACAACATGATATCTTCCTAGAAACAATATGAATTATACGCTCTTCGAGTTGGCTAGAGTAGTAGACTTTTATAAAGACTTGAAAATTCCTTATTCAGCTAGCGTATGTACATTTTATACCACATGGTATGTTTGACAATTTTTTACTTTCTAATTTTCTCTAAAAGGGGACCCATTGTAGGTTGTTCAAGCATGGTCAAGCATGAAGCTTGTTAGATAGTTTGATACATACTGTTGGACTCATTTCTCAACAGTTTAAGTTCTTGGGACAATTAATAACTTATCATAGTATTACAGCTATGCCTCTAGGAGATTCTGGGGTCAAGAGTTGTTATCTGTGTTTATTTTGCAATCTGTTCTTGTGCTATTTGTTTGCTTCAATTTGTTCTTGTGCTATTTTAAAATTCTGGGAGGCAACACCAACCCTTTTTTTGTCCACCAGTGATCATGAAAATAAAATGAATTATTTGAGACGAGTTAGAGAGATCTTTTTTTAATCATTGGTTTCCAAATTGTTTCAGTAGAGATAATACAACCAAAGAAGATCTGGTCAAAAACAGAACTGATCAAACAAATGTCCAATTATCATGTCTTTAGTCGAGCAGCAGATCTAGTCTCTAAGATAATTAATAAATACCAGTAAGTGCATCAAGTACGTGCATTAATGAAGGTGTCAATTGATTAGTCTGCAAATCTTAGAACATGGTGATCAACTAAGTTCACTAACCCTTTGGATGGGAGGAGATGAATTGGGTTTTTTTTTTTGTTGGGGGGGGGGGGGGAGAAGAAAAGGAGAGATAGTGAAAAGCTATATGTTGTTTGGGAAAAGGTGAATGGAAGGAAGGTGAAAGGGAAAGAAGGTGACAAATTCACAATTAGAAAAAAATAAAAAAATAAAAAGTGACATTCACATCCATAGCCGAGTTTTCTTTCACCCCAATTTGGGATGTAATTGGTGCAAACGAATTTTAAATTATGTTACTTGGTATTTTTCATTATTTTCACAAATGTCCATCATAAATAAATATATTTTAAAAAGTATAATAGTATTTTTAACCATTGTTTTTATCTTACCCTCTACTCTCCTTTCCATCTCTCCCAACCAAGATAAAACAATTATCCTTCATTTTCTGCAATTCCCTCTCATTTACTTTAGTTCCTGCCCCACGCTTCCCCTCCCCTCCCCTCCCACTCTGCCAAACAAGCCTAATATTTTCTCATTTTAAACAGTACAGAATGATATTTCAATGTCCATAAGATCACAGGTATGGGTTATTCATCCACTGTGAAAGAGCCCATAAATTCATTGATTCAGGCATTTTTGTCCTCACTACATCATGGACACACCCATAACCATCTTGTATTGTGCTGGACTTTGTGCCTTAATGAATTGCCTGTATAACAGAGACCTCCCTCTCTCTCTCTCTCTCTCTCTCTCTCTCTCTCTCACACACACACACACACACACACACAAATTGTGTAGACAATTGAGAAATAGCATCACATACACAAAATCACCAATTTTAAACCTACAATTTCCATTTTGTTTACTTTGACAGAAAAATGAGTTTTACAACAAGATATTTGGTGGACTAAAAACACAAAACAGCAAGTGGGTTCTTCCTGAAACACACTAATAATAATAATAATAATAATAATAATAATAAAACCCTAATTACTAGAAACCCACAACCCACCAAAAGAGGGAGATCTATCAATTTCCAAACCAAAACAATACCTTTAGCTAAAAGCATCAGAGGCTGAAAGGTGAGAAATGAACTATAACATTTTACCCTCTGCTAATTTCCACTTATAATTACAAGTTCAAACATGTTAACATAAAAGGCACAGCTTCATAAAGATGGAAATGAACTAAATCGGTACAAAACATCGAAACATAATTGAAAACCCAGAAATCAAACCGGTCGATCTCAGTTGGGTTGTGGTTATCTTCCTCCATTGCGACCGCGAGAACTGTTCCAAGGATTACCCTTCGCTTGGAGCTTTCTGAAATTGGTTAATAAGATATAAAATAAAATGTTAAAGAATAAATCAATTTCAACTTATTGTTTTATTTATTTTTTAAAGTTTAAGGGGTTGAGTGGGCATATCGGGATTCGGGTAGCCGCAGGGTTCGGAGCCACCGGCGTGGGGTGGCTACCAGGGCATCTCCGGCTGGTGTTTTTGATATATATATATATATATATATTGGGTTGGAAATGAATGGGAAAAGTGAGGGCTCTACGGAAATTACCAAACTTTTGGGGTTGGTGTGGTGATGGGTGACCGTCAACCGGAGGGTTGGGCAATCTTGATGGTGCGGTGAGCAGTTTGCCTACCAATTATTAAGGGTTTTAACTTTTTTTATTTCAGAAAGAAAAATTTATTATTTGTAATAAAGGTACAGATGCTAATGAAATACGCACGAGAGGGTGTTTTAACCCCCCACAAAACTCATTAAAAATTCTTTAAAAAATATTCTAATAGAATTGTGACGGATATGTAATTAGAATTTGGTACTAATACAAATTCAAAATAAATTTAAAATTTACTTAGAAGTCTAATACTCATTTATATTTATAAAATACCGTTAATACTTGTTTTATAAAATTATATAATTAAAATTTTATCTCTAAATAGAAATAGTTAAAGTTCTTTTTTGGCACGCCTAATTAATATTAATATTTTTTTCTTTTTCTTAGAACATTCGTGCCATCTTTTCTTTATTATAGTAAAAACTTTCTTTTTATATATGCTGGTAGTGTTTGAAATTGTATAAAATTATAAAAATTAGTATCTCGTATTTTGTGCAATGAATAGTCAATTTATAAAAATTTATAATTTCATAATTTATGTTTATAAAAATTTATAACTTTTTTTTTATATCTCCAAACGTTACCATTATAGATTCTATTAGGCAACACCCTGCATACAGATAATACTAAATTGCAAACTGGCCTCCGACGATGGAAAATTTTAGACCACGGTGCACTTTAATGCGTAGCCTTTCACTGCTAAGGGTGTAATTGGAACCCAGAAAAGGAAAATGAAAAATAAGAGAAAATAAGGTGGTATTTGATTTACATTTATATTTATAGTTTTTTGGTTTTTATTTTCTATTTTTTAATTTTATGTGTTTTATGGTTTGAAAATTTTAAAATATGAAAAAAAAGGAAAAGTTTGAGATTTTTTCTATTTTTCGTATTTTGAAATTTTCGTTATTTTGGGTTAAAAATGCTCAAAATATTTTTTTGTCATTTTATATTTTATGTGTAAGCTCATTTTTTATTTTTTAAAATAAATTTTAAAAAATAAAAAATGATCAAATATGTTTTAAGTTTTTTTTTTATTTTTAAAAATAAAAAATAAAAAATTGACAGATATTTCAAATGATACATAAATTTTTATTCGGCCACTCTATTGGGCCAGCCCTTCGGCCATTCTGCCCGATTTTAGACTTGGCCGGTAGCCCCGTCCTGCCTACTAAAATACTAAAAAAAAATAATAAAAAATATTAAAAAGCGTCAATGGAATGAGGCTCCGTTTGGAGTTAAACAAAATAAAATAAAATTTTATAAATTTTTATAAATATAAATTGTGAGATACTAAAATTTAAATTTTTCATTCATTATGCGAATTACGAGATATTTACTTCTATAATTTTATTTTACTTTATACATTTTTATACAATTCTAAACATACACTAACTGGAGCCGATCTTTTCCGATTCGACCTGACCTGGAGGAAACGCCAACCGATGACAGCTGGGTCAGGGACAAGTTGGCCCCAACCCCCCACTTTACCTCACTATTGGAAAGTAGTGTTAAGAAGCGTTTAGTTAGTAAATATTTACTTAAAAGGTATAGTAAAAATAGAAAGAGTTAATGTAAAAGTAGTTTGTTGTAAAATTTAATTAAAAGATAGTATAAAAAATTAGTAAAAATTAATAAATTTTGATTAATTTTAACCAATTAAATACTTTCTAAAGTATTATCACATTAGTTATGACTGAGTAATTATGATTGTCCATAATTTTGACAAAATCTATTGTAAGACTTATGCGAAGAAATAAATCGTACCATTGTGTTCATACTTCGGTCGTGTTTAGAGTTAAAAATTTAAGATATATTTGACATGCTGAGGAAAATAGTAATTTTTTGAAAATTTTTAAAAGTTTTTGAAATTTTTTAACATATTTTGTCTTCCTCTTATTTCGTAAAATTGTTAAAAATTTTTATATATTTACATAGCTCAATAAATTTTTTACAAACTCCAATAATAATTTCTTAAACCACAATAATTTTCTACAAGTCTCAAAAATATTTCAATAACTTTCAAAAAATTTGATAAAAATCTGTCAGAATGGTTTGTCTTTCTAACATTCTAACAACATTCTAACGTAAAAGTCAAAAAAATTCAACAATTCTTAAAAATATTTTTGATATAAATTCGTCGAAACGGAACCAAAAATCCGTCTGAACAATTTCTTTATCTAACATGATAACACAAAAGTAAAAAAGTTACAATATTCATTTTTGAAAAATATAATTTGATGTCAAGCATAAAAAAATTACTCAAATTATATTTTTCGTTATTTCCGACACTTTAATATATCGCATCTCTAGTATAAATTTGTAAAGATCCTATATTCATCTTAGAGAGAAAGTGCAAGAAAATGTCCTTCAGAAAGAGTTTGTTATATCCAGTTTAAAAGAAGTCTTCAACAAATTCCTTGGACGTACAAATATTGTCGAATAGCAGTACGTGGAAAGCCTTGTTAGTAAGACACTCAAAATCCCACCGTTGACTTCCACGGAGTGGGTGAATGATATAAATGGAAAATCAATCATAACATTACATCTTAACAAATACTTCTCCACTGCTCTTTCTTTTTTCAGAGCATGGAAATAAAAAAAAAAAAAAAAAATAGAGAGCATGAGCTTGAAAGAATGGGAAAGAATATTAAAATGAAGCTAGACAAATCGATCAGTTTGATCAACATTTTGGAAGATCAGACGGTGGGGGTGGCAGCTTCTGATTCGGGCGCTTTCCATCCATCACAACCCAGGCCATCTTCAAACCCCAGCTTGTATGGACTTCAAGGTGGCAGTGCATGAACCACACGCCTATTTTCCAAAACCATGCACGGTAAATTAAAAACCACCATAAAAAACGATAAATTATTTGGCATAAACAAAAATTACATAAAAAATCATTTGGTTTGAAAAGTTTCTCACTTTGCCCCAATTTCACAGAAATCTTCCTTCAGGTCTTTTTTTTTTTTTTTTTCAATATACATGAGCTATAAGATTAAGGCTGCGTTTGGTTTCATTTTAACTTTTAACTTTTTTGTTAACTATTTTTCGTCTTATATAACTTTTTTTCATTAAAATTTAATTTTTTTTAAAGAGTATAATTTTTAGACATGTTATTTGTATTGATAAAAAATAAAATAAAAAATTTACATTTGTTTGGGTAAAAATTGAATAAATAAAAAAATTAATTTATTGTTTTTTTACCGAAATAGATAGCTTTTATCTATATAGGCATGAATTTTTTAGTTTTTTTAACAAATGTAATTAATTCGCTTAAAAAATATTTTTTTAAAAATTAATTTTTGGTAAAAAGGTATCATAGAAGACAAAAGCAAAAAGAAAAAAAGAGTTAAAGAAAAAGTTAGAAGGCAAAAGCGAAATCGAACAAATTTTAGATGTATAATTTTTTCCTGTCATTGGCAATTTTCACCCACCTGGATTGTCTGCCAGGAAGCGAATGGCAACCCAACCACCGGAGGGCACCCCAACGGTGTTCCTCTCAGCCGGGTCGACGACGTTGAACTTGGCCGGATCTTTCTTTGGGTCATAGTTCCCGAAACCCTGGCCCACCACGAAGAAGTTGAACCCATGTAGGTGCAGCGGGTGAGACTCCGCAGCGATAATGCTCGTGTCCTGCATCACCAGCTCCACCCTGGTGTTGAACGGCAGCACCGCCACTCTCGTTCCGCTACTCACGGCCGTGTTGTTCGGCGGAGTCCCCGTATAGTCGAATTTAAATGGTGGGTTCGCCGGAAAATCACCGGTGTAAACCCCCTTTGACTGTTTAAAGAAATGGGCTTGAAGTAAGGCCGTGTTTGGCAGCACAAACGACACGTTGTTGACTGAAGCTGCCAATTTGGTGTTGTTTGGTCCTTGGCAGGTTTGGTTCTGAGGGCAAGGGCTCGTCCCGAGCCCAACAGTAAAGAAAAATCGTCTGTCCACAGTTTTAGGCACGTTTGTTGGGAATTTCGAGTTAGCTAAGCTTCGAATTCTCTTGACGAATCTTGTCACAAATCTTGTGTCGTTGAAGATGGGGAGTTTGGGCTTTAGTAAAGGGAGTTTGGTTGTTTTATTTGGTGTAATGTTTGAGTTGGAGGGTATTGGTCGGTGGTGGTATTCGAGGATTCCGGCGGGGCTAGTGTTGTCGAAGGCGGCTGGGCCGGTGGCATACGGCCTGGCGGCCATGAGGAAGGAGGTGTTAGGCTGGTGATGTTTGGCCATGAGGAGGACGTTCGTGGTTTGTCCAGGGGAGATGAGAACTATGTTGGTCTTGAATGGCTTTACATAAACTGCGTCGGCTTCCACCAGCGTGAGGGTGTGGTTGGCGATGCTGAAGAAGAGCTCGTTGTTGAGTGCTGCATTAATCAGCCGGAGGAGGTATGTCTTCCCTGGCTTCACCTTCAATTTGAAGGTACCTGTAGGAATGAAGTACAACTACTAATTACAATTTATTATGCACAAATATTTTTAATTACAAAAAAAAAAAAAAAGAAAAGAAAAAAATGCTGCTCTAACATAATTTTTAACCCAAAATTAGTTTGTATAAAAAATGTTGCGAAATTTCTCTTTTAACTGTGGGTAGAACTCAACTCTAAAATCGTATAATTATAAGATGAATGTGTTCAAAATTTTATAAAGAGAATAAAATCTCTTGGTGCGGGAGATTTTATAAGGAGAATAGAAATATATGAGATATCATAGAATTTAATACACCTCTTTCTGGGAGTGTCACGAACCTAATTTTGATATCATATTAGAATTATGGATAAAATTTAATACCAAAATCATAATTATGAAGTGAAGATACTCAGAATTTTACAAAGGACAATAAAATTTCTTAACGCCGGCGATGATGGAAGAATGAAAGCTAACAACATGCATAGTCATGTATAAATATATATAAATATATACCTTTAGCTGAGCAGTTGTACAAGGGTCCAGGAAGGCCATTAATAGTGAAGGCATCGGAGAGATTTGGGGCTGCTCCTGTTTGCAATGCTTGGTTGATTACAGTCTCTGTATCTGCTTTCCACCATTCACCTGCAATTTGAAGCAATTCTCATTTGAGTTTTGCATAGAAGGAGAAAGTTGACTACATATTTTAAACACATCCCGGAATGGCGGTAAAATGAACCAGAACAGTTTGAGCTTGATTAGCGTTCGACGTTGAACATAATTTGTAATTCCTTTAGTTTCAAACTCGATTCAATAAACTTAAATATATGTAAAAAAAATAATTAAACTCTCAACCTCAAACTACTGGAATTAACTAGTTGATTGCATTAATTTAATACCAAATATGATCGGGACTTCTTTGTGGGGCTGTGGAAATGGGTAAGGAACATGTCTCTTTGGGAGGATGATTATGGGTCCATAGAGAGTGACTCGTAACCATGAGACGTGGGCATGCCAAAATAAAGTCCCTCTTTGGCCAGTGATGGTGAAGTTGTACACATAACTTTGGCCTCTCTGAATTGGGCATTGTGTAACGTATGCAGGTCCATCTGCCCATCCACTCCTCAGTTGCCGAACTCCATGCCTACAAATTCGGTTCATATAATTTGTATCTTACATATATATATATATATATTTATATTATGTAGCACAATAAATATATAATAATGATATTTAATTAATTAAGCTTGATGCATACCAATGAATGGTGACATTATCTTTAACGTGGTTAGCAACCTTTACTAAAACAGTGTCACCTTCCCTTGCAATAATCCGAGGCCCAGGAAATTGGCCATTGACTGTCACAATGCTTTTTGTTTGGCACAACCTTGTCACTTTTTGGAGCTTGATCTAAAAGCAGTAACGGGCAAATTAACGAACAAACAAAACATTATATAAAATGAGGTACTATGATATATATATATGTACGTATGTATATACACACTTACATCGAACTTGTAGTGCCTGGTGATGCCTGCATGTTTTGCAAGCACAAGCTGGGACAAAACCCAAGAAGAACTCAATACAAAGAGCACAAGCCTTGCAAAGAAAGAACCCATATCTCACTAATTAATTGGTCGTAGTTTAGAACTCAATTGTTGTTTAGAATATTGAAAAGGTGATGAGAGACAATAATTGATGCGGTCTGGTTTGTGTGATTACTCAAAAGCTTCCAATTGGTGCAGATGGTGAGAGCAAATTAAAGTGAAAAGTGTGGGTGTATATATATGGATATATAATAAGAGAAGTCCTGCGTTTGGTTAATTAGGTGATCTAGGAGGAGGATTACGACCTACTGATAACAGATTGTATGTTGAATTGACTAGGCTGTTGGCCAAACTCGACTTTAGAGTGCTGTCCAAGACAAACTACGTCCTATATATATATATATGTAAATGAATTTTCTTACTAACGGTTTCTTTGAAAATCCAAAAATGCCCCATGCAATTTCCTGTCATCAAGAAAAGTATAGGGCAGTATCTGTTTGTTATATATATAAATCAAGCAAAAGCAAAGTTTAGAGTAGAAACGAATCAAGTTGTTTACGAGTTATTCGAACTCGATTTGAAAAAAATTTGGCTTGAATTCGATTCGTGATTAAAACGAGTTCGAATTACGTTTGATATGTGACTTGTTTACATTTGAGCTCGAACTCGAGTTTAAAAAAATTCGGCTTGAACACTCGTAAACAGGTTCGATGAAATAATATATATATTTTTGTTATATTTTTATAATATTTTATTTATTATATTTTAAATTAAAATGACATCGTTTTGGTTTAATCGAGTTATTCGCAAGTCAAATTTGAGTTAAATTTTTTTTTTTTTTATCAAATCGAGCTTGAGTTTATATAAAAATTCAAATAGAATTCGAGCTCAGTATAAAAAAAAAAAAAAAAAAAAAAAGCTCAAACTGAACTTAAATAAGATAAATTTTCACTTGATTCGGCTCATGTCCACCTTAGTAAAGTTATATCTACATAAGTCAAGTTTTAATAGAATAATTGATTCATTTAATTAGCGAATGAAACGAGTTTGATAATGCTTAGTCAGCTTGAGCTTAAATATGTGTATTTATAAAGATATAATGTGTTTTACAATCCATAAATTACATTTCAATTTATTGCACTTTTAATTAATTGAATATTTCTTACAGTAACGATTAGATTTTAAACTATCATATCACACAACAATATCTAAAATTTATTTCTATATAAGTTAATAATTATACATATATAATATTTTTACATTAGTAATTACATATGAAATATATAAATAAAACATATAAATTACAATAAGTTAAATATTATTTTTATGATTTACAAAAGTTTACATGATTCTGATGATTTTTTTAATATAAAATATTATCAATTAAAAATTATTTATAAATAACTTGAATTTAATTCTGTCCCAGTATAAACTAAGTTGACTCCAACTTAATTATTTTTAAAAAAGTTGAGCTTGAAATAAATAAAGAGTAAGTGGCGAATATAAAAAAAAGTAATGTGTTGGGGTAAGTAAGAATAAATTGGAATAGTGGGTCGGATAAAAAAAATTTAATTAGAATAATATTAAAAAATATGTAATATTAATTTGTTTAAATAAATGAGAGTAATTGCCCCTAATTTTTCGTAGCTACAACATGGCTAATATTAATCCAATCAATTAATCAGATGGGAAACAAATTTAAAAGAGAAGAATAACATATAGTTGGGGAAATCAAAATCTTACATTTCGCTCCCAAATTTTCTTTCAAGGATTGCTTCCCCCTCCCCCCCCCCCCCCCTTTTTTTGGTAGCAATTTAATTACTAGGATCTTGTAGAGATACCCAATTTATACAAACAGTTGCAATTAATTTGGTGTGGCCAGAATCGTGTCATCTCGACGTAACTCAAAAGGATGCATGCATTTGTAGACCAATCATTGTGAGCGGTGTCAAGCATATACTTATTCCACAAGCAAAAGCAAGGCTATAATTGTAATTATGCAGGTCACTAATTTCCAATTCCATTAACCAAGTCCATTGTTTGAGTAGAAAATAAAATACCCTTATAATATATAGATGTGAATCCTAGCTAGGAAAAAGAAAGGACATCAAATTCCCAATGGTTGTGCTGTAGCCTTCAAAGCTCTCCTACCGTTAAGACTTGCGAATCAAGACAAAATATATAGAAGGCTATTAGTTAACACCATCTCGTTAGCTGTCTGTCGGTTGTTCCTTTCCCGGCTATAGCAGTTTTGATGTTTACCGATGTTTAATTATTATTATTTTTCTATTCAAGGGAAAAATGGAGTTGAGATGGGCTTCGAAGAACTGATCATGTCTACTTCTGCTGGCTAAACTATACAATTGCCCATGCAATTTCAGTAAAGAAAATAACTAGTTAATCATCTAATGGATGATTATCTCTTATTCCCTTTCACTCTGCTGGAAGAAAATTAATGACAATCTTATCCTCCATGATATATCTATATATCTATACTATTGTAGTAGTGAAAAATCAAAGGGTATAGTTGGTGATTTTATAAATTTTGTGAAATTATAAAATTTAGAAAAAATATTTTATTTTTTTACATTACTACCCCTTAATTAATCATCTCTAAAATGTGAAGACGTGTATGTGGCCAAAAAATTACACCCCCAACCAGAAAGAGAATATTTTAGTTAAATAAAGACTGGATAGTTTGATAGTTACCTTATATAAGTATTTCATTTACTATCCTTTCAAAAAAAAAAAAATATTTCACTTACTACACCCAAGTGCATTAGGAGATAGAATCTATAAAATATATACAACAAAATTACTTCCTCACAGACCCCAAGACTTACATTATTTACCATTAATATCACTACTATATAGTCAAATTAACATAAAGTATATCGAATACTTACTCTATAAATGGTAAAAATGTAGTTAAGGTAAGGGCTATTTCTTCTCTTCTTCTTCCTTCTCTATATACATCTCTCTCTCTCTCTCCCTCTCTCTCTCTCTCTCTCTCTTTCTTTAGATATATGATATTATTATTAATGACTGCAACTAACTTAAGCATTGGAGAGTTCATAGTCGGGAACCAAATCTGACCGCTTTATTTCACTATTTTCTTACATGCTGGTTTGCACCAGAAGAAAGTCTATAAGAACATGGGAGAAGGAGAGTCTACGGAGAAAATACGTTAAAATTTTTTCGCACAAAATTTTTTACATTTCTTCTAATACTCTCAATTGAAAAAATAAAATTGTAATAAATAATAGTAATGTGTATAGTAAATACTCTGGCATCTAGTTCTTAGAGTAGCTAAACACCTTAATTGTGTCATAAAATTTTTATCAAAACAAACCAGTGGTATTTAGCTCTTGTCAAGATTTAAGCCAATTTGTATTCAGGATTGTTGTCTTAAGATTTTTAATGAAAAAATGGTATTGGTTTTGATGATAGCAAAGTAAATATAATAATTAAAGAGTTTTCATTTATTATATGTTGATTATTCGATGCTACAATAATCTTTTTTTTTTTTGGTGATTATGCTGCAATAATCTTATTTGAAGGCTTTTGGAAGAATTTGATTATTATTTTGGAAGATTTGCAAAGATAAATTGATAGCATTAAAACAAAAAAAAATTAATTTAAATTATTTTGAAAGAGGTGTCAACACTTTTTGAGCAAAGTGCCAACATTTTATGGGAATGAGCTAAATCACTTTTTTTTTTAATATAGTTAAAAGGTATTAATACCATAAATATTTAGTATCGACACATCTGAAACAGAATATTCTTTAGCAAATAGTATCAATACTAACACAAGAGTGTTAACACCGTATGTAGAAACTAGAATAGATTTTCAAAAATTTTGATGGTTTACATCTTGCAATAGTTACGGTATATAATCATCCAATGGCTACATTGATCTTCCAACAGCTAAATTCCTATCTATAAAAGAAAGTTGAAGTTCGTAAAAAAGTAAGAACCGGATAATCAAAGTAAATAGTGCTCTCAACCATAAAAATAAAGTTTGCAAAAACTTTAGCCGTTCTTCATAAATCTCTTCATCTTGCTTATCTAATTCAGAAGAAAGTTTTTTTGTTTGAGAGAATCACATTTTGTAATGAATTTAAATATTGTCATTGTAAGGATTGAGAGTACTCTTACAGATTGTCTTGTGTATGAGTTTCGAGTATTGTTATGAAAAATATCAGGTGAGAAGTTTTGAGTATTTTGGTAAAAAACTCTCAGAAAAATTTTGGGTGTTTTAGAGGTTTGAGTGTCTAGGAGAAAAAAAACATCTATTTGCTAGCACCCACAAACTACTAATTGTACCATGTCAGAAAAAATAGTTGACAATATTTAAAGAAATGCATAAGGGAGTGGATGTAGCTTCACATTGAATCAAATCACTATAACAATTGCCGTATTTGATATCTCTTTTTCTATTCTATTTTTATTCTTATTATGCTTTATGGCTTGCATTGAAATTATCTCTATTGACATTCATCGTTAGATGATCGTTTATATTAATTTTATATTATTTTTGAAATAGTAAAAATTCCAATTCATCCCTTTCTTGAGTTATTTCTAGGCAACAAAGACATCGATAATAATTAGCAACAGAAATTTCCAATTAAAAGTTGTCTTTGTTGAAATTGTACTGATGCTAGATCCATGACAAGAAATTTAAATGTAATTATTTAATCAGTCAAGAAGACAAAATACTTGTGGTTAATATTGATCTTCAGTAAGTTCTTCTGTGGTCGGGAAGAAGCCTGTAGCTGCTACCCATGGGTGCGCACTGGGTGAAACCCGCCTCGTGACCCTAGTAGCAAAGAACCACGAGAAGGTAAACCAGCCTAGGCAAGCTCTGACTGACCGGCTCAACCGAGAAGGTTGTTAGATGGCCCTCCACAATTAGAGGAAGGACTACCCCCAAGAGGAGTTGAACCCGGGACCTATTGGTCCTAGATCCTTCAGCCGCCATCCGAACCAACTCGACTACCCCTTTCGGGGCGGTCTTCGGTAAGTTCTTAGTGGTGGAAGTGCTTGGCCATAGCGGTAGTAAAACAATAATGAATTTAAGTGTTATCATCCTTAATGATTAAAAATATTTTATTTTTATTTATGAAATTATTGAAATGCCTCAGATTATAAAATTTACTGGTTCAAAATTTTAATTGGTCAAATACTGACCCATAGTCAATAGCAGAGTCAGAAATTTTTTCTAAGTGTGGTGTAAAATTTTTCTTAGTGTTTTAAATAAAATTTTTCTTAATATTCTAAATAAAATTTTTCTCAAAGTGTGAAAATTTTCCTAAATATATATATAGGTAAAATATTTTTTTTTTTAAGTTTTAGATGTGACAGCCGTTCACTTTTGACTGGGTGCGACTCCGCTCCTGCCCATAGTCATAATTAGATTTATTAATTCCTGAATAATCAGATTCAAATTCTAGTGGGACAATATGAAGTTAAAACTATATTGATATCCGTCTAATTAAATTCAAATTCGGCCCAGTCTATCAAAACCTGGTCCATGAACCTCTAATTGATAATGATGAGGTGCAGTACATGGATTTAATTCGTCCCATGTCAAAATTCAATGTAATATTATCGAGACCACAGGATAACTCAATGAATAGATCTTATTTACCCACAAAATTGACTCTGAATTCGAGTCTCATTAAATAGGATGAGACTTTTAAGTTATTATGAAATATAATATTGAATGGTTTAAAAAAAAATGTAATATTATCTTGAGACATGGAAGAGGTAACAGGGAAGTCCCATTAATTTCCAGTTGATCAACAAGGCCAGCTAGGTTGAACTTGAACATTCCTACTCCAAAAACATCCCCATGATTGACAAGAAGCTTCTCTCTTATTTTAAAACAACACACCAAGATAATTCTTAATAAATACAAAATTGTGTTGACAAATAACTAATACCAATCTAGTTATCCCCACTGTGAATGTCTAGTCCAAATTGACTTGTAACACAGAACAAAGGCTATGTAGCCTCAGCTAATGTGAATCCAATTCTAACCACTCATGTAACAAACAAAACTGGCCTAATTTTTTTTGCCCCGGGGGGGGGGGGGGATGTGTATATATATATATATATGTATGTATGTTGGAGTTTCCAAATGGCTTGAGGGGTACAAGAAGAGAGATGTGCAGCAGATTCAAAGCTTTCATCATCCCCTCTGATTGATCATGCTTGTGATAGATGAATACGTGCCAATAATGGCACACAGAAGCCCTACATTGATTATAGCAATGCAAGCCAAAATCTGCACAAAATAAAAAAAAAAAAAAGGAAAATCAAAGTGGTCATTTTTAATTAAATTTCCAGAAATAAAGAGAAAAAAAAGTACATTTGAAATTAATTAATCATAACAACAGGAAAGAAGAAAATGTTCACCTGCGACTTGTTCAATCTGTCACGACAAATGCTAAGATAGCAAGCACAGGGAAAAATCAGACCCTGTAATTGAACATCGAGGAGTGAAGTTAGTCGATAGATTATTATATATGTATGCATTTAATCGATGGATGAATAGTAGATTGAGGTATAAATATGAAAAGGAACATACCACAAGCATGACAAGGAAAGATCCAATGAAGGCCATCACAGACCCTGCAGTACTCAAAATTACAAAGCAATGGATTAGCGGTCAAGATTACATTATTCATAATCTTAAAAAGAAATCAATTCTTTTGGTTAGAAAAAGTAGCCATGCGGGTGAGTTTGGAGCCCCAAATATTTCCAAAAAAACTTCAAAAAATTTCAAAAGTTTTCAACTTCCTCCAATCAAAGTTCACCACGTGTTATTTTTATATCATTCAACACCAACTTTGATTTTTCTTGAACTTTTTCAGAGCTTGAGTGCCTACGAAAAGACTAGGAAAAAAAAAAAAAAAGAACTACGTTGCCAAAAACTGAGCCTCGTTGTATATCTCTATTGCCATCTTATAGGCTAATGGGATTGTAGAGTGGTGAAACTTCACAAACCGTTAGAACTAATTATGAGAGAATGAAGTCCAAGTTCTTACCAAAATATGGAACTGTCAATGCAACAATTGTAGTTGAGAAAACCAGGACTGTTCTGATAAGCAGCGACACACCATGAGATCCAAATCGAGCTGAAGCAAGAGTTCCTCCAGACTGAATGCCACGGGGGTAATTGTCAAGGCATACTTTGTGACCGGGGCAATGACCTACAACAAAAACCAATCAAACATATCTGATAAAGAGTAGTAATATACAACCAGAATGCGTTGTTAGAAAAATTTACTAGAATGATGTGACATAAATGTAGGTCTGTCACTTGAAAATAAAAGGTCCATTAATTTACTCTTTATTTACAAAACTACAATTGTCACATCATTCTGGTAGTATTTCTGGTAGAGGCAAATTTTCCCTTGATAATTATGCCTAGTATTGGTCACTATTTTTCGTATGCAATTAAGCAATAATTTGGAGCTCAAAAACAGATCATAACTATGACCAATTGTCTTCCCATACCGTGGTCCACGCCGCTACTTTGGAAGCAACAAAATTTTGTGGGCATGTTTAAGGTGATCTGGGATTTAGTTGAGTCACCGAACATCAGAAAGGCCACATATTCCAACCCCAGCGTAAAGAAAACAAGATGCCACAAAGCTGCGTAAAACCCTTGTTAGGCAAATGAAAACATCTTTTGTAGTTATAAGAAATATACACATGCATATCGTAGTTTTCATCTTAGTAACCTTCTATTGCTTTGTGCTATATATATTCAAAAATTTCCCATAATGAAGTGACAAAATGAAGATTTGTAGAACAGTTTCAAAGTTTGCCTATTGACAAGTTCAAGAATAGTTACAGCGAATCCATCCGGGTGTGTTTGGAGTGACAAAAAATTAGTATAAATTGATAAATGTTGCAGCTTCGTAATTCATGCAAGTGTAAAACATTGCAGTTTTATGGAGATTTTTTGATAAAATTTGGAGCTCCAAGCAGAGAAATTAAAATGATCACCTGATTAGTAGAACAGATGGAAACTGTGACGGTTCCTTCATGGAAGAATAGATATTTGGAAAAACCGAATGGCTCCCATAGCAGAAACCGAATATGCCAATTGTGACAGGAAGCTTTGCCAAGTCTAAAGCATTTGCATTCGAATGAAATCCAACTTGATCAACCACCCCAACCCATAGCAAGCAAAGTGAGACCAGCAGAGCAGTAAGCAACTCCTCCAACTGAAAACAATTGATGCAAATATTATCACTATCGGTTTAATACATATGCAAACACAGAAGTTGAAATTAAAGCAGCTAAAAATATACAGGAAGGGAAATATTATTTGGATTAGAAACCTGAAATGTACGAAAGCAGGCTAAGGTCACGAAGCCAAACAGTTGGAAGAATGGAGAGAGTCGATACAATTGTGCAGATTTGATAAGATCAAGGTAAATCCAGCGAAATTTTGTGTAGGCATTTGGGAACAACAATGAGGAGATTATCGCTCATCATAATTAAGTACTCCACGCAAGATGACTATAGATAAGAGATGTAATTTTCAGTTTTCACGATAGAAACGGGATGCCAAGAGAGCAAAGCAGAGAAATGTCATCAAACAATTTGGGCATACAAGGTGGACTTACATATAATTCTATGTATAAGATTATCTGCATGAATCAAAACAAAATTTTGTGTCAGCCTTGACCCAGCATGTAAATTTAAATCGTTAATTGCAACATACTCATCTACGCAAGAACGATTACGATTTATTGCTAAAATTGATACTTAAATCAGACTTACAGCTAAGCATACACGACCAGGTACCCCAAAAGCCGCCTGCCCAATATCTGGATAAGTTTGTAGGGCGGGAGAGCTTTCTAAACATCTTTTCAACAAAATTCCAGTGTAGCAAGTGATGATACCCAGGATGAAGAGAATCACGAGGCTCCACCACCCACCTTCTTTGAGTGCATAAGGCGTTGAAAGGAGTCCTATGCCGCATAGAACATTGATTGCTGCGTTTGATGCCAAGAAAGGATTTCAAAATTTGGGGAAAAGAAGAATTGCAGATAACAATATAGCAGTTGGAAAGTAGACAAACCTCTGAGCAATTACTTAAAAGTAAGTTCTACAAATAGTACAATACACTTAAATTCTAAGACCAAAGATTACCCTTGGTCTTGATGTACCAAATTAGTTGGGAATTTTTTCTTTTTTCCTTGTCTCTAAGTTGCCCATTTTTTGTTGCCCTCTAATTAACAAACACAGAGCGAGAAAGAACATAGAAATGTCACCATTAAGAACGGATTGTGCAAACGAACACTGCTGCGTTGGCGGATACAATTCATGAACAGAGGAAGCTGACAGCCGGGAGGTTGAAGATAATTTTGCAGGGTGGTATGAGGTGGGCACTTCTTCCAAGCTTGACGCAGAAATGAGTGGCTTATTCAGGGAAGAGTTGGGCAAAATAGAAGGCTGAGGTACTCTTGTGAAGGACGAGCTAATAGTTGTTGAACCTGTCCTTGTTAGGAAGCTAAAGGAAGGTGGAGTCGTGCCTGAGTACATGTCCATGGACTGCCTGCAAATACAGGACACCAATATCAGTAACAAACAATTGATTCCAATATATTAAAGGGTACAACTCAGTGCATAAGCATCTCGCATTGCAGAGTCTCTAGAGAATCAGAGAGTCAGTGAGATAGTCTTCTCTTTGCAAGCAAAGAGAATGATCCCAGAGTTACCATTAACCCAGATCACAATGAAATAACCTTACTGCTACTGCAAAGTCAAACTTTAATTAATTCTGATATATCAATTGTAATAAAATATTTATCCCCCTTTCCACATCCCATCAGTTTGTCGAATATGATCGAACCCTCTTGGAAAGTTTTAAGTTCTTGAATATCAGAAAGAGAGTCTTGATTTCTTTGATAACAACCCCCCCAAATAAATAAATGAAAAATAAAATAAATTATGCTTCCCAGAAGCATCAGCTGAGATCTTTCAAATAAATTGGTAACACTATTAAGAGACTCCTATATTTTGACTGTTTTCACAACCATTGCATCCGGGTAACAAATACCAAATCTTCTATGAGCTACTATCATGGGTTCTTGAGATATTGAAATGATGCAAGGAACAAAATATCATTTCCCCTGCCATTTCAACAGAGAGCCAGGGGCAATCTTGTCAAAAGGGTTTTCTGAAAGCGACTTCACAGTAACGGTACATAGTCAAAAATTATCAGCGTTCTGCTAATTATTAATCAATTTAACCGCCCAAAAAAAAAAAAAAATCACATTCCAAAGACCCAAGGAAAAACAAAATAATAAAAAAAGAACTTCTCCGGATTCAAATATGAAAGCTGGATTAAATTCCACGTGCATGAAGAAATGCAATCCATGCACAAAACGTAGGAGTACGAAACAAAAATCCAATACATGCATATATATATATATAACCTGTAGCTTTGAGGCCACGATATTTTGTCAATGTAAACGTTGGATGCGGAAGGCGAAGGATTGGTGCCATCGGATTCGGTGTCATCGTCGTTGCTGTCAAAACAAATCCTTTCTGCCTGGTTTTCTTCATCGTCAGTTTCGAACCCTATCCTGCGATCCGGCCCTAAATCCTCGTGCCCATTCATCCCACTGTTCTACCTATTCGATTCAATACGTATAAACTCTATATATATATATATAAATGTATGTGGGCCTTACGTATGTGTGTGTGTGTATATATATATATATATATATAAAATCCACCATGAACATGGACAAGTACTCAAGACAGAAGAAAAAGAAGACCCGTTGGAGATAATTTCTATCAGATTATTATGATAATAAAAGAATTAATCAAGAGAAGAAGGAGATGGGAAATTGGGTTTTTTTTTTTTTTTTTGGGGGGGGGGGGCCTCGACCTTGCACCTTGGAGATGTCGAGGCTGGTTTCTACTTCGTGAGATACGGACGGCTACGATTCGGTGAGACGGTACACGTGCCAGCGCGCCTTTGCATTTTACGAGGTTGATGGTCCTTCCATGTCAACCCGCGTGTCATTTTGCGGAATCCACGTGTGATTTGATTGATAATTTACCCAAATTACTCATCCTGTTGGCCTCATTTGGTAATCAAAATTTTTTACTAAATTTATTAGTGAAAATTTTTATTAATAATTTAACAACATTTTAGTATAATTTTATATTAAATTACTATTATACCCCTCTCTACATTGACTAATATACTTAGAAGGAAAGCTACTTGCAACCCACTGGAAAAAAAAAAATTTAATTCCTAAAGTTACTAAGTTTTGCCATCAAATGGAAGGTTTTGCCATCAAATGGACTCCAAATAATTTTTAAGGTTATAAATGATAAGAACAAATAGAAAAAAATTAAGAATTTAAATCCACACAGAAAATTTATTTAACTGAATTAAAATTTAAGAATTTAAAAAGAAAATATTACCTAGATCCCCTGACTTTTGGTCTTATAACAGTCAGACATACCACATTTTAAAAATAAACACTTATGCCCTTTAGTTTTGAACTTTTAGCAGTAAAATTCCCTGCCGTTATTTTTCAGTTTGTTTGGTTGGTTTGACTAATTTGATTGTGTGAAAAATAAAAATATCATTAACAAATTAAAGTTTGTTTTCCTTTTTTTTTTTTTTTTCCTGTTTGATAACTTCTAACATGTTATTCACATTTAAAAAAAAAAACATTTTACACCATATTAAAAAAATAAATATAATAATCCATAAACTTAAATATTATTCTAAATTTGAATATTATGCCTAAAGTTTACCAAACAAAAAAAAAAATAACAAAAGCACATCCTGGTAATGTAAAAAAGAAAAAAAAATCACAATTTGAGAATATAAAAAGTTCGTGCACCATTGTGTTTATTTTTTTAGTATAGGTGTCTAGTGTTTTTTCAAAATATTATGCATAAAAGTTATTAACAAAATAATAATAATAAAAGATGAATAAAAAAATAAAAATTTTAAGGACATTTTTTCATTGTTCACATCGTCAAATTGGTTAAATTATTCAAAATTAATGAAAAAAAAAAAAGAAAGACAGAGGATCTTGCTGCCAAAAATTCAGGCCTGGCATGGTAAGTGCCTAAGTTGGAAATGTAATGGGCTTAGCTGCCTAGAAAACCAAATCTCAATGGGTCTATGTGATATTTGCTCAAAATTTAAATATTTGAACTTTTACTTCACAAAAAATTGGGTTATGCCCTAGTTACAATTAGGGTACATAGAAATTAATATAGTTAAATTTTAATTTATCAAAATGAAAATATTTGTATATTTATTTTTTAAATTTTTTCCTAAAACAAATTAGATCTAAAATAAATAATTATAAACACAAAATACACAATATATCTTACAATTAGAATAAGGTAAAGTAAGGATGGCATTATGATGGTAGAGAATAAGGTAAATAATAAATATATATTAAAGAAACTGAGTGTATTTGGAGCGTCAAATTTTGGTAAAAAAATGAAAAGTAAGTAAATTTTGAATTGTTTAGTTTTTGGTGTTTTCAAAAAAAAATGTAAAAAGTTGTTAAAAGTTGAAAAAATTAATAAAAATAAGAAAAAAATTAAAAAAGTTAGAAAGAATAAAAAAAATTTTGACTAAAAATTTTTGGCCAACTTTAGCATTCCAGGTGCACCCTAACATTTGTGTCCATTTGAACGCACGGGGACGTTTTTGATTTCTGATTTGGGAGCACTCTCCATAGACAGAAACAAGCATTAGGAAAGCAACAGTCGGCCCTACCTACCCCAGTCCATCCAATTAGATCTAACATAAATAATTATAAACTCAAAATACATAGGGTAAATTACACTTAGATCCTTTAAACATTTAGATAATTATACAGGCACCCCCTCAACTTTTGAAAATTACAAAAATCTTCCTTATTTTGAAATGTTACTAACCTAGACCCCCTTCCATTATGACGCTGTTAAATTTTGAATTAAAATGACAAAACTACCTTTGCCAACAGAAATAAGTCTGCACGAATGAGATTCCTCATTCAGTTAAAATGACAAAACTATCCTTGCCAAGAGATTTCTCATTCGACAAAACTATCCTTGCCAAGAGATTTCTCATTCGTCACTTGCGCGGAAATGCGCGGAAATCATTTGGTGGGTCCCACAGTAAAACAAAAACAAAAACAAAAATAAAAAATAAAATTAAAATAAAAATAAAAACACATAAAATAAAAATAAAAACAAATGTTTTTAGCTCTTTAATTTTTGGATTTTTTTAAATAATTAAATTTACTCTTTTAAGTTTTTAATTTTTTAAATCATAAAGAATAAAAATTTTAATTTAATCTCATTCGGTGGGTCCCACAGTAAAATAAGAATAAAAATAAAAACAAAAAATAAAAATAAAATAAAACACATAATATAAAAATAAAAACAAATGTTTTTAGCTCTTTAATTTTTGGATTTTTTTAAACAATTAAATTTACTCTTTTAATTTTTTAATTTTTTAAATCATAAAGAATGAAAATTTTAATTTAATCTCATTCGGTGGGTCCCACAGTAAAATAAGAATAAAAATAAAAATAAAAAATAAAAATAAAATAAAACACATAATATAAAAATAAAAACAAATGTTTTTAGCTCTTTAATTTTTGGATTTTTTTAAATAATTAAATTTACTCTTTTAAGTTTTAATTTTTTAAATCATAAAGAATAAAAATGTTAATTTAATAAAAGTTAAAATGTTAGGTATCATTTGGTTTATTTTTTTATATTTTTGTTTTCTATTTTTTATTTTAAACTCATTTTTTATTTTGTACTTTTAAAAATACTTAGCTACTTGGGTTTTCAAAATTTGTTATAAAAAATAGAAAATAAGTTTACACATAAAATGAAAAATAACAAAAAGTTATTTTTAATAAATTTTTTTATTATTACTTTTTTATTATTTTTATTATATATTTTGACTTTTTGTCATTTTTTATTTCATGTGTAAACTTATTTTCTATTTTTTTATAACAAATTTGAAAACCCAAGTAGTTAAGTATTTTCAAAAGTACAAAATAAAAAATGAGTTTAATAATATTTAAATTTTAGTTTTAATATATTTAAATTAAAAATTAAAAATAATATTTTTTAAAAATTTAATTTTAAAGAATAAATATTTTAATTAAAAATTGAAATTTTTGACGAAAAAATTCAATTTTAATGTACTTAAAACTTAAAATGTTAAATATACATATTTTTACACTCTGTGTCAGAATTTGAAATAAAAGAGTTAGAAAATTAAATTTGAGATATCTTTTTTGGTGTTTGAGAAGTAAAAAAAATTAAAATATACACATTTTTACACTCTTTGTGTCAGAATTTGAGATAAAAAAGTTACAAAATTTAAATTTGAGATATCTTTTTTGGTGTTTGAGAATTAAAAAAATTAAAATATACACATTTTTACATTCTTTGTGTCAGAATTTGAGACAAAAAAAAGTTACAAAATTTAAATTTGAGATATCTTTTTTGGTGTTTGAGAAGTAAAAAAATTAAATTTTTAATAACTAAGGTGACATTTGGTTTACTTTTTTATTTTTTGTTTTTATTTTTTAAACTTTGTTGGTGACACATTTTTTGTCTTATTTGGTGTTTGAGAAGAAAAAAAATAATTTTTTGTCTTCTATTATTTAATATTATTGAACTCATTTTTTATTTTTTACTTTTGAAAATACTTAGTTACTTAGGTTTTTAAATTTGTTATAAAAAATAAAAAATAGAAAATAAGCTTACACATGAAATAAAAAATGACGAAAAGTAAAAATAATAATAATAATAAAGTAATAATAAAAAATATTTGTTAAAAATAATTTTTTGTCATTTTTCATTTCATGTGTAAACTTATTTTCTTTTTTTTATAACAAATTTGAAAACCCAAGTAGCTAAGTATTTTCAAAAAGTACAAAATAAAAAATGAGTTTAAAATAAAAAATAGAAAACAAAAATATAAAAAAAATAAACCAAATGATACCTAACATTTTAACTTTATTAAATTAACATTTTTATTCTTGATGATTTAAAAACTTAAAACTTAAAAGAGTAAATTTAATTATTTAAAAAAATCCATAAATTAAAGAGCCAAAAACATTTATTTTTATTTTTATTTTGTTTTTGTTTTTATTTTTATTTTTATTTTATTGTGGGACCCACCAAATGATTTCCTTGCAAGTGACGAGGCGTGCCAGAACCCTTCTGTTGGCAGGGATAGTTTCGTCATTTTGGTTCAAAATTTTACAGCGTCGGGCGTAATAGTAACAGTAGGGGGTCTGAGTTAGTAACATTTCAAAATAAGGGAAGTTTTTTTAATTTTTAAAAGTTTAAGAAATGTATATATATTTATTCAAATGTCTAAGGAGTGTAAGTGTAATTTACCCAAATACATAATATACCCTACAAAGAATAAGGTAAAATGAGGATGGCAGTATGATCCAAAAGAATGAGGTAAATAATAAATATATACCTAAATAACTAATATTTGTGTCCTTTCGGTTGACCCAAAAAAAACAAAGTAACTTTTTTAGTTGTGAAGTGTTTGGCGTCCGACAAGTTTCAGATGCTTTCACTCTATCTGGCATATCCATGTAACTCTACAACATTATTTTGCTTGAGAGTGAAATTACTGCCTTACCCTTCTGATAGTTTTAAGGGAAGGGCAATAATAGTTTTAAGGGGAAGGATATAATAGTCATTTCAAATATATCAAAAGGGGTGATGAAACTGGGGTGATGAAACCCAAAAATACAAAGAAACTGATAAGCCGAGGAAATCGGAAAGGTAGCCAAGGCCGAATCCCAAGTATTGGGGATAATATTTGATTGAAAGATGCCGCGTGCGAGTCGCAGGGCATCACTATGTGCAAAGCAGGGCCTAGGGAAGTCGAGTCCAAGAGGATTAAGTCCACCACCCATTTAGATAAATCAACTTTATTTTCTTAATTGTTGTTTTCTATAGCTAACGGTAATCTTTTATTTCGGCAATTTCTGCATAAAAGTAATTAGGCTTTGCTTATTTAAAAGTAGCCTAAGACATGAATAAAATCATTGAGAAGATTGTTATCCATTATCTTGATTTTTTTTTTTTTTTTTGGTAATTTCCATTATCTTGATTTACTCTTGCCATGAATAGAGTTACTTCGTGTGAATTATTATGAGGCTTTGATTGGGACCATCAAGAATAAAATAACAAGAAAAATAGAATACATAATGAAATAAGAATCATTTTTTGTTGGTACAAAATAAATTTGGGACACGTGGCCCCTTACCCAGCATTGCAAGAAAGGACACGTAGCATTTCACTGAGCGTGTTATAAAAGTGCTCATCGTTGGTCTAGTATATGCGGAATCGACATAGTTGGGCCCCACTGTTTTATATTGAGCTTCTAACCATAAATGCTCAATGATAATGAATGAATTAAATTTATTACCTAAGGGACAATCTAATCAGTTTATTTTGTTATAAGTTGGAGACAGATGTGACAGGTGAATAGTTCTAGACCTACATTCCGTCTATTCAGATGCCTCCAATCACCCATGTGCATTTAATGCAAAACAAGGACATTAAATGAGAAGCATTAAATGAGAAGTGAAAGATATTTAAAGGAAAGTAAGAGGTGAATATGAGGAGCTATCATTGCAATACAATTTTTGCATATTACTTTATTTATTTTATCATACTATAAATACCACATTTAACTCTAAGATCCAAGTACATTCACTATCATCAACTTAGTGCATTGCTTATTACTCTGCATTCTTTTATTCTCTCTAAAGCATTTGCTGACTTAAGTATCGGAGGGTTTTTCGATTGGGAATCTCGACTCTAACCGTAACTTTTATTTTTGTTTTGTGCTCAGAAGGTTGACGATTGCATTTCCAGTTGACGTGGTGAGCAGTTCCCGCAGCAATTTTTTATTGCTGAACAATTTTCATAACAAATGAAGAAAAAGAAGGACAACAAATTATAAGCATAAAGAGAAGAGAGAAGTTGAGTAAACCAATGTTTGGGTAAAAGATGTTACAGGGCATGTGCCCTACCAGCCCAAGGTAGGGAAACATCTAATGCCAAAGCCCTCAAATCAACCATCGGATTAGCTTAATTGGATAGCCCGAATCGATTAAAGACCATCTCAGTCTCGATCACACAAGTACTGTAACATCAACAGATAAGAGGGGGAGCTTCCGTATTGAAAGTAGGTGAAGCCAAGAATTGCATAGCAGATGGGTGGATGGATGAAACTTCTGGTGGAAGATATATTAAAGAGAAACGAATTAGAGAGCAAAGGCAAGCAATGGTCCAAGTTGGTGAAGTGGATTAGGTGAAAGAATTGGGCTGAATTGAGGAGTTAATGGGCTGGGTTGACAAAGGGAATTGGAGCCAAGAGAGGAGCCTGCAGTAAAGTGGGCCATCCATAACTGTTAGTTGTTCCTTCATAGGGCTGGGTTAACAAAGGGAATTGGGGTCAAGAGAGGAGCTTGCAGTGAAGTAGTCATCCATAATTGTTGGCTGTTTTTTTCATAGGGTTGGGTTGGCATAACCAATAACTATATCAGCTATATATGTAGTTATAGTAGTTACAAACTATAGTTGAGTTAACCATGATTAGTCAACCATAGTTAGTTATTTACATTGTATTGTTATAAAAACCCAAATATAATTAAGAGGAAGTTATGAAAACTAATTCCATAGAATTATGCTCTCTATAAAAAGTTTGGAAGTCCTCGAACACATCTAATTATCATTTTGTTTTCATTGTTCTTCCATTATAGATAGAGAAAAGAAAGGTGACATACTCTAACAGGTTATAAAATAGTAAAATGTTAGTAAAAGTTTCTAAAATTTTATTTTTATTTTTTATGGTTAAATAAATGGAACAATGCAATGAAATAAGAATAAATAGTAATATTACTCTTAAGGCTCGTTGTCCTCTTTGTAGAATAAGTTCATCCTTATTATTTTTTAAAATAATAAATTTTCACTCTTAAAGAGAATTTTTTTTTATGAGAAGAATAAATAGTAGAATGAGTATAATATTTTACCATCCAAAAATGCATTCATATAAGATAATAAAATACTTATGGTTATTTTACTCTTATTTTGTCCAATTAAAGGTCACTTAAAAATCCAATAAATCATATTTAAAAGAAAGGCTTATGGATGAGGAAAAAATAGCTTACTAGCACTAACCAACTATTTATTTATCAAGTATACGAGTATTTAAGTTCATTCATTTAAATGTTTATAATTGCACTTATCAGGGAATATTTGGACGCAAAAAGAATGAATTTTTTTCTTCAAATTAAAAGTTTTTCCTTTGAATAATTATGAATTTTAAATAATTAGATCTAAATTTAAATACAAGATGATAAGAGAAATGTAATCCTTCCATTCACTCTCCTTAATTGTTAAACTCCCATGAAATGCTCGTAAGTAAAATGAGTGAAAAAATTACACAATTAATTATGAATTTTAAATAAATAGATTTAAAATTAAATAGTAGATAATAAAAGAAATGTGATCCTTCCATTCACTCTCATTCACAATTGAGTTGTTAAATGCATGTAACCCTCGTGGGTAGAATGAGTGAAAAAATAGCGCAATTAAGAGAAATGTGATCTTCCCATTTTACTCCAGTTCACAACTGAGTTGTTAAACTCCCATGTAACCCTCATGTATGTAAAATAGATGGAAAATAATGCAATTAATTATGAATGCTAAGGGCTCGTTTGGTAATACTATCGTTTTTTTGGTGTTATTTTTTTGCTGCCGTTTTTTATTTTTTTGTTTTCTATTGCCATTTATTTTTTCTGAAATAAAAACTGAAACTGTTTTTGGAAATATAAGTTTATTTATAATTATTAATTTTTTATTTTAGGAAATACTTAATTTTGTTAGCTTTAAAAAATTAATAGAACTTAATAAAATATATTTTATAATAATTTAATTTAATTAATATAATTAATTAAATTAATACAATAAATTATTTATTAAAATCATTTAATTCAATAAATATAAATTATATAAAATTATATTATTTATTAAAAATAATTTAATACAATATATTTCATATTAAATAAATAATTAAATTAGATTAAAGATTCAATTAAATTATTTATTTTTAAATTAATTAAATTATTTATTAAAATAATTTAATAAAATATATTTTATATAAATTAAATTAATTAAATCATAAATAATTTAATTTAATTATGATATTTATTTAAAATAATTTAATAATAATTAAATTAAATTAAATTAAAAATTAATGTAATTCAATTATTTATTACTTATTATTTTATATAAATTAATTTAATTATTAGATTAAATAAATTAATTATGATATTTATTTCAAATAATTTAGCAATAATTAATTATTAAAAATAATTTATATAATTAATTTAATTTATTGAATTTAATTATATTATTTACTAAAATAACTTATTTTAATAAAATATTTGAATAAAATAATTTATTTTTATGTAATGTAACAAAAATAAATAAAATTTTAAAATTGACAAAATATTGGTAACAGAAAAAAAAAAACCAGAGCGAAAACACATTTTTTCTGTTTATGTTTTCATTTTTTTTTTGGAAACAAAAAAACGTAAACATGTTTATCAAACACGTTTTTGTTGCGAGTTTACAAAATTTTGAAAACATAAACAGAAAAATAGAAAACGAAAACGTTACCAAACGGGGTCTAAATAAATAGATTTAGATTTAAATATGAAAAATATGGTAAATGTGATCCTTCCATTAACTCTTATTCACAAACGCTAAAAAATTTTAAAAATTTTTAAAAATTATTCGCTTTTTACCTTACTGCATAAATTATAAACTCATAAATTATCTTATTTTATCTAATTTTTTTATCACTACAAACACCTCTTGAATTATTAAACTCCTTGATAACCCTCATTTGTGTAAAATGAGTGGAAAATAAGGTAATTTTTTTTCAAAAATATTTTCTTATATTATTTTTCAATTGAATAACTTTTTCTGGAGACACGGAAGTGTTTGGAGGATTTGGGGGAGGGGCAAACTTAAAATTTTTCATAGAATTCACTCAAATGTGATTAAATGACTTATTTGAACGTTTCGTATGTTGTGTCAAACTTTTGAATTGACAGGATTTGTTTGAACCATTCGAACGATTTTAGTCAAAAAAGTTATCAAAAAGTTGATAGAAATTGATAATAATTAATAAAATTTTATAAAATTTAGAGTTTTAAAATAAACGTACGAAAAATAAAAATAACCAAACATTTATAAAAATTTCTAGTTTTTTTTTTTTTTTTTTTGGTTGTAAAATTTGGGCATCCAAAAGGGGCTATATACAAGAGGCAGCAACGCGGTACAAATTTGTGGAAAAGATTACCACTATCAACAAAACTAATAAATGGGTCCAAAAAGTCTACCATCGTGCTAGCCCCAGCTCTGATTATGCCTCATTTGGGGCCTATTTTGGATCCCAACCGAATGGGTATTATGACTCGGCATCCTAAACCCAATTCCAGGCGTCGGACGCGAGGATGAAAATCTAAACCTCCTGAAAATCGACAACAAACGACTCATTCCATTCCTCTCTCTTGTTCTGCTTCCCCTCGTTGCCCAACCAATCCTCCTTCGATCACCACCACCACCGGCGTTCGATCCTCTATTCATTTCTGCGAACTCAACGGAGAGTCCTCGTTCGGCAGCTCGCCGGCCACCGGTAAATCTCCTAACTCCGAATCCACCTCCGGGTGTTCTCCAAATTGTCAGCCCAACAAAATCTTCATCATTTGACGCCGGAAAATTCTCCGATTCCGGCGAGTTTTTACCGGCGCATTGAGCTTCAGCGGGCAATTCATGGCGGCAAACGGGGCAAGAGTTCCTCAAGGCGAGCCAGGGGAGGATACAATCTGAATGGTAAATGTGTTTACAGGGCATTTCGCGAGCCTCTGTTTGGAGCTCAAACGGTTCTTTGCAAACGGCGCAATGCGAACCGGTCGCTACTCGGGTCGAATCGACCCGGATTGCGGGTAAAGATTCAATGGCTGCCTTCGACGCCGGAGAGATCTCACATCGAACGACGCCGTTGCTTTCAAAGCGACCCAGGTGATCGAGAAGAAGATCGAACCCTGAACCCATCAAAAACCCGGACACGCTTGCTGGTATTTCTCGAAGACTCGATCCGGCGCCGTCATAAAAATAAAGCCAGTGACTACCATCGCCGGTGGTGGTGGGGCCACGGAGGACAATAACGGGATCGATATCTGAGTACTCACTCCAATTCCTCCGGTGGCGGTGGGGTTCTCGAATTGAACCGTGTTCGGTCGCCGGCGAGGAATTGAAATGCATTTCGGAGGAGGACAGAGAGCGACGACGGCGATGAGATCGGTGATGGCCCGCATTGATTTCCTCCACGAACCCGCGGCCGCATTCGGGACAGAGAATCACGTCTCGTGCCCGAGCTCCCACATACTTGTTGCATTTGTAACACCAGTACGACGACGTTTCAGGAGACGCCATTATCGAACCCGTCTCTCCAAATTCCGAGATCAAATTCACAATGAAAAAGAAAGGAGAAAAAAGGCTGAAAATTGTCTTCAAATTGAAAGCGAAAAGACACGGAAATAACAAAATTTAATCAATTCGTGCTCGATTACTCTCCTGCCCAGCTCCAATGGCCGAGAAAGAAAATTAATTCAATCTCTGCAATTGGAATTGGAACAGGAAGTTCCAATGGGGTTCAAGGGATATTCATTGCAGAGACTGCAATAAAAAATAAAAGTAGTGATTTGTTTGTATTTAATCTAATAGTTTCTATTTATTTTAATTAAAATTATTTTTAAAATAAAAATAAAAATTTTTAAAATTTGATTGAAGTATAATTAATTTAGAATGTCAAAAATTACGTGTTATTAGAGTGTAAATAAATCTCCGCCCTTTAAGGAATGCGTATATATAAATACGTACAAATATAGTTAGAGAGAGAGATTCTGATTTAGAATATAGAGAGAGAAAATTGGGGAGCGGTGGAAGTGAAAAATCCAAGACTTGGAAGACGAGGCTAAATTTTTCTTCGGCGCAACGGTAAAACCGGTTACCGTACGGGCTGTTCTACACGTGCCGTAGTCCTTGTCGAGTCGATTGAAGTTGACGAACTCAAGTGACTCAGCGATTCGCTGGGTTTAACGATTCAACTCGACAACAGATGCCACCGTAGGGGCAGTTTTGGTTATGCTGCTTTGAGAGATGCTTTGAGCCCCGAGAGTGCGAGATTTCAAAGGTAATCAATCCCTCTGCAATTAATCAGTTCTGGTGTTATCTTCTTGGTCAGAATCAAATCTTTACGTACTTGATTCCTCAAAAGAATTTGTTTCCTGTGCAAATGCATAGTCTTACTTATATTTTGATTTTTTTTTTTTTGGTTTCATTTCTGGATTTCTAGTGTTTTGTTTGTTGTTCACTTATGAAGCTAGCTATCTTGCAGGCAAGCCTTTAACTTGATACATTACTTGCTGCACGAGAACCATTCTGACTGCAGTCCGGTAACTGAACTTGGGTTTCTCCGCATTATGACGCAGCTTGCATCCAGCGAAGATGCGGAGGCACGAGAAGCTGCGCTTCGGGCCCTTCTCGAGCTTGCTCGGGACATGCTTTGTGGGCAGAATGGCAGTTTAGATGATGAAGATGAGGAGAAACTGAATCAAATTCTTCAAGACCGCATTGAGGGTATCGGCTTGATGTCACAGGAGGATCTTGATGCTGCTAGGGAGGAGAGGCATGCAACTTGTGGACTCCCTTTGGAATGCCTGCTATAAGGAGCCATCTCCTCTCCGAGAGAATTGAAGTGGCTTCTCGTCCTTCCCGGGGAGGATGCGCCTTCACCAGATGTTGCAAGAAGCATTTTGAACATCCTCTTAGAGCATGGGCTGCAAAGCCAGAGAATGTACGTACAGAAAGTAGCTCAAATTCAGATGCTGAGACTACGGGTGTGACCGCAAAAGCCATGCAGATATTGCTCTTAATCAGGGAGTTTGTAGGATTAGGAAAAAGGATTTTACAGAATTTCCAAACTTTGGACCTTTCCGTTACTTCCCAAGTACGCTCTTCTATGCATTTGTGCTACTTTCAAGAAATGGTTGGTATTTTTCCCGTTCTGTGTAACGATGTCATGTCTTAAGAGTGGAAAGTGTAGTTTCTAGCTAGTTTGCGTTTTTCCTCCCATACAATGGTTTCAAGAATGATCTTCATCGTGCAGATTCGGATCAGGTCAGAGGCAAACCGAAGCTCAAGTTGCCTCGAGCTGTAGCCGGTTGTCTGTCCCAATTTTTTTTTTTAGTTCAATTTATTTTTTTCTTAAATTTAGCTTACTCTGAATTTTTGTAACCCAATGCACTCGTCTCATTACAAATATTTATTTTTTCTATTTATACTGTTTTTTTATATGAATAAAAACTAAATTTTTTTATAATAAAAATTTATGTTAATTCAGACGTATCACAAATTTTGAATCCATCCCTGGATAACGTGTAATTAGATGTCTAGATTTAAGCTTCGTTAGATTTGCAGGTATGGGTTGACGGTTCAAAAATAATCTCTAATACCGAGGTTCTATATTCGAAAATAGTGTCCAGTTCTCGGGTAACACTGCTTATGCCACTTCCAAAGTAAGATGACTTTATTAGAAGACATAGGTGACGAGCATCTCTGTATTCTCTAACAAGCCAAAATGCCTTTTAGCAACCCAAAATCTAAACACAAATTACTGAGAAATGCCAAATAAACAAAAGCAGCGATCTTCATTAATTTCTGGTATTAGTTGGGCGGGCAGAAAGTAATGACATAACGCGAAGCCCTGCATTTGTTGAGGCTGGAGGAGTCGTCGAAAGTATAACTATAGGCTTTGGGACAAATCGCCTTGAAGAGATTAGCAAACAGCGTGGGCTTGCAAGTTTTGCGGTTCGCATAATTGCCAGTACAGCAATACTTAGCCGATTGCATAGCCAAGCAAGCACTCTTACACCCCACCACTCTCCCACCTCTCCTCTCTTCCAAGGCGGATGGGCAGCAGATGTTCAAATCAACCTCGCACGAAGCCACCCCACACCCAATTCCGCCCCCAACTGGGGCCATCGAGACCGGCAAGTTAAACCCGTCCACCAAGCTCACGTCGTAGAAATGCAGGGGCGAATTCGACGACCCGAGCGTCATTTCCACCACCGTGGCCGGTGGCACGCCGCCCAGGCCGCGGCAGTGCAGCTGGCCGGAACAGTCCCCGGTGTCGCACGAGCCTTTTCCTTTTTTGTTGAAACGGCATCCTTGCCTCCCCCAAATCCTCCCGGACCACTTCTGGGGCGCGTCCATGACTACTTCCTCGCCGCTCTTCAGGTGGAAGCCGCCGTCTTTTGGGGTGGGGTGACCGGAGCCGCCTAGTATTCCGGGCCATACGCTTTCGTTGCAGTTGTTCACTAGTATAAGTTGAGCCCCATCTGCTGCAACCACAGAACACAATTGGAAAAGAAAAAAAAAAAAAGTCAGTTCAGTTGCTTAATGGGTGCACCAATTTTAATGTTTTGCTCACTTTTATTGTGATTGTCTAAACTCAATTGTTAGTCTGTGTGGTTCCATGTAAATTCCACACAAATTAACAGCTGAGATTCGCTAGTCACAAAGTAGACTGCTCGCAAACAGATAGCAAAGGAGGAAGAAGAGGGGAGGTAGTTTACTTGTAACAGAGAAAGAGCTGTACAGGAGGAAAAGAAAGCAGAAGAGATACGAGGAAGTCGGCATTGTTGATCTAGCGTTTGAATGCAGTGTGAAGACTGGTGGTGTTGTTTTATAGAGAGAAAAAGGGGAGTGGGGGTGCAACCGCTATTTGTAAGGTTTTTAAAAGTACCCAATTAACCATTTTTGGGGGGAACAACAATTCTTGTTAACTGCTGTACGTCTCTGTCTTCACCTGCATTTTGTTTAATTTATGTCGACTTTTCACTTTTACAGGGAAATATATGCATTGCTTCCGAAGGAGGGTAGGTTCTACCGCCAGTGTTTATTTAAGCAAGTATGAAATATCTTTTTTTTTTTTATATTTATATCATTTTTATTAAAAATATTTGAATAAGCAATGTTGATCCAGTCCTTTGTGTGTAGTGTGTGTGTACATGGATATATATATGACATTACTTAGCATGCATGCAAGCCTATATATGTATCCCTTTTTCAATGAAGAATGTTAGACAAACTTACTAAACCAGCTTTAAAGAAATTTAGAATGGTAACCATATATCACTGCACTCTTTAACAAAAGGCGCAGGACTGCACCATAACAATCAGATTAGCGGAGGCTCTTTAGGAATAAAGCACGAATAATCTCCATCATGATGACCTTTCAAAAGAGGAGATTGGTGTATAAAGAGGCACATATATATATATATATATATATATACATAGTTCTTACTTTCTCATTCTTGTAGAACAAGATACTCCTTCGGATGTGCTCGAACCAAAGTTAACCTCCAACTTGCATGTTGTGAACGATAAGGCTTACATCAAGTCCCACGTTAGGTTCAGTTTAAAAAAAAAAAAAAAAAAAAAAAAAGCCACTAACTAGCTACTAATTAAAAAGTTGAGAAGTTGACTAATTTCTCGAACCCAAACGCAACCTTAACTAAAGCACACAAGCGCATAAGTGAGCATGGACGCGCATAAGTGAGCATGGACACATAATTGTAAAATGCTATTCAATAAATATGTGCATGTATATATAATAAGGAAAATAAGAATGATATGTTTGTGACAGAATTTTAATTAAAATTAAACTTATTAAATTTATTGTTTTTAAATGACAGTCTACAAATATTTTATATTATTTTGAAATTTTTATTTATTTATTTATTTATTTATTTTTAACTATATAACATTACTTTCTGTCGATAGACTATATTAAGGATAGGCTTTATATCTTACCCAAGTGCACTCTTAGTTTGGTAAGTTTGAATCCTGTGGGATCTGGATTGTACAGCATAGTCCACTTCGAATTGAAGACTCTGACGTGGAGTTGGCGCTCCTTATATCTTTCCTCAAAGCAAAAGAAACATTAAAGCAGGACTTGTTGGTTAAAAATACCCACCACAGAATTTTGTTACATTGAAGTTAAGCTGATAAATAAAGGCAGCAAACTTGACATATAGATAATCTGTTTTGAGATATATTTATGGGAGCAAAAGGATAAAAATAGCCTAAAAATTATACTATTTTCTAAATAAATTTTACTTCTAATGGAGGCAAAACTTGTAAATTCCTTGAGGTATAGGGGCAATTTGTTTTGAAAAATATATTTTATAAGGGTAAAAATACAAAAATATCTCAAAAATTATATTATTTTTTAAAGAAATTTTGCTAACAATGGGGAGCAAAACTTGTAAATTGTTTAAAGTATAGGGACAATTTATTTTGAAAAATATATTTTATAGGGGCAAAAATATAAAAATATCTCAAAAATTATACTATTTTTTACAAAAATTTTACTTCCAGTAGGATCAATTAACCCCCTTGCCCCTATGTGCATCCGCCCATGACCACAGTTATCTTTCTAAAGAGTATTGATGATATGAGAGGTCAGAGCTCATTGGAGTCAATTAACCCCCTTGCCCTTATGTGCATCCGCCCATGACCACAGTTATCTTTCTAGAGACTATTGATGATATGAAAGGCCAGAGCTCATCGAGGATCCACAATGGTGAGCAAGGAAAAAAAATTGTAAGACAACAAATGCATGTTTCTTGAATTGATCAATTTGATCTTACTTCTTAAGAATGAAATTATTGTTGGGGTAACCTGTCTTCCATTTCCGATCCCTTGGTAGGGGTTTCGATTATAATAGATTGGAAAATACTTAACACAACAATCACGTATGACACGATTTCACATTTCAAATTTCATAATAAGAAAATTGCTTTATATGACCGTAGCGATTCATATTTCTATACTACAATATTATCTACTTTTGGTTAAAATATATGTAATACGAGGACATATTACACTTGTCAAGCATGTTTAACCAAAAAATTTTAAAAGAATTTGGTAACTACAAGATTTTAAAATGTGTTTCACTGTAAAGTTATTGAATTATATATATATATATATACACACACATATATGGTATTTGACTAACTTTCACTTGAGCAAAATGGAATATGAGTATTTCATTGCGCCTTAGTAATAGATCGCCTAGTTTTTAGTTGACCTACTCACATTACTATTAGTCTATCATATCTCTTGCCTTTTAGAAAGGTGACCCCGCATGATACTGTAACAATCAACACTTTTCGGTAGTAAAATCGCTGGTACGGTTAATTGCTCGACATACTTATTAATTTTTATCCAATTTTTAGATATATATTTGAGACTTTATTTTTCATCTCTCTCTCTATTTACATCTTATTCTTTTCTTTTTTTTTTTCTTTCTTTTTTTTCCCCTTACCAAGTCCTCACACCAAACACACCGCTGGTGTCTTTGTCCCCACTTCTTGAATTTTGATTAAGACAATCGATTAGTTTTGGTGTCTCTATTAATTCACCCATCCTTCAAATAGTGAACCACCTTCAAATCACAAGAAGGGTAACAAATTTGCTAGTTCTCCACAATCACATATTGCACTTATTTAATTCCACACTTTAATTTCTTATAATAAGGAGAGTATCAATGATGAACTTTCAAATGCATAAAATTGACCTCCTTTTTCCTGTTTGTGATCCCTTCTAATTAATCACAAACTAGAGTATTTTTCTTACAACTAATTTCAAAATATTTGGTTAGAATTTTTTTCTCTGACATTGGTTTATCCTAGTCCCTTGTTTTAAGGGTTGATAGCTTTATCCATCCACCGAAAGATTCATGTGTGGTCTGTCTACAATTATGCACGCACATGCCTGCAGATATTTTGAGACACGCGCGCGCGCGCGCGCGCGCGCACACATATATATATATATATATGCGCATTAACGCGTCCTTGTCTTTTATTAATTTGCATGATTCTATGTCTTAATTGGACATGCAATTGTTGTGACGTGATCAAAGAACACCACATGCATGCTAGGAGTATGGAAAGAATTAATCAAATATACATATAAGAGCGCATTTCTATCCTCAGCCACGAGAGCGAGCGAAAGAGATCTCAACCCTCCAGCTGTATAGAATTCACATGAGATCTACATAGATCAACCGTTGGACGATTAGCAAAATCCATGAATCTAATTCCAACATTAGCCTGATATTCCCGCGCGTTGACCTCCCGATTTAGGTTCGTATATATAAGAGGTGTTTGATTGATTAAAATCAATCAAAGTTTATTAATTTTTACTAATTTTTATACTTTCTTTCAATTAAAATTTATTATATATTTTAATTTTTATATTTTACTATATTTTTTGACCAAATTTTTATTGATCAAACAACCGTGCGTTGATCAGTGCATGACCAGTTATGACGCAGTACTTTCTCCCATAATAGCCAAATGAGTGACAGGCGGAAGAAAAAACCTTTGTCTCATTTCTGTACGTATATATATCAATGGTTCCTTTATACCAGATCTCTGTTTGTGTATATATATATATATATGTAAGTATATTTTTTTGCTTGCCCGTGTTTCTAATAACCAGGTGATGAAATTCAGTGATTTTTTTTAATTAATTGGTTTTCAGAGTGATTAGGCTGCATTTGGTTTTACTTTTAACTTTTTTTTTTTTTATGGTTAGTATTTTTGTCTTATATGAGTTTTTTTTCATCGAAATTTAGAGTGATTAGACAACCTCACGGAAAGAACTCTTGGTTGTCTACCTCTCATTACTTTTTCAATAAAGATTTTAATTATTGTCTGCCTTCCGTCTGTTTTAATGCAAGCTCCTTCTTTCTTTGATAAACTGTTTTAACTTGTTTAATTGCTTTGGGAGCTAAACTTGAACATTGTCTTGAGAGTGATAAAATATGAGATAAAATAAGATAAGTTGTGATTTTATATTTCGTATAGTGGGATAAAAAGTTAATAATTTTTAGAAATTTTTAATACTTTTTATCTTTTTTTACAATTTTTTTGTCACTTCAAACGGAACCTTAGGGGTATTTGGTGCAATAAAAATTGCTGAAAAATTATAAAAATTTTTAAAATTCTCTAATATATTTTACAATCCTCGTATTTCGTAAAAATTTTTATAAATTTATATATATTTACATATTCAAACAGCTTTTTCACAAACCTCCATAAATATTTTACAAATCCCAATAATATTCTACAAACTCGAATAATTTTTCTACAAATCTCCAAACTTTTCAACGATTTTCAATAAATTCTAACATAAAACCGCTCTGATGGACCTAGAAAAATTTTTTCTCTCTAAAAACCTAATACAAAAGTACTCTGAAAAATATAATTTGATGGCTCCGTTCCATACACCAAAAAATTATTCAAACTATATTTTTCATTATTTTTTGCTACTCGAAACACACCCTAAGTCTCATCACATAATGCTTCCCGCATCATTAAAAAACCCAAAAAAAAAAAATCCTACTGGTTTTGAAGAATATATTAGAAAGCGAAATGAGAATGATACGGGTGTAACAAAGTTGTAATTGACAATAGACTTATATATGTTTATTATTCTACAAGCATTTCATGTTATTCTGAATATTTTGTCTTTTTTTTGAAGTTTTTATGATGATTTTTTAGATCGTGTATCAATATTGCCGGCACGTCGCTTATAGAAGTAACCAAAGTGATTCTTATAATTTAATAATTAAAGGAAAATTTAAGTTATACAACTAGAATTATTTTCGATATTAAATAATCATGAGACTTAGTAATACTACTTACTGAACTTTCAGTGATATCACTTGGTGATTTTCTTTGAAGTGATAACACACAAATTAAATATACCGCTCAGCCAATCATATATAAAATATCTGGAGGGAATTGCAACCTCTTGCAAGGCCGAAACTTCATTAACGCCATTGGATTTTTCACACTACCAATTGCGGACGTGTGATCATAGTTAAGTATTAATTTAATAAGGTTCTAACACATAAGAACTTGGAGACCTCTAATTAAAAACTAAATTAAAAAATAAAAAAAAATTTACTTTATTAGAATTTTTAATCAAAATTTTATATCAGAATGATGTGTTAATGATATTATTACTATTATAATAAAAGACTTTTTTACTGAGTTATTAATTTTAAAATAATTAGTCCTTTAGATAAAATAATCACATCATTCTGTTCAAAATTCTGACTAAAAATTCTGGTTAGGTAATATTACCCCACAAACATACGTAGGCTGGGATTAATTCTAACGTGAAGAGATGGCCACATTCATCGTTGATCTTCCCGCTTCCTCTTCATTTTGCTTGGTTTAAGATTGATGTTAAAACCAGGGATCCTAGAGAGGGACGCATCAACTTCACAATCGTATGTCTCTGCCTGATCCATTGTCAACACTGTTACCGGGCTTGAAGGGCAGCGGTACAAGTGCCGTACTCTTCCAGCTGCTGAGTTCTGGTCAAATGGGTGAACCAAATTCTCTTCCATGAAATTTTGGCACTTGATTAGCTCATCCTAACAATAATAATAGCAAAACATGTTAGTAATGTGTGCTTATATAATTTATATAATAAGGCACATGCACACTATGTTTAGATTATAGATTTGTCAGAAAAAAAAAAGAAAAAAATGTAAATTTAAAGTCACTCTTCATATTTCATTTATGATGAAAAATGAAAAAAAAATATAAAGCATGAGATTTGAGAAATTAAAAAGAAATTAAATTATAAAAAGATACCGATATTTGCACTCATGAGAAGAGGTGTGTATATGGTAGGGTGGGCTGTAGTTCAAACAAATTTTTGGCATAAAACTTTTTTCATACTAATAATATAATATTCTAACCTAATTATTTAAAGTCTAGTTTAATAATCTAGGAGGCCTGAAATTACTTTTGTAATTTCAAGACCATAAAATTGAATCGTAGTCATCCGTTTAATGTTAAATTGATCTGATTATTCAATTACTTTTCATTCGTAAAATTTAGACGTGAAATCAAATTGATATTACTTTTTATTCGTAAAATTTAGACTTGAAACCAAACTGATTTTAAATTAGAATCGAATTGAACCGAATCAAATTGAAAATGTCAAGTTGGTTTGATTCGGGTTTCAGTTCATCCCAAATTAGGTTGGATCAAGTCCATTTTCAAGCTAAGACCATTCATCACACATTTCTCACCTAAAAATAAAGTATAAAAAACTGACAAGTTACATTTGATTATAGATAAATTATTAGTTCATAATATCTTTTTATATTTAACGAAGTTAAAATTATCATTTTTTATTTTTTGACAAATATATGTTTATTTTCTTTTCATTTTTCTAACTCAAAAAAAATTAGTACAGAAGATTATATTTTTTTGAATTGTCTAATATATATATATATATATATATATATTAAATACACATTTTCTTACTTCATTGCTTGTATTATTAAAGCTAACTAAATATACAAATATTTTGTCATTGAATTGTAGTATACAGAGACTTGATAGACAAAATAATAGCATAACCTTGACAACTAACTTCTTTCAAATGACAAATAATTAAATAAATAATCAAACAAACAAACAAACCAAAAACTCAATCATCCGCAAGAGTGGTTAACTAGAAAGGAACCCAAATGTTATTTTGTTTTATATAATATATAAATATTATGTATCATATTTTTTCGGACTGATTCAGTTTAATTCAGTTTGGATCGATTTGTGTTCGGATTGGTTTGTGTTAAGCATCTACTTACTTGATAACCGAACCAAAAAAATTAGTTTGTTATTTTTTTAACTTAGAACCGAACAAAAAATAGTATAAACCCAAATTAATCCAAACTAAAGTGATCGGATTGATTCGATTTTTGGTTGTTTGGTTTTTTTTACACTCCTACCTGTGGCATAGGATGAAAACAACTAACCATAATCTAGTTTAATATCAAACTCATAGTCTGGAGCGAACAAAATTCCTTACTCCACCCTTGTTTACACCCATTTGTTAACTTCTCTCATTTCATAATAATTTTAATTTATTAAATGAAAAAAGAGAAACGTGAAAGAAAATTAATAAAAGAATACAAATATACACAGAGCCCATTTAAAGGATTAAAAACTAGAAAAAAAGTAAAACTTTTGGTAGTTGTTTATGTATTTTTTTAGTTACATTTTTTGTGTGTTTAGTGGAATAAAATGTAATTTTTAGCATTTTTTTACAACTTTTAGGTGTTTGATAAACTTTTATTGTAATAAAGCAAAAAAGTGATAACTTTTTGTGCGTTTGGTAAGTTTTTGACTGTAACAGAGCAAAAAAGTGATAATTTTTGTGTGTTCAGTAAAACTTTTTGTTTTATTTTTTATTGTAACAAAGTAAAAAAGTGGAAAAAAAATGTGGTTTTACCAAATGCACCAAATGTAACTTTTGGTACTTTTTTGCTAGTTTTTGAGCCTCCAAATGGGCCCACAGTCATTATAAAATTAATTTATTGACAAATATTCTTTTATCAATATTTACACAAACACACCCATATAGTTTTGGAAGCAAATGACCAAATAATCTTTTCTAATTACCTCCCGATCTTCATTAGGAATGAATCCAGTCACAGAGGCAAGGTGTTCCGCATTAATGTTATATGGTGGAAGTGACTCCTGGATGACACATCTTAGTGCAGATTTGGCAATGACACATGGCCGGAACTCTAGGAATTTAGGGTCTGCAATCCACAACTTGATTTTTAAGATCGAGTAAGCATCAAATGAATATATGGAAAACAGAATGATGGCTTTTATCTACCCCAACCTTTAATCAATAAAATATGATGGAATCTCAGGATCATATATTACATTTGATGAAGAGCATTATATATACACATATATATGACAGATATGTCTTTAGTTTTTACCAGAAAGGGTGGCCAAAAGTAGCTCGGTGACTCTGGTAGTTAACTCTTCAAGAAGAAAAGAGTTGAGGGAATCAATATTCCATATCAACAGCTCCATGTATGAGTAAGCTGTTATAGAGCCAAGTCTCCACCCTAGGGCCTTCAATAGTGTCAATTCCATCCGTTGGATGAGGATAGATTGAAATGAATGGTCCAGATCTTCCATCTGAATCAATTCAACAAAGCAACTGTCAATTCCTTAACATTTCCCAATAATAATATTAATTAGTTAATAATGATAATAATAATAATTATTATTGTTATAATAATAATAAAACTAATGCTACACTTACACTCTCTTTCTTACACTCCACTAGTTATGACGGATCATGACCAGTACATTTTGTTCACAATTATTATAATCATTAAATATCACCTTTTACGTGCGATTGTGATAATTTTCGATTAAATTATACTGGTCATGATCGTCATATAGTAGAGTATAAGAAGGTACAAAAGAGAAGGTATAAATGTAGTATTACTATAATAATAATAATAATAATAATAATAATAATAATAATAATAATGAACAAGTCACCTGAATTTCATGCAATGGAGGATGGGCCGTCTCTCCAAACTTGGAGGCAACAGATAAACATGCAATGGCCAGTAATTCAACCATCCAATATTTCCAACCCTGGACACACATAATAATAATAATAATAATAATAATAATAAAAAGGAAGTTCTTAGTTAGATGTTAATAAAGAATATAAATGCATGCAAGGGAAGGAAGAATCAGAAAATGAGGAAGAATAAGTAAAAAAAGATGCATATATATATATGTTTGTATATATATATAACAACTAGCACTTACTTTGCTTTGATTCATAGAGAGGAATCGATCAAAGTAATTTGCAGCATTGAAAATTGTTTGGCATGACAGATTCAACCGTCCTTGAGACTACCACACGGAGAGAGAGAGAGAGGGGGGGGGGGGGAGAGAGTTATATACTGCTAACAAACACGTACTTATCTAAACTACTTGTATTTGACTGTCTAATTTGCTGGTGGAGAAGCAAATAACTTTTGATGCCATAGTTTGAGAGTTATATATATATATATAAGGACTCAGTAGTTTTGAAAAAAAAAAAAAAAAGAAAAAAGGGGGGGGGGAAATCACCTTGACAAGCCAGTGCATTGCTCTGCATCTACTAAAAACCAAACCAGACGATTGAAGATGATCTCCGTATCCAGATTCAGGCATGTAAGTAAATTCCTTTTGCAGGCAAATAGAGAAAGCTTGTTGGCAATCTTCCTTCGAAATGTAGAAGGACCCAGTACTACTTCTTCTACTACTATAATTACTTTTTCCAGCTGACTTAAACTCATCATCCGGTTCATGATTGTGATTAGGATTCATGGGACTCCCAACCCAAACTTCATCACAAAGCAGGTTATCCATATATATATAATTACACACACACACACACACACACACACAGAGTCACATAAGTATTTGTTAGTTTCCTTCAATGGGGATCCGGAGTCCTCTATATATCTTCACACTATAATTTCGATATATATACATATATATATCATTAATCATGCAACCAAAAAGAAATGCATGGATACGTATGGATTACACGGGTACAAAGAGTAACGACACAACATCAAAATCAAGTTGTCCTGCTCATTCTTTCTCGTCATTGCAGCTCCTTTTTACATACATGCATACGCATATATAGATAGATAGAGAGAGAGAGAGAGAGAGAGAGAGGGAGAGAGGTGGGGTCGTGGAGGAGGAAAGAAGGTTGGGGGGAGATTAATAATAAGAGAGGCTATGGGTGGTTGGAGGGGAAAGAGAGTGGGAAGGACGGATTTGAGAGTGGCATAAAAATGGGGACACGTTTCTCATGAAAGTGGGTAAATGCCGCCGGGCTGGGATTTTTTTTTTTTTTTTTTTTTGGGTTATTGTTGGTTTTTGTATGTACTTTTGAATCAGTAACCAATTGCGTGATCACACGAGGATAGTCCACTGTTGCCGTTTCACTTAATGCGCGCGCCTCCATGGCAGCTTTTCCCACGAGGAGGTGTTTGGATTGTTGAAATTAATTAAAATTTATTAATTTTTTATATTTTTTTCACCAAAATTTATTGCATAAAATTTTTATATTAGTTTTTTAAATTTTTATTATAATTTTTAATCAAATTTTTACCGGACTAAACATTCCATGAGTTAATCTGTCAGGTCAACTTCTTCCTGAGAGTAGCAACTACAGACCGCACGGGTTGCATTTTTAGTGGCCCCATCTCCTCTCTGGCTTTGTCGCTTTCACGGGTCCCACTTAGGGGGAGTTTAAATTACAATCTAAATAAAAAAAAAAAGTATAAAAGATTATAAGAACCGATTTGATGGTGCTAAAATTTTAGGAGAATAAATTTTAGAAGGAATATAAAATAAGATGGGGTATTATTTTTAAAGAATTGGTCATATTGATGTGATATTTATGGAATGAGATAACTTTTGACTTGGTTTGAATGTTTTATAAATAAGAGGGGTGAACGATGAAAAAAGTAGTCAAATGACTCTTTTGCTCTTGCGGTGTCCCAAACTTGGTTACCCATTAAATTAAATATTAAATTACAAAATATACTCTATTTAATTATTTTTGGATAATTTGAAGTTATATTATTTATTTCATTGAAAATTTAATTTTTTATAAATTTATTTAAAGAATTTTTTTTAAAATTTATACTTTTGAATGGTTGGTTATTATCCAAAATTTTTTATTATATTTATTTTGACTTATTGGTCTATTTATTATTTTTTTACTAGCATTATATTTATTTTGATCAAGTTAATAATACTGTTAACGATAGCTAAGAACATAAAAAATAAGAGGTTTAGAGGGGGATAATTTTTTGCTATAGAATAATTTTTAACTAACCCCTGAGAGGGGGAAACGGAGGGGGGCAAAGCTAAGAGGGGGGAAAAGGGGGATAAATTTGTCATCCAAACAATGGCAAAAGTATGAGACCCACACTTATAAGGGGGGTAAAAATTTTGGAGGGAGCCTTTTCTTACGTCCAATCGGCCTCTAAGAGTAAAATTTACTATAATAACAGTTCAGAAATAATGTATTATTTTTAATTATATTTAGATAAAAGAAAATGTTTAACCTGTGATGACTATATATTGAGTTTGGACTCATGGAGTGAGTGTAACAATCCACTCATGTAAGTTTATTTTGTTTGGTTTGAAAAATATAACAATTAATTTGCGTAAATTATAAACCCATTAAAAGTTGTAATGAAAAATAAATTATTATTTACTTTAATAATGAACCACCATTTAGTTTAATAATAAATTATTAATTCAAAAGTAATTAATTTATTTTTAATTAAATATTTTAGTAATAAATAATTTTGAATATAAATTATTATTTATTTTAATAACAAGTCATTATTCTCAAAGTAATTACTTTTATTTTTCAAAAATAAATATATTTCTTTTAATAACAAGTTAGTTTGATAATTTTTATTTACGTTAAAAATAATTCATTATTTTAATATTAAATAATTTAATTTTAGTAAAATATTCATTTAAAGAATAAAATATCAATCATTTTAATAATTTATATTAATAAAATATATAAATTAATATTAATTAATTACATAAAATATATATCATAAAATTATTATTAACTAAAAATAATTTTAATTTTAATTTAAAAATAATTATTAATTTAATCAAATAAATCATTTTAATTTAATTAAAATAAGCAGGGGTGATTTCAAAATCTAAAAGTCAAATTATCTTATCAGTGAAATATATATATATATATATATATTAAAATAAAAGTTATTTATATCCACCTTTTAGTGATATCTAAATGCCATTAATAGAAGAAAAAATTAATCAATAACTTGTAAGCTCAGCAATTTTAGACTTGATCAATATTTTCATACTATGTTTGGAACAAGAATTTGTGGAGTGCAAGAAAAATTGAGAGAAAAATAAAATTTATAATTTGTACAATTTTTGTACACTTAATCTACAAGTTAAATTTTATTAATAAATATCTATTTAATTTAGTCTTATTTTTCTAACTTTTTTAATTCATTTTACATTCATACCCTTTTTTCTTTTTTTTACTTTTCACTTTTCCTTTCTCTTTACCAATTAATGTCTACAAATTCATGCTTCAAACATACAGGAAGAAGCTAGAATCTCATGATAGGAGGACCAAAAATTTTTCAACATGGCCTTAGCATTGTCTTATATAATATTAAAAATACATTTAGTTATTTTTCAAGACAAAAAGTCACAATTAATTCAGGTTATCAACTGGACCATACCATTAAAGTTGGTGAAAGTGAGAGTAATACAGTGATGGAAATCTAAATTCTTCAACCCCAACCCCCCCCCCCCCCAAAAAAAAAAAAAACATGTGCGGTGACCGGCCAACCAGCTTCCTCCATTTTGAGAGAGAGGGAGGGTATTTTGGGGACAATCAAAACTAGTATTTTCTACGCACTGTAAACTAGTATTATTACCGGAGTGAACAAATTTAATACACAGAGAGAGAGAAAGAGAGAGAGAGAGATGACAATAACTTTTTTCTGGAACTTCATCACTATGTTTAGGTCTAACCAAAAGGGTACAAGCAATAACCTTACGCGGCTTCCAAAAGTTTGGAGTCTCCGAGTGCTCCTCCAAACCTTAATTAGCAAATAGAGTTCTCAACTTCACACGCCTTAAAACCCTTACAGGACAACAAGAATTACGTTAAGTTCCAGATGGGTCTCACTGCACAATGGAATGCTCACATTCTATCCCCTGCAAGCCCATCTTCACACCGGCACCTTATAGGGCAACGACAACTACATAACTGAGATCAACTGCTCTTCTCCATTTACTGCAATTCATACGACGAAAAACTGAAACCTGATCTACCTCCGTTGGTGGATTTCAGCTCAAGTTTCTGAAATGGGCTGCATAAATATTCGAATATGTCTTCATCAATCGCCATAACCAGGTTTAAGTTTTTGTTTTATTTTTTTTTTCTTTTTTCCCTCTCTTTTTGAGGGGCTGCATAAAAGAACCCCCCCCCCCCGGGGCCGGCCAAAAAAAAAAACAAACGGAATCTACAGCACAAACTAAAAAGAATTGGTGATCTGGTTTGCAAGCAAACATAATTTGGTAGAAAAAGAAAAGGAACTGATTTCCAATTTTGTGTTTTGAAAAATTAGAGAGGAGTTAACCCAGATTGTGGAATTCTTTGCTCCAGAATTTGAAACAAGGAGGCCTACCTGCTATTCGGATCGTAATAGAAACCGTTGATGGAGCCATCGCTACAAGAGAAGCAAACATAGTAGAAACCAGCTATGGTTAACCCGCAATCCGTTCCAACATTCACAAAGTATTGCTCTTTCCATCTCTGCAAAGTCAAAAGGTGATGGCATGCCATTACTGGATGGAGTTAAATTTCTTTTTACCAAATAAAATGGAACTCAAAACACGTTACCATGAATATGTATGGATAGTTACTCAGGTCCAGAGATTTGCCACCATCACTTTGCACTTGGCTCTAAAAAAAGAGCAGATTCAATCAAGAAAGCACTAAATCTTGCACATGAAGAGCCATTGACAACTTACCAGAAGGGGCGAGAAAGATGGAAACTTGGTCCAATGCCTTATGTCAACTTCTGACCTGTGTTAGCAATTTAAATAATGAGGGAAAAGAACTCCACACTATAGAGCCAGAATTCAACCTCAACAACAATGGATTCTTGCCCGCCATCCAACTTTTTGTTTTTTTTTTTTGGCAAGATTCTTGTTTGCTCTCTTACAAACTAAAGGATTTCCATGCCAAAGAAATAAGTACATACGTTGCTTCCCATTTGCCAGTGAAGAATGTATAATTCTTGGTATCAACAATTTCCCCCTCCCAGAAGGTTACTACCTGAATACATCATAAACAACATAGGAAATGAATTAGAAGCTTGCAAAAGAAAAGTGAAATTTTTGAATTAATTATTATTGCTACAATAGAAGGTAAAGGTTCTGCAAGTAAGCTCGTATCTCTCTTTCAAAAAGAGAATGGCATGGCCATTGGAACTTATACAACTGACTTAACAGGAGAAATCAAATTAAACAGTTGCAGGAAACAAGAGGAAGAATACTGAAAGGGAGGGCATTAAGGTTGAAGGCATAAATAAGAACACTACACCAGTTGCGGGGGAGGGGATGGGGAGTTCAGTAAGATAAGGGATGGGAGAACTCATAATCACATTAATTGGAACATTTCACAAGAACTCTCTTAAGACACAAGAGAATATTGAAGCAGCAAGCTGGTCAAAGTACTCGAAGAACATACAAATGCGGAAAGGTAAAATGCTTACGGAACTTTGAGCTCAAAGAAGAGATGAGGGAAGTTAAACATCAAATAGGGTGCAGAAGGACATGTGAGATAACAGTGTTCCAAAGCAACACAAGTTTGATAGCCACAACTCTGACAATGGTAAGAAAACAAAATCTACAGTTGAATTGGATCAAGAATATCTCGTAAGTAAATATATCAAACAGTAAACACTGTTTACTAGCCTTACCAAGATGCAAGCATTTAGATCATCAAGAAGAATGCACGTTAAGGAATATTATCAGCAATTATGCTAAGAATGTCTATCTTGGTGCACAATCTCTAGCTCATGCTCCGAAGCAACACAGGTTTGATAGCCACAACTCTTAAGATGGAATGATGGTAAGCTATGTTACATGGACAAGGATAGAATGCTGGATCCATTATTTCTCTTATTCAAGACATAAGAAAATATTCATATATTTAATATAATTATTTTCTTTATTTAATAATATGGCATTAACAAGATTCCATTAGAGTATTTCATGCAAAAAATACAAGTCTTATGCATAATTATATGCTAGAATTGAAATTTTAAACATGTATCCAATTATATTGGGACAGATGTACCACAACCTTATCCAAGTGTCCTTGTCCAAATGCTAAGTATCCGACATAGGCACACCATACATTTAGAAAAGTTCATGTAACATAAACAGTAAGAAACCAAAATCTACTGTTGAGTTGGATGACAAAGAATTTTTTTTTTTTTTTTTTTGATAGGTAAGTTGGGGGGAGGGCCCCGGGTTTGAACCCAGGTGGTGAGTGGGCAAAGAATAGAACTCAACCATCGAGCTAAGTGCCTCACTCGAGTTGGATGACAAAGAATATCTCGTATGTAAATATCAAGCAGTAAAAAATCTTTACTGGCCTTACCAAGACGGAAGCACTTAATTACCCACAAAAAAAAAAAAGACGGAAGCACTTAGATCATCAAGAAGAAAGCACAAAAGGAATATTATCAGTGTCTACACTAAGAATGTCTAACTTGGTGGACAATCTGTAGGGTCATGTTAACCACCACAGTTCACAGGTAAGTTATCCAAATGCAAGAGAAAATAAACCACCATCCCAAAGCTTAATCATTTCTACAACAGAGAGAATGGGGGGGTTCATGGTCATTTTGCTTACTTTGCCTTTGTCCTCTTCGGTTATTCTCTAAAACTAAAAGATTTCCATTTTTTTTTTAATAATCCTAAAAGATTCAAATTCTGATTGCGTGGATACATCGGGTGTGCATGGTGCCTTTCTTTGCCCATCACTTCCCCATTCTTTCGTACATGGGTTGCATCCCCTTGATGCCTCTTATATACTAAATTTTACACACAAAAAAAATTAAAAAGCAATAATTAAAAAAAAAATCATGAGGGGCATTAAGGTGATCAACAAGTTCTGAGAATTAAGGTTGATAAAGATTAAAATAACACTGACAGCTCCAATCGAATTGGAGCATCCACAGAGAAGAATAATTTTTATCTTTGGAATTCATATACTAAAAGTCACATACTGACAAATTTTATTTTGATCGTTTGCGTTTTAAGCATTAAGGTACACAGAACTTCATCATTGATTGTAAAGCACTGAAACTTATCAGGTGGCAGTGAAAATTATGTTGGACAGAAAGCAAGTAGGAGCCCCACTGCTGCATGAACACAATTGTACAAAACTAAGCTAAAACTTTTTGTTTTTGTTTTTTTTTTTTTTGATAGGTATACAGACACTATCAAACTATACTTGCCAATTATAGTTTCAAACGAACTAGATAGCCATTTGTCTTTCTTTCTCCTTAATTCGATGACACTCCAAAAATTTGCATTCATCCATTGTACTATATGGTACATGTTAATAAATATGCACCACAGAACAGTATATGATGATGGGGAGTAAAAAATAAATGTAGCCAATCATGATAGAAATAGAGATAACTCACTGGTGAGTCTGCCATGGGAACATTAAGAGCTTCCATGGTGCCACAAAGATAACCATGATCAAGGTCACAGCCTTGAATTCGGACATTAACTCTCCATGCTTCATCCTTTTGTATACTAGAAACATTCTGAGTTCCAGAAAATGCCTGTAACAAAGTACATGTAAAACAAATAGTTTTACTCAATGAACAAAACAAATCACCTCCCAAGAACGACACTGTGCATGGGGCCTAGAGATAGATGCAAAAGCTTGTACATCAAACTTCCGCTATCAATACCAAATGTTGCAGATTCACCAAGTGAAATGGGGGATAAAAGATTGTACTTGGAATGACATCAAGAACTACAACAAATACAAACATAAATACTAAAGGAAAAGAAAAGGAAATTCACCTGGCCAACACTTAAAAGGGTACAAGCAGGGGGTGCAGTATGTCCAGGATTTGCACCTTCACAGTGAAGAAAGATGGTGAAATTAGAACTACATCAATGACTATTTTGAAGAAGCTCCAATGATAAGCTATACTACAAAAAGAAGATAAAATAGTTTCAACACTTTGCAGGTGAATACATCAAATTTTAAGCGAAATTGCTCTTCATTTTCTTTTCTTCCATACTTTGACATAAATTCCTGCTAGTTTATGTCCTCAAAATGGAGGAAATATCACAAATACCATTAAAAACAAAAAGAATGAATGTATAAAAAAAGAAATAAAATTTTAAAAAAAATGGTACACACAGTTAATGACAGGGATGCTATTCATACATCTGCCACTTTGGTCAGAGGCAAAATACAGGCAGTGTTTAAGTAGAGGTTGAGTGCCTCTTTCCTTTCCATCCTATTCTTGGTCCATCTATATTTCCCAAAAACAATCCTTTCAATAGGGATGTGAGCAATGCATCCCAGATACAGAGGAACAATTAGTAAAGATCTTGTGAATAATGTAAATGCATCTCGTTCATTACCATAAATTGAACACATATATATAAATCAGAGCTAGTGAATTCTAGAATAATCGATGATATTATACGATGTACAAATATGATTCCTTTTTTTAATTTAATTTTATTTATTTATTATTATTATTATTATTATTATTATTATTATTATTATTATTATTTTGTAAAATACTTGTAATAAATCAGAAGAGTAAAGGCAGTTGATGAAAGCCCTAAAATAACCTACGTAGAATGGATTGAACAGATTATATTTGCCTCAGTTAGATTAACAAAATAGTGATTTCTGTTGAAAAAGAGAGAAACATTTCCAAAAGCCCTAGACCCCTAAAACCTGCTTGGTTGCTCAAAAATAGGAGGAGCAAGTTCGGGTTGTTACCCTCAATGTTTCTTTTTTTTCCCTATTTCATTGGATTAAATAATAGTCTGAACAAATAACCAGGCCGCTTCTTCCGTTTTCTAGAACGCAAGCTGTAGAGAAGTAACGGCTCTTCATATTCCTCCAATTTCTCAGCAACCAAACGGAAATTCACAGCAGGAAAGAGAATATATATATATATATATATACAGAATTCAGAAAACCCAGATTCCACAAATGAAGACCCTGAATACAGATTTAGCCTCAATGATATGCCATGATTAACCAAAGGGGGGGGGGGAAGGGTTTGACTTAGATCATCCGAAACACATACAGATAAGAACTTTATCTCAGGGATATCAAAAATTACAAAGAAGCATTCAAATAAATGAACAAGTTTGTAGCTTGATTTGGACCTGAAACCTGAGAAGGCGCCGCGCTCTCAACCACTCTCACAGGCATTTTCCGATCAAGCAACAGTCTCTCCAAGAAGAAAAGTCTCAAACGAGGTCCATGGCCGTAAAATCATATGGATAAATTGATAAGTCGAACCGGGAAAACCGGTTCACTTTTAAGCCGGTTATTTTGCTCTTCCCTGTTGGACTGACAAGAAGTTGCTCAAACAAATAAGGGGACATGTGGAATAACAAAAAAATAAAATAAAATTCGACGAAAGTTGTAGGTTCGGAATCCGTGTAGTAAGATAAAAAATAAATAACTTTTAAAGATTTTTAACATTTTTTAATGTCTTTTAACGCACCAAACGGGCCTCAAATTGACTCCACTTGACTTTATTTTTTTTGGTGATAGGGGCGTTTGTAGCACAAAAAAATAACCAAAAAAAATTAGTTTGGATAATTTTCTAGTATTTAGAGCTCAGTTACTAAATTATATTTTTCAGTGATAAATAATTCCATTCGAACGGATTTCAACAGAAACTTTTTAACTTGTGCGTTAGAATTTTTTTTTAAATAAATTAGTTTAAACAAGTTTTCATTTGTTTAAACAGATTTCATCATAAACTTTTCGATTTTTTTTATCAAAATTTTTTTAAAATTATTGAAAAGTTTTTGAAATTTGTAGAAATATTATTAAAGTTTGTAAATATTTTATTAAAGTTTGTAAAAAATTATCCAAATATATAGAGATATATAAAAATTTATAAAAATTTATAAAGATTCACGGAATACGAGATGAAAAAAATTTGTTAGAGATTTTTAAAATTTTTAAAAACATTTTTGTATTTTTTAGAACACCAGACAGGCCCATAATGTTTAATTTTATTTGTGTAATCTCAAGTTTTATTTCGACTTTTTTTTGGTAAATATTCTATTTTGACTTGTTTTAATAATTCATAAATATACAATAGAAAAGAAAAAAATAAACATACTTATAACTCTGATAAAGTTTTAAAAACAAGATTAACCAATAATAGATTTAATCATGATAAAGTTTTCAAAACGATACTACTTTATAATAATTTCGTTAGAATCTTTGCAAAGTTTGACTAAAATTTAAAATTATTAATTTTTTTAAGTTAAATAATCCAAAATATTCACCAATAACTTGCTCAAAGCGGTATTTTAATTTATTTTTCCTTTCAATAGATTTTAACATTCAACATTGTCAAGTTTGCCGCTCTATGTCAATTTGATTAATGGACTCAAAATACCTCAGCATTTGTAATACTCAGTCTTTAAATTTGACAATTTATATATTATTTTGAACTGATAAAATATTAAATTGGAGATAGAATTTAATTATTTTATTTTTTTAGATTGAAAATAGTTTGAAGTAATGTTGGATTAGAGACAAACTGGGCCAAGGGCCCAGCTCTTTCTTTTTCTCTTCCTTCCTTCTTCTCTTTCCCCTCAATTTTTTTCTTTCTTTTTTCGTTTTGGCTTTGGTTGTGGGTTTCCAAGGGAGACCACGGGGAGAGAGAGAAAAGAGAGAGAGAGGGAAAGAGAGGGAAGAGAGAGGGAAACAGGAAGGAAGGAAGGTAGACTCGGATAGTTTTTAACACTGTGAACGCTGTGACGATGTCTATTTTGCGTAATTTTGCTCGAGCTGGCAGAAATCGACGCTAAAAGGTTTGTTGCCTAAACTAAAATCTCTTTATTTCTCCTTTTCTTTTTAGATTTGAGGTAAATAGGACATATATTTATGTTCTAGACGTTACAAGGATCATTTTGGTATATGTATACACTTAATTCGGTAAAGTTTTGTAAGATGTGTGTGTGTGTATATATATATATATATACGAGTGTGTATATATATGCGTATATGTGTTGAATTTTTCATAATTTTGAGTTATGATAATTACATAAATGATATATAAATATTTTAAGATAAATTTCTATATGTTTATTTTGTGTGAAAGTGATTAAATTTAAACCGATAATGGGAAGCCAGTTTGAAATTGAAAGCCATTTTGCTGTGCATTCACTGGAGAAGAAACAAGAAAAAAAAAAAAAGAAAAGAATAGAGAAAATAGTTAGAGATATTATCATTTGGGCCCAAAACTTTTATATAATCACAAATTGACTCCTAAAGTTTTAGATAATTATACAATGGCCCCCAAAGTTTTAGATAATTACAACTTGATTCCCAAGAGTTTAAAAATTACAAGGTTGACCCCAAATGTTTAAATAATTACAAAATGGCTCCTAAAGTTTAGAAAAATTACAATTTTACCCTTAAAGAATTGTGGAGGATCATAATGTTGCCCCTAGAGTTATGAAAAATTATAGTTAATGTTACAGAATTGGAAAGATGTTAGAAAAATCATAAATTTTGAGATTTTAAAGCATGCTTTGTTTTATGTTAATAATTGTGGAAAAGAATTACTATATATATGATTAAATCAGACATAATTGATAATGGAATCGTATGAAACAAAATTGATGGCTTAACATAGTATGTCTTGTTAATGTTGTGAATTCTTGAAGAGAATTATTATGTATGATTGAGCATATTATGTGCATTAGAGTTGGGTTAGCATCATCTGGTCTATGTTGAGGATATTGATTGGCTGAGAGTGCTACATTTATATTGTGACGTGCCGAGTCACGTGTTATATATGTAAACTGGGTTCGCGATTTGAGAAAAATGAAAAAATGAGATTTTGAAAATACCAGGTAATTCCCAGTCAATATATATATGACTAAAGATAATCATTTGGAGTTGGGCATTAATATTGAAGTGAAATATTATAGGATTTTCTCTAGATTGTAGCTGGACCCTGCTTAAGATTAGCGGATGCCTGCTTGAAATGAGCGGATGTCTGACTAGGGGTGTAACACATTCCATAGCAGACGAGCAAGGTGATGTAACACGGTTCTCCTGAATCTTACACCAATTGGGGTGTAACACGGTTTCCCATTTGGTTTATATATATATTGAGATAATGTGATTGTTACATTTATTGATGAAAATGGAAGGATGATTATATTGATCATGAGTTTGATCATGAAATAATGGATATAAAAATAGGAAATACGGTGACCTGAATCCCAATATGGGATACGTAGACAACTCAGGCAAGAGTGGCCTGAGTCCGATTTTAACTATGGATAAAGTTTGAATAGATGGGAATTGGATAATTACATTACATTACATATGCATTTTTATATGATATTTGCATTGCATAACATGGCATGTGCATTTTATATTATGTTTGGTTACTATTATTGTGAGTTATATTGTATGTTTGAGCATATTCATTAGAACATACTTGTATGGTTCTATCTAATGGGCTGGTTAACTTACTCTATCTATATTACGAGTGATCCGGCGAGACCAGAAAATAGCCAGTCGGAGCTTAATTGAGATCGACAGATTGATCTATTATGGAATTTTACTTATATTGAGAAGTTCGTATTCCCCTTTGTGTATGACCTGGGGGTGTGGGTCCCAAAGTCAATTTATATATGAGATTGTATTGTTATTGATGAGACCTATACGGCTGTGTTAGTCTTAAATTTAGTCACCAGGGTGTGACCCTAAATTTATCGCAATTCAAGATGTTTATTTATTTCATATGGAAATAAGGAACATATTTGCTTGTTCTGATAGTTGTTATTGTATTGAAACTCGACCTTGGCACAGGTTTTTATTTAATTTATTTCATTCCCATATTCTCATACCGTCCGGCCCGGACAATTAAGTTAGGGGCGTGACAGCTTTCGTCTATACATGTCATTAGTGATTAATTGACGCTACTTATCAAGTTTTGTGGTCATCAAACTTTTTATAGTTGATTTTTCAGGTTGACTTGAAATTTAAACTTTTCAACCTATAGATTCATATTTGTGGATTATGATACCACGAGACTCAAAATATTGTATAGTTTATTTCTATATGTCACTTATGGCTAGTTGATACTGCATGTCAAATTTCGCAGTTACGTGATTTCGTATAATAAATTCATAAGGTTAACTTGAAATTTAAGCTTCTTATACCTAAGGGTTAGGTATAAGCCTAGATCTACTAATTACAAGTATCCCAAGTTTTGGAACAATGAACCATCTTTTTACTATATGTCACTGGTGCTTAGTTGATGGTACATGTCATGATGCATGATTTTTAAGTTCCATAAAATAAATTTAAGGGGTTTCAAATTTTGAATTTTTTCATAGGCATAAATTCATATTTTGTGTACTGTGTGCACACCAAAACTCAGAATACCACATTTTATTTTTATGAGTCTAGTGTCTAATTGATTTTATGTGTCAAGTTTCAAGACTACTGGATTCCTTACAAACAATTTGAGTTGATTCAAAATTAAACCTTTCTAGGTTTAAGGTTAGGTATAAATCTACATTTGTGGACTATTGACACCTTAAAAATTTTAAATTATTTGTTCATACATGGCATGCATGCCACTGGTGCTGCTTGATGCGATATGTCAATTTCTGCAGCTACCAAATTTTGTACGATCAATTTAGGTTATTGACTCAAATTTTGATTTTCTGTATACCTAAATTTAGGTTTATGGACTAGTGCACCTCAAATTTTGAAATACCATAATGTTTATTTCTATAAAGCACTAGTGCAAAGTTGATACTAAAAGTCAAGTTTCATGTCCATCACTTAACCAAAAAAAAAAAAAAAAAAGAAAAAAAGTTTCATGTTCTTCCCCCCCTCCCCACAAAAAAGGAAAAAAAGTTTCATGTTCATCGAATTTCATATATTCGATTGAAGGAGTTGACTCAAAATTATAATTTAATTCACAGGTTTAAGAATTAGGCATAAATCTAAACTAAGAGCACCACAAGACTTGGATGATGGTGTTTAATCCCACGCATCATTAATGCTTAATTAAGGTTACGTGTCAAATTTTTCAATCACCAAATTCCGCATACTAAATTAATTTGAGGAACACTAATTCCAAATTTGGATTTTCATAGGCTTAGAAATCCCACTTTTGTGGGCTACGAATATCAGAAACTCAAAACGATACAGAGTTCGTCTTAATTTATTGATTATTTAGTTGATGCCACGAGTCAAATATTGCCGTGATTAAATTTTGTATGGTCAATTTGGTTGATTTATTTAAATATTTCAGTTTTCTCAACTTACCAAAAAGAAAATAGAGAAATAGCCACTTTTTCAAAAAGATCTAATGACTTTTGGTCCTACACTAATGGTCAATTTTTTTTTTTTTAAATTAAAGCATGTTTAAGGGAGTATTTAGTTAGTAAAAATTTGGTTAAAAAGTACAATTAAAATATAAAAATTTGATATAAAAATGATATGTAATAAAATTTAATTAAAAAAATACAAAAAATTAATAAATTTTAATTAATTTTATCAACCAAACACTACCTAATTATTAGTGCTGGGTTGCGGTTGCCAACTTTTCTGGGTTACCATCCGGAATGAGTGGAGTCAATTATTTTGATGTTTGACTTCCTAGTTTGTCCCATTCCCACGCAATGCAAGTATGAAACCACCCGAAAGGGTTAGCTAAGTTGGTTCTAATGACAGGTTAAAGGGTCTGAGATTAATAGGTCTCAGGTTTGACTTCTATTGGGACAGTTTTTCCTCTAATTGTAGAGAGCCATCTAACAATCTTCTCGACTAAATCAGTCAGCTAGGGCTTGCCTAAGCTGGTTTACCTCCTCGTGGTTCTTTGCCGGCTAGGGCCACGAGGCGGACTTCACCCAGTGCGCACCCATGAGTAGCGGCTGCGGGTTTCTCCCCGACCCCCAGAAGTATGAAACCATCATTGCCGGTAATTTTGATGTCAAGTTAGAGCACATTTCTCTCGATTCGAACTGGCGGTCTTATATTCTTTAAAAATATAAAAATCAATTCAACCACACTAGCTAAATCTAGGATATGCAAAATTAAACCAAAAAAATGAACTAGGAAACTCCAAGTAGGACCAAATCAGTGCCTCCTGGTATGCTTAGCCCTTGTTGCCTTCTTCCCCACATACAACAAAGCTCTAATTTCATATGCTTTGAATATAAGTATACATTTACGGATTGGATCCCTCGCAGAGGATTTGACTTGACTTGTATTGGGTGTGTGCACTCAAATGGAAGTCTTCCAAACTTCATTCTAGTCGAATATCTCAAGTCGTGTGGCTGAGGATTAGAATCACTAATTTTGATGCCATCTTGGAGGGCTAAACTTACGAGTCACGGGTGCTAAAGTGTATTTTACATTTTAGAGACTCCTGATTCAATTAAAATTTATTAATTTAGTTAGATAATATTTATTAATTTAATTAAATTTATTTTGATTGAATCAGAATCGTTGATGTCAATCTATACTTTAACTTCTGATGTGTAAAATGCATTTTAAACCCCTATAATTCCAAGCTTTTTCATAACCAGCGTGTACCTGCAACATGAAAAAGGTATAAACATTTTAATGTTTTAAAACTATGTTTGACATTCCTAATTTAATTTAAATAAGTTGTCCTGTTCAAATTTTTTTTTCCATTTTATCTGAATTTTTTTTTTGAAAATTAATTTTATTTTTTTATTTGATAAAATTTTAATGTGTTATTCTTATTTACTTAATAAAATAATTTAAAAAATATTTTAAAATAAAAAAATTCACGTGCAAACAAAATGAGAACTTTTGTGAGTTTGCATATTTTTATTGCACATAAATTTTTAACTTATTTTTATTTAATTGTTGACAAGGAAAATTATATGAAATGAAAATATTATTTGTGCGAAACCAATTTAATTAGTTAAAACAAGCTAAGGATAACCAAAAAGAAAAAAGCCTAAATAATAAAAATCACTAAAATCCCGGGTTGAACTAATGATCCATGTGAATTATTCATGATTCATTTGAAGTAATCGGTTCAAATATTTTTATAAATTGAACCTCTTACTTAATTGGTTTATATTTATTTATAAATTAAAATTACTATTTCATGGATTAAAATCACTATGATATAAAACACATTTATAAAATAATTACATGGCCACTATATTTATAATTTAAAAGAAATTTTAGTTGATAAGAATTATATCAAAATTTTTAAGTGATTTTATTATTTTAATATTAATTATATATATAATATTAAATATATTTATGACATCATTGTTCCATTTTCAAGTTTATAAATTTTTGTAATTCGTCCCAAATGTTTGAGTTTCAAAATATTTAATTTAACTTAACTCAATAAAATTTTAGAATTTGAATCTGGTTGCATTAAAATAAATAGTAAACATGATTGAATAGATTTTTAAAAACTTTTTAACACCGAATTATATTAAATACACAAAAAAAAACAAATAATTCATACATATCATATGGAGCTGGATCTTCAAGATTAGCATACAGGTTTTTTTTGGGGGGGGGGGGTCTTTGATCTTTGTGATAATAATTAAAAATAATAATCAAATAAGGATGATGTATTCAAATGAGAATCTTGACCACATGGTGGGTCGTGGCCGTATTTTTAACTCTAATACGAAGGATATTTGAATTAAGCAAATGGGTTTACAAACGAAAAGCGAGGCAGGAGGCAAAGCGAAATGCACTCGAAAACAAGGGAATTGTTACCGAGGAATCAAGGAATCTAAGCCATAGTGCCCAATGAGAGTAGATCAATTTTTTTTTTTTTTTTTTTTCATTATCTAAGGAGTACATCCCTCCCTTGGAAGGGTGATTATTTCTCCACCTCCCCATGAACTGTATGTGTAGAACAATAACTACATAATTTTTTAAATATGAAAATTTGTCTTCTAAAGAAGAAAATATTGAATGAGTTAAATTTTAACTTATGAAAATTTACTATTTCTTTTCCTTCTAAGCAAAACATTATTCTTGAAAAAAATGAAATTTTTACAAATATTTAAAAGTTCACAAAAGAGTTATTGCTAGTTATATAAAGGTCCCGTTTGGAGTAAGAAAAAATAAGATAAATTAAGATAAAATGTGATTTGAGGTTGATTTTAACGTCTTTTTTTTTTTTAAATGTGCAAACCGTGGGAACGGTTTTCCAAATCCGTTTCCACGGATTCAAAAAAAATTCACAAAAAATAGTGATAATGGTACTCGTTTGAAAGCTTTCGACACGAACAATATGATTGTATAAAAAAATTTATACATTCAATTAACCTACTTCCAAATTTTTTATTTTTTTAGCTAAATATTAAAATTTTTTGAAATTCGTAATAGCGGGAAAATTAGATATAGAGGAGTAGTTAGAGATTTATAGAGATTTATAGAGTTAGTTTGTGATGCCAAACGGGGCCTTAAAGTGAGAAGTAAAAATATTTTAATAAAAACGTCCATTTGTTGCTAATACGGAGTATTATTTCTCAATAATATTTCACAACTGTCAATTAAATCTCATAAACTCATTTTATAGAATTTCATTGATATATTTTGGGACATTTGGAGTGACCAAAATGATAAAAATTTATAAAAGTTATGAGTTTGTAATTCGTACACTAAAAAAAAAAAATGATATTTTTCAATAATTTTTAATATTTTTTAGCGCTCCAAACGAAATCTTTTTTTTGTTTTTTTGTTTTAATTGAAATTCGAGAAACAACTCTTAAGAGATCTCTTTTTTTCTTTTGTGGCCCGATTGGATGGTGCTAAAAATTTAGAGAGATAAGTTTTAGAGGGGGTATAAGATAAGAAGGGGTATTATTTTTAGAGGGTTGGCCCATATTGATGTGATATTTATGGAGAGGGATAACTTTTGACTTGGTTTGAATGTTTTATAAATAAGAGGGGGTGAATGATGGAAAAAGCAGTCAAATGACTCTTTTGCTCTTGTGGTATCTCAAACTTGGTTACCCATTAAATTAGATATTAAATTACAAAACTCACTCTATTTAATTATTTTTGGACAATTTGAAGTAATATTATTTATTTCATTGAAAATTTAATTTTTTATGAATTTATTTAAAAAACTTTTTTTAAATATGTACTTTTGAATGATTGGTTATTATCTAATTTTTTAATTATATTTACTTTGACTTGTTGGCCTATGTATTTAACATTATATTTATTTTGATCAAGTTAACAATACTATTAACGAGGACTAAAAAGGTCAAAAAATAAGTTAAGAGGGGGTGAAAATTTTTAATTAGGGTGGAGGGTGCCCAAAAATTATCTCCCAAGGAAGAGAAAAATGAGAGGGAGGGAAAGTCAAGAGAGAGTGAAAAATTTTAACAATACACCTACCAAACCATGGCAAAAAAGTGGGACTCGCACTTAAAAAGGGGTGAAAATTTTGGGAGAAGGCTTTTCTTTCATCCAAGCATGCCCTTGAGATACAAAGGCAAAATAATCAAGCCTGTTTCAATGTATCATACGACATAGAACAAAAGTGAAATACCCTTGAAAACAAAGAAATCATTATGAATATATTGTGAATCACACCAATAATTAAACATATATATAGATATATATAACATCATCTGTAAGGTCATTAAAACAAAGTGTATACATACGTATATAATTATCATCTGCCTCCCGAGAGAAGGGACTCAGCAATGGATGTCTGTGAAATTGATTTATCCATAGAAGAGGGATAGGACAAGACAAAATCATCAAAACCCTCTTGGGGTGCAAACGAAAGCCCGGCGATAGACACACCACCCGAATTCAACTCCGGAAGAGGAACATCCCCCTGCAAATACTGCACAACCTGCCTCATCGTAGGCCTCGCAACAGGGTCCGACTGAGAACAAAGCAACCCAAGTTTCAGAACCAACTCAACCTCCTCCGCCACCCAATCAACGCCACCCAAATTCGGATCAGCCGCCCCAATAATCTCACCTCTGCTCCAAAACGAATGAACCCAATCGACCAAAATCACATCCTCGCACTCCCTTGGCTCTACTGGCCTCTTCCCACAAGCCACCTCAAGCAAAAATGCCCCAAAAGCGTAAACATCAGTGCTCGTTGTGACCTTCCCACTTCTAGTCAGCTCCGGGGCGAGGTAACCCAGCGTTCCAACGACATGGGTAGTTTGAGGATCGGTTCCGTGATCATACAATCTAGCGAGCCCAAAATCGCCCAATCTTCCATTCAATTCTCCATCTAGAAGGACATTACTAGCCTTGACATCTCTGTGAATCACGACTTTCTCCCATTGTTCATGCAGATAGAAGAGTCCGGACGCTACTCCCTTGATGACACGAAATCTCTGGTGCCAGTTGAGGGTGAAATTCGGCCGGTTGTGGAGGAACTTGTCTAGGCTTCCGTTTGGCATGTAGTCGTAGACTAGAAGGAGCTCTCCTTTGCGCCTGCAATAGCCCAAGAGTTGGACCAAATTCCGGTGTCGCAGCTGACCGATGCTAACGATTTCCGCTACGAATTCCTTCATTCCTTGCCTTGATTCGTGAGAGACTTTCTTCACGGCAATCTCAATCTTTGAAGTGGGTAGAATTCCTCTATATACCCTGCCAAATCCCCCTCTCCCCAGAAGTCCCTTCTCTCTGAATCCTTTGGTGGCAATATACAACTCTTTGTACTTGAACCTCTGGGGTCCGTACTGCAGTTCCCAATCTTCAAGCACTTCCGCAAATTTCCTCTTCCTTCTTACGTAGTAAACCGCGATTGAGATCACGAGAAAAACCGAAACAACGGAAATCAAGGGCACCCCAATTGTCAAAAATTTTGATGTCCTCTTGGGTCCGATTCGAGGAAGGATGGGAAGCTGTGAGAGGTTTAGCTCTTCGGCTGCCGCATTCATCTTGAAGCTCCATCCGAGTACATAATGAGAAGTTGTCACAGACCCAGTTGAGGATGAGAAACCAACATACATAGTTTGGTTTATAATCGGCGAAAGATCACGAGACAGAGATAGAAGGGGCTTTCTTGGCTTCTCAGTGTTCATAGGAGCCATTGTGACATTCATTCTTTTCTCTAATCCATCATATTCCACCCACACTTGCATTGCTTTTCCACTAATAAGGCTCAAGTTGCGAAAGTCACCGTCTTCGTCGGAAAAATACCCTGCTGGCTCGGAGACGTTGGAGACCAAACTGTTGATGTCAATTCCGACATGGTTGTCGTTGATATCATTGAACTCACTGCTGTAGATTGTGTCGAGCTCGACGCCGACAACGTGGTTGGTTGCGTTCCCGTTGTCGGTCTCGTTGAAGAGGCCGAGGTATTGGCTGGGAAGAGCTCCGGGGAGGCCTCTCGTCGGCGCGATCACGAAGACGATCCCGTGGCCGCTCAGAGTTGGATACTCGGGGATGATGGCGAAGACGAAGATGGTGGAGAAGGAGAGAGCTGAAGTGTTTGATGAGGTCTTGAAGTTGATTGGGTTGGGGTAGAAGGCGTGGCCGGTTCTCTGCCTGGTGCCGTTGGTGAGGGCTAAGAGACCGCCAGAGTTGAACTCGGCTATGCCGTCGAGGGTCAGGTTGACTGATCGGAAGCCATTGAAGGTGAAACCGAGGTCTCCGGTGGCTCCCAAGACGAGGATAGGAGACACCAGTGTGAAGAGGAGGTGGAGAAACATGACTAGAGCACGGGGAGAGAAAATTTCGCAGCAACTCGTTTCTTGCTAAGAATGTGTTCATTTATTAATGCTCCCATGTTTAAAGTATAACTCTTGTTTTTGACATTTCCAATTCTTCAAGTTGTTATTATTATTCATTAATTTAATGAATTAAAGTCGTGAGTAGATTGGAATTGATTTGGTTTGACAATTAATTGATTTGCTTTAATATAGCTCAATTTGGACAGACAATTTACAGAAAATCCTAATTTGGAAGGCCACGCATTTCACTAGAATCTCTAATAATTATTTCACTATTTTTTTTTTCTCAAGCTTAACATAATTATTTATACAGTAAATTCTAGCAGACCATTAAATACATTCCTCTCTCACCAGCGTTCCTTGGGATGAGCATGGATACCTGATTCTCGAATTTAAATTAATTCTCGTATCATACTCGATTCTCATTGTAAATTTATTTTTAACCTTCATCTCCATCCCAAATAAGAAAGTGGGATCCCGTAAAGAATTGGATACTCAAAATTAAAAAAGAACAAAAAAACACAAAACTCCCAAATTCTATATTACAGATTCAAGTATCAAGTTCAAATTGTAAAAAATTTAAATTCCACAAGTCTAATTATTTAAGTATCAAGTCCAAATTTTAGATTCATGCATAACTGTATAAATATCAATTCAAGTTTCAGTTTTTTAGATTGAAGCTTAAGGCCATTAACACACGTCAATTAAGAAATTTAGGAATTTTTTAAGAATTGAGTAGGGTATAAGTCGAGGACATACTTACACCTGTACCTCACTTGATCCTCGAAATGTTTTAAAAAAATGTCACTATACCCTACCTAATCCCTAAGAAATTTTTAAATTCCCTACCCATTCGGGGAAAAGATCAAATAAGATACAGACAAGTCAACCGATATCTGATATAGCCATCCCTAAGTATTCCTCGCCATTTGGAAGCATTTCATGAATTATATGTTTTAAATTGATCGACTAACATTTATATTTCATGGACATTTTTGTTTTAAAAGCAACAACCCACCTTTAATATTTTGGCCCGTTTAGCTGGTAAAAGAAAAAAAGGATAATTTTTAGCAACTTCTATTTTTTTATTTTTTTTTTTCAAATGTTTGGCAGCGCCTAAAGAGCGGTTAAAGAATTTAAAATTTTCTCTAATTTTTTTACTAAGCAATCAAATATTTTTAAAAATTCTTGAAGATTTCTTAAAACCTTTTACCAAACAACAAAATAGTTATTACTTACTAAAAAAACAAAATAGTTATTAAAAATTACTGAAATTTTTAAATTTTTACCTAATGCATATAAGTTGCATATAGTAATTTTTGCACATATATATATATATATATAGTAAAATTTTTGCCTTCCAAACGAGCACAGGTGAGACTTTGTGTTTGTATAGCATTGATTTTAATTAAATATTATTTCATTTTTCTTGAAAGCAGAAATTACATTCGCATTAAAAAAATAAAAATAAAAACGAATAAACAAACTTGTCAATGCATGTGAGAGATTCCCTCGAGAAGGAAGTGCTTTATTGCCACTAGGCATTCTATGGGCAATTAATTGAGAGGCGCAGCCACGCGGCTGCGGATCGAGGACTTCAAAGGACTGTCATAGTCAACAGCTGCGGCGCGGTATTGCGCTGGTGGTCCAAGATTGGTCCGGTGGCTGTGATATACATATATATATATATATATATATATAAATTATTATACATACATCTCTAATCGTCCTTGGTCATGGAATTTTTAAATTGTAGGAGTTACGAAGCGTTAAGCAGCTTTCTCGACTTCTTCTGATTTTGTGATGCGAAAGAAGAGAGTCAATATGAACGTATATGCTTTCACCACGTCCTTTTTCACGTGTCTACCCAATTAATATGGTCATTTTTAGGAGTCGGTTCATAAGTCACATTCTCATGCTGAGTATTTGTCATCAAAATTCGTAAGTTTACGTAACTTTTTTTGGAAATTTGATCGTATCCGTGGAAATTGTGACTCTGTGATGAACGTGGGACGAATAAGAGATGAGTAAACCTATCTTCATACCTAAGGTCAATTTCGAGTGAGATAAATTGATAGTTCGTAATACGTGCATTGAAAGAAAAAAGTTGATGTGATATAAAATTAACAGAGATTTATAGAATTTTTTAGAATTTGTTTGCAAACCAAACGAGGCATAATCTTCAAACTCAAATCAATTTCTATATCTTACTCAATTCTAATCGAAAATTTATTTTTGTCTTCCATTCTCGTCTCAAATGGGGAACGGGATCCCTGCGAAAAATCGAGCACATGAATTAAAAAGAAAAAGTACAAAAATTTTAAATTTTAAATTACAGATTCAAACATTAAGTCCAAATTTTAAAAATTTTAAATTTCACAAGCCTAACTACTTAAGTGTAAAGTCCAAATTTCAGATTCAAGCATACTTACATAAATATGAATTTAAGTTCCAATCTCCAAATTCAAGCTTAAAGTCGTTAACACAAGTCAATTAGGAGATATGGAGATTTTTTAGAGATCGGGTAAGTTACGGGTCAAGGACAAATTCATACCTGTATTTTACTTAACCCTTGACTAGATTCATACTTGTATCATATTCAATCTCTAATTTTTTTTTTTTAAATATTTTCATACCTTACTCGATCCCAAAAAAAATCTTGAATCTCTTAAACGTTCGAGATGGAATCGACTAGGATACAGACGAGTCGACGAGATGGACAAACCAATCTCCCATCATTAATCTTGTGCGTAAATAATTAGGCAAAACAAATAATCTCACCTTGCTTACTTACGCTCGAGATGGTATTCAAATTTGTTGCTTTTACACTCTTTTTTGAATGTTGAGGGATTTTAAATTCATGGAATTAAAATTAAGTTATATAAAAATGTAAGTTAGAGAATTAATTTATCTAATAATATATGAAATTTTTTAATAATTATTATGAAAAAAATAGTGCCATTAATTCTTAAAATGATGGAGCCACTATGTAAAGTATTTTAAAAAATTATATATATATTTTTGATGATTTCAAATTTTTGCAACTAATCATTTAAACCATTTAAATTCACGATCAAACCGTTATTTAAATTAACAAAATTATATTAAAATAATTATACTTGAATAACTAGGACCAAATCCTTTTATTTCAAATCTATATATAAACACAATCTTAATTTTGTTTTTATCTATTATTAGAGGTAAATGTATGCATGATTCACATGATTAACATTCACTTACACAAAGTTCTTTTAAAATAAAGTGTATTGAACAATGTAAAAAAAATTAGAAATAAAATTATTTAAATAAACTAAATTTATATTACGTTTAGCTTCTTAAAAACAACACCCCTCCCCCCCCCACCTGTCTAGCTAGATCCAAATAATGCCTACAATCGTGCTTTTCAACCCCCTGTTTGATTAAAGTTGAGCCAAACCTTAAAACCAAAACAACTAACTAATTAATATTGATTGATAAGAAAGGTTCATTGCCCTTAAAAAAAAAAAAAGAAAAAGAAAAGAAAGAACAGAAGATGAAAGCACAAAAATTAAACTTCATGTTCCATTATCAGTCTTGTTATCGGTGCGTTTGGTTGCCAAAAAAAAAAATAACTTTTAAGAATTTTTAGTAATTAAAATTTTTAGTTCAATTGATAAAATTAAATTAAATTTTTGTTATTCTTTTAGGAATTTTGATTGTTTGATAAAAAATTAAAAAAAATTCAATAATTTTTAAGCGCTTTTATTAACTTTTTATTGTCTGATAAAAAAATTATAGAAAATTCTAACAATTTTCAATGTTGTTACCAAATACTAAAAATGAAAAAAAAGTTGTCTCACATTTAGAGCACTAGTTTTTTTTCCATAAAACTCCATAAAATTTCAATTTGTTTAATTTTTTATATTTTTCATCAATTTTTAAATTATAATTTATTGAACTTTATGAAATTTTATGGGATTTTTTTATGGTAATACATTTGGAGTAACAAAAAGTGAAATAATTTATGAGTTCGTAATTTGTGCAGTGAAATAAAGGTACCGTTTGAAGTAGTAAAAAAACAAGAAAAACAAGATAAAATGTGATTTTGGGTAAATTTTGGCATTTGGTGTTTTTCCAAACTGTATTTTTTTGAGATGAACAGTAGTAAACCGTTAAAACGGTTTTCCCAAATCTGTTTTAACGGATTCAAAAAATCTCCAAATGTTCTACACACCTAATAGTCTCTCTCTCTCTCTCTCTTCTCTCCCCCTCCCCAAATCGTGTTTTTTTTAGATGAACAGTGGTAAACCATTAGAATAGTTTTCCTAAATCTATTCTAACGGATTCAAAAAATTTTCAAATATTCTGTACATCTAATAGTTCTCTCTCTCTCTCTCTTTCTCTCTCTAAATCACGTTTTTATGAAGATGAACAGTGATAAACCGTTAGAATGGTTTTTCCAAGTTCGTTCTAATGGATTCAAATGGTTTCGTAAGCTTAGGCCACAATGGTACTTGATCAAAAGCTTTTAACTTGAGAAACATGAGTGCAAAAAAAAAAAAAAAAAAAAAAATTACACTCGGTTAACCTCCTTCCAGTTTTTTTATTTTTTTAGTGAAATATTGAATTTTTTTTAGTAAATGTGAGAATGTGTAAAAGTATAATAGAGAATTTTAGTGATTATTATAGGTTGTTGGAGTTTTATTTTATTTTATTATGGTAGCGTTTGGCAACAAACTTTTTAGCCAAAAAAATACCAACTTTTGATTTTTAAATGTTTGGCAAATCACCAACTTTTGTCACTTTTTTATTCTACTACAGTAATTTCTCAACTCAAAAGTTACTAAAAATTAATAAAAGTTATCAAAAGTTATTAAAAATTATCAAAAGTTACTAAAAATTGTCAAAAATTATTAACAATTTTAGTAAACACTCATAAGTTGCAAGAAATTACTAAATATTGTTAAAAATTGTTAAAAATTATGACTTCAAAGGCTCCCTATGTTTGTTGGCACACCAAACAATGCCAAAAAGTAAGTTAATTTTAAAAATTTTTTAGTAATTTTTAACAAATTTAAACATGTCACAAATGAAAATGATGGCGAAGTGGACCACAAGGAGAATCTTACAGTCAACGGATGAAAAGCTTTTAAGAAATCAGATGCAACTTCCAACCTCTCTTGGTCTTCTCCGATAGGCCAAAATGATATGGGTTGAATTATTGAATTCTTACTTGTACGGCTTCCCTTGGCCTGCAATCCACCCCGTTTGACAACTTTTAGCTTCTAGTAGATTTAGTTTTTTATTTTTTTTATTTATTTTTTAACGGATGTCCCACGACAACTCATATAAGTGTATTTGAAATTGTATAAATTTATATAAATTTGTAAAAATTAATATATCATATTTTGTGCAGTGAGTAAAAAAACTTAAATTTTATAGATTCGTAATTCGTATTTACAAAAATTTTTAAAATTTTATATTTTTTTAACTCTAAACAATACCAATAAAAATATGACATGTTATAAAATTTTTTATTTTTATAGAGTTTTGCACGAGAAAATATAAAATTTTATTATGTGATATATTTTCGTTGGAACTGAATGAGTGCCTCTACAGTAACTTGTTAATAAATGTCTTTTTATTTTAAATTAACTAAAATTACTTTTTAAAAGTCTAGATTTTCTTTCTAAATTATGAAGAATAAATATTTTCAATTAATAAAAAATAAACTATAAAATCTAACTTTTTAGTAATTAATTAAAAAAAAATAAATATTATTTTATTTTGTTTTTCTCCCCAAATCCACTTTCATTACAATGTAATACAAATAAACACCGGGGGCCACTTTCCTCCCACTTTCTCGCATTTTAATATATTTAGTAAAAATATATATATTTATATGTATAATGTTAGTGGAGTAGGCACTCCGTTCGCTTTCTTGGAAGAAGAGCCAACAGTTTAAAACCATATCAACGTATGGTCACCCATGCTTGAATATTTAAAGGAGATAAATATATCAAGGATAATAAGATGAAGCTCGTGTAAATAATGTGACATTAAATTTGTAAAAAAATAAAAAATAATTTTATAATAAAAATAAATATATTTAAAATAAAATTAAAATTTTACTGATAAAAAAATTAAGAGAAAGTCATTTAATATGATTTAATCATTTTTAACATAGACGTAAGACAATATTAATATAGAAGACTAAACCGACTTAATTAAAAGAGATAACGAAAATAGGACGTAGGCCTTATGTACCTTTAGGTTGCGTTTGGCGCACCAAAAAGTAAGAAAAAATGAAATAAAATATGGTTTGAGGAAATTTTTTGTGTTTGGTGCATATCGCTCAAATCACGTTTTTTGGAGATAAATAGTAAAATTTCGTTCCGATGGATCGGATTTTCGTTTGGACGAATTCAAAATTTTAGGCAATCATGACTTCTTTACACTACAATTCATCCAAACGGATTGTAGAAACCATTTGGACGAAAGTTGCCCGTGCGATTCCGTCAGAATGATTTCTACAATCCGTTGGAACCGTTTTAAAAATACCACAAAAAATAGTCAAAGTGGGTATCATTTGGCAACTTGGGAGTCTATAGTGAGAATGAAATTTTTGCTATTTGATTAACCGAATTGTAGTTATTGACTTTTTTTAGAATGATATTGAACGTTTTTCAAATTTTAAGAAGGCAAGAATATGTAAAATTTTATAGTGATTTTCAAAGGTTTTCAGAGATTTTCATCATCTTTTTGTGCACCAAACGCAGCCTTATTAAAATTGTGAAAAAAAATCTACCTTCATATAATATTGTAGAAAATGTAATCTACTACATAAATGAATGGAAGAAGGGAATTTATGTAACCAATTTTTATTAATTTCGAACTAAAGGTTTGTTAAATTGAATTGTTGTAGTTTGTTAGAATAAGTTGATGTAGAAAATAAGAGAAAAAGGAAAAAAAGAGTTAAATTACAAAAAAGATCAAACCCTCTTGAATTTTTATTATCATATATATATATATATATATGTATGTATATATATAATATGAATGCTCCGGGGTTAACTTAGCAAACTTTTTCAACGTAAGAAGTTTTACTTTTTGTCTTTGGAGTGCCTAACATCGCCAAATTAGGCAGCACGAGGCGGCTTGAAGTTCCCTGTTGTTTTCCCATCCATTTAACAAAAGATATATATACACGCATACATACTAGCTAATAAAAGTGAGCTTTAAAATTAGAATTTAAATTTTTACAATTTCCAAAGATAGTCTGCAAATGTAGTTTATATGAACATATATAACCAAACTACTCCATTCTAATTTTTTTTCCTCCCTCTAGAGTTAATTATTGTTTACACAATCATTACAACATTTTACACTTCTAGCTATTAAAAATTTAGATACTGAGGGTTTATTTGGAGTAAAAAAAATTGAGATAAATTAAGAATTCGTAATGCGTGCAATGAAAGAAAAAAGTTGATGTGATATAAAGTTAACAGAGATTTATATAGATTTTCAGTATTTTTTTATGCCAAACGCAGCCTAAAAAACACTTTTTGGTCACTAAAAATATTAGCGCCCAAACATATAAAATTTCATCATTAATTGGTGATAAAAATATATTTAGGTAAAAAGATTTATCATTTAGTGACCAATTAATCAGTTAAAACTTTTCCTAAGACTCAACCTTAGATTTTTATCTTAAATTTGGAGTACTTAACAACTTAACTAAATCATTATCTGTCTATATATATGTGTGCGCGCGCGTGCGCACATTAAATCTTTTGCCAACAAAAATTTAGTCATAAAAAGTATATTTTTGGTTGTTAAAGATAAAATAAAATATTTATTTTCAAATACTGAAAATAATAAAGTTTTTGTTATTTTAGTAACTAATTTGTCTGCAAATGATTTACTTTCAATGATCAAATTTATTTGTTCAGGGAAAATAAATTTTTTATTAACTAATTTTTATTTTATCGGTAAAAGTGAGCATTTAATGACTTGATTGACAAAGACTATTAAATATTTAATTATTTTTATTTAAACTTTTAAAAATCAATTGGTTAAGAAAAATAATCCTTCAACAATCAATTGATCAAGAAAAATCATTTTTTTTTAGCAATAAACTTTAACTTAATTGTAAAAAATGATCCACAAACGTATTTGTTCTGAAAGTGAACTACTCAACGCGTGAACAGTTTTCTAGTGTTTCATATGCCTTCTAGAGAAGGTTGAGTTTCCAAGTTGAACTGGTGAAGCAATCACCTCTTCTAGTCTTTTGCAAAATAGTAATTAACGAAGAGAGAAGAATGGATAAACGCAAGAAAATTCAATTGGTCTTTCTCCAAATCCTCGGGGCTAATGAAACCAAGGTGACGTAAGAGGGTCCTCTTTTTAAATTTGTTGCCTACCCAACTTCAACAAATCAAAGGTTTTTTTTCTTAGGCCTCATTTGACCTATCAAAGTTTACTAAAATTTATTAATTTTTAATTATTTTATATACATTCTTCTAATTAAATTTTAACATCTATCACCTTTATGACAAAATTTTTCCTTTTTATCGTACTTTTTAACTAAAATTTGACCAACCAAACGAACCATTGGTTGTTTTTCCTTGTGCATGTAGATCATAAGCGTCGAGTAAATTTAGTCATTTCATACCTAACTAAGAAATTTTAGATGAAACATATTAGAAAAATGGTATTAAATCATAAAAAATTAAAAATGGTTGAATTGCAATTAAAAAATATAAATTTTTGTACGGGTATTTATTATTTTCAATTAATAAGCTCGTAAATTTTTCTTACCCTTAAGATTATTTTCTTTTAATAATTTTTTCACACCGTATACATTACTGGGTCATTTGACGAATCTTTATTCATTAAGTTGACATGTATCACTATTTTTAAATATTAGGCATTTAGCAAAAATTGATACAAATTGAAAAAATTTAGTAAAAAATGAAGAAAGTTGGTAAATCTAATTTTTTATTTGATAGATAAAATTAAAAAAAAAAAGTGAACAAAAATTATTTTATTTATTCTAAAACTTGATAAATTAAACACCCTTAAATTATTGAGATGGTCTTGATTAATTATTAGACTATCTATAATCGTTGAAAGTTGATCATGTGTTTTCTAGGAAAAAGAAATAAAAAAAAATTAAAATAATCAACCCACTTGGTTAATGTTCAGCCTTGGGATTTATTTTCTTCAGTAACTTAAGGGTCTTTTGGTGCAATAAAAATCGTTCAAAAATTTTGAAAATTTTTTAACACATTTTTTACTTTTTATATTTTGTAAAACAATTATAAATTATATATATTTACATATTTCAATAATTTTTTATAAACTTTAATTAATTTTTTACAAACTCCAATAATATTCCATAAATCCCAATAGATTTTCTACAAATTTTAAAAATTTTTTACATCTTTCAATAAATTTTGACATAAAACTATTTTGACAGATCAAAAAACACCATTTAAACAATTTTTTCTTTAAAAAACTGACATAAAAGTTCAAAAATTTTTATTATTCATCTTTAAAAAATATGATTTGATAACTGCACACTAAAAATTAAAAAAAAATTACCTAAATCAAAAATTTTATTATTTTTTTATTGTTGTTGGTTGCACCAAACGCCCATATAGTTGTTTAATAAGTGCCATGTCACCCACCCAACTGGATGATGTCATTGTTAATCACTCTGCAATTAAAGGCAGCTTATTTTATTCATCAACAATACATGTGAATTGCCCAAGTCGGCTGTGGCAAGACAAAAGAAGGGAGCGGAGTGGGCCCCTTTGGGGGTGGCCGAGTGGAAGTCGGGCTCGTCTTAGAATTTGGGCTTCTCGAGGTTCTGGGTTTCAACTCCCCCAAGGGGGTGGGTTACCGCTGTAATGGCGGGTGCCTAATGACCTCCTCTCGGTCGTGCCGGTCAGCCAGGGCTTGCCTAAGCTGGTTAACTCTCCAAGGGCCTTTGCCGGCTAGGGTCTTGGAGCGTGCTTCGCCCTGTGCGCACCCCAATACGGGGTAGCGGCTGCAGACTTCCACGTACCAGAAGAAGGGAGCGGAGCGGGTTCCAACAAGCAATAATCTTAGTAATTAATTTTAGTTTTAGGGTAAAGTATAAAAATAACCGTTTATATTTTACCTTCAATCTTACGTTAGTGTTAACGGTTTCAATTGTAACAGTTAAATCCCTACGCCTTCAGTTAAACAATAATCAGGTCATTCTGTCTATTTTGTTTATTATCCATTACAAAACACCGTTAAGGCGAACGTAAAATCATCGTTTCTTAAGATAGTTTACATGATAGAGTGATAACGTGTTACTCTCAGATGAAGTGAAGATTGTTTATCATGTGTAAGATTACTAATTGTTCACATGGCAGAGTGATGGCGTGGAGACTGTCTGTCATGTGTCAGACGCTTGCTCGTCTACGTGTGCTGATGTGCTATGTTGGTTAATGTGGGTTACTGTCATAGAGTTACTTCATTTTAAAAAAATAATAAACCATTACAAATTATGCTAATCTTAGGAATTGAATCAAGAACCTTAAAAATAAGGAATCAGCAACAAAATCAACTCACCATGAACTTAGTTTGTATAAGATTTTTAATAAAATGTATATATATTAAAAAGTTGAAATAGAGTCTCCCTCGTTATAATATTTATTTGTATTTATAATATTTATATATGTTTATATAGAATATATTTATTTATAAATAAATATTTATATATTTGTATGTGTTAAAAAAATAAGGGAGAATAAATAATGTTTATATAATATATATTTATATATGTTAAAAAATAAGGGAGAATATATAATATTTATATATCTTTATATAAATATTTATATAGAAGATGAGGGAGAATTTAATTCAACTTTTGAATACATATAAATATTATTTAAGAATTTTAAACAAACTAAAGCTTTGGTGAGTTGATTTTATTGCTAACTCCCTATCCTTAAAATTCTTGATTTAATTTTTAAGGGTAGTATAATTTATAATACTTTATTTTTTTAAAGTGAAGTTACTCTATGGTAAAAACCAACACCTGAACACATGGACAATTAGCAATCTAACGCGTGACGGATACCAACACCAAGATATATGGACAATTAACAATCTAATACGTCGCGGACAGTCTTCATCTCATTTGAATGTGTCACGTCATCACTTTATCTTGTGGGCCATCTTGTAAAATGACGGTTTACCATTCATGTCATCCGAGAGTATCACGTCATCATTCTGACACGTGGATCATCTTGCGTAGTGATGGTTTTACTCTCGCCTTAACAGTATTTTGTAACGGACAATAGACAAAGGGATCTGACTGTTACTTGATCGAAAATGTAGAGATTTGACTGTTACAATTAAAATCATTGGCATCAAAGTAAGACCGAAGGTAAAGTGTAGGGGTAGTTTTGTACATTACCCTAGATTTATAGCTTATAATTTGGGTTTTGATTATGTGTGTGCATGTACACACACATAATATATGCTTAATTTATATGATCATCTCGAAACAAATAAGGCCTAAACATGGACTAGTTTGTTACTGCTCTACGCGTCAAGTTCGGTTATATAATAATAGACTACTCTACGCGTCCAGTTATAGAATAATAGCAGTGAAACAGACTGGACTCGCTAGGAAATAGGAATAAAACACCACAAGAATTGACTAATGGCACTTGACTATTAAATTTCTATTCCTTAGGATGCTTTTTTATTATGGATTTATTCGAAATCAGCGATTTTGATGTTAATTATATTTTAAGAAAATTATTCGAATATATCATTAATTTGAATAGTTTAAAATAATAAATTATAATGAATTTAAAATTATTAATACCTTATTTTGATAAAAATTTTATCCAAAAAAAATTAAACAGGCAGATATTTAAAATCATTTCTCATATTTGGTTTATAATATGAAAAATAAAAAGAAAAACGCATGGAATTCAGGAAATTAAAAATGATTAAATTAGAAAATTAATTAATTGATTATTTAATTTTATTTTTGAATCTATTCAAATATAAATTTATACTTGGAATTTTATATCTTTTTAACCCTTTTATGCTTTTTTTTTTTAATTTACTTTTTCTTTTCCTTCACTTAATTTTTACTCCAAACACCCTATAAGAAAAAAATAATTAAAATCTTCTAGAATAATGACTCTACTACCTTAGTAATAATGATTAAAAGTCTCCTACGGGTTATTGTATAAAATAAAATTCTCTTGTAATTATATTTTAATACAATTTTAAATTCATTATTTGAATTTCCTGATTATTCGTATATCCAAACTCAGCCAGGGGTTTTTGGGTCACGTAATGGGTCAGCATTAGCGTGATAAGTTTCGATCAAGGGACCTTGCAGGCATATGGCAGGATTAGAGGCAAAAGTCTGGACCCACCTCGAAGCAAGGGAATTGAAAGCCTGAAAGAATTCAGAAGAAAATTAATTAATTAAGACTGGACAGAGAAAGCCCACAAGATAGAAAACTGGTAACTTTGCCTGGATTTCCTTTCCCCGGGAAGTTCTAGAACCCAAGAGGACCAATTGAAATTTTGGGCAATATAATCAGGGGTTGTTTGGCACCACACAGCAATTCAAATAGAATATGGGAGACTGATGTAACAATGTTATATTAATTTTATGATATTAAATTAAAATCTAACGAGTCAGATATATTCATATCATTTTAATTTAAAAAAAAAACATAAATGCAACCATATTCATTTAATTCAAACGATGAAAAGAAAATGATAACGAAAAAGAGAGGTCAGAAGCATAAGGACAATGCACTTAGGCATGGGATGGTGCCCCCTTTCTTGACTCTTGACAAGGCATATGGCCCTGGCCCTCGTCTCCTCGCCATACCCTGCGCCTTTTTAATCCAGATAGGGGTTCGATTAAGGGTGTGTTTGGCATTTAATAAAATAATACAAAATTTTATGAATTTCTATAACCATAAATTACGAGATAGTAAAATTTAAATTTTCTATTTACTGTACAAAATATAATATATTAACTTTTATAATTTTATACAATTCTAAACACATCCTAGAATGTTCCCAATGTTCACGCAATGGAGATCATCCCCTGTTTCGAGAGCTGAGTCTTGGGCCACCCCTCTATCGGATATGGCTCCCTTGCGTCAGCCCCAAATCTCAAAAAATTCTTTAACTCTAGTACAATTTTAGGGAAAAAAAATTTTCCCCTCAAAATAATAATAATAATAATAATAATAAATAAATAACATAACATAACATAACATAAAACTCCCAATAGCTCCATTTTCATAATTTTCCACTTCACTCCGACCATCAAATTTTAGATGGATTTGATCTAAATTTGTCCCATTTATATTTGAAAATGAAAAAATTAATTTTTTTTCTTCTTAATTTTTTATTCTTTTGTCTTGCACGATTTTTTTATCAAAATTATTTTATTTATTTGATAATTTTTAGACACTTTTATAAGAAAAAAAAAATGAAGACATATCAAAAACAACGTCCGCCTCAACATGACCATGCAATAAAGTCAATTCCCATTTCTGTGGCCGTCGGAAAATTTGGTAATTCAATCCACAGTCTCATCTCATATATATATATATGTATGTATGTATATATGAAGTCATTCCCATACCGTTCCCTCAAACCCGCAAAACCTTAACTCAGTTTCAGTTTCTATTCGTCAGAAATTATTTCAGATAAGATTACAGCTGCCTCATCACTGCTATCCCCATTGTCTGTACCCTAGCGTCAAAACTGTTGGAGCTGTCAATAGAGCACTCACTGACACCACGATTTCCCCACCCCTTGTCACTCTTTACACACACACACGTATATAATTATGTATTACTTAGGTATCATCTATCTGGTTCTTGGTTTTATCACCTGATCACCAGAAGAAATCGACTCAATTTCCATACTGAAGTTTACATTTGATTGGCATTGCTCGACTTTATATTTGATTGGCATTGCTTGACATATAGTTTGAGTTGCCGCTTTGAATTCCTTGGAATGAAAATTTGATTCTTTGTTGGGTTTTATTTTTCAGGTCTTTGAGGAAGCCTAATTTGCGTTGAAATGGAGAATATAGTTCCTTGTAAACTGGGTATAAATTACAAGGCGACATGTTTGGTGCAGTTGAATTTCAATGGATCGAGAGCTAGAAGTTCTGCGAATCCAAACACAGCCTTACTCGGCAGTGGCTTTAGAATAGGGAACTCCAAACCCACCAGCCCAAGGATTTCATCCGGCAAGTTCAAGGTTGTCGCGGAAGTGGATGAGAAGAACCAGACCAGCGTCGACAGATGGAGAGGTCTAGCATTCGATGTCTCCGACGATCAACAAGACATCACCAGAGGAAAGGGAATGGTGGACACTCTGTTTCAAGCTCCTATGGGCTCCGGAACTCACCACGCGGTCATGAGTTCATACGATTACATCAGTGCTGGTCTTCGCCAGTATGTTATACGCACACATATATATATTCTCAAGATGTAATTTGTATTTGTAAGTGCTTGATTTTGATAGAAATTTATGTGCTACTTTTCAGGTATAGTTTGGACAACATGATGGATGGTCTCTACATTGCTCCGGCTTTCATGGACAAGCTAGTTGTTCATATCACCAAGAACTTCCTTTCCCTGCCAAACATCAAGGTTTGTTTAATTCCCGAAATTAAACTTCCAAAATGCTATAAGAAGCAGCAAAATTCCCACAGAAAAAAAAAAAAAGGAAGTGAAATAGCATTTTGATTTCTCTTTTCAATGGTTTGGGTGAATCCAATAAACTTTGCATCTTGTCACAATTCCCGTTCGCAGGTTCCTCTCATCCTTGGGATTTGGGGAGGCAAAGGCCAGGGAAAATCATTCCAGTGTGAGCTTGTCTTTGCCAAAATGGGAATCAAGTGAGTTTTCAAACCTTTCCAAATTAATTTGAAGAATTGAAAAAAATTAAGGATTCTTGATCATTTTACCATGAAAATTCAGCCCAATTACGATGAGTGCCGGAGAGCTGGAAAGTGGGAACGCGGGAGAGCCAGCAAAATTGATCAGACAAAGGTATCGCGAGGCAGCAGACATCATCAGGAAAGGGAAAATGTGTGCCCTTTTCATCAATGATCTTGATGCAGGAGCTGGAAGGTTTGGAGGAACTACCCAGTACACTGTCAATAACCAGATGGTGAATGCAACCCTTATGAACATTGCTGATAACCCGACAAAAGTTCAACTTCCGGGTATGTACAACAAGGAGGAGAATCCCAAAGTTCCTCTGGTAGTCACTGGAAACGACTTCTCCACATTGTATGCCCCTCTCATCCGTGATGGTCGCATGGAGAAATTCTACTGGGCGCCCACCCGCGAAGACAGGATTGGCGTCTGCAACGGTATATTCAGGACTGACAATGTTCCCGAGGAGGACATTGTCAAGCTTGTTGACACCTTCCCAGGGCAATCCATTGGTAAGCTCTCTAGATTGTTAACATCTTCTAATGTGAATATGAATGAAGAAAATAATAAGAAAGTAAGAAATTAGTATATAGAATTTAACGTGGTTCGATCAGATTGTCTACGTCTACAACGTACGATGGTTGAAATATTTTTCTTATTAATTGTAAAATCTCTTGTAAGATTCATAGTATAAAAAACACATATACTACCCACGACTTCTCCACTCCACTCTATTACGTGAGCAGGCTTAATAGCTTGTTTACTACACTCCGCTACTTTTCACTCCAAAAATTTCTTATTCCTTCTTAAATTTTTAGTCTAAATATGAACTACATATCATAACACATCTTTTATGCCTCTAAAGCGCTAAACTTTACTGCATTTGAGACATAGTACCAAGTCATCTTGGTGTTGTCTCTTTGACAATGTTCCCAGGAAAACGGTCGCTAATTAGTGTTGTGATTTGCCGGGTTTAATCAAAAAAATATAAAATATTACTTGAAGAATGTGATTGGTACGAGATTAAAAATTACTGAAATAAATAGTATGGGTATAGTAATCTGTTACTCTCCTGATTTTTCACATTTTTTAACTCTTTAACTTTAAAAACTTGGACACTGTTTGGATGTTCAATTTTCAGCCAACTTCCAGCACTTTTTTTTTTTGGCGATAGTTGCTAGATGAAATGTTTAGTTTGTTTGGTAAAACAAATAGAACTTTTTATTAACTTTCTGGTAATTTTTTGTGTGCTTGGTAAAAATTTTGATAACTTTTGAGTTATATTAAAGTAAAATGACCATTATGCCTTACCAACTCAACAAAAGTTGGTGCATTAGCAACTTACCACTTAGAATTATTGGCTACTTTTGATATTTTATCAAGTACCTAAAACACCAAAAGTTGATGTTTTTTGCTCCTCCACACGAAACCTTAACATTTAACCATTTAAGAATAAAAAATATTAAATTATTTAATTTTTTACAAAATATATTAATCATAATTGAAATGCGTAAAATTTTATAGGAATAACACTTATCCCATTTTAAATTCACACCAAACGCATCCTAAGAGTCAAGAACTCGCTCGTTTATTTCACAACAGAGATGTGAAACATACGACGAAGAGAAAAAAAAAAAAAGTACGTGGATAAGGGCTTAGTGTCAAGGCGTATTTTTGTGCAGATTTTTTTGGTGCCCTTAGGGCAAGAGTGTATGATGATGAAGTGAGGAAGTGGGTTTCAAGTGTTGGTGTGGAAAATGTTGGGAAAAGGCTTGTGAACTCAAAGGAGGGACCCCCAACTTTCGAGCAGCCAGAAATGAATCTAGAGAAGCTCGTCGAGTATGGATGCCTGCTTGTTGAGGAGCAAGAGAATGTGAAGAGAGTCCAATTGTCAGAGAAGTACTTGAAAGAGGCAGGCCTTGGAGATGCTAATGAAGACGCTATACAATGAGGAACTTTCTATGGTTAATATCCTTTGATCCTAAAGCCCCTCAAGGGTGGTTTGCATCCGGATCTTGGAATCGCTTATGTTTGGAACATGAATTTATTGGGAGAACAGAAAGATGAAGAGAATTTTTTTTTTTTTTTTTTTATTTTGCACCCTTATCATTTTTCTTTCACTTTTTACTCTCATCTCAATTTTATGACTTCGTTTGAAGTGATAAAAAAATTTTAAAAAATATTTAAAAATGTTAAAAAATTTTAAAAATTATTTATTTTTTATCACACTATACAAATTATAAATTTATAATTTATCTCATTCTATTTATTTTATTTCATTTTTATCCCTACAAATACATCTAAAATATCCTGCATCATCCGTGTGGAACATGAATTTATTGGGAGAACAGAAAGATGAAGAGAATTTTTTTTTTTAAACTTATTTTGCACCCTTATCATTTTTTTTTTCACTTTTTACTCTCATCTCAATTTTATGATTTTGTTTGAGGTATTAAAAAAATTCTAAAAAATGTTAAAAAACGTTAAAAAATTTTAAAAATTATTTATTTTTTTATCTTTTTGTACAAATTACAAATTCATAATTTATCTCATTTTATTTATTTTATTTCATTATTTACCACTGCAAACGCGCCCAAAATGTCTTGTATCCGTGTGTATCCATGTTTTGTCCCCTCTTTTCTCACCCTTCGTTGGTGCGCCCGACTGTCACTTTAAAATGAAAAGTGTTTTTTTCTATTAGAACCTACGTGCGGAGTTTCGAAAAAAAAAAAATAATTATAGGACCTGCAATTGTCACTACAAAATTTATAATTCGTATAGTGAGATAAAAAGTAAATAACTTTTATATATTTTTAAAAATTTTTACTAATTTTTAATAAATCAAATATACCCAATATAGAAATAACACGTTTGTAATAACAATATTTTTTAATTGGTTCTTTTATTAATTTTAAGTTCATAATAAAATTACCTCATTTTAACAAAAAATTTTTATTATGTAACATTATTACTAGACTTTTTTCTATTTTGCTGTTGATTAAGTATAGCTGAAAAAAAAAATTTAATTGTCAGTATAACGGTTAATGAAAATGCAACATAATATTACATTTTTAAATTATTTAAAAATGTAATTTCATTTTGTCTTTCTTTATAAGTCAAAACGGAACATGTTGTTGCGTTTTTTTTTTTTTTTTTTTAACCTAAAATGGGTGCCTAGAAGTCGGAGTTTTAGTCAGTCTGAATTCAATCGTGTTTTGTCCGATTTGCGTAAGGGAAGGGTTTCGGTGGATCAGCATGACAAGAGCTTGGAGGTGAAAATGAGCAATCAATGTCGAGCGAGCTGGCGAGTGTGTGTAGGGTTAGGGTTAGCGAGAGAAATCAGCAGAAGAACGGAACTCTGAAGGATTTGAATACAAAATCAGTTGATTCAAAATTAATTCCTGTCTAAAGAGGATTTGAATACAATTTTAGTCTAAAAAGTGGGATGTCAACGAGGTGGATATAAGATGAGTATGACTTTTCTCGTCTCTATTCCCGTTTAACAATATCCTTACCTGTCTCTGTCCTCATCCCTGTCCGCGTCCTTGTTGCGGGAAAAAAAATTTTCTCCATATCCATCCCCGCTAAGTAATGAATTCTCCATTTTCATCCCCATTTACCCGCCAAGTATACTAATTATTACAAATTATATATATATATATGTATAAAATAAATATTAAAAATTATTATAAATATTATATATATTAAATAAAAATTAAAAACATATATAAATTAATAAGTAAATATTTAAGCGGGTATGAGACGAGGTGGAAATTATCGTACCCTGCCCGTCCCCGTACCCGTTCAAGTACCACCTCAAATTCCCATACTCGTTCCCGTCCCTGTTACTAACATCCCCATACTCTCTCCGAATAGGGCAGGTGAAGCGGGTATCCACCGAGTACGGGTATATTTGACATCTCTACTAAAAAATCTCCTTTTGTTGATTCAAGCTTGGTTTGGGAAGGAAAGTAGTTGGCAAAATATAAACTAGCTATTTTTGTGTTTGGGAAGGAAAAAAATATGATTTTTTTCAGGTGAATTTTTAGTTTTGATTAATTTGATATTTTTGTCCTTAAAGGTTTAAAAGAAAATTAAAATGTAAGAGAATAAATTTAATCATTTTACAAATTAACAAATAAACTAATGAGTTAAAAGTCAATTAGCCCATTAGATCCCAAACATTGTCTCAAAATCAGTTGCGGTTAGAAAAGTGCAAACGATGTTGTATTTGTGGGTTAAAAATTTGTCAGTAAAAAAAAAAATAATTTTATCATTTTACTTAATAAAAAAGCTTAAAAAAAAAAAAAAAGAGTGTAGGTAAATAGACTTTCCCTGGTTTAAATCCGGGCCACTTTAGCCAAAATTTTGAATCTTGGCTCAGCAGACTTTAATTTAGACCCCACCTGCTCACAAAGAGAGGAGAAAAAGAAAAAGGAATCCAAAGCATCTCTAGAAACGTGCAAAACATGCATTGATTAGACGATAGAATCATGTTCTTGTGGGAATGTGAGAGAGAGAGAGAGGGGGAGAAAGTGGGCTATATTTTGAGTTCTTTGACAGTTACTAATTTTTAATTTTTTTAAAATAATTAAATTTATTTTTTACATTTTAATTTTTTTTAAATCTTGTAACGTAAAAATGTAAAATTAATAAAAAAATAAAAAATTAATTATTAAAAAATTAACTTTCTTTTCTTTCTCAAACATAAAAAAATTAATTTTTTAATAACTAATTTTTTTTTTCTTTCTCAGACTCAACCCCAATATGAACCGTCAGAGCCGTATATAGCCCAAAATGTTTATTCCGTGGATATTATTTTATTTAGAGAAAAAAAAATTTCTAAAAAGTAAGCTGATGATTAGTGCATTTAACGCTAAATATAATTTTCTATGTGCGTGTCCAACTTTGTCTCCCAATTAAAGTCAGGTTAAGGGGCACACTAATTGAAAAGGCATGGTTAACATTATTTTTCGTGGAGGTGTCTGAACTTGTAAAAATTAATTATGATTTTATAATTTATACCATGAAAAATTTAAATTTTATAAAAATTTATAGAATTTTGTAAAATTTCTTAGAACTTCAAATGACGTGTTAATTAACTTATAACAAAAGTAAGTTTAAAAACTTTAGACAAAAATTTTAAAATTATTTTTAATATAAATCATTTAAATTTGATCAAATAATCTATTTTTCAATATCACCTGATTAATATAAAAAGTAATTTTAATCACTCCAGTCATCATTAATTTGTTCAACACTTGGTTATGCAGATATCAAGTTCGCAGCCCACATTTTTTACTATAAAGTGATGTGGGTTTGAAGTTTTGCCCCCACCTTTCAATAATATTTGTTTTAAGTTATTATTATTGTACATGTATTAATTTGTTTTTAATTTTGAAAATCAAATTTCCTCCAAAGTTCCATCATAAGTCCTAGTCATTTATGGCCTAATTCGTGATGCAACTTTGACTTATTTTACACTAATTGGACTAACTTTGGGGCTTTGTGGGTTTTGAATTTTTTTTTTTTTTTTTGAATTTATGCTTTATTCTCCATTTCTATTTGTTGTTCTCTAAGATCTTTTTCATTTCTATTTTACTTTTAGAATAGCAATTACTTAAATATATTTATTTTTTTGAATAAGAGATGATGATACCACTACATCTCACATCGATTGGGAGTCAGAGACTGAAGTATCATATAAGGAAATTGGTCTCTCTTCCTGCCAAATTGCACTTTTTCCATTGGAAATGGACAAAACCGTGAGGATAGAGGTAAGACTCATGTGACTTTGCGTAAGACCCAAAGCAGACAATATCTTAGCAGTGGTGTTTGTAGTGTGAAGACGAAAATAGATCATCATCAAGAGAATTTTGTAAATAAAAAAATGTGAATTAACTTTAAATAAAGAAAGGCACGAGATTCTCCTTTTTTTTTTTTTTTTTCTCTATGTGAGGAAAATGTGATTAACTTTAAATCTAGAAGATTCTTCTTTTTCTCTTTTTTTCTCTATGTGAGGAAAATGTGATTAACTTTAAATATGGAAGATTCTTCTTTTTCTCTTTGTATATCAGTGTAAATGATGTATAATATAAATTATCAAATCTTTGGTGGGCATTACTTGCTGATTCATCCATTGTCATTCTGATGTTAATCAAAGTTGGTTTGGTTGTGAATTAAAGGACAAGGCTTGCTCAAAGAGGATTGGGTGGCTAGAAGAAAACAATAACGGAGCTGTTATCCAGACAATGAGAAGCGGCACCGCTGGACAGGCAACAGACAAAAGCAGCCAACTTAAGGCCTCGTTTGAAGTTTTAAATAAAACCAAAAAATTTTAAAAAATTTCAAAAGTTTTCAAATTCTTCCAATTATATTTTACCACCTATCATTTTTACATCACATCAATTCCATCCATTGATTTTTTTTTATTTTTTTTGGGACTCCAAACGCACCCTAAATTAAATCAAATTAGGACAAGTAATTAATGCGTATAGCTGTTACTGCCCCCGGAGCCATTAAAATATAAATTTTTATTTATTTTTAACCAAAAATATTTGGATCAGTTTATACTTATCTTAATTAATTCAAATTTAGGATTCGTTTAGAACTCTAAAAAAATCCAAAATATTTTAAAAAATTTCAAAAATTTTTAATTATTTTTAATCAAAATTTGTCACTTATCATTTTTAGATCACATCAATTTCATCTTTTAATTTTTTGAAACACTGAACGCTCTCTTATGAAATTTTAAAATTAATGATCAGATGAGCTTTTTAATAATTTTAAAAAAATTCGAATGAGTAGTTATCTAAAATCTTATCAATTGAATGAGCCTTAGGGGTATTAAACTATAAATTTTCGTTTTAGGCGTTAAAGGGTACAATGTCAGAACCAAAAGTTGAAGCCCCACCACTCGAATTATAACTTGGGGCAGGTTAAGAAACTATCCCAGCGAGGTTAGACGTTTTAGGCTCCGTTTGAAAATTAATAGAAAGATTAAAAAAAATTTAACTACTAAAAATTTAATGTATTTTTTTAAACACAAAAAGAAGTTAAATTTTTACTAACTAATTAGTAGCCAACTAAGGGTAGAAATGGAGCCCAGCTCGGAAAATATATATATATATATATATATAATAGAGATTGTGACATCATTTGACAACTTAATTTTTAATGGAAAACTATCAAAGTTTATTTTTTGGATATTTGATAAAATATTAATTTTTATTATTTTTTAACTTAATTACAGTAATTTACTCAATTCAAAATTATTAAAAATAATTAAAAATTATTAAAAGTTGTTAAAAATTGTCAAAAATTTTATTAAACATCCAAAAAATTATAAAAAATTACTAAAAATTACTACTTGCTTCACATTGAAAATTGCAATTAGTAATTTTTGACAAAAAAAATCAAAAAATTATTAAAATTTAAACTTCTAAATAGTACCTTTATTGCCAAAATTTTAAACCTAGAGGTATAAATACCTATTTTTTAAATATAAGGAATTTAACCGTCAAAAATCTAAATTTTAAAGAATCTAAAGTGATTTTTACCGTATATTAATATGATATTACCATTAATAATAATATATATTTTTTTTAAATCTTAACTTTTACAAGGGCAATGGTCCATGGAACAGAATCATGGGCTTGTCCTCCCTTTTCCCTAAAGTAAAAGAAGGTAGCAGAGCAAGAGCCATAGCCAGACCATCACTTCACACCGACCTCTGTTACCACCTCTCTGGTTCCTTGAAATCTTTAAGCTGTAAACCCCATGTGATCTCTATTAAGGTTAGTCTCCTCACACGCCTTTCCACACCCAATGCCTAACCCAATACGTTGGATTTTTTTTCACTGCTCAGTCCCACCTCACCCAATTCATCAGACCAAGTTCTCCGATTCTTACTCTCTTCTGTCTCTTCACATGGCAAATCTTCTCCCACTCCTCTGTTCTCTCTCTCTCTTCTTGTTACTAATAATCCCAACTTCAACCCAACAACAAGATGAGTTCGCCTTCAATGGATTCGGCGAAGTGAGCTCCAACATAACCCTCAATGGAGTAGCAGAGATTGAGAAAAATGGCATTCTTCGATTAACCAACGAGACCAGTCGACTCATGGGTCACGCCTTTTACACCTCTCCTCTCCGGTTCAAGAACGCCGTCGGAGGCTCCGCCTTCTCTTTCTCGACGTGTTTCGCGTTCGTCCTAGTCCCGGAGTACCCGAAACTCGGCGGCCACGGACTCGCTTTCACCATCTCTCCGTCCAGAGACCTCAAATCGGCCCTTCCCAGCCAGTACCTGGGTCTCCTCAACGCCTCCGACGTCGGAAACTTCTCCAACCATTTGTTCGCCGTTGAGTTCGACACGGTTCAGGACTTCGAGTTCGGAGATATCAACGATAACCACGTCGGAATCGACATCAACAGCTTGGTCTCCAATCAGTCTTCCCCCGCCGCCTATTTTGTTGATGATTCCACCAAGCAAGATCTGAATCTCAAGAGTGGAAAGCCCATAATGGTCTGGATTGAATACGATTCGGCTTCGACCCTCGTCAACGTCACAATTTCGCCTTCTTCTTCGAAACCCAGATTCCCAATTCTCTCTCTCAACGTCGATCTCTCCCCGATTCTCCACGAAACCATGTACGTTGGGTTCTCTGCGTCGACGGGTCTGCTTGCCAGCTCGCATTACGTAATGGGTTGGAGCTTCAAAATCAATGGAGATTCCAAATCGCTTAACTTGAAATCTCTTCCATCACTCGGACGAGGCAAGAAGAAGCACACTGCTCTAGCTATTGGCGTTGCAGTCTCGTCGTTTGTTTTATTGATTCTTTCAATCGCGATTGCTCTGTACTGGATTAGGAAGATCAAGAACAGGGATGTAGTTGAAGCGTGGGAGCTCGAAATTGGCCCACACAGGTACTCATACAAAGAGCTCAAGAAAGCCACTAGAGGTTTCAAGGATAATGAGCTGCTCGGAGTTGGTGGGTTCGGCCGAGTTTACAAAGGAACGCTGCCAAATTCGAATACCCAAGTCGCTGTGAAGAGAATTTCCCACGATTCCTCACAAGGGCTGCAAGAATTTGTGTCCGAAATCGCTAGTATTGGCAGGCTTCGCCACAGGAACTTAGTTCAATTACTGGGCTGGTGTCGCCGCGGAGGCGATCTCCTCCTCGTCTACGAGTTCATGTCTAATGGAAGCCTAGACAAATTCCTTTTCAACCGACCCAAAACAGTGCTGACTTGGGAGCAGAGGTTGAAGATCATCAAAGGGGTTGCTTCGGGGCTGTTTTATTTACACGAAGGGTATGAACAAATTGTGATACATAGAGATGTTAAGGCCAGCAATGTGTTGCTCGATGGTGACCTCAATGGGAAGCTTGGAGATTTCGGGCTGGCTAGGCTATGCGAGCACGGCTCGAACCCGGGCACGACGAGGGTGGTGGGGACGATGGGGTACTTAGCGCCGGAGCTGCCGAGGACGGGGAAGGCCACCGCGAGGTCCGATGTGTTTGCATTTGGGGCTATGATGCTCGAGGTTGTGTGTGGGAGGAGACCCATTGAGCAGAAGGCAGTAGCTGAGGAAATGGTTTTGGTGGATTGGGTTTGGGCCAAGTGGAAACAAGGGTGTGTCCTTGATGTGGTGGACGCTAAATTGAAGGGTGAGTTTGATGAGGGTGAAGTTTTGTTGGTGGTGAAGTTGGGGTTGATTTGTTCCAACAATGTGCCCCTCGCAAGGCCTAGTATGAGGCAAGTTGTGAGGTACTTGGAAGGAGAGGCTGCCCTTCCTGAGGTTGAACTGAGGGCACCCTCTGGTGAAGAAGGGTCGTCGTTTGAGGATTTGTTGAACTCTGGTGTATCATCCTCTGTTGAGAATCCACCTGTGGGAGATGTTGATGCTGATTTTGGTTCAATTTCTACTTCGCCTTTTTCGGTGCCCCACACTGCTAGATTGTGAGTGCTGTAGCTAGAGCAAACTTGTATTCTTTTGCGTTTATACGGGATTTTTGTTTTTCCTTTTCCAGGAAAACGTCTCTTGAGAAAAGGGGGAAATTTTTTTTTCCATTTTGTAAATTCTCGTCTGTTTAGGTTCAAAATTTGTATTGAGTTGTGTTAATATTCAAATACATAAAAAATTTAACGAACATGTTATTATAATAATTTTTTTTTAAATCAGATTAAATCATATTAATTATTATATTAATGTAAACGTATTTTCAGGTATGGATCGTCTAAGCTTCGAAAATTTGCAAAAAGTTTTATAAATTTTAAATTTTTTATTCACTGCAGACACTCTAAAATTATCACTTTTACAAATTTAGGGTGCGTTTGGTACACAAAAATTTAGTAAAAATTTTTAAAAATCTCTGAAAACCTCTGAAAAATCTATAAAAATTTCTGTTCCATTTTTATACATTCTCATTCTTACTTTCTCAAAATTAAAAAAAAAAAATTCAATACCTTTCAAAAAAAACTCGATAATTAGAATTTGGTTAATCAAATAGTAAAAATTTTTTAGCCATTCTCACTATAGACTTTTAAACTACCGAATGATGCTCACTTTGACTATTTTTTGTGGGATCATAGAAATCGTTCTAACGGATTGTAGAAACCATTCTAACGGATCCGTGTAGCTAACTTTTGTCCAAACGATTTCTACAATTCGTTTGGACGGATTGTAGTGTAAAGAAGTTATAACTGTCCAAAATTTTAAATCCGTTCAAACGAAAATCTAATCCGCCAGAACGGAATCTTGTTGTTCATCTAAAAAAATGCGGTTTGAGATGTGTGCACCAAACGCAAAAAGTTTTTCTAAACTACATTTTATTTCACTTTTTATCACTTCAAACCCACCCATCAGGGTGCATTTGGTGTACTAAATTTTGGTGAAAATCTCTCTATATTTTTACATATTCTCACATTCTCAAAATTCAAAAAAAGTTCAATACCTTTTAAAAAAAAGTCAATAACTAGAATTCGATTTATCAAATAGCAAAAATTTTTTCACCATTCTCATCATAGACTCCCAGAATGACACCCACTTTGACTATTTTTTATGGAGTCGTAGAAGCAGTTCTAACGGATTGTATAAATCATTTCGACAGATTTGTGCGGCCAACTTCCGTCCAAACGGTTTCTACAATCCGTTTCGATGGATTTAAATCCGTCCAAACGTAAATTCAATCCGTCGGAACGGGAATCTTACTGTTCATCTTTAAAAAACACGGTTTGAGATGTATGCACCAAATACAAAAAGTTTTCCCAAATCGTATTTTATCTTATTTTATCTCACTTTTTATTACTCCAAACTCATATATTAATTTTTTACAACTCTAAACGTTTCCTAAATTTATCTTGTGTTATGATTATGTTCTTTTATCAAATTTAATATTGCCACCCTCTCTTCATAGAAAAAAGGGAGGCTGGCATAAGAAATTATGTCAATTCTATGATATTAAAATTAGAAGTCATTACATTTTAATCTAATAATCCTTGATCACAAATTACCGAGCTAACATAGGTTACATATCAGTTTTCCCAAATCCTCTCTTCACAGATCATTTATTTTTAAAATGAAAATAGACAATATATCATGAATTGATTTTGTGAATAGTATGTTTTTAAAATTTAATTTTAAAAATTACTTCATATTAAATCACGTTTATTATTCTACCATATGTCCCTCTAAACTTATTTAAAACTCACTTCGATTCGATTTGATTTGTTCACCGCCTAATCCTGCATAAACCCTTTCTGTATTCTTAAGTATCATTCGTCCACGTTTTCAATTGGGATGGTCCCGTTTCGCTATCACTATTTTTTATTAACTTTTCATTAATTATTAATTTTTATTAAATTTTATAACCTTTTCTATTAAAATCCATTAAACATATTCTTCAATATTTTCTTGCTTCCTTTAACTTTTACTAATTTTTCTGACTTCCCCATTAAAATTTATTAACATATTCGCCAATTTTAACCAATATTTCATAATTTTTACCAACTTTTTCAAGTTCACCTAAAATGAAATTTTTAGAAACTTTTGATAATTTGTTAGTAAAAGTAGTCAAAATTTGAAAATTTCAGCAGCTTTTAAAAATTTTAAATTGTTTGATAAAAATTAAATAAAATTTTAGTAATTTTAAAAAATTTTTAGAAACTTTTAGTTATTTGATAAAAAAGTTGAAAAAATTTTTAACAACTTTTGAGATATTGCCAAATATTAAAAAAAAATCTATAAAAATTTCTATGAGTTCCAGATAGGCTCTAGTTTTTACAAATTTTATTATTTTTTAAATTTTCTCTAATTTTTACCAACTTTCTTTAATTTTTTAAATTTTATAAATTTTTACCAAACACGATTTTTTTAAATAATACGTGACAGTACCGAGACAATAATTTTTTTATATACCCGAAGAACTCATATTAAGACCAACAATCATGGTAAAAACAGAAAAGTACAAAACAGGATGCTTAGAATGCATTTGGAAGTAATGGTTGATAACTCAGTTTTTAACTACTGGTTTTTTTGACTTATTTTAAAATGATTAAATTTATTCTCTTATATTTTAAATCATAAAGAGTAAAAACATCAAATTAATAAAAAGTTAGACAACTAGCTACTAAAAAGTTAATTTTTTTTTTCTCTTCCTAAACATAAAAAGTTAACTTTTTAGTAGTTAACTGTAAAAAAAAGTTAACTTTTTTTTTTTTCCAAACTCAACCTTAGGCCTCGTTTGATAATACTTTCATTTTTTTGTTTATGTTTAAGGTCTGTTTAATAAAGTAGTCAATATTTTTTTAATTTTTAATTTTTGTATCCAATTTTTTATTTTTAGTTTTCATTTTAGTAGTAAAAAAACTTTTGAAAATGTATTTAGCAACAATAGCTATTGGTTGGTAATTATAGTATTAGAAATGTGGCCACCACTAGTGGTTTGTCGGAGGTGAATGGTAAAAGCAGACAGTGGTAGCCACTAAAGGTCGATGACAACTAGCAGCTGAGGTGATGGTTGATCGGCCGACCATGGTCAGAGGGGGGTAGTGACTGACGGTCGTTGGTGGTGATGGTGATAGGTGAGTAGCAACTAACGGTGAAGAAATGGTGGCCATCAACAATAGTGTGATCAAATTGGATGATGGCAATCGACTGACCGACGATGGTTAGAGATAGATGATGGCAATAATAGTGGCGGCCGACACAATGACTGGGAGTGAATAATAGTTGATGATGGGTGCATGCTCTCCTGCTGCATAACATAATCTTTGTATTTTGAAGTTTTTAACAAACTTCAAATGCTTATACACACTTTTTTTTTTAATAATTTCTAGTGATTCGTTCCACAATAGGTATGTTTGGAGTTGTATGAATTTGTATAAATTAGTGTCTTATACTTTATACAGTAAATAAAAAATTTAAAATTTATAGTCTCGTAATTCGTGCTTACGAAGATTTGTAAATTTTTATATATATATTTTTTTGTTTAACTCCCAATGGTGCTGATAGTACTTCCTTCACTTGGCTTAAATATTTATTATTTTATTAAAATTTGAGTAAAACGTACATAAGCGAGAACGTCAACATTGAAACTTTGTTTATATATTCAGTGCAATTCTCGATGCCCTCTATCACTAGCCAAAACGGCAAAACCCTTTTAAAATTTGTGGGAAAAAGTGGCATATCTAGGGTTAAGGGGTAGGAAAATAAAATTTTAAAAGAACAAGGATGAGAGACCCCATAATTTATAAGCATTATTGAATCCTCAAAAGGCATTCTGATCAATTATACATTTTACACAGAGAATATAATAATAATAATTGCTAGTGGAAGTTGTTTTTCCAAGCTTTAGTCTCTTTCCATGCTAGTGGAAGGCCACTCTTGCTGGGGTCTACCGTGCATTGCTCAAAAGGTATGCCTATTTCTTAAAACTTTACATAAATATATGTACATACATTTCATTTTATGCGTGTAACAAGCATTGTGGGATGGAGAATCAAGCCAATTAACCAACAAAATGATATATATATATATATATATATATATATATATATATATGTATCAAAAGTCTGAAGGGTGGCTCAACTAATAAAATATTAAGATTACTTTCTAATGATCATTATTTTGAGTTTTCTTATGATCATTATTTTGAGTTTTCTTATGATCATTATTTCAAATTTTCTTAAAACTACTAAAAGTCACTCATTCATTAATTTTAGGATTACAGGGATTAATCGAGACGCGTACAAACTTATCAGAACACTTTAAATTATTTAAAAAAAAAAAAGTGTGTGTTTGTATATGCCATTAAGAGGAAATGTAGAGAAATTAAAAATCGCTTTGAGTAAATTTAATAGATCTGTTATTGATAAAACACATGCAAATACCTTCGCATTCAAGTCTTGAACACCTTATACATCAAATTATTACAAGTTTTTTTATCTTATGAACTGAGAAGCACGTAGGTAACTAAAATATATTTCTGGAATTAAGTAAAAGTTGTCAACCAATTTTAGGAGGCCTGACAACTTTTCCTGTGGAGTCAACATATATTCGGACCCTTTGTTGGTTGAAATCCATGGTGACAAAGCAATCCGGTGGCACCACCTGAATCAGAGCTGTCGGCATATCTTCCTTTATTTTTCTTTCTGCTTCTTCCGCCGTTAGCCCCACCACCTCCGGCCACGCCCTTTTTGCCGGAGTTGTGCCTGACCCCAAAGTATGGTCCAGTGATCCTGAAATTTTCGATCATATAATATGTATAAAAAAAAAAGGAGTTTATTTCAGGGAAAAGAGAGAGAGAGAGAGAGAGAGAAATTGCACTGCGTGTTTTTTTTTTTGGGTAATTCTGCGTGTTTCATTTTAATAAGCTGAAAAAATTACAATTCTAATTAAATATATAAATGAACCCTAGTGCACCTAAAATACAAAATTTCATACGTTTCAAATTTATTTTATTTCGAATTCATATATTTGAAATTTTAAGCCACTTAAATGGACTTTGTCATCAAAGTTCAATTTTTTTTTTTAAAAAGTTTTTCCTTTCTAATAGCTCTTGGTATAAAATTTAATGTCCCACATCGTTAGTATATATTATCTATTTTATGCTAAGATAAAGTGCATATATTATAAAAGCAGAAATGAGTCGAGCTGAATCCAACTTTACCTTATTTTAACTCAGCTCGAATTATAGAGTTCGAACTCGACTTGAATTTTTATATACTCTTGAACTCGGATCTATAAAAAAAATTTTAAACTCAAGATTGACTCAGGAATAAATCGATTAAACTTAAATAATATCGTTTTAGTTTAAAATATAATAAATAAAATATTATTAAAAATATAAAAATATTATTAAGTAAATATATTATTTCATTGAATTGTTTCGTAAACTTTTAAGATAAGTTTTTCTAGATTCGAATTCAATTTTAAATATAAACAACTGAGTTTATTTTCAAACCAAATTCTAACAGATTGAAAAAAATTTAGCTCGTTCCCACCTTTATAATATATATATGTATAGACTATTTATATAAATTATCAACCAAGACCATTAATGAGGAGATCCATCATTAATCATTTTTATGTAATCAATAATCTCACTTAATATTGATGTTTAAACACATATATATACCCACGCGCGCACAATAGTATCGGCTGTGATGATGGGGAAAATTAGGTGACATTCAGTCTTTTCAATTTAGATGTTAATTACAAATCTCAACTAAAGTCAAATTAAAGTATCAACAAAACAACAAAAATTTGTTCTAAATATGTATCTGAGATTTGTGTTGGAATCCATATATGTCTCCTGTGTGTAGCACTTTACATAATCTTTTTTAATGTTTTAATTTTTCACTTTCAATCTAGATCACAACTCCGTGATTATATATATATATATATATATAAAGTTCCTTTTGTTTCCCCCTTCGAAAGCTTACCTTATTGATGAAAAGTATGTCCACGATCGCGTGTTCATGAAAGAACTAAATTATTGCCTTTCATGTGGGGCTAGAAATAAAGTTGATAAAGAAGATCGAGAGAAGGAAGCAACTTACTTGTTGGGAAGACCATTGATTGAGGATCAATTTGTTCTTGAGGAAGCTTGGTTTCTTTGTTTTCCTCTGCCATGTCAAAGTCCGGAACAAATTTTAATTAATTAGAGAAATCAAGTCTATTTTATATACAAATTTGTGTGTGTGAGAGAGAGAGAGAGAGATGAATAAATGGAAAAAGTTTATATGCCCATATCATGAGACATACTTCCAATGTGTGTATATATATATATATATATATTCCCTTTTTTGGCAGTGTGTTCTCGTCTTTTTCATGACAACAAAAATTATGGCCGGTCAGCATAGATATTATATATATGTAAATACAAAGACCAAGCTGCCATGTGGCCAACATTCCTTAGTTGGCAAGGATTGGAATTTGGTCATCCCATGCATCATAACAATTATTATTATTATTATTGTTTTGCTTGATCAATTTGGCAAAATATCTTGGGCCATCCGCACCAAACTCATGCACTTTGATAACCAGCGCAAAAGTAGACACAAATTGGGAGGAAAATTAATACGTCAATTGCTATAAAAAGAGAAGATTTAGAATTAAGATTCGTTTAAAAAGAATAATTAATCTTTTTTTTGGTAATTAAGAATAATTAATCTTAGTTTCTGCTTACTTAATTTTTTAATTTTTTTAAATGATTAAATTTATTGTCTTACATTTTAAATTAATTTTAAATTATAAAAAATAAAAATATCAAATTAATAAAAAATTAACGCAGAAAATAACTACTAATTTGTCACTAACATCATTTGCAGCTTTTAATTACAACTGTCCAAAGTGACAGTACCTAGTGAAAACTTACATCAGATGTGTTTAGAATTGTATAAAATTATATAAAATTGTAAAAATTAGGTGGTATTTGATTTATTTTTATATTTTATATTTTTTATTTTTGTTTTATGTGTTAAAAATCTCAAAATGAAGAAATAGAAAATACTTTATTTTCTTTATTTTGAAATTTTTCTTATTTTTTATTAAAAACTCTCAAAACAACTTTTTATCATTTTTTATTTCATGTATAAACTCATTTTCAGTTTTCGAAAATAAAATTTGAAAACACAAATAACCAGATAAATTTTGAGTTGTTTTTCTCATTTTTAAAAATACAAAATAAAAAATAAGATCAAAACAGAAAATTGAAAATAAAAACAGAAAATAAAAAATAAAAAAACAAACCAAATGACCCCCTTAATGTCTCGTATTTTGTGCAATGAATAGAAAAATTTTATTATTTTGTAATTCGTGTTTGTAGTATTTTGTTTAGACTCCAAACATAACCAATATTTATATAGAATATATTTATTTATAAATAAATATTTATATAATATTTATTTACGTATATTAAAAAAATAAGAAGAATATCTAATATTTATATATATTTATATAAATATTTATATGGAAAACGAGGGAGAATTGACACTGCACAATTTTAACAGGCATACATTGCAGTAGCTTTCGGGATTGAGGGATGGAGGGAGTCCACCTTCCATTTTGGCAAAAGCTGGCCCAAGTTCGTTGGAGTTCCCGGGAGAAGAGGCTGTGAAGACAATCAAAGCAGAGATGCCGATGCTTCAGGTGGAGATTACACAACCACCGCAATCAGGGACCATGGAGCACAATCCCCGTTGAGTTCGACTGTTTCTGGATTCCTCTAACCATGTAATTGAGCCCCCAGCTATTGGTTGAGACTTTGATGGCGTTTGAAATTTTAAAAAAAAATTAAGAAATATTAAAAGTTAGTATTTGATTGAAAAAAAAATTAATAATTTCTAAAATTTTTAAAATTTTTCAAAAAAATTTAAAACTCCGAAACGGACCTTTTAAAATACAACTTTTTCTTATTGCTATTTGTCGGCACTACTGCTGGCACGCACATTGTTTCGCCTGCCTTATGATGCTATTCTTTTTGGAGTCGGGTGATTATTTGATTTTCGTCAACTTATTCGGTTTTATTAGTATTATTTGCACTTATTCGTTTGCTACGGGGTCAATCAAATAAAATTATTTTCTTACGCATATCTATGTATCTGTTTTATTTTCATTTTTTTCTTCTAATAAAAAGATTAAAATAAATATAACTTTTTAACTTTGTTTTATATGCTTATCTTAGATAATGATATGTATCACGATAAAATTGACACAGGGTCAGAGAATTAAATCCCCTAATTCTTAACACACATCGATAGTTGATGTCATTTGGTTTTTTTTTTTATTTTGTTTTATTTTAAATTCATTTTTCATTTTTTACTTTTGAAAAAAATAAAGAAATTAGGTCAAAACTTATTTGATTATTTATATTTTTAAAATTTATTTTAAAAACAAAAAAAAGTTTACACATGAAATGAAAACTAATAAAAAGTCATTTTGAGATTTTTTTAACTCAAAATAAGAAAAAAAAGAGTATTTTCTGTTTCTTCGTTTCGAGATTTTAACACATAAAACAAAAATAAAAAAACAAAAAATAGAAAAATAAACCAAATACCACCTAAAATTCTTAAATTCGTGATGAGTTATGATTAGATTTTCCAGTTAATTTAGTTAGTTTCTTGAATTTATAATGAATTTACTTTTTTGAACCAATATATTGTAATAATTTAAAATTTATTGAATCATTACGATAATTAGCTCAAGTGAAGTGTTTAAAATGAGTGATGAAGATGAATTATTTTCGAATAATTCATATTATTAAAAATAATGATTCTATATTGAATAATTATATAAAAATTTATGTATATAGAGTAATATAACTAAAAAACCATACATGAAAAATTTTCAATCTTGTTATGCACTAAAACATATTTGTTAATTGAAATATTTTTTAAGAGATGATCTGGTGACACTCTCTTGGAGAATTAATCATATTGGTGAATGTGCGGTTTTGAAGAAGTCCTATGCAAACACGTAAGGGGAATAAACTTTAAAGTTGTGTTCGTATTTATGAACTTAACGGGGTATTTGTTTACTTATCTATTTTTTGTTTCCTGTTTTCTGTTTTGTGTTTTCTATTTTTATTTTATATTTTAAAAATCTTAAAATAAAGAAACTGAAAATGCATTGTTTTCATTGTTTCGAAATTTTTCTTATTTAGAATTAAAAACGCTCAAAACGACTTTTAGTCATTTTTTTTATTTTATATGTAAATCCATTTTTTGTTTTTAAAATAAATTTTGAAAATACAAGTGACCAAATATGTTTTGAACTTTTTCTTTGTTTTTAAAAGTGTAAAATGAAAAATGAGTTTCAAACAAAAAATAAAAAATAAGATTAAAAAATAAAAAATAGAAAAATAAACCAAATGAGCCTTAAAATTAATGGATTCGCTACTAATTATTTAAAAAAATTGCTCAACTATAATGTTTTTAGTTTAAACTAGGATTTAATTAGTTTAATATTTAAATTATTATGAATTTGTAATTATCAAAAAAAAAATTACTGATTTGAAATTCTTCAAAATAATAACTCCATGCAGCATTACCACTACTTTTTTTTCCCCTGTAATCGAGAGTGTTTGAATCAGTTTATGCATACCTTTACTAATTATTGGGTTTTTAAATTAACAATCGGATAAATTTTTCAGTAAGTTAAGTGGTACCACTACTTTAGTTATAATTAGTAGAATAATTATTAGGATATCTAGTGATTTCAAATTTATAAATTTAAAATTAAATCGTATTAAAATATAAATTATGAGTCAATCTATTTAATAAAACATAAAATTTTCTGATACGCTCTGCACGCCATTGTAGTCAGAGATGTGCAAATGAATTCGGGGGTAGCTTTGTGTAAATCCACATACTTGTATAATGAGCTGACAGAGCTGTTAACACGTTCTTCGCATAATCTTTTAATGTTCTGTTAGAATTTATAATTTTAAAAAATAATATTAAAATTATCAATACATATTAAATTTTTATGGATAATCATTAAAAATAAAATTTGCAGTAAGTATTATTTTTTTTTATCATTTTTTACTTTAAAATAAATTAAACTAAAATTAAATTTTTATTAATTTGAATTTTATTAATTTTTCTTTCATATTCATATATTAAAATGGTAGGAGAAATATAGAAAAAAAAAATGAAAAAGGAGAGAGAGAGAGAGAGACTACTAATTTAGAATGTCGGTGACTTAGTGGCAAAAGATGAATCGGAATAAACGTCGTCCTGCTCCGTGGGTTGTTTCGGTAAAATGGGTACCCATTGGGCCTTTGTAAACCCCACCCATTGGGCCATCATGAGCAGTAACAACAACCAATTTACTGAAATAGCAAACCCGACCCATTTTAGTAGGGCCGTTTGGGGTGAGTTTGATGAGTTTGGGCTTCGCCAGACCTAAACACAGAGTAAAATTTAGAATTTGTTGCATGTTTAAATCCATATCTCTAAAAGTTATAGTTTGATAAAATAAGAGGTATCATCCTCTAAAGCTTACCACGTCTTATTGAACCTGTAACTTCTTAAAAGAAGCTGCATGAAATTTATAATCCTTTAGTGATAATCAATACAGGTTCTATTTTTATAAAACTGTCAATTCTTAATTTTTATATTTAATTTTTGATTTTAATTTTTCATTTTCATAATAAAAAAAATTTAAAAATCTATTTCGTAACAATAATTATTGGTTGATGGTAAATAGTCTTGGGAGGATAGCCGGAGTAGGTCGCAGATAGCGATGGGAGAGAGTTATGACTAGTAGTGGTGGTGGTGATGGTTGAGGAAGAAGAAAATGAAAACTTAGAAAACACATTTTTCATGTTTCTATAATTTTGAAAATTTTTAAAAATACTTTTCATTTTTTTGAAAACTAAAAATAAAATACCAAACGAGTTTTTGTGTTCAAATTTAAAAAAAAAATACAAACAAAATTGTAAACCGGAATCAAATTTTAAAAAAAATACAAACAAAAATTGTAACCAGAATCTTTGTCAATCGAGACCTTAATTAATAACACCAGGTGGTACAATTATTCACTTTTTCTTTTAAATATTTTTGTTTATCTTCCTTCTTTTAATTCTTCAGTTTAGGGTGGACATTGTGCAGTTACGGGATAAGACAAACCTAAGACAGTTAAATGATAATTTTTGAAAAAAAATAAAATATATATATATATAAATAAATAAATAAAATAATAAAACAGTTAAATGATTCCAATTAAGTTTGTTATATGATTGTCAAAACTTTGCTTAGTTTCAAAACATTAATTCCTTAAGCATTGTTGTCCTTCCAATTTGGCCAATCACTCCTCTCCATTTACACGTATATATGGCTGCAATCAAAACTTAAAGGTAGCTTTCCAATTGTCATGTTCTCACACCCCGAAATTCAGAGATCTCGGGGAGTGAGTTTAAAAAAATTAAAAATTTAATGCACCCAGTCTATTACAGTCTCACTATTTATTTTTCACAACCATTATTCCTCCTTTTACCGATGTAAGTAATGGCAATTATTATTTTATTAAAAAAATACACACACCCGGATTTAAATTAAAATCAAATAATATAAGTTTCTTTTATTTTTAAAATGGCATACATGCTTGAAAAGTTGTTACATTTAAATCGTAAAAACTGCCAAACAGCACCGTAGGCCTTCCAACAGTCATACTGACTCTTCTAGGTTTCGAATTCTGCAACTGCAATGCAATCTGTAGGGACATGAGCACCAAATCACTTGTGCTCACGATGTATAGAAATATACTTTTTGTAATACTTTTCGATAGTCATATAAAGACAAAAATCATCAAATACATCGATCCATAGCAAAATAGGACAACATTAGTTCACAACTTTCATTTCTCTTATCAACATTTCTTTATTCATTATTTTCTTTTCCCAAGGTGGAGAAGGATACTCTGCAAGATTGTCCCACAATCACAGTGGTAGTCCAAACTATCGTCAGTTTGTATAATTATATGGGTCGCGAAGCACGCCTACGTCGTCTTTTATGGATCCAAGTCCAAGGGCCACGATGAGCCTTTACTATATCCATCGTCGTTTTGGATTACTAGTCCATGGGCATGATTTACCTGACCTTGCGCAGGTTTAGGATCTTTCAACCCAAAGGTATCTCTTGACCCTTTCTATTTGTATATAGTATCCTCACTTTCTCCACAAAATCAATATTTTTTTTAGGTTTTCCCTTTACGTTGTTAAAGTTTAGCAACAATATCTGTAAGTATGTATCATCTTCCACAATTCTATATCTCCATTTTATCACCTGTTTCACAATGAACATATGTTCACCATATTCCAACACATCATAACATGCCTCAGCATTGAATAGAAAATTCCATTAATCTAATTACAATCTCAGTACCATTGAAAATCCAATTATTAAACTCATATCAGTTTAATAATAGCATAAACTTAAGCTCACAATTATATATGTATCAAAATAAGCATTACAAAAAGTATAAATAATATAATAATTTCCTTACCTCGTTTCCCGTTGGAAACCGAAAATTCACCGTACGCGCAAACCGAATCTCCCTTCCAAAATCGGATAGTACAGGTGCGTGAGGAACGAGTTTAATTAGAAGACTTGGGAATTAATTTGAATTTGGGCACTAATCTTTCTTTCTTCTCTTTCTTTTTTTTTTTCTCTATTTCCTTTCTCTTCCTCTTTCTTTCTTTCTTTTCCTTTTTTTCTCTCTCTCTCCCTTCCCGGTTTGATCTTCCCGGTTCCTCCCATACACACACATATATATGTGTGTTCTCATGCCATGTGGCGGATTTCAAAGAGCCCATTTGTCCCCCTCCATCATTACCAAATTAAATAGGGGGTGACACTTGTCCTTAAAACATCATTGCTTACCCAGGCAAATAAGGCCCAAGTCATTTGCTACCGAATGCACCCTACACGTGCATGACGAAACTCATTATTTTTTTTTTTCACCAATCATCAAACTGCACAAATATATACTTGGCAACCATGGAAGGCATATGGGTGGGCCTTTTAGGTGGGCTTCGGCCCAATAAAAAAATTTCCTTTATTTTTTTTTTAAATTTAAAATTTCGAATTATCACACATGTTTAACCTAAAATTCTATTAATAAATTTTGTAGGATTAATTAGTAAGGAAAAGTATTGAAATTTTCTTTTCCAGGTATTAATTAATTAAGTTTATAAATTAACTTCAAAATAAAAGAACATAATAATTAAAATGTGTGTGTGTGTGTGTTTTTTTTTTTTGGGGCATAATTTAAATAACAAAATTCCAATCTAAAAAATCACTCTACCATGAGGAAATTTTAGACCAACGTGGTACTGGCATTGTAATAATATTGATGTACTTCTAATGTGTATTTCTTTTGAAATGAATAGCTTTCCATGAGAAGTTAGTTTGATGTTTAATTCTCATCAAAATTAATATTCACACATATAGATATAGTTGCCATTACATATGCATGACTTCTGCTAGGTTTTTATGGCAGAAATTAGTAATAACCTCTTGCCTGTTCTTGTTCCAAATTATTGAAGACTAGGATGCCCTGCATCGTTGTGGATTTTTGCAATATATTTATGTTTATGACAGATAAAAAATGGGCATATGCAAAATGTAATACGATATTTAATGACAAAGTAACATATGATGTTTAAGCATTAAATATATATATATATATATATATTAAATACTCAAGCAATAGAAAAATGATTTAATATAAACTTACAAAAGAAAAAAATAAAAATAAAATGTGATACGTGCTTATCCTCCAAAACAAAATACAAATAAAAACATAAAATGCAAAAAGTGAAGGAAAATGATAGTAATAGAAAATAAAATGAAAATTAAAGTCAAATATATTTGATATTTTTTATAGAGTTAGAAAACGAGATTAAAATAAATTGGTATTTATCAATAAATTTTTATTTTTACTTGATTAAGTATACAAAAATTGTACAAATTATTAATTTTATTTTTTCTTTAATTTTATTTTCCTCCCACATATTCATGTTTCAAACATAACATAAAAAAAGGAAAAAAAAAAAACCTTAAAATATCTTTAACAGCAACAAAATTATCAACCATAACCTCATCAAAAGAAATTAAAAAAATTTATTTCAAAAAAAAAATATTAATCACACAGAAGAAAACCAAAAAAGGGAAAGGATTTACTACAATTACTCAGGTTTTAATACAGGAATAGAGAGGACAAGTGCCCGTTTGACCATCAAACTCAAAGATATTTTCACTCTTGGGAGGCAGGGAAATTTGAGAATTTAATTAGGACTTTTTTTTTTTTAATCATATGGACCTAGATACTCCTATACCCTCTTACATTTTTCTATCTAATTAATTTTTCGAATCGAAATTAAATTTATTAAAAGATTCAAGAAATGAAACTGAAAAAGTTCAAACTGAAAAAGCAACGAAACAAGAAGATTTGGTTCACCCAACACTCGTTAAAGAGTGTAATTTAAATCAACTGATCAAAGTTTCAAAAGATTTAGACATATATATATATATATATATATTTTTTTGTAAAATATATACTCCATTTGAATCTTAATTTCCCCTAGCTAATTGAATTGGACTGAAATTTAGGGTTTTTGACTTTTTCTCTTAATTTCTCCTATAGACCTAAAAATTCTTCTCTCTCTCTCATAGATTTTTCCAGTCCTTACCGGCTGCCACTGGCGGCGACTGGCCGATCTGTCCGCCACCTCGAACACTACCACAACTCGGCCGATTCTGATGCCTATATATATAACTCAACCCCACCAGCACCTCCGCAATGGCGGCCTCCACCTTCTCCTTATCTGAAAAATGCAGGGTTTGAAGCAACAAAACCGAAGGCTTGCAATCAAACTTCACCTTCTCGAACTTCCTCTCCGCCTGCCACTTCAAGGTGTCACGTGCCATGGGCGTGAGCCACCCCATGATCTCCCTCAGCGCCTCCCGCCACCCCTCCGCCACCGCCCCGTCGTCGTTCGCCTCCGCCCTCACGAGCTTGCTCAGCTTCGACCGCACCAGCGTCTTAAGAGTCACCGGCAACATCCGGTACAAGTCCTCCCGCGCGTCGTCCCCGATCGTCACCGCCTTTTCCAAGTACTTCTCCGCCAATAGTATCACGTTCGCGTATCGCAATCCCAGCCCCGAACCACCCACCGTGGACGGCCCCGCCGCCTGGAACACCCCGTTGTTTGCACCAAAACTTGAGTCTTCCGGCGAGAAAAGAATCGATTTTTGGCTGAGAAACCTCACCAAACTCGCCTTCGACGACATGGTCGGAATCGGCCCTGATCGCGAATTCGATGGCTGAGATTTGATCAACTGTTGCGAAAAAAGAATATTACGAGTCGAAGATTGAGCTGGAAATGAAATGCAATTCCCAAAAACAATGCTGATTCGGCCATAAACAACACAAACTATTCGTGCCATAAGACTAACGCTCTTGTCAAATGTCTGACTCCAAAGCGAGATTTCTCGGAAATGACGAACTTGCTTTCTCTGGTGCGAGATTTTCTGGTCAAAGTGATCAAAGTTTGTGGGTTGCGATTGAATAGCCGCCTTGTTGTTTTGTTTCCATTGCTTTAGCCTTCTCTCCGAAACCTCCAATTCCGATAGAGCTTCCAACGCTGCGTAAAGACGAGAAGTTGCTGATATAAGCTTCTCCATTTTCTCAATCCTCTTCTCCGTCTCTTTCGACCCGTATCCCAATTTCCCAAAATCAATGATACCCAGTTTGAGATCGTTGTATACGACGTCGAAACGATTGAGGCCGAAGTCGGAGCATTTGAGGCCCAACCGGAACACCGTGTTGGCGGCTTTGTCGAGATTCTCGAGGCGCTCGGCGTAGGCGAGTCTGAGGAGTAAAGCTTCTTCTTTGGAATTCAAGAACGAGACGCCTTCGGATTTTATGACCTCCTTTTTGAGCTTTCGAATCTCAGCGTCGTCGAGGGATTTGTAGAGAGAGACCAATTGGGACATGGTTTTGGCCGTCTCGAACGCGAGGATTCCAAGGTGGCGGGCCGCGGAGGGTCGCTTGCATTCCACGGCGAACGAGCGTCTGAGGTTGTCTCCAACGCGGGCGCCGGCTTCCGTGAGCCACCCCATGGCGGTAAGGATGAAAAATTTAAGATTGGACCTTTTTGTTTGTGGGTGGTTTTGTTTTGTTTTTTTTTTTCCTTCTTGTGATTTTGTCTGGCTAAAATTGACGGAGAAATGCTAGAGATAATAGACACGTGATAATTGAAAAAATAAAAACAAATAAACACATCTAATTAAGTAATAGGAAAACGGGATCGGAATGTCATTTGAATGTGTTTGGATAGTTGGATTCCCTGGGAAAGTAAAAAGGAAAATTGACAGCTTGGTGCACTTCTGAAATGGAAAATACAATTGTAAGGGCATGGAAAATGACAAGATGAGGGAGAATGCTGCAGCTTCACTGCCATGTTTAGGAAACTCGAAACTGTTTATTTTGCTCCTCTTTTTATTTTGAGCTCGCGGAGTTTGGAATTAATGGAATTCTTCGGGTCAAATTGAGGACTCAAAATTAGTAAGTTATAAAAATGGGTTCTTTTGATTTTCACAAAAGAAGCACAGATGTTCATTTGTTTTTTTTTTTTTTTTATCTTTTTTTTTTTTTTATATATGAAGTTATCGATCTCAAATTTTAGTTAACTTTTTTTTTCTTTTTCTTAAAAATAGGAGTAAACAAATTTGTAGTGGTAAAAGAATTAATTTTTTACTTAAATTAAATATTTAAAAAATGATAAATAGTAATTTTATTGTCTTCATTGTGCAAACTTATATTTTAAACATAGCTGAAGTTTTAGTGCTTGAGTTAAGCTGGTTATTTCAAATTGTGGATTATTCAGGTTATGAGTTTAGTAGATATTCAATGAGCGTTTGGGAAGCAGAAGTTGGTAGCTCAATTATCAGCTAATAGTATTTTCTTTTTTTAAAATGATCAGATTTATATTCTTACATCTTAAACTTCTTTTAAATTTTAAAAGACAAAAGTATTAAATTAAGAAAAAATTAAAAAGGTAATTTTTTTAGTAGGTAAATAATAATCATCTATATAAAATGTAATTTTTTTTCTTCCTAAACTTAACCTCAATCGGATAGCCTGTATTTTATTGTTAATCTTAAATATCGGTATTACACTTAGTTTTATTTAAATCTCTTTAATTTTAATTATAATAGTGAAATCTCTATATTTATTTTTAAGTTTTAATTTAATTATTCTATTAAATTTATTGACAACCATTTTCTGTCATATTTCTTTCACAATTATTTACGAGATAACCAAATTAGAACTGAACAAGTGTTAATGGTTACAATCGAAAGTAAAGCTAGGATCAAAGTTTAATTGTGTAAAATATAGGATGCAAATTAAGTGTAATTTAATCTAATTAATTAACAGTAAATTATAAGGAGATCACCTCTCAACATTTGGCTAAATGCAGGTAAACCCTACTTCATTTTAATTTTGCAATAACATCTTATTTTGCATATGTTTTTAACATTAAACCCCCAACTAATAATATTCGTTTACATATTTGAATGAAACTAGTGATATAATTAATTAAAATATTTACATATTATATATTATTTACCCATTCTAAACATGTAAAACGCTCAAAATTAGTATAATAACCTATTTTCAATAATTCACCAAAATCTATAATTTCAACATCATTAGCCTATAAAGATATTTTTAAATCATCTTGAACTTCTTACATGCTTGTGGAAAGGTGTACAAGTATATTATATAAGTATTCTAATAAATATTTACAGTTTAACTTATGGTTGGACATGAGTGATAATAACATTAATAGAATAAAAAGTGTCACTTTAATATTAAAATAGCTTGAGGTCACCCTGTACTCAGCGAAATATTTATAGGAAGTCACTATAATTTGTTCTAAATTAAAAGAAATTTTTTTTTTTGAAGAATATGTTTCTTTCTATTAAATTTCCTATTCCACTCAAATCAAAATATTTATTTATAATTTTATATTTTCTCCCTCTTTTTTATATTTTTTTATTTTTTTTCATTCACAAAATCTTTACTCAAAAAATAGCAAAGGGAATTTTTTACTTTTATTAGCTTGAGAATCTGTTTGTGAACTCTTACAATATTTGAAATGGGAAACAGGAAGGCTCACGTGGCTACTCATCCCACCTTCATATTATTATACTTTTATACAGTTAGATTAAAATTTAACGATCCTGATACATTTATATATTAAAATTTAACGGTTCAATTAAGTGTGATGTCAGCTATGATGTCATATAAATGACACTAATCTTATGTCAGCCTCAAATCCTTTGGAATGATATACATTGAATAAAAATGAGTTATTTAAATTTTCTTTACTAAAATACAAAGGAAAATAAAAAGACAATAGAATTTTACATCTTTACACATTAGAGAGAGAGACCGTGAGTAAAAACTATCGCAAGTAGAAGTTTAGAAAAACTTAACCCTGAAACAAATTAAAAATACAAAAGTTTAATTTTTACAATTGAAAGTTCATATGTCTTGAATTGACATTTGGTGTAAATTACAATGTTTTAAAGTTTAATTTTAATTTGCTTTTAATTTTTCAAATTTTATATATTTTTATTTTTTATCACAAATCAAACCAAGAAAAAAAATTTAAATTCACTTTCTTTTTCTTCTTTATAAATTTCGATCCAAAAACAATCTTTCACGTTCTTACAACTGCTGAAACTAGTAACACCAGATATATATATATATAAATAAATAGGAAATCATTGGACTATATTTATTTTTGCCATCGCCTGGCTGATGCAAACACCCTCTCAACATCTCTCATATTTTTGTCATCACTCGTTGGACACCAGTTGTTTGGTTACTTTTTGTTTCCAACACAGGGTAGGGTAAGGATTATCCTGCATGATGTCATATCTTGCATGGAGGTAACAACGTGCCACCAAGCAAAAACAACCATGGCCATATGTTGATTTGGATGTAAACCATAGTCTAATTAATATTGCTCAACTGCATTTCAGATTATATAAACATATATATATATATATATCACTCCTAAAGCATCTTTATCCACCGCCCCTTTCTTATTTATAACAAATTTGCTACTTCTTTACACGTTATCATTGTATAATAAACTCCAAGATTTGTTGATTATTTTCCTTCTATCCCTAATTAATAACTAATGGCAGTAAATGTACAATGCCATTCACAAAAAAGATTACCAAATACTAATCGCAAGAAGCAAGATAATTAATGTATATGATGGGAAGAAGAAAAGAAATATATATATATATATATATATGTATATATTAGATGCCTACAAAGTTCAATAAAGAAATATGGATATTGAGGGCTTGATGAATATGTAAGAGATCTGTAGCAAAAAATTAGAATAAAATTATGTCTTGTTTGGATAATTATGAATTTTAAATCAATGGATTTGAGATTAAGTTATATTATATAAAATGGAAGTGTGATATAATTTATGAAATCATATGTTAAAATTTTGTAATAATTAGTGATTTGTAGCAGTCTTGAGTTCAAAAGAGAATTATTTTTCTCTCTCAAATACTACATGGTTGGGTCACTACCAAAGTCGTCAGATAAAAAAAAAAACATAATAATAATTACTATCAAAATATGTAGTAGCGCTATTACATTTAAAATAATGGAAATACTTTTATGAAAGATAACAAACAACTACTTTTTAGTAATGATTTCGAATACATTATGTTAAACTATTCAAAAGTAAGGTAAAAATTTCTATTTAATTTAATAAAATTATATTATGATAATTTTTTTAAATAATTAATATCAAATCACTTAATTTCAAATGCATAAATACAACTACAAGCTTAGAGAAATTGATGGTCTAATATACTTACAGGCAGCGGAACAAACCCGCTGCCAAGAAATACCAATTATAATTACGAAACTGACCCGTGTTTCTTTATGCCCCACGTAATGCAAGTCCAACGGAAATTAGATAAATCCTTTCCACTGTGTTTTTTTAGATTATAGGTGGCACTAGTTTATTGTGCTTTTTCAATGACTTCTTGTGAATCTTTGATGCAACTCTCTGTGTTTTTGAAAGTGGTCTATTTTAATTAAGTAGAATCAATTCAATTCCAAATTAATTAGTGCTTGGGGGGTGTTTATATCCCATTACATTCAAATTTGTTTGTTCCATGTCCTTGTGAGACGGCAATCAAAACCGTTCCCCCTGTTATATATATGTGCAATTGTTTTATTTTTATTTTTAGTTTTTGGAGAAATATTCCATTTTGAGAGAGAATTTTGTGCATTAATTGTGGAATGAGATTATGAATTCGTTTGATTTACTGTAAAACTCTGAAAATTTTTAAAAAATTTTGAAAACTTATAAAAGTTATTTACTTTATATCTCATTGTACGAATTATAAACCTATAATTTATTTTACTTTTTATCACTTCAAACACACTCTATATCATTCCTAATTGAAAGTGAAATTAATCCATATATACCTTATTCAGGCTTAGTACAACTCTCTCTCTCTCTCTCTAGTTACTATCCAAGCTTTCTTTGTTGACAGTACTAAACGTTCCTAGGCATGTCCCTAATAGTTGTAACATCTGTTTCACATGAAGTAATTCAAACCGTAATGAAATAGGGCAAAGATAATAATAGAGAAAACTATACATAGAATCCGAAAATGTTTTAAAGTGTTTGCTTGAAAAAAAAAATAAAGAGAATTGTAGATAACTTGTATTTGCAACATTAATTAGAATCTAACCAGAATAATTTGCACATATATATATATATATTGTGCTTCTTCCTTTGTAATTTTTATTAGTTAATCTTTTAGCTAAGGAAGCCAAAAACAAACTTGAAATTAAACATACATGCATCTTGATAGATGATATATCCCAATATAGCATGCTCTAATTAAGTACCTGTTGTTGATGTCTCGTGATGCTCCAACCCTAACCGGAGTTCAAGGTCTAGTTGATCTGCCGGCGGCCACGAACCACCACGAGTCAACTCGCTTTTCTCTACGCGATCGCCGGCATTACTGCTTCTGCTTGTCTCATCAGGATCATCTCCTCGTGATGGTTTCTCGGCAAACAAGAGCAGCTGCCGTAATTCTCCGACACCATCTTTTCCTCTAGAAACAGCCTCTTCATCTATTCCAGAGTAAATCCATTTCTCTTCACGGGATTCCGGCTGCGAGGAGTCGTTGTCGCCGCCGTCGTCGACGGAATTGCTGAGTTGATGATCATGAGATGGCGTGTTCTTAGAAATGTCCAGAGAAAATATAGATTGATCATCGTCACAAGATTCTTTAAGCTTGGCCCTATCTTTCCTATGGATGTTCATGTGTCCTCCCAGTGCCTGTGCATTTGAGAACCCCCTTCTGCAAAACGTGCATGTATATAACTTGACATGACCAGAAACTTGGCTGTCATCTAAGCTCCACGCTATTTGGTCAGACTTTTCCCCTCTCGTTGGATTGAACTCCATTTTGAAGGTTGATTATTGAGAAAGAGAGAGAGGGGGGAAGGGATACTATTTGTGACAAGGATAGAGAAGTTGTCAAATGGTCCATAGAGATAAGAGACAGGATTTTTTGTTTTTTGTTTTAATTTGTTTGTTGGAGCTATAAGCATGCGCAAGTTGTTTAAGGTAACTTGCTTGTTTGATCAACTAATATAGTATGAAAATAATGTGTGGATGATCATAAGTTATAGGTTGAATTAGTTTAAAGGCTAAAAATTATGTACACATTGTATAAAAATTACCGTATGCATACACATGGTTTTATGTGAAAATACAAGTATATATATATATATATATATATCATTCAATTTTGGATACATTTGGAGCGACAAAAAATAAAATAAAATGAGATAAGTTGTGAATTTGTAATTTGTATATTGAGATAAAAAGTAAATAATTTTAAAATTTTTTTATTATTTTTTAAAATTTTTTCTTAGTCTAAAGGGGGCCTTTCTAATATATTGTTCAATATGTTGATGCGCTTGAAGAAACCTCTTTATCTGGAGAGGGATTGAACATTGTGTACTTCTGACCTAACTTTCTCTAATATTGCAATCAGTAGCAGATGTAAAGGCCAGTGGTCACCTCTCCTTAGCTTTGAAAAATGCTTGAATGTCTAGTGTAATTTAAAAATAATATATAATATCCATTTTAATTGCTAAAGGTTTAGCTGGTAATTTTTTTTCGAAATTCCTAACTACCCTTGGTATATAAATTTTTTAATTCCATCTCTTAACTCTCAAATTTTTATTGACTATAATGTAAATTTTTATTGACTATAATGTAAGAGCTTTTACGCACTTAATTATTATCTTTAAATAATTAAGTAAACGTAGTAAGGCATACGGGTACGATAGATAACAGAGACAACAGAGACGAAATCAGAATTTTGAATTTGGGGATCAAATTACAATTGATATTTTATATTATATTTAGTAAATAAAAAATAAATTAATATATATGTATAAATAGTATAATCAGTTGATTTTCTAATTTTTAGATTATATATAATAATTAAAAAATAATTACATTTTAAAAACACTAGTCCATAATCTAGTTTCCTCCCTGATAGATACTGCTCATCACTCAAGGATTCAAGAGGGCCTACAATGGATTGCCCAACCAACAAAGATGTTAACAATTTTAATACATAGATAATTGATAGGGGGGCTGAATTTGGTACTGGGTATTGCTCAAGCCGACCTGCAGATTTAAACAATATTTTTTTTTTGGTAATTAGATTTAAACAATTCATTATAATAAAACAAACTCATGTCTTTTTAAGACTTAATGAACAGTTAGTCTAATATTATCTTCAAGCATGGAGAATATATGTAAGGTCAACTATTTTTTAAGCATGTGTTTTCATCAGCACATTGTTCCTATTTATGGCGCGATTTATGATTTCTTTTCTCGTGGTCGGATTGAGCATTCAGCTGTTTAAGAGACCAAGGGAATAAGGAAAGTCACTGGAAAATGAATAGAATTGTTAAGAGTATATCTTAATTTTCTGTATTAATTTAAGGAAAACTCCAGCAACCATAAATCAATGCGGTTCCTTCCAAATTTGGCAGGTTCTGCTTCTTTTCAACCTATTTTGATGAACAATAAAGAAATTTTTAGGTGTTTCAAGATTAAGTAATAAATAAGGGATTAAGTGAAATAATTGAAACAACTATAAATAAGTTCATGCAAAAGGGCTAATGTGCTCTAATATACCATGACTAAAAGATGCATGCAATTTTTTTTTTTTTTTAATGTGAAAGGTCACTATCCACCCACTATAATGTTTTTTTCATGAAAAAAGTAGTTTACGTTAAGTTCCCAAGTATATATCTTGTGATAGTTGAAAATATTATGAATGGATCGATTGAATCCATATTGGTATATAAGTGTCATTGAAACAGAATACAAATTCACCTAATTTTAACAAAATAATAAGAGGGGAACACCTTGTGAAATTTTTATTAATTTTTTTAATTTTTTAATTTGTTAAGAAAATTATTTAATACTTAAAAAGATTAAAATATTTATGTTAAATAATAAATAGTAGTATTTAAGTAAATTGTGAGTAAATAAAGAATAATTTTAGAGAACAAATTAAAACAGTGGAAGTCAAGGAGCATAGAAGAAAAATAAAAAGTACACAGATAAAACTACTTAAAAAATTTATAGGGTTTCAAAAATTACTTATACATATTTTTTAAGTTGTGAAATGTTATTGATAGTTAAATAGTATTAAAGAAAAAAATTAAATTTTATTTTTTTAACAAGTAAAATTAAGAAATTTATCAAATAATTGCCTTCGCTAAATTTATAATTTCACCAACTACTTCTGCTCTTCTCCTGTTACAATAGTATATCTATAGGAGGTATTTGGAGGTATAGTTTTTAATAATTTTTTGTATTTTTTTATTAAAAGTTACTAATTATGAACTTTAGTGCGTTTGGTGAAACAAGTAGAAATTTTAAGCAATTTTCAACAACTTTTTACAATTTTTAAGTGTTTGATAAAATTTTTAGTAACTTTTGACAATTTTTAATAACTTTTAGTAATTTTTAACAATTTTTAGTAACTTTTAACAATTTTTAGTCACTTTTGAGTTGACAAATTACTGTAGTATAATAGAAAAGTGACAAAAGTTAATAATTTGTTAAACACTCAAAAATAAAAAATTAATAATTTTTTACTAAAAATTACGTTGCCAAACATGCCTACAATCTCATGCCAAAAATTCAGAATTCGTACTTAAAAAAAAAATTCAGTGTACAATTCCACGACAGCTAAGCCACTCAAGCAATTTTGAACCTCATCATTTGAATAAAATAAGAAAAAGTTTAAGGGGCGTTTGGGATAAAAAAATTAATTTTTACTAATTTTCTCTATCAAATATAAAACTAACATTTACCAACCCTTCTAACCTTTTTAAATTTTTATAAATTTTTACTAAACATCTAACCAACTTACTAGTAAAGTGTCATGTGTCAGTTATAGATACAAAATTATATTTTTTTAATTTTTTTTTAGTAGCACTAAATGCCCCTAATTGATAATTGCAATTGCATCATCATAACCTTTTCTCTAGTAGATCCCATTTTGAGTTCAGGGGTGGATTGACCTTGGTATGCCCTGAACTATAGATCGGATAGTCTGGTTCAATTTATTTTTTAATTCAAAATTATTTTTTTTTTTTCAAATTTAGTCCATCTTAAATTTTTATAACCTAATTTATCCTACTTTTAAATCTTTTATTCTATTAAAAATTTTATTTTCCACCTTACCCTAACTTTAAACCCCGCTATAAATGCTCATAAAACCTCGGTTTGAATGTTACATTTTTATTTATGTGTGCTACAGTAGTGTTTAGAGTTCCAAAAACTTAAAAAAAAAAATTAAAGTGTGAGGTTGACGTGATGTAAAAATAATAGGTGACAAAATTTGATTGAAGAGATTTGAAAATTTTTGAAATTTTTTTTAATTTTTTTGGGTTCCAAACGAACCCTACATTGGACATCACTGTGTTGTCACTAAGAGCTTTTTGATAGCTTTAAGGGTTCCATAACCAGGAAGCTTGTGATCTGTCATCTGAGTAAGCTCGTCGCATGATGCTGTGGCAGATAATGACACTTTAGGGTCAGTTTGAAAAAAAAAATTAAAAAAAAAGAAGAGGAAAGCTAAAGCATGTCTAGGTAAACTTTTGTGCATTGAATCATTCACTGGAAATTAGAAATTACTTTCTTTAAAGAAAAAAAAGTTTGAAAATAAATATCATTTAATAAAATAATAATAATTAGTAACTAGTAATTAAAATAAAATAAAATAAAATAAAATAAATGTATAAATTAGAATAAACTTGTAAAAGTTATAATCTCGTAATTCATGCTATACGTAGAATATTTGGATTATGTAGTAATTTGTAGAGTTTTGTAGAGAATAAAAGAGTTCCAAGTATCTCATATGTCATTTGAATTTATCAAAAATATATTTAAAAGAATTAAATGAATTTTCAACCTTTCTTGAGAATTCAAATTTAGAGAAGTTGGTACGGATAATTTTTCCAAAATGAACTTCGAAAATACGGGTTCATGTTAAAATTAATTTCTTTAAAAATAATTTTACCAATGTCTCAAAATCGTAAAATTTTTTTTCAAAAAAGTCATTTTGAATTAAAAACTAAAGTGGTTGGCTAGTTTAGCGATAGGATGATAGAGATAACTAAACGCACAGCTTTGACCGCCTAAATGTTTGATGTTTGGTGGCCGTACGATTTAGGATCTAATCCAGTCACTCGCGATCAAATTAAGGCTTTGTTTGGAGTGACAAAAAATTTTAAAAAATAGTAAAAATATTTAAAATTTATTTATTTTTATTTTATTATATAAATTATGAACTCATAATTTATCTCATTTTATTTTAATTTTTGTTATTCTAAGTGCACTCTAATTAAGAAAAAATTGAATTATGAATGACTTTTTTTTTTTAATATCCTACAACGACCGACTATTCCATCATCATTCGTAATCAGAAGCACCCCGCAGCAATTTTAATTTATCTGTTTCGTAAAATACGTGGAAAAAAGTTGGTGGATGACCGTCCATATATAATTAACTTTGTTGGGTATTACTTAACTTTTAATTAATTACAAGTTAACTCTATGTAATGTACCTAAACTTTGCCGGCTACTTGAGGTACAAATGTTTCCGTCTCTGACCTCAGAAGCATGAGTTCTCACGTCTTTGTTTGCATGCTAACCCACTTTCTTAAGTCCTAGCCAGGCGGCTTTAACTTGTTTTATTTATTTTTGTTGGGTCAACAATGAAAATCAAATCCAAATTAAACTCTCCCAATTCTCCCACTTTTTGGGCTTATTTACAACATTGACGAGATGCAATTCTCACTTGAAAAATAAATTCCAACCATCTCTCTCCCCCTCTAAACAATTAAGGTGCTATTTAGCTTGTATTTTTTATTTTTTATTCTTTGTTTTTTTTTTATTTTCTGTATTATGTGTCTTATTTTTTAAAAATTATAAAATAAAAAAATAAAAACATATTTGATTTGACATTTTCTATTTTTTATATTTTGAGTTTTTTTTTTTTTAATTCTGAGTTAAGAACACTCAAAATGACTTTTACCAATCTACATTTTATAGATAAATTTATTTTCTGCTTTCTAAGACATATTTTTAAAATATAAGTGACAAATACATTTTGACTTATTTTTTTTATTTTCAAAATTATAAAGTAAAAAATAGATTCAAAATAGGTATGTCAAACGGGGCGTAACTTTTTCTTGTATTGCTACACCATATAGCAATTTCTTCTAGCCAATGGACAACTTGTTAGCAATTTCTTCTAGTCAATAGACAACTTGTGGGGGTGAATTGCCTCCTGCATTACAAAAACTATAACGATGAAATTAATTAACAATTTACCAATTAACAGTCCTCGTTTTTGTTAGAGGAAAACATTAATTTACCTCCGATCCCTTATCCTTCAAATAGACTTTTATTGTAATTTAGAGCGAAATAACATTACTTCTGATTTTGTTGTTTGGTGTTGTGTTTACCGCATTAAAAAATAAAAATAAAAATAGAAAATTTACTTTCTGCTGCAACTCATGTTATCATGATTGGTCAGGTCACTTTCAAATCAATTTAAACTCAAAACTAAGCCCAACCTATCTTACGTTTGAACCAACTCTTTTGGTACGAAAAAATCCACAGTTGCGACCTTAAGGGTGCACACTGGGTGAACCAACTCAACCAAAAAATCTTTATAATTTATTATTTTTCATTTTCAAGCTTACTCCAATTTGTGAATTATTTGATTATTCTGTATTCCACTAACCAGGTAATCTACTTCTATGCCTATATATCGTTAAAAATAATTTTTAAAAATTTTCTAATATAATGATGTGAGGACGAGTTTTGGCGTAACAGTAAGTTATTCCATTGATGATCTGTAGGTTATCACTAGTAGAAATTGTGGAACTAGCGACCGCCTAAGACGGTCGCTAAATGTGTAATAACGGTCGCTAAAAGTATTAGCGACGGCTTAGCGACCGCGTCAAACGAGTCACATTTGCTTCGTCGCTAAAAAGATTTAGCGACCGCTAGGACGGTCGCTAAATTATTTGCGACCGCTCCTGCGACCGCTCGAGTTTAGACGTAAGGATACTAGCGACCGCTCATAACGGTCGCTAATACTGAAAAAGTGGTCGCTGTTTGTTTGGCGCGAAAATGGCGCGAATCAATAGCGACCGTAGGTAGCGGTTGCTAAATACTGAATAGCGGTCGCAATAAGTTTCGCGCGGGAGCCATGACCATTTGCATTATCGACCCGAATATGGACTATTAGCGACCGCCACCGACGGTCGCTAATTATAAGTAATTTTTTTTTAAAAAAGATTTAAATTATTTAAAAATCTCAATAATTATAATTTAAATTTTGTTATAATAAGATCTCAATAATTTGTTTTACAAATCAAATTATTTAAAAAATAATTTAATAATAATTTATTTTTTATTTATAATGATTATTTATTTAATAGTTATTAATTATTTATAATAACTATTATATTTAATTACTTATATATAAATATTTATATTAAATTTAATTTATTAAATTGCACATAGAATTAATGAAAATTTTCATAAAATTAGTAAAAAAAAAAAAAAAGTATCTCCTAATTATGATTATATATACAAACACAATATCAAATTAGATTACAATTAAAATAAAATTTTATTATATACAAATGTTCAAAATACAAAAACAAAAATATATATAAATGTACTGATCAAAATATATACAAATAGATTCTAATCAGTCCAAGAGGGCCATCCGCCATCATCCGGGTCCTACAATGAAATAATAATGAAATTAGAACGTGATAATTAAGAAGACATGAATAAATAAATTTATATAATTTTAATGAGTAATAGTAACGAGAAATAAAATTTTTAACCTGAGGAGGAGGAGGTGGATGGCTCTGACTCTGAGAGAGGCGCCTCTCCATCTCAGCCATCATCTCGGCCCGAAGTGCTACCTCTCGCGCGTCCATCTCAGCTCGAAAGGTCTGCAGCAGATCTTGATCGCGACGTCTGGCCTGAGAAGATGATTCTGATCGTGCAACGGATCGGCGTGGAATACCTGTGCCCCGCGTAAGCGTGTATCCATGACCATCGCATCCGATAATGGAGAAAAATATCTCGTCCCTCCTCTCTTCGGACTCCCTCTCATCTGGCGACAGCTCGCCTAAACGTGCATTAAACTGCGCCTAATGCAAACAAGCCGAAATAGAAAAAATAAGATAACTAACTATATTATCTAAAGAAAAAATTAAATTATATGTTGATTGGACAAAATATTAAAATTTGTTACCTGTATAGCCTGAACCTCTGGCGAATCAATACGTCGAGTCGCCAACCACATGGACATCCGATCTGTCCTCAGGCCCTCCTCTGTCCTCTGTTGAAAGGTAAATTATATGTTAATAATTTACTATCATTAAAAAAGATAAATAAAAAAGTTGCTATTGGCGTGATAAGCTCATGTTTTTACCTCGTGGCGAACCTGAGAAAAGTGTCGAGTCCCCTCCTTGTGCCCCGGCCCCTGCAATCCTCGATTTCGCGAGTTCCTTTGGGCCTCCGCATATTTTAAGTTTTTTTCGATTACTTTTTGTAATTTACGCTTGATAACGTCAAAACTTAAGGAAAAATAATTAACTCGCAATCTACTCACCTGTGCCTCGGGACTCGACCAATACCTGACGAGCTCAGCCCACTGGTGGGGAAGAACGCCCGGTGGGACCTGCTGGAGGATGTCAGGATCATTCTCATGACCTTTCCAGTATTTATCTTTAATCTTATTTTTATGATCCTTCCACATCTTCCGACACTTGGCGAACATAACGTCCCGGAAGTCTGGAGGAACATCAACTACATTGGCCTAAAAATGACAAATTGTAGAATATTATTTGTTAAAAGTTTCAGCACATAAACCACGTACAATTAGATAAATAAAATTTTCATACCTATACCTCGGTCCATAGACCCTCGAACGTAGAATCTGAAAAACAATCCCACTCGAGGGTGGTCAACGGGAATCTGATCGGATTCCGGACCAAATGTCCGAGCTGTGAAATCAAAGACCGTCCATCCTTTCCAACCGGATGGGGCGTGTCATCCCACTGAACGATCATCCACTGAGATCCGCAGTTCCACTGCGGCAATCCCTTCGAGGGCCCTCTGCCGGACCTCGAAAGCCTGCTCGGAGTGGGAGAATCTGTTTCAAACAAATTGTTACATGATAAAACAACAGAATATACCTACTGTTGTTGGATAAGATACATTCCGAAATTAAAGAACTTTACTTGCATCTGTGTCAGTCACTGAAGGACGCGTGGACATAGGGGGTGAAGGTGGGACAGCATCTGCTAAGCTACTCCCGGCACAGGATAGCCCCAGACGCTCAGCCATCGTCCTAGGACCAGTCCTCTTCCTAGAACGTCCGAACATGGCTCCCTAACTGTTCACAATTTAAACTTATTATAATTTCAAATACAAAGAAAAATAAATTTAAAATCTACCTTGTTCGGATAAAAAAGTACACAACCGTGTATTAAGTATGTAAATCAACCGTATCTCCTTCGACCGTGTCCCTAACCCAATTAACATCTTCATCATGTTGGACAATTGCATCTTGGTCAAGAGCTTGTTGGGCGAATGGATCAATATCTGGCTCATCGCAGTCGATTTGGTATACCCCCCTCCTTGACATTTTAACTGCAACTTGCCAGTTGGGATTAGCTCGATCGCCAACATAGTAAACTTGCTCTGCCATGGATGCCAGTATGTATGGTTCAGCTTCTATTTGTACATCTCGATGTAACAAATTGTTTAAATTGACCAATTTAAATTGGTACTTATCAGCTTTAACCCCGCGAATTGGATCAGCCCAAACACACTTGAATAATAAATATCTTAAACCACGATTGTAAACGATTTCAATAATGTCATTCAGTTGGCCGTAATAGTAACCACCGTCAATAGATGGACAACCAATGCCACTATTTTGTGTTGCTCGCCTATCATCTACTTCCTTGATGCGAAATCGAAACCCATTGATGTCACAAGCTGTGAAATGTCGAGCTGTCGTGTAAGGACCATCAGCCAACTGTTTTATTTCATCGGTCAAAATAGAATCCGTAGTACTTTGTAAATTGTATACCTATGAAATGTAAATTATCATGAATTAATTAAACACAAATTAATTGTGATGTGAAAATCATATAAAAACATATGAAAATATTTAACACGTACGTAGTTCTTAAACCAGTCATGAAAACATTGATAATGGGACATTCGAATTTGATTGTCTGTTGCACGAGGCATGTTCTGTTTCAGCTCGTTTATGTGTCTCCTGCAATGCAAATCAAACAGGATTGAGAATAATCACGATTTTTATTACAAATATGATGTAATTAACTTTCTTTATTACGACAACGTGACTTACTGGGTCAATGGCACAACTGATTGGGTGTTGAAGAGCACGAACCGATGAGCTTGGATCCACTCGATATGGTTGAGATCAAATGATGTGCCTTCCCCAATAGGGCCTTCATTTATCCGCTCCGACCTGCTAAAAGTCGTTTGGACATCATCGTTTAGATATGCCGCACAAAAATTTATGCACTCATCCATCAAATATCCTTTCGCTATGGATGCCTCCGGTCGAGCTTTGTTCCGCACATACCTCTTCAATGTGTTCATATATCGCTCGATCAGATACATCCACCTAAATTGGACAGGGCCACCAAGTCGGGCTTCTTCAGTTAGGTGTATAGTCAAGTGAACCATTACATCAAAAAATACCAGCGAAAAAATTTTCTCTAGATGACACAGTGTCAAAGCAATCCTGTCCTGCAGACCCTTTAAATCTTTTGTACGGATTACTCTGTAACACAACTGCCTGAAGAAATTACTGAGCTCGATCAATGGCTGCACAACATTATTAGGCAAACATGTCCTTACTGCTATAGGCAACAACTGTTGAAGCAGGACGTGGTTGTCATGACTTTTCAAACCCTGTAACGTCCGTTCGCTCATGTTGACTCGCTTCGAAATATTCGAGCAATATCCATTAGGTACCTTCACGCTTTTCAGAATTAACAAGAACGCATCCTTCTCCTCCTTGCTCATGGTGTACTGTGCAGGTGGCATGTATGCCCTGTTGGACTCTCCCGGCTGCAAGTGCAATGGAGTTCTCAATCCCATCTCCTGCAAATCACGTCGAGCATTAGCATTATCCTTTGATTTCCCCTTAACACCAAGGATCGTCCACAATATATTATCACAAACATTCTTCTCAATGTGCATGACATCCAAGTTGTGCCTGAGTAAGTTGTCTTTCCAGTAGGGCAACTCATAGAAAATACTTTTCTTCTTCCAATTATGGGTTCGGTTCCTATTTGCACCAGAAATAGATGGTAACGGGGGGGGCTAACAAATCCTGAAAGTCATATACTGTTCGAATTTGCTCCCGCTCCATCTGGGCCAGCAATTCGACCCCGGTCATTGCTCGTGGTGCCGGACCGAACTCCCGAGTGCCGTCAAACGAGACTCTGTCCTTCCTAAACCTATGCAACGGAGGTAGGAAGCGTCTATGACCCATGTACGCCCACTTTCTACCATACTTTAGCCAAGTTGACTTCTTGCTCTGATTGCAACAAGGACATGCGAACTCTCCTTTCGTGCTCCAACCAGATAAGTTGGCGTACGCCGGAAAGTCGTTAATTGTCCATAGTAATGCTACCCGTAGTTTAAACATTTCATTTCTTGTTGAGTCAAATGTCATCACACCATCAGTCCATAATTCATTAAGCTCTTCAATCAATGGTTGCATATAAACATCTATTTTATCCCCGGGACCCTTAGGTCCGTCAATCAATGTCGATAGGATGACAAAAGGTTGCCTCATGCACAGCCAAGGTGGAAGATTATATGGAACTAACAGTATAGGCCACGTACTGTGAGTTGCTCCAGTCATGCCTGAAAATGGGTTAAATCCATCAACCGCCAAACCAAGCCGTACACTGCGAGAATCGACAGCGAAATCAGGGTGTCTTCTATCAAAATCCTTCCACGCCGGAGAGTTTGTTGGATGGGATAAGTTCCCATGATCCCCCCTGTTCTCGGCATGCCAAGTCATTAGTTTAGAGATCTTGGATGACATGAAAAATCTCTTCAATCGTGGCTTAAGTGGAAAGTAGCGCACTTGCTTTGCAGCCACAAGCTTACCACGATTTGAACTACCCAAACGATTCTGCCGAGTTTGGATAGTACCAACATTCTTCCATCTCGAAACACCACACACGGTACACGAATCGAGGTTGCCATTCTCATTCCGAAACAACATGCAACTATTGGGACATGCATCCAGAGTTTCGTATGTGAATCCCAAATTCTCAGTTAACTTGCGTGCCTGGTAGTACGATTCTGCAAGCTTAGTTCCCGCTGGTAAAACCCTACGGAGTAACTGTAGTAGCATGTCAAATGACGTATCTGACCAGTGATTCAACGCCTTCAAATGTAACAACTCAACGATAAATGACAATTTACTGAACTCCTGACATCCAGGATATAATTCTGTCTGCGCATCATCGAGTATTTCAAAATATCTCAATGACTCATCATCTGCACCCGAGCGGGGACTAGTTCCACCCGTCAGATTAATACCGGCACCGTTGTCTTCATATGTCAATCCACATGCGATATCAGCTAGCATCGCGAGCATTGGATCAGCTTCCTTTGCAACCTCGGCCTCCACCTCAACGGTTTCTTTCGGACGAGAGGCGGTATGCTCTTCCCCATGGAAAGTCCAGAATTTATACTACTTCAGGAACCCATTACAGATCAGGTGCTCTCTGACAACCTCCCGTGTATAGTAATACCGGTTAGCACACTTCCTGCAAGGACAACTAATGTACCCACTGGGAAACCCACTGGTGAATGCAATAAATTGATTAATCCCCTCCACATACTCCGGGGACATCCTATTCGGCAAATCAATCCAACTCTTATCCATCTCGCTTAGAGTGTCTGTGGAGTCCCAAGAGGAAAAAAATGTCATTACTATAAAATGTAGTGCCATATGCAAAACACCTAGTCTTAAACTTTACCTCCTCATTACAGGGTGGTTGGTCCTATCCCATTCGAGAATACACGATCCAACTTGCACTCAACAACTCAATGCCGTTGTCCCCTAATTAGATAAAATTTTGGCAGCATATCCGCGTGGTTCTCCAAGTACACGATACACAGACGACATCAGTCGTACCCTGTGTACGCACCCGGAGAACAACAGGACGTCAACCGAAACTTCATCTAACATAGGACAGTACATGAGTTGTTGAATACAGGATGGATAATTGCATTCCCAAACTATCCATACTGGACAATTCAAGAATTGCGTACGTCAATCCCCGCACGTTCATCGAAAAGACAACGAACCTGGTCAAAGACCTAATCCGTTACCTAAGGATGACCAAACAGGTGGCGTACGAGATTCTTAAACGGGTCTAAGTTTCACTAATATATGCAAATGAATAAAATAAAGTGGTTCTCAATGTCTGTTTGTTTTCTAACTTAGAATAAAATATTTAGATGTTAGATTGGGCCTAGACAAGATTAGGGGTTTTATTGTAGTTACTAATTGAACTAATTAACTCTTATTAATTAACTACTGCTGCTTGTGTAATTAATTACTATATTATTCGGTAAATTACCTAGAAATAATATTATAATATTATTGTTTGACCTAATTTTCTTATCGTATTCGTATTGGATTACACTGGGCCCAAGCAAGATGTTGGATTGGGCCCAGGCAAGATTAGGGGTTTTATTGTAGTTACTAATTGAACTAATTAACTCTTATTAATTAACTACTGCTGCTTGTGTAATTAATTACTATATTATTCGGTAAATTACCTAGAAACAATATTATAATATTATTGTTTGACCTAATTTTCTTATCTTATTCGTATTGGATTACACTGGGCCCAAGCAAGATGTTGAATTGGGCCCAGGCAAGATTAGGGGTTTTATTGTAGTTACTAATTGAACTAATTAAATATTATTAATTAACTACTGCTGCTTGTGTAATTAATTACTATATTATTCGGTAAATTACCTAGAAACAATATTATAATATTATTATTTGACCTAATTTTCGTATCGTATTCGTATTGGATTGGACTGGGCCCAAGAAAGCCCAAGAAAAATGTTGGATTGGACCCAAGCAAGATTAGGGGTTTTCTTCTAATTAGAGTTAATTGGAGTTAATTATTGTTATTCAAAAAAATAACACTTCAATACATTATACGAAGATCAAATATACAACAAATAAAATAATACGATACAAATTAAATAAATTAACAATAGATATTACGAGAGTAAAAATAAATAAATATATTACCTATTTTTATTAGATGATATTCTTTTCTATTACAAATATTTTATTAATTTCAATACTTAATCTATTTTTGTTGCATCACATTAAAAATGAATTATTTTATTCAAAGATTTTATTAAACTAAAATTATTTTTGATAAATGTTATAATTTATTTAATTTAATTATTTTAAAAATAAATAATATAGTAAAATTTATAAAAAAGTTAAAGAAGGTTGAAGAAAGTTGATAAAAATTGAAAGAAATTAAAAATGTGTTTAGTAAATTTTAGCGAAGTAAGTTGATAAAAATTATTAATTGATAAAATTGTTGTAGCCAAACAGGCTCTAAGTGACTTTTGCCATTTAACCCATTGGAAACAAGTCCATGTCCATCAAATATCAATGTCCAGCAATCCTCTACGAAGAATATATGCATGAGGTCAACATGGCCCTGGAATTACGGATCAGGGTGGCCTGTGGTCCACATGTTATACAAAAGAAAAATCCTCCTGGACTAGAATAAAACAAACAAAGAAGCTAGTAAAATTATAATGATATAACGGTGCTAGAGTTATAATTAGAATAATTTTTTTTATAAGTTTATTATTGTTAAGTGTCGTTTTAAGAATTGGTTAGTTATAGTCAAGTTGATAGGTAGAGTTGAATATATATATATATATATAGCGGGAGAGAAATTTTTTAGTAATTTTTACTTTTTTTGACATTTGGTAACTCCTTAAAAGTTACTAAAAAATTTTGAAATTTTTTTCAACATTTTTACTAAATAATTAAAAGCTTTTAAAGAATTCTTATTTTTTACATACATAAAAAATGATATTTATGTATGAAAATTTTTTATTAAAAAATTTATATTATAATTTGATTCCTCAAAAATTTTTAAAAATAATTAGTCTTATTAGAAAAAAAAACTAATATTGGTATATATAAATTTTGAATTAAAAAAATTTAAGTCATAAATCAATCTCTTTAAAATTTAGTCAATTACCAAAAAAAATCTCTTTAAAATTTTATTTTCTCTTAGTTGTTATATGATAGTGTTTAAATGGTTAAAAAAATAAATTAGTGAAAAAATAACACGTGACAAAATTTAATTGAAAGATATTAAAAATAGTTAATAAAAATTTTTAATATTTTTAATAAACTAAATACTCCTATATAATCTAAAATTTAAAATTCAATTGATTATACTATTTGTATATATATTATTTTATTTTTATTCATTAAATATAATTTTTAAGCCCAAGTTTAACGCCCCAAAAAAATAGCTCCCAGGCCAAAAATTTGACTTCATCTATGAGGATTGATGTGGCAAAAGGTCACATGCATAATTTTCCAAGTATCCAAAAAAATTTTCCAAGTATCACAAGATGTTAATTTCTTTATTTTTCATGCCAAGTGGTCACATTATTATATTTCTTCTAAGTTATTATTTTATAATATATTTTACCTATCATATTAAAAATAGGTATTTAAATTATAAGAATTTAAATATTCATTATATTTTTATAATTTTAATCTTAATAATTAAATAAAAAATTAAATAAGTATTTTTTTTTTCATTTATTCTAACGTTCTAATTCTATCTTCAGAATTTTGAAATTCTGAGAATTTCAAAGTATCCTCAGAATTTAAAAATTATTGAATTTTAATTCAATATTACAGATACAACTATATTATTTAATTAAAAAAATTTAAATTAATTTTAATCATTAAATTTTAATTTAACGGTATAACTTGCAAATCATGAAATTTACATAACTCCCCCAAATCCTTTAAATTTATCGTCTATACTGGCAACTTTTGGAGTACAGTAAAATAATACAAAATTTTATAAATTTCTACGAACACAAATTACAAGATAATAAAATATAAATTTTTTACTCACTGCACAAAACACAACAATTTTTCCCACTAACTAAATTTTTCTTCTAAAATCTCTTTTTCTTTCTTCCAACATACCAATTTTTATAAAATAAAATTAAAAAACAGAATATTAAAAAAACAGCAAATAACAAATACAGAAAAAAAAACAGCAAACAAAAAAAAACAGAAAAAAAAACAGCAAATTAAAAAAAATTAAAAACAACAGCAACATACATAAAAAAAAATATTACACAGTACGCACATGAAATAAACAATTTAACGAGTAACTAAAATAAAAAAAATTAAACAAACAATAATACATACATGCATTTATAGATAATCATCAAACCCCCAACCACAAAAACAAAAAAAAATTATTTACATTTATCCAACAATAAACATGAAAAATACAAAAAAAGAAAAAAAATTTCAAACTAAAAAAAAAAAATCCAAACCTGGTACGGTGTAGTGTTGCCTTAACCTCAAAAAAAACTACAATAAACAAAAAAAATATTAATGCATGTTTATTAGAGAGAGAGAGAGAGAGAGAAAGAGAGCAAGAGAGAGAAAGAAACAAACCTCCGGCGACGGCAGGCCACCTCCGGTCCGGCACGGCAGAGGGGGGAGAGAAGACGGCAGAGGGGGGAGAGAAGAGAGAGCACGGGGGAGGGAGAGGAAAAAGAGGGAGCGAGGGAGAGGAAAAAGAGGGAGGCGTTCTGCCCAATATAATTAGAGAATCAGCGACCGCTTTAAGCGGTCGCTAATACGGTCGCTAGAAGAGTATTAGCGACCGCTTTAAGTGGTCGCGCAAATTTTTTCGTCGTCGATACCTTGCCGCACGGGATTAGCGACAGCAGTTTAAGCGACCGCCTTAAGCGGTCGCTAATACAATTATAGCGACCGCTTTAAGCGGTCGCCCGAGGTTTCTACTAGCCAATTACCCAATCTCTAGTAGTGTATGGGTTTGAGGCGTAGAAACAGTCTCTTTGCAAAATGTAAGGGTAAGATTGCATACAAATGCGCACACACTCCTCCTACCCCCGCACGAGTCGGGGAGCGCTTGCATACTGAGTGAGCCTTTTTTTATAATACAATGATGTAGCAAAATTTTAGATTAAAATCATTAACCCATGTCACGATTTGGAGGCCAACCTATGTTGAGAGGCTAATTCTATTTATTATTATTATTATTTAAAAAAAAAGGAGGGCGATATTTTCTTTTTTCTATGGATAATTCTCATTTATCGTAAAGGGAACCTGCAGTTACATGAAGGATTATATTTAATTAATTAGTCACATTTAAATAAATAAATAAGCTACACTAGCAATGACCTGTTAACCATTTTCAAGCATAACAAACAAATAGTTTCAATGGATAATTGAATGACAAGATCCCTTTCCATGATCCCGCATCCACCTTGATGAGCCCCTATAAAGACAAAATTTTGGCAACATTTAATTTCGCTTATTTCAGGGTTTAGTAAGCCACCACATGTCTTGGATATGAAACAGAGTTGCTGCAGCCATGCCCTTAAATTTCTGATGAATCTCTTGACATTCACTTCAAGAATTTTTGCCAAATCAAGCTGAATTAGAATGAGAATGAGATTTAATTACCAATAACATAAACAATAGTTTGACTCCTTATCCTAGAACTTGCCAGGCCCATTTTAGCAAAACAATAGTTATCCCGAAAGGTTAAATCTTGGATTTAGAAATTTGTCAAGGTTGGTGGTCAAATTTTATACAAATTAACTCAAGTTTTTATATCTTTAAAATTCAAGCATTAGCAAATAAATTATAACTCAATGTCTAATTAAATGCTCCTAAAACATCTAAAAAATATTACTAAACTAGAATATCAAAAAAAACCATTCCAACAACGTGAGAAAACATATTAGGAAACTAATAGGTAGCAAAATCTAATGTGGCATTTGGTTTATTTTTCTATTTCTATATTCTGTTTTCATTTTTATGTGTTTTATGTTTTAAAAATCTCAAAATAACGAAACAAAAAAAATTAATGCTTTATTTTTTTTTTGTTTTGAAAGTTTCTTTATTTTGAGTTGAAAATGCTCAAAATGATTTTTTGTTATTTTTTATTTCATATGTAAACTTAATTTCTTTTTTTTTAATATTTAATAAAAAAAGTGACCAAATGCATTTGAACTGTTTTCTTAATTTTCTAAAACACAAAATGACAAATGAGCTTAAGATAGAAAATAAAAAATAAAAACAGAAAACGCAAAATAAAAAAATAACCAAGTGCCACCTAAGTTATGCAAATACAAATTCCTTTGTTTAAAAAAATTTTAACAAATATAAAACTTATATGAATAAATAAGAAAAGAGTCAAAATTAGAAAATAAGAAAATTTTGTTTAGTTAACTCGTTTGTAACCAAAGTGAAAAAATAATAGCTAAAGTTTATCCTTAGCATAGACTACTTATATTTGGAAAATCATTTACACCATCTCTAATGGTTGTAATACTAGTAATTGTTCTATCATACATATCATTGAACATTTTAAAATATTTCACATAAACTCATTTTTTTTTTATTTTTTCAGACATCTATCATAAAATTTCTCTTAGAGTCTTGTCATATTTTTCTATAAATCGATAAACATTGTATAAAATCCTTTCTTTATTTCTCTATATCTTTCCATCAACATTTTTATTCGGAAAATATCTACCATAATTGATCAATCTCGGCATAAAGTCAAATTGAATATTTGTTACCTTTGTCACACTTTTTAAGCAAAAAGGTTTTATTTTCAAAATCCCATTAATTTCTAATTTTGTATCAAGCTAGTATATATTTTCAGTACCTTCAATGTTATTCACATGAGATCTTTGTGTGGGTACCGAAATTAACATAAAAACATTATCCATCCAAAGAACCTAGATCGAAGTGCTCATTGTTTGTGTTAGTCTAGTTGGGAATATAAAATCGTGTTTAAAGCACTAATTCTTGAAAGGTAGAAATCAAGAAAATTTTGGTTTTTTTTTTTTTAAGTTGGCTAATTCAGTTGTTGACAAAAAATACTTTTTATTAAAATTTTCCAACAAAAATAATTTTATGTCAATCAGTTTGAGAGTCGATACCGACAAAGATATTCTCCCAATTCGAATCTGCTCTTGAGGGCTTGGTGTGATTGAATTCGAGTTGGACGCCCAAAAGATCACTTCGGTGGGTGGAATAATTGCCCAAACTTACATGTTCAGTGCTCTTTTACCTTGATCGACATGGGATCATCACACCGGGTCCAACCCACCAACTCATCAACACACAAAGGAAGAGAGAGAGAGAGAGGGGGGGAGGAGAGGAGCGGAGCGACGTGGTGGCTAAAGTGGAGTGGACTGTAGCCCGAGTGAACTTTTAACCTAAAAATTTTTAAGTAGCAATAATTTATAGTGTTCTACTATAATTATATATAATCCGGTGTAATCTTTAGTTCATTCTTTAATCATATTTTAAAATTAAAAATAAATTAGTAGTCTTAAAAGTCAAAAAAAAAAAAAAAATTGAAGCAAATATTAAAACTATAAATTTGTTTGAGTACACTTCATAATTTTTTTTAACTTTTTTAATTATGTGTTCTTCCACTCTTTCTCTCTCTTTATACATTTTTTTTTTTGAAATTATCTCTCTTTATATATATAAATCTCTCCAATTGCAGATAATTTGTTTAAAATTTTGTACAAACTCTCAATTTTGTATTCTACGATTACTAACCGATATATACTTATACATATTATATACATGTGCAATTGCAAATATATTCTTACAACTTTTTAAGCCATTATTTACATATATATATATATATATATATTACAAAAATAAATAAGACTTTCGACTGCACCTATTTCTTCTAATTCTTTTTCTCCTTCTTTCTTGTTGGTGACTACTTGTTGTCTGGTATTTTGTTTCTTCTTCTTCTTTGGTTTTTTTTTTTTTTTTATATGAGTAATTATTGTTTTATTTTTGTTTCTTTTTTATTATAGATAACTGTTGTTCTTGTTTTTTCTCTATTTGTATTAGTTTTTTTGTCATTTTTTATTAATATTTGTCTCTATTTATCTCTCTATTCTTTATATAATTGATTGTACTGTAAAAATAAAATAATCTTACAAATCCGTCACAGAATCAAATGAAAATTAATAGCAGCTTCTAAATTCTTGACTACTTAACTTATAAAAATAATTAATTAAATAACAAGTAAATTGTTATGGGAAAGAATTGGTTAGTTGTCCATTTTATATCGAGATTTTTCAATTGTTTGGTAGGTCAGGGTAAAGAAATATCCTGGCGCCGCCCGAGAGAGACGGAGAGAGAGAGAGAGAGAGATGTGTGTTTAAAAACTGATGCCCTGAAGCTACGTTTTAAGCTGGTGAGCTAGAGAGGAGCCTCCTCCACAAAAATATCCCCTTAGTTGACAAAAAAAATTGCTTCAGAGCACCCCGCCGGATTACACTAGAATATTTTTCCTGGAAATCTTCTTTACTTTAAGACTACAGTAGAATTTAACAAGCCTCTAACCAGAGAAACCCAGGCTGGCCGAGAATAACTCCTTATTCCTTTGCTAAGTATTCTACGTGGCATAATCAAAGAAAACCCAGGGTAGCCGAGAACTAGCTGTTCTTTTACTAAATTCTATATTAATTCCTTGCGAAAACAGAGAAACCATGTCTGATGCCCCCATGTGCACTTCTGTCACTCCCCTCTAATCCAAGGAAAATTATATACTGCTTCTGCAACACATATTTCAAGTTTATGTTAAGATTTAGTGTGGAGTCTGTTTTGTGTAGTGATCTGGATAATGACCTGACTCGAAATAATGCTATGTGATTTTTTTTTGTTTGGATTTTTTCTAAAGCTTAATCCATGAAGCAGAGACTTGGGTCGATAGGATTAAGATATATATAGTATTTGAAAATTCTACAGTCACTTCATGTAATTCTTTTTTAAAAAAAGTAAAAATTTTTCTACAAATCCGAGAACGTAGGCACAATTGACCAATCTCGTAAAAATTTTGTATTCTTATTTTTTGATTGATTTATTTTTCTTATTCTCTATTGTTGATTGTATCCCTAACAGTTTATTGGTATTATATCACACGAACACAACTATAATAGGTCTCTTATTAACGTGTGTTACAATCTCAACAAACTTGAAACAATGCGCCAGATCACCAATAAAACCTTACTCAAGACTTCTCTGCAATTGATCGGAGCTTGCTAGCTGCGTTACAAATCAAATTTTAAAAATTCCAATTCGACACCCTAATTAAATATACAACACAAGCCCTAACCAATCACCTTCAAACCCTCTCACATGTGGAACTTCGTTAAAACCAAAGCAAACATTTCACCGTCCATATAATAATACTACTTTACCCCTCTCTCTCTCTCTCACTAGTACACAATAATTATATAATAAGTCTGTTTGGGCTTGGCTTAATTCCCTTATAATTAATTTTCACACTTTCCCTGGAATCCCATTTAAGTCAGAGCTAATGTTCTTTCAACTTTCCTGGGAAATAATGGAATGTAAATGAAAAATATTACTCTAATAAAAAATTTAAATAGACAGTGTGATGAGAATTGTTAGAAATATTTTAATATATATATGATTCTCTAATATTTAGTTACCTTGCTGACACTGCACAGGAGTTACTTTGGCTTCGTTGGTTACTCTCTGACATGGGTGTATCCCATTCTGCTACTACTACTATTTACTGTGACAATCGGAGTATTATTCAAATTGCTCACAATGATGTTTTTCATGATCGCACCAAACACATTGAGATCGACTGTCATTTTGTGCGTCAACATGTGGCACAGGGTACCATATAATTTGTTCATGTGACTTCTGCTGCGCAAACTGCTGATTTGTTTACTAAAGCATTACCTCCTGGAAGATTTCATAAATTAGTTTCCAAACTCAAGTTGGTTTCTTCTATACCTCCTTGAGTTTGTGGGGGCATGTTAGAAATATCCTAATGTATATATGATTCTTTAATATTTAGTTACCTTAAGTCATAGAAGATTTGTATTTAGGAAACTTATAAAGTTATAATTCTATTAAGATTAGGTTTCTTATTCACTCTATAAATATAAAGTTTTGTTGTAAAATATAAATCATCAATATTAATATATAATTCTTTTCTTCTTCTTTTATTTTAACAAGAATGATGTGTTGTGTAGTAGTAATTTTTTTAATAATTAAGTTATTATTTCCAAAGTGATAAGTTTTTAAAGTTGTTACATTGTTTTGATATTTTATTTTATTCATAAAATTTTTTTGATAAGGCAGTACTACTCGATGTAAATACATTGCGGAACAGTCATGTTATGCTACCAAAAAATTTTGTTAAAAAAGCCACATTAAGGCTACTTTAAACCTGGACCCTAGAGTATTTATAAGAGGGAGTCACGTAGCTTTTCATATTCCTAGAACTATTTTCAAGTTATAAGCCATAAAACTCAAAAACTTTAATAAATCTAAAAATGCATTAATTCCAAGAGAATATAAGCCGTGCAAATAGCCATAAGGAAGTAAACAATAATATGCTTTAGCTAGGGTTAGGGTTTGAAGGGTTGTTATTCTTTATTCTCCATTGGTCTTCATTCTTTATTCCACCTCGTTGAGAGGGTAAAATAGCAAAATTTAATTAGTTGCAGACGAAACAAAAAGATGCATAGTTTGCCCTTATGTGTCATGATGAGATAATATTCTCTTCCTGATTAGAAAAGTGGATTGTGTGCAATACTATAAATGAATTGATTCCATGAGTTGGTGGCACCTTTGGAGGCATTGAGGAGTAGATAGAAAAGTGGGCACAGAAAGAAGTGTGTGGATTTATGAGGGGATATCGTAGATGCAACAGATCTCTGACGGTGATGATAATAATACAAAAGGGAATCAATGTAGTGATGCATCTGACTTATGTGTTTATGAAAATACTACGTACTGTCTTGATTGTTTTGTGGAATAGTTTTAGTTTTGTCCTTATAGAATGTCAGTGAGTTATTGAATGAGTGAGAGACCTCAATGTATTTCAACGTAGTTTTAGTCTGTCTTTTCTCACTGTTAAAACTCCAAATCTAACCTCCGCTTCATTTCTTTAGCCTGCTGTGTTTGGTTCGAGCATCTTTCAAAGAAATAATTAAATTAGAAAATAAATTTATTGATGTCTGCTTTTATTTTATTATGTTTTTAAATTCATTCAAACAAAGATTTGTATTTAAAAATTTTATGTTTTCTTCTTTTTTTTGTCCTAGTTTTCCCTTTGTTAAACCTTCACCCCCAAACATACCCTTAATGTTATGCTTGGATTATAAATTTGTGAAATGTATTTCTTATAATTTTTCTTTTTCTTTTGTTATTTTTCTTTTCTCTAAATGAATCCAAGATCCAAACATAATATAAACTATACAAAGTGGGAAAAAGACATATATAATATAAGCGATGGTTCTTTCTCTCTTCAATCGTTATTAATTCTTAACAATTGATACAGGCATGCAGTTATTCATTGAGGCATAACAATGAAGAATATATATATAGTATATTTAAGTTTCGACAAGTTAATATTCCAACATCTATGAAGGATAGTAGATTGCAGTTACAAATCAAAATCAATACTTCTAACTTGAATTAATTTCAAAGGGATCTTTAATTGTGTGTGTATAGATGTACATGCACACACAAGATATTTCCTATCCTAAATCCCAAATAGGCACTCAGCAGCGTTTAACATTGTGATGCAGAGCCATATTTTGTTTCCTCAGGAAACATGAATTATATTCCCTTGCATTGATCTACTGAGGCATAGACTCACTGATGCGGAAGGATATGACAAAAAAAGGGAACTGTTATATTTTTCTGCTAGTTATTGCTGGGGTTTCAGAAGGGGATAAGTTGTATTATGGTTATTTTGGAGGATTATTGAATGATTTCCATCGTATGTTAATTTTATTGTGTATAAGATCACTGTAATCCTTCATTGATGTAATCTGGCCATAAGTGAAGGTGATCAATAAAATTTTAAGAGGTGCCCCTCCTTTCATAAAAGAAAAAAAAAAATGAATTATTATCACAAACCCTAGTCCAAACTTTGAGTTACATAACTTCTTCATATTAAGATAAATCATCAATCACATTGATTAGAAATATTGGCAATATATGATCATGACAAGAAGACAAAGTAGCATATAGAAGTAATCAACCTCAATTTAGTAATTATCCATCTGGTTAATACTGACAGATCTAATGACATCGATAATAACAATAACCTCAAACAGATTTATTTCCAGGGGCACAGCATGTTCACATATAAATGACAAATATATATATATACATATATATTTCAAGCTTTCCTGTGACTACCATATAGTTTTTGTTACACTATAAAGTAACAACTACTGAGGAAGAGGCGTGCAAGTCATAAAACTTAAAGCTTATTAACGGCGGAAGATTTTAGATCTAAGGGTGAAGAACGAAAATAGGAGAGAAAAACGAACAACAGAATTACCCAAAAAAAAAATTGTTAAGTTGATATAAGCACAAGATTCGCTGTTCTACTTCACCTCTGGCCGATTACCAAGTCTTAGCTCAAGATCCAAGTCTTCTTCTATTGAGCTAGAACTAAGTTCTACTATTTCGGATTGAAGATGATGTCCTTCGCTTGAATTTGTTTCCAAGAAGGATTGCAACGGCAACGAATCAGTTTTTGGTTTTTTGCATATCATAGAGTACGCCTCCTCCTCAGGCCCAGATGAAGTTGGGTGATTTCGATGACGAACAACTGAATTCAAGCTTGCAGATAAATCTGTCGTGACACAATCCTCCTTAGCCCTAACATTTGACCCTAGAAATTTTGAGCTCTTCTTTTTATAGTTATCAGCAACCAAATTAGACCACGGTGGAGGGGAAAATATGGAGGTCTTCTTACGGTATTCTTTGATAACTGGAGAAGAGAGGAGAGGGACAAAGGCATAATTCGCTCGCGAAGGAGGAGTTGAAACCCTAGAAGCCGGGGAAGGCGATGCAAAAACAACACCAAGAGAATCGGGTTTGGAGTTAAAAACCTTGGAGCAAATCTGAGTAGGGTATTGAGGAATTTCATTCTGTGGACCTAGAGATTGCTTTAGCAGCGCCCTATCCCTCCTGTGGACATTCATGTGACCACCTAGGGCTTGAGCTGACCTGAATTCTCTTCTGCAGAAGCTACAAGAATAAGATCTTGGAGGCCATATACACCCTCCAAGAGGTCCAGCTGCGTCTTCGGCGAAAGCTTGTTCTTCCCATGAATCAACATGTACAGGTTTTGTTGGTGCTCGAAGATGATGAGGGCTCATACTATGTTTTTGCTTCGACCACATATTAAACTGCGATTATCCACTCTACGGAAAATGTGATTTTATAGCTTCAGAAGGGAAGAATGAAACGAATTTGGATTGTTGATGGGTAGTCCGTATTTTAGAGTTTTTGAAAGCTACAAGAGAATCTGTGAGGAAAGAGGGCCTATGTGAGAAATGTTGATTTCCATTCTCGGTCAGGGGGTGCAGAAGTCGAGTATGTGGGGTGTTGTAGTTTGGTTTCAATTTTTCCTTTTATTTTTCTTTCCCCCACAATTTGTCCCTTCCTTTAGGGGAAAAATGAAAAGAAAAAACGGATAAAAATGTAAAATAAAATAAAAATATTAAATTTATTTTTTTTGACATAATTAGGGATATGAGTAAAATATAATAAATATTTTTAGAAAAATTAACTAATATAATTAACCTCAATGTAAAAATTTATCACTAAAGATATTTTTAATAATATAATGACATGATTACATGTTTGTCATAACAGATCCATCCCAAAAATTATTATTGATAGATCTACTACAAATTATACTTCATCACTTGTAATTTTATCACTAAGTTCTACATTATTTTAGTGATGAATTAGTTTGTTCACTAAACATACAAGAAGTTATCACAAAAGTTGACACACCATGTACATTTAGTTTCCTACTTTTAGTGAAAATTTTGTGACAATATGATACTATCACTAAATAAATTTTGTTTTCAATGATGAATTATAATGTCTTGTTTTATCACCAATGGCCAAGTTTATATATCATCATCATCATCATTACATACATATAAAAGTTACTTAAATGGTGAAATTTTTTTCTGGATGAAATTAGTACCCTTCATAATTAAGGATGTTAAAATCACTTCCATTTTAGTTGCATGAATGGTTCAGCTGGATGCTTGGTTCCGAATCAACAACATTCACAATTTAAGTTCAAATTTGATAAATGCATGACAAGATGCCGTTCGATTTTTTTTTTCCCTCTTATGAGCAAGGTTGAAGCATGAGACAAGTCTTTGAAAAGTCTAGATATGGAAGAAGTAGAATTTAATTAAATATGGTCAATATTGGACTGGAGCTTTTGTCACATATAGACCCTAGATGCATGGCAATATAAAAAGTACTGCAACAGAAACTTGCTACCCATTAAGACCTGATCAAAGAAGACAAGTCTGGCAAATTAATCAAATGGGGGTATTAAAAGTACTACAACGACACATGGTTCGCTGGGAAATTTACCCAGGGCCATTTTTTTGTTTTTCCCTCTACATGCTTAGAAGTTGAAATGATTCTTCTTAGTTTGTCCCTATTTCAAAGGACTCTTGTCAAGTTTTGGCTAACTTCATTAAAAATAAAAACAAAAAATAAAAATCATTATTTATAGAAAAAAGTTATACTACCAGAATTTTTAACTTGAAAATTATATTAGAGGTAATGTGGCAAAAATATTTAAAAAATTACTTTAATAAGTTATTTATTATAAATTAATTAGCCTGTAATGAAATTATGTCGTACTGATAAACAATTCTGGCCGAAACTTGTAGAAGTATAGCACTAGTTATATTTATAAACCCCTCAAACAAGATTGTTTTTGTTTTTCTGGTTTGGAAGACTCAAGAATATATAACAGAATATTTATATTTATAAATACTTCTAACGTTGGGCATGGTCTTACTCCCTAACTATGATTTGATATTGAAGGTAACAAGTGTATTAACTTAATTTGCATACAAAACTGAACAACCAGGTCCCATTTGCCTGATCATGAGGAAGCAACTACAAGTCTTAAAAAGTTCAATTATTAGTTAATTAACAGAGCGTAGTCTACACTCAAATGTACGTACTAATTGTTACAAGTTTAACTTGGACTTCATGGTGTGCACATTAACCTTTTGTCCCTTTTAGTGGATGTATTTCAAACTTTCTGGGTCTTTAATGAAATACTCATTAAAATAATGGTGTTAATAACGGTTGTTTAACAGGGTGTGTCAGGTCCTTATATATATATATATATATATATTTAATCAACTTTGAATGTTATGGGTCTTCCATTCGACTTACATGACCTCGGGCCAGTACTGGACCGCCCCTTATTTTATGCTTATTATAGAATTAGCATATCATTGTCAAGACTAAAGTAACTCCGAAAAGGATATCACCCGGCATTAGTAACGCGGATACCGCGTCTTCCAAGGGGTGAAAAGTAGCTATAAATTCTCATATTCAAACCTACGTTTTCACATTTAACAAGAAATAATTCTAAATCACTGTACACACCATGGAATGACTTCCCTAATTTTATCATTTAAAAAAATATAACATTACAACACACGCTAAAAACTTAGTCACGTATGATAATTTTCCGCGCTAAAAATTTTTGGTTTGAGAGTAGTAGATGGTCGCAAGGGTATGAAACATTCAGACAGGCATGCTGCTCTTATGGAAACCTTGGATCATCTTGTGACAACACTATGATGAATAATAACAAACTCACATACGAATACAAGAAAATCACAAAAGGAAAGAGCAAAATATTTACGTGATTCGGTAATTTGTCTACGTCCATAACAAGGTAAGATTGGTTTTCAATTATAAGAAACTCTAACAATAAAGTAGGAAATTACAAGTGAGATATAAGAGAATCTTAAAGAATTCTAAACAACTCTGTCACTTGTTCTTACATTTTCTCTCAACTCTAAAGAACCCTAACCTTAAAACTTAGTCCTGATGTATAACACATCTCAAATATATAGGAATAAGAAATCAAATCAGAACTGAATTCAGAAACTTGCCTAGGATAGAATTCCTAAATTGGCAGTTCTGTACCGTAGGCTAAACCTGACAACCCCCAACCTTCTTTGTATTTCCCTAAGTCAATATGAACCATAACTCTAACAATCTCTACCTTAGCGAATATTCACCACTTAGGAAACTAAACATTGGTAACTCCATCTAATAATCACCACCGTACCGAATACTCACCCCTTAGGAAACTGAATATTGGTAACTCTACTTTGAGTAACATAGGTTGGGGTCGCCTTCCATCTACCTTGCCTAAAGTTTATGCCAATCCGCTACTTTCATCTTTTCTGGTTTTGTCATTGTCAATTCCTTCACCACTCCCTATTACACTAATAGATCATTCACCCTTTTTTGCCACAATCCAAAATTTCCCGTTTTGTTGAACTTGTTGACATTAAATTTTGCAGATTAAAAGATTCCTCCAGATATCTTGAATATCTAGCTTTGATACCAATTGTTGTTGCAAAAATCCTGAATTACCTTATGGCAATACCTTAATAAATAATGGTAAACTCACACACGAGTATAAGAAAATCACACAATGGTAAAACATAAGATTTTCATGGTTCAACAATTTGCCTACATCTACGGCACGGTAAAACTGATTTTCAGTTATAAGAAACTCCAACAATGGAATAAGGAATTATAAGAGAGATATGAGATAATCTTAAAAAAGTCTAGACAACCTTGTCACTTGTTTTGACCTTTTCTCTCAACCTTAAAGATGTCTAACCCTTAAACTTAGCCCTAACGAACAACATATTCCAAATATATAGGAATAAGAAACTCAATTAGAATTGGATTCAGAAACCTTTCTGGAATAAAATTCCTAAATTAACAGTTCTATATTACGGGTTAAATCTCGCAACCCTCGACCTTCTATGTGTTTCCTTAAGCCAATATGTGCCACAACTCTAACACATGCCCTCGTTGTATTGGCTTCAGATTCTCAAGGGTCACCAGATACAAATTGATCAGACACCATACGACATGCTATGCTCTTCTTGCGGCTGACAATCTTTCGGTTTTGTACATCCATTTTGTGGTTACTTTTACAAGACAAGCTGCACATATAAGTTCATTCAAGGACTATTACCCACTACTGTTTTTAATTTGCAGAATCATCAAGATTAATTAGCAGAATTAATCAATTTCCGATATTTGAACAAGTAACATTCTAAACATTATATTATTGCTGCTTATAGTTCTCAACAACCCAACTGAGTGTTCTTTATTATTTTTTTTTATGAATTATTTTCATTGGACAAAAATAAAAAAATAAAAAAGCCTAAACAAAAGCATACTTGCTACTATATAAGTGATGGGATTCCAATATCAATGGGAACTATGGGAATCAATTCTAGGTAACAATCATAAGGGTGATTTTTATAATTAAGTAGATTGTTTGAAGTCAAAAGTCAAAGTTAAAAGCAGTAATTTTAATGCCGCCTTCTTTAAAATATGGTGAACCTAGGTTGAGAGCACTCAAAACTAACCCTTTTCCGATAACATTTTTAATGAAATAAATTAGAATATCTCCGGCTGACCTGACAGAGAGAATAATTAAAATGGAATAATTAGATACATTCATCCCCTTGGAATAAAAGTCACTCAAATACATTAATCTGCAAAGACCCTTCACAGATTTTCCTTTTCATATTTTTTTCCTTTATCTAGAAAGAAAAATAATATATAATTTTTTCAAATTAATTAACACAATAAAAAAGAATTAAAAATTTGTAAATACGACTAAGAAATTAATTAAAGAAGAAATAGAACATTTTCCCTCTTGTTTCATTTGATTGGAAAAGGTATCACTCATATTCGTCCACAAAGATACTTTCAGAGACTTCTCTAATATGATTGTTCATAGCTAGCCAACATAAAAAAGGACATGTACCTTCCCCTGGCAATATATATACAATAGTTTTAACGATTATTTTTCTGCTTTATTATAAAATATGGAAAAAGAAAATTATTGTCCCATTTAAGAGATTAATTCTACTTTATTAACATGCATGACTTCGTTCTAAAATAATCAATATGAGAGAGAAAGAGAGAGAAATTATTGTTGATTATAAAAATTCTTAAAGAAATTAATTTTTAAACGTGGGGATGTGTAAGGGATACTGAATGTGACATATGACGCTGATGATTGCAAAATAAGAGCCATAGAGAAACATCGTCCGCAAACTGTAGCTATTGTTTGTTATTCCGTCTACATGTCTACTATGAAAACCATTGAAAAACTTATTAAATCTGGAATTCGCAGTTTGTTTTCATATTGGTTGCTTGTTTAATTGTCAAATCACCACACCTTGATTTATAAGATTGAATCATTTTCAGCTAATCTCTTGGTTGATTATTTCAATAAGTACTGTCACTTTTCCCATGATAAAATTATATAAAAATATTTAAAATGAATCTGCAATAGAACCTCACAAAATAGAGGAAAAAATAATTTTGAAAGCTATTAAGCATTACTCTATATCAATTTCTCTAAATAACTGTTGGTACAAAAATAATTGGGGGCATGTGACATCTTCCTTAGCACAAGAGCATTGCACAGAAATGTGCTCGGCATTAGTCTAATAATCAATTGACTATCACATTTGAGCCCCAGCATTAAATAAAATTATATTGGAATGATTCTAACCATAAATGTAAAATAGTAATAAATAAACTGAGTTTATTACCTCATAATTAATCAAGTTAGTTCATTTTTTTTACAAGTGGTAGAGAGACGTGACATTTAAACGCTTCTCAAGGCTATATTATGTCTATTATACTCATTTCTTCCACACGCATTTAATGCTGAGTGAAAAATATTAAATACGGAATAAAAGGTATTTAAAAAAAAATAAACCATCATATACTCTGATATATAAATACAAAATACAAAATAATGACATTTCAATTATTTAGACATTTATTTATTTATTCTATCTTATTATAAATACAGGACTTAGCCCCAAAATTCATGTGTGCTCCTATTGTCGACCATATACTCTTTCCTTTTAATTACAATTCTTTCAAGCCTATTTTAATTTTATCATCAGAGAGTTTTTGATCGAGGACCCTCTCCAGCCATTTCCTATAATCTTTCTTCCTTTACATGCTTGAATTCAATTTTTCCAATTGACATAGTGATCGAATGTAGTAATACTTTTTATTGCCAAACACTCGGCACCCACCATGGGGACCATTTTTCTTTGTTCCCCACATCCTTGTGTTCTTAAGGATTTTGTGTTCTTAGGAATTTCAAAAAAAATGATTTTAGATGGTGATATATCTCCACGAGGAGCAAACAAAACGGAGCTCCCCAGACAAAAGGGGAGTGCACTTACCATCATGACTCCAAGACAGACAGCAATGAGGCAAAGTAGAGTCAGTGTCCTGCATGAAGTAATTAAGAGGAGGTAAAATTTACAAACTGAGGCTAATGCAAAACAAGTAGAGCTGAAGGAGATCCTTCAAAAGTTTAGTGAAGAAAAACAAAAACGAACAAGTCATGATCATTCTGACTATGGGCAATCCGATTCAAGTACAAACGAAAGTTATGATGTATTGTATGGTAATCAACCGGAAGCACGTACCAGTAAAGGAAAAGGTATACGCAGTGAAGGGAATCAGAATACCAGGCTAGAAGTAGATGCTGGTCTTAAAGTTGCTCCTGGTGTTGAACTTTTAGGTACACGTTCAACCTAAGTTCAACGCCAGGAGTTCTTGCAACAACAAAAAACTAAGGCATCCAAGTCACAACAAAAGGAAGACACTATCAGAAAAAAACAGTCTAGTCAAAGGAAACAGCAGGATGAGAGAGAAAGCTTATCTAGTAATGATGTGGTGCTGACCAAAATGAAGAAATCTAGAAAGTTTAAGGAGATAGAAAGGCCACAGTACATTGAGTGGGAAGGATCTGATCAACCCACCTAGATGATGGCAAGGAAAACATTAGGAAGGATTTCTACCTCCCTATTTACTAGTGACATACGTGAATCAGAACCCCTAAAGAAGTCTGTGAGCCCCTGGTTCACAGTGTATGACGAGAAATTAGACCTCATCGCATATTACCAACATTACATGTAGGTCATGACATTATGGAGTTGGGATGATGAGCTCATGTGCTGAGTATTTCTATCCATCTTGGGGGATATAGCACTCCAGTAGTTTCGTAAGTTGCCCCCAAGAAGTATAAGTTGCTGGAAATAGTTTGCCGAGGAGTTTGTCACATAGTTCTTAGCTAATACTAAATAGTCAACAACTGCTAACGTGCTTCTTTCCATGAAAAAAAAAAAGAATAATGAGAGCTTCAGGGATGACTCTCAAAGGTACATGGAGCTATACAATGAGTTGGACGGCTGCACTGAGCAACTAGTAGTGACTTTCTTCAAGCTTGGGCTGTAGAAAGAAGACAAGATTTGGTTTTCTTTTATAAAAAAAAAAAAAAAGCCAACAGTAAATATGTTTGATCTGATGTGCCAAATCAAAGAGTATGCCAAAATAGAGGACTAGACGAAATATGTCACCCAAAAGAAATCAAAGTTATCTGGGTCAAAGGGAGAAAAGCAAAAAGAAGGTAAAAGAGAATGTATTGATGATAAGAAGTCCATTTTTGAAGCTGTCAACACAGTTTTTAAGGAGTCGATCTTTAGAATCCTCTCTTAGATTAAGGATAAGCCATATTTTAGGTAGTCGAAGAAATTGCCTTATTTTTTAGGTAAGGAGAATCATAAATATTATTGTTTATACCATTAGGATAAGGGAAACCGTACAGGAGCATATTGATCATTGTGGTATCTCCTAGAAGATTTAATGAAAGAAGGCCATCTAAAGGAATATATTAATAAAACATAGACGAGAGTAACAAATGATCGACCCCAAGCTCCACGAGGAGATCATAAAAGAAGAAGGGAAGAGACGGAAGAAGAGGATTACGTAGAAGAAGTACGGCCTCCACCAAGGGCTAGGCCGAGGAGAGATGTACAAAAATCACCAGTCATTCATGTTATTCATATAGAATATCACCACTAAAGTATTGTTGCCTATCCTCAAGTAGAAGAACAAAATGTTAGAAAGGCAGATGAGGTGTTTAAGGTTGTTGGTTCCCTGAGCAAACGCCGAAGGAGAGAAAGTGCTTGGGGAATATCATTCTATAAAGATGAAAGCAATGGGGTACAGCAACCGCACAATAATGCACTAGTGGTCACCCTTAAGATGTTTGAATGAGATGTGAAAAGGATCCTGGTTGATGCAAAAATTTTAATTGAAGTCATGTTCTTTGGTCTGTTCAAGAAATTAGGACTTACTGATGAAGATTTGGAACCAACTGAATGTCCACTCATTGGATTTAATTCAGTCCTAGTATGGCCCTTAGGAAGAGTTATAATTCCTATTTGGGCTAGTCCAATAGAATACGAAGTAAAATTTACAGTCATGGATGCACCATCTGTTTATGTGCCACTATAGGGAGATCCTAGATTCATATGTTAAATGCCGTCTCCTCTACTTACCATCAAGTTCTAAAGTTCTCATGTGGAGATAAAGTAATAGAGATTAGAAGAGATCAAAATACATCAAAGAGGTGCTTTGTTGCTGCTTTAAAGTCCAAGTCTTTGCTCGAGCAGGTCCAGCTCACAAAATGCCCCAGGATATCCCCAAGATTGATGATATTGGTAGAGATCTTGAGAAGAAATCTATTAAAATAATGGAGAAAGTCCAGATTGGTCTAGCTGAGGATAATAAGTATTTCTTAATTGGGTCCAATTTAGGAGTAGAGGAAAAATTAGAATTAACAAAGATGCTACTGAAAAATGTTGATACATTTGCCTAGACTCCGTAAGAAATGTCAGGTATTTCTCATAATGTTACGAGTCACAAGTTAAATGTCAATCTATAAGTAAAACCTATGATACAAAAAATAAGGAGATCTACTATGTAGCATGCTAAAGCTATGATTGATGAGGTCGGCAAACTACTTGATGCTGAAGCTATTAGGGAGGTTTCATACCCTGAGTGGCTGGCAAATACAGTAGTGGTTAAGAAGAAAAAAAATGAGAAATGGAAGGTCTGTATTGATTATACAGACTTGAAGATTGATTAGTTTGTGGATTCAACATTAGGAAGTTCAAGGATATCATTTTTGAATGTATACAGGGAGTACCATTAGATTTCAATGCATAAGCTTGATAAGGAGAAAACTCCATTTATCAACCTGAGAAAAATTTATTGTTTTCAAGGTTATATCATTTGGACTAAAAAATGCTTGTACTACTTATCAACGACTGGTCACAAAAATGTTCAAAGATGATCTCGATAGGACAATGGAGATATATATAGATGATATGGTAGTTAAAAGCAAAGCACCTAAGACTTATATTCATCATCTGCAATATGTATTCTCTACCCTTAATGAGTTTGGGTTGAAACTCAATACTGCCAAATGTACTTTTGGAGTGAATTCAGGAAAGTTTTTATGCCACTTGGTGACCAGAGAATGAATTAAAGTAGATCCTAACCAAATTCGAGCTATTCAAGCAATAGTCTCACCGCGTATGAAAAAATGTTCAAAAACTTACAGGAATGATGATGACACTTAACAAATTTATCTACCGAGCATCAAATAAGTGTCGACCATTTTTTAAGTTATTGAAAAGGGTAAATAAAATGGTTTAGGATGAGGAAGCTAATCGAGCACTGGAGATACTGAAAGAGTATTTGACAACTGCTCATGTTTTGGCAAACCCCAGCCAGGGAATGTTTTGCAACTTTATCTGGCAATGTCAAATTAGGTGGTTAGTATTGTCCTTTTGAAGAAAGAAAATAGAAGACAGAAGCCCATCAATTATACAAGAGTTTACAAAGTTTACTCTGACATTGGTGGTGGCATCTAGAAAGTTAACCAATTATTTTCATGCCGATACTATTCAAGTGGTCACTAATCAACTGATTAGCTAACTTTTAAAAAAAGTAGATATTACAGGAAGAATGACAAAATGGGAAGTAGCTCTTGGAGTATTTGACATCAGATTTGTACTGAGGATAGTAATAAAGGCACAAGTTTTAGTAAATTTTGTGGCAGAGTTTATTAATTTAATTTCCAAGCAGATACATGAGGTGTGGCAACTGGAGATTAATTCAGAAGTAGAAGCGGTTGCACTATCATGGCAAATTAAAGTGGATGGATCCTTGTCCAAAAAGGGTGTTGGGGTAGGTATGGTTTTGACAATTCCTGGGGGGTGACCGTTAAATATATCATTAAGTTGAGTTTCAAAGCAACTAATAATGAAACTAAATATAAGGCTCTTTTGACTAGACTTGATATTGTTAAGCGTTTATTTGCTCGGAATCTAATGATTGAAATAGATTCTCAACTGGTGGCAAATCAGTTGAAGGATGAGTATGCAGCAAAAATGAGAGGATGGTAGAGTATTTGGATCTATCAAAAAAGAAATTGGAGGGTTTTAATGTTATCAAAATTGAATTGATTGGGAGAGATCATAATATTCATGCTGATGCTCTAGCAATGTTAGCTACATCCCTAAGGACTAGACTAACTAACACAGTTTTCCTTGAATTATTAGAAAAGCCAAGTGTGTCCAAGGCAGAAGAAGTGGCTTGTATTGAGTTGGGTCCATCTTGGATGGATCCAATTATCTCTTACTTGAAGGATGGAATTCTCTCAAGGATAAAATACAAGCAAGAAAGCTGAGAGTTAAAGCTACAAGATTTTGATTATTCCCCGACCATAAGCTATACAAGAAGTCTTTAATAGGTCATTATCTCATTTATGTTCATCTTGACGAGGTACAAAATTTTTTTTTATGAAATACACGAAGGGATTTGTGGGACACATACTGGGGGTAGATTTTGGCTCATAGGGGTAATTACTCAAGGCTATTGATGCCCGAAGATAGGAAGAGATGCACAAGCCTATGTTTGAAGGTATACGAAATATTAAAAGTTTACTCTAGTTGCTCACTAACTTGCTCGGGAGCTTAGTCCTCCCACTAATCTATGGTTGTTTACACAATGGGGACTGAATATAGTAGGGCCACTACTTACTGCTACTGGAAATAGAAAGTTGTTGGCACAGATTATTTCACCAAATGGGTGGAGGTAGAGCCCTTAGTTCATATCAATGATGCAAATACCATTCGTTTTGTATGGAAGAATATCATTACAAGATATGGCATCCCTAGGAAACTTATTTTTGATAATAGAGCCCAGTTCGATAACTCTCTGTTCAGGGAATATTGATCAATATATATATATATACATACATAAATGTGTATTTCAAAAAGTTAAAAAGAGAGTAACTGGCAACACAAATTTCATTTAATGTTATCGTCTGAAATGAAATGAGTATGAGAATGGTAGGTTTCTTTTTAAGGTTTAAGTGTGGCGTTTGGTACTATACATATTGGAAGTTGAAAGGGAGCCCACACACCATAACTGAGCCAAAAAGGTAACCAATTAGAAGAAAACACATCAAAAGCAAAACTGTACTCAGGGATATGAAAAGACTTTGCATAAACGAGTAAGGAATAGCCTCAGATTCTTCACACTCTGCTTAGGTAATAACTTTCCCGAACTAGAGTGGGGCATAATGTAGGTACAAAAATAACTAGGGGCACGTGGCACTACATCAACCGGAAAAGTTGAATTCAAGTCTGTAGAACAAAAAAGGTTAGAGAAAATAGTTGGAGATGGTCCCCAATCAAAAACCATCCAATAGTAAAGTCAGAATAGGCTTGAGAGAATTATAATTGAAAGGAAATAGTATATGGCTAACAATAGTAAACTTACTTGAATTTTGGGGTTAAATCCTGTATTTACAGTAAGATAGAATAAATAAATAAATGTCATGATTTTGTATTTTGTTATATATATATATATATATATATATCGGAGAACATGACAGTCTATTTTTTTTAAGTGCCTTTTATTTTGTATTTAATGCTTTCCACTCAGCATTAAATGCGCATGAAAAAAACGAGTATAATAGACAGAATATAGCCTTAAGAAGCATCTAGATGTCACATTTATCTTCCACTTGTAAAGAAAATGAACTAACTAGGTTAACTATAAGGTAATAAAACTCAGTTCATTTATTAGTATTTTGTATTTATGATTAAAATTACACCAACGCAGTTTTACTTAATGGTGGGGTCCAACTATGGTGGTCAATTGATTACTAGACCAATACCAAGCACATTTCCATGCAACGCTCCTGTGCTCGAGAAGATGTCACGTGCCCCTAATTATTTTTGTACCTACATTATGCTCTTACTTTGGTCGGGATAAGTTATTACCCAAGTAGAAAATGAAGAATGTGAGACTATTCCTCACTCGTTTATGCAAAGTCCTTTTGTATCCCTAAGTACAGCTTTGCTTTTAATGTGTTTTCTTCCGATTGGTTACCTTTCCAGCTCATTTATGGCACATGGGAACCCTTTCAACTTCCAGCATGTAGAGCACCAAACGCTACACTTAAACCCTAAAAAGGGACTTGCCATTTGTCACACCCATATCATTTCAAATTGTGGCATTAAATGAAACTTTTGCTGCCAGTTACTCCCCTTTTAACTTTTTGAGATACACATATGTGTGTGTATATATATATATATATATTAAGCATCTCACTCTCAGGCCCGTCTATTGAACTCTCAATGGATGATAAAGAAAATTCACTCTATGAGAGTCCTGTGAACTTGAAGTAGGAACCCAGCCATAATTATAATCATACTTCCACTCAAATGTAGGGGTCTCAACAAGTAAGTCATCAAACATATTATCCCTAATAGAAAAAGATATATCAAAAGTGGTCTCAGTGAGTGATGTGGTAGAACATGATGAAACTAAACTGACTAGCTCAACAGGGTGCTCCCCTAAACCTATGTTATCAAAGCTCTCAGAATGAATTTTAGGACTCTCCAAGGTCAATTGAGTTGTCAGGGTGGGAAAAGCTTCAAGCTCCATGGTGGAGTTGGTCGACATGTCCTCTAGACACTCAATAGATGAAGTCTCGTGCATATTAGAGTCTGGTGGGAATGAGTCAAAGGGCTCATTCCCTTCACTATCCCAACCATCGTCGGAATAGTCACTCCACTCAAAGTCTAACGTTTTTGAATTAGGATTTTCTTGTGCAAGTAACAAAAAGGGCCTAGATTCAGCAATTTCAGCTTCAATGAGTGAACGAACATAAGGACATACTGTGGACTCAAACAATGCATCATCTAATGTAGAGTCAATATATGTGGAGGTCTCATGTGCACTAGAATTTACTTTTAAGCTAATTTCTTCCCTATGTTGAGTTTGCTCATAGAGTGACTCAAAAAAATCCCATGCCAATTCTAGAGTAAAGTCAAGAAACTTACCCCCAGATAACTCCTCAACAATGTGGCGCATCTCTGAAAATAAACTATTATAAAAATTTTTAATGATGCACCATAACTCAAGATTATAATCTAGATAAAAATTTAATATATTTTTAAACCTCTCCCAACATTGATAAATTTCTTCACCACAATTTTTAGAAAATTTCTCATTTTCAAATCACAAGTTGAAGTTTTGAAAAATAAGAAGAAAGGTCATAATAAATTCATTTTGTAACTCTTCCCAAATATTAACGTCCCAAGTAGCGGCGCAACACTATTTGTCGGCCACTTCGCATAATGATAACGAAAAAAAATTATACCTAAAAGTGTCATCTATGTCACCGTTTGTGCAATAGATACAAATTGACTCAAATTTTTCTAAATGAACTCTAGGGTCCTCATATTCGAGTCCATAAAATTTAGGTAGCATAGAAAAAGTTTTTAGAGAAAAATTAATTCCATAAATGTTGCCTAAATAACCAATGAGTGGGTGGGTGGTATCTGGTGAACTAAAATTATAAGACAAATAATCCATGTTCACAATTTTTTTTTTTACTACTAAAGAGATAGAGGAAAAATTATTATTATTATTATTATTATTATTATTATTATTATTATATAAAAAGGTTTTATGAAACTACTGCAAAAAAAAAAAAAAAGAAAATAAAAAGATTAAGTGGTTCGGACCACTAACTTGCGGTTGGGACCGCCAAGCTTGCGGTTAAGACCATGTGACTTGCAGTTGGGACCACTTAACTTGCGGTTGGGACCACATCTTGGGTGGTTGGAACTGCAGAAGTTATATCCAGAGACGAAAAAGAAAAAAAAAGGGTAAACTTTTCTCTTTTTTTTTTTTTCGAAAACGAGATACAATGTAATTACTTTTATATATTAATTTCCAAATGATATAAACTAAAATATAAAATAATATTTTTTTAACTGAAATAGAAAAACAGTGCAACTTTTTTTTTAAACTAAAGTAAACCGAAATATAAAAACAAATTTTATATATACAATTTTTTTATTGGAAAATAACAAATAAAATTAACCTACAATAACCTAGAAAATAAGATTTTTTTTTTGATTCCCCGGCAACGGTGCCAAAAACTTGACCGCTTCTAAATATTTCGTCTAAAATAACCCCCAAGTGCAAGGGTGTGCGATATAGCTTTAAATTCGGTACGTCAGAGGTCGAATCCACAATGAACCTAATGTTAATTCTTTTCTAAGTTATTTCGGTTTAATTAATTTACTATTTTAATTTATTAAACGAAAAGATTAAAGGTTTGATTTGGTTTTAAAAGATTGTTTACAAAATAAAATAAGGCTAATAAACTAAACACAACAACTCAATAAAACATAAATTTAAACTAAATAATTCAATACCAACTAATTAACTATTGAAAACTAATAAAATACTAAAAACAAAATTTAAATTCAGTTTCAACAAGTCTAATGAACGCGTATTGATTTAGCTTACAAATTAGGGTAAATCCAATTTTTAGGTTGAATAACAAAGTTTACCTCGGATTGAAATCACATTTAGGATTAACAACCCGATAAAAATTTTCAATAGAGATTATTTAAATAAAAAGTTCCCTCAACCCAAAATCACGTTTAGGATAAATAGGTTGGTAAAGATCTTCAATAAAAATCCATTTGAAAATTACTTTAGCTCAATCCAAAATCGCGTTTAGGATAAACGGATTGGTAAGGATATTCAACAAAAACTCATTTGATTCGGATTAATTTTTATTTATTTCAAAAGTATTAAGAAAGTTTTAATCTTACAAAATTATCAGGAATTTCAGAGAATGTGATCAATTTTCTAAGTTTTCAAAAGCTTTTGTATAAATCAAAATTGAATCCGTATAAATGTATTCAACCTTAGTTTTGGATCCGCCCATCTTTGATGAGCTAAATCAATACAAACTCTTAATCTAACATTATAACAATCAAATAAACAAAATAATGAAAAAGTAGAGGAAGAGATACATACTTCATATATGAACTCATGAAAATGAATATACAAACTTCAATCCATAAACTTCAATCCACAAACTTGAATGTACAGAAACTCTCCCTCTCTAAAAATCTCTATTCAGAAAATAAAAATAAAACTAAAACTATCTAAAAAAAAAAAACTTCTATAATAAACCTTCTCTGCCGAAATCCCCCCTTTCTTCCTCATGTCAATCTCTGTCTCTATATATATAAATTATATCAGATCGATTCTCCATATGGCATTCCGTAATATTGCCAAAAATAAAATAATTACTGCCTTTTTCCATTCGAAACTGCCATTCACGAAGTTGTGATTTTGGATCTGTACGTAGAGGTGGTCCGGACCAAGGGTTGGTGGTTGGGACCGTAGGAGAGAGGGTTGGGACCGTATGGGTTGCGGTTGGGACCGTACGTCTTGCGGTTGGACCGCACCTTGGGCTATTGTTTTGTTATTTTATTCGAACACACAACAATCTCGTTCTTCTCAAATCTGTCAATTAAAGAAGGGTCAGAACTTCATCTCCACCGTTCAGAGTGAAGATTTTTGTGTCTGCAAGCTATTGTTAAAATTTGAGACCGATCCAACGGTTGATCGTCGTGAAATTTCTGTTTAAAGTTGTTGTGCTGGGCAAAGAAATTTTGCACCTTTTTTGTTTTTTTGTTTTTTTTCTCTCGTTCAAGCTATTGTTCCTCCTCTTCTTTTCCGCTATCTTCACTCTTTTTCATGCTTTTTCTGTATTTTCAAATATAAATAAAATTAAACTTCAAATATATATAAATAAAATAAAATTGCATGATATAAATCTAAATTATAGCTAAATGATTACACTTTTCTAGTGTAATCATCCACCATTGTTACCTTCTTCCGCATTTCTTAAATCTTCTCAAGTCACTTTGTGATCCTTAAGTTCCCTCTTATAATTTCACCCTCAATTTGACGTTTTCTTTCAGTGAGTACTTGAAATTCCTTTATTTCTTTTCTTTTCTTTTCTCTTTCTTTTCTATTTCATTTGGGATAAAAATAGATAGATTAGCGAAGGAGTTGAAAACTAGTGAAGGGATTGTTGCTTTCAAACAAAAATACAATATCCCTGATAATGTTAACATTAGACTCGCTGAAAAAGGGGAGCAAGAATCAAGTATGTTTCCCATTGTTGCCATAACAAAGGGTGGTCTTAGATTATTTGTCTCTCCCTTCCTTCATTAAGTATTCCATAGGGTTAACCTTTCGTCTCATTGTGTCACCCATAAATTTTACAGAATAGTTAATGGGGTAGACAAAATTAATCGTCAATACGGGTTTCATATATTTGAAAGAGATTTACTTTATTGCTACAATATCCAAAAAGTTAGAAGAAATGAAAATAAGTGACACTTGAACTCCATCCAGCTTCTACTTCTGAACTAAAAGATCCTCCCAAAAAAGTAGCTAGTAAAGACTCGATCGATACAATTGCCAAGGTAGCAAAGGTTATAGCAACAGAGATAGCCAAGGACCTCTCAAGCAAGGACATTGACGACTAAAGGCTACATTTTTATTTCTGTCTTGCTCATTTTCTTTTCTATCAAGTTTTATTTCACAATTGTAATGCCAAACTTTCAAATTTAATAGAAGTAAAGTTTTGAAAATTCTTTTCCTTTTTTGGTGAAGATTGTTGTGTTAGCAAATTATATTTACTTCTGTTAATGCATTACTAATCAGTTTGCCTTATCCTCAAAATAAAGCATAATACTAAAGTAAAAACTCTATTGAATGAATCACAAGTACTCGAACTTCAGTTCTAAACAATTTGTTTGCTTTCTAAGTAAAGCTCGAGTGCACCACATTGGTGACATTATAACTTATAACAACACAACTCATAAAATGGTAAATGTATAGCATGAGTGCAATATTCTCACATATGAAATAAATATGGTAATTTGGTTAAGTATATAGACTCAAACCATCATAGATTGAAGTGAGATAACCTTTGATATGTTGTCGACCTCATTCAATGTGGTTAGGGACTTTCCTACATTAACTAACTTGCACCATCATTATTTTCACACAATGTTTTCTCATGTAATGTGGTCAGAACATTAATTTTCCTTCAACTGAGTTTCTAAGAGTTAAATGTAGCCTAAATCTAGTGAGAAATCCTGATCAATAAATAAATCAAATTCACATTTTTGAGTTATCATTTAAAATGAACTAAACGAATCTTCCTTGTAAACAAAATGAGTCAGATTATTTTTTAGTTATCAACTGGAATAAAAGCCAATGGGCCAATCTTGTTTGAGTCAACCATTAGGATGAACCAGTAGGTCTATCTCTTTTTGAGTCAACCACTGGGATAATCCAGTGGAACTATTCTTTTTTGAGCCAAGCACTGAGATGAACTAGTAGGACTATTCTTTTTTCGAGTCAACAATTGGGGCAAACCAATGGAACTATTCTTTTTCAAGTCAACCACTAGGATGAACTAGTAAAACTATCATTTTTTGAGTCAACCATTGGAATGAACCAGTAGGACTATTCTTTTTCGATTGTCACAGTTGAAAAATCTAAATAGAGGTTCCTTTAATTTTATTCATGTCTCTAAAATTGCTCATTCAAATTACTACTTTGTCAACAAATAAAATTGCATTGAGTTCTTATATATAGAATAACTTCAGATGGATTGCATTCTATGGCCTTTTCACAGGTTTCCCTTCCATGTCAACCAAACGATAAGCTTCATTATCGAGCACTTCAATGACTCAAAATGGACTTTCCCAGTTAGTGCTAAATTTGTCTTCTATTGGGTCTCTTTTTGCTCTCATTAAATTTCTGAGGACAAAATTGTCGACTTTAAATTCCCATAGCTTCACACTCTTGTTAAACTTCCTTTTCATTTCCTGTTGATATGATGCCAACCTTGTTGCAGCTAGTTCTCTCTTGTCGTCAAGCAAATCTAAGCTGACAACTATAGTTTTATCATTCTCCCCTTAATCAAGTGCTACTGTACAAATAGTGGGTATACCAACCTCCAATGAAATGACTGCTTTCATCTTATAAGTAAGAGAAAATGGTGACTCGTCCATTGATCTCCTCGGAGTAGTTCTATATGTCCAAAGTACTGTTGGAAGCTCCTCAACCCATTTGCCATTAGCTGCCTCCAGGTTCTTCTTGATGCCATTGAGCATAACCTTGTTGGATGCTACAGCCTACCCATTACTTTAAGGGTAGGCAGGTGATGAATAAACATTCCTATTCCCATACCTTAAAAGCAATCTTCCATTGTCAAAAATAAGTGTTCTAGGAATTTCATATCTTGTAATAATGTTCTTCCATACAAAATAAATGATATCTGCATCCTTGATATGAGCTAAGGGCTCTGCCTCCACCCATTTGGTGAAATAATTCGTGTCGACCACCAACCACTTTCTATTTCCAATAGCAGTAGGAAGTGGCCCTATTATATCAAGTCTCCATTGTTTAAACAGCCACGAACTTGGGAGAAGACTGAGCTCCTAAGTAGGTTGGTGAAAAGTTAAAGTAAACTTTTGACATTTTTTATACGTTCAAGCATAGGCTTGTGCATCTCTTCCATGCTCGGCTGACAATAGCTTTGAGTACTTACCCATAAGCCAAAGATCTGCCCCTAGTATGCATCCCACAGACCCCTTTATGTATTTCATAAATAAAATTATGTATCTTATTAGAATGAACACAAAGGAAACAAGGACCTATGAAAGACTTCTTGTATAGCTTGTGGTTGGGGGATAACCAAAATCTTGTAACTTTAATTCTGAGCTTCCGTGCTTGTATTTTGTCCTCGGAGAGAGTTCTATCCTTCAAGTAAAAGATAATTAGATCCATCCAAGACCGAACCAACTCAACACAGGTCACTTTTTTTGCGTTGGACACACTTGGCCTTTCCAACACTTTAAGGAAAACCTTGTCAGTCAGCCTAGTCCTTGAGGATGCAGCTAACGTTGCCAGAACATCAACATGAGTATTATGATCTCTCCTAATCAATTCAATTCTGATAACATTGAAATTTTCTAGTTTCTTTTTTGATAGATCCAAATCTCTACCATCCTCTCCTTTCTTGTTGCATACTCACCCTTCAACTGATTTGTCACCAGTTGAGAATCTATTTTAATCACTAAATTCCATGTAAACAAAGTCGAGCAATATCAAGTCCAGCCAAAAGAGTATGATACTCATCTTCATTATTAGTTGCTTCGAATCCCAACTTAATGGCATATTTAATGGTCACCCTCTCAGGAATTGTCAAAACCACACCTACCCTAGCACCCTTTTGGATGAGGATCCATCCACTTGAATTTGCCACGATGGTGTAATCGCTTCTGCTTCTAAATTAATCTCCAATTACCACACCTCATGTATCTGTTTTAGAATTGGTGAATAAATTTTGCTACAAAATTTGTCAAGACTTGTGTCTTTATTACTGTCCTCAACACAAATCTGATGTCAAATACTCCAAGAGCTACTGCCCATTTCGTCATCCTTCCTATAATATCTTCTTTCTTTAAAAGCTAGCCAATCGGTTGATTAGTGACCAGCAGAATAGTATGAGCATGAAAATAATAGACCAACTTTCTGGATACTACCACCAACGTTAAAATAAACTTTTCCAGAAATAAATATATGGTCTCTGCCCCCTATAAAGTCTTGTTTGCATAATAGATGGTTTTCTGTCTTCTATCTTCTTCCTTCAAAAGGACAACACTAACCCCTAATCTAACATTGCCAAATAAAATTGCAAACCATTCTCTGGCTGGGGGTTGACAAAGTAGGAGTAGTTGTTAGATATTTTTCAGCTTCTACAGTGCTCGATCAAAAATTATCTACAATAGAGAATGTTAAAGTACTTTTCCATATTATGAGTCATTATAGAGATTATTTTAAATAGAAAATGTATAAAAATATCGAAGTGAGCTTATTTTATTTAATTCGTCCGCCTATTTAACAGAAAAGAATTAAGAATGCCCTAACATGGAACAAAATTATTTTTAGACAAGATAAAAAGTTATTGGTGAAATAGATACCTTCCTTTGTTAATCTATTGTCTCAAAAGCAAGCATATTGAGTAATAAAGATTTGTTTTGATTACAATCTAATGTCTCACAAACAAGCCTCTTGGGTAATTAATTAAGATTCCTTACAATTACATATCTTCAGTCAATTAGTAGGCTATATAGATTGGCATGCACCCAACCAATTGTAATTTTATATAGGTGTTTAAAATTCTAGTAATTAAGATTTTCAATTCATAATTAATATTCTAATCTTTTATTTTACCATATATATGTTAATTAGGAGTTTATAATGGGAAAGCATTGCGGTCTTTTGGGGGAAGGAGAGGTGACTAGACGTTGGAAGTGTTTTGTTTTTTTTAACATACTGCACCAGCCTTGCTTGTCAGTTCTAGGTGTTTGTAGTAACTACTCAAGACTTGTTACAATTACATGTTTAATTAGAAGTCACTATTGATGTTTTAGTTCAATTCCAGGGACTTGAACCAATACTCTCTAAAAGCTTGTGAGTGTGTAAATTAAAGGGAGCTTGTGATGAGTTTGCTTTTAGAAAAACTATATCTGAGAGCTTGTAGAGCTTGTTAGAAGAGTTATAAAAATATTACTGGTCCTTTCCTTTAATATAAGAATTCTCTTGCTTTATGGAATTTTTCTTATCATAAGGGATTTGTGTCAATTCTTCCATAACCATGTTGGTTTAAGAGCCGTGCTCTACATCGTGGAGAGTAGGGGCAGAGGTAGAAAATTATGTGTAGGTGGATACTAATTATAAGATATATAAATGCTTATTAAATTTCATAGCAATTTGGAAAGAAGAAAAAGAGAGAGAGAAAAATGTCAAAGTGAGATTAGATATTTTTTAGTTATATTGAGTAAATTACGTACAATTATATTAGTATGTATCGGAGTAAAATTTGTATTTAAATTTTTTTTTCCTTTATTGAATAGGTATAATTGGTATTAGGTTAAAATTTTTTTTTCTTTTCTTAAGTATAATTGAGTGTGGAAGACAATATCAATAATAATAATAATAAATAGTATATAATTTTTTTTTCTAAGGATTTGCATGCGCTCCTGAACCAACGCTAACTCTGCCCTTAGTGGAGAGCTATAACGTATACATATACATATATATATATATATATATATATATATATATTGTACACATTGTTACATCTCACTTAGTGATTTTATCCCTTCAATTTCCCTATAGTTATTGTTTATTTTTCGTTATAGTTATTGTTTATTAAATAATTATAAGTTTCTCAAATCGATCACCCTCTCAAGAAGCATCCATGGAGTTGCAACTTGCAAGACGTGACTAAAGGAAGGAGCGTTGTCATAAATTATTAATAAAATTCCCACAAGATGTCTTCTAGCAGGACTTTGGTTCAACAATTTGACTCACTGAATATTTTTGGCTAGATTTGATCTCAAATGAATCAATAAAGTCGAATATCTGCAAAGAATTCGGTTAAACATGCCTTTCCGTGTCCTTATAAAATGATTATTTATATATTACATCAATTATCATGGAAAGAGATGGCCATCTTTGCTTGTGAAGCTTGAATTCAGTGACTTTGATTGATGAATTAAAGAAAAGTAATCGATTACAGTAACTAACAAGGAAAGGAAGGGAAATTCAATCTGCCCTTGTTCCCTGAGCTGGGAAATTCAATATGTCATTGTTTCATGGGCTGTTCCAGTTGTCAGGATCTAGACAGGCACCGTAGATCCAATGCTTTGACCAATTGACGTAACATTCACACCAGCTTAATTTTCAAGTTAATAAAAAAAGTATCATTCATCATTGAGTCCAGAGAGAGCCACATGATATTCCGAAGTATAAACAATTTGGGGCTTAATTCAGTTCATACACTTGTGGATCCAGATAATTACTTTTCTCACATGGACGTTTCAAGTTAGATATTCTAAAATTTATTTATTTATTTTAAATAGAAAGTAGTTAAAAAAAATACTTGCATTAGCATTTTTACACACTACTTTAGAATTTTAATGATTTTACACATTACCAAAGTATATATATATATATATAATATATCCTTCTTTTTTTTTTCTTTTTCTTGGGGTAAGTAAATATATCCTTCTTTATCATAAATTGTTTATATATATATATATATATACAAGAAGTAAACATGGGTATGTTTGAAGTTGTATAAACTTATATAAATTATAAAAATTAATATCTTGTATGTTGTACAATGAGTAGAGAATTTAAAATTTTCAGTCTCGTACTTTGTGTTTATAAAAATTTGTAAAATTTTATATTTTTTTATAATTCCAAAATATCCTTCTTTATAGTAAATTGTTTATATATATATATATATTTGTAAAGTCACTCTTATTATTCTCTAATTATTATGCACAAATTAGGGTATCCAGCATGCATTTTTTTTTTTTTTATACGCAAGAAAGTATCAATTCAATCAACTCACCGTTAATTCGTATGATTTGCTCGATTGGAACTGATAAATAGGACACTTTGCAGTTGCGTACGGCTAGAGAACTAGCATGATGCATAATACTAAAAGGATCAATCAATTATATAATCACAATCTTTATTAAGAAAATAACAAAATTAAAATTTTTAGTGAGCGCTTGTAGTCAAATAAGATTCGTGAAAGACCAAAAACACTTTTAATTTTATAGGAATTGTAGTTATATTAAAATTAAGTTGAGTTCTGATTTACGTTTGAAAAGATATTCTATCTACCACTCTCAATCTCTCTTCAGTAAAATACAAAGAACCTTGTAACAAAGATTCTGGCACAGATTGACAAGCGTAGAGTACTCTACAAAAAATAAAGAACACTCTTTTCCTTTGATTTTGGTTTCTCTCTTTAGCCTTCCAAATTCTAGATTATTTCGAAGGAAACATGAGTATCTATACACACACACCCACATAAATACTCCCAACATATATATATATTGTACACATGTAACATTTAGTCATTTCAGTGGACCTCGCATGATTCCATACGTAAGCACTGTAAGTTTTGTGAAGATCAACTAAGTGATTCAAGTATGGAGAGAGAGAGAGAGTGAGAGAGAATGTATTACTAATAAAACTAATGTTTAAATTGAAAATAGGAAAAAGGGGTCAGACCCGATCCACACTAATAGGATGGGTTTGTATTTAATGTAAGAAAAATAGAGTTAAAATTCTATTACTTCAATCCCGTCGGATTCAAGTAAGTTAGCTGAACTCAGTCAAATTGTCTAAATATATTATGAAAATACTAATATATTACAATATTGTCTATACTCTTATATATATATAAAACATTAAAAGTATTAGTGAAACTAAAAATTAATGAAACTTCAATTTTTGTTTAATTTTTTCAACATACCTTTCAATCTTGTATCAAATTTAAAATTTAAATCAAGCAGTTTTTAAAAAAGATATCTAATTAAAACACTTTAAAAATTTTAAATTTTTAACTACCACGTATTTAATTGCTATATTCTTAACTAACTTACATAAATAAAATAATATCCACCTCATTATGAAAATACTAGTATATTACAATATTATCTATATTCTTATATATAAAAAAACATTAAAAGTATTAATGAAACTTTAATTTCTGTGAAACGTTTTTTTTAGTTTTTTCAGAATACTCTTTAACTTCCTATCGAATTTAAATTTTAAATGTTTTTTCAAAATACCCTTCAACCTCCTATCAGATTTAAATTTTAAATCAAGTAACTTTTAAAAAATACATCTAATTAAAATATTTTAAAAATTTTAAAATTTTAACTACCACATTATTTTATTATTATATTCTTAACCAAATTACATAAATAAAATAACATCTACGTACATTATGCGTGCACACCTCTACCGAAAACATAAGGGGATCCCCACTTTTTGTATTGGATTGCTGGGCCAACCTTGGTAGGGTTGAACATGATGGGGTTTGAATCGGCCCAAATTTCAGTGGAGATCAACGTGGACCCAAAAGGGAAAAGAGTAATATGACCTTGCTGGCTAATTCAATAATTGACATGTAAAACTGAGTAGGGATTTTCTATTCCAAATTCTTATTCTAAATCAATGTCTCATTATAAATGTGCATTTATTAATAATTTGCATAATCTCATTATTTATGTATATTTATAATGGGACTGAAATTTGGGATAGAAGATCTCAGCTCTATAAACATTTCAATTTTCAATAGTTACAAAGTTTAGCACTTCTGCATTTATTATTATTATTATTATTATTATTATTATTATTATTATTATTATTATAGGTGTGTTTGGAGTGGGAATTAAGTGAGAAAAATGAAAAAGAGAAAAAAAATAAATCAAATTAACATAAACTCCCAAACATATGTTCTATCTTTACACGAACAGCAAATATGAATTCTTGCAAACTTTAAAATTTAATACCAAGATCACCCTCATATGTCCAAGTAGGCACACAACTTGTTCAGGCTCTTGCACGTAAGAGTTTTGTAGGATGCATTTAGAAGAAGTTGTATAAGAAAAGAAAATGAACCAAGGAAAAAGGTATGAAAGCAAAATCAAATGAAAGATGCATATTTATTTTGTTTTATTTTGTTTTGCTATGGTTATTAAAACGAGAAAAAAAAAATAGATATTTTTAAAAAAAATAATTTTTATGTAAGTAATCATAAAAAATACGTATATATAATTTTTTTTTTTTTTTTACTTCCTCTTACTTTTGTTTTCTCTTAATGTTCCAAACACACCTTTATAACAAGCATCTGGCTAGCTATTGACAGAGACTTATATTTAAGTATTACATTTAATTTACGAATATGAGATTGAGACAAACATATGTTTGGATGGATACTAGTTGACAACACACAACTTGTTCATCAGATATCACCTATATAAATATATATATATATATATATCACTCGCAGATGAAAACTATGTATATGTCATTAGAAAGGCTTGCCACAACTAATCTAACAAATCCTAATAGTTTTAAATTGGGGTGATGATATCTATCCCCACTCTATAAGAAACTTCTCCCACTCCATGTTGTATTTATTTATTTTATATATTTATTTTGTTTGTTTTGATGTTATTCAAATGACAAACTTACCCTTAATTCATTGGTTTTATAGATTAGCTCCACTTATTATAAAAAATAATCTATTGATATAATTAAAATTTTTATAAATAAATAATAACTTTTTAGTCTATAGATACAATCTGAATTTTTATAATAAGAAATAAGTAACCTTTTTAAAAAAATTCAATTATTTCAACTCACAAAAATATTCTTTACGTTGAATCTAGAAAAATAATTCATATACCATAAATGAATTTTTTTTTTAAATTATCTATTTTTAAAGCGCTTTATATAATTTTGTTAATCAACCCCTCATATAATTTTCATAGTCAAATCCCATTATTCACTTGCAATTGTTCTTTTTTCGATGTGGTGTACATGTACGAGATCAATTCATTGATGCAATTTATGACGTATAAGTTACTTTCTCATAATAGAAATTAAGAATAATATAACAAGTTGTATTATTAGATTTTATGATACGTAGATAAGTAATTGCTACCTAAATTTTTTAAATATTTTATTTATACCATATGAAATGATCAAATTTAAGAATATTTTGATAAGTTAACATAACTAATTTTTTTTTAGTAAAAAGTTTTTTCATTATAAAAATTTAAATTGTATTGATAAAATAAAAAAAATACTTTTCATTATAAAAATTTTAAATTATATTAGTAGATTATTTTTTATAATGACTAGAACTAATCTATAAACCAATGAATCAAAAGTAATTTTGTTATTTGAATGACATCAAAACAAACAAAACAAATAAAAATAAAAAAATAAAAAACAAAAAATAAAAAGGTGAAGTGAGGAAAATTTTTTGTGGAGTGTAAATATCATTACCCTTTAAATTCGTTTGTTGAAAAAATATATATATTTATATATATTGTATATATATTATAGTTTTAAAAGTTGTCGTTATATTTGAATCCTTCTAATTATGTTACGCCTCTTTGTTTAGAGTGTTTGAAATGACAAAAAGTGGGATAATAAAGTAAAATAATTTAATAAAAATTGTGAATTCGTAATTTGTATAGTGAACTAAAAAGTGAACAATTTTTACAAATTTTTAAAAATTTTCAAGTAATTTTAAAGCGTCAATCGCGTGGATTATATCTCATTGTATTCACCAATTGCATCATTACGATCAGTTGTGTTATTGCTAATCTTTACATACACCAATGTTCATTCCCGATGGTCTTTGGCATTGTCGGCATCGCCAGATGTCTTTTCATTGTTTGTTTTGGATAAGAAAAGCCGCATGCGTTGAAGACACCGCTGGCCATTACAGCATCTCCTACTTTGGGCAACGCCAAGATGTTACGTCCACTGATAGCCAAGTTTTGATTCCCACTCTCTCAGCTGAAAATAAAACTTTCATTAGAAACAAACAGTTTCGAAAGAGAGTAAAATAATGATGCAAATATCGATCAGTGTGATGATAAACCAAACCCTGAATGTGAATGAAGATCAGAGATTAACGCTGTTTCAAGAACAGGTGAGTGACACAAACTGAGGATGAATTGACAGATGAATACATGCACTGGCACTACTTCTGATTCATAAATAATAGACGTATACTTGAATCGAACAAGTGACCCATTAGATTGAGACCAGTGAAATTGAGAAAGTTCACTATGCCCCATTACCGATTGACAACCACCTTCTTTGTTTTCAATCCGTAATAGGAGAGCTAATGTACAGGTTTCTAAAAGTTGAGTCTATTATTTTTATTTTTTTGGATGACTTAACACGTTTTTGTTTTCCATTTATGTTTTTAAAAATTTCATAAACTAACAATAACAATACAAAAATGTTTGTTAAGGGGTATTTAGTTGGCAAAATTTTGATTAAAGTATAGTAAAAATATAAAGATTTGATGTAAAAGTGATATGTGGTAAAATTTAATTAGTAGAAAGTACAAAAAGTTGATTAATTTTATCCAACCAAACACCCCTAAATCTGTTTATATTTTTTTTTGTCCAATAAAATGAAAACTTAAATAGAAAAACATAAATAAAAAAAGTGTTTTCACTTCATTTTTTTCCTGTTACAAATACTTTGTCAATACTGACCCTTTATCTATTTTCATTGCATCATATTAAAATAAATTATATTCACATATTTTATTAAACTAAAATTATTTTTAATAAATAATATATTTAAATTAATTAATTATCCAAATCAATATGTAATATACTTTATTAATTTATTTTTAATAAATAATTAAATCAAACTAATTAATTTAATTTAATAATTAATTTAATAGTTAATTTAATTTAGTTAATTTATTTAATATGGAATATATGTTATTAAATTATTTTTAATAAATATCATAACTAAATTATTTAAATTATTATGAAATATATTTTATTAAATTCAATTAATTTTTTAAAAACTAACCGAATTAAATATTTTATGAAAGTAAAAAATTTAAAAAATTAATAGTTAGAAATAAAATTGCATTTTTAAACCCAAATTTAGTTTTCATTTTAGGAAAAAATGATAACAAAAAACAAAAAACTAAAAGCATAAACAGATAAATATAAACAAAAAAATGATAGCACAGTTTGTTCAAACTAGTTTGTGCCACTACTAATTCCTCAAAATCCTAAAGTTAAAAAATTGGGTAAGTTTTCAATGACAGAATCGAACTAGTATTAACTGAGAAGTAAATCCAATAGTCTAGTTTTGTAACAACTAGAGTTTAATAAGTTTATTAATTACAATCTTTTTCTTTATTAATTTTTTTATTTTAAAAACTTATGTAACTCAAACAATTAAGGGTGCGTTTGTCATGCTGTAAACTTTGAAAAACGCTGAAAATCTTTGAAAACTTTTAAAGCCTTTAAAATTTTCTAATATATTTTGACTACTCATATTTTGTGAACTTTCTATATATATATATATCTCTACAACTTTTAACAAATTCTAATAAATTTTTTACAAGCTCCAATAATATTTTACAAATTTCGATAACTTTTCTATAAATCCCAAAAATTTTTTAATGACTCTCAGTAAATTCTGACATAAATTATTCTGACGGATTAAAAAAACTATTTGAAAAATTTCTTTCTCTAAAAATCTGATGTGAAGGACAAAAAGTTTCACTATTTATTTTTAAAAAATATAATTTAATAATTACATATCAAACGTTAAAAAATTATTTAAATTACATCTTTTATTATTTTTTGACGCTACAAGGGACTTTCCAAGTATCTTTGCGTTTCTTCTGTTACATGTAGTTAAAATAACGTTTGTTGTCGTGAATTCCACAGTGGACATACTCTATCTATCTAGCACTGATTGGAGGACAAAGTCAATTCCTAATTTAACAACTGAAATGACATAATTTATGACAACATAACATGCGTGTTGCCCTTCATTGATTAAGACAATCGACTTAGTCATTGTTTTTATCGAAGTATTTTGAATTATTCTAGGATGGATACATAAAATCATAAACAACGAAGAGATTGTGTCAATTAACAGGGAAATATTATCATCCATTGCGTAAACAAGTAGTGTGTCCCTTGTGATATATACAGATATATATAGTGTGTGACTGTGTGTAACCGCGTCGGGGAAAAAGAATTGCAGAAATAAACATCAGAACATGGGCGGTGAAGAGCTGAATGGCAGCGGAGGCAAGAGATGGTCTCTCAAGGGAATGACTGCTCTCGTCACTGGCGGAACCAGAGGCATCGGGTCAGTTACAACACTCAGTAGTACCCATTATCTATCAGTTAATATCTTTTCTACATATTAATTACAGTTATACATACAAATATATAAACCGTAGTTGTAGAGTTAGGGTAAAACTATTTTATTGTGGAATTCATGTGCACTTTAATTGCCGTTTATCTATATATTTTCGGGGCGGACCCAACTTTGGACTACAGCGGGTAGATTGGCTCAAAAAATTATTTTTAAGTTTAAAATATATATATATATATATATACATATATATACTTTAAGTTTAACTCTCTTTAAATTTTTGTATCCCAATTCATATTACTTTCAAATTTTTTATTCAATTTAAATTTTTACTATTAAACTAATTTTATTTTTAGATTCTTTGTCCAATCCAAATAAACTCAAAACCTTAAGTACTCCTGCATATATTGTCAATGAACTCCTATATATTTCTTAAAGTTATTTATGGTTAACGTGTAAATTTTAGATATGCAATAGTAGAGGAACTAGCAGGATTTGGAGCTGCTATACATACATGCTCTAGGAACCAGAAAGAGCTCAACGAGAGGTTACAAGAATGGCAAGGTAAGGGGTATAAAGTCAGTGTCTCCGTGTGCGACTTGTCATCAAGAGCTCAACGGGAGGAGCTGGTGAAGACTGTAAATTCTGTCTTTGATGGGAAGCTCAACATTCTAGTACGCTGTTTAACACCATTAATTACACTAGAAAGATATTATGCATCTATTTATCTGCGCTTCTCATATTTAGCCACCGTTTAGTTTGATAAAAACTGATAAAAATCCATGAAAATTTCCAAAACTCTTTAATACATTTTGGTCACCTCGTCTTTCATAAAATTTTTATAAATTTTTATATATATCTATATATCGCAACAAATTTTTACAAATTCTAATATTTTTTTTTTTACAAACCCTAATAACTTTTTCACAAGTCCTAATAACTATTTAACAAATTTTAATGAATCTGATATAAATCTGTGAGAACGGATTGAAAAAAAACTATTTCCCTGGTTTCTCTCTTTAACCTTTTTCACGCAGAAGTCAAAAACTTTAACAACTTTCAAAAAACTTCTAACATAAATATGTGGAAACGGACCTAAAAAACAATTCCCATGGTTTCTCTCTTCAACTTTTTCACGCAAAAGTCAAAAAGTTCAACAACTTTCAAAAAAATTCCGATATAAATTCGTGGAAACGAACCTAAAAAAAAAACCGTTCTCACAGTTTCTCTCTCCAACTTTACCAAAAAAGTCCAAAAGTTATACTATTCATCTCTAAAAAAACGTGATTTAAGTTAAAAATGTCAAAAGTCAAAAGTTATCCCAAACTATATTTTTTTCTTTATTTTTTACCACTCCAAACGCTACCTTAGTTATCTTGCATCCACATGAACAATAATTTTATGTGTAATTAGTTTAATAATGAAGGTTATTAGTCGGATGTTGACTCAAAATTTATAATTAGTAGGAGTAAGATTTTATTTTTAAAATAAATAGAGGTAAAATAAAAAAAAAGGAACAAAAGTTTAACAATAATGTGACAAAAATAAAATTTACAAGTTAATTAGAGAAAAATCAATAGAATATATATGTGTAATTTTTCAAATTAATGGAAATAATGCTGGGTAATCTTGATCCCATCTCATTACCAAAAATTAACTCGTTATAGGGTTAGGCATTCTCTCAAACTTATATACTGACCACCAGCCTCTTCCACAATTGATGTGGGAACCCCAACAATCTCTCCCTTCACATATCGGGCCTTGGGCGAGGAAGCAACAACTCGTTCCTCCCGATGGACTAAGATTGATGATACATCTAAGCTCACCTAAACTTTGATACCATTTATTAGTTGGTCTTGAATCTATCCTATCCCCAAAAATTAACTCATAGAGTGGGATTTTCTCTCACACTTATATACTGACTATCAGTCTTTTTTACAACCGATATGAAAACCATAATAAATAATTACTCCATTGAGCTATATTTCAGTCCACCCACGTCTATTAGGTTGTTGTATTTTAATTTACAGGTCCTGGCTGGCTGATCAACAATGGCGAAGCCAAGAAAAGACAGGGAGCAAGTAACTCTCCTTGATTTTTGACATGAAATTACTAAAATACCCTCATCATTTTAATTTTATTAAAAAATTAAATTAATTCAAAATTTAAATATTTTAGTCTTATTAAAAAATTAAGGTTGTGCAAAATTTTTTTAACATAAAAGAATTTTACAAGAAATCAAGTATTTTTTGTATAATAAAGTGCAATATCTCACTACACTACACTAATTATCAAAAAAAAAAAAAAATATCCTACTACACTAGAGAATTTTGTTTAATATCATTAATTTTAACATATAACATAACAAATTTTATACATAATAAAACTTAATAATAATTATATATCTATATATATATATATATATTTTATAATGGGGCATACACCCAACAAACCTTAGATACTGTTAAAATAGTCAATTAACTCATTGTAAAAATTATATTCATTAGCTTAATGTACAAAGATAGTTTTCTCTTTTTAAAAGTAATATTATTTTCTTCTACTTTTAATTCCAACATAACTTCTAGTCTCCTTTTTAATTGATCGGTGCTCCCTTTAGTAAAAATCTTGGATCCACCTCTTACTTATCAATTTGAAGTATTCCATCAATTTGAAGTATTCCATTGCGGTCACTTGAATTATTTCAAGTTATCTTCAGAAAAATATTCGTTAAGGCCTTTGTACATGCACAGAAATTCATAAGCGTCCGACTGATCTAGAAGTTTATTATTAACGAGAAAGTTAGGGCCAGTTTGGTTATTGGTTTCAGAAACTTTTTTTTTTCCCCAAAAAAATATATTTGGCCGTCTTGATTTTTATTTTGTTTTTCATGAATTAGGATAAAAAATAAAAAAAAATATGAGAGCATTTATTAAAAAATGTTTGGTGTGGTTTTAAAATTAAATTAATATTAGAAGTAAATATTAAAATAATATTAATACCAAAACTTGAGTTTAAATTTATAATAAAACAATTTAATATTAATATTAATTAAAATTTTATTAATTTTAATTTATATATTAAACAATATATCAACCTTGAAAATTTATTAACCACATATACAAACATAATATTTTAGTAAATAGTAAAATAAAATATAATTGAATGATACTCAAGTTAGAATTATTATTTTTAATAAAATTATTATTTTTAATACTCAAAGAAAGTACACAAATCAAATTATTATAACTTACAATCGAAAACAATTCAAAATTTAATTATTTATTAGTTAGTGGTAAATTATTATTGAGACTTTTTAAAATCATATGCCCAAGTTTCATATCTATACATGGGATTATTTTGACTTGCCAATGCTCGATCTATTGTTTTGAAATTAACTCAGAAGCCACATTTTTCCATTATCAATGTTTCTGAGAATTTTAATTACGTGCCCTAATTAATTAGGTGAACAATGCTGCAATATCACAAATCAAACGGGCTACAGAAAACACTGCTGAGGATTACTCAAACCTAATGAGGAGCAATTTTGAGGCCCCTTTTCATCTCTCCCAACTTTCACATCCCATCTTGAAAGCATCAGGAATGGCAAATATCGTATTCATTTCCTCCGTAGCTGGTGTGTCATCCCTGCCTGGGCTCTCAATCTACGCGGCAACTAAAGGTTAATTACTCTAGTGTAAAGCAAAAAGAGTAATATTTTATGCAATTAGAAAAATATACCCAAAAAAAATAAGAATTAGGAATGGTTTATTTTGCACCTAGTGGAGAAATTTGCCCTCACTTACTTAAAAAAAATTGCACTTAAACCATCTTATTTTTAAGATAAAAAAAAATATATTATTAAGAATTTGCTACCCCAAAGCCGCACCCATTTCACATTGCAAATGCAGCAAACATACACAAAGGTATTTTTTTTTAATTATTTATACAAATTTATTACAATACATAATTATTTAAAAAAAAAACAAATTCAATTATAAAAATATAATACTTTTTGTTCAATTAATCAATTTAAGGTAAATCCCCCTACCTTATTAAAATTTTAGAGTTCACCTCCGACGTGAATGGTATAAAAAATACTTATAAACCTATTACTTTAAAATAATAAATCGATAAAATTATTTTTTTATTACATCTGGTTTTTTGATAAAATTTTTTAGTTGATTGATATTTCCCATGCAGAAAATTGGAAGGTAATTAATTGTTCATAAAGCTTTCCAATCTACTATGTACATAAACTAGTTAAATTGTTTTCAGGTGCAATCAATCAGCTCACTAGGAACTTGGCTTGTGAATGGGCAAAGGACAACATTCGCATCAACACTGTCGCACCATGGGGTGTTAGAACCACCATTTTGAAACCAGTACTCTTCTTCACCTACCAGTTGGATATATAATTTTTTCTCTCTAACTCCTTTTTTGCCGTAAAAATTAATGATAATTTTGTGTTGTATTTCATGGTGATTTCCAAATAAGCTGCATTATGAGGTAAATAAAATATTTTATAACTTTAGAAACAGTGGCGGAGACAGAAATTTTTCTTAGGCATAACGTAAAATTTTTTGGTGTTTTAAATAAAATTTTTCTTAATGTTCTAGATAAAGTATAAAATTTTTCCTATGTATATGTATACAGGAAAGATAAAAACGATAATATACTACAAAAAGTACAATAATAATCAAAATTATACGTGTTGATATCAATTTTTTTTTGACAAAGAACAATAATCGAACTGATGTGACAAATTATAACAATCTTCTTCATAGTCTCATATTTGAAACCTTTGCAAAATTGCTTCATTTTCTATAGCATTTAATATTTTCATTTCAATAAATATCACCAAACAATCCGTCTACGAAAATAATAAACTTAAATATAAATAGAATATAATATTTAAATGAGTCAATTTCTATAAAATAGTTACAAGAAATCTACAAATATAAAATAAAATAAAATGGTTATCTATGTAAAAGCTAATGGGAAATATGATAACATAGAGAGATTATATGTTCAAACAAAAAATAAATAAATACATATACACTGTGAATAAATAAAAGAAATAAAAACTTACAGTTTACTAAACCCTAAAAAGAGAAGCTGAGATTAAGATTGGGACCTACTGGAGAATGATGAGGAGAATTGAGACGAACAGTGAGAAGGGACTGAGGGAAGATCAATCAGCGGAAAAGTGACAAAAATAGGGGTGTGCAAAGCTTGTATCCTTTTTTTTTTTTTATAAGATAGGTCAATAAAACGGGTTGGATCAATAAAATGAGTTAGGTTGATCCAATTTTAAAATGAGTCAGGTCGATTTTATTTCTTTTCTTGAAATTTCAGGTGTGGCAGTCACCACCCCTCAGCTGAGTGTGGCTCCACCCCTGTTTAGAAATATAATTTCCAAGGATTACTGCATAAATTAAGGGCATGTTTGGATGACTAAAGTTTATAAAAAGTTACAAGTTTTTACAAATTTTTATTAATTTTTGGCCTTTTTTTTTTGTTTGTGTGTTTATTTTAGAACTCTATTTTTATTACCTTTTGTTGATTTTCTAACAATTTTTTTAATCAAAACCATTAAAACGGGTCATCTAATCCCATACTAGTAGAAAAACCATTGAAAAAAGTTATTCAACTCCATTCTAATAGGTTCTAATAGCAAAATTTTAATTTGATCTTTTAAACATAAAAAAAAAAATGATTGATTCATTACACTTTTGGTAAGTTTTTCTCACTTTTGGCATCCCAAACAACCCATAACTTACAAATTTATAAATGTCTGCAGGAGGAAATTGAACCGACCATTGCAGAATTATATTCGCGACTGATCCTCGAGACTCCTATCAGTCGTATAGGAGAGCCTGAGGAGATTTCTTCATTGGTGGCTTTCCTTTGCCTTCCTGCTGCTTCATACATTACTGGGCAGGTCATTTGCGTCGATGGTGGATATACAGCAGGCAAATAGGCCACTGATATATATATATATATATATATACACAGGCATTATATATATATATATATATATCCACTCCACATGCCGATCCTCCAAGCTATTGGTTTAGTTCTACGGTGCTCTGGTTTTTACTATCTATCTAAATAAGCGTCTTGGTGCTGAAAAAAGGTGAAGTAAAAAAGTTTCCTTATGGTGATCTCACGTGTGTTGAGCTTAATTTGGAAGTCAGTGCTTTTATGTTCCGGAATAAAAGGAGCCTTTTAGTTCTTTCATTGTTGCAACAATAGCAATTTTAATTTTGCAAATTATTATTCAATTTTCTTAAAATTCAGCATCACTAGTGGGATATTCACTCTGGTTATCACAATGTGAAATGGGCTTTAAATTGATGATTGGGTTCTTTAATCATTCCATGCAATGTGAGACATTCCATCAAACACGTGAAAGGCTAACTTTTTCGAAGGGGAATCAACTCCACCAGTGCATGCATTCAGCATTCTGCCTTCCTAATACTCAGTAGCTCTGCAAAGACCGATAAGTTTTTACCAAAAAACATAATATGGACATATTAATATTTGGACAAAAGTTGTCAAAAACTTATATACCAAACGGCCTCTAATAAGATTACTTTATATTATTTATTGGATTTAAAAAAATTAAATAATAATTTATAATACATTACTATAAAGGGTGACAATATCCCTCTTCACAAAAGCTTCCCTAGCTCCACTTTTTTATTTTCCTATTTTTATTTATTTATTATTTTTTTTTGATATCATTCAAATGAGAAAATTACCATTGATTCATTGGTTTTATAAATTAGTTCCACTTACTATCAAAAATAATTTATTAAAATAATTTAAATTTTTATAATAAGTGCTAACTTTTTATTCTATCAATATAATTTAAATTTTTATAATAAGAAATAATTACTTTTTACTCTAAAAAATTTCAATTATTTTAACTTACAAAAAAATTCTTAATTTTGAACTATAAAGATAATTCATATACCATAGGTGAAATTTTTAAAAAATTATATATATATTTTTATAGCGCACTATGTACTTTGTTTTAGTCAGTCGTTTATACAGTTTTGATAATCAAATTCCATTATTTACTTGCAATTGTCCTTTATCCAATGTGGCGTGCATGTACGAAATCAATTCACTGTCAAAATTATAAATTTTTTAAAATAATTTTAATTTTTAAAATTTATCCTCAAAATTTTAATATATGGTCATAATTATTCGTAATAGTTTTGTTATAAAAATATTCTCACTGTATCTCCTTAATTTTCGTCATTACCAACTAAAAAGTTGAGTCTGCTCTTGGAGGCATGAGAATATCACCCTCATATATAATTTATGACATATAAGTTAACTTCTTATGGTAAAAATTAAGAATAATACGATAAGTTTTATTTTTAAATTTTTTGATATGTGGATAAGTAATTGTTACCTAAAATTTTCAAATATTTTATTTATACTATATGAATTACTTTCTTATGATCAAATTTAAGAATATTTTGACAAGTTAACATTAACTAATTTTTTTTTTTTTTAAGTAAAAAGCCTTTTTCATTATAAAAATTTAAATTATAGTGATAAAATAAAAAATTCTTTATAAAAATTTAAATTATATTAATAAATTATTTTTTATAATAAATTGGACTAATCTATAAAATCAATAAATTAATGGATATTTTATCATTTGAATAACATCAAAACAAACAAAATAAATTAATTAATTAAAAAAAAGTAAAAGGGTGGATTAGGGGAAACTTTTTGTAGAGCGTGGGAAGATTTTTGAAGAGTGGGGATATCATCACCCTAATATAAAATTCATATAAATATTAGTAAACTTACTAACAATGAAACGCAAGCACGACTTGTAGTAAATAAATTCATATCAACGATAAAGACAACACAAAACTCAATCGTCACCCAATGAACAGCAGTATTGATACTTCCAAAAATAATAACATAGTTTAAAAAAATTATTCAAAATAAAATATATTAGTAAAAAAATTATCTATTTTCATTAAATAATTAATTTTCATAAAAAATTTAAAATTAAAATTCTAATCCAGCTCATTTCCACGCAAACAAATTAATAAATAAATAAAATATTCTGTAAAGACAGAGGGAAGCTCACATGATGAACAATCCAAAGGAGAAGTAGCTAAAAATACAAAGCATGTGTCAACCTCGATCAGCACATTTTCTTTTCTTTTCTTTTTCTTTTAAATTCCCAGATTGCAACCTCCACTGAAATCCAAAAAATGGCCAATATTCATTTTCTGCAAAGAGATCAGAACAATCCACGTGCCACGATGCTGTTAGAGTCAGGACATAAGACAAAAAAATGAAAATATATAACCGCTAATCACTATTATTACCCTCTTATAAATATAAGTAATTCAACATTTACGTCCTTTTATTTACACATCTCTTACACCTCACTTCACTGATCTTAACTAGTATAATTTACTTAAAATTATTACAGCTGCACGTCGAATGTGACATCTAACGACTGTAATGATTTTAAATAAAATACACTGATCATGACCCATCATGATCAGTGGGATGTAAAAAGAGTATAAACAAAAGAATGTAAGTGTAACATTACTATATAAATAACGGGTTAAGTAATCACATCGTCCAAGAGGAAGGACGGCCGTGAAGGAACCCTGTTTGAATAGTGTTTAGTTAGTCAAAATTAATCAAAATTTATAAATTTTTATTAATTTTTTATATTTTTTTCAATCAAATTTTACCACTTATCATTTTTACATTAAATTTTTATATTTTTACTATACTTTTTTATCAAACTTTTACTATCTAAACACCTCCTTAATACAGAAAAAAAAAATAATTATGAGTGGCATTTTATTAACAAATTATATCTAAATTAAATTAATTGCGACACAATCCAACATAGGCCTCGTTTGAAGCTTCAAATAAAACAAAAAAATTTTAAAAAATTTCAAAAGTTTTCAAATTCCTCCAATCATATTTTGCCACCTATCATTTTTACATCACATCAATTCCATCCATTGATTTTTTTTGATTTTTTTTTAAACTCCAAACGCACCCATAAAAGACTATCCTTACAGGAGATATAGTTTGTCTTTTCATTCTAAACAATAATCGTACTTATAATGCTTGTCCTTGATGTAAAATGTACTAGATTACATAGATCAAATCGATGCAGTTTAAACGATTAATGATACATTTGAAGTGACAAAAATTAATAAAAATTATACTTTCGTAATTTATGTAATGAGATAAAAGTTAACAATTTTTTAAAATTTTTAATATTTTTTAATAAATTTTTGTGCTCCAAAAGGAGCCTAAATGCGTAATTACAATTTTGGGGCAACCAGGGCCGGATCTAGATTTATTTTGTCTTCTTCTGTTTCCCGGTTCTATAATCTTTCTGAATTTGTTATTTTAAGTATACTGCAATTTTATATTCTTGTATTAGGTTTTTATTATTTAATAAGAAGTAGCCCTATAGGTGGAGCAGCTTTTAAATTATATTTTTATATATTATGTTTTTAAAATTTTAATTTATATTTTCTGATGGATTTCATAATTCCTATTCTTAAAATTTTTTTATTCGATTGGTACTCAAACAATTCAAAGAATAAGTTTGAACCATATCAATCCTATTCACTATTTGATCTGTGTCAGTTGCATTCCTGATCTGCTTCTCTACCACCTTATACATTACAGGCCAAGTTATTTACGACGATGGTGGTTGTACAATGAATGGCTTCTATCCATCTCAAAACCAGTACTAATGCATGTGATATTTAGATGGCGTTTAGATGATAAAAAAGTACAACAAAAATATAAATATTTAATATAAAAGTGATATATAACAAATTTTAATTAGAATAAAAGATAAAAAAATTAGTAAAAATTAATAAGTTTTGATTGAGTTTAATAAACCAAACACTCCTTAAAAAGAAAAAAGTTATCCTATTATAATGGGTTATACTAAAAAGTAAGGTAAATTACACTTAGACCCCCTAAACATTAATATAATTACACATGGTTAGACTCCCTAAACATTAGCGTAATTACACATGGACTCCCTCGACATTTCAAAATTACATTAATCTCCTTTATTTTGAAATGTTTGTAACACTTAGACCCTTTCATTAGTATGCTGTTAGAATTTCTATCAAAATGATGACATCAGCTAAAAATTTTTTCACTATGCCAAATTTACCCTTCCTAACAATTAAAATTTACACTTTTACTAACATATACATATACATATACATACATACATACATATATATATATATATAAGTTCAAGGGGGGGAGGAGTGAAGTAGAAGAACTGCTCCTAGAGGGTATTCATCCTTGCGGTGGAGATCAACATCGAGGAGGAACGCTCGGTCTTCCTGCCGGCGATGAACCGGCTCTCGAACACGCTTCCCAGCGAGGCAATCTTCGCTGTCGGATCGGCGTGGATGTAAATGTCCTCTCCTCCTCCATTTCCAATCCTCACTCCTCAAATACCCATGCTTTCTTCCCCCCAATCTCCATCCCAACTTCCTCACAATCCCACAAAATCCAAATGCGTAATCCCATTTCATTTCCGGTGTCTAGATTCTTCTTCTTCTTTTTCTTCTTCAATCAAGCCCCTCTGGAGATGTGTTGATATATATCACATTATCAAAATAATGACTGTAACTTTTTACAACCTTTATTTTTGGCAATAAAAAAACATTAGTCAAAAGATTGAAAACTCTCTTTTTATGAAAACCAAAGACAGAAAATATTAAGACCAGCTCATTCATTTTTATTTTATTAATTTTAGGTAATACTGAAAACTAATATATATAATTAATTAATATAGATACAGTGGAGCTAGATAGATGATGTGTGGGATGAGGGTAACGTTATGTGCATGACTTTAAGCTAAGGCAGGCAAATCACAGGTTGAGAAGTTAATTAGGGAAAATTAAGAATTGTTTAAAAGGGATTGATTTGAGAAACATATATATATATATATATATATATATATGTACAGGCCCTGCATGAGTCACGACCTCTTTTGGAATTTAAAAACGCCTTAGTGAGACCTGTAGACAAAAGTCAGTGATCCCACGCCAATTTCTGTCAGAAATAAGGCATTTCGTTCTCTCTTAAAACTTTAATTTTTCCATCAACACCCGTAGACAAAATATACCTAATCCCCCAACATGATGAACTTCCAATACAATTACCGACGACCCGCCTTCCCTAATTTTCGGTGGAGTAAAATTCCCAACATTTTCCATAGAAAGCGAAGTCCACTCTTCTCCATTCCATGATGCCTCCCAAACCCTATGCACCAATATCAACCCATTCGTATGCCCTGTTACTACAACACTTTGGAAATCACCGCCGTTTCGATCCACGAATAGCCAATCGTTATCGGCACTCAACAACTTGAAGACTCATCCCTCCTTTAGCCCTCCGATGGGACCCGCCGGTACCTGGTGCTTCACCTCCTCCCCCGCCTCCGCGATGGCAAGAGGGGTTCGGATCTCTCCTCTGAGGCGTCGCCATGAAAGCTGGCCAAAAAAAGACCAACAATTTCGATGCCTATCGGGACATAAGAGATCGGCGGCTGTGCCACGTGAACGCGGAGAAGAAGCTGGGGAAGCGGCAGGCTGAGGCGGAGAAGCGGCGGCTGTTTTCTTTTTTTTTTATTTTTGCATATATATGTATAAATATACGAGGGCATACTTGTCTTTTTAATAAATTTTTAACGAAGTTGGTGACAAAGTTAACAGAATGGTCTAAGTATTACAAACATTTCATAATAAGGGAGATTAATGTAATTTTAAAATGTCAAAAAGATTCATGTGTAATTACGCTAATGTTTAAGGAGTCTAAGTGTAATTTACCCTAAAAAGTAACAGGAATAATATGGTAAGGGCATTTTTATAGATAAATTGTATTGGAATAGACGTTTTGTTTTAAATAGTAGACTCACATGAGCCACATTATTCCAATAAAAACTTCCTGAGAAATTTTTCCATTTGTCTAGCTTCGTTGATTCAAAAATAGCATAATTCAGAATTAATCCTTCCCAAACCAGTTGCACTCATGTTCGAAATATCGTGGAGGTAAGGGGCCGTTTGGTGTCTCAAATTTTTTCAAAAAATTTTAAAAAAATTTCAAAACCTTTCAAATTTTTTCAATTAAAATTCACCTCGGGTCACTTTTACCTCACATTATCACCAACTTTTAAATGTTTTTTTTTTTTTGATATTTTAGACATCCGAAGCACCCCCTAAGTTACGTGGGAAAACAAGCCTCACCAACAGGGAACGCTATCACTAACCAGAACTCCACAAAAGTTTTGGTCATCATTATGTTTTGTTTCAGAGTCCGTTTGGATTTTCAAATAAATTTAGAGTATTTTTAAAAATTTTAAAAGTTTCAACATTTTTAAATTTTAAAAAATTTTAATTTTTTGAAAATATTTATTAAAATTCTTTAGAACAAACTATTATAATACATTTCAATAGATTTTGAAATATTTTTTTAAAAATTTGACCGATATTTATATTAAAAAATTTCACAAAATTCTAAAAGTTCTAAAGATTCTTCACTAAAATTTTGTCAAGCATCACTTTATATAATTTTTAACAACTTTATATCAAATTAAATATAAACATCCAACCATTATTTCAAAATAACTTTTTACACTTTAAATTCTAAAAAAATTCACTTCTATTAACTTTTGATTTTTTTTTCACCCTAAATTTTTGTTGAAAATCTCTTTTAAACTCTGAATTTCACTAAAAAATATTACAAATTTTTAAAAATTATACATTTTTATTTTATTAACAAAGTAAAAACAAATTACTTTTATCAAATTTTATTAACTTTTTACGCTAGAAAGGCACTATTAATTAGGCCCGTTTAGTTTGTAAATAAATAATAAAAAATTCTATAAATCTCTATTAATTTTATATCACATTAATTTTTTTCTTTCACTACACGCATTACAAACTCTTAATTTATCTCATTTTTTTCACTCTAAACATACTCTTAAGGTGAGTTTGGAGTAAAATAAATTGAGATAAATTGAGAATTCATAATACGTGCAATAAAAAAAATTGATGTAATATAAAATTAATAAATATTTATAAAATTTTTTAAAATTTATTTATAAATTAAACAGAGCCTTAATATATTTTCAAGAGGACGGCTAACGTCGGCTGCGACTTGACGTAACTGACGAGTTTGATTTTTTCTTAAACCCCTTAGTCATCATTTTTCCTAGACATTAGTTATAATATTTTAAAAGGACGGCCAACCTGTATTGTAATTAAAGGTGTGTTTTACGTATGAAAAAATATTAAAAATTTATTTAAAATTTTTTTAATTTTTATTTTAATTTATAATTTATAAATTTATAAATTATTTTAAATTACTTTACTTTATTTTATTTTTATCATTTTAAATACCTCTTAAAAGGACAAAAATCATACGTATTAATCGACATAAATTTACGCGATACTACAAGTGGACTTAGAATATTTGTGGCCTGAACAATCAACTAGAGATGATATTTTCTCGTTCTAAATTATGAATTAAGTGTTAAAATAAATTACAAAACGGTTGAGATAAGAAGTTATATAGTATTATTTATACAAAAATTTGAGGTAAAAATCTTACCAAATTACAAGCTCAAGCACAGCTCCGCTAGTATGTGAGTCCCAGTCCCATTTAAATAAATGACTGGATAATTCGTCTTAGAACTTGTTTGGAAGTCAAAAAAAAAAGATTCAAAAAAATTTTAAAATTTTAAAAGTTTTCAAATCTCTCCAATTAAAATTTGTCACCTATCATTTTTTCATCACATCAATCTCAAAAGTTAAGTTTTTTTGAACTTCCAAACACCCCCTTAGCCAACATTCTTCAAATTTTAACAAAGAAATAATTCCTTTTCTATAAAAACTGCTTCCTTGACCTTACGACCTCAATCATATTGTTGCACGCTCCGTATCCATTCAATTTCACGTTGATGCAAACGTGCTTCATAAGTTAATTAGGCGTTGATGCATGCATGATGTGTGTGAATTTTTTTTTAATAATTAATAAAAATATTTTTTTAATTTTATAAATTTTAAATATTTATTTAATTTATTTATTAATTTTTAATCAATCTATTAAAAATGTGTATGAAATTTTATTTTATTTTATTTTATGTCATGCACACGCGATGCAAATGAATTTTTATTTTAAAACTATGTGTGTGTCATTAATTAATTTACTATTTTATTTAAATTTTTTTGAAACAATAAATAATGAGTAATTATTAATTTAAGGTATTTAAGTAGATAGTAAATAATTAAAAAGCACTTAAATAAAATAAAAGAATATTATAAAAATATTTGGCACTTAAAAGGCATTTAAGTAAAACAAAAAAGAATAAAAATTAAAAAATTATTTATACATCACTTTCAAATTATAGGTAAGTACTGGAGGCAAAGGGTTATTAACGAAAAAATAAAATTTAAAAATTAAAAAAAAAAAAAAACGATACACCCAAAAAAAGTTTAGTAAAACTTATAAATTTGTCCTATAATAGCATAGATTAAATGAAATATTTAAATATAGAGCCCGTTTGGCAACTCAAAAATTAGTAAAAAAATACCAAAAGTTACTTTTGGTGTGTTTGGCAAAACTATAAATTTTTTTACTTTTTGATTTGCTGCAGTAAAAAGTATACTCCATAATTACAATTTTTTTTGATTTGCTACAGTAAAAAAAATATACCAAACACCCAAAAGTTACCACTTTTTTACTTTACTACAGTAAAAAATTTACAAAAAAATACTAAAAATTCCACTTAATTCAACCAAATACACAAAAAAATACAAAAAAAAAAACATCTAAAAAATTACCAAAAGTTAAATTTTTTTTGAACTTTCAAAACACCCCCATAATATTGACCTGCATTCTCAAATTAATAAGAAGTAGTAGAAGGCGATGCCATTTAATATATTTCAAAGCAATCATTGCACGCACCAATTAACCAGAAAACATTTTAAGAAAAGAATAATAATAATAATAATAATAATAATAATAATAATAATATCAATTTTAAACTGAAAAGTTGCAATTTTCATTCAAATTAACAAAATTAATTAAGAAGTCAATTCATTCAATTTTTCTGCAAAGAGTAATCACGCAAGTTGTTTTAATCAATTCCTTGTTGCTTTCCAGTGCTAGCTCACCATTTCTTACCCCTTGATCAATGAAGACCAAAGCCCAAAGGTTGGGGTCATACTAATAAGGAAAGCCAATCAAATTGGGATGCGGGGGGTAACATCGGGGCTGACATTTGGGGCTGTGCTTTGGAAAAAGACTAATAACTCGGCTACCACCTATTAATATTTTGACTTTTTAAAGTGATTATATTTATCATCTTATATGTTAAATTTATTTTAAACCTTAGAGGATAAAAATGTTAAATTAATAAAAAATTAAAAAAATAACTACTAAAAAATTAATTTTTTCCTTTTCAAATATAAAAAAAATTAAGGTAAGATTTGGTTTATTTTCTGTTTTCTATTTTTTATTTTTGTTTTATGTGTTAAAAATCTTAAAACTAGAAAACAGAAAATACTTTATTTTCTTTATTTTGAAATTTTTCTCATTTTTGTTAAAAATTCTCAAAATAATTTTTTATCATTTTTCATTTAATATGTAAAGTCATTTTCTGTTTTCAAAAACAAAATTTAAAAACATAAGTAACCAAATGCGTTTTGACGTATTTCCTTTATTTTTAAAAGTATAAAATAAAAAATGAATTTAAAATAGAAAATATAAAATAAAAATAGAAAATAAAAAAATAAACTAAATGAGGCCTAAATTTTTAATAACTAATTAATAGTCAATTTAAAAAATTATTTTTTTTTCAAAATTCAGCCTTATGTAAGATTTTAAGATAGATACGTGGAAATGAGTTGTTTTCCTTGTATCTTTTTCAGATTTACAGTATCTGTGTATATAATACATGGAGTAACTGAAAATGCAAAATCAACGGGTTATTTGAAATTCAAAAAAATGATTCAGCCGATCCCAAGAATCAAGTGATGCCGGTTTGAACAAAATTGAAAAAAAAAAAAAAAAATCAAAACATGCGTGCAGATCAAAACTAAACAAGAAAAAAAAAATAGTGATGGCAATGACTAACATTGCCCCCCATGTTAGCCGCCGCTTCCAGACTTGGAAAGGGGAAGAACGGTACAGTTTTCACCGATTACAGCCTCCCTTTTCCCCTCTTTCATCCAAAAACTGCAAGCACAATTGAGGGTTGTAGGAGATTTCGGTCAAAAAAATTCACCGTAGATATTACAGTTGGTCAATAAATGATTAAGATTTAATTGTATCAAATTTAATAACTTTAATTTAATATAATAAAATTAAATTAATAAAAAGAAAAATTAAACAAAATCTAATTAAAATGTAATTAATAAATAATATAAAAAAAACATATTATATTAAAATACAATCACACTTTTACGATCAGCTACAATTATGCTGTAAATTTTTTTACTGCAGTCTACGGGACCCCCACAATTTATTGTGTTTACCGAACAATTTTAATCAAACTTCAACCTCAAAAACGACAGCGCAATTTATGGTCTTTACCTGGCAGAAGCTTTACTCACATGAGGGTCTTTTCTGGACAGGTGAGGCAATTTAGAGTGCGTTTAGAATTATACGAAAGCGTATAAAATAAAATAAAATTATAAAAATAAATATCTCATAATTCGTATAATTCGTATAATAAATAAAAAATTTAAATTTTATTCTCTCTTGTATTTATAAAATTTTATTTTATTTTAAAGAGTTCGGAACGGAGCCTTACTAGTGTTGGAAAAAAACAGAGAGGCCCAGTATATTAATTATGTCAGCACAATTTACGGTCTTTACCTACCAGGAGCTTTCTCGGGTCTTTTGTGGACAGGTGAAGCAATTTATTAGCGTTGGAAAAAATCAGAGAGGCACATTATATTAATTGTGTCAGCCAAACCATGTATTATATCATTTAATCTAATAATTTAATTATAATATTTATTAAAAATAACTAAATAAAATATATTTTATAATAATTTAAATAATTTGATTATAATATTTATGAAAAATAATTTAATAAAATATGAAATATATTAAATAAATTAATTCAATTAAATTAATTATTAATTCAATTTAATTATGATATAATTTAATAAAATATATTTAATATTAGTTAAATTAATTATTTAATTAAATTAAATTTAATAATTTAATTATAATATTTATGAAAAATAATTTAATAAAATATATTTATATTAATTAAATTAAATTAAATTAATATATTTTATTTTATTATTTATTGAAAATAATTTAATAATATATATTTCCTATTACATAAATTAACTAATTTAATTTAACTATTTATTAGAAAATTTTAATAATATATATTATATATTAATTTAATTATATTATTTATTAAAAATAATTTTAGCTTAATAAAATATTTGAATAATATAATTTATTTTAATATAATGTAACAAAAATTAACAAAATATTAAAATTGACAAAATATTTATAATAGAAAAAAACCTTTTTTGTTTACATTTTTCTATTTAAGTTTTTATTTTTTTAGAAATTAAAAAACATAAACAGATTTAACAAATATATTTTTATTGTTAATTTTACAAAATTTTAAAAAAATAAAAAAATAGAAAATAAAAACGTTACTAAATGGGGTCTAAAAATTAGTTTTTTTCTTCTCTAAACACAAAAAATTAATTTTTTAATAATTAGTTAGTTATCAATTAAAAAAATTAATTTTTTTCTTTTCCAAACTCAGTCTTACTGGCTGCTTTAAACTAAAATGAAAAAAAAAAAAAAAAAAAAAGAAGAAATTGAAACATGCGCGGGATCGAAATAAACCCAAAAAAATAAAAAATAAAAAGAAGTGCAACCTGCGGTCACGATTTTATTGGCAACGGGCTAACATCCCCCCGGGGGGTTTAGCCCCCCGCATCCATCAAATTGTTCAGACTACTTCTTGTTGAGCGTGCATGCTTGTCTTGTACGTTGTTAAAGAAAGGGGAAATGGGTAATCAAATCAACCGAAAGGCGCTAGCTAGATTGCCTCGTGGCATAAATCCATGCTGAGAGTGAGGTGGCACTTGCCATAATCTAAATAAATAAATATATAATATTGGGAGAAAATTTTGTTATACAATTGAATATGATAATTATAAGAAGATTTTTTTTTTCAAGAGAATTTTGGTGTATCCATGGCCGGAAAGATTCGAATTAGGCTTGCAACTATGAATTGGAACCTCCATGGAATTTTAGAGAGAAAAAGTTAGAAAGAGAGAAAAAAAAAATAGTGCAGATTTTTAGGGTAGCTTAATTTAAGGGTTATTTTTATTTTTGCATTTTTTGGGTAAATCATCCAATTAACTATATATGTAATGCTTCAAGGACAGTGGAGGGATACAAACTGTGGTTGATTTTATTTTGAGTCATTTTCTCTTGTAATTTGTATGTGAATTTCTTTCTGATCAGAGGGTGGGTGGGTGAGCCCAAAGCTTATGCCGAAGGCAAGTAGTGGCAAGTAGTTGAATTATCTAGTGAGCTGCAGGCCGGAAGAAGGGGTGAGGGGAAGAGAGAGAGATAGAGAATTGGGAAAAAAATTTATTTTTAATTTTAACTTGAACCGTTAGATTGTCTATGCTAAGTAATGATGATACCAAAAATGATTTCACCTTGGAAAAGAGTCAAAAATTGTGGTATTTTGTAAGCACTTAATTCCTCTCTCCGTACTACGACACATTTTAAAGCCGTGTATGAGAGTGCCGACAAGAAAATAAACAAAATAAACAATATCTGTTAAGAGTACTTATGATATGAGGATGAAAATAAATTATCATCAATTGGCACCATCTGTGGGAATCGTATGGGTCATGAGTCCACCGTTCTTATTGGGGGCTTTGATGACACTAAAAATAATCTCACATTAGAAATGAACTATTTTCTTGTTACAAAACATTTTAAAATCGTACGTAAAAATATTTACGAGAGACTATATAAAACGAATAATATCTATCAAGAAGGGTCACAATACACGGAGGAAACTTGGGCAACTGCTGTATCAAACTTGCTCCCGGACCCAATATTATACACCTAAACAGAAATTTCTTTAATCAACCAGTATTGGTACGTATATTATACATATATATTTATATAAATATTGCATGACTACTTTTGAAATGTCGCATTCAAGGGGCAATCAAAAATATAGATTTGTTTAATCAACCAAGAAAGATCAATTAGAATTTATTATTAACTTTTATTATTATTATTATTTTAGATAACGAATGGTGTCCAGCCCACCTTACACACATCTCAACTAATTTCTGAAATCCTGAAATTAATGACTAAATAAACTCTTAAGTAGCTCTGAATAAACTCCAACTATTGACTATTGAGAAGCAAATCTAAGATTTTACCAACTGAATTATCCCTCAGAATTAACTTCTTTAATTTGCTCATGTGTCTTTCATTTTGTTTAATTCAATTCTTATTTTATTTCTTGTAGGTAAGGTTATACATACCCCGTTTGGCATAAAATAAAACTTCAAAAAATTCTATGAATTTCTAACAATCTCTCTACTTCTAATTTTTTCGCAATCACTAATTTCAAAAAATTTCAATATTTCGCAAAGAAAAAAATCTGAAAGTAGGTTAACCGAATGTGTAAATTTTTTATACAATCATAATATTCGTGTCGAAAATTTTCAAATGAGTACCATTATCGCTATTTTTTGTGAATTTTTTTGAATCCGTAGGAACGGATTTGGAAAACCGTTCCCACGGTTTGTAATTTTTCAGAAAAAAACGGCGTTAAAATTAACTCCAAAATACATTTTATCTCAATTTATCTTATTTTTTCTTACTCTAAATGGGGTCAAAATATTATTTGTTTTGGTAAATAATGTTAGGAGAATCGGACACCAGCATATTAATTGACTTCTAATCTATATATTGCTGGGGTATTTATGATTACTTCCCGACCATGAAGAATAAAAATTTGTTTAATCAACCCCGAGATATTGTTTATTTAAAATTTCTTTAACTTCTTATTCTTGTCTTTTATTTGTGTTTTACTTTTTAATTTTTATTTTATTTATATTTTGTCTCGATAAGCTGGCGGAGAAAGGGGATCCACGGCCAATCCCACGATGCCGGACATCAGCCAATTTTAACATAGTTCGTCCTCTTACCCACGCCCACGTAATAAAACCAAGAGCTTCCACCGTAATCTCAAGCAATTACGGGAGGTGGGGCATCACCACTCCCGTTTATAAATAAGAGATATGTTATTTATCAACATAAATCTCACCTCCTTTGACTGTTTAGATCAGCTTCTATAATTTAAATTTAAAATGTTTTTAACTATTGAATTTATTTAATTGATAGTATTATTTCTTTTTATCTCTACTTTGATGGTTTTTCAATAACTCCACATGGAAATACATTTTTTCATTCTTTCTATATCTTTTAATACTTTTTTATACAATTTTTAAAATAGTTTAGTAAATAAGAAAAATTTTACATATTTATTAAACACTACATGAATACCGATTAGACGAACTTAATTATGATCTTTAATTAAAAAGTGACATTTAAATTTTAATTTTCTTTAAAATTTTCTTAAAAAATAAATATTTAAATTGAAAATTCAATTTTAATGTACATAAAACTTAAAATTTTAAATATATATATTTCTACACTCTTTGAATCATTTATTTATATAATACGAAAACTTAAAATTTTGAATTTGAAATATTTTTAACTATTAAACTTGTCTAATGGTCATAATTATTTTTTCACTCCACTTTAATTATCTTTTCAATCACTTCACATGGAAACACAATATCTCAGTCTGCCCAAATATATTTTTAAATATTTTTTATAAAATCTTTTCAATTAATATTTTTAAAATTTTGATTATATTTGTAATATCTAATAAAATTTACACACTTATTAAATACTGCATGGATACTTTATTTTCTTTTAATTATTAATTTTTATTTTTACATGTTATTTTTACAGTTTTTTTCAAACAAGTTTGTTTTACAAATTTATGTTTGAGCTTTTTGAAAGCCAAATTATATTTACGTGCCTTTAAGTACAAGCAATTCCTAGTAGATAGATATTCAAATGATTTCTCTGGTTTAGTTTATGATAGAAAGTCGAATAGAAAAGGCATGATATCTGAGAAATTAAAAATAATTTAATTAAAAAATTAATTTTAAAATCTACTCAGATAAAATCGTAAATTTGAAATTTTATATTTTCTTTCTCTTTTTACTTTTATTTTTCCTACCATTTTCTTTACCCTCTCTAAATCTCAAAATCAATCCTCCGGTTGTGTTTGGATTTTCCCAACACTAGTAAAAAGTTTTACCATGTTGTGGAGCAAATTTCAAAATCTAAAGAAAAAAACAACTTGATTTTCAACCATTTCTAGAGTAGGAGTAATAAAACTAGGAATTTGAAAATCTATGAAAAGGTTCCCAGGTTCAAAAGAAGGATCTATGAGTTCAAGATGTCTTAGTCTACCATCTTCCTCACGATTCCAGGCACTCATATGCTAAAAAAAAAAAAGGTTCTGTAAAAACACTACTGCCCGGACCACTTCATGAGGTGTCCGGATAGCAACAAGCTGCTTTGGGCACTTAGGAAGAAAAAATTGGCATAGTTTTTTTTTAAGGATATTAAAATAACTTAAACCTAAAATAACTAAAAAACTAAAATTGGCTCTCCGGCAATAGAACCAAAAACTTGACCACGTTCAAATATGCATCTAAATTAAACCTCAGATACAAGGGTATGCAGTGTAATTTTAATTCGGTGAGACCGAAGTCGAATCCATAGGGAACCTATGTTTTAGTTTCTAAGTTTTAAAGGTATGCTACACTACAACAAATCACACCTTTGGCAACCACTTTTCTCGACCAAACATAAATTTGGTTGTTAAAAGAGATTTTTTCCGACCAAATATAAATTTAGTCGCTAATAGTCACTTTTTTCCGACCAAAAAAATGTTAGTCGCCAAAGGATAACTTTTCCTGACTAATTGGTCACTAAAGGGCGACTTTTCCCGACTAAATATAAAATTGGTCGCTAAAGGGGAACTTTTCCCAATCAATTAGTCGGTAAAAGTGTAAAAAAAAATTTATTACAAAAAATGTTAAAATAATTAAATAAAAAATTAAAATTTTATCACTTTTGGCGACCAATTAGTCGCTAAAGGGGGACTTTTCCCGACCAATTGGTCGACAAAAGTGTACAAAAATTATTACAAAAGTTGTTCAAATAATTAAATAAAAATAACAAAAATTTTATCACTTTTTGCGATCAATTGGTCGCTAAAGGGTGAATTTTTCCCAACCAATTGGTCGGTAAAAGTGAAAAAAATTATTTCAAAAATGTTAAAATAATTAAATAAGAATAATAAAATTTTTATAACTTTTAGCGACTAATTGGTCGCTAAAGATAAACTTTTTCCGACCAATTGGTCGGCAAAAGTAATAGATTTTGTTTATATATATATAAAAATGTAAAATATATATACAAATAAAAAATTAGCCTAGTGGCCAAACCCATCAACTTTCAAAGAGATGACATGAGTTCAAGTCTCACCAACAACAATAACAAAAATTTCAAAAATATGGAGTTGACACGTGGCCTAATAATAGGCTACCATGTAGCCCAATCATAGATTGACACGTACGTGGCACAACATAAGTTGCCATATGGCATGATGACATGTCAGCAAATACTGTCACGTGGTACCACATTTAAATTTTTTTTAAATTAATTTAAATTTTCAATTCTATACTTTTTGCCGACCAATTGGTTAGGGAAAGTTTACAATTGCCGACCAATTGGTCGGGAAAAGTCTACAATTGCTGACCAATTAGTCGGGAAAAGCGAAGAATTGCCGACTATTTGGTTGGGAAAGGTTTTACATTTGTTGACCAAATGATTTTTTAGTCGAGAAAAGTTTTCCCAACAAGCCTTCGCCGACCAAATTCCAACCAAATAAGTTTGGTCGGGAACAGTTTTGCCTACCATATTGTATCCTTTAGCAACCAAATTTTTGGTCGGCAATTGTGTGATTTCTTGTAGTGCTACTACTAAGTTTACTATGACAAGATTTTCAAAAGTTTAAGAATATAAAATTTCTAATTTCCCTAATAAAGTCACTAATTAAATAAAATTGAATCAAATAAATAAATTTAAAATTAGCTAAGTTAAATATGAGAAAACAATAAATAATCTACTGAAATGTTAAAATAATCAAGGAAAAGCAATTTAATCTAGAGATGAAATTCAAATGATTAAAATTCTTGATTCAACGAACAAGTTCGAGTGGAATAATTTTTCACAATTCGATGTGCCATGAACTACAATTTAAATTTCTCATAAGAAGGAAAGATAAATTGGGAGATATTTTCATAGAAGTCCTCAAATTTTCCACAAACACAACTCTATACTCAAGTTGAGGATTATAGAATCAGAAGATTAACTTTTATATTACTTGTGGCTCAAACATAATCTATTTATTTTAAAGTTTTTAAAAGAAATTATTTTAATCTGAAATCCTTTATTGGTGACTACAGAAATATGATCAAAGATCTTCATTTTTGATAATCTTTTAACAAGAATAAATCAAATTTAAAAAAAAAATAGACTTATACACAGATATTTTCACATCGCATGCATAACCCTAGCACATCATATTGATTAAATATTCCACCCTCTCTTTGATTCGTTGAATCAAAATAAAACAGTTTAACCTAACATTGATTTAATATTCAGAATAGAAACAAAAACAGCAAATGAACGAATAATAAATGCCTTGAAATCAGAAATTGAAAGTACCGTACTTCAATACAAAGTCAAGACCAAAACGATGAACAATAAAAGTCAATAAAACTCCAATGACTAAGCCAAAATCTCTCAGTTGCATTCTCCAAGTAAACAAAAAACAGAGAAAAAATTATTCTAGAAAAACGTGTTTTGACAACGAACAAAAGCCTAGAATTTACAAGCGATTCAAAGGCCTAACCCTAAAAAAACTCCATACAAACTAGTCGCTGGTGTTTGGACCGCTCGATCAGGGTGTTCAGACACCAGTAAGCTTCAACTTTAGGTTTTATTCCTGAGCTTTATTTGGTTTATGTCTCTTTGTTGCTATCTGGACCGAGTGACAGAGTGTCCGAAAAGCAATAGCTTCATTCTCGTCTTTACCGTTGCTAATCTCAATGATTTCCACCTCTTTCTTACATTTTAAAAACAAACTATCATAAGTAACAAAATATAACTAAAAACTTTAAAATTAATTGAACAAATGCATGATTTATATTCTAAATGATGGTTTGTAATTACATTTTTGAAATGTAATCAGCAACAAAAAAGAACAGCTAATTATATGAGAATTATTGTTCTTTTATCAACGAATATTAGTTTTTTTTTTTGATCGGCAAAAGAAAATGTTGATTAATTAATTAGAAAGAGCCATTACAGAGTATGAAACGCAAATAAATAAACACCCTTGAACAGCCAACTCTCTAATCATTCCCAAATGATTGATAAGAGATCAACCACATAGAAGATAAACACTAGACATAGCAAAGTATTTAGTTTTCCTGATCTTCCTGATGCCATCCAAACACCTTTGAATGTCCACCACTGAATACTTCTTGAGATCACACTTCGCTTTGACCCAGAAAGCAACTCTCGATTTAATTAAATCAATAAGTTTTGTTTTAACGATATTCACATTGAAAAAGATCATCCCGTTTCTCACTTTTCATAAAGACCATATTATTGCAAAAAAAATCGTCTCCCAGCAAACTTTCTCCACATCTTTGAAAGAGTTTGAAAGCAGCGAATATTAGTTGAAATGTAATGTTAGTTGAAATGCAAATTCAGTTGAAATGTGAACTCATTTGACACAAATTTAAGGTACTGCCTTATTCAACGCAAGGGCCGGACATTATATAAATATAGAGAGAGAGAGAGAGAGAGAGAGAGATAGAGAGAGAGAGCATCTGTCCTTTGAGTTTGAGCTTGTCCCTCAACAAAGACCAGCACAGAAACCGGTTGTGTTTTCCCTTATATAATTTACTTACCTCGTGAATTCCCAGCCAAGCTAGAGAAAATATGGCACATTCAGAGAAAAGTGGCAGAGAAGGAAGATGGTCTCTCAAGGGAATGACAGCCCTTGTCACTGGTGGAACGCGAGGCATAGGGTTTGTAATGCCAAATTTACTCTTTGTTTGATTAACGGTGTGCCTGGAAATACGGGAATTCCTGAGTTAAGGAAATTCCTCGTTTGGATTTTTACTTTTTTATAACGCAATGGAATTAAAAATTTCGTATTTTAAGAAATTATGAATTTGCAAATAGAAAGCTAAAAGTAGAAGTCATGCATCTTGAGGAATTGTGACGATTAAAGACAAATATAAGTCACTTCCGTTCTTATTCTTTTTGACATATGAATGAATAGGGTAATTCTCATAGATTTGTTTTTATTTTCTTTTACATCCCAGTTCTTATTTCTATTCCATTTATCAAACATATAACAGCTACTTATATGTACTAATTTTCTATGATTAATTAAATAAAAATTAAAATTTTTTTAACAAATATATGTTAATTTTCTTTTCATTTTATTTACCTTACCTTAAATCAATAATACTTTTCATTTCATTTTCATTTCCTACAATTTTTCCCTTAGTTTTTTTTTTTTTTTTCCCCTTCATTGTTCCAAACGCGGCATAACATTTTTCAATTACTTATCTTACTTCTAAGGCAGACAACATAGAATACAATATAAATGTCTCATTAATCTCGTTCATAAAATAGGTATGCTGTTGTAGAAGAATTAGCGGCCTTTGGAGCAGTAATTCACACGTGTTCACGAAATCAAGCTGAACTCAATGAACGCTTACAAGAGTGGAAAAGCAAGGGTTTTAACGTGACAGGATCAGTCTGTGATCTATTATTTCGAGACCAGCGAGAGAAGTTAATGGAAACCGTGTCCTCTCTTTTTAGTGGGAAGCTCAACATACTTGTAAGTTTAGCTCTCTGATTAATGGTTTTGTTAGTTTTAAAGTTCGAAATTGTTTTCACACATATATATTGAATTATATTTTTAACCATAGTCATCGTGTAGATTTTAAGCTCAACTACTACTACTTCTTGCTCTTCACCCGAACTAATCTCCTCCTCCTCCTCCTCCTCCTTTTCACCCGGATTAACCTGTTTACGGTAGGAATTTTTACCAGGTACACATTTGGCGCTAAGTTAAGAATAAGTCATAACAATGATAATCTCATAGATAGTACCTCTTATTTTTTAATGGTTCTCATATGTTTCTAATATTTATAAATATAAAATATTTGACGCGGATACTACAATGTTCAAGTTACATGTAAGTCATAATAATGATAATATCACGAATGGAGCCCTACTTTTTAATAGTTTTATATGTCTCTCAAATAGCGTAGAATATTGAAAAAATGATCTTGAAGTAAATTCTTTTCATTTTATCTCTAATACGTTTGAGTGTGTTTAATCAAATAATTATATTATATAATTATATATCAAACTAATTATTTAATCTCAATTTAAATAAAATATATCCTCTAATTGAGGTATAATTTATGATCAGAAAGAATATTTTCTGATAGGAAAGCACCAGAGTCTTTCATTGTTCTTTTATTATAATTATTATTATTTTTAAAAAGTCTTGGGCATATCATTTTGTTCAGGTGAATAATGCGGGAATTTGCATTTTTAAACAAGCTACAGAGAGCACAGCTGAAGACTTCTCAAACTTGATGGGTGTGAATTTTGAGGCTCCTTATCACTTGTCTCAACTTGCATATCCTCTCTTAAAAGCATCAGGAAATGGAAATATCGTATTTAACTCCTCCGTTGCTGGGTTGAAGGCTCTACCTTCTTTATCTGTCCATTCAGCAACTAAAGGTGAAATTTGAGTTTGAGAAGACAGCGATAAATTTGTATGCTAGTTGAAGCAGATATATAATTTATTTTTCTCTCAAAATATAATTTATTTTGCAGGAGCAATAAATCAAGTTACAAGGAACTTGGCTTGTGAGTGGGCTAGAGACAACATTCGAGTTAACTCAGTTGCACCATCGATTATCAGAACCTCTTTATTAGAGAAATTGGAAGTAAATTCCTTTTTCCTATTTTACCCCTCAAAACATTTCAAACGTACTCTTCTTTAATTTATGCTGGAATTTATATATATATATATATATATATATACACGCTATTATGGTTGCATTTGGCCCATCAACAAAAATTAAAAATGAAATTTACCAATTTTTCATAATTTTCTTTATCAAATTAAACACAAAATCAACTTTTACAAATTTTTTTTAATTTTTTTTATTTTATAAATTTTTATTAAACACCCAACTACTAATTAAAGTGACCCATGCCAAAAAATATACAAAATTGTATCTTTTTGGTGCATCCAAAATGCCACTAATCTCTCTCATTTTGTGAATCCGCGTAACAATTATAAAATCACGTAAATACCTTTTAGCCTTTTTTTTTTTCTTTTTTCAACCAATCTTAACTTCTCTTTTCAATGTATTACGAAAAAGAAAAAGGGAATAGGGGAAGAGAAAGGGAGAAGGGAAGATTGAGGAAGAAATTCAGAGACATGCACTTGTATGTGTTGTAACACATCGTTCTCACCCACAAGAAATTAAAGCACTTGAAAATTAGGGTGATCCAAACGAGCTTGAATTGTAGACAAAAACCAAAGCTTTTAAATCACTGCATTTTGACAAACTATGATCTATAATTTTTTGCTTATTTATCATTCTGAACCATTTTTCTAACTTCAACTTTTGCAGAGGAACTGTATACAATGAGTAGTGGAGGTTTAACACAAAAGAGACTATACTTCACGGTTTAGATATACATCTATATTATTAGAGGGCAAACACCAAAATTTGCTGAAACCATTTTTCTTACGAATCATTTTTTTCCTTGTGCAATATTATTTAACTTTTTATAACTACTTATACTTCAATGGTATTAAAAACTATTTTTTTTCATAACTACCACATAATTACATAATTTTACCTATTTTTGTTTTTATCTATTTAAAATATCTTTTAATTACCTACTAATTTTATAACTTTTTAATTTTCTTTTAATACTCCTTAATTATATATTATTTACTTTAATAATCTTAACTACTCATTATTTACTATTTAAGACACTTTTTATTTTTTATAATTTTATTAATTATTAAGATAAAAGAATATTCACACGCATGTGTGCACCAACATCTATTATATATAGTTCAGAGTAGCTTGTAAGGTAGTAAGAAAATGCTTTTATTCGTAGTTTAGATATACATATATATTATCAAAACTGTAAATATGATTTTTATGAATGAATCATTTTCTTTTTTCCCTATAACTGGCTATCTTTACAAGAAAATATTTCCTCCTTTTCGCAGGAAGATCCAGCTCAATATGAATTGATTGCTCGCTTATCATCTAAAGGTCCCATTGCCCGCGCTGGACAGCCTGATGAGGTTTCTTCGCTAGTCGCATTCCTTTGCCTCCCTGCGGCCTCTTATATCACAGGGCAAGTCATTTCCGTCGATGGAGGTGTTACTATCAGTGCGTGACTAGGATTGAATCTCCAAAAATGACTCACGGGGGCATCCAATTCTAATATTATTATATGTCAGGGTTGTTTATGCATAATACCTAATAAAATATTTTCAATAAAGGTAACCCAATAAATTAGGTGACATTTGGCTTACTTTTCTATTTTCTGTTTTCTATTTTATATTTTATGTGTTTTATGTTTTAAAAATTCCAAAACAACTATTTTCCTTATTTTGAGATTTTTCTTATTTTTGGTTGAAAACGTTCAAAATGATTTTTTTCCTATTTTTCATTTTATGTATAAACTCATTTTCTATTTTTTAAAATAAATTTTAAAAACACAAGTGGCCAAAAGTGTAAAATAGCAAATGTGTTCAAAACAGAAAATAAAAAATAGAAGAACATACCAAATGACACCTTAGTAATTCTAATAAGTTGTAATGTATGCTTGAGGTCTACTTTAATTAATTATGTATACATGTTTCAATGTAATGCACGAGAAAGGGTGTGTCTAAAAATTTGAGAGTCTTAAACGAAACTTTCATGAAGAACTAATTTATATTATTATCAATATTATCTTGTCCTAATAATTCAATAATATTTTTTAATTCATTCTCTACGGACGATTATTCTATTATTTTGTCACTAATTGAACTTGTTATAACATGTTTTTATTGCTAATAACAAATTTATCAAGAGTACCATGTAGAAATTGAATTAATTTTTTAACTCTTTCTTTTTTTTTTTTTAATTTTTCATAACTACATTCATATTTTCTATTTAGCATATTCTTCACTACAAAGTTAAAAAAAATAAACAAATACAGTACCTAATACAAATTTAGTTTTTAAATAAAAAATAAAATACTAAAATCAGTGATTAAACACAAATAAAAAAATTATATATAAACTAAAAATAAAACAATAACAAAAAAAAGAATGTTATAGAGCTATAAAACCTGATATCAACAGGTTAGACTTGCACAAGACCTTTCACGTAGATTTGGGGAACTTTAGATAAACTTCCATTTCCTTGCTTTTCTTCGAATACGAGGTTGATAGGGCAAAATCCCTTATTTGTTTCTTATTCTTGCATGGATTACAGTAATCTCATGCATTGATTTGTTATTTTTAGTTAAGAATGATTATATGTATATGTGTGTGTCTGTGTGAGAGAAAGTTGAATGTTGCATAAATCTTAAATTTTTTCAAATATTCTCTTTGAATTATTAGATTTATAGCCTAGGATGGCTGAATTTGGACCGAGGGGTCTGGGTTTAAGCGAAGGATAGCTCCCATCTAAATTAGGCACGGTGAGTTGCTTAAGTGCCCTTCAAGCCATTTTTTAGAAGGTTTATAGTTCTAACGCCCTTCGAGCTAACATGGCTTGAGCTTTGTTTGAGCAGGATTACCTTGAAGCAAGCTCAAGTTCCCTTCAAACTAGGTTCAAGCGAGATTGACCGTTTTACTTTTTTTTTTTTTTTTTGTGTTTTTCGACCTTAATTTGATTTTAGACTTTATTTTATGCATATATATCCAATATGATTTGATATATTTCGAAGGACTATGAGTAATGTTGAATGGATATTTTGTGTATAGCATATATTTAATTATTGAAATAAAAATTTATATTATTAATATTATGCATGAATGAATATATCACGTGCACGAAGCGTGGTTGCATCATTCAATTGTTGTTAATTAATTGAGAGTACCATGTTATTGATACATTGATGTGTCATAGGCATAGCCATATCTATAGACCAAAGGTTCATTTTTATAAAAATGATAAAAAAAAAATGAGATTTTTTAAAATACTAGCTAGATTATCTCCAATTGAGACATATACTTAGAGATTAGTCATTAGAGTTGCAATGTTAATGCTTGAGATATTTTATTCTATTTCTGTAGATATGCTATGATGGCAAATGCCTAGTGTGAAACATGAAAAAAGATTCGATGAGAAACTGTAATTATTATTTATAAAATGTGGGCTAGTGTACATATATTCATGGGATGCTGTTTCGCTTTTGGCCAACTACATAAGGTTGCGTTTGACAACTGCTAGCTTTTAGCTACTCAATTTTTTAACTTTTTCTAAAATTATCAAATTTAATTATCTCCTTATATTTTAAACTTCATTTAAATCACAAAGGAACAAATGTCAAATTAATAAAAAATTAACTATTGAAAAGTTAATTTTTTCTTTCCAAACACAAAAAAAAAAAAAAAAAAAAAAAAATTAGCTACAAAAAAAGTTAACTTTTTTAATTCCCAAACTCTACCTAAAATAGACTTCACGCTAATTGTCACTCGGTTGCCTTAAGTCAACAGGATAATGTTGTTGGTAGCTCCGCTTTGATTCTCACCCATCTTAGAAAAGGATTGTGAATAGACGGGGATTAGAGTTGCATTGCTATGATACTTGCATTTTTTGCATAAATGATTGAGATTGTTATATGTTTTAGGATAAAGTACAAAAAAACACTCCTATATTTTATACTCAGTGTCAATTTAATCTCTCATGTTACAATTATAAGAGTCATATTTTTACAATTTTGGTCAAACAATAATTTAATCCTTCCGTCAGGTATCGTTTATATATATATATATATATATATAATTATTAGAATGAGGACAAAATTATCATTTTTATCTCGACTCCAATGAGAGAGAAGCTAATAGAAATTGTCTCATCTCTTTTTAATAGAAAGGTAAACATCCTCGAAAGTGTAAACTTTTCATATGCAAAGATTTATGCTAGTTAATTTGAAAATAGAAAACCGCAAATCGATTGATATTCTTAAATTTACTACAATTGTCCATTAGCATCTATTAGTTCTTATAAGAGTACTTGCCTTGGGACTTCTTAAATATATTTGTGTCTCAAATCTCTGCTTATATTAACAATGTTGCTATACAATCAAAACATTTAATAGAGTTTAATAGAATCCTGTAATTTTAAATAATATGTTCATAAAATTAAGTAATTTCATGTTATTTTGATAGTGCTTTATTGTCTTGTTTTTCAATATAAAAGAATTTTCCCATGTGCCATTATGGGTTTCGCATTGACAAGCTGGTCCACGAGATCAACTCAAGCACATTCATATATTTTAGGATTTTTATTTTTAAACTACTTAAAATAGGTATGAAAAAATATAGGCCTGATTTTAGAAATATTAAATTAACAAAAAATAAAAAGTTAGCTTCAACCCAAAGTAAGCTTTAGTGAATTGCCTGCCAGTGAAACCTAACAGCTGCATTCCACACAATTGATATATATATATACATATCAGTATAACCAACCAACCGCGAAGTAATATAAACATCAAACAGCCCAATAGTATCCTTGACTTAAATGACTCTAATGATTACACTTGTAAAGTGTAATTACAAGTCTCGTTGTTATTTGTTAATTCATGTATAAGTTGTGTTAATGTGTAGAATTTATTTAATTTTTATTATTAAATGTAAATTTTGTTTCATTACGTAGTAAATATTCAAAACTTGTCATATTTAGTGATGATGAAAAAAAAGATAGAGAATCTGATATCCAAACACTTGAAGACCTATCCAGATAGTAAGGCGAGGATGGTTGAAATGCTAAAGATTATCTTTAATAAGTGTTAACTCTTTCCAACTATCTGGACACTTAGTCGGGCTGCTCGAACGACCACAGATATTTCTGCGCGATAGAATTAGGTTTAGGTTTAATGTTTTACCTATAAATACATTTTTTCAGGGCCGTAGTTGGGGGCTTTTTCAAATTTTTATTTTTTTAAGGATTAGTATTTCATTGATTTAGGTGAGTTTAGAGAGTTTTTCTACATTGTTTTATGGATTCAAGTTCGTGAATATTTTTAGATATTAGAAGTTCGCTCTACAGTTTATTAATGAAGTTCGTTTTCTTTTCATTCTCTCTTGTTCTTTACTATTTTATTATTGTTTCAATGCTAGGCTAAGTTTATGTTCTTTATTTAACCCATTAATGATGGGTGGTCACTATGGATGATAAGATGTGGCTAGAACAATGTATGCAATGTGAAAACTTACATGTATTGATTTGTATTTTTTAAATTTGTGTTTATTTATTATCAAGAACTTTCGAAAACAAGTTTTCATATTCATACTCTCTAAAATCACTAAAAAGAATTCTTAATTATAACTTCATAATAATTTTGAATTAAATAAATTAGATTTGAATCAAAAATAAGAATATCATTATATTTTCTGATTTTCTAATCCTAAACGAGATTTGAAAATTATGTTCTAGAATTCAAAAGTTTTTCAAGAAAATATTTGCTGGTATATTTTTCCTTATACATAAAACTTAAACTAAGGTTAAAAACACATCAAATCGTGAAATAGTAAATTCACCCGAATTTATAGGTTAGATCAAGATTGGCTCTCATTAATTTTTAATACTCAAAGTTCGTTTGCTATTTTTAATATTTTTATTTGTTATTTTCACTTGCTTTTATATTCAATTGAATTTTTATTGTTAGTTTAATAATTAATCAATTTATTCAAAACCCTAAACTGAAAACTTTCATTATTTCATAATAGAGTAGTAAATAAATTAACCTAGATATAGCTTCAAACCCATTTCATTTGATTCTCTGAAAATACAATCTTGTTCTCACTTAATTAGAACAATAACATACACCTTTGTACTTGAGAATTAAATTAGTTATATTTTTTTAGAGACGGTGTCTAATATTTCTAATCAATCTTTATTACCTAAAAAAATCATGACATCGGTGTAATAAAAATTTACTTTAATTAATCATTGTTTTTATAATGATTGGCTTACGAGATTACCGAAAGCAATTAATTGGCTTACAAGATTATGGTGTCATTTTACAATTTTTTTTTTTCCCTAGGGACTTTTGTATGTCATTGCTCATTTTGAAAATGTCTTATCTTGCTCATTTGAAAATGTCTTAGATGACCTTTGCCTTGTTTGAACATTGAGCCGTGCTTCACCAAAATGAAAGATCGGGAAATACGACAGCCTCACTTAGAAATCTACGGCAGCCAATCAAATTCCTTGGGCGGCCTTAGAAAGGGCCCCTGTCTTCTGTCGGGAAAAGGAATCTTATTTTGCAGCAAAAGACGACAGCAAAATTGTTGTTCTCTTACAAATATTTGCAACTTCTGGAGATATAAAAAAAATATAAAATTTTATAAATTTTTATAAATATAAATTATGAGACTGTAAAATTTAATTTTTTTTATTTATTATATAAAACATGAGATACTAATTTTTATAATTTTACACTATTCTAAACACACCAATTAGTTGAAATGTGAAATCATTTGATTTGACACAAATTTAAGGTGCTGGCTTATTTAACACAAAAGCCGGACATTATATATATATAAAGAAAGAGAGAGAGACAGAGAGAGAGAGAGAGAGCATTTGTCCTTTGAGTTTGAGCTTGAGCTTGTCCCTTAACAAAGACCAGCACAGAAACCCACTGTGTTTTCCCTTGTATAATTTACTTACCTTGTGAATTCCCAGCCAAGCTAGAGAAAATATGGCACAATCAGAGAAAAGTGGCAGAGAAGGAAGATGGTCTCTCAAGGGAATGACAGCCCTTGTCACTGGTGGAACGCGAGGCATAGGGTTTGTAATGCCAAATTTACTCATTTTGATTAAGCCCCGTTTGACCTATCACAGTTTATTAAAATTCATGAATTTTTAATTACTTTTTATACTTTTTTCAATTAAATTTTAATACCTATCACTTTTATGTCACATCTTTTCATTTTTATTATACTTTTTAACCAAAATTTGGCCAACCAAACGGGCCCTAAGTTTATGTTTGGGGAAGCTATCCGGTTTATCAATTTTTTTGTTATTCAACTTTTGACCTTTTCTAAAATATTAAATTTATCTTCTCATATTTTAAATTTTTTTTAATTATGAAAAAAATGTCAAATTAATAAAAAATAAAAAATTACATATTTAAAAATTAACTTTTTAGTAATGAAGTTCCTCTTTTGAATTTTTATTTTCTTATTACGGAATTAAAAATTTCGTATTTTAAGAAATTATGAATTTGCAAATAGAAAGCTAAAAGTAGAAGTAATGCAATCTTGAAGAATTGTGACCATTGAAGATAAGTATAAATGACTTCCGTTCTTACTCTTTGACGTATGATTAAATATGGTAATTCTTTCAAGTTAATTTTTATTTTCTTTTACATTCCGGTTCTTATTTCGATTCCAATTATCAAACATATATAAGCTACTTCAATACACTAATTTTCTAAGATTAGTTAAATAAAAAATTATAGTTTTCTTTTAGCAAATACCCTGTTAATTTTCTTTATATTTTATTCACCTTACCTTAAAAAAAAAAATGGTCTTTTTCATATATCATTTTCATTTCCTACATTTTTTCCCAAGCCTTTTTTCTCCCTCCATTGTACCAACACACCGTAATATTTCAAATACTACTTGTAAGACAAATAGCATAAATAGTGCGTTTAGAAGGACAAAAAGTAAAATAAAATAAATTATAAATTTATAATTCATATAATAAGATAAAAAAATGAATAATTTTTAAAATTTTTCGATATTTTTTACCGTTTTTTAGAATTTTTATTATCCCAGACGAGCTAAAATATGACACAACTGTCTCATTGAATCTTTGTTTGTAAAACAGGTATGCCGTTGTAAAAGAATTAGCAGCCTTTGGAGCAGTAATTCACACGTGTTCACGAAATCAAGCAGAACTCGATCAATGCTTACAAGAATGGCAAAACAAAGGTTTTAATGTAACGGGATCAGTCTGTGATCTGCTATCTCGAGCTCAGCGAGAAAAACTAATGGAAATCGTCTCATCTGTTTTTAGTGGAAAGCTAAACATCCTTGTAAGTGTAAACTCCCCGTATCCAAAGATTTTAATTTGTTAGTTAAATTGTCCCCACCGCTATGGTTCTGGTTACGGTTCCGATTCTTAATGATGTGTTTGGAGTAATAAAAATAGAGATAAAGTAAGATAAGTTGTCAGTTCATAATTCGTAAGATAAGTTGTCAGTTTGTAATTCGTACAGTGAGATAAAAAGTGAATAATTTTTAAAGATTTTCAAAAATTTTTAAAAGTTTATAGCAAATCAAACAGAGCCTAATTCAAGTTCAGTTATATGAGAGCTGGGTCTCTTTTAAGATGATAAAAAAATAAAAGAGAAAGAAAGAGATATGTAATCAGATTGGAAAAATTAGGATAACAGAAGAAGACGAATGACTTTAAAAACGAGGCCCGCAAAAGTTGAATTTTTGGATATTAAATGAAATGAACGGTTAAGATTTAATAATAACAGAAGAATAGCAAATAAGTAAATTGCAGGGGCCAGCTCCCTGTCAGACTATTTGCATTTAGTAGTCATGATCAGAATATCTTAGGACTTCTTAAAAATGTTTGTAGCTCAAATCTCGGCTTATGTTAGCAAAGATACTATATAACAGAGTTTAGTAAAATTCTATAATTTTAAGTAATGCGTTAATGAAGTTATAATTTATTAAAAAATGCTATTTTTATGTTATTTTTATAGTGTTTCGTTGTCTTATTTTTTAGTAAAATAGAATTTTTCTATGTGCCATTACAAGGTTTCTATTAATATGCTAATTCGCAAGACCAACTCAATAACATTTATACATTTTTAGGATTTGAATTTAAAATAGGTATAGAAAAAAAAAAAAAAGATAAGCCCGTTTTTAGATTTAGGTTAAGAACTAAAATAAAATGTTATCTATGGTCCAACCTAATCTTAGCGGCCCACTACTATTCTGACAAATTCGGAGAAGCTAATATCACTTTCAATATTAATCATGTAACACTGAATTATGAGCCGTTATATCATAATCGAGCGGCTCACAATAACAAAAGTAAGTTTAAAAAACTTTAGACAAAAATTTTCAAATTTACATTTTTTATGAATTGTCCAATCCACAATCTCGATATCACATAACTAATATCAAAAGCGATAATAAAAAACTCTTTTTTATTGTGACATTCTGATTAGTGTCTTGATTGTCAGCTTTCTATCACAATAACCAAATCTTGAATGCCATCTTCTAAAAAATTATACTTAATTGTTTTAAAATGTAATTAGGACTTTTGTGGCTAATTAACTAATTATTTGTTTAGGTGAACAATGCTGGGATTCTTGTAGTTAAACAACCAGCAGAATATACGGCCGAAGATTTCTCAAACTTGATGGGCACCAATTTGGAGGCTCCCTATCACTTGTCTCAACTCGCACACCCTCTCATGAACGCGTCAGGAAATGGAAACATTGTGTTCATGTCCTCTGCTACAGGATTGATAGGATGTCCTCAAGTATCTATGTACGCAGCAACCAAAGGTACTTCCAGAGTTGGAAAAATAGCAACAAATTTGAACACCAACTTAAAGGTTAAGCTCATAAATTTGCTTATATTATTTTGCAGGAGCAATGAATCAATTAACAAGAAACCTGGCTTGTGAATGGGCACAGGACAACATTCGTGTTAATGCAATTGCGCCATGGATTACCAGAACCTCGATGATAGATTCAGTGGAGGTAAATCCTTTTTGGGGTTTAGCATTAAAAGAAAACGGAGGAAATTATGCCGAGAGCGGTTAGATTAAAATCAAATAGTTCAAATATATTCATATTCTTTATTTTAATTAAAAATATGTAAATAAATTTAAACTATTAAATTTTAATTTAACGATCCCGATCTTACTGTATTACATAAAAAATTACAGTTTTATAATTCACGTACTGTATAAAAAAAATTAAAACTTCATAAAAATTTTTTTAAGATTTTAAATAAAATTTGAAACTCCAAACGAATTATAATATTATTACAATGGTGATATTTTAGGGGTGTTTAATTTACCAAATTCTTATAAAAATTACAAAAAATTAGCAACCTCTTGCAATTAAATTTTGTCATTGTCATTTTTACACACATTTTTTTAATTTTTTTGCCATCCAAACAACTCCTAAAAATAAACATTTTGGTGAATTTTTATGATTGACTCGTCCTTCAAAATGGCACACCCTACCCGAGATGGCAATCACATCATTTTAAGCTCTGTTTATTTTAATGTAAAATATATTTAAATAACATTTTTAATCATATTTTGAAAGATTGTTTTAAAAATATAAGCCTTATACAAAAATAATTACTAATTTTTATACAAAAATTATCATTTTTACAAATGTAATTCTTAAAATAAGTTGACTAATTCATCTTATGAATTTTCTTATCAATTTATTTGGTATATTTTTGACATATATTTATATTTTTAAAATATAAGTACTTAAAGTAAGAAAATTCACCAGTAGACAAAAATGGGTTGACTTTTTTTTATTTTGCTCACATGTGAATTTGTCTATTTATAAAACTTTTTGGAATTTTTTTTAACATCAAATAAGTTTATTCATTTTGCCAAAAAGTAAATTTTCTTATTTTAAATTTTTTTTGTTTTTTTAAAAAATATGAATAATGTTTCAAAAAAATATCAAATAAAAAAATCACATTTTTTATAAAAAAAAAATTATCCAAACAAAACCAACTTATTTGAAAAGAAATTAGGAGACACCAAAGATGTCAAGCGAAGCCGGGGGAACTACTTTTATTTTTTTTATTTAATGATTTTTTATTAATTCAAATATCAGTTTAAATAATTAAAATGCCCAAAACTACTATTTCAGTACCATAACCCTTCCCTCTAACAAATGCAAACTCCCTCTCCGTCAAATACACTTAAGAACTGGAAGTGTAGATATAGAGAATTATAATTAATCAAGATTTATTAATTATGTCAAATAGTATTTATTATTTCAATCAAAATTTTCTTGATTACATTTCTATTTTAAGATTAATTCATGTTTTAAGTATACCGAAAATATATTTGGTTTGACATTTTAATTTCTTTTTGTATTTTAAAATTTTCTTTGTTTTGAGCTAAAAACTCAAAACAATTTTTGACCATTTTACATGTAAATCTGTTTTTTATTTTCTAAAACAAATTATAAGCATACAAGTAACTAAATATATTTTAAATTTTTTTAAATAAAAAATAAGATTAAAATAAGTATACTAAATAAACTTATTACGCTTTTTTAGGAGTCTTTTGGAACCCCAGCCAAATTCAAAAAATTTCAAAAATTTTAATTTTTTCAAATTCCAAAAAATTCCAATATTTTCAAAAAGTTTGTCAAAATCCGTTGGAACAAGTCATTATAATGCATTTCAATGGATTTTGCTAGATTTTTAAAAAGTTAAAATGACATTTGTACCAAAAAATTTTACAAAACTCCAAAATTTTCAAGGTTATCCACTAAAATTTTCTCATATGTCACTTTATATAATTTTTAACAATTTTATATCAAATCAAATACAAATATTTAACTACCATTTCAAAATAACTTTTTACCCTCTAAATTTCAAAATATTTTACCTTTTTTTTAACACTCCAAACGACCCCTTAAAGTGATTGAGCTAACTAACTATACCATCTCATCTAATTTCGTCCTTTGCAGGATCATCCCGCTCAAAAGGAAATGGTGGCCAAATTAATTTCTCAAACTCCCATCCCTCGCCTTGCACGGCCTGATGAGATTTCTTCAGTGGTTGCATTCCTTTGCTTCCCTGCTGCCTCCTATATTACCGGCCAAGTTATGTGTGTCGATGGTGGCTTTACTGTGACAGCTGGCATATTCCAGTGACCTCAGAACTAAGGTTCTGCCACTTTACATTATTATTTTTTTTCATTAAACTACTGCAGAGTGTGGAAGAAGTTAATTAAGTAATGCAAATATCCCACCCATTTATTTATTCCTCTGAAATTAAATGATTTACTGTTATTTTATTCAAGTCGAATCTTTCAAATTTAAAAGAATTTAATATAATGCATTATAAAAAATTTGTAATTACGGTTTCGTTTCTTCCACTGTAAAACATTTTATATGAAAGGTATAAACTTGCAAGACCCATACCTCACGAAGGATGGACTTCCATTGCTAAAACAGAGGCTCTTTTAAGCATCGTCAGCACGTGTGGTTGAAGGCGTTGGCCTATTTTAGAGATGTGGAAGCACTCATGGGAGAAGCATTGGCCTTCTTAGAGCTCGTGGAATGGGCTAGTAAATTTAAATTTATAAAAGTACTTATTTTGATTGATTGTATGTTATGGATTGGATACCTTAAAAATATGAGTTTGTATGAATGGGAGGTCATGAATGTTTTGAAGAGTTGAGAGAGGTCATTGTATTAAGAAAGTAGCTGGGAATGCAGTGAATGTTGTTCCTGTTAAAGCTAAGTATGTATTAAATTACGGTTGATTTTATATACGAAAATTGAGATTTAGACTTCCAAAAAAAAAGAGAAAAAAACTATGCTTCAAGAAATAACCATATCTTGTGACTATGAGAGAAAAATATTTTTTTTTCCCTTTCTTCATTTGTGAAACTTTAAAAAAACACAATTGTTTTCAAATGCGAATAAATTTAGCATGATCTTTAATTTTCTGCTTTTCTTCAAATAATGTATATTTTTTTTTTAAATATATATTGCATTAATATAAGAAATTAATGTTTCACTTTAAAATTAAATCAAATTTTATTGATGTCGATCAAATTTTGGAAGTGTTTAGAATTGTTTAATTTTATTTAAATTTATTTAAATTTGTGAAAATCATAATCTCATAATTTATGCAGTAAAAAATTTTCTTATAATTTGTATAATTAGTAAAATATTTAAAATTTAAACGAATTTGAAGAAAAAAAATTGCTCAAAACGGAGCCTTTATCGCGTAAAATTTTATCGATATCCATTCAAGCCAAAAGATTGAGTCTAGTCACTTGCTACATATTAAATAATTTTAAAATAGAAGATTATTGTAACACGCCGAATTTCACTGGAATGAGGTAAATAAATTGGTAAGTGGATTTAATAATAATAACATTTTTAAATCAAAGTCAAATCGTAGCGCACCACTAAAAAGTCATGGGCAATAAATTCAATACTAAAAGGTATTCAATACTTAAAAAAAAATAATAATAATAATAATAATAATAATAAGTTAAGCTACACTTAAGCATCTTCCATATTTAAATAATTATTCCTAAATTCCTGAAATATTAATTTTCAAAATAAAAGATTATTGTAACACTCGGAATTTTGATAGAATGAAATAAATAAATTAGTAAATGGATTTAATAATAATAATATTCTTAAATTAAAGTTGAATCGCATCACTAAAAGGTTGTTGACAATAAGTTCAATGTTAAAAAATATTGAAATACTAAAAAAAAAAAAAGAAGGCAAGCTATCGCCTTCAATATTTAAATAATTATACTTAAATTTCTTAATATTTGAAATTAATAATTATTTTTTATTTTAAAATATTGTTAATTCTAAACCTTTCATTAATTTAAACTCTAATGCTGTTAAAATTTTTATTAGGACACGTTTACTCTCAATTTAATTAATTAATGACAAAAAAAGAAAAAAAAAACTTTACATTTCTCTTTCTCTCTCTACTGTAAAATATATGCATGGTATATACACGCTTGTCCCTCCTCTCCAGCCTCACCAATCTGCAGATTTTCAGCCTCAACGACAATGGCAATCTCAGGAAGTGGATTATCCCTGCCGATCTCACCCAATTAACTAGCTTGGGAAAATTCTCTGCTAGCAGTAGCAGCGTCGTGGGTTCGATCCCGGAACTTCGCCATGGGCATCCTAAAACGAAGCTCCACCGTTTGGGTCCCCACCCTATGCTCCAAACTCGACGCGATGTGAGACGCCATCGACGCCGCCCTCTCCGCCTCGGCCTCGGCCGGCTACATGGTCCCCCTCCAGAAGTTCATCTTCAGCTTCTTCACCCGCTGCCTCGTCGGCGCCGACACCGCCGCTTCGCCGGAAATCGAAAGCTCCGGCTGCTATAAAAATATGGAGGACTTGTTTTTTCTCTGTCCCTATCTGCTGCGGAACAAAGAAAAGCCATTCTATAAGTCCCTTCGGGGTGGTCGAGTGGAAGTCGGGCTTGCCTTAAGAGCTTGGGCCTCTCGAGGTTCTGGGTTCGACTCCCCCAGGGGAGGTGGGTTACCGCTGTAATGGCGGGAGCCTAAAGGCCTCCTCTCGGTCGTGCCGGTCAGCCAGGGCTTGCCTAGGCTGATTAACTCTCCAGGGACCGTTGCCGGCTCGGGTCCTAGAGCGTGCTTCGCCCTATGCGCATCCCAGTACGGGGTAGCGGCTGCGGACTTCCACGTACCAGAAGAAAAGCCATTCTATAAGAATGCTTTATAACTAAAGGTGCTACGGAAAGAAAAAATTACATGGGCTGTTGAGAATTTTAATAGGAAAAGGTTGATCAATATGATAAGCAAAATGACTAGGCTTTTATGGTGTACCATTTTTAGAGAGGGCGGAATATTAAAGTTTTTAAAGAATTTTTTCTATAGCATTTAATATAATTAAAAATGTAATGTATGATATTAGAATCAAATATTCATATATCTACCTGTCACTATAAATTCTATTATACATATTAATTTTTTTCATAATTGTGAGATTTTTTTTTTTGTAACTAAAAATTGATATACGAGAGTATTTCCTTAAGATAATGTAAATTTCTCTCACTAATCGAAATTACACTTAATTACTAAAAAAATACATTTTCAAAATAAAAAATAATTAGTAATTTCAAATGTTAAAAGAGTTTAAGTGTAATTATTTAAATGTTAGAAAATGTTTAAATGTAATTTATCCAAAAATATAAAAATGTATTGACACATCTCAGTGATAAAAGACTCCCTCAAATCCACAATTTTTTAGAAATTAAAAAGTAATAAACACATTTAGATAAGTGTCATATCCCATAAATTTGATATACGACAAACACGAAACCTATATTCAAGATTTTATATTTTTATTTGTTTTAAAATTTATTTTTAGGTGTTCTAGTTAGTTTTAAATTTTATTCATAGTTTCATATTTATTAAGATTATTTTTGCTTCCTAAAAATACATAAAACTTAAAATATAGTAAAATCTCCAGTGCCACGATCGTCTTCCTCTTTCTTTCATATTTATTGCATGTCATCTTACTAAAACTATGTCATAGTTACCTTTTTATTAATTTTTAGATATAATATTCTTTTTTGTAATTTTTATAATTTCATATGAGTGTCGAAAAAAATCTCATTTTTACTTCATTTTTATATTATTAGGTGAATACCATATATGTTTTATATAATAAACATATAACAAGCTATGATAACATGTACTTTCATGAATTAAAAAAAATTAAATGTGCCATTTTTACCTTTTCCAATTAACTTTTTTTTTTATTTTTAATTATTTAAATTATTGATAGTTATATAACTTTATAATTAATAAAAAATAAAATTAATAACAATTATTTTATTCTGTCACATTATTATTCCTTATGAACATTACTAGCGTAAAAATTTGTTTAGGAATTTATACTATTAGACGCATATTAATTCACTAAATATTACATGATATCCACTATGAGTTTTAATTTTGTTAATTTATTTTTTATAAAGAGAATTTATTAATAGTGATATATATATTTTTATTTATTGGCATATTAGTTGTATGATCACAACATTTTTATATTTATTATAACTTTTTTCTTTAATTATTAAAACACAATCTAATACACCTCCACGTGGCACACGACTAAAAAATTTCCCATGCGATCACGCGAGGGCCACTACTGCTCACGATTTTCCAGAAGCTTCCAGGGAGCTCGTGCGCCACGTTATTAAAACTTCCAAAAGGCTCTGGCATCGACACGTATCCTAGGGGACCATCGGTATCCGACGTGGCATAGACTATGAGCTCGCAATTGATACGCTCTCTCTCCAGAGAGATCTCGCTCCCAAACGGTAGTTTCTTTATGCTTCTGGAAGCATCGAAAGTGGAGAGAGAGAGAGAGAGAAGAAGAGACGAAGATTTCAGTGATTTTTGGGGTGCTGTTTGTGATTTTTGTGGTTTTGTATCCGGTGATTCGGAGAAGCAATGAATGGAAATGGAAGAGAAGGCGAAGGTGAGAAGAAGATGGAAGAACGTAAGGAAGTTGTAGTGTTAATGTGCGGATATCTTCCTGGAGCTTCGCCTCACCGATCGCCGCTGCTTTCGCCGGTGGCCGTCCAGTTCCCGGCAACGAATATCGCTGGAGATTTGTGGAAGGACGTTTGCGGTGGTGGATGCGGATTCGCCATGGCCGTGTCTGGTGATTCTTCGATCGTCTTCTCTTCTCTTATCTGATAGATTTTCGATCTTTCTTTTCTGTGTGATTGAATCTTGACTTGAAATGTTTTAATTATGTTTCGGTTCGCTGAGCGCTGTGCAGGAAGCTTTAGAAACCACAGTAATGACGCATTTCAGTCAATTTTGGTCCACTTCACATCAATTTTGAATACTTTTTTGATGTTCTCTTTTTTATTTTAAGGATTCATATCATTAGCCAAAATTTCATTATTCTGCTTCAAATATTTCGATATGTAAATGTGGCCAATTAAGCTTGACAAAGCTCTGAGGACTGTTTGTTTCTTTCTTCTAAATTACTAAATTGTTAAGCTCAGGGGAGTCGAAGATCAGTACCTCTATATAATTTAAAGAGGTCCAATTAATTTCCTCACTTCAATTAGTGGTCTCTTTTTTGGCTTCTGATAAACAGTAGGAAGGGAAAGAGTTGTGTTCTGAATTTGCGAATTAAAAAGCTCCGATTGGTTTTCTCAGCTCTTTTTTTTTTTTTTTTTTTTTCTGGTGAAAGGTAAGATCAATCAGCCATTACCATTATTTTGCTTTTAAATCACGTGGGTTGATATGGTAATAACGTGTGGGTGATATTGAAAATTAAATTCGTTTATTTATTTCCATCTTTCTCTATTTCCTTCAATTGCTCTCCTAAAAAAAATGTGTCTCTTTCTTTCTAAAGTTCTTTGTGTGCTCGTTATTCGTCCTTTGAATCAGAGACTGGAAAACTCATAACTTGGGGTTCAGCAGACGATCAAGGTCACAGCTATTTGACGTCAGGAAAGCACGTGGTACTGCAGTAAACCTCTAATCTACGAACTCTTTTCTTCCTTTTCTTCTTTGAATTGATTTTGCATTTTGTACCATCGCTGCACTTGTTAAGGAAACTCCAGAGTCATTTCCACTTCCAACTGAAACCCCAGTCGTGAAGGCTGCAGCTGGTTGGGCCCACTGTGTTTCAGTTACAGGTACCATTGTCCCCTTTACTTTCCATATCTAATTGCGTTCTGTTGTGACAGCATCATGACCAGGCTGAGGCACCTGTAATTTACCAGGACAATTGTTTTATTTCTTGTCAAGAAATATAGGAGAAAAAAGATATGATATTAATTATTTCAATCTTGTGACATGAATCTCTTGCTTCCACAAATTGGAGCTAACCTAAACTGAGCATATCATGTATACTAGTGCCAATTTAGTGGAAGGTGTGTCCTCATGTCCCAAATAAGAAGAATCCAAGAGCTGAGATGTTCGTTTCTTTTGTATATTTCCATTATGTCAGTAAATAAATACGAGGTTATTAATTTTGTAGTATATTGGATATGCTGCGAAGACAATGCTAAAAGAATAAAAAGATGGAAAAAGGAATGTGACGGAGATCTAAACAGATTTCTTGACTATCAACATTTCGGAGCTTTGTAAATCTTAATGCTGTTTTGAATTCTCAAAACATAGCGACAGGTGAAGTTTACACTTGGGGTTGGAAGGAATGTGTTCCCTCTAGGAAAGTTGCCCGAGATTCGTCTGCTGGAGAAAGATTTGGAAAGGAAACTACAAGAAAACAAGGTTCAATCTTGACAGAACAAGGTGAGTTAAAGGCAGCCATCTTATCTGAGAAAGTCAATGGAACATGCTTTGGAATTTTGAGGGACTGATTCTGGATTAATCTTATAAAGTGAGCACACAGTCTCAAGGATCAAAATTGAATGGGGCCACAGTGTCGCATCCTGCGGTTAGAAAGCCTGGAGAGGAAAGTGTAAAGCGAAGAAAACTATCACCCAGTAAACAAGAAGATGAAAGCTCAATATCTATTGATGAAACTCTTTCAGCTCCACCTTGTCTTGTATCTCTGGATCCAGGAGTGAGAATTACTTATGTTGCTGCTGGTGGCCGACACACGTTAGCACTTTCAGGTAAATTCACTGTCCCTTTGGCTCGGCAGCACTACTGACAACTTTCAGGTGAAGTCATTTCTTCTTCGTGGTTGCAAAACATAGTTTTTTCTAGTTCATATGAAGTACAAAGATATGATCTTTAATGTAAAACAATGCTCCTGATGCATCATGTTTTTAGCAAATTTTCAGATGTGGGACAAGTGTGGGGTTGGGGCTATGGAGGCGAAGGGCAGCTAGGTTTGGGTTCTCGGATAAAAATGGTGTCTTCCCCTCATCTTATACCTTGCATTGAGCCATTGTCCTTTGGTAAGGATAGGCCTTCATTACTTCACCAAGGGAACATGACTTCAACAACTCGAGCTGTTAAAGTTCCAGGAAATTACGTAAGGAGTATTGCATGTGGAGGCCGACATAGTGCAGTAATAACAGGTCAGCATAGAAAGCTTGTTTCAGCAATCACATAACAAATTAAGACTTTCAGTTTCTATTTCAGGGATTTAAAATCTAAAACAAGAATAAATAAGCAAATAAATGGATCAATTCATAGGTCATTAGAGATTCACATTTTTAATGGACTTCATTTTTTTTGAGTGTTAATGGACTTACTCACCTTGTTCATGTTTTCTTATGTTCTGATCAGATGCTGGAGCATTGCTTACTTTTGGTTGGGGACTCTATGGACAGGTGAGCTTCTGCATCTCTCTGAGCGATTGGTGTTGAAATGAGCTTTATATGTCTTTTAAGGCCCTATTTGAAGTAAGAAAAAATAAGATAAATTGAGATAAAATGTAGTTTTGCGTTAATTTTGGTGCTTCTTTTTTTTAATAGTAGTAAAACGTGGGAACGGTTTTCTAATCCGTTCCCACGGATTCAAAAAAATTCACATAAAATAGCGACAATGGTACTCGTTTGAAAGTTTTCGACACGAAGAATATGATTGTAAAAAAATTTACGCATTCAATTAATCTACTTTCAATTTTTTTTTTAAATGAAATATTGGAACTTTTTTAAATTAGTAATGGTGGGAAAATTAAGGGTATAGGGGTTGTTTGAGATTTATAGTGATTTATAGTGTTTGTTAGAGATGCCAAACGGGGCCTAAGTGTGTGATTGGGTTGCATCTCCGTTGCATGACTAGGTCAGAAGAATTTCTTCATACATACCACATTTATCATGCTTCCAAACTTGTTGCCCTAGTATTCCGTTAAGCATACAGATTGTTCCAAAAGCATAGCCTATTGGTGATATATGTCAAATCCTATTTACCATGAGAAAGGAGAGTTCTCCTAGTTCAGTTTGGCAATATTGAGACATGTATAGTTTGGCAATATTGAGACATGTATGCTTTGACGACTTACCAAAAAAAAATGTATGCTTTGACGATGCATCCAAGGAAATGAAACATGAAATTGACTAAGACACTTATCATTTGATAATGTGTTTCTTAGATAAGTGTGATGAGGCCTGCCAAGTGTTTACACTATTTGTTGCCTCAAGATTTAATAACACAATAAAATAGGAATGTCAAATATATTCGTACCTGATGGGTACCCGCTTTACCTATCCCGTTTGAGGAGGGTATAAGAATATTAATAGCGGAGACGGGGACGGATATGGAAATTTGAAATGTTATCCGAATGGGTACGGAGACGGGACTAGGTATGGAGATTTGAAATGTTACCCGAACGGGTACGGGGATGGGTACGATAGTGTCCACCCTGCCCCGTATCTGTTTAAATATTTATTTATTAATTTTGTTGGCGTGGTGGCTCTTTTAGAAGTCACGCATCGATTTCTCACAAAGAAGTGAAAGCCTTGTAAGGTTATAAATAAAGGCCTCTTCCTCTTTAGTTAAGTGCACCAGTCAAAGTCAAATATTTATATATATATTTTTATTTTTATTTAATATATATATGTAATATATATTTTTATTTAATGTGTATAATATTTATTTTATACATATAATATATAATTTGTAATAGTTAGTATACTTGGCGGGTAAAAGGGGACAGGGAATTCATTATCTTGTGAGGACGGGTATGAGGAAAAATTTTTTTCTCGAAACGGCGATAGGGACGGATAAGGGTATTGCTAAACGAGGACAGGAACGAAAAGTCATGCCCGCCTCATATTCGCCCCCATTGACATTCCTACAATCATAGGGGGAGCCACATGAAGGTAGGGGGGGCAAGTGAGCCCCTCAATTCTTAATACAAAATTACTAAAATACTCTTCTTATTATTTTAATTTTGTTTAAAAATTAAATTAATTAAAAAATTAAAATATTTTGACTTTTTTAGAAATTTAAAGTTAACTCAAAAATTTTTAACGTAAAATAAATTTACAAGAATTAAACTTGGTGTTTTTTGTGAAATAAAGTGTATTCTTTCAATACACTATTGCATATTTTTGTTTATACTATCAGTTAATGTATCATATAACACAATAAATTTTATAGACAATAAAATTTAATAATAATTATATTTTCTTTTTTGTAGCGAAAGATATCTCTAATAAATTTTAGGTGCTTGAACTATTAACCGTGATAAATATATTCACTGATTAATATTCAAGAATAATTTATTCTCTCTAAAAATAATCTCATTTTTCTCTTATTTTTAATCTAAAAATAACTCGATCGTTGTTCCTTTTTTGAGTGCTCGGTGCCCCTCAATAAAAATTCTGATTCCATCCCTGCCTACCATGAAATGAGACTTGAGTGAATGTGAAGCTGGCCGTTATACCTGGTCCCCATCTTTTACATGATTCACACCGTTTATTCTTTTGTTTTTTTGCATATTTAGTTGCCTCATTTCAATTGCCTATATATAACCAATAATTTTCTCCCCCCCCCCCCCCCTCTAAATCCAGTGTGGGCAAGGGAATACAAATGATGTGCTGAGACCAACTTTTGTGTCTTCCCTGTTGGGCACTCAAATTGAAGGAATTGCTGCTGGATTGTGGCATACACTCTGTGTATCTGTTGAAGGTCGAGTGCATGCATTTGGTGGGAATCAGTTTGGACAGTTGGGAACGGGTGTTGATCAGTCTGAGGTACATGTAACCCTTTATTTTTAGCAACTACGTAAACGTTTCAAGCATCGAGAATGTTTTACGTAGTTGCTAGCTAGCTGGCAATTAGGATGAGCAACTTTCTCATTAGGATTCTAACAATGCAAAGTATTTCTTGGGACCTTGCTGTCTCTCCAACTGTAGAAATTATTTTGAGCATCTTTCTCATTAGGATTGCAACAATGCAAAGTATTTAGAGAGACCTCAGTTATCTCTCCAACTGTAGGAATTATATTGACTACAATCAAACAATGGTCATAACCAATCAGTTTTGAGGTCTGTCGTGTTTTATTCAAATTTTGAAGACTTCTTATCTGGGGGAGACTCGAGTAAAATTTACCATGCCTCTGCTTGTTTGCCACAGAATGTGCCTCGGCTTTTAGATGATCCATCACTGGAAAATAAACGTGCGAAAACAGTATCTTGTGGAGCTCGGCATAGTGCGATACTGACAGGTATGACTAAAAACAGCTACTATCTTTAGAGAGTCGTGCAAGGCTGAACCAACTAGCTCATTCATGGTCCCATTGAAACCAAATGCTTCCCCCCCCCCCCCCCAACTTGAATGGGGACCCCGCGTCATTTGCTAGGATGACCACATGGTTGTCTAGAATTGTGCATGCAAAAACAATTAAAAAGAGGAGTATATCCCATTTATCAGTAGCAGGTTGAACAGAGAATAAAATTCAGCGTGATAATATCCAACCACCCCCTACCCCTATTTTAAAAATGCTAGTCGTGGCTGAAATTTTTGTTTATTTGGAATTATAAGCATGAATTAGCAGTCCCCAATCACACGAATGCCTCATTTATTATTTCTCTTGCTTGTCCTTTTTGAAGAGGATGGTAATGTATATTGCTGGGGATGGAACAAATATGGCCAGGTACCATACACTCAACTAAAATCAGCGCATAAAATGTGTATTTCCCTAGTTTTTCTTTGTGTGTTTCCATAGTTTTCTTCTCACGCTCTTCTATTGGTTAACTCTCAGCTTGGGTTGGGTGATGGAGCAGATCGAAATGTTCCCTCTCAGGTTCCAATTCAACCCTATCTGCCTCAGAATATTGCTTGTGGTTGGTGGCACACGCTACTCTTAGCTGAGATATCCCCTCGAAGACTTGGAAGTTGTTGCATTGAGTAGAAGGGGATGCAGTTTTGTTAGAATAGTGATTTTGTGAACTAATGTACAGCTAAACTTTTTGTTGTACCATGTATCTCTCTCCAACGTGCTTCTGAATTCTGTTTCTTTTGTCTGGGCATCTTTTATTCCTCCACAATTTGCTGTTCAGAAAATAACAAATATGTAAGTCGGGTCAAGCTTGTAAATAAGTAGTTATCCACTCTGTATTCCACTCTGTTAATACAACAAAGTCGAGCATTCTCGTTAAACTAGATTACTTATTAATACATCAAAGGCAAGCATTCTCGATAAACTAAATTACATATTAATACATCTTTGTACAGATAGCAGCTATTTCAGAAGAACATAAAACAACTGAGATGGTTCCTTTTATTTAAATTTTTCTATTATTCAAACCAGCTGGGAGTAAAGTTCATCAAATCTTGCTTGAAATTGGACAAAGGTTATGCTTTAGGAGTTGCATGAGTGGAAGGAAGATATCCAGTCTCTGGAAGCCTCTTGGAGCCTGCACTCACAAAGCAGAACTAATGTTTTAGGCATTTTGTCTACAGGGATGGAATCGGGCAAATTTTGTACAGCAGGTTTTGGAATTCTCAGATACCTGAACAATGAAGAGAGCCCACGTATTGTTTGAGTGACTCTCCATCACACCCTTCAAGATCAACAGCTCCAAATGATGGATAACCTCAGTGATCTCCAGGAAAACCTCATGATCATTGCAAAGCATCTGAAAGGCATATTCACTAATGAGAGCACCACTACAAAGTCAATGAGAGAAGGAAGGAACTAAACTAAATATAAAAATTCCAATATCAAGCCACAGAGGGTACCTCTATCTGCATGTGCCCGGGGCACTCTTCTAGATCTTCCACAACTATGGGGCATACTAGGTGATCACCTCCCAGTTCAACAGCCCAGGCTTTCCCCCTCTGATTATCACACTTGTTGCTAACTGATTTCATATTCTTCTGGCCATTCAGCTGTAAAGAATGCAAGACATTTCAATTCTTAGATATCTCAAAAATATCATATATTACAGATTGATGCTTAGAAGTAGATAAGTGTTGACTTCTTCATGCAAGAGAAAATTGATTTTTCCCTGCTTTACAAAATAATTCTTTCATTTTTATGTCTCAGTAATCTCAGTGGCCAATTTTCACTTTCCATAAGAGGAGAATCTTGCAAAATTGGACGTATGCTTTTGCAAGTGTTATATCCCGAGTAATCCAAACATAAAGCTATAAGAGGAGAATTCCCTAAGTACAAAATTGAGTTTTTGTATACAAGTCTTCACTGCAATGACCTTAACTTTATACAAGGCCATAAAGAAATAACATGACCATACTCAGTGAATAGGATCCTCCCCAACTTAAAATCTGAATTCGTTTCACCATAACCTTTTGCAAAATATTAGTTGGCACTTCTGAATCAGAACTTCAATTATAATGTTCCATTTACACACAAACAAGGGGTAGATGACAATAATGTTGAAAAAGTTTGCTTAAATTTCTCCTCAAATAAAATTTTAGACTAGGACCATCAGTGATTTGTTATGTAATCAACTCATTCAAACCCAAACAAGACTGACTCCCAACTGACTGAATCAGCACCAGGCTTCCTCCTCAAATGCTCACCAAAAACTTAAGAAATAACATCAACATCCCTCCTCTACATTCACTGCCACTACCCAAACTAAAAAACCAGTGGCAACCCTACGTTTAAACTTGCTGCTGTTCTAAAGTCAGTTGTCATTACCCTCCACCCCTTCCCCAACTCAAAACAAATAAATATATAGAAGGAAGAAAAAGAAAAAAACAAAGATTTATCATGTCAGTAACAGTTAATACCTTTCTAAATACGTAAATATAGCTTTTAAAAAAAAAGAAAAAGAAAAATTACGAATTCTAAACTTGCTTCTACTTTTTCCAAATTTTATCTGTGAAAGAAAATCAGTATTACGTCATCTGATTGATAGAAAGCCGACTTGATAAAGAGATGGTGGTTCAACTAAAATGGAACAATTGACAAGACCAGGAAATAAAACCCTAATAATATGAATATTCACTCACCTGGTGACGAACCCGCTGCCCTAATTTGTCAGCCTGATCAGTAACACTTCTTAAGAAAAGCATGTGCTTTATTGTTCTATCCAGGAGGCTATCAATGCTACACTGTATCATGGAATAAAAAGCACCCTATTACTTCAGTAAATTGGGAGAGGAGGGAGGAATTAAAGAGATAAGTGGTGAGGCGGAGAGAAATCAAAAGGTGACAACCTATCTGAATTGCAAGGAACACAGCCCTGAAAAGTACTCACCTTTGAACCATTTGGGACAAGTTTCCGAAGTTTTTTGACACTATCCTGGATTAGCTGCCTATCCCTTGGTCTTGGCCTCTGATTTTTGCCAGGTCTGGCCCTTCTTTTGTGGGCATTAGAGGGCTTCGAACGCTCATAGCCACAAACTTTATTATGCTGCTGCTCAGTCAATGTGCTCATCATGCTCTCAAATGTAGAAGCAGGAGGGGATTCGATATTTGCATTTTGGTCCCAAGCATCAAATGCACTCGTCACACATGTACGTTCTTCAGATTGACTATGTGCAATGTTGGAAGCAGCAAATAGTCTTGACAACGGACCAGATGGCTTTACATTATTCAGTCTGCTAGATGAATTATCATTCAAACTTCCATGCATTATGGGAACTACATGTTCCAAGAGATAGTCGGCCTCATCCATTTTAGTAAACCATTGGCTGGATTCCAAATTCGATGGCTTAGTACCACGGGCAAGAGCTTGACTGAAGATCTGACTTGAGCTGCTATATGCATCCTGACCAGAGAGAGATGAGTCCCACAAAAATTTCTGGGTCTGTCCCAGAGAAGAGGGCCCAAAAGCTTTGTACAGCTCACAGTCCAATGGAAAGCTCAAGAAAGTACTTAGATTTTCACAAACCTTGTTATCAGCATCCTTGTCCGTAAATGGTTGTTCCATCATACCTTCATCAAAATAAGAGTCTAGAGTCACATTGGCATGTTCTCCAAATATGGCCATGTTGCACTTGTCAGAAATAGAGAAGGCTTGTAATTTTTCTGCCACACTAGATCCAACCATGCTACCATCAATCATCATAGAATGATTTAGTTTTGATACTTCAATTAAACCCATTGATGTGATGCTTATATCATTTTCTTTTTTACTATTTAGGATATCTAGCACATCTCTTCCAGATATGTGGCATCCATCTTGAACCAGGCACCTGGGCATCACTTCATTAGTATTTGACAATTTGTTGTTTAATGTTTTGACACTGTAAACAGCTTTAGGATCATCATACTTCATTTGGTTCACATTGGTGGCTGATGACCCGTCCGTGTTATCCTTGACAAAAGGCATAAGTGATGATGGTGTCTGAGCTAGAACTTCCTTGCTAACAGAAGGTGATATATTCATATCATTCTGATAGGCATTGAACTTATCTCTGATATAAGCAACCAGTGCCAAATATTCAGCAACCTGAAGTTTTTAACAAGATTATAGAGCCACGAATTAGACAAAGTTGAAGTTAAAAACAGCAAAAGCGCGCACAAAAAAAATGAGAGAGAGAGAGAGATTTGAAGAGTATGAAAAGCCCTTGACAGGGACACAAGAAAGCGCTGCATACATACAAACTATGCAGTCACAACAACATTTAACAAAATGATGATGATCAATTGCATCAGCATCCTCAACATGAATGTATTTTATTCAGGATTGCAATAGACAATGAGAGTGAAGCAGAAAAAACTGCAAATATCACTGAAAGTGTGTTCAAACAAGCATGCGGCCACTATGCTAAGTAATTAACACATGCCATCTTGAAAATGCACCTTTTCCAATGAGCCAAGTTGCAGTACTCCATGTGGAACAACAGGCACTAATAAAATTGTCTGCATGAACATCACAGCATAAATTAACACACGTAATCTAGAGAAGCCAGTTTCTGGTTCATGTGGTCAAGGTCCAAGAATATGAACGAACTCACCCACAGCCACAATATGTGGAAAATATAATTGAATAATATGTACCTTGATACCAGCTGCAAGCTGGAGTAGCCATTCCCCTGGACACTGCCAATGGAAAAATTACATTGAGGTAATCAGATCACAACTTGAACCATGAACTACATTCATTTTTACCCTTGGCAAGACTTTACTCAACTGTCACTTGGAAACTCACCTCGGGAATCACCTTATATGAGAATTCACCAGCTGATATATTGTCATATAAAACCCAGTAATGCATCCCTGTATATGCCACTTCACCAACAACCCTGCTTAATTTCAGTGTTAAAATCAGTTACCGTTATTTGACAATCTCCTCCAAAATTGCAAATAAATAAAATTTTGACAATTTCCTGAATCTTGCATATAAATATAACTCGACATGAAAGTACACAATTCCAAATTACTTTTCAGCCATTAGTATGGAAGCCAGCGGCCAGCTACACAGAACTTGACAGAGGATGTTTTCATAAACAAGATTTCAATCTCCCAGTGGTCGCATAATCAACTGAGCTCAGAGATTGTCACTTCAATAGCTACTTTACAGATGATGCAGTGCCTTGGCATCTTGTGGCACAAAATTTTGACGTTTAACGAAGTCCTATGAAAAACATGAATAGTTTGAATTTTCCTGTATCTTCTTTTTCTGATGAGGTATTTCATTTGAAGTTATTAGAAAGTGAGTATCGAGTCTATTGTCTACCTATGGATTTGCTTCTCTTGCATCAAAATGTGTATCACTCTTTGCTTGGCAAGTGGAAATAAATGGTCCGAGTTTTATTACCAAAATGCAACCTATAAACATCATTAAGAATGAAACAGAAAGAAGATTTTCTTATTAAATGTTATCCTCTCCAAGACTTCCTAGCTTGGGGTTTAAGTTATCCATCCACCCCTTCCTATTAAGCAAATAGCTTGGTTGCCTAAAATGACTAACGATTTGAGATCAAAGTCAGTCTATCATGCCGCTCATTGTTAAGTGCAACAGTCCTTGGACTTGAGCTCTTAGGTTGGGTTTGGATTAAGGACTTTTCAAGGGAGAAGAAAAGGGATAGGGATTCAAAATCCCTTTCTCTTGTTTAGTTTGTGATGGAAAATGGAAGGGGAAAACGCATGGAATTTAAGAAATTAAGAATAATTAAATTAAAAAACTAATACATTACTGAATGTATTTTATTTTATTATATTTTTTATTTCATTTAGACAAAGATATATACTTGGGATTTTATGTTTCTTTCCTAACCTCACCAAATCCTCACTCCAAATACACCCTTAAAGCTCCGAAAAGGTACGCGTGCAATTCATTGAAAAATGAAGTAAAATGTTTATGATTAAAGTAATACAAGTCAAGCACAAGAATGTACCCCTCTCCCCAAGGATACTGAACATTTTTCATGACAGCAACCGCTTGGACTATTGGATATTCACTTGAATGTCCATTATGTCTATTTGATCCCCAACGAGAAGAAGATATCTCATTGGACCCAGTGAAGCAGATATCATCCGGTATGCTTTTTGCGGATCCTAGCAGTTTTGGATGGTCATAGCATCCATCTTCCCATGTCAAAATCCTGAAAGAACAAACAAATCAAAATGAACAACACAGTAGCTATACATTGCTTAAATGATGCTCCACATCCATATTTTAATAATTTTTCTCTTAAGTGGAAGAGACAACAAGCTCTTTATAGATGCTATTGTTATGAATACAAGTAAATAATATGATGCCAGTAGATGCTTGTGATAGAACTGCAGATCCAATGGAACTATGTTAGGGTGAGAGGCAATAGCCAAAAAAAAAAAAATCAAAGGAACATAGTTTTATTTTCTCCAACTTATTGATTCTACAACACCAAAATGTAACTCATGGCACAATATGGAACTAGTAAGAAATGCATCCCTGAGCTGAACTCTTAAAACCTCATAGTAATAGGAAGAATGACAAGATAGATTGGTCCAAAGTGTTCTAGATGGTTGAGGGATTTGCTAGTATAATCCAAAGTGCTCTAGGTTTCTCTCGAATATTTTAGAATCTAAAGGAGTTTCTAAAAAGTGTCATGAATATTCTAAAATGTAGGTGAGCTTCCATTGGAAGTTTAAACGTGTAAATATCTAGATATTTTGGCAGAGTATTCTAGATGTCAAATCTCCACCATCCACTTGGAATAATCTCTAGCGTCCATTGAAAAGGTGGATGTGCAAGGTTCATTTGCAAGGATTCGAGACCCAAGTCCTAAATAGTCAAGTGAGTTAGAGGAGTGTTCTTCTAAACTCTCTCGTGTATTTTTCACACTTGCTTCCTTTGCGAGTATTTTGTTTCTTGGCATGGTGTTAGGCTTGCTTGGCACTTAAACAAGAGATTGAGTGTCTACATATCACACAGGGTCGAGGTTAGGAAAATCTAATCCCGTGACAATATAGGTATAATTTTTTCTAAAAGGATATGAAACCCATAAAAGAATGGCCTAAAACAAGTCAAACTTACATTTTGTTGTCAAGCTCAAGCTTCCAAAATACTGCATAATTCCAACAAGAGTTGCGGCAAAGACTGTGCAAGAAATGCCTCAGAGGAGAAGTCCCCATCATATTTATCAGGAAACAAAATGGTCCAGTTGATCAAATACTTAAAATTAGCCAAATTATCCCTACAACCCTAGCTAGCTGGCCCGATATGAACCTCGCCCTGCCTGTTTCATTCGTAAACCTGCTCTACGTTTTATTGGCGGCCCCGTCAACAGAAAATAAGCCATGGCTAAACCCCTCCCTCAAGAACAAAGTTTCAGAAATTTTGTGGAAGGAGATAAAAAAAAAAAAAAAAAAAGCAGCTAAAAATGGCAAGGAGCAACGGAGAAAGTTAGGCTTGTGACCATTTCAATTGTTTCCAAGAAATCCTCCATCAGCACACAATTACTAAATAGAGTTTAAGCTGACAATGGCCACCCTCAAAGCTTTAGATCCAGAACTGCCTTCTGAGGACGATGACAAGCCTTCACTTAAAAATAATAATCTGTGTACGCAGTACTAAGAACTCCTCAAATTATCACCGTCTCCAAAGTTAATATGAACATAGCACCTGAAGCCATAAAATCAAATAATATCAGGTAGTTGCAACAATATACATACTGTTTTTTTCTGACAGATTAATGCTTAAAATTTTCAAATAACATAATTAGGCCGCTTGGTCAACGATCATTGTTCCTTTTTTCTGAAACTAAAACACGATAATCAAAATCTTTTTTTATTTTATTTTTTTCTCTCCGCAACCAAACAAAGGCAACATAAACAGATTTACACCAAAGGTAGTTGCTTGCATCTACTAAAACGGCTCGCTCTGTTTGGCCACAAGATATTGATAATTAAAAAGAATGCACTATTTGAGCTAATATAACTATGTTTGGAATCCTTTTTCTTTCACTTTTCGGAAACCAAAACAACATGATAATCGAAATGATGCTACATTCACTTTCCACTCCAGAAATTTTCTCCAAGCCAAACACAAGTAACAGGTCTAGAGAAATAAGTACAAAAAAAGGAAAGTAATTTCATACCAAAAAACGAACTCAGTTCAGATGAAAGGGCCTTTACTGAGATCAAACTCGTTTGCATCCATGTCTCTCGAAAATCAAACCCAACTTCAACACAGATAAACGAAGATCAACACCTACCTCAGCTGAAGCTGAAATCACAAGCACGATCAGATGCCATGCGATGAGAAAGTTACAGGCGTTGATCAGGCCAAGACGACTGTAGACAGCGATAAGCTTATCTAGACTGATGGATACGTAGTGTAAATATGTGTTAATATGTATTCATATACGTGTAAGCAGTGCTGATCAGTTGAGAAACGAGACGCAGCAATCGGAGCTAGCGGCGGAGCCACCGCTTTTGCACTCACACAGAGGCTTTTGCGCCACCCAAGGGTTTGTTTTAATTTATTGGCCTTGCCCCGCTCGCCATCGGTGGCCACTTTCTTCTCCTCCTCTCCCCTCTTTTCGGATTTCAAAATGGTCCAAAGTTAGATTTAATGATTCCTAAGAGACACAATAGATTTCGGGCCCACGCACCCGTTGAGACGAAACGTGCGTTTACAAGTGGAAACGCACTTTTTTACTTCTAATAATTTTTTTTTTCTCTAGCTTTGTTTTTTTTGTACATTTAAAGTAATAAAAATTAAATAAAACGAAATAAAGTGAAGTAAGTTATAAGTTCGTAATTAGATAAAAATTAAATAATTTTTATAATTTTTTAATATTCTTTTATTATTTTTCAAAATTTTTTATCATCCTAAACAGAACTTTCATTTTCTCTTTTATATTTTTTTTATTAATTTTCTTTTCTTTCGCAATTCTTTATTATCTCTTTTTATATTTAAATATTATTTTAATTTAATAATTATACATAAATATAGGTAATATATTAAAAATATTTAACATAAATGTGGGTAGTGAGTATCAAATTAAGTGGGATATCAAAATAATTTTTTCATTCATATATTAATAATATTCATACACATGGGCATAAATTTATGAGAAACAGTTATATGTTCATTTTATTTAAGGTATCTAGAGGTGAAAATTTAATTATACTCAAACTTTTACCTTTTACGTGGAAAATATAAAATTGCAGTGCAATTATCATTTTTCTTTAAATGTTGTCTTTAAAAAATAAAATTAATTACAAAATCATATCTAATTTACCTTAAATATATATTTACATCTTGTTATGTAAACTTAAGCATTGTTATCTTCTCTTTTTGGTAATATTGATAGGTAATAAATACACATTATTAGTGACAAAGTACTTTAAAAAAAAATAATGTCTTCTGAAACGTAAAATGTTAAATTTACAGTACCATACAATATAATTTCTATACGTGTATATAGCTAATATTTCATGATAATTTTAGTGTACACATCCATGTTTGTTTGCAGGATATAGAAAGGGGGATTTGTAGGATTAATTTGCCCCTATTTTGATGTACATGTAAATAAATAGTTCAAAGTCGAAGGGTCTACTTGGGACTCTAATTTTTATTAATTTTTAATATTTATTAGTCAAAAGTTAATAAGTAAAATTTTTTATGTATTTAGTAAAATAAATATTCATTTTTAACAAAATTTAATAACTTTTATGTATTTAGTAAAATTTTTACTAATTTTTAGGTAACTTTTAATCACTTTTGACAACTTTTTGTGTGTTTGATAAAAATTTTAGTAATTTTTGAGATGAACAAGTACTATTCTTGAATATAAAAGTGACAAAACTTATTATTTTGCCAAATATCCATTTGCCAAAAGTTTGGTACATTTATACTGATTTTTATTCCATCAAACAATATAAAATCTATAATTAATATCGCATCTCTTAATCTAAGACAGATCGTCACACGATATTATTTCTATCTTTGAATATATTTTTTATCAAGATTCAAATATTTACAATCATATTTTATTATAATATATGTCTTATTTTATTTTGTATTCCATCAATTAAACAACAAAAAAATATTTTATACGAAAATTTAATCTCACATTAAATTAAATCATATATACTATCTCATAAGATTACTTATTTCCATTATTCTATCCTTTCAATCAAACGTAACAAAAAAATATTTTATACGAAAAATTAATCTCACATTAAATTAAATCATATATACTATCTCATAAGATTACTTATTTCCATTATTCTATCCTTTCGATCAAACGTAACCCTCAGGCCCAAAAGAAGGAGGTAGACAAATATTCAAGAATTAACCTTATTTTGAAATTACAATTGTTAAACAAACCAAACATTTTGAACTTGGTTTATATTCAGTTAGCTAAAAATTCATTGAAGACTGATTTCTTATAAAATTAAATCAAGTTTGAACCCAATTTATAAATTAAGCTCAATCAATTTTACTCGATAAAATTAAAATATATGTAATATAATCAAAATACTCATGTATTCGACTTAATTAAAGCTTAATTTGAAAAATTAAACATATCTTCAAGATCAATAAAGTTTTCAAACAAAGTTGAATAATCTACTCTTCGTCTCCTCATTTGTACCTTTATTGAAAACTCTATCTTTTTAAGAGTACATTTGGAGTAACGAAAAATATTATTTGAGTAATTTTTTGACATTTGGTGTGCAATCATTAAATCACATTTTCTAGAAAATGAATGATAAATTTTTTTACTTTTATGTTAGTTTTTTTGAAAGAAAAACCATTGGAACGATTTGTGGAATATTATTGAAATTTGTAAAAAAATTTATTGGGATTTGTAAAAATTTATTAGAATTTGTAAAAAAAATTTCACGAAATACGATACGAGAAGTATAAAATGTGTTAGAGAATTTTAAAAATTTTTAGTAATTTTCATTACATCAAACACCCTCTATATTAACAAAGAGAACTATAAAAAATAAAGACGTATAATTGATTCAAATAAAATAACATTGTATGGTGATAATTGATTTAAATAATGTTGTCGCTAATTATATGGTGATAGAGATAGGGGGGAAAAAAAGAAAGTCTTAGGGTGAAAGATAGATTGATATAGATAAAATAGTCTTTATGGTGATAGCGAAAAAAAAAAAAAAAAAAAAGAAAAAGGAAGGGTCTTGCAACTTATACGGTAGCAATTCTTTATACATCTCATTTGCAAGGTAATCTAAACAAAAATTGTCGGCGTTAATAAATAGTTTTTTGGTAAAATGTCAACATTAATGTTCGAGAGTAGAGATCCCACCAGACCTCTTTGCACTTTGTGATGGCCCTCTCAAAACTTATATAATAATAGGTGTTTTACTTTTAAAAAAATTTATGAACCTTTCTTTCCTTAAAATATATATATATATATATATATATATGTATATATATAATAAAGTTTAAATTAATTTGCATAAAATAATCATAAATGCATTGAATCCATCCCAACCAAGTCCCTTTCATTCCAACCTCTAATGAGGTTTATTACCCATTTTTTTTTTAGTCCAATTGTCCTATATATATATATATATATATAAATATATATGTATGTGTGAGGTTGCCTACCCTTTGATTTCTCTATTTTTTTTAATTTAAAAAATGAAAAGTATGAAAAGATTTTTAAATTATGATACTTATCTTTTTTTTTATCGTACTCAAATCAACTGTGTTATAAATAAACTTTTAAATTAATGCGTCAAGACAGCAGAGTATCGCCACTCTTTTCATTATTGGACTATTTGGTCGGTTAAAAGTGGTCAAAAGTTAAAAAAAATTAAAAAATTTTCAGTCACTCTTTGGTATAACTAAAAGTAACTAAATGATCAATTGAAACAATGCAAATCAAGCCGGTCTAACGATTTCGGTCAAAAAGTAGTACGAAAAAATAACAAATGCTGAAAGAATAAAAAAAAGGTAAGTAACTTTTTACAATTTTTTGTGGAAGCTTGTAAAATTTAAATTTTAAAAATAAATGCACGTACAATAAAAATAAATAAATATTTATAATTTTTTTATATTTTTCGATAGTTCTTGACCCAGCCAAACGGGCCTAAAGCATTATTAGTGTGGCCAGCAATGTTTTGTTTGACTTCTTACCCACTCGCTGGTTAAAGAATTTTTTGAGTGTTTTTTTGAGTGTAATATATTTTGATTTTTTATAAAATAATAAACAATAAATTACATAAACATTTCATATAGCTCTGTTTAGAGTTACAAAAAATAAAATAAAATCTTATAAATCTTTATAAATACGAATTATGAGATAATAAAAATTTAAATTTTTATCACTATATAAATTATGAAACATTTATTTATATAATTTTATTTTATTTTATACACTTTTATATAACTCCGTTACTTTTCTTCGGAATAATTTGTCAGAAGTGTGAGGATTGAGCCAAGTCGATGGCCGACAAACAAAAAGGGTTCAGTTATTGGATGTTGGTCCGGAGGGCGACTGATGATTCGGTACAGGATTTTTTTTTTTTTTTTTGGGGTCCGTGCAAAACCAATTGTTAAAATATCCTCATTTTTAATTTATTTAGAATACTGATTATTAGAAAATCATATTACGGCGATGCGAGATTTAGAAATAAAATTTCAAACAAAATTACGTCTTAGAAATACAATTTTTTTAAAATATTTTTAAAATTACTCTTTTAAAAGTTAAATTTTTAAAATAAAATTTTAGTCAAACTAAAATCACCCGTAAGACAGCGTTTGATATTCCAAAAAGTGATAACATTTGAAATTCTGAAAAATTTAAAAAAATAAAAATTATTATAAAAAGTAACATGTAACAAAATTTAATAAAAAAAATTTTAAAATTTTAAAATGTTTTTAAATATTTTGAAAAATTTTTAAATTTCAAATGTACTATATAAATCAAAAGGTAAACCATTTTAACATAAAAAAAAAAAAAATTAAGGGGTCGGAGAGGAGAGCTATTGAAGAGAGCAACTAGAGTTTTTGAGACAACCCAACACCGGAGAAGTAGAACTTTTTGTCAAAGCACCACGGTAGCGCTGCAAGCCGTGCAGTTTTTCCAAATTTTGGTACATGCACATATATATTCAACCTTATATGCAGCAAAATATATATATATATATATATAGGTGAACCGGAGTAACAAAATTTTAGTTACTAATAAAATTGTATTCTTAAAATGCGACTTAAAAGGTACAATTTAAGAATGTATTTTTTTAAATCGTATTACGAGAAGATGATTTCTAAAAATTGTTATTCTAAATAAGATAACATTTTAATAATGAAATTTTATAATCATTAGTGCCGATACAAGCAGGTAGCAATTTAAGTAATCTCCTAAAGTCTCATTTAATATGAAAGTTTCAAATTCAAAAAATATATATATAGATATTTAATTATTTTAAATTTATTTATTTCTTACTTTTAGTACTTATCTCGATTTGATATAGTTTTGAAATTTATATCAATTCATATAAACAATACACATTTATAGTAAGGATCCGATTAAAATCTTAAGTTACAAGTATGAAAATTATTTAGGTCTAATTTTTTCTTTTTTTTTTTTTTTTGGCCTTAATCTTTCAAATCGTTGAACACGACCTTAATAATTAAGCAACTTTAATAATCAGTATTTTGTCAAATAAATTAAGGCTTGGTTTGGGAACAAATTCAGTTGAAAAAAAGTTAGCTAGCTAAAAAAAGGTAACTAGCTAAAAAAAAGTTAGTTAAATTTATGTTTGGAAAAGAAAAAATGTGATTTTTTTGAGTTTTTTTTTTTGAGGTGACTAACTTGTTTTTGTTAATTTGATATTTTTACTCTTGAAAGTTTAAAAGAAAGTTAAAATATAAGAAAATAAATTTGATCAAATGCTATTGAAGTAGCCATCAATTTGGTTAATGACTACCGATACCAGACGAAGCCTAAAAATGATAGTACGGCGCTAAATAAGAATAGATACCTAATCCTTACCTTTTAAGTGGGGCCCACAATTGACGCTATGCACACGTGTCATTAATACGGGAATAGTACTTTTACACAAAAAGCTACTCTTATACAATTGCTTTGGTTAGCATTAGATTAAAAATTGAACTTACTAGTTAAAATGTTGAATTTAAAATCAAATTAATTATCACATAGAACTGAATTGAATTTAGAAATTTTATAAAAATAAATAAATAAAACAACAAGTTGGCCCACGATGGTTCAATCAGAGTCTTGAATAAATTTACATGAAATCAGAAAATTTAAAATCAAATTAACATTTTTGAGGCTCAAAATTGAATTGAATTTCTGTAATCAACCAAAATAATTAAATTGATTCGATTCAATTTTAAATGTAATAAGATATTCCCTGCACACCTAATCCCACCAACCAATGATATATCATGCTATATATAATGATATTAATATATATTTAACAAAAAAACTCACGTTAAGCTTGAATGCTGAATTTTGTATATATTTAGTATTATACCTCTTCAACTTTAAAAATTCATTTTTATACTCTCAATCTAAAGTTTAAATTAAAATTGTAAATAGTGTTAAATTTATAAAATATAAAAAATATTCATTGAAAATCAAATAAATTTCGGAGATATGAGTACATGTAATATAAATTAAAGGGAATGTAAGTGAATTTTTAAAAGTCACTAAGAGTAAAATTGTTACTCTAACGACTTTTTTTTAACAATTTTATTCTAATATGAAATACGAAAGTTATAAAAATAAAATTTTTAAATTCAAGTGATATAAAGGATTTTTACTCTACAAAGACACAAAGAGAATTAACTCTTAAATTTTCAAAGGTTGTGAGTTGTTAATTACTCTACCTTACGGTGGCAATGTGACATGCATGTCGTTCAATTAAGATTATTTATTCATTTAAAACTTAAAAGCACGATCCAATACTTGTTTGTATGAAATATTACTTTCCTCAACGCTTTAACTATTTGCAAGTCGACGACGTAAATACGCAGCTTACATAGGGTGTGTTTAGAATTTTATAAAAGTATATAAAATAAAATAAAATTATAAAAATAAATATCTCATAATTCGTGTAGTGAGTGAAGAATTTAAATTTTACTGTCTCGTAATTCATATTTGTAGAGATTTATAAAATTTTATTTTATTTGGAAGAGCTCCAAACGGAGCCATAACTTTCTGTCCTACTTCAACATTTTTTTTTTCTAACTGTTTATCTATAAAAAAAGTATATCAAGGTGATGTAGTAATAATAATTTTATAAATAAATTACATATGTATGAATCTTTTATTTTATTTTTTTTTTACCTTTCAAAAAAAATGAATCTTTTAATTTAAAATAATAAATATATATTTATTTACATCATTCTATTAAAATTTTTTAATTATGAATTAATTTTTTATTTATTTTAAATAAATTCATTTTACTATTATCATAAATTTTTAACTATTCTCGGGTAAGCTCCGGCCAACCTCGACGTTACACAATCTAGATTCCGTAAGGTGAGCTGGATTCGCTTAAATTGACCCAACAAGAAAATTGGGCTTTCCACCAACCATGAAGACAGCTGTCCCAATCCACACTTTGTTAATCATGAATGGATAGGCCTAATCATGAAAATGGCTCATGCCCCAAAAAGAGTTGATTGAGTGGTCTCGCAGGTACCATTAATTGTGTAATGTAAAATCTTATGTTTATGTTTGTGGCTGATAACTTTAGTGAACAAAATATTACATTCAAACTTGTATATTTTGATACTAAGTTAAGGTGTCAAATATGTAATTTCAAGATTGAAAACATAGGCAGAATAAATAGGAGTTCAAAAGCCATCCTCTAAAACAAAATTTGGCAAAACTATATTAATAAATTGTCATATTTTTTTTTTTTTTTGCAACAAATTTTGGCAAAACTATATCAGCAAATTATCATTTTTTGTAGTAAATTTTGGTAAAATAAAATAAATGTAATTTTGTTTGATACTAGTTATATAAAGGTATTTCACAATTCTTGCTAAAGATGCAGGGTTAAAATAGAATTTTTTTTTCTTTTAAATTTTCATAAATTACGAGGGAAGAGGTATGTGTAACCTTTTGAAATATTGGGGGGAGGTTGGTGTACTTATCCCTAGATATTTTGTGTGTTTGACGTTTTCATTCCTTTGTCTCTTGATGATTCAAATTCCAATGGGTAGATTTTGCTTTGCTACAACAACGAGAAGGCTGGGCCGAGGAGACTTAGCCCCAATCTGAACTGTTAGGTTAAACAGGGATGGGCTTGCCCTTATAATATGGGCCAAGTTTCAGTAGAATGATCCAATCAGCAATGCATATCATAATTAACAGATAGTTGTCTATGGTCGGACGAGAGACCCTTGAAGTTGAAATTTAACTTCTGAAATTGAAATTGCATTTTTTACTTTTTAATTTTTACGAAAATTTATTCAACAATCAAAATTAAAATATTTTTATTCATCGAATAAATTTATATAAAAATTTAAGAATTAAAAATATAATTTTAATTTATAAAATTATATTTCAATTTCACGAACTCCGATTTTGGATGAACGCCCGAAAATTGGATTCCAATTTCAACCTTAAAATTGGACGATGATTCCAAGTGAGGCTGTCACATAAGAAATTTAAGTGGCATTTAGTTTACTTTTTTATTTTTTACTTTTATTTTATCTTTTTAAAATTTTAAAATAAGAAAATAAAAAATATTTTATTTTTATTATTTTAAGATTTTTCTTATTTTTGGTTAAATATACTCAAAATGACTTTTTCTTATTTTTCATTTTATGTATAAATTTATTTTCTATTTTTAAAACAAATTTTGAAAATAATACATGTGACTAAATGTATTTTGAACTATTTTTCTTATTTTTAAAGTTGTAAAATAAAAAATGAGTTAAACATAAAAAATAAAAAAATAAATTAAACGAGTCCTTAACTGTAACTGTGTCGATCGAATATATGGCCTCGTTTGAAGCTCCAAAAAAAACCAAAAAACTTCAAAAAATTTCAAAAGTTTTTAAATTCCTCCAATCATATTTTGCCACCTATCATTTTTACATCACATCAATCTCATCCATTGGTTTTTTTTGATTTTTTTTGAGACTCCAAACGCGCCCTATATAAATGTATATGTTTGGTCAAAAGCAAACATCTATAAAAAGATATATTATAATATTTAATTCTGACGAAGAGCAACGTGTTTGACAGTGATTCGATCAAGTCTCAAAATTTGTTCAGCTTTCTCGATTAATTGAAGCGTTATAGATAAACCACGTACGCACTTGTATGTGGTGATTTAAAACCCATAGCTTTTTCCTCTGGTATTCTTTCCTTGGAAGATGATCATTCCACCCTTCCACTCAAAACATTAATTAATTCTAAATTTTTAATCAATCATAATTCTGATATTCAAAAGAAGTCCCTTGCAATAAAGTCTTGCAGGGACGAACATATATTATGGCATGGCATTCTAAATTTTGAAAAAAAAATATTTATATAATATAAATGTATTTATAGATATATATATTTTTTTAAATATGGCCACCTACACTTTTTAGTTTAAGTAATTGATAAGGTATGAGACTTATTCTTGAATTGATTCATTAATAAGCTATATATGTGTCATTAATAAGATATGAGATTTGATTCTTGATTTGAGTTATTAATAAAATATGAGATTTGATTTTTAAATTAAAGTATTAATAATTTAACATAGTTAATTGAATAATTCTTAAGTGAATCTTTGAATGGAATTTATATATTTACTTAAATTTTAGATCCATAATTACCTATCTATGATTGTATTTTTGAGGTTCGAAAAAAATATTAAAATTTATAGAAATTAACTCCCCTTACTAAATTCTTATTGTGGTTAAAAAAAAAAAAAAGGGAAAAATAGAAGGAAATGGGGAATATTCCCACCTAAATATGTTTGAGAAAAAAAAATTTTTTTTTCATAATTTATTTTTACTGTTATTTCTCAAATTATTTATTTTTATCATAATCAAGCAAACGAAATAATTATAAACTTTCTCTTTTCATTTATTTTTCCCTCAATAAATATACATATACGACCCGAAAACATTATAATGTAATATTGTGTAAACATATATAAAACACTAAACACATTATTTTGAACAAAAGTTTCTCTATACTATTATAACGTGAAACTCAACACGTGAGATTAGTGATCGAGATTGGTATCACATTTTTATTAGAACTAAAACACCTCTATAAATGTTAGGTATGGAAACTAATTATCGGTCAAAATCCCTACCAGGTTTTGAAACAACTTCTTCGTTCAAAGTTGCATGTTACTCTAGCACTTCTTGATAAAATATCACATTTTTATAATTACTCTTCAAAAAAGTCTTTCTTAATCTCATAGTAATTTGAACGTGTCCACGGCAATAAATTCAAATGGTTTAATTGGAACTTAGACCTAACATAGATATGGACATGTTTGGAGTTCTACAAAATTTTAAAAATCTCTGTAAATCTCAAAAAAATTAAATTTTATACCCATTATACAAATTACGAAATTATAATTTTTATAAATTTATATTAATATTTATGATTCTAAACACTTCTTATATTTTTTTGTTATGAGAGATTATTTATGTCTATAGATACAACAAAATTGTATATATGATATCTTTGAGATCAACCAAAAATAAGAATATATTTCATTGTCTAAGAAATGCACTTGTTGAGAGTGGTGGTAGGTTTGGGGCACCCGTGCCCCTCGATGCGCCAGTGCTAAACCATTTTCAATGCACGGTTGATGGTTTTTCTTTTTTCATTATAACCTATTGTGGCTGCGCATAGGTTTCAAGGGAGAAAATAATACCAAGTTGGACAGTGACAACGGTGCGAAGTCAGCCCTTTCCTTCTCTTTACCTAACCCAGAAACAATGGTTCACGCAGTTTTCGGTTTGATAATTGATTAGGACTGGTAATTAGGGGTTGATCTCTGCTTTGAATCCAAAGCTGTTATTGGAAATGGCAGTGACGGCAAATTAAGTGGATTAATTCAAATCATTTTATATTGTGATGACGCAAGAAATGACTCAGCTTGAGGTTGAGACCATGGGGTGTTTAGAAGTTCAAAAAAACTCAAGTTTTGGTAGTTTTTTGGGTGTTTTTTTTTTTTTTTTTTGCACTTTTTTGTGTGTTTGGTTGAACCAAGTGAAATTTTTAGTATTTTTTAAGTAACTTTTGGGTGTTTGGTAAATTTTTTACTGTAGTAAAACAAAAAAGTGATAACTTTTAGATGTTTTGTATGTTTTTTTACTGTAACAAATCAAAAAAGTTGTAATTATGGAATGTACTTTTTACTGTAACAAATTAAAAAAGTGAAAAAATTTGTTATTTACCAAACACATCAAAAATAACTTTTGATATTTTTTTATTAATTTTTTAGTTACCAAACGGAGTTATAAAAGAAAAGAGTTTGCATCTTGTTGATCAAACAAGCAAATCAAACTACGCGATTACTAATTTCTATCAGTCACAGTCTCAAGACTTGTAAAGTCAATCATTTTATTGTTGCAATCGTCGAAAAAGAGAATAGACGTACGACTACACTGAAAAGTTAGGCACATTTAATTCTTGATTATTTTTGGCGATCGAGCATTTTTTTGCTCTTAGTAATGTTGGGTCTGATTTTCAACCTAAATTTGCGTCGTGAACATCCTAAAAGTTTAAAGGTAGCAAGTTTTTTACCAGCTCAACGAATTTCAAATCATTCAAACTTGAACAATAAAATGATTGCTTTAATCTGATATCTATTTTCAACCTACATTCACGTTAGGAGTATAACAAAATGTTGAGAAAGTATTACTTAACAAGTTTTTTTTATTAGTTAAGGAAATTTTGTCAAAATTTACATTATACGCTTCCTAAAAAATAAAAAGTAAAAAATTCATTGGCATAATTTTTAATAGCCAAGCAAATATTGGCTTGAGTTGAACTCACACCGTTATTTGATCGTTTTATCTTTACATCCATTTTTTATCCAAATATATATTCTAGACATTTTAAAATGTTAAAAAATATTTATCGATATATTTCTTAGACTTTGTTTGGTTATAAAATAGCTTTTAACTTTTTTATAACTTTTTTTGTCTTATATGATTTTTTCACCAAAATTTAATTTTTTTTTAGAAATTGTAACTTTTAGGTGTGTTAATGGCATTCCTAAATTAAAAAAAATGAAAAATTCACATGCTTTTGAGTAAAAGCTAAAAAAATAAAAAAGAAATCAACTTATTCATTACTTTTTTATCCAAATAGGCAGCTATTACCCAAATACATTTGAATTTTTTAATTTTTTTGTATGTATGCAATTAACACGCTTAAAATCTACAACAGCTAAAAAAATTAATTTGATGAAAAAGCCCATATAACACAAAGAAAAAAAACTAGGAATTTTTTTTATAACCAAACAAAGCCTTAATAGCTAAGTAAATTGTAGCTCAATCTAAGCTCCGGTTGTAAAATAATTATTTTAAATTTAGGTCTATTTTTTGCGCAAAACCAAAAGATTGAAAAATATTATTAAACATATTTTTTATTAGTTAAGCAAATGTTGACTCATTCTAAACTCCAGTTATAAAATAACAATTTCATAATTGACCCAAATTCACATTATGGATTTCCAAAGGAATAAAAAAAAATATTATCAGGCATTTTTTTTAGTCATCTAAGCAAATTTTAGTTCAATATGAAGTTAAACAGAATAATTATCATTTTACTCTTAAATTTATTTTTAGGCTATATTGGAATTACGAGATTTTCTTATATTTCTTATCAGGTAACTAAATTTTGACTTGGTCCAAACTTGGGTTAAAAATGACCGTTTTACCCTTGAGTGTATTTTTTACCCATATTCACATTACGAGATTTTTAAAAGGTTAAAAAATATTTCTCAACAAATTTCTCATTGACATACCAAATTTTTTTACTAATTTTGATCCAAGCAAAAAAATACAATTTTTTCTTACACCTCGTTCTAGCCCTAACAGTATTAGCTTTTCAAATAGTTGATACATATTTATAAAAAAAAAAAAGTTTTTATTAGTCAAATAAATTTTGGGCCAGTCCAAATTTAAAAAAAAAATGTTCGTTTTACCTCGATCCCGCTTTAATTCATATTGTGGGTTTTTAAAAGAGTCTGAAAATTATTCATTGACATGTTTTTTTCTAACTGTTAAAAACATAAAAATTAAAATTTATTTTTTGGCTAGTCTTTAAAAAATTGATTTGTTAGTAATTTTTATTATATTTTATTTTATTACATCATATTTAAAATATATACTCAAATTATAAAAATTAGAATTCTCATGATTTATATATTGACAACTAAACAAAGACATGCATGGCATTTCATTTCATTCCTATCTTTCTTTCATTCTCATTTCTCATTTTATTTTATTCCCCCAACGGAACTTAATCTCAAAGTTTAGGGTCAAACTTAATATGTGAGATTGAACTGAGATGCTTAATTTCGCTAATACTTTTAGTGAGTTTATAATACATAGTAGCTAGTCGTTGACATAGAATTAGGACGAAGTGATAAACATTGAAGCCGTCAAATACTTGGTAATCTCTTGTACTGTTTTTGGGTTTGAAAACTTTGAACACTCTCAGAACATTTGTACGCAAAATCAGAGAAGGAATAGAAGACTTTGGTATTAAAAGAACGACTGCCAAGGGAAATGATAATGTAGGAACCCTGGAAATTTAAACAATGTATTATGAGAGTACTGTGTGGTGGTCCAAATCTTGAAAACGATATGCATATATTGTTAAGCTGAGGTCATGTGTGGTGTGGTGTACGCTAAGGATATCTATTTTAATTTTGTGTTAGTGGGACCTATTTCCTTCGGATTTAACTATTATTATTATTATTATTATTATAGAAGATTATTAATAAAATGTGAGGATAAAATTTTCCTTAGATAATATCAGATCCCAAACAAATTAACAAATATATATATATATATATATATATATTTAACCTAATAGCAATGCTATTTGGTCATAAAGACTACTATAAAAATTATTTGTCAAAATAATTAAAAACTTGTATACTATCACTCTGAGCATATGTTTGTTTTGGAGGTAACAGAAAGTAAATTTTACTTGGATAATTTTTTTCTTCCATTACATCAGTTTGGATGACAAGGGTAATAATTATTCCGAGTTAATAATTACCCCCATATGGAGATAAATTTTTACTCTAGGAGGAGTTGGGAGTTGGATAACGAAGGTAATAGAAAAATTTTATCCTTTTTCCATTACCCTGTAAAATATTTATTTACCCCGTATAAAACCTTAAGTAACACTCTCCTATAAATAATTATAATAAATATTATAAAATAATAATTCATTTAATCAAATTATTAAATTATTTTATCAAAATAATATTTAATAAATAATAGTTTATTATTAAAATAATTTATTTTATTTTATTAAAATAATACTATTGAAATATTAATTTATGACTAAAATTATTTACTTTCTCAAATTAAAATTAATGTTTAATAAATAATAATAACTTATTAAAATAATTTATTTTATTAAAATATTTTTTAAATGAAAATTATGTCTCACAAAAAATAATATACTAGATTATGTATTGTATTAATATAATTTATTAAAATCAATAGTTTATCTAATAAACAAAAATTATTTGTTTTATTAAATTATTTTTAAAAAATAAAAATAATTTTAAACAAATGATAATTCATTATTAAAATTAATTATTATTGAAATATTAATCTATGATAAGATAATTTTTTATAATTAATATTTTTATTTAAAATATATATTTAAATAATATATTTTACTAAAATTAATTATTAGTAAAATAACAATGATTATGATGATTTATTTTATTATAATATTTTATTAAAATTAAATATTAACTTTTACCCCTGGTTAATTTATCTTTATTTCAAACATAATTAACTTTTACCCTTAAAAATTTTTAGCATCACAAATATAATATAATTATTACCGGGTAATATTTACTCTCTAATTCCAAGCATAAGTACCGCAAACTTATTACCTCAGTAACCATTACTCAAATAACAATTACTTTAACATTTCAGTGTGTATTTTCATTCAGGACATATTTGGTACAGAGTGAAAAATTTGGGGGGTAAATGATTATCATTAACAATATTCTGACACATTTTTATGATAAATTCACTCAATAAAATAACATTTGAATAGTATTATATGGGTAAATGAATTTACATTAATTTTTATTACAAAAGTAACATTGATATATTTTTTTGGCCAAAAAAAATAATTGATAGAAAAATATTTTCTCTAACACTTTTATTAGTAAAATATATCAAAAAAAATAAACGTAGGGGGCGTTTGGTGTACCAAAATTTGGTGAAATCTTTGAAAATCTCTAAAAATCTCTATTAGATTTCTACACATTCTTACCTTCTTAAAATTAAAAAAAAAAATTCGATACTTTTCAAAAAAAAAAAGTCAATAAGTAGAATTCAGTTAATCAAATGGTAAAACTTTTTTCACCATTCTCACCGTAGACTACCAAATTATCGAATAACACTCACTTTGACTTTTTTTTGAAGTAGTAGAAACCATTCCGACAAATTCACACAGCCAACTGCCGTGTAAACAGATTGAAGAAACCGTTTCGACGGATTACAGTGCAAAAAAGTTATGATTGATACAAAATTTTGAATCCGTCCAAACATAAATTCAATTCGTCAGAATGGGAATCTTACAGTTCATTTTCAAAAAATACAGTTTGAGATGTGTGTAACAAATGTAAAAAGTTTCTCAAACCACATTTTAAAATGATGTGACAAATTGACAATTCCATTTCATTAAAAAAAATGTGTCTTAAACGATTAGAATAATTATATTTTAATAAAAATTTTAAAATATTTTATAAGGTGAGCCTATTTGCACTCTATTTTTAGTTTCTTGCACTCCAAATAAGTATTATTCATTGTGAGAGAAGATGGAGTGCAAGAAACTAAAAGTGGAGTACAAATAGTAATTCCCTAGTTTATATTATAATAAAAATATTATATTACTTTTATAAAAAAAATCAAGTCATTAAATTTGTCTTAAACCTTTATTAATTACTAATACGGAGCCGGCCGAAGATTTTGTGCCTTAATTCTGCAAGGCTTTCAATATTTTGGTGCGGGCCTGCATTGAAAATTCTCTCCGTGCCTGCCTGGTTTAGCTTAAACAGCTGGATTCCAACTCATTACGCCACGCCACGTCACCACTCATTCCCCTTCCTTTTTAACCAATCCCTCCCCACTCCTCCATTTGAAGTTTAACCAATCTCTCTCTCTCTCTCTCTCTAATTAAGCTTCTGAAAGAGAAATGGAGGGTCTCATTCCATTTGTGTACAGAGCCATAGTGCAATACAAAAACGGAGGAGAAGGCTCAGTACGTTCATGGCTCGACGAATCATCGCCTTCGCCTTCACCTTCACCTTCGTATTCATACATGAGACTTCCAGAGAGCGACTCCGGTCGGTTCCAAGACCCGGATGTACAACTTTTCGAATCAGATTGTGGCTTCTGCGCCTCCTCCTCCTCCTCGTCACCTCCCTCCGGCACCCAAATAAGTGTTTCCACGGCCGTCCGGTCTCCTGTAGTCCGCCGAATGACGACTCCTCGTCGAGTTGTTGCATGATGATTGCACGCCGGAGGAAAGCCGAAGGTGGGTAATGCAAGAAAAGAATATATGCATCTCTAAGTTTGTCAAATATGTTGGGCTCCGGCAATTAATTGTAACTAAGATAGGTATGTGTTTGATTGATCTCTTTTATCTTTCCTATGGTTCTTTGTCTCGCTGTGACGATGGTGTGGACAGCCAAAGGGCCCACACAAGTGTGAAAGTGTAAATATTGATTGTGTGTTGTTTGTGTGAGAAAAAAAATGTACTGAATGGACAAGGGTGCTACATATTGGGAACGAATTTATGCAAGCGTGTGTATCAAATCTAAGCAATCGTGTTGTTTTTAATTTTATTTCTCTATCTCTCTCCTCAATTACTATAAATTCATTATCTCCTCTACCATAGAAAGAGAAAAGGTAATATGAATTACATAAATAAAAACATAAATTGTTGGTTGCTCATGCCCCAAACAAGTTAAAACACACACACACATAGATACATGTTTATTGTTATAATTAATTTTGAAACTTAGATTAAAATTCTTATGAATATAAAATACCCCATTTTGATTATCCATTCAAACTTGTTTTTCCAAGAAACTCCTCCTCTTCTTCTTCCTCTTCTTCTTATTTATCTACAAAAAGTTAAAATTTAATCTTACTTAACCTATGCATTGAGTGTTAGCCATTTATTAATAAAAGGCTTCATTTTATTTTTGACAATTAAGTCTTTTGGTTTTCTAAAATAATTAAATTTATTCTCTTATATTTTAATTTTTTAAATTATAAAAATAAAAATATTAAATTAACAAAATATAAGAAAATTAGCTAAAAAAAATTTAATTTTTTCCTAATTCTTTTCCAAACACTAAAAAAAATTATTTTCTTCCTCCCAAATTAAGGGTAAAAATTTGCTAAATATGCGAAGACGATAAGTTGCGGCACACCACATTCGCAAGATGACGTGATGGTTCGTGCCAATGAGTTTGGGATCCTGCCGATGCGTTTAACACCAGTGCAAGATTGGTACAATTTTTGATCACTAATTTTGAATAAGGATAAAATTATTTAACGATTTAGATAATTTAAACAAATTACATCATATCTTATTCATAGTAACCAATTAAAAAATATTATGCGCTGGTTCTGCACCGGTGCAATGCACCGGCTGGGCCCCAACTTCCGAACCTACTGGGTAATTTCTCCACGGAAAGTGTCAAGGGCACATAAGAGCAAGAAAGAAGTAATTTTCCAAAAGGGCCGCTTTATTAGATTAGCACATTGGGAGCCCATTAATTTGGGAGAGATGAAATGGAGATTAAAAAAAATAAAAATAAAAGAGATGCGAAACTCTCTCGCTTATCTGGGAGTTGTAATAAGGGAACAAAAGAAGAGAAACGCATAGAAAAATGAGTCCAAAATCTTTAAATTGTCATTCATCGAAAATTGGATGAAAATAAAAAAATGAAATTAATAAACAAGAAAAAATGTATATGCGTATTCTAATAGAATTAATTACATTAACACATTTTAAATTATACATGTTCTTCAATTTACCTCTTTATCTATTAATTTTAACACTTTGACTCTCTTATCTATTTAAAAAAGTCTGTTAACTTTTTATTTATTTATTTATTATTCCTTAATTATCTCAATATATTTTTAATGTGATTATTATTCACATACATTCAAATTTGACACTTATAATTTGAGATTTATATCGATTAGATTAGCTGAATGCTCAGCTAAATCATCCAATTTTTTGTCATAAATTAAATAAAATTTTCTTATCCCATGCAAAAAAAAAAAAAAAAAAAAAAAAAACCAACCCGAACCTAATTTTGATGAAGAATCTAAACAAAACAATTATCGAATCTTAATAATAAATATTTTTTATTCTATATTTATTATATAGATTAATTTTAATAATAAATAATAGAAAAGTTATCCTTAGAATTTGTTTAAAAATTTAAGCTAAATTTAAATTTAAAAAGAACTAAATTAAACGAAATTATTGTTATTACGTTTAATTCTTTTTTTTATTTTCATTAAATTATGCTTGCCCTATTTTTTATACCAAAAATAAAAATAATATATATATATATATATATAATTTTTTTTAATTTGTGGGTCGAGTTTTTTTTTTATAGGATAAGAAAATTTTGATTTATTTAATTTATAACAAAAAATCAAATGATTTATCTGACCTAACCCATGTAAATCTCTAATGATCGATAAATTCCAAAATTAAATATGTGAGTAATAATCATATATATTAAAAACTTATTGAGATTATTAAATAAATAAAAAATAAAAAGCTAATGGACTTTTTTAATGATTTTTCTAAATAGAACCCTTTTTAAATAAATGAGGGATCAAAGTGGTAGGATTAATAGATGAAATAGGTGAATTAAAAAAAGAGGTATAGTTTAAGGGTAGGGATGGCTATCTCGGCCGACCGGTTCGTACCCTACCCAATCCCGGCCCCAAACGAGTAGGGAATTTGGGGATTTTTTGGGGATCGGGTAGGGTATGGGAGTATTTTTTAAAAAATTTGGGGATCGGGTAGGGTACGAGTATGAGTTTGTCCCCGCCCCATACCCTACCCTACCTGTTCCCCGACCCTCCCCATATTCTCGTGTATATATATATTTAATTTTTTTATATATTTGTTACTACAAATTTCTCAGTAAGGTAGGGAATTAAGATTTTGAGTTTCTTTATCTATCAGTTTCCTATTAAATTACTTTGTTTTTCAATTTACAAAGAAACTATAGATTGAGATAGACCAATTGTAAATGTTTTTTTATTTACTTTTCTTATCTTGAACCATAGAACCTATTAATATGGTAGAAAAATAGAAACCTAATAAGTGCTTTTTAAATATGTATATATGGTATTTTTTGGTTTTTTAAATATGCATTAGGATTCTACTCTTTTTTTTTATAAGTCATATTTTAAAATTTTTGTATTTTTATATTTTTTTCAATTTAGGTACCCGTTTCTCCATGGGGATCCTCATTCCCCGTTTGGGTCGGGGATGGGTGGTAAAAATAAATCCCCAGTGGGGATCGGGTAGGGTATGGGGATCGATTTTAGTTTGGGGATTGGGTATAGGAATACACGTACCCGTCCCCTACCCGCCCCATACCCATCCCTATTTAAGGGATATCAGTGTAATTAATCCTATTCTAATAATAAGTATATATTAAAAGATACATTGATAAAATAAAATATATATATATACAATTTTTTATTTTTTCAATTCACAGATAAAGAAAAAAATTATTTTGTTTCTCTTTAACTTGCTAATAGATAAATTTATATATAATTTATATATATATATATATATTATATTTACAATCCCTTTTACACTTTGGCTCTGTACACTTTTAAAAAGATTTGGAACAATACAATTAGTTCTCTTTGATGAGATGAATAATAATTTTTTGAAAAATAATATTTTACCAATTTTTGTTTCTTAAATATTGAACGTATAATAAATATGTCAGTAATATTTGTATAATAAAATAGGATCTTCATATTTTTTTCACCCGAAGTAATGGACTCAAAATAAAATTCATAGTTTCACAAAATATTTCTTATCAAATTTTCAGTTAAAATAACGTTATCCTAATTTTTATATCTTTAAATCCATTGGTTATTATCAAATCACTGGGTCCAAGTATATGCTAAATACTAGTTACTTCCCTTTGTTAATTATGCCAAAAAAAAAAAAAAAAGGAAAGGGGAAAAAATAATTGTTCTACGTCAACCGAAAGACTGTAACTCAAGCCTGTAAAATACAAGAAATAAGAGATTATGGCTGAAGAGGGTCTCCAACTAGAAATTCCTCTGATAATACAGTCAGAAAACGCTTGAGAAAGTTGTGAGAAAAGACTAATGCAAAAAACTGACAATAGTAAGCGTATCTGAATTTTAAGACTAAAACTATAATAAGATAGTATAAATAAATTATATGTTAATAATTGAATTGTAATGATTTGGTGTCTTACATGTGTATACTAAAATATATGGTGGATTACTTTTCTTTAAATACCTTTTATTCCACATTTAATACTTCCCACTTTGTATTAAATGCGTGTGGGAGAAATGGGCATCAAAATAGAATGATAAGATATAATATTAAGAAATGTCCAAATGTCACATTTATCTGCCACTTGTAAAGAGATAAACTAACTGAAGCAACTATTTATAAAGTAATAAATTTAATTCATTTATTACTATTTTACGTTTATGGTTAAAATCGCACCAACATATTAGTAGGACTTAACTACAGCAATTTACTGTTCACTAAATCAACGCTGAGTACATGTGTATTGTATTTGAGATAATGCCACACGTCTTATCCTATTATACTTTACAAGACGTTACGTGTTCCTGATTATTTTTGTACAAACAATGATGAAGTGGATAATATAATTAATTTGAAACATATAGCTAGTCAATATTTGGATAGGAATAAGTTTTGCTTATTATATATATATATTTTTAATGCTAATATTTTCCTATAATTTTTTTATATATTTTTTCTTTAGCTTTTTTCCTTGTGATTTTTATATAATTTTTTTCTTCACCAATCAATATATATATTCTATAATTTTGTATTCTAAACAAATGTAGGCCAACTACCAAGCATATACTATAAATAAAAATAATTTATTTTTCCTTTTTCCACTTGTACATCTTTCTTCTAATTTATCTTCCCACAAGTTTTAAACATGGGCTTTGTTTTTCTGCTCTTTTTTTTTTTTTAACGAGTTTAATTAATATGATAAATAAATCAGTCAAAACCTTACTTGTGTGCGGAGAATAATTCGGGAATCTAATACTAGCAATTTTTTGAAGGCGGAGACGTCAAGGCGCTTGGCGCTACAAGGTGCATTGTTTATTTGTATGGCTTGGCGAGAAGTGAAGTTAAAAAAAAGAACAAGCAGAAAAACCTTCCAATACTATAAATAAATAAAAAAATAGTAAGACATTCCATTTTTTTTTATTCTTTTACATTCTAGAATGTACCATCTGTAGTTTAAAATATTAATTTAAATAATATAAAATAAAATACATTTAATATAATTATAACAATTTATATGAATTGATCCAAGCAAACCTGAGAAATGAGATAACCATCATGCCACACAACGAAAATTCTTTGTTGGCATTAGGGTGTGGTTGGCAAAAAGTTGGTTAAAAAATATAATAAAAATAAAAAGATATGACATAAAAGTGATATGTGAAAAAATTTGATTAAAAAAATATAAAAAATTAGTTAAAGTTAATAAATTTTGATAGAATTTAATGCGCCAAATAAGACTTAATTTAAAAATTATAATAGTTAACTGAAAAGCGATGATTAAAAATATATCTTTATTTCAAATGGTCCCTTAATATTTTTTTTTTTAAGGAACAAATGCATCATTTCAAAATACAAGCGTCACTCTTTCACAACTTCATGCGTTATATCTTCTCAAACTCCTCACATATTAATATGTTAGTATGGATTGATGGATCAAGGGTGCACCAATCCACACTATTGCTCGTTGGTTGTTTGATACAAAATGTGGAGTATTGGCTTTTGTTTTTTCATTTCTTTTGCAGCGAGGATTTAGTAAAGGAAAAAAAAAAAAAAAAAGAAAGAGGTAGGAAAAAATTATAAAGTTTTAAATATATATTTTTATTTAAATGGATTAAATAATATAATAAAATAAAAATATTTATCAATATATTAATTTCTAATTTTATTAATTTTAATTTCTTAAATTTCATATTTTTTCTTTTTAATTTTTTTAATAATTCAAACAAAAGAAGCGATTTTGAATATATATTCCTTTCATTTTCTCTTAATAAATTCTTAATCCAAATGTAACTTAAGTAAAATTTGACGACTTCTATTGAGAACTCAAAAAATATGTATATATATTTAATTTCTTTAACACTCTTTCACTATATTTTGTTCACACTCAGTATTATTTCTCTAAATTATAGTTTTATCATATAATTAATTTTTATTGATATAAATTTAAATATTTTGAAAAATAAAAGTATTTAAAAATTAGTAGATCATCAACTAATTCAAAAAAATATATAAATAAATTTGCATTTTACTAAATGAATCATGTACTGGTGAAAAAATAATAAATTGTTTAAATAAATATCACACTTAACTTATTTTTTTTTTTAAATAAGCACCTTTTCTATTGGATTAATGCAATGTGAAATCTTTGGGAGATTTTCTGTTACTCAAAAAAAAAAAAAAAAAAAAAGGGAAAAATCATACTCTCATTGACAAGCTCAAAATTTACTCTCTAATTGTTGGTCCAGCACAGTTGGCCTCTAAGACTTCTTCCCATCCCCCCCCGGGGGGGGGGGGAATCATTATTTTTATTTCCCAGTGCAAAAATATAATAAAAATAAAAATTATCCTTCGATAGGTTAAAAATTCTAAAAAAATCAGATATTTTTATAAAAAAATTTTTTGTCAAAAAATTTTATTTTTTTAACCTGATTTTTAATAAAAGGTCAATTTACTTTATTTTTTAATTATTAATCTAAAATTTTTAATTATTGTTATTTTTTAAAAAAATTAATTTTATTATATATTAAAATTATAATTAAGAGAAATAATTCAAGTGTGAATAAAATATATTAAAAGAGAGAGAGAGAGAGAGAGAGAGAGACAAATAGAGCAAAATCTAATTTTTTAGAGATTTATAACGAGAAGAAAATTCAATGCTTTACATTTTACAGGACTTAAGGGCTAAATGCACCAGAGGAGTTAAAGTGCACGGATATATATGATTTTGATTTGATTTGATTATAATAATTTAATGGTTTTAATTTAATTTAATTAAAATTAATTTTTAAATAAAAATAACAATTTAAAAAATTAATTGAAACATAATTAATATAAAATACAAAAATATATCTCATTAGAATATAATCAAATCAAGACGGTAGATCCATACACGAGTTTTTTTTGGTTCCGCTGTTAATTGGTTAAAATATAGGCTATCTACAGCTTGGGAAAAAATATTTGCGGAAGTGCTGATAATGAAAACGCTATTTGAAAATGCGTTTTCTGAATTTTGTACCAACCCCTCCTCGAGTTGGCATTTCTAAAGAAAACGCTATCTGATGTAGCGTTTTCAGAAAGCGCCTTTTCATGTAGCGTTTTCAGAAAGCGCTCTTTCATATAGCGTTTTCATAAAACTGTAGTTCGTACTAAAAACGCTATTTCATATAGCGTTTTTCACTGTGCCAACCCACATTTTACATTACATTTATAAAAACCTAATTTTTTTTCCTGTTAACCTGCCGAGTTACTGAAAACACCACTCAACATTTAAATTACATTTATATAAAGTAAAAGAAACTTAAGCTTAATAAGCTAAAAGCAATAATAAAAGAAACTTTTAAATAATATCCTAAACATATAACGAAATATAAAACAAAACTAACTTTTAAATGATATCAGAAAATCTATAAAGTAAAACTAAATTAAACTTTAAACGATATTACAAGATATGTAAAGAAATAAGATTGCAAGATTAATAAATAAAGTTATGAAGAATATATACATGAACTTTTAAATTGTATATCTTGTACAATGAATCTACAAAAGTCAAGATAAATAATGTCTACTCTGTCCCACAAGGAGGATGCCTCCTATTACGAGGAGGAAGAATCCTTCGCCCCTCCTGCGCCTGTGGCTGAATCCGTGGTGCTGTAGGCTGCACCTGAGGTGGTGGGTCCTGAGGTAGCTCTAAATGGGATGGATCCTGACTCGGATCAAAACGAGCTCTAGGCCTCTTTCGGGTGTAGTGTATGAGAGGAAGAGGAAGAGGTGCTGTGATGTCCTGCGATGGCGATGCTATGGTAGTGGTAGGAACTGATGGCGTAGACTGCGACAGTGGTGACGGTGTAACATCCACGTCATCCATGACTATAGTGTAATCATCAATGCTCTCTAATGGATGATGTGGATCAGGAATCGGTGATGGTGGCCTGGCAGACACAGAAGGTGGCGCTCCTGGAGAACTGCAGGGTATGGCTCCTGCAGAAGTAGAGGGCATATCTCCTGCATAACTAGATGGTCCTGCTGCAGTAGATGACGATGGTCTGCCATCGGGGGAAGCTGATGAGGTCGCACTGCGTCCAGTCTCAGTCAATCGATACTCCTCATCTATGATTGCAATGGTCCTCCTCCCGATGCTCCTCATCATCTCAGCCAACCGACGAACCTCCTCCCAATCCCTACAATTGAGGATATCTATCGCTATCTGAGTAGCCCTCACAGCGGTATCCACCTATAAACGTATGAAGAACGATTAACATGTCAATTAATTAAACTGTATTGAAAACAAGAATAACAATTCATTACTCAATTGATAACGAGTCACTCACCAGTATAGTCGTCGTAGCTGCAACAGGCTGAGATCCGATTGGAGGCACAAGTCGCAGAGGTCCAATCGGTGTCCTGGTGATCGCCCGATACCATCGCATGTACGGATCATCTGCTGGCATCTGGCCTATAAATGGGTCTGCTGTGACCACTCTATTATGTCCATCCTCCCATGCAGTGATGTGCTCTCGGTGGTGGACATCCCAGCGAGTCCCCCCGCGACCTCGTCGATCAAGTGCATGCAATGCAAGGCTGGTGTCGCATGTGGCTGGCTCCTCCTGAGTCATCCCAAACTGCCGCATGACCCGATCTGGAAAATACATCTCGACCACATCATAGCATATAAGGGGCACTCTAGCCCGCCAAATCGCCCGATCACGTGGTGGAATGGGAAGATCAGCTGGATATGGTTGCCATGCCATTTGTGCCTCGGTCATGATATCCAACTGATCTCTATAGCATCTGAGAGTACGGAAACTAGTCATCGTAAGTGGAGCCAGCCACCTACAGTTAGAAAAGATAGTATTAGTTGCAGTAATGCGTATGTTCGATAAAATAACAACCATAATAATAAGTGATTACTGTTCATACCTATAGCCATATGGGTCGGCTGGTAGTGGTGGGGGGTCGCGATGTGCGTCTACAGCATGGGCTGGGTCAGCAGCTGCTATCCCCTCTGCAGGTGCGGCGTCCTATATGGGTGCATCCTGGTCCGGAGGATCCATAGGTGCTGCAATCGAATCCGGCTGGCGGATCAGTGGTCGTACAAGGGATAATCGCTCCCATGCCCAAATCTGTAATATGACCAGCGGCCCTGAGATCTCCTTAGCCCCTGGCTGTGCTGCCCTACACATCTCTCGATACAACCACGCAAGTGTTGCGGACCCCCAGCTATATCGACCAACATGCTCCAGATGCTCCAACATCGGTAAGTACATCAGCTTAACCATATTCCCAGACTTGTCTGCCAGCAAGCCACCCCCAATCAACAACAACAACGTGGCCCGTGCATGCTGCCGCACAACCTCGTCATCTGCACCATCCGGTAGTCGTGTAAAATGTTGAGTCAACCAAGTGATCTGTAGGCGTGCCCCATGGATAGCAGTTGCAGGAGGGGCAATGCCTAATAACCTCTGTATGATGCCTATCCACTCTGGCACACTGTGCTCCTCGTCCATGCCAGTCACGGCAAATCCATCAACTGGAAGTCCGGTGATAACACTGATATCCTCAGGGTGACTGTGCACTCCCCACAACGCAAGTGAAATCTATGTGTCTCGGGCCTCTATCGCTTAACTAGGGCCGTGAGGAGGGCGTGGTACAACTGAATGGAACCCATCCTGTAGAATCCATACACCCCTGCTCTCACCAAGTACTCGACCACCCTGGCATCTCTAGGTATGCGAGTGAAGTCACGCATCAACTGCTTACTGCTCCTGACTTTAAGGACTACCTCTTCCTGCAACGAGGACAAATAAGACGTTAGTAGAGATTACTTTAATCTAAACAATGTGTTTTACTAAAGAATGTATTTTATAACATAAAAATGACTTCAATGTAAAGAACCTAAACAAGAGGTCAGTAATCGGTGGCATCTACATTATAAATTATAAACTTACCCCATCAGCCCATATCCGTGAAGATCTATGTGACCCCTGACAGTGCAACACTGATGGGTCCTCAGGTCCGGGTGAAAGCAAATCTGCGCGTGCGTCCATAATGACTGAACAACTACCTGTATATAGGACAATAAATTACATCAAAACATCACATGTAATGATAACATGGAAATAAAGTAAATATTAACTTGATAGGCTTTATACATAAATAAATTCTCATTCAAATTATTTGACAAATGTTGTACTAACATGCAAGTAAAGCAAATGTCAACTTCATTACACTTAAATAGCAAAAGTGTCAGTGACATTACGTTCACTTTAGTCATTACATAACCTTGAAATATCCAACATAATACATCAGTATATTATCATTCTCGATACAACATGTTCTTTCGTGGCTACCCCGGAAGTTTGCCTGGGCACTTCCTCTTGTTATGACCCTCCTGACGGCAAATTCCACATCGAACTTTCGATGCGCTTTCACTTCTGTCCATCTCAGTCCGGATGCGGGTCGACATTGGCCTACCTTTTTGTCGCTTCAGACGCTGATTTGGGATAAAAAGCGGAGCATTTGGTGTTTCCCAATACTTTGGGTCATGCAGGGGCTTGAAGCGAGGAGCATAAATGTTGACATAAGAATCAATGGAGTATTCTTCTGCTAGCGTTCCCATCCAATCATAGTGTCGCTCCTCGCAGACGGCAATTACATGTGAGCATGGAATCCTAAGCTGATTCCATTTACCGCATGTGCAAGTTTCCTCTTTCAGGTTCACAACTTGGACATTGCCTCCTCCGCTAACATGGCGGCCTGTGGTGATCTCATACACACCGTCAACTTGGTTGAACCGTACAATACGATGTGCGCGAGCACGGATTTGGAACTTCTCAACTAACTCTTGGACATTAGGAGAAAGTCGAAGTCCAGTCCCCTGGCAAGCCACTCCCACTGCATTCCTATCACTGAAATATGTCAATACCTTGTAGAAAGTAAACTGAGCGCAAGCTGCAATTGGCAAAGACCTCGCACCCCGCATTACATTGTTGAAGCACTCAGAGATATTGGTGGTTTTGTTTCCATATCTGTGGCCCCCATCGTGAGACATAGTCCACTTCTCCCTAGGGATCTCATCGAGGTACTTCCACGCATCTGGGTTTAATTCTCTGATCGTTTGCATTATTGCCTCAAACTTACGAAGTTGAGGGGTTTTCGCCGCATTTGACATCAACTTAGTCAGTTGGACTCCGCCATGGTTCTTCTTAAAGTTTGCTTCCACATGGCGTATGCAAAACCGATGAGTGGCATTAGGCCATGCCCAACCTGAAGTAGGTGTATTAACTGCGGATACCAGGCCAGGATGGCGATCTGAAATAAGGCATAAGCCTGGTCTGTTTGGCACTACATGAACCCTCAAGTTGTGGAGAAACCAAAACCAACTGTCAAATGACTCCTCATCCACCACAGCAAAGGCAAGTGGGAAAATTTGCAGGTTTGCATCAACTCCCATTGCTATCAGAAGCTTACCTTTGTATTTCCCGTATAAGTGCGTGCCATCAACGCTCACGACAGGTCTACAGAATTTGAACCCTTCAATAACTGGTTTGAAAGCCCAGAATACGTGCCGCAAGATTGCAGTACCCAGAGTACCTGATGGGTGGTACAAGTAGTTAACAACGGTACCAGGGTTGAATGTTTGGACTGCGTGCAGGAAGATTGGCAATTTACGGTACGATTCTTCCCAATTGCCAAAAATATTAGCAATTGCCTTCTGTTTTGCAGCCCACGCTTTATTGTACGAAATGTGATACTGATATTGTTTGCTAACTATCACAGATATCATGCCGGGAGATATTGAAGGATCTTTCTTGACCATCTCCTCAATGTGAGACGTAACAAATTGGGCATCCAACTGCGAGTGATCCTGATTCATCCTGGCATAAACACAGGTATGTGGCCCAACGTAAACAGTTATCTACCACTGTCCATGTTTCTTTAACTTAGTTGCACGCAGTCGCCAATTACACGATGTTCCTCCAAACATCTTGCACTTGATCATCCATCTCCGTCTATCAGAGTCAACCGTCTGGTACTGTGTGTTGGTCCTCAGTGAGTACTTCTTCACAGCATTCACCAGATCAATTTTCTCATTGAATAGAACACTAGTGCGAGGTTCCTAACACGTGGGATCCCATTGTTTGCAAGTAAACCCTGATGTGGAGCAGGCAGTGATAACTTCAGGCAATGTTGTAAACGTTTGTGAATCAGGTTGATGAAACTCGGGTTCTACCACCTCCACCGCTGGCTGGGATACAGTGAAGCCCACCTCAAAATCCACACTGTCATCAAAATCTATCCCAACTTCTTCGTCATCTTCAGGATCCGCCATCATTTCCTCCATGCATGGTGACTTAACTGATTGATTGTATTCCATTCAATGCTGGTGATCAGCTAGCTCTCTAACTGCATCCCACTGAGCAACATCTACAGGCACGTGGTTAGAAAGCTCCTCACTTGAAATGTTATGTTCTCCTCTTGAGCTAGCCACGGGAGCTAGATCTGTCTCGGGGATCAATGGTGCACGTATAGGCTGCTCAACTGATGTCATTTCATACTGTATGTACAAGTCAGTGTGAGACCAGTTCAACTTCTTGATTCCTTCCAGTAAAGTCTGAATTGAGTCATCGTCATCTAATCTAAGCCCCCGCGTGCGAACGGTCCTCCAAACAGATACGGGTAAGGACATATGATTTTAATGTTAACCCGGCCTTGTTGCACACCTAACACGGAGCACAACTTCGTGACTAACTCCTCGTAGCTTACACTCGGAAGCACCCGAATGCATCGCTCGTAGTCACGATCATATGATAATCCTTCTGACGTTGATACAATACTTCCCCCCCAATAACAAAAAAGTGACACATATTCTTCAGCCATAATACCTTCAATTACCAACAAAACAATAGGATTAGTTTATCACATATACGAGCCATGCTCAAGTAATCTCAATTATTGATATTTCAATCTTAAGCTTTCAGCCAAAAGGAGGATAGGTTTCATCTAGAACTTATAAAGAGAGAGCCTTAGCCCAATGCATGAATAAACAAAGCTATCCTTTGCAACGACTGTGCACATAAACAAGGCTATCTGCGTGGGCTTCGATATTACTAAACCATAATTGGGAGCCAAAAATAAATAAATAAACAACAACAAAAAAGCCAATATCCTATCCTATTAATATCTTAACAACAAAAATATTAATATATTAACAAAATTACACATATTTAATTAAAAGTTTAGGTGACATTTGGTTTACTTTTCTATTTTTATTTTTGTTTTATGTGTTTTATGTTATCAAAATCTAAAAATAAGAAAAGACAAAATGCCCAAAGCTCAATTGCAGTTAACGTTAAAAAAATCTCTTATCTTTAATATCCGGAGTTTTGCGAACGTTTCACTCATTTGGTGAGTTTACATAAGAACTACGGGGTGTACTTTTCTGATCTCACATGGATTTACTTGATATATATATATATATATAAGCTTTGGTTTGTTAAATTAGGTTTCCCTTGAGAAGCAAAAGTTATATGTACATATATATATTATAGTTAGGTATTAAAAATATATATATTTTTTATATTGGGAAAGTTAAAAAAAAAGTTAATATTTAATTTTTTGTTAATTTGGCATATTTGTCTTTCATAATTTAATAGAAATCTAAAATATAAAATACCAAGTAATTTCGATCAATTTAAAAGAAAGTCAAAAAACTAAAACAACCAAAAGTTCTAGGATGGGCTTTGGTTTGATATACAACATTTAGGTTGATTTCTTTATGGGTGTGTTTAGTACGTAGAACGCATGATCAAATGTTGGATTTGAAGAATTTTGGAAGAAATGTTGGAAGATTTTGGGGTTAAAATTACTGTTTCAAGAAATTTATATAAGGATGGTAATTTTAGTATGCATCTATACAACTTTTGTTGGAATCTCTAATTTTCTCACATTTAAAATTTTATTGATTTGTTAGATTTCTTATTTTTTTTTTTAGTTTTCTTATTTTTTAGTTTATCTTTTTTTACTCATTACTTTATTTTGGTTTGAATTTTTTTATGTTGTAATATAATATTACGGGATTTATATAGATAAATTTATTTAAAGTCCTACCTATTAAGTAGATGGGTATATTGTTCAAAATTCTAAAATCATGAAATTTGAACTTAATTACAAAAGTATGGAGATCTTTTTAAATGTTCCATTATATCATTTTTTTACTTATTTTACACTAGGAATTGCCTATACTAGGGTTGAGCAAAAAAATAAAATAAAATAGTAGACTGAAAAACAGAACCGAACTAAACAAATCAAGCTAAAAATTGTGGTTAACCAAACCAACTGTTTCAGTTTCGGTTTTTTTTTTTTATTTTCAGTTTTCGGTTTGGTTTCAGTTTTTTAATAGACATTAACCGTCGATTCGATTAATTAACTGACCGAATTTATTATTAAGATAAGTTACATAATACATATTTATTATATATTAATATATTATATGATATATATTTGTTTGGATATTAGTGTTTATATAATTCTAAATGCATGATTTTATTTGAGTAAATTAAAAATATAAAAATATATAATTCTAACTTAAATTTCGCACAATTATAGTTTCTAAAAAGTTAAACATTTCAAATTAAAGTACCATAATTTGTGATAATTTTTATAGTACTTATCAAAATTTAATTAGAAAGATATATATATATATATATATATATATTAAAACACATGCAGTAACTGCTAGATTCTAGAATTTTGAAAAAAAGTTAGAACTCATGAATTATCATAATTTTTTTAATTTGAATTTTCTATCCAAAGTTTTAACTAAATAAAAACTTAGGGTGAATTTGGTGTGCTGAAAATTAGAAATTTTTTTTGAAAATCTCTAAAACGCTTTAACATATTTTACCCTTCTCGTATTTTATGAAATTTTTATAAATTTATATATATTTACATATTTTAACAAATCTTTACAAATCTCAATAATTTTTTTACAAACCTCGTTAACACTTTTGCAAATCTCATTAACTTTTTCTATAAATCTAAAAAATTTTTAATGATTTCAAAAAACTCTAACATAAAACTGTTTAAATGGCCCAAAAAACAAATCTTTGAACAAGTTTTCTATTCGAAAAGCTAATGCAAAGACAACAAACAACACTATTTATCTCTGAAAAATATAAATTTAGTAATTATATTTTTCATTATTTTTCGATGCTCTAAACATTCACTTAAGATTAATTTCATTTTGAGTGTTGCAAGTAGGTATTACGAATAGTGTATATATATATATTACAAACAGCCAATTAACCGGAAAGCAAGTGCATATACCTACATATATCTGTCAAGCACAACTATAAAAGCAAAACAAATCAAATATTCAGATTCTATTTTTACTTTAATTGAAAAATATTCAAAAAAAATAATTCTAAACTACCTTTCCCAACCCCTTTCTCGGCTACCGGCACATTCATCCAAACACAACAAACCAAATCAACACAAAAAAATCCTACACTTTCTCGACTACCAAACACAACAAACCAGCACATTCATCCAACACAATCAATCACAGTCACCACAATCAATATATTGAATTAAAATGATCAATCAAAATAAAAAATGGAACAAATCAATTGCAGCCACAAAGGCTGCCGCAGCATCCAAAAAAAAAAATAAAAACTTACCTGAGTTTGTGGGTGGAGCTCGGTAGGTAGAGGTCGCCGGCGGTGAGAGCTCACGGACGAACGAGAGGCCGGTTGAGAGAGAGGAGGGTTGCTTCAGCCTTGGGCGAGAGAGAGAGCACGACAGAGCTCGGCCTGAGCGCACGACAGAGAGAAGGAAGAGAGACAGACGAGTTTGAATGAGGGGAGAACTGGGTTTTAAGGTAACGTAGAAAACGCTCTTTCATTGAGCGTTTTCAGAAAGCGCTAGTTCATATAGCGTTTTCAGAAAGCGCCCTTTGATATAGCGTTTTCAGAAAGTGCCCTTTCATATAGCGTTTTCAGAAGGGTTAAAAAATTCGATTCGGGTGTGGGTTTGATATGAAAACGCTTTTTCAAACTCCGTTTTCATTAACCGCACTCTTCCAAATATTTTTAAATCGACAATAGATACCAAATATTTTAATTAAATAACCGTAAAACAAAAAAAAATCCTCCATACACTTCAGCACAACCCTGGAACCCAATCCATTTTACATTGGATAACAAGCCGGCGGCCAATCCTCCCTCGCTGGATTTCAGGGAACTTTTAGGTTGAACTGAACAAGAGAAATAAATTTTAATATATTTTTTTCTCTATTTTCTCCCACTTTTCCTTTTTTTTGGGTTCTCTGTTGATTCCAAACAGGGTGCAAGCGACCTTTAGCTGGACCAATCCACTGCTTTGTTTCTCGGCAGATTCTCCCTCGAGTCCGCCGTTCGTTCCGCCCAGTGTCTCTCGGTAACCAATTGAACTCTCTCCTCGCGTAGAATCTTTGTATTTGCAAGCAATATCTGATTTTTCAAGGTCTTCGATTATTTCCTTGTTTGTGTGGCTGTGAATCACTTTGTTTTACTGTTTCTCGATTGATTCCATGATGTTTACACACTTTTCCGCTGTTGGCTTCAATCTTGTTACTTGTTCTCGCAGTCAATTAGAGTTGTATGTTTGATTCATCCGAGGCTACGTGATTATGCTTTATATTAGGACTCAATTTGTTTCTGATAATACTTTGTAACTAGTAGTTAATTTGTGATTATGGATTAATCTAAGTATGAACTCCAATAAATATTCATATTTCCAATTTGTGATTGTGCTTAGCTTAATGGAACTCGAATTGTAAATTGAAATAAGAGGAAGTAAGCACTTGCACAATCTTTAATTATTTGAGATTGTCCAGCTTGTTACTGACCCAACGTTTCTTCGTTTGTATTATTCCCTCCCTTCCACGCTGGGTAATTTGGATAATTTTTATTCAATACTTATATCTTTCATCCAAAAATTAGTGAATGCTAGTTTTTAGGGTTCTTTATGATGCATTTCAAAGTAGAATTTTGTAAGATAAGTGCCCCATTATGATGGACTGTAGTAATGTGAGCGGCAGTAGAGAAACATTAGGCGAGCTACCACTGTGGCATGGTAAAGCGCTTTTGTTCCGCATCACCTAGGCAGGGTGAGGTGAAGTGTTATGTTTGTTATATTTAACATCTCTATAACACAAAGCATTTTCAAGCTGTCAGGTACTTGATTCCCCTGAAACTTTTGGGTTAAGCATGCTTAAGCGAAAGCACTATTAAAGAGATGATCCTTTGGGAAGTCCTCGCATTAAACCTAATTTAGCCTAAATGGAAAAATATTGTGCGTTTGGATGCAGGTCGTGATAGAATTGCTTGTCTTCCACTGCCTAGGCAGGGTTAGATGAAACGCTATATATGTTAGATTCAATATTTTCATAGTACAGTACATTTTAAAGCTGTGCAGGCAATCTCACATCACTTGGACAAAGTGAGGTGAAGTGATATATATGTGTTGGATTCAACCTTTTTATGGTGCAATGTATTTTGAAGTTGTTCGGGCACTGGATTCTATTGGAATTTTGGCATTAAGTGTGCCTTGTACTACCCTCCTAAAAAATCCTCGCATTACAGCTATCTTAGCTTAAAACAAACAATATTATATTGTGATAAATGTGGGTCGTGACCCCCTTCCTCCTTTTTCCATTTGCTACTCGGTGGGGATGGGATTCTATGGGGATTTATAAAAATTCCTTCTTGATCTTTCAGTATTTGTTGTAAATTCGTGGTTTTCTAACTGAATGTGATGATTTTCATGGGCAGGAAAAGAGTACTTGGGACAACAACATGAAGGCACTTATTCTTGTTGGAGGGTTTGGAACGCGGTTGAGGCCTTTGACCCTTAGTATGCCAAAGCCATTGGTTGAATTTGCTAACAAACCCATGATATTGCATCAGGTCTTATGTTATAAAAGCCCTCATTGTGTTCAATCTATTCTGCATCAGTAGATGTTGAATTTTGTCATTGATTTGATATTATCATATGTTAGCACTTAGCATCTAAATTCACATGGATTGGGTTTTTTATTTTTTTGAGGATCAATGCCATCAAAATTATATTAGTGGAAATGAAGTTCGTAGATATTGCCAAATTGGTGGTATAATTTGTGGAAAACATACTTTCTTCTATTTTTATTACTTTTCTTTCTACGTTCTGTGATTGTTTTACTGAACTTCTTATATATGTCAACAACGGATCCCTTTGCATATTTTAATTTTTTTGGCCAGATAGAAGCACTAAAGGCCATTGGAGTTACTGAAGTGGTTCTGGCCATAAATTACCAACCAGAGGTAAAATAACATGATCTTTCACTCTCAGCTGCAAGCCCGTGAAATACTTAGTTATGTAATTGCTATGGCAATATTTTCGTTAGCCATGTGAGCTTATAATTTTTATTTTATTTTTGGTGCATGTTGTTTAGATTATGCTGAACTTTTTGAAGGAGTTTGAGAGGAAGCTAGATATCAAGATATCATGCTCACAAGAAACTGAGCCATTAGGGACAGCAGGACCTTTGGCTTTGGCTAGAGATAAATTGATTGACGGCTCTGGCAAGCCCTTCTTTGTCCTCAACAGTGATGTTATCTGTGACTACCCCCTCATAGAAATGATTGAATTCCACAAATCCCATGGAGGAGAAGCTTCTATCATGGTGACCAAGGTAAGTCCAACATTGTACATCGTAACCAAGCCTTCATTCCATTGAAGCATGCACGCATACGTATACACACACAACCAAATACATAACAGTATAACAGGATATGTAAGATGTCTGAAACCAAGTTTTGTACTAGGTTGATGAGCCATCAAAATATGGCGTAGTGGTTATGGAAGAAACAACAGGGAAAGTTGAAAAATTTGTAGAGAAGCCAAAGATATTTGTGGGTAACAAGATCAACGCTGGAATCTACTTGTTGAACCCTTCTGTTCTAGATCGGATTGAGTTGAGGCCCACCTCAATTGAAAAAGAGGTCTTCCCCAGCATTGCAGCAGAGGATAAACTATATGCTATGGTTCTGCCTGGCTTTTGGATGGATATTGGGCAGCCAAGGGATTACATTACAGGTGTGAGACTGTACCTGGATTCTTTGCGGAAAAAGTCCTCATCAAAATTGGCTATTGGATCTCAATTTATTGGAAATGTTTTGGTTGATGAGAGTGCTGTAATTGGAGATGGATGTCTAATCGGGCCAGATGTGGCAATTGGTCCTGGATGCGTAATTGAGTCAGGGGTCAGGCTCTCTCGATGTACCGTAATGCGGGGAGTGCGAATTAAGAAGCACGCTTGCGTCTCTAGTAGCATCATTGGATGGCATTCCACCGTTGGGAGATGGGCTAGGGTGGAGAACATGACAATCCTAGGCGAAGATGTTCATGTGGGAGATGAAGTTTATAGCAACGGAGGTGTTGTTCTGCCTCATAAGGAGATAAAATCGAGCATTTTGAACCCAGAGATTGTCATGTGAAGAATATTCTTAAAATTTTTTTAGCAGTTCTGCAAAAATTAAGCTTTGAAATGTTCTATTTCGGACAAGAGAGTACACTAATGGTAGTTGGCTTCCCCACCATGTGCTAGATTCCGGGTTTGAATTCCCCCTCCCCGTTCCCCATATGTTCGCGTCATCTTAATTATACTCAAGAGAAGCAAAAAGAAAAGAAATTAAGAAATGTTCTGTTTCATAAGCACTGGGTTTTTCATCTTTTCCTTGAGTTCCTTGTTGTTGAGTAGAACTCAGATTATGGGTGCGTTTGGTGTACAAAAATTTAGTGAAAATTTTTGAAAATTTCTAAAAATTTCTATTACATTTTTACATATTCTTATCTTCTCAAAATTCAAAAAAAAGTTTCATACCTTTCAAAAAAAAATCTATAATTAGAATTCGGTTAATCATTTAACAAAAAATTTTTTGCCATTATTATTATGAACTTCCAAACTACTGAATGACGCTTACTTTGACTATTTTTTGTGAAATCGTAGAAACTGTTCCAATGAATTGTAGAAACTGTTCTGATGGATTTGCGTGGTCAACTTCTATCCGAATAGTTTTTACACTTTGTTTGGACAGATTATAATGCAAAAAAGTCATGACTACTCAAAATTTTGAATCCATCCAAATGAAAATCCAATCCATCAGAGCAGAATCTTACGTTAATTTTCAAAAAATGCGGTTTGAAATGTGTGCACCAAACGTCAAAAGTTTTCTTAAATTATAATTTATCTCATTTTATCTCAATTTTTATTATTTTAAACACACCCTATGTCCGTTTTACGAGGTCAATAGAATCGGTAAAAAATGCTTGGTTGTGAATATCAAGGGTAGATCCTTGTTGGGCCCAACAGGACAATTGCCTCCACTAAATTAAAAAATTACACTAAAATTTTTATTAATTTTGTTTTTTTTTAATAAATTATATATTTTTTTTATGTTTTGTCCCTAGCGTGTTTTGATTTTTACCCGTATTTATTCTAAAATTATAATTTTGACCTTATTAATTATAAGTCTTGGATCCGCCCTGGTGAATATGAATCTTGTGTATGCATAAGAGGGATTGCCATGTAATATTTCTGTGTGGTATATCAGTTTACCATTAGTTGGACTCTGTTGCAACGGTGGTATGATTTAGGCCCCGTTTGAATGTCCAATTTTTGGTATTTTTTTGACAAATTTAGTAGGTGAAACTTTTGGTGTGTTTGACAAAAAAATGAGTAACTTTTAAGTTAGATTAAAATGAAATGATTATTGTACTTCTCGTCAACTCAGCAAAAGTTGCTGTATTAGCAACCGTCACGTAAGATTATTGATAAATTTTGATATTTTATCAAACAACTAAAACACCAAAAATTGGTGTTTTCTTTTTTTTTTTTTTTTTTGGGTTTTTTCCTCCTCCAACTAGGGCATTGTGAATAAAAAATATATAACTGAGAAAATTAGATAAAAAAGAATCTCAACGAGATTTCCCCCCTTTTTTTTGGAGGAAGTTTTCAACAAGAATGGTGCCAGACCAACGTATTGTGATCTAAAATTCCTCCTTCCTAATTTGTCTTCTTGTTGTTCCCCACTTTTAAGACGCCTTTGCAAGGTGATTGGTAAGGAATGAAGAATTTAGATGCCTTTGCCAGGTGATTGGTTAGGAGTGAAGCTTTGGACATCACTTGAGTGTGAAGTTCGTCGACATTTGGAGGTAAGACTATGTTACATCAGTTGTGATTTACCTTTGTCGCTAATATGACACAATTTCAATAGGTATTTATTTTATAAATTCGGTTTATATATACTTTATTAATAAAAATTGTGAAAATGTGCGCCATCTCATTTTATACTAGCAATTACCCGTACCTGAAGGCACAGAAATATAATTTAGCGTGTAAATAATTTAAATTTAAATTTAAATTTATAAATTTATAAAAAAAAGTGTAAAAATAATCTATAAAAATAAAAATCATTAACCAAAAGAGATTAAACTATAAAATTTTATTATTTATTACAAATATTATCACATTTTTTAAAATATTAATTTAAAATATTTTATATAAAAATATTAAAAAAATATGAGAAGAGGAAGAGAAAAAAATAATTCTGACCATTTAACAAATTCAACAGTTGAAAATACCTCAAATTTAGAATTTTAAACTTTTTTATTATATAAATAACATTTTTTATATAAAAAGTAATAAAAAAATATGGAAAGAGTGAGAGAAAAAAAAATAATTCTAGCCATTTAACAAATTTAATAGTAGAAATTTTTAAATTTCCTTATTATATGAATGACACATAGTGTAAAAGTGTATGTATTTAAAATTTAAGAACATTTGAATGTGACATTTATGTGCGTGTCGAGCAGGCATGCTGTAGTTTTGAAATATATTAATCACAAATATTATTTATTACAAATATTATTTCATATTGGTTTATTTTATGAATTCAAAAAAATTTTAAATTTTTAAAAATTTAATAAAAAATATACAAAATTAAAAATTAAAAAAATAAAAATAAGTTTGTAATCACATTTTAAAAAATTTTCATATAAAATGATAAACAAAACAATTAAAGTGGGAAGAAAAAGAAAAATCTTGTCAATTTTGACGTGGTAGAATTTTAGCGATGATTGGAACAAATATAAAATCATGAGTTATTTAGCATGTAAATAACTCCATTTTGAATTCATAAAATAAACCAATATGAAATAATATTTGTAATAAATAATACAATTTTGTTGTCTTTTTTATTTATTTTCACATTAAATTAATTAATTAACTATTTATTTAATTTAAAAACTATTTAGTAAAAATAAATTAATTAATGAATATGATACATATTAACTGTAATATGATATAATAAAAATAGACAAAGTGTTAAAATTGACAAAATGTTTGCAATAGAAAATATAGAGTAAAAGGATTTTTTTATTACGTTTTTCTATTTAAGTTTACATTTTTTTAAAACAAAAAATATAAATAGATTTAACAAATATTTTTTTGTTGTCAGTTTATAAAAATTTATGAACATAAATAGAAATTTTAATTTAAATGTTTAATTTTAATAAAATTTTAAAGAGTATTAAAATCTAAATATATAATTAAAAAAATTAATTGACTTTGCCTATTAGGTATCCATCTATTATTTAATATTATCATATTTTTCTGCCTTTATTTTAAAAATTAAAATAATATTTTAAATAAAAATAATAAAATATATTATTTTGTCTGCCTTGAAACCCCCACCTCTCCCCATTTTTTTCTCTTTCCTGCATAGAAATATAAATTTATAAAGTAAACGTATATAAAAAAAATTGTATAAATACCATGTAAAAATAAAAATTATTAATTAAAAGATATCACATTTTGGAAATATTAATTAAAAGATATGACATTTTTAATAAATAATATTTGTAATAAATAATAAAATTTTACACCTTTTATTATTAGTGATTTTTATTTTTATAAGTTATTTTTATAAAAAATAAATTTTGTATCTTTATAAGTCAAATATATAAAAAACAAATTTAAAAATGAGATAGAGAAATTTAAAAAATAAATTTACATTTGAATTATTTGTAAGTCAAATATATAATTTTATATCTCTATTTAAAGTAAAAATATTATTTTTATGTCTTGAAACCCTCTTATTTTTGTGCGTTAAAACCCCACCCGCCCCAACCCAACCCCCATTTCTCTCTCTCTCTCTCTCTCTCTCTCTTGCACCGCGGGCCCCACCCCCTCTCCCATCTCCGTCTCTCTCACACTCACTCTCTCTCTCCTGCACCCGCCCCACGCCCTCTCCCTCCCCCATCTTCCTTTTTCTCTCATTTAATAACTCCCCTTTTTCTCTCTCTCTTTCCCAGCAAACCACCCTCCCGCCCCCTCTTTCTCTCTCTCTCTCCCCCCAGCAAACCCACCAAATGCTGACACATATATAAATATCACTTCAAAACACTTATCTCCCTTGTATAATAGATATACCATCTCCATTTAATTTTTACTGATTTAGCATATATAAAATGAGTTTATAGAGTAATTAATCTAACAGTAAAGTAGCAAAGTTTCATTAGTTGTACCCCACTGTTGTAAACTAAGAAAACTCAACCAAAGCAAAAATACACTCAATCTGAGAATGACTTATTATTGAATGAAACAAGCTTTGGCTATTAAATAGCATTTACAAATCCCTAACAGAAAGCAACAATGCAACTCACGTTTACACTATCTACAAACGTGGTAACCAACTAAGAAAGAGTCAAACAACAACCTACTTCCCTAGTTAATAGGGATTATTCAAATAGAAGATAAAAATCTTAACTGAAACACCTACTAACTCGTCATTCCCTCCCTTAAACTAATTGCTAGCAATCAGTTTACTTCTGGTACTTGGCAAACTCCCAGTAAACTTCGAAGCTTAAGAAACACATCTAGCTTGAGAGGCTTGGTCATCACATCTGCAATCTGCTCCTGAGAACCACAATGAACCAATTCGACAACTCCCTCTTTTGTAAGATCACGCAGAAAGTGAAAACGAACATCAATGTGCTTGCAACGTCCATGCATCACCGGATTCTTCGAAAGTTTGATCGTCGAGCTGTTATCACAAAACATGATAGTACTGCCATTTTGTGAGTGACCTAGCTTCTCCAAAATTCTTCTCATCCAAACAACGTGACTGGCACAAGACGCAGCAGCTACAAACTCTGCCTCAGTTGTTGATAGAGTAACAATAGGCTGTTTTTTAGATGACCATGAGACAGCTCCCGAGCTCAGCAAGAAAACATAACCCGAAGTACTTTTCCTGTCTTCTAAGTCACCAGCATAATTACTATCAGCATAAGCAACCAAATTTTCACTCCCTCCCTTCTTATAGAAAATCCCAGAGTCGATTGTCCCTCTCAAGTATCTCAAGACTCTCTTCGCTGCCTGCAAATGCAGTTCTGTTGGTTGCCCCATATATCGACTAATAAGACTCATTACAAACATTAAATCAGGTCGAGTAGCTGTCAAATACATGAGGCTGCCTACAACTTGTTTGTAGAAAGTTGCATTCACCTTAACTCCATCTGTATCTTTGCACACTTTGAAACCAGGGACGATGGGATTGAGCACAGAGTTGCTCTCCTCCATGCCAAACCTCTTCAGCACATCCATAGCATACTTCCTTTGACAAATATAAATTCTATCATCTCTTTGCAGCACCTCAATACCAAGAAAGTACCTCATCTTCCCAAGATCAGTCATATCAAATTCATGCATCATAGAATTTTTAAATTCACCAAACATGGACTCATCATTCCCAGTAAAAATAAGATCATCAACATAGATACTGATAATCAAAATTTTACCTTCTTCACTTTCCTTGACAAACAAGGTATGCTCACTGTGACATTTCTCGAACCATTCTTTCAAAAAATAGGTTTCTATGCGACTAAACCAAGCTCGTGGAGCTTGCTTAAGCCCATATAAAGCTTTCTTCAGCTTTAACACCTTGTGTGGACTGTCTTTATTCTCATAACCCCTCGGTTGCTTTACAAACACATCTTCAGTTAGCTCACCATGTAGAAAAGCCGATTTCACATCTAGTTGATATATTGCCCAGCCCTTTTGTGCAGCAAGGGCAATAATCATTCGAACTGTGTCCATCCTTGCCACAGGTGCAAATACCTCTGTGTAATCAACTCCATGCTGCTGTGTATACCCTTTAGCTACTAGACGTGCTTTGTACTTGTCTACCTTTCCATTTTCGTTAAGCTTTGTCTTGTAAACCCACTTAACACCAATCTTTTTTGCTCCAGCTGGTAACTCTGTCAATAGCCAAGTATCATTCTTCTCAATAGCTTTCATCTCAGAGTCCGTAGCTGCTCTCCACTTTTCACTCTTTACTGCCTCTTCAAATTGCACAGGATCAGTAGATGCAAATAGCACCATATTAGCCACATCTTCTTCTTGAGAAAGCCCCTCACCACTCTCGTAATCATCCATCCAGACCGGTCTTCTTCTAGGTCTTCCTTCATTAGAGCTAGGTGAGCTCATATCATTCGCATTGCTTGAGGAACTGGTCTCCACTGCGTCTGCATCATTATCTCCTTCACTGTCTTCCTCAATGACATCATTTATGGCAACTTCTCCTTTGTTGTCACCCCACTCCAAGTTAACTGCAATTAACTCCTTATAGCTATTGTTCCAATCCCAGCACTTATCTTCTTCAAATTTGACATCCCTGCTCACCACAATTCTTTTTTATACTGGATCATAAAGCCTGTAGGCTTTGGATTCCTCACTGACCCCCAACAGTACGCAACTAAAACTCTTGTCTTCCAACTTTGTTCTCTTGGCATCTGGTACATGGACATGTGAGACACATCCAAACACCCGAAAGTACTCAACTGAAGGCTTGATTCCACTCCAAGCCTCTTCTGGAGTCATGTTCTTCACAGCTAGAGTAGGACTTCGATTGAGAACATGTACAGTCCAATTTACAGCTTCTGGCCAAAAACTCTTTGGAATCTTCTTCTCTGAAAGCATACTCCGCACCATATTCATAACTGTCCTGTTCTTCCTCTCTGCAACTCCGTTTTGTTGTGGAGTATATGCAGCCGTCAGCTGTCTCTTGATGCCATTCTCTTTACAAAATTGATTGAATTCTTGCGAGGTGAACTCCCCTCCTCGATCGGTACGCAAACACTTAATGTAACTGCCTGTTTCTTTCTCAACAATAATCTTAAAGTATTTAAAATTGATGAATGCTTTTGATTTTTCAACCAAAAAATATATCCATATTTTCCGACTAAAGTCATCAATGAAACAGATTGAGTACCTTTTGTTGCCATTTGATATAGGAGTGATCGGACCACACAAGTCTGCATGAATCAGTTGAAGCTTCTGTGATACCCTCCAATTGCTCTTCTTTGGAATAGGGTCTCGATGCTGCTTTCCTACCATGCAGGCAGTACACACTGTTGTGAAGGCAGTGAGTTGTGGTAGTCCATGCACCATCTTTTTGGATTGAAGAGTTCTCAAAACTTTATAACTCAAGTGACCATACCTACAGTGCCACAAATGAGACCAATCCTGAGAGGTTGTGTGGAAACAAGCTGCCTTTCTCGATTGAGACTCAGCCACCAGAAAGAACATTCTATTGGCTGATATCTCTGTTTGGATGATCAAGCCCTTCTCTGGATGGTAAATCCGACACTTGCCATGTTGAATGAGAATTGTTAACCCTCTTTCCTGTAGCTGCCCAATGCTCAACAAGTTGTTCCTTAACTCCGGCACATAGAACACCTCGGTAACCACATGCACAAAACCATTCACTTGCAGCCTGACATTCCCTTTTCCCATCACCGACATCGTCGCATTATTTCCCAATTTCACCATTTGCCTAAAACTTTCGTTGAGATCACTGAACAAGGTTTTGTCTCCGCACATGTGGTTGCTGCATCCTGAGTCCAGAAACCACATGTTCTCTCTGCGTGCTTCATTTAGCTCCACATATGACATTAACAACATCTCTTCATTCTCATCAAGTTGAGCATAATTAGCTTCTTTGTCCCAGCTAGGACACTCATATTGAAAGTGTCCAAGCTTGTGACACTTGTAACACTCGACAATGGATTTGTCGAAGCCCTGACGCCCTCTACCTCTGCCTCTTCCTCTAACTGATCCTCGACCACGACCTCTTCCTCCTGATCTATCCTCATGAGTTACTTTCAAAGCTTGTTCTTCCCCATCATGCTTATGAAACTTCTGCTCGTGAACAATTAGCGAGCTTTGCAACTCATCGATGGATAGACTATCAATATCCTTCGACTCCTCAATAGAACAAACAATGTAGTTAAATTTGTCTGTTAAGGATTGAAGTATTTTCTCCACAATTGTAACATCTACCATTCGTTCACCATGCACCCTCATTCTATTAGCCACAGACATTACCCTTGAAAAATAATCAGAAACTTTCTCACCAGACTTCATCTCTAAGGTTTCAAACTCTTTGCGAAGAGCTTGAAGAATTGACCACTTCACTCTTGCATTTCCCTCATACTTCTTCTTCATGGAGTCCCAAATCTGCTTCGAGGTGTCCTTCTCAAGAATGGTTTCCAAGATGGTTCGATCAATGGCCTGGAACAAGTAGTTCTTTACTTTCAAGTCCTTCAACTTCAACTCGTCAAGCCTTCTTTGCTGCTCCTCTGTCAGAACTGCTCCTTCCTTTGGTTCTGCATAACCAGTCTCCACCAAGTTCCAATATTCTTTAGATCTCAGAAAATTCTCCATCAACATGCTCCAATGGTCATAATGATCAACGAAGCGGGGAATTGCAGGCTGCACAAAATTCCCTTCACTCGTCATGCTTCTTTCTCTTTTTGCAAGTCACTCAAAGTCTGCTACTTTTTCTCTCAGACCCAAGGGGCTCTGATACCAGATTGTTGTAAACTAAGAAAACTCAATCTGAGAATGACTTATTATTGAATGAAACAAGCTTTGGCTATTAAATAGCCTTTACAAATCCCTAACAGAAAGCAACAATGCAACCCACGTTTACACTATCTACAAACGTGGTAACCAACTAAGAAAGAGTCAAACAACAACCTACTTCCCTAGTTAATAGGGATTATTCAAATAGAAGATAAAAATCTTAACTGAAACACCTACTAACTCGTCACCCACTCTATTAATAATTTGGCACAATCTCAGCAATTGGGTAGCAAAATTCAATTGATTAATTTCATATGCTCAACAAAATTCACATGAATACAAGAAAATAACACCTATTTTGCATAAATAAATAACACTTATTTTGGATGAATTTTTATTTATTTGTTTTATTAATTAATTATTTATTTATTTTTGGGGGGGGTGGCGAGGGGGTTGATTTTGGTACATAGCTTAACTAGTCAAAGAGTTGAGAATAAAATGGTTTGAATTTACACGAGATAATACACTTTCGGTGCAATGAGCTAGTGGGAAAAATGTGCAGACAAATTTGTGGCACTACTTCAATATTACATTCGAACCACAATATAGGGACAGTTGGCGGTGACCCATAAAAAAAAAAAGAAATTTACAAATTATAACTTTATATTAGAAAATGACATGTATCATTTTAATAGTTAATTATGTGTTTTGTAAAAAATTATAAAAATAAAAAAAATTAGAAATAGGTTTAGTAAAAAAAATTGATGAAAGAGTTTTTTTTTTTTTTTCATTTGGTCGCCCAAACAACCTTATTATTCATTTTATGATTAAACTCAAGTACTCGACTACTAAAATATCAAAATGGTCATTCAAATGATAAATTATATTCGGTAAATGGAACATTATTACTAAATAAAACTTTGATATTGTAATTCTTCTCCTCGCAATAACACATATTTTGGGTTTCGACTAAGTTGTACCTTAGTAACTTTTTTTTCACATCAATTATTAATATATAACTTAAAGTACCAAAATTTTTTCTTATTTTTATCCCAATATATATTATGAAATAATTATTTTTTTTACTCTTGTACTTAAGGTAAAACTCACTTATATCTCTTGGATTTTAAAAACATACATTTGTAAAATTATAAAAGAATAGTAAATGTATTTGCTTGAATTAGGGTTCAGGATGAGCCTAATAAGATTTGCTACACCTTATAAACTCTTTAAAAATTTGTAAAATACATAAATGAAAGATGCAAAATAATATATAAATTAATGTGAAAATATATATAATATATAGATATATTTATCTATAAATACCAACAAATTTCTACAAATCCTAATAAAATATCTATAATATTTAAAAAATTTTGATAGAAAAATTAAAAAATTTCTATCAAAATCTATTTGAACAGACAAAAATTCGTTCAAACTGAATTATTCATCTCCAAAAAAACGTAATTTAATGATTGAACTCACTAAAAAGTAATTTAAGTCACATTTTTTCTTAATTTTTATAACTCCAAACTCACCTAAATTGGTCTAAATATGAGGTTGCTAAAATCAAGAAATGAGTTGTTAAATAAATTACAAAAATAATTTAAAAAAATAAAACATGGGCGGATCAGGTCAAAGGGCGGTTAAAGCTGGCGGAAATAGTGCTGAATAGTCGGGAAGGAGATGGGGTTGGGTCGGCGCACGTCTCTTTACATAACTTTACATAACTGGTGCCTTCTAGTGTTTCAAATCTGTGCATGGCTCTCCTAAACGGTGGTTTGTCCATTTGTTCCCAAAAGTCCTGCTTCCCATTTTAGGAGTCACGTGAGGGGGAGCACAAATGACGGGAGCGGCCGAATCAAATCTAAATTTATTTGAATTCAATTTAAATTATTTATATTAATGGCACATTTAGAGTGACAAAAAAAAAATAAAATAAAATGAAATAAGTTGTGAGTTCGTAATTCATGTAATAAGATAAAAAGTGAATAATTTTTAATAATTTTTAATTTTTTTACTATTTTTAAGAATTTTTTTCATTCTAAACAGAGCTTAAATCAGACTTGAGTTTCATGTGAAAAATCGTTTAGACCATCAAAAGTGACCAAAAATTAGAAAAAATAAATTTTTAGTATTTGGAAAACAAAATAAAAGTGACTAAAATAATTCATTGGGACAGTATAAAACAAGCTATTACGGAAAGATGACAAATGTTAAAAAGTGAGAAAAATAGATAACTTTTTATAATTTTTGTTAAAAGTTTGTAAAACTTAAATTTTAAAAATAAATATATGAAAAATAAAAATAACAAAAGTGAGTAAAAATAAGTAAATATTTATAATTTTTTATAATTTTTGATGATTTTTTTCTCAACTAAACGGGCCTTAAGCTTTTATATAAAATTAAAAATGAAATCAAACTCCGAAATTGTTTCGTGAACTGTTTGATTCTTTCCACGCCTATCCCCCTGCTTTTACATTAGGCTAGTCACGTGAGTGGAGCACAAACGGATGGGAAATGCAGATTCTCCCGCTTTTATATAGGGTGGCCCAGCACTACCCTGCGTCACTCTCGTCGCAACCCCACGCTCTCCTCTCTCTCAACTCTTCCTTCGCGCGATTTCGATTTCTTCGTATAAGCTTACAAATGGCGAAGAACGATATTCGATTTTTCGAGTTGAACACCGGAGCTAAGATTCCTTCCGTCGGCTTGGGCACCTGGCAGTCCGATCCTGGTCTCGTCAGCCACGCTGTCGCCACTGCCGTCAAGGTTCTCTATCGTTATATATACACAGACTCTCTCTCTCTCTCTCACAGACACGCGCGCGCGTTTATGTGTCTAATGTGCATACATCTTTCTTTTACGCATTAGTGTTTTTGCTTAATAGGTTGTACAATTTGTATTTGTTATAAAATCGTGCACATAATCTTGGATCACACAACGCACAATTCAAAGTATAGAAAAGAGAAGAAGAATAGATAGCAAGATTTACGTGGTTCGACTATAAAGTTTACGATTACGGGTAAGACACAGGAGAAATAAATTTCATTATGATGAAAAAAAAGTAATTACAATGCCGGCCGACTTTTCTTTTAATTACTCTAATAAGAAAACTCCAAAACCTTAAATAGGTCCATACCGCGGGGCGTAGCCCCCGCACCTCCCGAGGTCAGTGGTGGATTTTGGGCCCAGGCCTATCAGCCCGTGCCCTCCGCTATCACCACAGACCTCTAAAAAAATATCCAAACGGGTCGCACCGCGAGACTTTCAGATCGGATTATAATGTCGGGTCCAAAAATAAAAAATACAAGCCACAACAATAGTATTCATCGATAATTTGTTTATTACGATTCTCTTCTCATTCAATTGTTGATTTATGTCGGTTGCATAGTCTCTTTTTTTCTTTTCTTTTTTTTGGTTGTATTAATCAGTGGCTTCTTATTTTAGGATTTATTTCAGCCCCTTGCCGATTTATTTATTTATTTATTTATTATTATTATTATTATTATTTGGTTTGGTTGTATTAGAGACTGCGCTAGGATTTGTTTGCTATAATTCATTGACTTAATTTTCTGGAATCAATTTGAGAATCACTTGAGAGATTGGGGCATTTCACACGCAAGAATTGTTAAAAGGCTGTCTAATAAGAGAATAAAAAGGTTGTTGAAATTAAATTGGCAAAACTGGAAATTTTGGCATATAAAGAAGTAATTTATAAGGTCTATGCCATAGGAATTGCTAAAAGTCTGTGTGAAAGTGTGAATAGCTTTATATTTTGAACTGTTCTATTTTGTATTAACTAATCAACATTGTAGATTACTTGATTCAATTTTGTGTATGCATTGAGGAGAATACTTTTTGAATGAGAATATCTGCTCTGTTTCTTTCTTCCTCTCTGCCTTGTCTTCATCTGCTAGTTATCTAAGTTTTAATTGCTCTTCTTTTGTGAGTAGAAAGGGATATACTATTTGGTATCTGTTTGCATGTTCTAGTTGATCTGTATCCATAGTCATGGCATCTACTTTTATTATGCGTATCATAAAATTGCAGTCTCAAGCATCTCATGATTTTATTTATTTATTTTTTATTTTTTATTTTTTTTGGAGAAAAAGGGATAGCCCTTTATTAGTTTGCCTGTATTCATTAATATTGATTAGCACTCAGTGAAACATATTTCCTTCTGACAGGTGGGATATCGCCATATAGATTGTGCTCAAGTTTATGGCAACGAGAAGGAGGTATTCTGAGTTTTTATTTTTATTATCAATCCTATACCAAATGCAATTGATTACAGCCATTTCCTTTTGATTAGGCTCATTTACCTTAATATTTATCTGGATCCTGTGGTATTGCTTTCTTCGTTGCCATTAATCGATGATTTTGATTTTTATTGAGTTTCTACAGGCAAAAGTTCAATACAACTGGACTCTCATGTTTCAAATCTTCATGCAAACTGGTTGTCATAATGGCTATGTTTTTCTTTTAGGTTTAAAGACATGTTCATGTTAGCAATGATTATTTTTTAGTGTTTAATAGATTTGCAGCTATATATGGAATAATGGAACCAGTGATTGTTATCTTGGCAATTATATGCTTTTTCTTCTTTTATTTCCAGAGCAGCTTCTAAAGTTTGTTCTGTTAAAATATTTTCTATATCCTACATGAGATATAAACAAGATGTTGCAGTCAATAGTCGTTGAGCTGGTATTTACCTTATTTTTACAATATGTCTTGTGGATCATATTGCACGAGTCTTCTTGTGTATGGAACTTTGGCTGCTTATTATTATTATTTTTTTTTTTTTGGGGGGGTTCTGTTTGGCTTGTTGATAATAAGAAGTAAAACCAATGACTTTCTACTAAGGGGAGTTTTTGACATTTTCTTATATTTTTTCACAAACAAGCCTGCGGTATTTTGACTAAGGGGCCACCTAACAGATCCTAGGAATTGTTTTGATGGGCTCCATATGTTGATTGCAGACTTGCAGCCATATGGAGTTTATTTAATTACATTTTAGGGTCCAGTTAACTTCAGCTTTTATTTTTCTGGATATGAATCTTAAAACTGAAAATTGAACATTGTTCTTGTAAGGTTCAGCTAGAGAGGGGAAAAAACATGGTAATCAGAATAGTACAGCGGGAGCATTTAGGAAGTTACCCTTTACACTTTGATCTTTGGTCACTGAGTAGGATGTCCATATGTTGCTTGTTTACTCAGCTCTCCAATCACCTGCATTATATGGCCTAATGTTCTCGTTGTTTAAGTAGATTGTATGGTTTATGTCATGGGAACCTTATGTACTAGAAGGGGGAAAAAAATTTGAACACCAAATTTAAGTATTGCCTTCATAGGTTTATTGGCCCATTTGCTTTGACACATCCTGAAACATAACAATGCATATCCATGGATAAATGGTACTAGGACAAGAACTTGAGGACTGAGGCAACAATGGCATGACTAAGCAATACTTCAAATATGGATTGCCTGTCACTGTTACGGTAAAATAATATCATTATAAACATATATACTTAATTCTTATATTATCCCTTCTGTCACATCACTGTAACCACAAACAACAATGAATGTCTTTGACTATGGCAAGCCATTATGATTCATGTACTGAAATGGTCTCAATTCTGGATCTTGCATTGATTTAGATTTATATTTGCAACTGAAGCAATGGTAACTGATGGGTTGATTTAATATTCTTGCATCGTAGGTAAAATATAACTCATTTGAAATAAGGAACAAACTTAATTTTCTCTAAGGTTTTGAAGGTACTGATCTAGGTTTTATGCCTTGTAGATTGGTGCGGTTCTGAAGAAGTTGTTCGAAGATGGTGTTGTGAAGCGCGAGGATTTATTTATCACTTCCAAACTCTGGTCTGAATCAATCTTTATGTTGACTGAATCTAGTATAAACATATAAAGGAAATGGATGCATAATATATGTACCTGTTTCATGAGGATAATAAGGCTCGCTGCTCTAATTCTTTGTTTACACTGTCGCAAGTTTCCCCTTTTCTGAAACACAATGTTCATTTTGATTTCTGCTAACTGCAATGTTACAGGTGTACTGATCATGCTCCAGAAGATGTACCAGAGGCACTAAACAGGACTTTGCAAGATTTGCAGCTTGACTATCTTGATTTGTACCTTGTACGCGTTGTAGAAAATCAGTTAGCAGTCATTCCTGTTAAATATTTTAACTAGAAGTGTTTTTCTTTCCTTTTTTCTCTCAAAGGTCTAGTTTACTTTCGAAGAACTCTTATACTGTCTTGGAAGATTAAAACCATAATTGGAGGCCCAAGATTTAGTCGAAGTTGTTATATTTGAGCATTACATTCACGGATCCAGGATTTGATTCTTGGGGTGGGCAAGGTTGAAAAATTATGGACTTGGGGGGGGGGGGGTTGTCTATTAGGAATTTTGGAGAAAATTTTGGGGGCAGGCCTTAAGGGGTATTCAAAAGTCGAGAATTTTCCCCTAAGAATTTTCAGTCGTCGGCAACAGACATCCCTTGAAAGACAGCTTTAATACTTCTTTCAATTATTGAAGTTCAAGCTGTCATCTTGTGCCTGAAATGACTTTTTATCAGTTTAAGATATTATAAACAGTTATTCTTGTCCTTCCAAATGTTAAATGTTTCATCATGGATGTTTTTAGTTTTGTCTAATTGAAGCTCTTAATTGTTGAAGATCCACTGGCCAGTCCGGATGAAAAAAGGGTCAATTGGCTTTAAGCCTGAAAATCTCATTCCAACAGACATACCTAGCACATGGAGAGCAATGGAAGCTCTATATGATTCTGGTAAAGCTCGAGCTCTTGGCGTCAGCAATTTTTCTACAAAGAAACTGGGAGATTTGTTAGAGGTAGCACGTGTTCCCCCTGCTGTCAACCAGGTTGAGTGTCATCCTTGCTGGCAGCAGCCCAAGCTTCGGGAATTCTGTAAAGCTAAGGGAGTTCATCTATCTGTGAGTTGACAATCTTACATTAATTTTGATATTTTCATGAACTACTTATAAAAAGTTTGATTAGAAGATTCACCCATCTGTGATTTTAAATCTTAATTTGTTTTATCATTCAAGTTGGCGACAAATTTATTTAAAGTGCACTCTTATTTTTCATTACTTGTGCTTTGATTTTTCATTCTTTCAGGGATATTCACCACTGGGTTCTCCTGGTACGACCTGGCTCAAGAGTGACGTCCTTAAGCATCCAGTTTTAAATTCAGTAGCAGAGAAACTGGGCAAAACTCCTGCTCAGGTTGCCCTTCGCTGGGGCCTGCAGATGGGTCACAGTGTACTTCCAAAGAGTACAAATGAATCAAGGATCAAGCAAAACTTTGAAATCTTTGACTGGTCTATTCCTGATGACTTGGTTGCCCAGTTCTCTGAGATTCAGCAGGCAAGTTCCTAATCCGGAACCATGATTTGTTTGCAGTTATTAACTTGCTATTGTAATACGGATGCCCCAGTTGTTATATTATACTGGTAATTCACTGGAAATAAGAACGCTAACATCCGAGCATTGTTACATTATAAGGGAACTCTCTGCACATACTTCCTACGTACAACCAGTAGTAAATGCTATTTGTTTCGTCGACGCATGCAGGCAAGACTTGTCCGAGGGACTTCATTCGTTCACGAGACATATGGGCAATACAGGACACTTGAGGAACTCTGGGATGGTGAGATATGAGAAGACACTTATCAAAAAAAAAAAGAGAGATATGAGAAGACAGATGATCAGTTTGCGAGGGTGGGGTGGCTCTCTTTTCGCTGCTTTATTTACATCAGATTCTACCATATATCGTTATATTATATTGGTAACATAAGGTGTTTTGGCTGAATTGTCTTTTCTTCCTTTCCCTTGTTTAAGGCACACGCTACTGTTATCGTATTTCTTATTCTCATTGGAAATGGCTTGGTAGGCAAAAGCCAAATGATTGCAGGCCATGTTAAATTTACTATACTTTCACACGTTTGGAATGTGGTTTTATCGAGTGAAAGAAAATGAGTGGGAAAATTAAATTACTTGTACTTATTCATTTTTTTGTGTTAAGCAATTTTTTTTTTACAAATATTTATTCATTTTTTTCTAATATTTTAATCTAACCAAAATATTTATTCATTTTCTTTCTAACATTTTAATCTAACCAAAATAAAAAATGAAATAAATTTGATTTTTTGTCGCATTTTATTTTCCATAAACAAATCCATGATCGTTTCATATCTTGTGTATGCTTCATTTTTAACTTTGCATTTGCAACTTCTACTCACTTCAAAAATAACATTTATTATTTTTGTCTCAATTTACTAAAAAATTATATTTTTATCTTATTATTGTTTTACTTTTTGTCTCCACTCACTTAAAAATTTTATATTTTTTCTCACTGATTGCAAATCATAAGTCTACTTTAGTCTCAAAATTATACCTAGACCTTATATTATTTTTCAATTGTACAAAAATCTATCTAGTACTTTTATCTAAATTTTTTTACTTGCAATCTGTCCCTTTCTTGGTATAAGACGCATGTTCAAAACAATTCACTCTCCAAGTTATAATAATTTTGAGTTTTTCTAAAGTTATTTTCATAAATTTTATTATATTATCATAATTACCCACGTAAAACTAATTTTAATATATAAATATTTTCTCTTCTTCTCTTCAATCGATTGGAGGTAATTTTTGTATATACTAATGAGCAATCATTGACTTCCCCCACCCCCCGGGGGTGCTGCGAAGCCTAACCTTGGGTTGGGATAAATAAAGCTCAATTTGACTGGATTAAGTTTTGAGTTATCCGCCCTATTATTAATTTTATCTGTAGTCCGGCTAATTGAACTTGAATTAATTTAGATTATTCTTATTGTACTTAAACAAGTGCATTTTCTATAAACAAAAATAATCATAAAGTCAACATAAATGAAGTAAAAACAAACATTTGTAAAGATAAATTAAAAGTCTGCATTAATTATTTAATTCTCTTTTTTATCCAATAATATCACTTTAATATGTCTTTCGCATGTTTTAATTTTTAAGTCTTCTAAACCATTAGTTCAAAAAAAAAAAAAAAAAATAGTCTTCTAAACCATCCAGAACACAGATTGTGAGTTTTAGTGAAAAGAAATCGTAGCAGAGCCTATATCCGAACATGAGCTAGCCAAGTTCTAACAACCTCACGCCTGGATGCCCCTGGCTTACATTGAGGCTCCAGCCCAAATTTTATGGTGATCCACCGTGAAAGTCAGATGTTTGAATCCAAGCACTACTGATAGTTTTTGCAACTATAAGTTCAAACACCATTCTTACAAGTCTACATCACGTATATTTTTAGGGTAATTTGGAATCATTTTTATAACAATTTACATTCCACGGTCTAGTATTGTTCACTTTGAACTTTGTCACGTGCAACGCAAAAATTTTTTTGTATCTGCTTTGAGTTTCATTATGCGGCATGCGAGAACTTTCTAGGGCATCCATCCTGATACTAATTTTGCTTAAGAATGCTTAATTTTGGAGTTAGGAGAGGTTTTTGCAACTCCAGTTCAAACGCCATTCTCACACATCTAAATGTTGCATCTATTTTTAGGATAGTATAGGCCTAATTTTATAACAATTTAAGCAGTTGGTTTGCATTTCTATTTTTTGTTTTCTGTTTTTATTTTTTATTTTCTGTTTTATATGTTTTATGTTTTGAAAATCCCAAAGTACAGAAAATAAAAAATGTATTTGGTTTAACATTTTATGTATTCTGTATTTTGATATTTTTCTTATTTTGAGTTAAAAACACTCAAATAACTCTTTGACATTTTACAGTTCATGTGTAAACTCATTTTTTTGTTTTCTAAAATAAATTTTAAAAACACAAGTGATTAAATGCATTTGAGCTATTTTTTTATTTTTAAAAATATAAAATAGAAAATGAGTTCAAAACAAGCATGCCACATGTCACCTTACATTTTCACAATATGATATTTTCACAAAAATAAATTGTTACGTGTAACATGCAGAATTTTTAGTGTTAATTTTAAACTCTATTATGTGCAGCATGAGTACTTTCTAAGGAATCACTCCCCTTAGTACTAATTTTCCAAGGATGCTTAATTCTAGACAATTGCCTTTAAAACAGATATCCTCCTCTTTCGGGCATGCACACCTGCGTGACTTTACACTTTCGATTGGACATTAACTTGATTTTAATATTATTCGTAATCACTCATTTACCTATAGTACTCATTTACCTATAGTACGATATTACCTACTTTAAACTTAGTTAGATATAAAAATTCCCTAAGGACTACTTATCCTAATCTTATTCTCACTCAAACATATATAACCCCATAGTCTCGATAGAATTTGATACCTCCAAAACTTTAAAACATATTGTAATAAACAAATATTGAATATTATATATATCGTACCTCATTCAATTTAAATTCCACTATCTATAAAAAATAAAGTAAATTAACACTCAACCACAATATATCTAAAGTTTTAACTACATACTATTTTGCAACTATGTTTAGTAATTTTTCAATTTATATTACTTTAAATTATTTTAGTTAATTTAAAAAAAAATCATTGCCACCATATAAAAAACTTCTATAGCTTGTAATTACATAATTTCGACTCTTAGATGATGGCATAGTTTTTTTTTTTTTTTTTTAAGTTGGGTTAGAAAAATGAGATGAAAATTATAAAAAAAAATTATCAATTTTTTTTTTAATTTTTTGATTACTCATACAATACGAGTTTTTCCCTCGCATTTTCTTTTCCTTGATCCAAACACAACAAAAGAGCACAAAAGAACAGACTCTGAATATGTAGTGACATCTAGAAGAAATTCCCCTCAACAAAGGCATCAATTCCAATTTAAGTTCTATTTATTTATTGCCATCTCAGCCAATTCATTCAGAGGCACACCCAACATAATTTGCCCAACTACCAAAAAAAAAAACATAATTTGCCTGACATGTTGGGGTTATATCTTCCAACTAGGTGAAAAATGTGGTAAAACAACTGTAATGTAAAAACATTAGGATAGAAGTCACAGAACTACAAAAACAACAATAGGATGAAAGAGAGGGTTTGAAAAAAAAAAAAAAAAAGCACTTGACAGGATGAAGCAATAAGCTATATTTGTCCTGTGCTAGTCTCTTGCAGCAGTACTATATATGTCACTCTAGACTAAGCTCCTTGTGGCTGTAAACAACCCCTTTATCACCATCCACCACTTGCCCATGACCTCTCAGAATCCTGTATTTGGAACAATGGAAGGAATAAGTTGCATGTTGCCAAATATAACCAAACAAAATTTAGACTAGTCCCATTTCCCAAATCATAAATGTACACACACCCGCACAAGGACAGTTCAGCCTTTACCTTTACCAATTGAATCAGAATTAACCAATTCTTGTGGAATGGGTCAGGCTATGGCTGAGAGATGCCAGTAGTTTAAATAAATATATATATATATATATATAAAGTAAATGCACACTTACATGTAGAAGAACAATGGTGAAAATTAAAAAGGGAATATAAAATGATCTTAGTTCCAAGCAAGAAAACCTTGTGTCACGACCCGCCACCTTAGATTACACCAGATGCTCAAGGAAGTTAATTCGGACACCAGCATGGCATGATTCGAGAATTACCTAAAACGTTCTAGATTTTGTCGTATTGTTCCGGAATGTCCTAAAATGGTCCGGAGTGTTATAGAAGGTTTCAAAATTTTTCTCGTATGATTCAGAATTTTCTAAAAGTCACTAGAGTCTTTAGAATATCCTAAAACCTAGTAGAACCTAGTAGAGTTTCTAAGAAGTGTCTTAAATATTATAGTGTTGTAAATATTGTAGAGAATTGTCGAATTCTCTGAAGTCATATGAACGTCCTAGATATTATAGTGAAGGATTCTAGAGGTATGATCTCCACAGTTGGATCAAATCAATTTCCACCGTCTATTGAGGAGGTATAGCACATAGTTGAATCAAATCAATTTTCACCATCCATTGAGGAGGTATAGCAATATAAATAGGGGTAGGGTGTGTTTATTTATATCATCTAAGGATCCAAGGATCTGAGTTCCAAATATTCGGTTGAGCTAGTGGAGTGTTCTTCTAAAACCCTCTCTTGTGTGTCTTTCTCACTTGCTTATTTATGAGTGTTTAACTTCTGATTGCGAGTTAAGCTGACTTAGCACTACAACAAGAAGAGAGAGGTTCAGTGTCTACCCATAGCATTGACGTTATTGCCTGGATCATTTAATGTGAATGGACAATATTTTTCTACAGGAAGAATTTACCACAAAAGTATGATATCTATCAACTTGACCGTTTAATTTAATGTGAATGAAAAATATGTTTCTACCAAAAGAATTTACCACAGAAGTATGCATGCAAGAATGATATATCAATGACAACTTTGTAATTAGTTAATATCTCAGCGAGCCTTTTCATTTAAAATGACAAGTATACAAGTTTTGCACATCATTTTGGCAACTAATTCTAGTTGAATAGCATTTATGTGATATGTAAACTTCATAGACATTGTTAATCAAATATTCAGCAAAATTTACACTCCCAAAATGCGAAAAATCTAATCTAATAATGATACTAAAAGGTTATCAAAAAAAAAAAAAAAAAAAAACAAACAATTTCTTAAAACGCCTATCAATCACTTCTAGATGCCATAAAGAAAATGGAATAAAGGACTGAGAGACACGCACCATCTTGTTGTTAAGAGTCCTTCAACTCCTACTGGACCCCGGGCATGAATCTTACTTGTACTTATCCCAACCTGTCAGCAATTGAATAAAGCCAACAACATATAAGAAGAGGAAAATTAACCACGTTGAGAATAGGATTTTTGGAAATATCAGTTACCTCTGCCCCAAGTCCAAAACGTGCACCATCACAAAATCTCGTACTTGCATTGTGAAATACTGCAGCACTAGAATGTAAAGTCATAATGATTAGCTAGTAAGCACAAACACGACTTGAGACACAGATATGATACAACACGACGCAAATGCACTAACTTAGTAATTTTCAAAAAAATACAAGACACGAAATGACGGGAGCTCGGCAAAATATATTTTTGTATATATATATTTTTATATGTTTTACATACTAATATTTTTTTAAGATACAATAGAAATAATGCAATATAACACAAACTAAAATTAGAAACCATGTATTTCATATATTAGAAGTTAACAAAGAAAACAAAAAATAACTACATTCCATAAAAAATGACAGTAGATTATATTCCATAGCTTAAAAATTAAGAAAGAGATTACCAAAAAAAAAATTATTTATTTATTTTGTAAGGCGAGTCCAACATGTTTCAAAAATTAATCTGTTACTAGTCCAAAATGAGTTTTTGACGTGTCCAAACTATGTTTGAACATAAAAAAATCAAGCAAAACAAAAGGTGAATCTGACATATATCCAAGACTTGTCAACCGCATGTCAATGTCTATCATGACTCTTAACTCCGTAATGGCACTCATGATGGTGAATCCATGCTTTCTAGATGATTAACAACATTAGATATAAAAATTATACTTCTTTAAAAATATCAATAACAAATGCGAGAAGAACTAGGAAAATATATTATTTTCTAGTATTCAAGTATGGACATCTTTAAAAATATCAATAACAAATGCGAGAAGAACTAGGAAAATATATTATTTTCTAGTATTCAAGTATGGACAAGAACTTCGTTGTAACAATGCAATTAGTCCATTGAACAAAAGGCAACCATGAATACCCTAATTTCTACCTGTCCACTTGATGTAAGAAAATTTCAGCAATTTCATGGTCGCCGGTAACAATGCAGTCAGTGTGGGCACTGAAAAGAAAAAGAAGAGAAGTCATTAACTTTCCAAAAATTATTTTGGAAATGACAAAGAAAACTGAGGAACACCAACATGCCTTCCATGTTTATGTATGTGATTGATAGCATCATTTACGTCATTAACAATTTCAATCGTACAAGCCATTGAACTGTACTCATGATGAAATGATTCTGCCTCCGCAATATGTAATAGAGAATTTGCTTTTGGTCCACCATAAAGTGTAACACCTGCAATGGATAAATTTATGGTAGCAAATCCATCATTCTGATCATTGAAGGGTTTTCTTTTTCAGTTGTGCACCACACAACTGTGTTTGTCATCTTTTACAATTCCACATACTTGCAGAATACAGAAATTGATTTAGTTTCATCACATAAAGAGGCCATTTGGCAGAATTTCCTATAAATGCCTTTCAATCCAAGAGAACTTTCTCATCACTTTCTACGACTATGAGACATTTGATAAAATCATGTAGAAGGACTTCTATGAAAAAACCAATTTTAACTCTTTAAAATATATCTTTTGCCCAACCTTTTCAAATTAAACAATATACCCATCATCCCTTTATTACACAATTATTTAATTTTGTTATTTTATTTACTAGTAATTATTTAGTACAACTCAATTACTTTTACCAAACACTATTTTCTTTTGGAGTTTTTTCCCCCTATAAGGACTCTATTTGAAGCATTTCCTATTGAAGAATTTTCATTGCACAAAGTACAGCAAACAGGTAAAAACAAGTCAAACCGGGGGAAAAAAAAAAAAAAAAAGTTGCAGCATCTGCCTTTATAGTGACCAACACAAATGCTTTATTTCTATATTAGTTCCTTATTAGAAGAACTAATAACTGTCGATATCTATCAGCTGAATAGTCCCTTCACTTCTACAGTTGATAATTTACCTATATCTAATCCATTGGCCCAACGATGGCTAGAATACCTTGTTGAATGTTAGATGAATTTCATTACATTGAAAGGTCGAATTCCCTCATTCAATATTCTAAGATGCAAAAGGAAAGTGATGCTTGATATTGATATCCATAGCTGTAGAGCACAAGACTTATCTCAACTAAATTTCTAGACAAAGCCTGAGCCCAACCAACCACAAAAATTCTGATGTAATGATGCGGGATAGACAATAGGAAAAAATCCAGTTTAAAGAGTCATTCTTAAAGGATTGTTCTGCCAATGATGAAGCCATCACCAATTTCTTTAATATGCTTCATAAAGGGAAATTACTTTGTTCAAGTCATACCTTCCAGTTCCAGTTCTTCAACAAGCTTCTGAAGCTCACCATTAGTCGACAGATCATGGTGCACAAGAAGGGTTTCCTGAATTAAAATAAAATCAAAATAAAAAAAGTAAGCCATGTTAAAGAATGAGTATGTTACAATAATATGTTACAATAACCAAAGCAGATACTTTTGTAAATAATGCATGGGGCAACTATAGCAAGTCAAATCTCATAAAAGGAAAACTGGAAAGGTATATACAACACAAACAAGTTGCTCAGTCACAAAGAGTACATAGACAATACCATAGCATTACAGGCTGCTGGATAATCTATCTTTGCATCCAACACAATGCGCTTTGCCATATCCATATTAGCTGACTTATCAACATAAACATGGCATATTCCATCTGGGCAACAACTTAAGCTTTAATTTCATGCTATTTCGTATGGAAATTCAGTTATGAATATAGAGTATATCTAGTATTAGGAGTCAGATGATTTCTCTACCTGCATGACCAAGAACTGGAATTTTTGTTGAATTCTTTACTAGGGAAACAAGATTATTACTGCCTCTAGGGATCACAAGATCTATCACATCATCAAGCTGAAGAAGAATAAAATCAATCAGCAAATGTAGTCTCATATAAAAAACTATGAGTAACAATCTCAATACCCACCTTAAGCAAATCAGAAATTTCCTCTCTCGAAGTCACAAGTCCAATAAGTTTTTCACCAACAGTATTTGGGATGGCCGACGTTATTACCTAGAAAGCAAATAAATTTGCAAAGGGAAAATGATTGGTTTAGAAAATAAGAAGGGAAATTGAATTACAAGAAATTGCTAATGTGCCATTTGATATACCTGTTTTGAGCTCATTTTCTATTTTGCAATTTTAAAAACAATGCATTTGGTCACTTATGTTTTCAAAATCTATTTTAAAAAAACAAATAAATGGGTTTACACATAGAATGCAAAATGGCCAAAAATCGTTTTGAGCGTTTTCAACCCAAAATAAGAAAATCTCAAAACACGGAAAACAGAAAATATCAAATCAAATGCGTTTTCTATTTTCCTTGTTTTGGGATTTTCAAAACATAAAATATATAAAACAGAAAATAGAAAACAAAAACAGAAAATGAAAAATAGAAATACAAACTAAATGGCACCTAAACTTCTAAAAAATTAAGAACTATTATATGGCCCCATGAAATCAGACCTTGTGCAAGCTTGCATTTGAGCGCATAGCTTCTTTCCCTCCTTTCAGTAAGAGACCATTCCCAGTCCGAATTGCTAATGAAGCTATCTGTTAAGATAGATTAAAGGGTTAAAAATAATTTGATCAAGAAAGCATAGGAAACAAATAAAAAAGAAAATAGATAGCCATGTGAGTTTGAAGCTTGTTGGTATACTTCTATTCAAGCATCACATGGCTTGAAATAATTGAGTCTCTCGTCAAGCTCATGAGGTGACATGAGGATTTCCCTTTTGGAAAATATAGCCTTACAATCAAGGCAAAGCAAAGCAAATAGTGTCTCACCTTCCAGACCACTCCAGTAGAGGAACAGCTTGATTAAGGACTTTGTTGCTTGAGACTCTTTCCCTCACCACCAAATAAGACTGACACTCAAGACCTTTACTTGGGGGTTAGTGGTATGGAGGTTCAAAGCAATGGAGTGGCAAGGCACTAGGCCCTTTCTTAGAGAGCCATCCTCAACCTATTAAGAGAGACTTTCTGCCACAAACTTGTCCAACAACATAGAAACATAATATTGCACCATTAGGGACATTTTCCCATCAATAGGCAAGTCAAACAGTCACAATGCCATGTTGGTTTTGTATTGCCATAGTGGGTCCATGATGATCTTCAGATGTCCTAAACCCCTCCATGGCCATGTTCGCAGGTTTTCTAGACTCAACCCACCCTATAAATAGGAAGAGGTCTCATTCACTTCAACATTCAGTCATGTACCTACTCTCACTCTCCTGGATTCCCTAATTTCTCTTTCTTAGTTACCTGACTCTTCCTTTGCAACCCATTGGTGGCACTTTGAGCTACTGTGGCTACTTCCCAGAGGCCCTTAACAAAATTTGCTCATCATGCCATTACTCAACCCTTACAAATATTACTCCTTTAGGGAAGCATGCAGTCACTATCAGTGGTTTCTGAAAATAACATCCATCTAGCCTCTCAAACCAACCAACTAAGAGGAGGGAAAATTTTCTAACCCTCAAAAAAATGAGAATATTCAGGCCATCCATGCCCTCCAATGAAGACAAGGGGTACCACCTATCCTCTTGCACAAGGCTCCCCAAACCCCACAAATTTTAGCTCCAACAATTAACTCTCCCTTCACTCCAAATCCAATCTAGTTACCAACTCCTTATACACATCCCCCCACCCAAATTGATCCCAAAAACTACCCGTGCAATAGGACTCTTGCTGACTACCTTAAAAAAAAAAAAAATCCACTATACCTCCAACCGAGTTGTAAGAACAAATAAGAGCGTTTCTTTAAGAGCACATCAAATGATCCTCCATACCCGAGCCAGAACATTGCCATCCCAACTTTTGGAGGGTAGTTAGGATGCTATACAAAAAAAAGATAAGTGTAAGTGCCAAAATTCACCAATCTGATGGAAAGAAAGGAAATGAGAGTAAGCATGTTGCCTACGTTATGGAAACCCTCCCTTTCAAGTGAAGATAAGAACCTCATATTGATGAAATTCTATTAAGTCCCTCTCTGATCAAACCTAAGACCTCCTAGAAACCAAAGCTCCAATACTATGTTAAGTCACCAATTGTTCCAAAAGCTTGTTGTTAGAAAATAGACTCAACAATGTATATCAAACTATTTCAACATAGTTCATACAAACATATGGGAACTTCCCGGGTTTCTAGTATTAATGGATATAAGTATATCATAATTCTCGTGATTGATGACTCTCATATGAGTTTTTTTTTTTAATTACTTCTTATTGTCTCTCGTTTATATAATGAAGTTGCCATTCAGTTTGGGGAAAAAAAAAAGGTAAAATAATGCCTTGGAATATACTTAGCATGTCATCCAATCCTTTTGTAATGATCATCGTATTATTCATCAAATTAATTGTGTTTGTATCACTCAACAAAATTGTGCTACCAGATGTTGGATGTTGTTGACACTTTGTCATTCAAAATGATGCATGTTTCAAAGCATTTTTGGGGGAGATATAATTCTTACAGCGTATCATTGGATTAACTGCATGAATTCAGCTGTAGTCCCCCTTCTTATTGTTGTATACAAGTTGTAGTATTTTTGTCTATCACCTCGTACTTTTGAATGCGTAGCTTTTGTTCATGTCCTTGATCCAAGTCAAGATAAGCTCTCTCATAACGCTCGCAAGTGTGTTTTTCTTGGCTAATCCCCCATTTAAAAAAAAAAGAAAAAGCCTATCATTATTATCATCTACTCTTATCAATATTTTGTGAGTATTGATGTTAATCTACCTCATATTTTTCTAACATAGGCCAGCAATTATGCCCAGATTTTTTTTCTTGTAGTGAGAGAAGGCCCTTGGCCTCTCTCCGTAATAATTTAACGAGTTTAGTCTTGCACTTCCCAGTCATTCGGAATCTCTACCTTCTTCCTTTAGTGCCACATCTCCATTATAGGTTTATTAGCAATCACAACGTAAATAGGTTATTTACTGCCAGAACTCTAGGTCTTCTTCATCTGAAGCTTGTGGTTCCTCATCCATTCCAGCATTATCCAATGACTTACCTATTGCTTTGCATTCCAATAAGCACACATGCACTTAACATCCTATTGCTCATTTTGTATTATCACAGTACTTCTTTGTATTTGCATTCTTTTGTCTCTGCCTATCCTTCTCCATCTCCTTCAACATCGTATAACCATACACCTCTCCATACGATGCTGAAAGAGAGAGACGAATAGATGCCTCTCTATACGATGATAAAAGGAATAGAGAAGAACAGGCTCCTCTCTATACGATTATCTTTTTCATTAATGGTTATTTTTGTATTTTTGGCATAATTCTATTCATATAAATATTAAAATATGAATGAACAGCTAATTAATTCCCTTATTCTCCTAATTCTCATACTTTCTCCTATTATTTCTTTTTTACCCACAACACTAAGGAATGTGCTAGGAACATGTGCCTTATACCATGCAAATAGAAGCTAAAAACAATTACAAAAAACGATTGTGATCCAACAGTTAAATAACTACCAAAAAAAAAATGCGGTAGCAACAAAGTAGCAAAAACAATTGCAAGCCAACAATGAAAATGAAAAAGGTTCTAAGACAACGGGGAAACAGTTGCAAGACAATAACAAAACTAGAGTGAAAATAGTTGCGAAATAACCACCAACAAAGTAGCAAAAATGGCTACAAGACGGAAGGAAACTACAACAAAAACAGCTGCAAGACAACAACCAAGTAGCAGCGAAAATGACTTCAACACAGGAAAGAAACTATAGTGAAAGTAACTAAGGAACAATACCCAAATAGTAACAAAAATGAATGCAAGCCACAACAAAACTGAAGTGAAAACACCAAACAATGCATAAAATAACATGTCCACAACATGCGAGACAACAGTATGCAACTGCATTAAAACAATTCAAACAGCAATTTAAAACCGGCAACAAGACATGTAAAGAGACCATGTAAGGCTAATTGTATGAAATTGGGAGGAAGACTCTTTGACATCCATTGACCAAGCATAATTCAATGGAAAGGCTCACAAGTGATTGTTAGCTCTGATACCGGTTAAAAGACTAAAATTAAGTGAATGGCTCGATAGCCAAATATGGTTGTCTATAATTTTTATTTGTACTAGTAGATGTCCTGTACAAAATAGAATTGAAGAAAACTACACAATCTTATACAAACTAGGAGTGAAATAAGACACAGAACTAGGAAATAAAGAAAAATATTTCCATAGTACTTGAAATACCTAACAATAAGAAATGCCACAAAGGATATGTATCAACCACATGGAGTGACGCGTGACTCCCAAATAATCACGGACCTAGTTGCCCACAAAAATTAAAGATCCTCCATGAAAAATGCATGCACCCAGAATCTCCACTATGTCATCCCCTCCATCTCTCTCTCCAAGAAGAAACTCTCTTGTAACCCGGCAATACCCTTCTACAAAATCCCTTCACCAAAGAGTTAGTGGCTTGGAGGCTTGGACATCAACAAGGGGTTAGTAGCTTGGAGGCTAGAGTAAGGAAGGCATGTCACTTGTTGCATTGCAAAGATGTGTCACCATAGCAATGGCACTCTGTCACAACAAAGCCTTGGCTCATCGGCCCCCTCAGGATGTCCTGTAACCTAAAGACTAAAGCCATCATGGTCAAGCAAAAACCTACTAAACCTTCCAAGACTTCATTTCTGGTAATTACTCCCAACTCCACGCCCTCTCTTTCTCTCGGTTACCACGCTCTTCCCTTCCCATTTTGGGTGACATCTTAAGCAAGTGTGGTGATCGTCACCTACCAAAAACGCCCTCGACAAGATCCTCTCACAAGTCACAAGACCCTCAACATCCACACACATGCATATCCTTTTAAATTGGATATGCACTAGGTGATAATTGATCTCATAACTTACTTTGATGGGGGGGGGGATTCTTGCAACGCAAAAGTAGTCAATTTTTTTGGCATATGCCGCATACCAACTAGGATGGTTAGCTAAAGCCTAAACCTGCAACAACCTAAATGAACCATTGAGTATCTACAATAAACAAAAACTATAATCACATAGATTTTAATCCTGACCAATAAAAATCATTCGAGATAGATATCCAATTCAAGTGGAAAACAATAAGCCCCATAAACTAAAGCACTAGGGGCTTTATGTGAGGATCTTACCTGTCAAAGAATGTGCCAAGGAGGCCCTTTGGCCTCGCCTTGATGGGCACTGGACATTTTTGGGGCTGTGGCACACCTTTTATATTCAAGCCATTCAAGAAATATTAAAGTGATTATAGTCCAAACATAGTTTCCTGTTAATAGGCTCAAAAAGCAACATAGTTTTCTGTTCCTTTTTTAGGTTTTATTCCATTAGGACATGATAACACAACAATACGGTTGAAAAGGAAAAGAATAAGCCCCGTAAAATCAAGCACTAGGGGCTTTATGTGCGCCAAACTAAGGTTCTTGCCTGTCAAAGAATGTGCCAATGAGGCGCTTTGGCCTCACCTAGATGGGCACGGGACATTGTTGGGGCTGTGGCACACCTTTTACATTCAAGCCTTTCAAGAAATATTATAGTCCAAACATAATTTCCTGTTTAGTTAGGTCAAAAAGCAACATTTTTCTCTTAAGTAGGGTCAAAAGGCAGCTCTGAAGCTAAAAAGGACGTCTGTTCCTTTTTTAGGTTTTATTCCATTAGGACATGATCACACAACAATATAGTTCTCTCATATGAATAAAAATTATGAAGGGATGCAGCCGCATGGATATATGATAATGCTGTTAAGCCCTGATAAATTTAGCGATCCAAACCCATCCAATGTGATAAAAGAATCTGGTATATGGAAGGTGGACTTCCATTACCAACCCAAAGTTATAATTAATAAAAAGAAAAGCCAAGTGAAAAATTCTTAGAACAGTTACTTCTCTTAGAAACCCTTCAAACAACCATACCAGGGAAAAACTTCGAAGGATTTGACAAGATGAAGTATTCTTTATTACCTGAACTAGTGCATCTGGTCGAGACTCAAAAACAACCAATAGAACACCCAAAGGACATGACGTCTTCTCCAAGATGAGTCCATCTGCAAGCTGGATGTGAGAATAGTCAGTAGAAGTGTTAAACAAATCAACAACCAAAGCAGCAGAGCAATATATATCAATAATATTACCTATAATTTAAACCTTAATCTTCAGATAAAACAAATAAAAATTCTAATAAAGCAGATTCACTTCAATTTCTTAATTTTTCTTAGGGTAAAATGTCAAGATACTTGAGATAGGTGCATTACTGCTTAATCCAAGCCTTTCAAAATTATCTCGAGCCAAAATATATTTTTTCCTAAACAAATATCAACAAATTGGTTCTATATAAAGTCTTATAACCTCTGTTCGCTTCAAAACATGACCAACAGGATCTTTCATTTCTGCAAGTACACGAATAGATTTTGCAAGTGCAGAGATCTGCAACCAATGAATTATATCATGAATATAAAATGATCCATCAACAGCAACAGACCAGCAAACCTTGCATAACAAAATATTAACAAAATGAAAAATTATCTACCAAAAAATATTGATGATAGAAAAGAGTTTTACTGTTTAACAACTACTTGCCTTCCCAGGCTTCAAGGCCAAACGTGATACCAATGACTTGTCATATCCAGAACTCTCTGCAGCGGTAACATCAACCTCATTTGCAGCCATGATAGAACTTTCATTTGCTTCCAGTGCATCAGCTACATCAAACAAAATTTTTGCCCTATCATTTGAAGATAGTCCCTGAAATGCAAATGAGTAGGCACAAAAAAATGAGTTGAGAGGTGGGTCTCGTGTCTTAGAGAAATTTCATATTGTAACAAACAGTAGCTGTGGCTTCAAATAAACATGATGTTATTAACCTGAAGTTTTCTGGAACATTCACGAGCTGCAACTGCCATTTCCCGTGATCCAATGTCAGTAAGTGGAAGCCATGAATATGCATCCTTATGAAAGAGAGTACCAACACATTCTCCATTTAGTACTTTCTTGATATTATCAGGAACGAAGCCACTTCCAAAAAGACACAAACAAAAATTAGAGCATAACCAGAAAATCTAAATCAAAGAAGACAACATCCAACTCAAAACAAATTGACAATAAATGGAGAGCACGCATTAGGGTCTTATACTGGTTTGGGAGGGTCAATTTACAGGTGTAGGATAAATTCCAACATGCTTCTTCACATGCGACCCCTGCTTGCATGTGGAGAGGTTGATACCAAATAACATAAGAGCACAAGTAGTACAACCTAGAGATTGAGATTGAAAGGGGGATGAGTCCTCCCCAATTCCAGCTCTGATACCATCTTAAAGAATCTAACTCAAAACCAATTGGTAATGAGTGGACAAACCCAATTAGGATGTCATATTGGTTTGGGAGGGCTGACTTTACCAATGTAAGATAAATCCTGACGCCTTTTAATCAAATATCATCTCCAAAAAGGCAACAATAAATAAGTCTCTGTATGTGTACGCACACATATTTATGAAAGAAATAACTACAACACCAAGTTAGATTAATTATCTAGCAATTATTACATGATCACACTTGATGGAAACTGTTTATACTTTTACATATCTGAGGGATGTAAGCAATCTTGGAAGAGTGCAAGAAGTTGTGAGAAGTTGTCCCACATTGGTCCATTAGAAAAGTTATTCTCCTATACAAGAGTTGGACTTCTTTCATCTTAACACTTAGGTTTTAAGGTTAAGGTCTCTTCCCTTATATGTAGTCAAGTTTCTTTACACGATATCAGAGCGTTTTCAACTATGTCTCACCACAATCCATGTTGTACCTATGTTCATACCGGCCAATGTGAGGGGTTGTTAGAAGTCGTCCCACATCGACCCATTAAAAAAGTTATTCCCCTTATGTGTATTTGGGCTTCTTTACAGAAGTTATTATAGTTAAAATGCCTGGACCATGAACCAAGCACCTCCAACAAGTTGTTACAATTAAAATTCCAGGACCTGGAACTTTGGTAAGACAACAATATTGATGCAAATTTTGGAAAAATTGGAGCCAGGCACAACTAAGCATCAAGCAAGATACGAAAATATCATGTGCGCGTGTGTGTGTCTATGTTTATTCTTGGAGCTTCAGCACGTAAATTCTTTAGAAATATTATACTTAACAGAAAAATAAGACATGATCTACTTAATGTTTCCTCTTTTCCTCATTTTTGTCATATCCAACACCTCCAAGCAAGCAAGTTGCATTTGACCTAAATGATGTTATAAATCATGCTGTCTATTCTTTTGTTAATCAAATTCCATTGGTGATAGAGTGAGTATTCTGTCTTCGACATGGTCAATCTGACGCCCAAATAAAGGAAGAAGGCTATGGTAAGTAGAAATTTATGATCACATCTTATAACCATGAATCTCATGATTTAGGTGAATATATGGCTTTACAGAGAGCCAACTAGAGAAAGATGGACCCATATGGGCAACCTTGGACAGATGAAACTAATACTCATATGAATTGTAATCATAAGAGCAGAGAGAGAGAGAGAGAGGATCATAACTATAAATCAAATGAAATTATTGTTCATTACAGCAGTTGTTTCATTAATTTTCGTTCTGTTTTCCTTTACTATGATATTTTTACCATGTTTTGAAGTTATAGTGCCAGTTTGACATCACAAATTAGAACAGAGACCCAGGAGCTGATTGCTAAATCATGGGTACTCGAACAACACCCTGAGGTCAGGTCAGCCATATAACAATTAGATACTAAAAACAGAATATATGTTTGTTTGATTCATATGTTTATTTATCTAAACATTGATACCTCCAATGGGTTAGCGAGCATCTCGAATTATACCTTGCAACAATAACAGGGATACCAGCAGAAGATGCATTGAGAGCAGCTTTTACTTTAGCATTCATACCCCCTCTTCCCACCCTGGACTTATCACCAAATGTAATTACTCTTTCATGCTTTTCTTTTACATATGTATGGATTAGCTTTGAGCGTGGATCAATTGGAGGGCCACTATAAAGACCCTCTACATCACTCAGCAAAACAAGAAGGTCAGCATTTAGTTCAAGAGCCAAAAGAGCAGCCAAACTGTCATTATCCCAAAATATACCGGAAGAATCCTGCAATTAATGCTTATAATCAGAACCAAGAGGCAAATATAGCTCTCAGACGAGCTAGGACATGAGTCTACAATATATCATTGATGACATAACATATAACTAACTAATATTGGAAATGAAAATGGTTAGCATAAGCAATTATATCTTATGTACTTCACTTCCAAGAAGTCAGGGGAACCATAACAATGTCGGCACTGTAAAGTTCCTGTTGACCCAGCCAATATGATTGATAAGATAAGATAAGATAAAATTATCCAATAGAAGAATTGAGAGCAAGTTATTTGAGTATATGAGCATGTCTGATGACTCCAGATACCATTGCTAAACAGTGAATTGTGATTTAACAGCAACCATGGGATGAAAAGAATTTGGAGAGTCCATTACAACCTTTTATTTTTGGTTTTAGGAAGGGATACTACTTTACAAGAAGGCACTGTTGGCACCTGGACTTCAGCAGTTTGAAGGAGACCTATTAATATCAGAGTGGGGAATATGAAATGAAACTATGCCTTGACAAGAATGTAACTTTGATGAGGACATCAATTTTTAAATTTATTTCTTTTTCTTATTATTATTATTTATTATTTGGACCCATTTGTTTTGGGTTTTATTGATAATGAGTTTATATTATTAGAGGTTATTTGGACCCATTTGTTTTGAGCTATTTTAATATTAAGTTTATTTTATTTTAGGCCTTTTGTATTAGGCCCACGATGTTTTCTATTTAAACCCTAATTAGGGTTAACAGAACATTAGCTTGAATGATATTTTTGATTATTGATTCTTCCCCTACAGCTGCTGCCCTTTTTCTCCCCTCTCTTCCTCCTCCACCTCCTCCTTCTTCTTCTTTGATTATTTCATTCTTTTCACAATCCTACATCAACTTTAGTATCAGAGCAAAGGATCCTACAAACTTTTTAAAACCCTAATCACTGTTCTGGTAAAAAAAAAAAAAAAAAACAGCAGCCGCTGCAGCAGTTGCCGCGGCGGCCGCCGCCGTCGCGTTACGCATCCTCAAACCCTTCGAGTACGTTTTCATGCGTCTCTACTAATATTTAATTCCGGCGAACCCACCAGTAGCATCACCTACCTCCGAGGAACTCGCTGGTGACCCCAACAACCTCCGATGACTTTTCCGGCAACCTTTGGCGACTTTTCCGGCAAACTCCAGCAGCACCACCTGCCTCTAACGAACTCTCAAGTGACCCCGGTGACCTCCGGTAACTTTTCCGGCGAACTCCGGCGACTTTTTTGGCGAACATCCGGTGAATTCCAGAACACTCTGTCAATCTATTTTGGCAAATTCCAAGCAACAAGACAGCCGACTACTTATTCGGATGTTTCAAAAGTGAACACTTTACATAGTTTGGAGTAAAGGTTTGGATTAGGTACAATTCTCTCATTGTTAATTATGATAAATACTTATGTCATATGGCAGCGTAAATTGTATAAATTTGAATTTGAACCTTGCCCATTTGTTTCATTTATCCTATTTCCTGTTTTCTTTTTGAATTTAGTTAATTGTTGCTCATCTTAAAAAAAAAAAAAGATCATTCACCCATTGTTTGCCTAAATTATTTGTTGAATTTTATTTATTAGATTCGTCATTCCTATTTTAAGCATATTAGGATTTTATATTTTTATTATTCTCTTTTTCGGTTTTCTTTAATATCAGCATTTAAAAAAAAATTTACTTCTGTCCTATTACCATGAATTTCGAAAACCAATCATGTTGGAATAATAAAGAAGGACTTCGTTCTATTCATCAAACTTACGTCAAAGATCCTCCCTATTTTAGTGGCACTATCGATCCTCATGAGTTTTTTGATTGGGTAGATGATATTGAATACATTTTTAACTATCACGACCTGTCTGATAACCAATATATTCGTCTGACCAAAACAAGATTGACAAATTATGCTAGAGAGTATTGGCAAACAGTCGAGTTATACCATAGACCTGTTATTCGATGGGCTTTGATGAAACAAATTTTGAGTAATCGATTTGTTCCTAAAAGTTTTGTAGATAAGGTATGGTCTCAATTAATGCGTCTTAAACAAGAGGATTCCTCTATGGATGACTATTTTGATCAATTTAAAACTCTTAGGAAGTGGTCTAACTTTCAAAATGAGTCTTGTGCCATCAATCGATTTGTCCTTGGGCTAAGGCCTTGCATCCGTGAGGTAGTTCAGCAATACACTCATAAGACGTTAAATGAAGCTTATTCCAAAACTTTAGAAATTGAAAAATATTATGAATTTGAGTCTTATGAGTCTATGTTAGAGTCAAAGTGCCCTATACAAACCATTGAGTTACAACGTCCGTCTCCTAAACCTAGCGCCCCTATTGTTTCTGTTGAGACTTCTGATTCTCTTATTGATTCTCCTCTTTTGACATTTGATCATGATGAGTAACCAAATCCTTAAAATGTGTCTAAAGTGATTGAATTGGTTCCACCGTCATCTTACCTTGATTTTGTTGGTTTATTTGAGGACATCATGAATAATGATCAGCAAGATTGCATAAACTTTATCATTGGTGATGGTTACTTTTTCAAGGGATATTATTTAAGCATCTCAAGAGTTTTACTTAGTGACTTCATAAGTTGAGAGTTCTTTGAGTCTATGTCCAAGTTGTTCTTCCGTGAGATCACTCAGTTGCATGAATCCTCCTCACTTCTAGTGTATAACAGAGGCATTCTTGTATACATTGAACAATTTCTCTTACAAGTTATGCGTGGCATCTCTTACCGCTATTCTATTAATATCATTGAGTTTCCAGCAACTTATTCTTCTTTGAGGGATTCTAATTTGACAAGTTCAGTTGCATCGTCCCTCGTCATTTTTTCTCAACCATGTATTCCACCCTTTTTTGATAATGCTAATATTAAATGGAAAATTGGGTTGAGTAATAATTATTATAAATTTCCTACTTATGTTATTGATGAGAATAAAGAATTTAATGGATGTAACTTAATGTTGACTTATGCATTGCCTACTTACTAGCCCATATCGTTTTGCCAAAATTTGCATGCCCAAAATGTTAGGCCATTCTATATCCTTTGTGATCCTAGTCCCAATGCAATTTTTTTCACTTTGCCATGTGATATGAGTTTTGTCGTAATTTGGCATGTGGAGAACTTGTTATCTTGTGGAGGCATCTTTGGCCCTCAAATATTGTCTGTAGGTTATGGAGATATTTTTATGCCGGTTCCAGTTCCTCCACCTCTTCAACGGTGCCTATCTGCGTTCGATGTTGAGGACCTCATTTTCCTTCCACTCCAATGATGCCTTGTCAAGTGGAAAATGCGACATGATAACAATGCCAAGTTTTCAACTTGACGGAGTCGAGTTTTTCTCAGTCCAGGAGAGTTGATGAGGACATCAATTTTTAAATTTATTTCTTTTTCTTATTATTATTATTTATTATTTGGACCCATTTGTTTTGGGTTTTATTGATAATGAGTTTATATTATTAGAGGTTATTTGGACCCATTTGTTTTGGGCTATTTTAGTATTAGGCTTATTTTATTTTAGGCCTTTTGTGTTAGGCGCACGATGTTTTCTATTTAAATCCTAATTAGGGTTAACAGAACATTAGCTTGAATGATATTTTTGAATTTTTATTCTTCCCCTATAGCTGCTGCCCTCTTTCTCCCCTCTCTTCCTCCTCCACCTCCTCCTTCTTCTTCTTTGATTATTTCATTCTTTTTATAATCCTACATCAAACTTGTCCACATTTGCAAATAATCACTATCGATAAGTTAAAATTTACCCATTCATGACTCTTTGCCTATTTAAAAGATAAAGCTTGATCTTTTAAGAGAAGCAAACGTTCATGGGTTGCCAGGTCGCGACACTTAGTTGATGAACAACAGTACAGTGCCATCTTGTTGCAATAACAGGAAATGATGTCAACGGCAATGGAACCAACAGGTTAAGAATTTTTTCTATGACTTAATGCCTTACCTCCTTCCCCGTAGGACATACAAAAGGGGAAAAAAAAGTAAAAAGAACAGAAAGGAGAAAAATAGTAAAAATCAATAAAAACTCAGAGCAGAGGAGAGTAAATAGGAGTTGAGTACCTCATATGGAGCTCTCCTGGTACTTATTGCATCATTTTCATTGAAAATAGGAATACTCCTCAGAGCTAACAATGAATCCACTGTTTGAGACAGCTGGGCTCTGAAATCTTGACACTTAAAATCATTGTCGGTCACTAGAAGTTGAGAAGACGTTACATCCAGCTGCATAAAGAATGTTGTACACAAGAACAAACAGACATCAAGCAAACGAACTTAGAAAATGCATCAGAAACGGCAACATGCAACCTGTACTGTATCAGGGAAAGTGGTAGTTATACTTTCAAAAAATGCAAAACTCAACAAATGTTCTAGTTCTGTTCAACATGGACAATGCGAAGATTATATTTACACCTGGCTGAACAAATTATCATAAAGTGCCATGAGACCATTCTGTCCAACAGCTGCACAAGCCTTTCCATCAAGTTCATCTTGTGGTTTTTGGAGATCAGCAAAACTGCAAAAAAGGATGGATTTCCTTCAGGTGATGAACTCACCCTCCGGCTCAATCTTTTTAATTACAGCCCTCAACAGAAATATCAGTCTAAAAGACTAAAACACATGCAACACCACTGTCCATTTATGCAAACACTTCAGTTTTGCTTCTATCACTTATTCTCAAAGATGATTTGATAACTGATATTTTCATTATCAACATGAATAAATGAAGATAAGATACACTAATTAAGTGAGCATATATAACAGTTCAAATGATGAGGAAGATGATAATAAGTCTCGTGTCATTTTCAAATTCGAAGTTAGTACTAGATCCTTCTTATAACACTCGACTAGTACCAATGAAAATAAGGTTATTAATGACTTAGTGATCATTCCCATGACCTAATCCATAGTGATGTGGTTGATGTTGTACCTTGCAGCGTTACACCACCTAAAGAGGTTGTCCCAATCATTAAGAATGTCTGTATAGTCTTCACTGGTGGTTGCATCAATGCTATCTCTGCTTGCCCCATATATCCTTTTCGGGATTGAAGTTTATGCCTAATTCCTAAAATGTCCCTTGGGATTTTTTTCCTTCCACTGCAGAGCCTTTTTTCACAATTTGATCCCTTCCTTTCAGAATTCTATCGGAATAAACAAAATCTCTAGCTGGAATCGAGTTCTTTCCACTATGGAGAGTTAGTGGGGACACCAACTTCATTCTACCACTAATGCACGCAAATAAACTTGGGGAGAAGTTTACATACTTGCTCTGTTCATGGCCCGGTGATTGAATGCTAGAGAGTGCGATTTCAACTTGACGGACCCAAGAGAATTGATGAAAACATCCCCTTCAGATTCTTTGTTGAAGAAATCCCAACCACCCCTTGAATAATACATTCCCCTGGGATATGTTTGCTTTGTAATCCTAAGGCTATCCCTTGGGTTTCCCTAGGATAGTATCATTCCTTTTGTATTTTTCTATTTAAGTGGATGCTGAATGCTGTGGATGCTTGTGAGTTGTTCTCCCTTCCCCTTGGTGTCTCTTCTCCTCCTTGGTTCTCTCTCTCTCTCTCTCCATAGGCTTATTTTTCTGTTTCTCTAGTTTTCTCTCTTCTATTTGCTTGAATCTCTCCCTGTTTCACATCATAACCCTTCCTCCTCTTTTTTTTTTTTTAACTTGAAAATTTAGAAGAAACCTTTCATCTTTCTTAGGTTGGTAAATAATTATGAAAGGAAGGGGGAGGTGAAGCAGTTTAAAAAAGTAAGATTTATACTTATATTCTCTTAAATTAAGAGATAAATTCAGAATTGAAAACATATAAATAAGGTTCATTCACTTCCACTCAGTTTCCATCCATTTCTGGAGGAGAAGCAAAGATGTTCAAGTTGTGGGCCCTCTCTCGCCTTTGATCCTGTCCATTCACTTTAGTTCCCCTCCTTATAAACAATTCAAACAAGTCGAATGGTAAATCTTCCCCTCTATACCCCTAACTTTCTCTGTAACTGAGGAGAAATGATGGTCTTTGAATACAATGACTTCTAAGAACCATACAGTTCCCATTTCCAGATCTGATCAAATATTCCTAATTGATAGGAAATGAGAGTGTTTGAGATATGATAGGCCCAATTATCCATAATTTTTGAAATCGAGAAACATAACAAAACAACAGTGTTAAATAATATCTGGCGACGTATTTTTCATCGACTAGCATTTTTTTTTTTTTTGGTAATTATCATCGACTAGCATTAGCCCATCTAGATATTAATTCCTTATGCAAATAAGGTAAGAACATATCTAAATTCCAGCCATTTGTCAAGTGATTGAAATAACTAAAAATATAAAGTTGTTGATCAATCATATAAAATTCAAACTGATATTCTCTATACAGAAAGAAATAATATGAAATTGAATCACGAAAATAAACCATGTAAACCTGCTGTTGATTAATCTCCTATACTTGAGCCTTTGGCGACCAGCTCCAACTGCTCCTGAAGTGACTAATATAATTTCAAAACCTTGAGAATTTAATCGTTCAAGCTGGAGGTAGGTCATGTAGCACACAGTAATTAGTCTAAATCATAAACATTCCACATGAAACACATCATTTCTCTAAGAAAGAAAATGGTCGAGATGGCAAAGTAAAATAAATACTACGGTTTTAAGAATTGAATAGGCAAACACTATTACTCTAGACAAGGTAATGCACGCAAGCCCCACATTCATTTCAAAAGTTCCACAGGCCATTTCAACCAAAAGATACTCTGATTTTCTTCCTCCTAATGTTTTTCCTGCTTCTTTGCTCCCCTTATTATTATTTTTTTTTTCCTGTTATCTGATTATCCTATAGATAAATTACATAGCAAGCTAAATGTACCTGCTCAAATATAGCGCCAAGTCTGCCAACCGCTAATCTCCCATCATCCCTTGTAACAACAGCTGTCCCGACCTGCAGTAATAGATAGACAAATTAGTTAAAACAATAAATTTGCAAAGTGATAACATTTAATTTGATACCTTCCATTCGGATAAAGATTCTTCCATGCAATAACAAATAGAAAATGCTATTAAATTCAATTCTCAAATTTTTGCTGTGAGAATAGAAATTGAACCCAAGAAAACAAAAGTCTTGAGCAAAAATACTCAGCAAATCAATATACAAATGGTTTGAGGTGCGCTACGTAAAATGTGCCAGAAAGAATAATAATAATAACTTTATTTGTTCGTAAGTTTAGGAAAAAAAAATAATAACTTTCTTTCTCTTTATTTGTGAGCTAAGAATAAATAGAAGAAAAAGAAATGACGGATGGTTATTTTACCATTAAATCATTTGAGACTCAAATTGGAGTGTAATCGATTTATTTAGTTTTAGGTCATATTTGTAATTTATTTTTTCTTATTCTTTATTTTATGGGCAAATATGTCATTTTAAAAATTTCATTAATTCAGTTTCTCTTTTCCCCATTTTTTATCACTTTTTGAAAGGTGAAGATTTTAAAATTTTAACACTAACTTTTATTTCCATTTCTTTTCTTTTCTCTCCTATCCTAATAAAACCCACAAACAAACTATTGTTTCTAAAATCTTTTCTTTTCTCTTCTTTTCTTTCCATTTCACTCCATCCAAACGGATAAGATTCTTGAATGGGTCGGTCCATCTGCAGACCCAGTTGTTATTAACATGTAAGCAAACAATTAACAGTTCAGGGGAAAAAATATCCGCCAAAAGAATCAATATATAAACAAGGAAATAGAAAATACATATACGTGATGAAAGAAAAATATAAAAACCTATACACATCAGTAAATATAGTGAAAATATACACACACACGTATATAAACGTATGTATTCAAGCGCAGATATAGATAAGCACACACATCAAACACGAAATTAGGGCATTTCTTTGACAATGTCATCAATGGATACGACATTTAACGTAAGAAAACTGATTGCGATCGTGCATGCAAAAAATATAAGCGAAAAAAATGCAGAAAAAGGGAAAAAAAATAAGAAGGAAATTTGAAATAGCAAGAAATCGATGTAACATCACCTTGAAGACGACACGCTTGACGTTCTTCACAAATGCTCGAGTTGGATCCATGAAGAAGAATCAGAGGGGAGCGAGTTCCGATGGGTCAACTCGGCCCGGACCGTGGGGATGAGTCAACTCGGAGGGGCCACAGAGGGAGTAACAGGGTGCCTTCAGAGTTCGACGCAGAGTGGTCCGGTATATAAACGCACACTCTGAGGTTCAAAAAGTTTTAAAAAAATAAGTAGACCGCAGAGTGGTACAGCATATATGCGCACTGTCACGAGGTTGAATTAGTTTTACAAAAATTAATAAATTAATAAATAATTTTTCAAATACGATGTGTTTGGATATTTTTACTTTCCCATTGGTTAAATACTAGCAATAATCCGTATTTTGAACAAAATTAATATTAAAATATTTAAATCATTTTATGAGATAAAAGGTAGTGAAGTTTACTAAAATAAAAATTAAACAGAAAGTTAAAAATATAAAAATGATCTCAACCGTTAAATGGAAGAAAAAAATAATTCTTAACCCTTTGATCTTAATTTATAAGAGGAATATTTTTAAAAACCGTCATATTTTATTATATAAATTTTAATAATAATAAGGTGATGATATTTACACTCCTTTGTTAGTTTTCTCCACTCCACAATAATTTTAATTTACTAAAATGGTGTTTGGAGCACAAAAAGTTGCCAATTTTTTTCAATTTTATCCAATTAAATTTCACCACCTATTACTTTTATACCAACTTTTTCTCTTTTTTTTTTTTTCATCCAAACACCACTTAAATGAAACAAAATAAATAAAAAGTAGAGTGATAGTATCTGCACTCCTTCAAAAGGTTCCCCACTCCTTATAATTTTTTATTCTACAAAATTACAAAACTAACCTTATAATTAATGGAAAATAATTAGAACAAAACACCTTAAATATCATAATTACCCTCTATTTTCATTTATTATTATGAAATTAAAATCCTCCACTTTTCATTTTTTCAGTAACTCCACTTTTATTTTTTTTTTATAATTACATCTCTCAAAATTTCATATATACTTTTAATCGTGTATATCTCTTTGGTTTATTAAATCTTAAACGAAACACGATGGAAAAGAATTATGTTAAAACAAAACTTTCGAATGTGATTTTTTTTATTTTACAAGCAATACAGAACAAATTTTATATTATTATGAGTTATTGAATCTCTTAAATAGCAAAGTAACTGTTAACTTTTTTTAATTTATCAACTATTATGATGTTTTGCTTTATATTAATTAAAAAATAATTATTGTTTATTTTCTTTTTGATTTTTGATAAAATAAATTTAAAAGATATATTTACAAAGTTAATTTAATACTTTTAATCGTGTATATCTCTTTGGTTTATTAAATCTTAAACGAAACACGATGGAAAAGAATTATGTTAAAACAAAACTTTCGAATGTGATTTTTTTTATTTTACAAGCAATACAAAACAAATTTTATATTATTATGAGTTATTGAATCTCTTAAATAGCAAAGTAACTGTTAACTTTTTTTAATTTATCAACTATTATGATGTTTTGCTTTATATTAATTAAAAAATAATTATTGTTTATTTTCTTTTTGATTTTTGATAAAATAAATTTAAAAGATATATTTACAAAGTTAATTTAATAAAATTATTAAAAAAATCTCGCACACAATTTCATGAAATTATAATTGACATTGAATTTTTTATCTAGCATGCAAATTTATAAAAAGTGGCGAATGTTATAAAAAAAAAAGTAAAAAGTGAAATATATTAGTTTTATAATAATAAATAGAAAGTGGGGGTAATTATAGTATTTGATGTATTTTGTATTAATTGACCTCTATTATAAGATTAGTTTCGTAATTTTGTAGGAGTCAATAAAGGATAAAGAGTTGGGAAACTTTTTGGAAAAGTGCCAATATTCTCACCCTAAAAAGTAATATGAAGTAGGATAAACTAATGAAAAAATGCAAATATACTCATCCTAATAATAATAATGATAATAATAATAATCTATACTATTATAGGGTAAACATTACAATTTAGTGAAACTTTTTTTTTTTTAATGAACTATTTTTTTTTTTTGGTGAAGCCTTTTTTTTCCTATAATATTTTTTAACTTTATATAACCACCTATATTTCAATGGCATTAAAAAGTAATTTTTCATAACTATTACATGATTACTTAATTTCACCTATTTATATTTTTATCTACCTTAAATATCCTTTAACTACCTACTAATTTTGTAACTTTTTTATTTTCTTTTAATTTTCTTTAATTATGTATTATTTATTTAAATAACTTTAATTATTTATTATTTACCATTTGAGATACGTTTGTTGTTTTTCTTTATAATTTTATTGATTATTAAAACAAAAAAATAATCATAAGCATCGTGCGTGCAAGATACCTAATAATAATAATCTACACAACTAAAAAAGTTTTTAAAAAATAACACGGTACAACTATAACCTATCATTGTCATTATTTTGATTTAATTTTTTAATATATTTTTTTAATTCGATAATATTTTCCAAGACAAAAGGTTCAAATAATTTTACAAAAATAAATAAATTAATAAATATTTTTTCATATATGATATGTTTGGATATTTTTACTTCATTTTTTATTTAAGTAAAATTTTAATTTATTTATATTTATTGCTTGAAAAAGTCAAAACTTTATTAAATGCCGAAATAATAATAATGTTACACGACTAAACATAATTTTTAAAAAATAATTATAAAACAACTGTAAACCTATCATCATTTTAACCAAAAAAAAAAAAATTGACTATAAGGTTTTTCCGTTATTATTTGATGCTAATAGAAAAGAAGTGGAAGAAAATGAACAATTAAAATTGTCTATCTTTCATGTTTAGTTTTTTAAATTAATAATAAAAAAATAATGATAATTTATATATAATATAAATTTAAAATATTAATGTGGAGTATAATGGTGTAAATTAAGTACAAATATTGAAAACGTGTAGTTGAAATAAATACATATATATTTTTTTTTTACAGTAAAGCTAGCGTTTCCTAGAAGTTGTACTAGCCGGCCGGCCTCTGTCATAATTAATGTATTTGAAATGTTTAATTAGTTAAAATTAATTAAAATTTATTAATTTTTATTAATTTTTTATATTTTTAATTAAATTTTATCACATATTATTTTTATATTAAATTTTTATATTTTTGTTATATTTTTTTTGACCGATCAAATACCGATTCCCATAATTTGTGAAAGCCCACACCACAATCGCTTGTACACCTACGTGACATTTGTAAATGTAGGCTTGAATTATTAAGATTTGTATTATATTTATTTAAATTTTTTTTGCTAAATTTTTTATATAAAAAGCAAATGTTAACTAATTTAATAGTATGAAATTATCTCTATATCTTTACTATTAATAAAAAAATATTTGTATTATAATATAGTGTTTTTCATAAAAATACATTATAATTAATTTACTAAAATTTTTATGAACTTTTCCAATATTTGTACTTAATTTACACCATTTACTCCACATTAATATTTTAAATTTATATTATTTTTAAATTATCATTATTTTTTCTATTATTAATTTAAAAAACTAAACATGAAAGATAGAAAATTTTAATTGCTCATTTTCTTCCACTTCTTTTCTATTAGCGTCAAATAATAACGGGAAAACCTTATAGTTATCATTTTAATAATTTTTTAGTATATTTATCTGATTCAATAATATTTTTCAAAACAAAATAATTTTTAGTTGGAAAACTCATAAATTTTTAATATATTTGTCTAATTCAATAACATTTTCCAAAACAATATAAATTTTAGTTGGAAAACTCATAAAGCTATTGTTCAATTGAGAAGAAAAAATTGTAATTTGTTTCTGAGTTGAAATATCTTTTATTCAGGCATGAAATTATATATGGAAACTTTTGTGAGGTTGCAATTACATTATTAATGGTTCAATAAATGAGTTAAAAAATAATATAAATCTCTTAAGTGATTTAATTAACTGGGCGAATGGCCATTTATTGAATAAAATTTTAAAAATATCAAAAATAAAAAAAAATAAATCCTCTGCTAAATGAACTTATAAAAAAATGATTGAACAACTTGGCATATTTATATTTATTGTTTTTACGTTTAAGTTTATACATTTTCAAAACTGACAACAAAAACGTCTATGTTAAATTTATTTTTATTTTTTTCTAGAAAATAAAAAACTTAAATAAGAAAGCCTAGATGAAAAAAATATATTTTTTTTCTGTTATAAACATTTTGTCTATTTTTATTGTATCTTATTAAGAAGAATTATTTATTTAAAAATTTTATTGAACCAAAATTATTTTTAAGAAAATATAATTGATTTCGTTTCATTTAATTAATTAACTTAATATTAAATATATTTTATTAGATTTTTAAATAAATTAACTAAATTTGTTAACTTAATTAATTAAATTAAGATGAAATATATTATATTAAATTACTTTCAATAAATAATATAATTAAATTGCGTTTTGTATATTTTATTTTATTAAATTATTTTTAATTACAATATAACTAAAATAATTTAATTAATTTAATTTAATTAATGTAAAATATATTTTATTAAACTAAATTAAATTTTTTAAAATAATAAAATTAAATATTTTAGTAAAATAAAAAATATTTTTATAAATAAAAATTAAATTATTTTTTAGAATATTATAAATAAACATAAACAACAGAAAACAAAAATTAAAAAATATAAACACGTAAACATAAACCAAAAACAAAAAGACAGAGTTTCCAAAACATGCATTTGATGTCCAAATTTTAAAATTTAATGTGGTCTTGATTCAATAATTATCAAACCATGTGGTATCATATTACTTTCGAGAAATATAATTGCACAAAGTATTATGGCGTGTCACCTAATTGTGATTTGTGTCTTTTAAAGTATTTAATTTTATTAATTAATAATTATTAAATATTATCAATCAGTTAATATTATAATGACTCGAATTGAATTATAATTATCACTTAATATTTAAATTACATGATGATTAAATTATCTCATAATTCAATGCTTATCATTTAAACATTTAAATTCTAAATATTATAATTATTTTAAATGAATTTTACCTATCACTTAGTATTATAATTTAATTAATATATTATAATTTAAAATAATAACTTTTTAGAATATTATATGAATTGAAATTTTTATTTAAGTTAAAAGCTATTAAAAATAATAGGACTTTTGGGGAATTTCATGATTTGGTTTATAAAAGCCATTTATTAATATTAAAAATAATAATAATTTAAAAATGTTATACATATTAAATTTTTTTAATTAACTTGGATAATCATAATTCAAGTATAGTACAAGTTTCTAGAAATATAATCATATTTGATTATTGATTAAAATAGGTAATTTTCTTAATTATCACTTAATTAACATTATAATTTTCATCTAATTTAATTTTACACTAACTACATTTTTTTTTTTTTTTGTGTAAGTGAGGTTATACTTGAATTTTTGAATACTATGGTTGTGAAATATTTATTTTAAAATATTTAATTTTATTATTTAATAACTACTAAATACGACTTATCAATTAATAATATAATAATTTGAAATGAATATACTTGTCACTTAATATTTGAATTATATGCTGATTAATTTTTTATAGTTTCATATTTATCATTTAATATTTGAATTTTAAATATTACAATTATCTAATTGAAATTCTATTTATCATTTATTATGATAATTTAAAATAATAATATTTTTAGAATAGGATAAATGGATTAAAATTCTAATTAAGTTGAATAATATTAAAAATAATAATGATTTCAATAACTTTAATGATTTGGTACGTAAAAACCATTGATTAATATTAAAAATAATAATATTTTTGAAGTATTATATAAATTAATGTTTTTTTGTATTTCTTGTCGCTTAATATTACAATTTTTATCTAAAGTGAATTATGCACTAATGTAAGTTATGTTACGCTTGAATTCTAAATTAGATAAATTAAGATACTTAAAAATAATAATAATTTAAGAATGTTATACATATTAAATTTTTTAATTAACTTGGATAATCATAATTCAAGTATAGTGCAAGTTTCTAGAAATATAATCATATTTGATTATTGATTAAAATAGGTAATTTTGTTAATTATCACTTAATTAACATTATAATTTATATATTAAAAAAATAACAATCATAATTTAAATATGATACAAATATATAAAAATACAATTTTATTTGACTAATAGTTGGAATACTATGTACATTTTATCTAAAATTACAAATTATAATTATTTTTTAATTTAAAGATATTTTATTCTATTTTTATATTTTAAAATACATAGATTACATTTAATTGGGAGAGGTTTCCGGCCTTGAACTCGAGCGAGGCAGTTGAATGGCCAAACCACGTGATCTAGGTTTTTTTTTTTTAATAATTAATAAATCATCTTTAATTTAAATATTTTTAATAAAAATACTACTGTTCGTCATTTTTAGTTTTTTTTTTTTAATTTAGAAAAAGTGTGAAATGCACACATAAACATTAATAAGAAATGATCATCTCATCAACAAACGTGGTTAGTTTTCTAATTAAAGAAAAGTTCCATTAAAGAGTTGATAAAGATAAGATGAAGTACTCTCGGCAAACTCTCATTATCAAAGTGTGTGTATATAATATATATATATATATATATATGCAAAAATAAAATAAATTTAAAATAAATAAAAAAAGTTGATCTAAAACTTCAGATAAGAAAATTTATAATCATTATTTTAAATAATAGTAATGACTGATTACAAAAAATAACGGATGTAACAAAAGAAAAATAAGAGTATAATAAAAATGAAGGGATTCAAAAATGTTACGACATTACGTTATGATAATTATCGATTTTTAAAACTATGTTTCTAATAAAGAAGTATATAAAAAAATAAAAGCAAATATAGAAAGGGGGGGGGGAGAGGGTGAGAGAGAGAGAGAGAGATTTGAAGTCCTTACAGTGTTGTTGAAGTTTAAAGTCCGGAATCTCAATCTTCTTTGTGCTTCGTAAAGCATATGAAAACCCTGAAAAATTTAGATGAAGAGGGGGGGGGAGGGGAAGAAACTCAGAAAGTGTTTCAACAATTTGGGCAAAAACAAAAGACTCAACTTTTTTATAGTGAGGACAGTAGAAATTAGGGACTAGCCATGGAAACTCCTACTTCATTGGCATGTAGTCTAAATATATCTGAAATGCTATTCAGGAAATGGCCACCAACCACATGGCAATAACTTGTTTAAGGATTTCCAATCACATTTAGATTGTGTTTGTTTTGAGAATTAAAGGTAATTTCGTATATGTCCTATTTTATCTCATATTTGATTGAGAGAATTATTAATATATTCTAAATTATTAATCCCTCAAAAGTATATTTTAGAGGGGCTGTTTGGCCTCCAAATAAATACTAAAACTTACCAAAAGTTACAAAAAGTGTTACAAAAAGTTTGTACTTTCTTCCAATTAAATTTTGCCACATATCACCTTTACATCAAATCTTTATACTTTTATTATACTTTTTGGCTAACTTTTTTTTAACCAAACACCCCCAGAGTGTGTTTGTTTATGAGATGTAAATGCGAGGTTGGAGATGCAATTCATCTTTTTGGTAATTTTTGAGGATTCCAATACTATCAAGAGATGTTGGTTTTGGAGGTAACGAAGGGTAAATTTTTCTAGAATAATTTTTATATTCCATTACATTAATTTGAAAAAATGGTAACAATTATACAAGGAGTAAGGACTACTATAGAGGTAATTTGTTACCGAGAAAGTGTGGGTAACGGGGAGTAATAGAAAAATTACCCCCTTTTCTCATTATCCCATATAACATTTCTTTATACTTCTAAATAATTATACTAAATATTATAAAATAATAATTTATTTAACCAAACTAAAATTAATTAATCATTAAATTATTTTATTCAAATAATATTTAATAAATAATAATTTATTATTAAAATGATTTATTTTATTTTATTTATTAAATTAATACTATTGAAATATTTATTTATTTTCTCAATTTAAAATTATTTTTAATAAATAATAATTACTTATTAAAATGATTTATTGTATTAAGATGTTTTATTAAATAAAAATTATTACTCATAAATAATATACTAGATTATAAAAGTTTATTAAAATTAATAATTTTTTAAAATAAAATAAAATTAGTTATTTTATTAAATTATTTTTTCAAAATAATAATTTTAACAAATAAAAATTCATTATTAAAATTAATTGCTACTAAAAATCTATGATAAAATTATTTTTATAATTAATACTTTTATTCAAAATCATATATTTTAATTATATATATTTTATTAAAATTAGTTATATTAAAATAATAATTATTATGATGATTGATTGATTTTATTATAATATTTTACTAAAATTAAATATTAACTTTTATTTTTTAGTCAATTTACCTTGATTTCAAATATAATTAATTTTTATTCCTTCAATATTTTTAACATTTTAAACATAATATAATTATTAACGAATAATATTTACTCTCTCAATTCAAATATAATTATCATGTACTTGTTACCACATTAATTATTGCTACAATAACAATTATCCTATAATCTTTTATCTCAATAAAATTTTTACCGCATATGAAACGTTGCCGAAAAATATAAATGAAATTAGCTAAGCATTAGTAGCTTCAACTTGGCCTTGTTTGCTCTGATAGAGTTCGATTTGAATTCATGATGGTTTAAAAAATAAACCTTGGGCTCAGTCACCGTTTTTGAAAATTGTGCTCAACTCGTTTAACATATGGCTCTGTTTGGAGTAAGAAAAAATAAAATAAATTGAGATAAAATGTAGTTTGAGGTTATTTTGGTGTCATTTTTTTCTAAAAAGTCGCAAACTGTGGGAACGATTTTTCAAATCTATTTCCACGGATTCAAAAAATTTCACGAAAAATAGCGATAATAGTACTCGTTTGAAAGTTCTCGACACGAAAAATATGTTTGTATAAAAAATTTACACATTCGGTTAACCTATTTCCAGATTTTTTTATTTTTTTAGCGAAATATTAGAATTTTTTGAAATTAGTGATGGCGAGAAAATTAGATGTAAATGGATTGTTGGAGATTTATAGAGATTTATCTTGATGTCAAACGGGGCAACTAAACTTAAAGTGAGATAAATTGAAAGTCCGTAATGCGTGCAGTAAAAGAAAAAAGTTGATGTGATTAATTCTTCGGATCACCAATTTGATGTCAAGCCTCAGTCATCTGACGTTGATAATTCAATGAAAAAAAAATATTAAGGGTTGGTTTAGTGTGATAAAAAATATTAAGGGTTGGTTTAGAATTTTTGAAATTAGTGATGGCGGGAAAATTAGATGTAAAGGGGTTATTAGAGATTTATAGAAATTTTTAGAGGTTTATCTTAATGTCAAACGGGGCAACTAAACTTAAACTCATTACGCTCAGCTCCTCTATCTATTCTATGGGTGAGTTTGGAGTGAGATAAATTGAGATAAATTGAGAGTTTGTAATGCGTGCAGAAAAGTTGATGTGATATAAAGTTAACAGAGATTTATAGAATTTTTTGAAATTTATTTGCAAACCAAACGGAGCCAATAATAGATGTGATTTCAATTATTGAACAATTTCAAATTGAACTCCAATTTCTAAGATATCACACATTATATGTAGTGTGTGTATATATACAGATAATAATATGAATTATAAATTAATCAAATTCAATCTCTTAATAAGTTGAATCAGGTAATGTTCAAACTCAATTTATTTACTAAACAAATTTAATATTTTTGTTCAACTTCGACTCCTTAAATAAATAAATGAATGAGTTGAGTCTGAATCCATTCATCAATAATTCAATTCATTTACTACTCTAATCAAGTGAATAATTTGATAAACCTAGAATTTAAGTAATACAATTGTTAAGTTATTACTACAACTTTAGGTACCCGGATCTAATTAATTTTTTTTTCTCTAGTTATGTAATTTTATCATAAAAATATATTCAAAAATTAAATTGAAATAAGGTGATAATACTAATGTTGTAATAAAGTATACTTTCAAGTAATAAACTCACAAATGTTGTAAATTATTGTAATTACCTTTATGATAATTTTTTTTAATTATATAGTATTACGTATGCCCGCGGGCATATGTATCTTTGACAATACAACAAACAAACGTAAAATTAATAGTCGGTTGGGGCAGGGTTCGAGTTGTCTATAGGGCCACCTAGTTGGACTAACTTTAAACCATAACAGCTTAACTTTGCATTCTTTAAATGTGAATAATTTGCTTAAAATTAATATAATGAAAATATAAATTTTAATGAAAAATTCGTATAAGATGAAAAATATATATATATATGTCACAACTTTGTACTTCTAAGCAAAAGTCATTGTTCCAAAAAAAAGGAGCCTTTAATTTTAAACTTTGGATCAGAGAAATATAAAAAAAAAAAGAAAATTTGTTAAAAATAGTAAAATAATCTTAATTAGCTGTGAAATAGGTTTGATTGATCAGCAATGGCTGATAAATAAATAAATATATAAAATAAGCAAAAGAGAAAGAAAAAGAAATTGAGAGGAAAGGAGAACCGGATTGGATCATAAACTAGGAAGGGCCACGGGTTTACTCTTCAACACATGGCCAATGGATTCTCTTCTCTCTCTCTCTCTCTCTCTCTCACTTCTAAGAGAAAATTGTGGTGTTAACAAGGTTGAAAGTAGGCAGAACAGAAAACAATTAATCAAACAGACTCAGAATATAATTAAACTTGACTGAGTTTCTCAATTTACTTATCGTGCACATTTAACTATATATATCTATATATATATCAAGAAACCTATATAAATCAAAAGAGAAAATAAAAAATCACAATTCTATACAACAAATTAAGAAGCCCACCAATCAACGCAGAGAATCAACAGAAAAAAAAAGGTACAGAGAAAGAGACTTGGTTGTTGATCAGACACCAGCATAGCCACCATCACAAGAGCAACCGCCGTTGCCAGAGGTGGCGCCGCCGCCATGTGGCTCGGGATTGGTGCTGAGGCAGCAGCACAAAAGACCCAATAAAAGCATGAAACCCCAAGCTGTGGCCAAGGCTTGTGCCCAGCTCAGGTAATAGCCCATCTCAAGATTCTTCTTATTCTTGTAATTATTCTTCCTTTTGGTGCAGCTTCAGTGGTACTAGAGCTTAATCTGCAACTCTTTTCAAGTCCAGCGATCATCATCTTGACACGGACTCTCAATCACCTTCTCGCAGTTCATCACACACCCCAACAAAAATGGAAACTCCACATGTTTATAGAGAGTGTTTGGGAGAGAGAAATAGTGACGAGTGGTTCACAATCACATGGGCGGATGAGCTTCAGAGAGAGCCAAAACAACATGGGCCAACCTCTCAAACGGACTGCAATATCAGATTACAGGGAGAAAAACAAGTCTCTGCACTCAAAAACCCAATTGAATTTGTGTGTGCGTGTACATATATATATATATATATATGTATATATGTGCATTTATATGTATTGTGGTGGGTCATTAATTTGAAGACGTTAAACAATGAAAAGGGCGTCGTGGGACGAAAGTAATTGGTGACATTTTGGACTTTTGTGTGCGTGGAGAGAAGCATGGCATTCAAATAAATTCATTTTTCTCTCCTTTCTTTTAATATATATATATATATATATATATTCGTGAATGACAATGTTTTATGGAAATTATCTTGTAGTACAAGAGTAGTGTTTGATATGGAATTAGGGACGAATCTATGAAGGGACGAGTGCGGTAGTTGTTTTCACTGTTAAAAATTTGTATATTTTATATATATTTTATATAAATTTTTTTATTCTTTTAATATATAAATATATAAATTGTCCACTGAAATTTGGTTGTTATTTAAAAATTTTTAATGTTTATTTTTTTTAAATTCTGTCTCCACTCAACAAAATTCTTGGATCCGTCTCTGTCTGAAATTCCTTATTAGTAAAAAAAAAACCTTCTAGTTTCATCCGAAATTCTTCTAGTTCAAAACCACCAAGGATTGTGTTTGCGTTACATCTGATTTTGTTGGGATTTAATCCCATAGGCATAGGAAACCAACAATCGTAAATGTAAACTAAAAGGAAAGATACATGAAATTATTTTAGTTTAGCACTAATTCATTTACATTCATGGGCGAGAGAGAGGTGAGAATAACCTTATAGAAATTCCCTTGACAATGAATTAATCACAAAAGCTAAAATGTGTAGGGTTTTCAATACAAATTTCAGTTAGTTTAAAATAATTAAATTAATTTTGATATTGGTATAAGTTAATAAATGCCATATTTTCATTTTAATCGAAACTGAAATGATCGATTAAAAATAATTAAACCTTTTAAATGAGCTAAACTTGAGCTAAATTTAATATTATTTTATTACTCATTAGGCCGGGCATACAAAAATTTCAGAATTGAGTTTAATTCAAGGCGCAGTCATTTAAACCTATTCATTTAAAAATAGATATATATATATATATATATATATTTCAGATTGTATTTTTAGATGAAAAAAAAAATTAGATACTGGGTGTATTTGTAGTTGTATAAAAGTGTAGAAAAAAAATAAAATTGTAAAAGCAAATGTCTCGTAATTTGTGTAATGAGTGAAAAATTTAAATTTTATTATCTCGTAATTCGTATTTGTAGATATTTGTAAGATTTTATTTTATTTTGTTTAACTCCAAACGGAGCCACTATCTCCATCAAACTAAATTCTAAGCAATTTATTATTTTGCTCAAGTAAATCCGTTTACCGGTATACCATCTGCATCTCCCACCTGTATACCTTCAAATTTGGATGCGAATGGATTATTCCAAGCACATTTGGATTCCGGATAACAGCACAGTAGTTGGCCACGTTTGTTGGCAAGTAATGAGGAGAGTGAACATCTTGACTTGGTTTTTGCCCTTGTTATATTTGGGCAGGAGAAAAAATGGAAAACAACTTCTAACAAGATTAATTTTCTTTTCATTTACTTACCTTTATACTTCTATACTTAAAAAAAAAAAAATTACTATTATTCTCTTAAAATTTAAAAATTTTTTCTCATATCATTTGTACGTAAAATTAAGGTGAAATTACGAATGATATTAAATTTACAAGGAAAATGACAAAAATACCTATACAAAGATAAATAGAATAAGATGATATAAGTGCAAAATAAGTGAAAGGCAAAAGATGTGAATATACTTTTTAAATTTATTAAGAGTTAAAATTGTATCTTTTGAATAATTTTTTTATATTTTTACTTTAGTCAAAAGATAAGAGTAAAAAAAAAAATTTTTAATTTTAAAATGTTAATAGTTTCACCTTTAATACAAAAATATAAAAACAATTAGGCTTCACTTGACTACAAAAAAGTATTTTTGTTTTTTTTTTTCCTAATTTTTTTGGTCATATATGGTATTTTTTATTAAAATTTTAATTTCTTTTAAGAAGTTATAAATTTTAAGTGTGTTAATCGCATTTGTAAGAAAGAAAAAATAAAAAAATTTATGTTCATTTGAGTAAAAATCAAAAAAATATTAGTTTTTTCATTATTTTTGTATCTAGATTGATAACTTTTATTTAAATGAACGTGAGTTTTTTAAATTTTTTTTTCTTTTTTACAAATGCATTAAACAGCTTCTAAAAAAAAATTTGGTAAAAAAAATTATATAATACAAAAAAAATTTTCAAATAACCGAAAATGGCATTTGGTTCATTTTTCTATTTTTATTTTTTATTTTCAGTTTTAAGCTCATTTTTTATTTTGTACTTTTGAAAATAAGAAAAATAACTCAAAACGCATTTGTTTACTTGTATTTTTAAATTTTGTTTTAGAAAATAAAAAATAAGTTTACACATAAAATAAAAATAATAAAAAATTATTTTGAGCATTTTTAATCTAAAATAAGAAAATTTTTTAATTAAAAAATAGAATATTTTCTATTTTATTTATTTAAACATTTTTAAAATATAAATCATATAAAACAAAAATTAAAAAAAAAACAACAAACCAAATAGTACCTATAACTTTTTCGTAATTCTTTCCTGCTTTATTTTGTATTCTCCTCGAACCGGACAGATGGTTAGTTTTTTATTTACCTCGTTAGGTGATCAATTAGGCTACCGTTAGTGCATCGGGCGCCCACAGGGTCCCTCTTTTAAGGAGTACTGGGCGGTCCGCAATCTTCAACGGCCCCCAGCTTGGGACCGCCATTGATGCTTTTGAAGATCCTCTGTATTCCTTCTTTCATCCATCACTCAAGAGTAATAATAGAGACGGCCAATAATGGGTGCGTTGTCATTTTCGTCGCTCGCGTGGGATACGTGTTGTTCCTTCCAAGTTCTTTTCTTCATAATAAAATTTATTGAAAGAAATTAATCGCAATACAATAAAATAAAATATTTTTGTATTTATTATTTAAAACAATAAAATTATAATGGCATGTTCTAATTATTATGCTGCCACTTTTATATGCTTTTAGTTTTATTTTTTATGTATTTTTTATTTTAATAATAAATAATTATCTAAATAAAATGTAGTGACAAATAATATTTTATAATGATGCATGGGATCTGCATACATTATGAGATTAAATTTTTATATAAGATATTTATATTGTGACTAATTCACATAGAGAAATGAGACAAGAAAATATATTAATTTTTAATTGTTAGATTGTAGAAAAACTAATAAGAATAGACTAAATGTGACATTTATAGAACTTTAAATTTTTTTTAAACACATTATTGGCATCAATTACTCTAAACATAACCCCCAAAATATAAGAGTATTTTATGAAAATATCCCTCAAACTATTCCTCCTTTTTTTCTTGATTCTCAAACTATCAAATGCACCAATTATATCCTTTAACTATAAAATTCTATTCTATTTGATCCAAACACTAATTGCATCCGTTAAAGTTAACGGAAAAAATTGTTATATGAGCGTCATGTAACCTTTCTTACCTTGCGTTAGGACATAATGGTAAATCCATATCTATTTATTTTTATGAAATAATAATTTATAAATTATTTTAATTATATTATTTATTAAAAATAATTTAATTCGGTAAAAATAAAATATATTAAATATAATTTAACTATATTATTTATTAAATATAATTTAATAATGTATATTTTATAATAAATAAATTAACTAAATCAATTATTAAATTATTTAATTATATTATTGATTAAAAAATTATTTAATAAAATATACTCCATGTTAAATTAATTAATTAAATCAATAATTGGTTAATTTAATTAATTTAACTATATTATTTATTAAAAATAAGTTAATAAGATATATTCTTTGTTAACTTAATTAATTAAATCAATTATTGATTAATTTAATTAATTAAATATGGAAATATATCTTATTAAATTACTTTTAATAAATAATATAATTAAATAAATCAATAATGATTAATTTTAAAAAATCAAAACAAATTTAATAAAAATAAAAACTTAAACAAAAAAATATAAACAAAAAAAAGTGCTTTCACTCTCTTTTTTTCCTATTTTAACCATTTATCAATTTTAACATTTTGTTCATTTTTATTGCATTATATTAAAATAAAAATTATTTTATTCAAATATTTTATTAAACTAAAAATATTTTATGTAATAAATAATATAATTAAACTAATGTAATTAATTATTAATTAATAAAAATAAGTAAATTAATATGGAATATATTTTATTAAATTACTTTTATTAAATAGTATAATTAAATTAATTAAATAAATCAATTTATTTAATTAATTTAACATCAATTATATCTTATTCAATTATTTTTAATAAATAATATAATTAATTAAGTCAATTATTGATTTAATTAATTAATTTAAAATGAAATTTATTTTTATTAAATTATTTTTAATAAATAAGATAATTTAATAATTTAATATCTAATTTAGTTAAATAATTTAATATAAAATATATTTTATTAAATTATATTTAATATATTTTTTCTTTTAACTGAATTAAATTATTTTTAAATAATAATACAATTGAAATCATTTATAAATTATCATTTCATAAAAATAAATAAATATTATTTAACCATTATGCCTTAAGATAGGGTCAAGAAGGTCAATGCGACCGGCACATAAAAATTTTTCCGTTAACTTTAATGGATAGAGTTCATATTTGGACTAAATAGAACGAAATTAGATAATTCGAGACTATAATAGATTCATTTGATAATTTGAAGACCAAATAAAAAAAATAATTTAAAAGATATTTTCATAAAAAAACTCAAAACATAATATAAAGAATATTTTTTTTATTTTATTGATTCTCTATCCAATAGCTTTGCACATCAAAATTTTTAAATATAAACTCTAAAATATTAAAAAAATCTCTCTAATAGTTTTCGACTCCTTATTTATTTATTAAACCATCAAATTATACAATCATAAATAAATCTAATTAATTGTAAAATTACAAAAATAAAAAATTACAAAAGAAAATTCTTCCAAATAGGAAACTTGATGCATAAGTTAAACAAAATTTTGACTTTGCTAAATTTTTCTATTTTTAATCTTTTTTTACAATTTTTTTGTTATGAATGTGAATAATGTGTGTAAAAACTACCAAACAAAAAATTAATATAAAAAATTTTCTAAAACAAAGTCATATAAGACAAAAAAAAACTAATACAAAAAAAAATGTGAAGCTAAGTTCCTAAACCAAACCTAATTTAAATATGACCGTCGCATTCTTTACATATTTATAAAATAAAATATCAAATACATTCATTTCCAAAACCTTGTAACTTTCTACCACAAGCACATCTATAAACGCAAATATTTTGATTTAATTAAAATGCAAGTCATCAAAGTTTTGGACGCAATACATTGTGTAAACATGAGAAATTTTCATTCATTACAAGCAAATTGTTGCTTGTGACACTAGTCATCCTAGTTTTAAGCTTTCCTTCTAGGGGAACTCTGCTAGCCTTACCCCCACCTTGGCAATTAAATCAAATTAATGGAGCTCTAAAATATCCGGATGACATCAGTGGTTCACGATCGAAAGCAGCCTGTCACCTGAGAACGCTATCACAGCCAAATGGAATTTTATTCCACTGCAGCATCAATATTAACTGTTCAAGGTCGGAGGAAAATACTGCAATGTCTTCTGATCTAACGGGACTTCCCTAAATGGAAAAGCAGATGCAGATGTTAAAACCAGTTAAGAAATAATTAAATATTTAACTCAACACGAGGCCCCATCTCAAAGTCAGAGATGTCTCCAAATACGTGACCCAAACTAAAGGTTTCAAACCCTTGCTTCTCGGACTCAAACAAACACAAGATTTAAATCCATGGATAGAAAACTGTAAGTAATGAAAATAAAGGCAAGACCTACCCCCCCTCCCCCCCCCCCCCCCCAAAAAAAAAAAATAAATAAAGGGAATATGATTGACTGTCTAGCGTAGACAGAATAAAGACATGACATGATGATTTGACATAAAGGATGTTTTTGAAGTTATATAAAATTGTATAAAATAGTAAAAATTAATGTCTTGTATTTTATACAGTAAATCAAAATTTTAAATTTTACTATCTCGTAATTTGTGTTTGTAGAGATTTATAAATTTTTGTATCATTTTGTATTAACTCCAAACGTGGCTAGAATCTAGAGAAAAGAGTTCCAAGCACTAGTGTACAAGACTAAGAGTACGTTTGACGCACCAAAAAATGAGATAAAATAAAATAAAACGTAATTTGAGGAAACTTTTTACGTTTAGTGCACACAGCTCAAATCGCGTTTTTTAAAGATGAATAGTAAAATTTCGTTCCGACAGACTAAATTTCCGTTCGAATGGATTCAAAATTTTAAGCAGTCATAATTTCTTCACACTATAATCTATCCAAACAAATTGTAGAAACTGTTTAGATGAAAGTTGATCGCGAGATTCCGTTGGAACGGTTTCTACAATTCATTGGAACGGTTTTAAAAATGCCACAAAATATAATCAAAATGAGTGTCATTTGGTAGTTTAGGAGTCCATAATGAGAATGGCAAAAAAAATTTACTATTTGATTATCGAATTCTAGTTATCAACTTTTTTTTCGAAAGATATTGAACGTTTTTTGAATTTTAATAAAGCTGAATTGTGTAAAATTTTACAGAGATTTTCAGAGGATTTCAAAGATTTTTCGAGATTTTCACCAAAAATTTGGTGCACCAAACGCACCCTACACGAGACAGTTGCAAAATTGCAATGAATAATTAGACTGAAAAAAGACATGACATGATGATTTAACATAGAATCTAGTGAAAAAGAACTGAGTGACAAGCACTAGTGTACAGGACTACACGAGACAGTTGCAAAATTGCAATGAATAATAAACCAAAATATATAAGACAAGCAACAGGAGAATACTGGTTAATATTTTTCTTGAAAATCACATGATGTGCAATATGACGTACCAAGTGCAAGAAAATCTATTGGCAAACTAAAGTATAAGAAACATAAAAAAAACAGTGACAGTCAAAAAGCTTAACATTAAACCCGGTAACAAGAAAACAAGATAAATATCCTCGTTTACACTCATGCGAGGAGTGAATCAATGATTGGGGGTAAAAACAAAGGTATACAAATCACCACCATGGGCATAAATAAAACAAAATCAACAAATTGCATCTATAATGAGATTGAATACCATCGTTACATCAAAGAAAGCAAAAATCCTCAGCCCCATATAACGGTACAAAATGTGTTACATGGACTCTTCTAAAAGTATGACGTACCCATGTCATTTACTTGACACTTGACACTTGGGGTAAGGAAATAATATGTGTGTCCACATATATAATTGGACATCTATACAAATATACTTGTCAATTCAATTTTAGCAACATAATCATGTACAAAACTTATATTTGCATGAAATAATCTGATGGCATTCTTATAAATTTCTATCATCGTCTCTGCATCTTTAAAGAAGAGAATAGAGAGATCCAAGTCTTAGACTTGCACCGTCATCAGCCATCTGCACCCAAGCCCATGAACATAGAGTACACATGCATCTCTATGTAGCTCTCAAAAGGCACTCCGCTCTTATCACTCAGTTCCCCTGCCTTTTAACAAAAATTGCTGAGAGCAACATTGGGAAGGGAGCACAGATGCTATATTATATACTTCCAAAGAGGTTTCTGTCTATATGTCCTTCTTTGGTCTGTTTTTCTTTGTCTTAGACAGTTTCTAATAATCTCTGACCCTAGCTCACTAGAGTTTTGATCATTCAAATTACTACAATGTCCAAAGCTTGCTTCATGCAATTAACTCATTGCGACTATCATACAAGTAATATGTAAAAAGTGGCTAAAAAATCATCAAGCATAGGAAAAGATGTATGATGCATTGCTTATGCCAGAAACTTGTGATTTTACAATCCCAAGAGAGGCACAGTTGTGGCCTCTAGACCTCAGTCCTAGAAGCCAATGGCTAGTCCAACGACATTTATTAGACCAAGTCAGATAGAACATTAGAACCTATCAATCACATGCACATCAGCAAATTTACGTGCATGTATACCCACAACAAAACAAGAACTAGAAGCAAGAGCAATGCTCTTTCACAAAGCCGAGGAAAAAGAATTGGGGGCGGGGGGAGGGTTAAGGATCGCACCTAGCATCAATAACTGTAAATATTATGTGAAACAACAGTAAAAAAGTAGCAAAGACAGTAACCAAAGAAGAAATCTCACACTGAGGCCCCAGACTAACACAAAAAATGCATAATGAATTTTGTCCTAGTGTAAACTATGTTAGTTCCCAGCAGCTTAAACCATAAGGGGCCTAGAACCTCAAGTCAACATTTAACCTTTGACCTACTAATCTCTCAACAATAGAGATACTTCAATATATAATGGCAATCCTTAAATTGAATTATTAACACATTAACAGCTGAAGAGTTGATCCAGACAGCATTGCAGAAATACAGCAATTATTACACCAGGTATTGCAAACACAGTATGTGAACGGACACACCAAACAACAAATTGAGAAGAAACAGAAACTAACAGAGTTTATTAGATCCAAGTAAAAGATGAGCATCGAGCAAATATTAACTCACATCCAATATTATCTATGACAGAAGCTACAGCTCACTGTAGTTGCGCCAAACTGCACGAAATTCCTCGCGGAATGTGTTTAAACGAGCTTTCAAATTTGGTGTTCTAAAGCTTGCATGGAGAACAGTGGCTAAGGACCAGAGGAAGAGAGAACAGATTAGCAAGAAAATAAGCAAATTTCAAAAACAAAAGCTTGCAATATTATCATATAAAGAAGTACTATACCAAGAAGGCCAATGGCCAAAGCCCATAGCACAGATAAGAGGGCACAAGAAACAAACCAAAGGATGAAACTCACTGCAGAACAAGGACAATCCAAGAGTTAAAGAGGTAAATGTATTACCAAATATTCAGCAAGAAGGTTGTGCCCCACTAAATATTGAAATGGAATTCCTCAAGAAAATTTCCTTACCAACAGAGAATATCAAGACAAAAACCCAACGAGGTCGTCCACATATATAAATTGCTCTTTTTGCTGACGGACGCCCGCGAATAACAGGCCTGAAAATTTTAGACAATTAGACAAGCAGCAGTGCCAAATGCTTGAATTCACAAGAAGAGGCAACAAGCTTACGTAAGAGGAGGCCTCATCTTTGCTGCTAAATGTGGAGAAAACTGCCTCACAGTCCTTGTTACCTTTTCACTAAAAGTACCTGCAAAGCTGTAGCAGCAATCGATAGCAAGAATGCCCGAAAAGACAGGATTTACCAATGAGAAATACAGCATCATAAACATAGATATTGTATAAGGTGAAGTAGCATTCCTCATTTGAACTTCTTTAGTTCTTTTGCATTTCACAACATGAGCTAAGTTTTCCCTTGGGGGTGTGTGTGGTGACCAATTCAAAGAAAGAGTATAGAAGAAGCACAAAGTTAATCGCCAACCCCCCCCCCCAAAAAAGAGAGAGAGAGAGAGAGAGAGAAAGACCAACGCACATAATTGTATAATTATAAATTCAAGAAGTAAATTATAAGTTTCTCAGGGAATTTTTTGAGTTTTAAATTTAATGCTACTATATTCGTAAGCTAGGAGACATTTCAAAATGGATGCCGTATTCATATCTGACATGTATTACCACACATACTATTCAGACACTCCAAGATACGTGCCGAACACGCCACATGGTGTATCCTACTATTTTATTATTTTTTCTTCAAATATATGATTAAGATAAATCTAGATTTAAGTAGCCGAAACTCTTAAAAATATAAAATCTTATTATACTTTGTTATGTTTTGTATATTGAGTTATATACTAAATTAGTTTTGTTGTAGATGTTATATTCATATATACAGCTAATAAAAATATACAAAATTTATAAGTTTTTAGCTATATCACTATCATGTCCATATCCTCATTTTAAAATTTGCATATCCATGTTCGTATCCATATCATATCTGTATCCGTACCTATGCTTCTAGTCCATAAGAGAATCATAATCTCATGCAAGGCTCGATAAATTTAAAATAAGCCACTTAACATCTACTACACACATAATTGTATAATTATAAATTCAAGAAGTAAATGATATGTTTCTAAGGAAAGTTTTAGATTTCTAAATTCAACACTACTGTATCCCTAAGAGAAGCATAATTTCATGCAAGGCTCAATAAATTAAAATTAAGTCCCTTAACATCTACTTTCTTTCCCATCATTATTTCATGCAACACTACTAAAACCAAACCAAACCAAACCAAGCCAAGCCTTTTCCCACTAGGTGGGGTCGGCTATATGGATTTGT